>CM071853.1:36731062-38031062 GCA_036507275.1 Sicyos edulis
TAAAACCGTCAATACTAAGATAATAACCGTTTGAAATTTAAACTTATTTTTACTCATATTTCCTACCATGTGCTCTGTCTTTTCAAGAATTGTATCCAACTTTTCTTAAGAAAATATGTAAATCTTAACTAAATTTCAGAAATAAAAACACATTTTTGAAAGGTACTTTTTTTGTTTCTCATTTTTGGTTTGATTTCTATAAATATAGGTAAGACGTAGATATAAAGTAAAAAAAAAACATATAATATGGTGATTGTTGTAGTCTTAAATTTCAAAAACCAAAAACTAAAAACAAAATGGTTATCAAACACGGGCTAATAATCAAGGCTCCGTTTGATACCCATTTCGTTTTTGTTTTTTGTTTATGAAACTTAAAACTTATTTTAATCAAATTTCCTACCATGTGCACCATCTTTCTTACAATATATCCATCTTTCTTTAAGAAAGTAGGTGCATATATACTAACCAAATTTAAAAAACAAAAACAAAATGGTAAGGTAGTTGTTGTAGGCTTAAATTTCAAAAGCAAAAAACGAAAAATAAAATGGTTATCAAATGGGTTCTAAGTAATTGAAATTTAGTTTTCTTTTTTAACATTCATTACTGAAATGACACAATAAAAGTGTTTGATATAGAGATCAAATAAAAAATTCAGAGTAAAATAGATACTTTTTGTTGAACAGGGGAAAGCAGATCATCCACGATGATAATTATAGCCATTGTTGTTCCAGTTACTGCCTTCATTCTGCTTTTGGTTCTTTGCTTGAGTTTCCTGCTCTGGAAAGAAAAGAAGAAAAACACTACGGTTAAGGAATACAGTGAATACAGTGGTATATATATACATATATGTGTGTATATATTATATTCTTCTTTCAATAATAATATTATATGGTCTCTAGCTAATTCAAGGTACATTAATTTCTTCTTTTTCTGCAGTTATTGATGAGATCACCACAGTTGAATCATTGCAATTTGATTTCTATACAATTGATGCTGCTACTAACAATTTCTCAGAGGAAAATAGATTGGGTGAAGGTGGTTTTGGTGTAGTCTACAAGGTATATTATTCTAATTAGCAAATACTTCAATTTTGTATATACCAATGATGAAATCACATACAATCAAAGATATATTAATATATATTTCAGGGTATGCTTGAAAATGGACAAGAATTAGCTGTGAAAAGATTATCAAAAGGATCTTCACAAGGTTCTGAAGAGTTCAAGAATGAGGTCATGTTGGTTGCTAAGCTTCAACATAGAAATTTAGTAAGGTTATTGGGATTCTGCTTGGAGGGTGGAGAAAAGATACTCATCTATGAATATATTCCCAATAAAAGCCTTGACTACTTCCTATTTGGTTTGTTCTCTTATATTGGTCTTTCTAATTTGTATTTTTATCCTTTCACTATATGCTCTACATTGTTTGATTTGTCCAATACGTCCACAGATACCGAGAGACAGAAAACGGTAGATTGGTTGAGTCGATATAAGATCATTAATGGAATTGCCCGAGGAATGGTATATTTGCATGAAGATTCTCGACTTCGAATTATTCATCGCGATCTTAAAGCTAGCAATATTTTGTTAGATAGGGAAATGAATGCAAAGATTTCTGACTTTGGTATGGCACGCATTATACAAATGGATGAAACTCAAAGAAATACACGTCGGATTGTTGGAACCTAGTATGTTATTTTTCAATTTCATAAATTTCTCTTTCATAATGATGCAAGGAAAATGGATTCGTTACACCAATATAGTGTTTCATAAAACCTTAGCTTTTGTCTAACGCTCGAATCTTATACTTGTGTCTAACGCTTGAATTTCACTATTTTGATGACACGTTTGTATTTTAGCGGTTACATGCCTCCAGAATATATAAAGCATGGAAACTTCTCCACAAAATCAGATGTATACAGTTTTGGAGTCTTGATGTTGGAAATTATAAGTGGAAAGAAAAATAGCACATTTTATCTATCTGGTTTCGCGGAAGACATCTTGACCTATGTAAGTCAAAAGAGTGAAGATTAATTTCAATTCTTTATTTCACTATAAAGTTATCACTTAAATCTTTTATTTTTTTCATAAATTTGATGTTGAAGTTTGAGTTTTTTCTTTAATTAATTTTCAGTTTTTATTTAAGGTTTAAGTTTCTTTATATTTAATATTGATTAAGTTTTTGTTTTAAGTTTCTTTTGATTTTATAACTCTATTGGAGTTATCTCTTTTAAGTTTTATTATGTTTTGTTTTTAAATGTTGTAAGTTATAGGTATTAATTAGCTTCAACTTTTATACCTATATAAGGATGAACAATCCTTGAGAAAGTTCGTAACACCAATAACTTACTTTTTTGGTACTACAATTGTGAAACCACATTTGAGTACACATATCTTGTGATACAATTTTTGAACAGCATTTGTGTATCACCAATTTCCTCATTTCTAATAGAAACATATTCACATTTGTTTCACTCTCACATTTTCTCTCTTTGTTCAACAAACATTGAGACTTTAATTTAACTTTTACTTCCACAATATTCATTTCATATTCCATTTTTTCCCAACAATTGTTAGGCTTGGCAACTATGGAAAGATGGAGAACCATTAGAATTATTGGACTTGAGTTTGAGAGACAGTTACTCAAGAAATATGGTGCTTAGATGCATCCATATTGGCTTACTTTGTGTACAAGAGGATCCTGGAGGAAGACCCTCCATGGCATCCATTGTTCTTATGTTGAATAGCTGTTCCTTTACTTTACCTCAACCTAAAGAGCCTGCATTCTTCATGCATAGTAAAGATAATGGCATTGTGAACGATGGCAATGAGTCTACAAATAAATCTGTCAATACAACATCTATGAGTGAGTTACATCCACGATAATTAACCGAATGGGTCGGTGGCGCGATTGGTTATCTGGTTTGGTGTTGATCCATTTCCACTCCATGATCAAGGGTGATAATTATGTCTCATTGGTATTACAACTTATATTCAATGATTGTAATGGAGTATTGTATGCTTCTTGATTTATAAAAAAGTATTGAGTTCAATAGGACCATTGTGAAAGTTTTACATTAATTAGGATTTCAATGGCTTTTATCCAAATGAAAAATAGATACCATTTAAATGGATGGAAAATTATCCTTCAATTTCACTTGCTCTTTTAGAAAAATTGATCAGTTGCTTCAGTTTCAGGCTGAGTTGTTGCATCACTTGAGTGTTTCATTCAACATTAGCCTTTAATTTGTTTTAAAATATTGCTCATTTCTATCCTTTGCGTCTAACACTTAGAATTTTAATTTTCGATGATCTCTACTCTATTTTAATGGTTACATGTCTAAATTTTGAACTCAAAAAAATAAAATAATTTTTGAACACATTTCTAAATTTTATAGAGGAAAAACAATTTTTTATATAGAAAATTAACAAAAACTTACTATGTCTATAGTAACCTATTTTAAATTTTATTGAAAATGGATTAAAATTGAACATTTGAATGTTCAGTAAATATATAAATCAAAATGGTATTCAAAATTGAATCAATCTACACCATCTAAATAATTAAGTAGCTTCATAACTAAACAAGATTAAACTTCTTTCTAAATGTTAATTATTCTTCCATTTTCTTTTGTAATTTGAAATATTTGAACTTATTTTGAAAAGATAACTAGTGTTTTTTAGCGAATTAAATTAAAATAGAGAATTTTTTTAGAGAAAATATTAATTTGTGATATATATGTATATAAATAAGTAGATTGTTAGAAAAGTAAAATAAAAAATAACTTCAACAAATGTATCATCACCATCTTTTGCAATGCCATTATCACAAATTTAGTTAGTTTTTAAATTTTGTTTATCAGGGATTAATTCACAAATGTATCTTAAATATAAAATTTAAAAAGAAATAATGAAAGAAAATCTGTAAATTTAAAAGAAAATCGTTTCACTGTATCAAATGAATATTCTTTCAAGATCCTAAAATATCTAGAAATTTCAAAATATTTGATAATCTAAAATTACTACGAAGCAAACGGTCGTTAGATTACAAGTAAATTGTGGTTGAATTATTCTTGTAGTGGATGAGAAAAGTCAGAATTGTATTAATAAATCAATTAGGATGAATATTCAAAATTCTTTGATAAATACCGTTTCCAATGGGTGGAGGACTGACCAAGTGACCATCGTGGAGCATGGTTCAAGTTTAAAGAACGACAGGTCGTTTTGACTTTGACCAACCCAAAATGAAAATGGTTTACTTCTACTCTTTTTTTTTCTCTTTTTTAAACATTTTTTTTTAGTTAACAGCTATTTCAAGACCTCACACATATGCTTATTTTACTACCAAGAATAGTCGCTCAAGCGGTATCAGTGAAAAAAGAATTTCAAATTCAGTTATTTAAATTTCATAAAAAATATTATAACTAAAAGGAAAAAAAATTGCAAAATATTTCCCATAAAATAAAAAATAATTCATTTGTAGTACAAAATTTAAATTGAGTTGAGATCTATTAATAATAGAATTTAATTAATGATAGATATATTCTATCATTGCTTGAGTTTTCTATGCGTGATAAAAATTCAAATTGAATTTTATCACTAGTTGAGTAATAGAAATTAATGTTATAGATAAATTATTTTAAATATTCTGCCACAAATATAATAGATAGAATGGATGGTAAATTCTCTAATTAAAATAGACACTAAAAGCATTGATCAAATGGAGCAAATTCCACATTTTTCTTTAACTATCGCAATTCTTAAAAAAAAAGTAGTCGTGTTTTCAACTTTGGTGTTATGATTCAAACTTCCAAGAACTATAGAACCACTCTGTCTATGATCTATTTTTCAAAGAAAGAAAGATTATTTACCGCATCATTTCCGAATTCATATCTTATATATATAAAAAAAAAAAAGGACGGAAATCCATGTATACCTTTAATTTGAAAGGTTGCGTCAATTAAATTGATAATTAGAGTTAGAGGAAAGAGTGAATTTTATTTTAATTTCTCATTTTAATTATATTCTGGACATGCTCAATTTTTCCATTTTCCTCTTCATCCTTAGTTTGATCAACCATGGAGACGCAGTAACGGTTCATCGTTGCTTGGGCACCAATTTCACCACCAACAGTACCTTCCAGTGGAGCCTCAATCTTGTATTATCAAGCCTCTCCTCCAACGCCCCCGGAGCCAATGGATTCTTCAACACCTCCGCGGGTCGTACACCGGATGACACCGTTTACGGCCTCTTCCAGTGCCGTGGAGACGCCACCAACGCCTCCTGCAGAAACTGCGTAATGGAAGCCACCATAAACACAGCATGTCCGTTCAGAAAAGGCGCTGTGGTGTGGTACGAAGACTGCATGTTGCGTTATTCCGACCACTTTTTCTTTTCGTTTGTGTCCACTGAGCCAAGTTACTACTTGAAACATTCCACCAGTATGGCCGTTGACACGGCTCGGTTCGACCCATTGGTTATGTCCACGTTGACGACAGCGGCGGCTAAGGCCACCTCAAATGAAACGATGTACTTCGCGACGGAGGAGGCGACTTTCACATCGAACACGACGGTTTACACGTTGGCGCAGTGCACCGCGGATTTGTCGAATTCGGATTGCGAAGATTGCTTGACAAAAGCAATGAGAGGCATTCCCGGATGTTGCAGTAACAAAATTGGTGGCAGAGTTTTGTTTCCGAGCTGTTATGTTCGTTACGAGATCTACCCGTTTTACCGAATCAATACGACAGATTTCGCAATGCCTCCAGTAACTCTCCAACCCACTTTCATAATTCCATCAGGTTTTGGTTCTGCTATTTACCGGTTCATTTCGAAATTATTAAAATTAGTTTAGATCGGTTTGATAATAATTTCCTTTTTACTTTTAATTTTTTTAAAATAGATTTATTTAATAACCTATTTTTATTTTTATTTTTATTTCAAAGAAATTCTAAAAATTAAGATAACATTTTATAATCATTTCTTCTTCTTTTTTGTTTATTGTTTATTGCTTTTAATTTTTTAAAAGTAGATTTGATAACTAATTTTGGTTTATTATTTTTTTTAATGAAAAAATGCTAGAAAAGTAATAAACCCACTACCATTAAAATTTGAACTTGCAAATTGAAATTTATTAGATGAAAAATATTTTTTAATTATTTTATTTTATTTTATTAAATATTAAAAACAATAAATTTTGATTTTTTTTTTAAATAATTCTCAAACATGTATGATTTTATTTTTAAACCAAAAGTTAAAAACATAAAATAAAAAACCAACAAATAAAATAAAATAATTAGGACATTAATTTATAGCTTTTATATGCAGATGTTGTTAATTTATTGATTTGATTGAACAGGGAAAAGAAGATTATCCAGTGGCGTAGTTGTTGCGGTCATTGCGGCTCCAATTACTTTCTCCCTTCTGGTTTTTGTTGTTGTTGTGTGTTACCAAAGTCGAAGAGGGAATAGAAAGAAGGATACTGATATATGTAGTCTAAATATTTATATTGTAACATAATTTAATTTAATATCGTATTTAGCGAATATAATACAATATATAATATGCTGTTTTATAATGATGTTCTTTGTTTAATGAGTGTTTTAACCACATATAATAGAACTATCTATTTATATTGTAAATATTGTATACGTTATATCTCGTAATTAATACATATATTTAAGATATACAAACAGTTTGGGTATTGTAATTAAAAATATTAATATTATGACACTATAATAATGTATTAACAACTATCATTACATGGCCAACAAATTTAAGAGAGATGGTGTGAATTTTGGACCAAATTCTGTATGACCTAGAGCGTGGAGCTTTCAAGGAAAAAATTGATTGATATTTTACGTGTGCATGAGACTTTTTGATATACAAGAAATTTATAAAGATGGTGTCAAGTAATATGTTCGAGTATGTGAAACTTTCGTTGGATTCAAAGGTGGTGGTGATGATATCAAATTTGATGGACAACATTTTGAATGAGATAGAATGCGTTGCTCTTGTTATTTATTGGCATATCGTGAAACTCAGAGACCCCAATCATCATAATTATTTTACGGTGGGATATTCACTCTTTAAAGTTAAATTAAGTTAAATCATAAAGACATAGTTACAATTTATTAATTCCATCCATTTTATAACTCAATCAATAGACAATAATTGAACTTGAAACATGCAAGATACCTAAAATTTATAAAGATATAGAATTGATAACATTAGTATAAACTTAGTGATTGAATTTGAAACATGCTTGAAATTGATAAAATATGAAAGATACCTATAGGGGTGGATTTTTCAAACCCAAAACCGAACCGTTAATAACCAAACAAAATCACTCTGAACCCGATAAGTATCATTTTAATCGGTTCGGCCTGGCAGTTTGCCGATTGAAGCGAAATAAGGCCAATGGGCCTTCGCCCTTCAAATAGGGCTCGATATTTTGGGAGGAGCTCGGCCAGTCACTGACTTTAAATCAAAATAAAACACTTATGAATAGAGATGACTAATGAAGCACTAACCAACTGAGCTACCAACGTAATTTGAATATTGTTATTTATTTTTAATAATAGTATTATGGTCGGATCGGTTCTACATTATTTTTTTGGAGGAAACCGAAACCGACTATAAACCTTCGATTTTTAATATTAATAAATCGAATCCGACCGAAAAATTGGTTCCAGCCCGAACCAATGTCGGTTTCGGTTGATTTGAGTGGTTTTATCGGTTTTTCGATTTTCCTTTGCACCCCTAATACCTAACATGCACACAAGTACTTACTAGAATAAAATTGATTGAAATAGAGAAATAATGAACTCAGTACAAATCTAGTATCAACATGCAATCACTTGAAATAGAGGAAACAAAATAAGTAAGGTAAACTTAAGTTTAGTAAAAAATATATACTGATGAAACAATAGTTAAAATCGTGAAAAATGTGATGTTTTTTAAATTATTGAAGAAATTATAGCAACAATAAAACGTGTGTGTGCTTGAAGTCTAAATCAAAAATTGATTGAAGCCTAAAACAAAAAAAATGATTGATTCAATCACTAGCAAACTAATGAAATATTTAATCACTAACAAATTGATTGAAATATTTAACACCAAATAAGATAACCAACGCTCTCATTAACTCGGTAAATAAATAAAGAACTTTATGAAAGAAAATCTACTTAACTCTTAAAATTAATTTATGTATAAAAAACATTCAAATAATTTCAAATGTCTTTTAAATCCTAAAATACGTGAGAACCTCAAAATAGTTTTTTTTTTTTTTTTGAAACTGGGAAATCAGAGTTTCGCTTCTTTATACCCAGGACACCACTGGCCCATCCTTAGACTATGGCACGTGATACTTCAAAGAATATTCTAGTTTAAGCAATTTCTAACAGTTTCAAACCAGTGATCTATCAACAAAGCATGTCTTGAAGTTCTTACCAAGAAATAATTTTTTTTTTTTTTAATTGTAAAAAATTAATTTTTGAGTAGATGATCATCATAGATTGAAATTATCACCTTAAACATTGGGCACAAGCTGGTTGAATTCTTCTTTTAAGGGAAGAGAAAAAGTCAGAATTTTATTAATAAATAAATACGGATGAATATTCCAAATTGTTTGATAAATACCGTTTCAAATGGGCAGAATTATTGTTTCAAAAAAAAAAAAAATGGGCAGAATTATCATGGTTCAAGTTTAAAGAGCGACGGGTCGTTTTGACTGACCATCCCAAAATGAAAATGGTTACACCTATCTTGAGAGTGAAATTTTAAGTTAATATAATTAAGAGGTACATAATTCAGTTCGGTTGGATTAGATCTAAATAAAAATTGGATTAATTCAAAATTTTAGGTCGGTAAATTTACTAATCCATCCAATTATTTAGATGTACCTAAACTATCCAATCCAATCTATATATTTTTAGGTTAATTGAGTCATAAGTTTATTGTTTTTCTTTTGATTTAAATATATTTTTTATTTATTTTAAAATTTTCTAGAAATAAATATAATAACCTCCATTAAAAGTTTAACTTCAATTTATATCATGACAAGCTTTTCGGGAAGTGTTTGTTTGACATATTTAAGTAGGATTTAGTTTAAGAAGTTATATGGAATAGTTAAAAATTGAGAGTTGTAACTAAAAACTTCTTGGGGGATGTAGTTTTTGTATGGATGAGTTAGAGACAAAACATTGTCTAGATGTAGATTTAAAATGAGTAACTATGTTTAGTAGTTAAAAAAGAAATAATTAAAATGAACGGTTAAAAATAAGTTATTTTGATTGATTTGAAATGAATGATTAAAAATAAGTGGTTAGAAATGATTGAGTATTTATAAATGAATGGTTAGAAATAAGAATTATTTTTAAAAGTAAAAATGATGATGAATTAATAAAAAGTCGTATTATATAGATTTTCGAGGATGTTAACAAATCATAAAACTAAATCTTACCTAAATATGCGGAACAAAGGATTTTAAAGAACATAAAATTCAAAAATAATTGTTAAATAAAATAAACATACATATCTAGATATATTATAGGGGATTTTTTTATGTATAGTAAATAAATAAAACCTCCCAAAATAGTAATTTTTTAGAAGAAATTTGTTCTTAATAGAAAATTAAGGCGGACTTAGTAAAAAGACAAAAAGGCACGTGTGTCGGATGACTTCAAATAGTGTACACAGTACATATAGTTTTTAATCAATATAGTCTTCAATTAGTGTCACACCTTAGTCTTTAATCAAAATACGGGTAAAAAAGAAATTAAAAATGTATAAAAACGCACAAATCTATCATGGTTGAGATATATTTTAAAAAAGGTGTTATAATTATCGTAGACAACCAAAAAGTTGCCATTTCGAACCAATTTCTTATATTATTATAGGCAAAAAAATTTAATTAATTGTGAAATTGGATTAGATTGAACTACCCAAATTAAGTTTAGATCGATCTAAGAATCAAATTCATAAAAATTTCATTTTCAGAACTCAACTCAGTTTATATAAGTTGATAGCTCAACTCAATCTATAAAATCGAGTTTGATTGGTCGGATTATTGGGATGGTCAGGTTATGAACACCCCCTGATTATACTTATGTTGGGCTGTTGTTGTTTAGTTGACAAGCTATTTTGTAATTGAATTCTAATCAACTTCTTTGATGCACGTTTCGTTCATTCATTCGCACTTTCACGTGGTTTGATTCGAACTTTCAAGCAGTCTTTAACAGACTTTTCAAAGAAAGAAAATTATTTACAATCCCACCGTGTCCCATCACTTTCGAATTCAAAACATATGAAAAAAAAATATTAAAACAAAAATCCTCCAATTTTAAAGACTTCATTAATTAAATTGATAAATTAGAAAGTTGGGGAAGAGTGGATTATAATTTTAAATTCTCATTTCTTCGACATGCTTAAAATTTCAATTTTCCTATTCGTCCTTAGTTTGTTCCACCATGGACATGCTCTGACTCTTAACCGTTGCTTTGGCGCCAATTTCACCACCAACGGTACCTTCCAGTCCAGTCTTGGTATTCTCTTATCAAATCTCTCCTCCAACGCCCCCGGAGCTAACGGATTCCTTAACTCCTCCGCGGGCCGTACAGCGGACGATACCGCTTACGGCCTCTTCCAGTGCCGAGGCGACACCACCAGCAGCTCATGCAGAAACTGCGTATTGGAGGCTACCAGAAACGTCCTAGCCCCTCCATTCTGTCCCCTTAGCAAAGGCGCCGTTGTCTGGTACGACGACTGCTTGCTGCGTTACTCCGACCAATTTTTCTTCTCGTTTGTGTCTACCGAGCCGAGTTACTCCTTGACGAATCCCGGTGAAGTTGGCGTGGACACGGCTCGGTACAACCAATTGGTGATGTCCACGTTGACAACCGCGGCGGCTAAGGCTTCAAATGAAACAATGTACTTCGCAACGGAGGAGACGACTTTCACATCGAATACAACGGTTTATACGTTGGCACAGTGCACCGCGGATTTGTCGAATTCGGATTGCGAAGATTGCTTGACAAAAGCAATCAGAGGCATTCCCGGATGTTGCAATAACAAAATTGGTGGTAGAGTTTTGTTTCCGAGCTGTTATGTTCGTTACGAGATCTACCCGTTTTACCAAATCAATAGGACTGATTTGGCAATGCCTCCAGTAACTCCTCAACCCAATTTCATAATTCCATCAGGTTTTGGTTATGCCATTATTTACAAGTTCATTTTGATTAACAATACTTTAAATTATGGCATTTATATGTCAATGTTGTTAATTTAACTAATTTGTTGAACAGGGGAAAGAAGATTCACAAGTGGCGTAGTTGTTGTCGCCATTGTGGTTCCTATTACTTTCTCCCTTCTGGTTTTTATTCTGGGCTTGTGTTACCTAAGTCGAAGATGGAATAAGAATCACACGGCCGAAAAGAAGGATACTGGTATATGTAGTTACGAAATTCAAGAACGTCGACTTTTTTTTAGGATTCGAACTTATAACCTTCTTATTATCGAGTCATATATTATATTATGTCAGTTGAACTCAGCTAATTGTTCGTGTTGGGTTTGTGCAGTTGATGATGAGATCACCACTGTGGAATCTTTGCAATTTGATTTCAAAACAATTGATGCAGCTACTAATAATTTCTCAGAGGAACACAGATTGGGATCAGGTGGATTCGGGACTGTCTACAAGGTACCAACTATTACTTTAAAGTGTTCTAAAAAAAAAAACTATTACTTTACAGTTTAAACCTCTTTTTACAGCATATCTTTATCCAAAATCCAAATTTCTATAATCCATCAAAGAACCAAACATATTTCCAACCAAAATCAACATCGTTAGTTGGCCTAGTGGTTAACCATGTTCTGCTATTAAACGTTAAGTTCATAAATGATCTCATATATGACTTAATAATCAAGAGGTTACAAGTTCAAATCTTTCAGAATTAAAAAAAAAAGATTCTAACCAAGATCATAATAACTGAGTTTGTTTTTAGTTAGGGTTTAGGGTTTAGGGTTTAGGGTTTAGGGTTTAGGGTTTAGGGTTTAGGGATTCTGCTTGGAGGGTGGAGAAAAGATACTCATCTATGAATACATCCCCAACCAAAGCCTTGACCATTTCCTATTTGGTTTGTTTCACTCATGTTCTTTGTTTCTACTTTTATTCATTCATTTCACTCATGTTCTTGGTTGTCTAAAATGTGCAGATCCTGATAGACAACGAGTACTAGATTGGTTGAGGCGATATCAAATCATCCTTGGGATTGCTAGAGGAATGCTATATCTACACGAAGATTCCCGACTTCGAATTATTCATCGTGATCTCAAAGCCAGCAATGTTTTGTTAGATAGTGATTTGAATCCAAAGATTTCAGACTTTGGAACGGCAAAGATTATTCAAATCGATGAAAGTCAAGGAAGTACAATGCGAATTGTTGGTACCTAGTAAGTGATATGATCCAGGATCTAGATTATATCAAAAGATAAAAGAATAAAGATAAACCAAGTTTTGATAGGAACTTGGAACTTCCCTTCTCAAGAGAATCTCTTGAGCCCTACAATAAATCACTCAATAACTAATTTAACAATTGGATCCTAAACCCTAACCTAACCCACTCTATTTACAAACAAAATACTAACTTATTCTCCAAGCAATGGCTAAATAGAGCCCTAGGCCCAACCTTATCAATACCCGCCCCTTTAAAACACCTTATCCTCAAGGTGGGCATACACAAAAATAGAAAAATAAAAAAAATGTTTTTTTTTCCCCACGGCAGCAGCGAAGATTGAAGCAGCGGCGCGTCGGTGGTGGCGGAAACGGCGGAGGTGGTGGCGAAGGTGGCAGCGGTGGTGGAGGCGGTGGCGATGGCAGTAGCGGTGGGGGCGGCGGCGATGTCAGAGGTGGTGGCAGCGATGGGGGTGGCAGAGGTGGTGACGGCGGAGGTGGCGGCAGCGATGTCGGAGGCGGCGGCGGCGATGGTGGTGGCAGAGGTGGTGACGGCGGCAGCGGTGGCGGTAGCGATGGTGGTGGCAGAGGTGTAAAAACCCTAGCAGTCACTTTTTCTTCCACGACCTTCCTTCTTCCTTGAATCCTACCTTCCATCTCTAATCTTCTTTGTTCTCGTTCTTCTCTAATTTCTTTTCGAATGGAATCAAACAAGGCCATCAAACTTTGCGACCCTTCTCGAAATGAATGAATCTCTTCTTGATTCATCTCTACACCCAGGAATCGAAACGGCTCTGATACCAATTGATATGATCCAGGATCTAGATTATATCAAAAGATAAAAGAATAAAGATAAACCAAGTTTTGATAGGAACTTGGAACCTCCCTTCTCAAGAGAATCTCTTGAGCCCTGCAATAAATCACTCAATAACTAATTTAACAAGTGGATCATAAACTCTAACCTAACCCACACTATTTATAACAAAATACTAACTTATTCTCCAAGTAATGGCTAAATAGAGCCCTAGGCCCAACAGAGCCCTAGGCCCAACCTTATCAATAAGTTATTGTCCTTTGATTTCAACAATGCTTCCTTGGTAGATTTAAGAATAGTCAACTTTGTTCTATTAAGTCTTATTCTGCTAATTTTAGTTTCTTGTGCCTAAAACTTAGAATGTGATCATTTTCTATGATTTTTATGTTTCAGCGGATACATGTCTCCAGAATATGCAATGCATGGAAATTTCTCTATGAAATCTGATGTATATAGCTTTGGAGTCTTATTGTTAGAGATTATAAGTGGCAAGAAAAATAACAATTTTTATATGTCGGGTCTTGCTGAAGATATCTTGACATACGTAAGTCACGTATGATATATTTACGATGTTTTATATACATATAAAATTCTTGTCATGCGTTACAAAGTTAAATTTTGAAATATCCAAACCTTTTTGAATGGTCAGGCTTGGAAACTATGGAAGGAGAAAACACCATTAGAACTATTGGACTCAACTTTGAGAGATAGTTGCTCAAGAGATAAGGTGGTTAGATGCATTCATATTGCTTTACTTTGTGTTCAAGAAGATCCGAGCTGCAGACCGTCTATGGCATCCATTGTTCTAATGCTAAATAGTCATTCGGTTACTCTGCCTTTGCCTAAAGAGCCGCCATTCTTCATGCGCATTAGCGGCGATGATGTTCTCCTAGACATTGATCGATCTACGCCTAATAAAACGTCGAGTTTCAGATGAAGTGCTTTTACGTTTAATGATTGTCCTAAAGTATTTGATGTTTATAGTTTAAAGGAGGTATTTGAGTTCAGCATGTAGTTAATACATGAAAGTTCGATATTAGACCTTTTTTTTTAGTTAAACCATAATTAGGGTAGAAAATTTGAACTCATGATTATCTCTAGGGTCATAAGTCTATTATACCATTGCAATATTAGAGTTGTATGATTTTTGTATTCTCTCACCCTTTTCATATTGTTCTTTGCGGTTTTTATTTTAGTTCAACGTCAGTATATGGAATAGGGAATTTAAACCTACGGCTTTTTAGTTAAGAATATATATCAATTACGGTTGAGCTAATTCAGTTTGACTATAAAAAGTTCTTAAATGCTCTATTCATGAAATCATTAGGTAGATCATAAATTCTCATATTTTTACTCATTTCTCAACGCAAGATCATAGGTTATAAGCTGAACAATTCTAAACTTCAGTGACAAACTCAAATCTACATTTGTATAAAAAGTTAAATATGACTGAGTCACCCTAGGCTACAAGCCAAAGCTATATAATTATTTGATTGGAAAACTTTTGAGCTTTATTTCCCAACACAGATTGAAAGAGCATATGATAAGAGAAGCATATATAAAAGTTAACTCTACCTTAGCCTATTGGTTTCCAAAAGTTGACTCCAAGATCAATAAAGAAGCATAAAGAAGAAGAGGAAAGATAAAGAATAATGCAAGTAGATGGGATTTTAGTGAAAAACTAGGCATACATTGTTTATGTTCCACACATCTCCATATAAATTATATAAATAGCATTATTATAAATCAAGTCTATGATACTATCCATAAAAAAATAATTTACGTTTAGACTCTATATATATAGAAATTGTAAATATATGACACATTTTCTTTAGACTCTTAGATGAAGTAGATTAATAATATAAGCATAACCCAACTATCATAAAGAATGTATAATTCAAATAATCTCTCAACCCACCCCCACATATTAACAAAAACATAAAATGTATATATATATATATTTTTTTTTTTTTTTTTTTTTTTTACAACTTTGAAGTTTTAAACTGTATTTGGAAGCAAACCTGCAAATCAAAGGGTGCAGTTCAAGTGAGGGAAAAGGCAAATGATGAATATCCCCTTTGAATTTCACTTTCACTCAAAGCATTTTGTGTTGGCTTCAATATCAAGGATCACACACCACAAAAGGAGATCAATGTGGTACCATTTTTTAACCCACCATAATCCAATGTGGTACCATTCGTTTTCGGATAACGTAAGTGTGACTTTCGGAGCGAACAAGCGTTATAGACACTTAAATAAGATAAAATTCGAATAATTTTAAATTTTTTAAAAAGTCATTATTAATTATAGGCATTTAGTCGTTCAAGGAAAATCTCAATGATTATATTTAAAGACTCGAATAATTTTAAAATTTTTAAAAAGCCATTATTAATCAATTATAAATGCAATTATAAAAGGTCTATCTACAATTAATTAGTCTAATTCATCCTTCAATTTAGAAGGCATTGTAAACGTGCAGGTGGAAATCGGAATTCTTAGTTTAACTAAAAAAATTATTATTCTTTTTTTTTTTTTTGAAAAGAAACTAAGAAGATTATTAATATGTTAGTTTTGTTGAACTACTTTAATTTAATATACAGAAGTAGATTATATGACTTGTAAAAATAGACCTACTTTAACCTTTAGAAGCCGAATCATTAATTGCTTGATAACAATTTCAGATTGACTGTATTTTTTAGACTAGATACAGTTGATTTCAATATTGGTCTTTTAAAAAGAGAGTTTCCACATATATAATAAGGTATATTAGGAATACATTAATATGAGAAAATTACTTCAAACCTTGAATTATCAATACTTCTTAATTCAAGAATGAGATAATTCATATACAATCGAATTATGTTTTTGCTGACGTATTATCATTTCTTTTTATATTCTTATTCCCTAATCAATTTAATTAATTCAAAATATCCAATTATTAGAAGAAAAAAAATAACATTATCTAAATACTCAAAAAATTCAAATCCAAAATAAAGTTATAAACTCTGTTCTTAAGGATGTTCAAACTGAAACGGAAGGATGAGTGGCATGTTAACTTATTTAATTGGTTATAATTCAATTTAATTCTAAGGTCACATGTCCGATCTGGAAAATTAGCATTTAACTCTTGTCTTATTTTAGAGCAGTAGTATCTTATACGTAGAGTTTGCAATACATTTCTAATTTGAAAATTAAAATAAAAGTGTCCAAATTCAAATGGCTTAAATAACAGCTTTATTCTAAATACAAGAGAAAATGTCAATATAGCAGTAGTTCATGCAGTATTGTTGGTGAATGAAACTCCATGACATGGGGCTTGATTTCTTATCCCAAGTTCAATATTGCATGACCATACCCTAAAAATATTACAAACTAGACAGCTTTCTAATTATATGCCAATTCTCTGTAATCCTATAAATATTATTTGACTTTTTGGCCTCTTAATACTCTTTAATTTTTCCTAATTCTGTTTTTGAAATAATTAATATTAATTAATTAAAGTCAAACGAATTGCAAATTGTGTAATTCAATTGAAACTTACAAGTAAAGCGAACTCTGATCTCTTGGGGCAGCTTGGCACATAAAAGTCAAACTACTAATTGAACCTCTAAGGCTTGACCCCATTATTTATCAGCAATTATGAGAAATTACAAAATTTAGTGCCTTTTTCTTTGGCTTCTATGATTACATACACATAAATGTAATTATTGATATGCATGCCCTTATTATTTTATATATGTATATATATATAGCATTAAATAACTTTTTTCTAGAATTATAGTATTCAATAACTAAAAATTATTGAACATACTCAATATATTATTCAATTATTATTGAATCATAATTAATAGAATACTAATTTCATACCAGATAAATATTGTGTTTTGATGAAGCATAAAAAACAAGTTTGATCATTTCTGGAACTCAAAAAAAGTTTAATCATTTCTTTCAATGTTAAAAATAATAAATTTAAAAATTCAAATTTAATTAGTAATAAAATAGAAACCACATTGAAGTATTTACTAATATAGTGAAACTATTCTTCTATTTTAAAAAATATAGTAATTAACAAAATTTAATATATCATTATTTGACATATTTTATAAACAATATATTTGGTTATTGACTAATTTAATTAACTAATTCGATTCGATCAACTAATTTAATTATTGAAGTAATTATTGAAAACATGATATAGCCGCGTTGACTGATTTTTTTGTTGACTGATAATTATTATTCAAGGGTTTTTTTACTTAATTCTAATTCCTATCTATAGAAAGTTAGTTCCATCTACTTTTTTTAAAAAAAAATTATAAATGATCTTACCAAAGAAAAAAATTTATAGTTGATGAGTTTAAAAAATAATTAAAAATGTTACTTTTTTAATAAAATAAATATTGATGACGGTTGATGAGATAATTTCTAGAAACTTTTTCTAAGAGCAAAATAACTATAAATAATTAATAGAAGATAACAAAAAAATGGAAAAATTGAGATATTTTAACATGATAGATTATTCATCTCATCATTAATTAATTTTGAGATAATATTTTATTTTATCTAATATATTATTCCCGTTAAATAAATATTCGATTCAATAAAATTAAAATTGAGAATTCATGATAAAAAAAATGGGATGCCTCCCTTTTAACCATTAGAATCTTAAAATCTAATAATGAATTGAATTCAAACTTGAACTATTAAAAGAAATAGTTGTGCATTCCTAACAATTTTTTTAAAATATTTCATATCCCAACAAAATATTTTAATTTTGAGTGTTTTCATCTTTAACTGATTGTAGCAATCAATTTCATTTAGTTCAATTTTTCTTTGATTAAAGTCATTGATTTTCTGGCCATCAATTTAATTAGATTGTATCACTTTAATTTTTTGCCTTATTTGAATTTATTTTAAAATTTTAACATCTCTTTATCTTTATTTTTTTTAAAGCAAAAATCCCCTTTAAAAGTAGTTTTTTTTAGATTCCCTTAAAAAATAGTCTAAAATTTAAATCTATTATCTAAACCTAAGTTCAAATGTCATCATTTTTTATGGAACTATTGATATACTAATTTTGAGTTCAACAATGTAGGAAGAAAATTTAAAAATTAAGACTTAAGGAATTTATCTTCCATAGCATATTTTTTGCTCTTCATTTTATAAGTATAGTACATTTTTAAAAATAATTTCATCCGTAGCACATTTTTTAAAAATAATTTCATCCAAAGCATATTTTGCCCAAAATTGCTATTTTAATATCATTAGACTTCTATCAGTTCAATTGATAGACTTCTATCGCTTCAACTAATAGACTTCTATCAGTTCAACTTATAGACTTCAATCGATTTTGAGTGATTGAACAATGCAAATTGATAGATTTCAATCATTTTTGTGTCACAAATGAATAAATTTGGGAATTGTGCTATACATGGAATTGTTTTTTTTTTTTTTTAATATACATGCAAAAACTCCTAATTTTTAAAACAAATATATATCAACTTTATTTTGTTGAGCATTAATCAAATCGAACGAAATGTCTATTTATTCAAATTATAGTTGGATCAGCCCTACAACTAATTTAAATAATGCAAAGTGTTGCAAATATGTGGTTGGTCTTTGATCGATGGATGAGATCTCTCGCATTTGCAAGCCACTGTCCCCTAAAACAACTTTGTTTAAACACGCAACAATTTCCTATCTGTTAAAATTGTTTACACGAATAGAGCAGGGTCGCAGCTAAAGAGAGATTGAAAATTACAATGGTAATGAAGAGGAAGAAGAGGAAGAACGACACAATGATTTTACGTGGAAAACCCCTAAACAAATTAGGGTAAAAACCACGGGCAAGGATAGAAGAACTTTATTACAAAAATAGGAGTTACAACCTTCTCTCTACAAAGAAACAACAAGCTTTCTTACAAGGAGAAAACACTCTCTATTTTTATCTCACAACCTCACTTTAGATGTGGGAAGTCTTGGGATGATTTGGGATGGTTTGCCAACAAATGACATAACCTATTTATAGCCTCCATAAACTTGGGCTCCAAGTATGATCCAATGGTCCACATTTTGCCTTGGTAATCAAGTCAAATAAATGGCTAGGATTTTGCCACAACTTGGATTTGGATAAGGATGTCTAGATATTTCTTGGCAAGTTGAAGTTCTAGATTTTTCTTTGACCATCTAGGATAAATGATAAAATCTAGAGTTTTCTTTTGGCTATAACTTCTAGATTTTTCTTTTGGACCTAAATTCTCTTTTGTTGGGCCATAATATTTAACAATCTCCCACTTGGAGATTTGATTGATCCATCAATAAATCTCCACACCGTTCTTTCTTCCTTGCCATCTCCATGTTGCTTATGTTTCGCTAGGCCATTTGCGGATCGACACCAATCAAACTTGTCACCATTGATCGCCTTGGTCGATAATGCGCGAGTTTTCTTTTGTATGAATTTTCTGCATATCCATTTGTTCCTTCTTCCACTTTCTCACGAACAAAGTGGTACCGCGCACTCGAATATGTTTTGACTTGGAATGGAAAGTTGGATTCCTTGCAAGGTACAAGGCACACTCGATTGTCACAAAACAGAGAAATATTCTTCTGCTCGTGCCCGAGTTCATCCATTAACATTTTTAACCATCTTTGCCTCTTTACTAGCTTGTGTAGCCGCAACATATTCTCGCTACATTGTCGAGGTAGCCACAATCGATCGCGATTTTGAAACCCAGAACTACAGACTCCGCTAGCTAGAGTGAACACATATCCGATGGTGGATTTGCTTTTATCAAAATCACTGCGCATAATCTGAGTCAACATATCCTCGACAATAAAGTCGATCCTCCATAACATAATGCAACATCTATCGATCCTTTAATGTATCTAAGGATCCTTTTTACAACATTCCAATGCTCTCGACCAGATTCGCCATGTATGCCGACTAACTACTCCCACTTTGCATGTGCAATGTCCGGTCCAGTACAAATCATGGCAAACATTAAACTTCCCACTCGCTGATGCATACGGTGCTCGAGACATCTCCATCCTCTCCGCTTCACTGCTAGGGCACATACTAGAGGATAATTTGAAATTAACGAAAAGAGGGGTAGAAATTGGCTTACAGATCTTCCATGTTGAAGCGTCGTAAGACTTTCCTTAAATAGTTTCTCTGAGATAGCCAAATCTTTCTATTATTTCTGTCTCGGTGAATTTGCATCCCAGAATCTTGTTTGCTAGCCCCAAGTCCTTCATTTCAAACTCCCTAGCCAACCCGAGCCTTCAATTCTTTAATACGATCTTTGTTGGGGCTCACTACCAACATGTCGTCAACATACAACAAACAAGATAATGAAATCTTTTCACTAAACCTCTTGAAATATGCACAAGGGTCTGCATTAAGTCTGTTGTATTCAAGGCTCATGATGAAGGAATCAAATCTCTTGTACCAACATCTCGGCGCCTGTTTGAGACCATACAGAGATTTGTTCAACCTGCAAACCAAGTTCTCTTTTCCTTGTTCTTCAAAACCTTACAGTTGGAGCATATAGATTTCTTCTTCAAGATCACCATGCAGAAATGCACGTTTTTACATCTAAGCGCTCCGGATGTAAATCAAATGTAGCACACATTGCTAAGACTATTCTAACGATGAGTAAGTCGAACTCTTCGGAGAAAAGATTTCATTGAAGTCGATACCTTCTTTCTGAGCATATCCTTTTACCACCAATCTTGCACGATACCGCTCCACTTGATCATCATTGTTGCGCTTGATCTTATATACCCATTTGTTACTAATGGGCTTTCTTCCCTGTGGTAGCGTTACAAGTTCCCAAGTCTTGTTCTTATGAAGAGCTTCCATTTCTTCATGCATAGCTGTCATCCACTGAGCAGCATCTGAACTAGTCATTGCCTCTTGGAATGTTAATGGCTCTCCATCCTCAGTTAGAAGACAATATGCAATGTTACTCTCCATAATATAATCGATCGCCAACTGGTGGTTTTGTCGTTCGGATAGAACGGCGAGTCTCTTGTGACTCAACCGGATCTTGTATCTCGTGTGTTGGTTCGACTTGAGTGGTCATCTTCATATTCTTTCTCCACATGTACTGTTGTAGTCTCTGAGCTTTCATTGACAGTGCTATCATTTGCTATCTGTTTCTTATCTTCCATGAAGATCACATCCCTGCTGATGATAACCTTGTGGGAAGTGGGATCCCACAGCGATACCCTTCACACCATCAGCGTACCCTAAGAATAAACATTTTCTGGATTTTGGATCCAGTTTTGTAGTTTCTTGGGTATTGTACATCACGTACACTGGACTTCCAAATATATGGAGGTTTGAATAATCAACAGGCTTACCAGTCCATCTCTGCATTGGCGTCTTCAACTCAATTGCGATTGATGGAGCACGATTCACTACATAACAAAGCGGTATTGGCCGCTTCGCCTGAATGATTTGTCCAAGCTGCAGCTCCTAACATTGCTCTTGTTCTCTCTAACAAGGTTCTATTCATCCGCTCTGCCACTCCATTTCTGCCGAGGAGTGTAGGCGATAGTGGAATCGTCTTTTAATGCCTTGTTGATTACTGAGTCTGCAAACTCATTGCTTGTATATTCTCCTCCATTATCTGTCCGCAAGCACTTGATCTTCTTTTATTTGTCGTAGTTCAACTTGCGCTTTGAATACTTTGAAGACCGAACACACATCTCGCTTTCTTCTTGATTGGATACACCCAACACCTTCTCGGTGTAGTCGTCGATAAAGGACACAAAGTACCTTGCTCCTCCCAAGGATGTAACTGGTGCTTGCCATACATCGAATGAACCAATTCTAGAATATTTTTGCTTCTAGAATTTGATGTCTTTGAACTTTAATCTGTGTTGCTTACTTGTAACGCATGCTTGCTCACACAAAGGTAGAGACACCTTAGAGAGCCCAGAGAGTAGATTTTGCTCTGCAAGAACTTTAATTCCTTGCTCGACATGTGTCCAAGTCTCGATGCCACATCATTGAAAGTTGTTCACTTGAACTACTTGAGGCAACCGACGCCTCTCCCTCTTGCAAAGTCTCCCCCCATCAAGCATGTACAAGTTGTTGTCAACTTTTTCTCCTTCATAAGTACCAGCGCTCCTCGAATCACTTTCATGACTCCTTTCTCCACCACGGCTTTGCAATCAAGGTCATCAAGTGACCTAATGAAAGCAAGTTCTTTTTAGGCCTTCTACATGTCGCACATGTTGAATTGTGCGAACAAAGATTATCATGGAACTTCAACTTGATAGTTCCAATACCGACAATCTTCAAGGCATGATCATTGCAATGAGCACGGACCCTCCTGAGATAGGTTCATAATGATGAAACCATTCTCGGCGTGAGGTCATGTGATAAGTCGCTCCTGAGTCGATGAACCATACATCGCCCAAACTCTTTCCGCCTTTGATAGTTGTCGCTGCTTCACAAGATAAAACATCACCTTCATTTGAGGTGCTTGCTACATTTCCTTGAGGATTGGAATCCTTTTTGTTTAGATTCCAACAATCCTTCTTCATATGTCCTTTCTTGCCACAATGGTAGCACTTCATGCTCTTCTTACTTCTTGATTTTGACCTTCCTTGATTTTGGCTCCCACTGAAGCCACGTTCCATTGATCTCCCTCTTGTCACCACCAGAGCCTCTATTTGTTGTGAGCTGGCCAACTTGTCTTCTCTGTTCTTGCGCCGATTTTCTTCTTTCAAGGACAAGCACTCCAATATCATCAAAGTTTAGACGATCGGTCGAATATTATTTGTCGGGTTGATGACAAGTTGATCATATGAATCGGAAGACTTTGAAGTAGAATTTCAAAGACGTTCATTTGAATCTATTTTATAACCCAACGATGTGAGTTGAGAAAATAGAGTATTCAACGTGCTCATGTGCTCCGTCATTGAAGTAGATTCTGACATTCGAAGAGTATACAGTTTCCTCTTAAGGAAAATCTTGGTGTGAAGTGACTTGGCCTCAATGCGGCTTGGTGAGATGTTCCCAAATCTCCAGTGCAGTTTTCTTCTCCTCTATGCTTGACAAAATCGCATCTGCTAATGCTAGATGTAAATTTGCAATAGCATTCCCGTCCATCTCATTCCACTTATTATCATCTGTGATGTCCGTCGGCCTCTTACTGATGGCTGCAAGACAATTATCTTTTCTCAAGATAGCCTTCATCTTCATCTTCCACAACGAGAAATTGGTCCCGTTGAACTTCTCAATCTCGAACCTTGCCGCCATTGCTTCTACCACGAGCGATAAGAAACAATCCACAACCCACGTGCACTGTCAACAAAGGTGAAAGTATCTAACTTATTTTCTCGATGTGGAGGATCCACTTTTAGTGGCAACCACAGAGCATACGATAAGTAGATAGTTACACCAAGAAACTAGGCTCGATACCACTTGTTAAAATTGTTTACACGAATAGAAGCGGTCGCAGACTAAAGAGAGATTGAAAATTACAATGGTAATGAAGAGGAAGAAGAGGAGGAAGAGACGACACAATGATTTTACGTGGAAAACCCCTAAACAAATTAGGGTAAAAACCACGGGCAAGGATAGAAGAACTTTATTACAAAAATAGGAGTTACAACCTTCTCTCTACAAAGAAACAACAAGCTTTCTTACAAGGAGAAAACACTCTCTATTTTTATCTCACAACCTCACTTTAGATGTGGGAAGTCTTGGGATGATTTGGGATGGTTTGCCAACAAATGACATAACCTATTTATAGCCTCCATAAACTTGGGCTCCAAGTATGATCCAATGGTCCACATTTTGCCTTGGTAATCAAGTCAAATAAATGGCTAGGATTTTGCCACAACTTGGATTTGGATAAGGATGTCTAGATATTTCTTGGCAAGTTGAAGTTCTAGATTTTTCTTTGACCATCTAGGATAAATGATAAAATCTAGAGTTTTCTTTTGGCTATAACTTCTAGATTTTTCTTTTGGACCTAAATTCTCTTTTGTTGGGCCATAATATTTAACACTATCACCGTCCCAATTTATATATTCTAATCATCGTGCGCATACTTATCTTTTATATTCAATAATTTTATCTTATTAACATCATTTTAATTCAAAAATAATAGAAGATAGAATATTTAAATTGATGATCTTATAATCATAGACGAGTAGAGCTCAAGTAATATCTCGTATGACCTAACAATCAAAATGTTATCAGTTCAAAATTCTTACTCTTAAATATTATTGAATTTTAAGAGAAAAAAAAAATCATGGACATATATTTATGGTAATTAAATTAATCTTGTTAATATTTATGGAAACAGCCAGTAAATTTGATTGTTTGGTTTTAGTTCAATTCAACTCTAATATAATAGATTCGATTTTAAAAATTAATATTTAACTTTTATATTATTTAAAAAATTTAATATGTGATCCTCCTCACCAATTAAAAACAACTTGTTTAACATTTAAATAAAAATAATTATTATCAAATGGTTAAATAAAACATACTTGTCTACTTTATTTTTTATTTATTTATTTTAAAGTTTATTTATACGTCTTCTGAAACAAATTAATTAACAACTTAATGGAACTTAAATTTTAGTGATCAATCTATTGAAAAAAGAAGTCAATTTTATCTTGTTTGATTTTTTTTTTTTTTTTTGAAACAACAGTAATTACATTCGTCCTTAAACTAAACACCAAAAGACATAATAACATCATAAATAAGTTATTTCAAAAAGACCATACCTCCAAAGCCAAATATTCATTTGATTATTAATGCATCATTGTGCGTCTATAAATATATTCATGTTAAAGAATGAAAAGGCAAAAAGAAAAGAGCGTGCTGTTTCTCTCTCTCTCTCTTCCATTTTTTTTGGCCATTTCTCTCCAAATTCTGTTCCTCTGTTTCACTTTCAACTGTATCAAAAAAAAAAAAAAATAGCTTTGCCCACAACATAAATTTTACTGTTTCAGGTCAGTTTTTCTCTCTCTCTCTCTTTCTCTGATTTTGTAATGAAATATTGGTTACAGAATATGGTTATGTTTTTTCTTTTGTGTTCTTGTTGAAGAAGATGGTGGTTTTTTCTTCTTAATTTTAAGAGTTTTAATGTAGGTCTGTGTGAATAAAAAAATCAATACATTTGTTTTCACAGCCAAAATTTAGTTTTTTTCGAGGCTTTTTTGTTTGTTTATCACAGGATTGGGTAGTTTGTTTCTACCCAGAAACCAATATTCAATATAAAAATAAACAATTGCAGTTTTATTGACTTATTTGAATACCCATCTTTTATTTGTTTCCTCTGCAGCTTCCAAGTTCCCCAATTCCCCAATTTTTCACGAAGAACACAACTTTTCTCTCTTTATCGACCAATCCATTTTCCCTCCCGAGAAAGTAATGGAATTTCCCAAATTGGTAAGTGATTTCATAAAGTTTCGATTTTGATAGATTTTTCTCTGTTTTCTCCTCTGAATTTGCTTTCAATTTCGTTTTAGAATGAAGTTAATCAAATGGAAGAAACAAAAAATTCCCAGAAAATTTCAGTTTGCAGTCAGTCAAATGGTGTTCATTACACTACAAATCCAGATAGCTTCGTCATCGACATGAATGGTGGAACCAAAGAATCCTCTGCAAATTCCAGAATTACAGTACGTTTTTAAAAAAAAATTTAATTTTGACTAACAATTTCGAATTTATAAGGAAAATTAGTGCTACCATTTTCGTTGAAAATTTGTTCAAATGATTTAAAGTTGCAGAGAAATTTTTCCCGAAAAGGGTCTCAGCGTGGCGGCGACAAGATGATTGCTACCAATTCCGCTCCTAAGGATAGAGATTCATCATCTCCAACAGGTACCATCATAATCTTTAACAAAAATAAATTAAAGTTTATGAACAAAAAGGCAAAAGTATTTTTGTTTTTTTATTTGCATTTTTTGGTCTTATGTTAGTGTCAGTCTTGTTTTTTGAATAATTTAGTGTGTATTATATTAAATGGCAGCACCAAACATTGAAATGAAATCAATATTAAAATAATAAATAGTTTTCTCTGATGTGCTCCAGTAGTGGGTTCGAGCCAACCTGTATTATGAGATGGGCGATTCTGATTTATTTTACTGAATTGAATTATATAATGTTTGAATAATGTTTTTGTTTATATATTTGGATAATTGCATTTAATTGCGTATGTTTGGTGGGGATTTCTCGTTGGTTGGTGTAGCTGATTTTTCCTTGTATTGTTGAGATTCCAAAGAAAATTTCCTGGGATTTTTGTTGAATTCAATGACAGTTAACAAATTTCTCACCCTGTATTGTAATTTTTCTATTCTTAACTCAGAGTATTTCCACTGTTTGAATAGTAAAATTTGAATAAAAGGGGAAAAAGAGTTTGAATTTAGAAAATTGTGGGTCCCTGTGAGTTTAACGTTGATGTTTGATACAAAGTTGAGGTATTTTTCCAGTTGCAGCAGTTGGAGCTACCATGGCTGAAAAATCGGCAGCGGTCGCAGTGGCAGTGGGGTCTCAACAAGACCATCTGGGTGTTCCACAAGTTCATCATCAGATCATTATAACGACCGGCAACATGGTGGCGCCGGTTGAACGAGGTATTCTTAGAAGAAACAGTTTCAGGAGGGCAACTTCTTCCTGGTTTTTGGACCCCAAGAAAGTTCTCCTCTTCTTTGCCACTGTGTAAGTTGAAAATCTCTACTTTAACTACAAACCATGTCCTTGTATACATCAAAACTGCATAGTTCTTTCTTAATTCAGGCTCTAAATTTGGTGTTTGTTTGTTACAGTTCGTGTATAGGAAGCATGGTGCTGATATACTGCACTCTAGCGATCGGAAAACCAAACGCCGATGAACAGGCGCTCGGTTAATGCCAATCGATGTAAGAACTACAATAACAAGATGACAAAGATTTGAAGAGATGACAAGAGATGTTTGTACAAAAGAGATAGAATGATGAGAAAGACAAAAGAGCAGCTTAAAAGCAAAGAGGCATGGCAGGTTTTCTAGTAAAGCACTAGGATGAGGCATCACTTTTACATTAGTTTAGGAAAGGAAAGAAAGTGACACACAGGAATATGACAAAGAAATGGAATCTTACCCTTTTCTTTTTGTTTGCTTTTGTAACCAAAAAAATTGACAGATGAAAAAGCTCAGATCAGAAACGTGGTGAGATTTTGATTCAAAGTGGTGTGGGGATTTCTCCATTAGCTTGGATTAGTGGAGAGTTGTGTGTTAACTGATGTGGTCACTATGTAATGCCTTTTACAATCTCCATTTTCCTCCAATATTCCTTTGTTTATAAAAGTCCACAACTTTTTGGCTGCCCAACTTGGACCATATTTCATTTTGTTTGTTTTCTATGGCTTCCATGTGAGCAAGAGTGAGCAACATTCCTACAAACAGAAAGTGTTTTTGGGTTTACTCAATGCATGCGCATTTGAAGATTTTCCAACAGTGGTTTTATGTTATTCCTATTTCAGGATGTGGTTTTAATGAACTTTGAAAATTGAAAGTGATAGCAGACCATGTTTGGGAAAAGAAAGAAAAATAAAGGCATTGAAGTTCAATAGTAATAAAAAAAAAAAAAAAAATGGATAAAACACCTGCCCCAAGAGTCCAAAACAAACAGGAAAGAACTCTGTGCTGAGGCTTGTTATAGGAACTGTAAAGGTAAAAACAGACCATTATAACTCCTAAATGTAACTTTCTTCATGTGCTCTGTCAATTATAGACTTTGTATGATTTTTCTTTCTTAGCAATTTGTAAGAGCCTTACTGAACAACCAGCCTAGTCCTTCCAGCGCCCACAGAATGAAGGTAGGAAGTTTTACTTTCAATTGTTAATCCCAAGTAGTAGTAGTTGTACCAGGTGAGTAGGTTTGCATTTAGGATTCAAACTAGAACGAGAACATTGTATTGAAATGTGAAAATATGTATACAAGATAGGTCAAGTTTTAATAGGATTTGGAACCTTCCTTTACTCTTTAGAACCTCTCCCAAATCCTAGAGACTTCACTCAATTCCAAGATAGCTTTCACTACCAAACCCCTCCTATTTATAGTCATAATTCTCTAACTAATTGCTAATGTACCCCTATAATATTATGTTAATATTATTCTAATACAAACCTATCAGATCGTCTGCTACAATTTAGAATAAGTAAATTTCCGACACCCGAGTCTGTCGAGTCTAACAAGATCGAGTGACATCTCGTCAAGCATTGATACTGTTGTGCCTTCATGCTTAGCTTTAATGACTCTAGTAACGCTTTGATATTCTCGGCATCGAACACTTTTGTTTTCTATCGTGGTAAAGCCTCAGTATGACTGCAGCACTTTCTTCTATAGCTTTCCCTGTCACCTCTGCAAGCCAAACGGATAAAACTACAGTCAATAATCTATAGGCAATCAAAATAAATGGCTGAACATTCTGTTTTTTGATCAACCGAATACCTATCACAGGCCATGTAGGGTTTTGAGCAAAAATCTTTCGAGCAAAATCCAATTCCGCTCTAACAAAATCCATTTCTGAATAGGTACTTCTCATATCTTCACTAAACCCCAAACTCTTGGCTCTTGCTCTTCTTATTGTTTGCAACACAATCGGATTTATAGTCAAACCAAACACCTTTTCAGGGTCCACCTCGAACAGGGTCTTCGGGAGCTCGATCCCCATCACGATCGGCACGTTCGCCACTTTATAACCCTTCTGTGCAAGATAAATGGACAACGGTGTCTTCCCAGTTCGAGATACGCCAGCAAGAACGACGTCAGCTTTGCTCAAGTTTTGAGGCAATGCACCATCGTCTTGTTTGATTGTGAACTCAATTG
The DNA here is from genome assembly GCA_036507275.1 of Sicyos edulis. Lineage (NCBI taxonomy): Eukaryota > Viridiplantae > Streptophyta > Magnoliopsida > Cucurbitales > Cucurbitaceae > Sicyos > Sicyos edulis. The sequence continues at coordinate 36,760,167 of CM071853.1, forward strand.
CTTCTATCCGACGAAAGTACTCGTCAGAAAGGGGGAGATTACTACCCAAAGCCCCACGAGGAAGACCGGACGGGGAGACCCCTAGATGAGAAGCAACTGCCTCTGTAAGTGGGCCCAATATGTCATTGGATTGTATTCCCCATAATTTGCAAGCTTGTTTAGCAGATTCAGCCATGAATGGATCAGCCAGAGTATAAACAACCATAGCACCCTCTTTGGCTGCTTGTTTTACTATGTCCCGTAATCGCTCTACATCATCAATCTGCCGTGTGTGTGTTTTGTTTGTAACATCAAAGAATCAGTACAAATGCAAAAAACTAAACTCATTCCCCATCAGCTTCCTACAAAATCCTCATATATGAATTATGAAAGGCTAGATTGAGCATTGTGAACAAGCAGTCATTTCCAATAATCAATCCAAACCGTAAGAATTGGATTTGGTTCTCAGTAACCCCATTCAAAATAGCTCTCAATTATGGCAAAAAAAGAGTGAAAAAACATGAATAAAATAGGAAGAGAAGGAACAAAAAAATACCCCAGAAAACAAATGGGTGCTAACAGGGCAAACACGATCGACCAAGCAGTGAGTGAACTGGCCCAAGGCGGCGGTGACGGAGTGCTCCACCGTCCATCCAGTCCCATCAGAAACCATATAAATCGACTTCCCACTTGTCCTCTCCACATCCTCGCCGCCGCCGCCGTCCCTTACGGGTCTGTCGGAGACCGAACCGGGAGAGCGCAGGTCCACGGCCTGAGCAGCCCGGTTGGTCGGGCGCTCCAATTTCTGGCCGGATCGCAGAGCGCGAGCCCTGGACCAGCGGTTCAATTGGGGGCTGCCCTTGGGTTTCCGGACCTGCGGGTCGGGTTCGGAGGGTGATTGGTTCTTGATGAGTGGATCGGGTTTTGTTCTAGGTCTGGAATTTGGGAAATTGGAGCAGCTCAAGGTTGAAGAAGAAGCCATTGCTGAAATGGGGATTCAATTGGGTTCTCACTTCACTTTTTTCATAATATCTTCAATCTCTGCTCATTTCTAAAATATCTTCCATTTCATTAATAATGGAACGATTTATTCAATATTTTTACCTTTTTTGTTCTTACTTATAAACTTGGTACCGTCAAAAAAATAGGATCTTTTTTTTTGTAGTTGAAACTTGTAAGGGTAGAATTTGATTTATGATTTTTAAAGTTTTTTTTATAAAAGAAAAATCTAGAAAACATATATGGCATATAATTGAAACTTTTTTTCTTTTGTCGACAATTATAATAATTGGAGGTGGTCTATTTGAACCAATGATTTTATAGTTAATAGATATACACTAATATTGTTTAACTACTACTTTCATTGGTTAATTGAAGTAAATTAAGTATGTGTTGTATAGAATTTTTTTTTTTGTTTGTGAAAAAACTCGATAACTATTTAAATATAAATTGTGTAATTCTTGTTTAATGAATTATTTAGTTCACAACATCATGTTTAGCGTATAAATAACTAATCTTCTCATATTTATATTATTGAAGATTACAAATGACTAAAATTTATTTAGTTTTTAATTTTAATTTAACAAATGGTATGAAAATTCAAATTTTTGTATGATAAGGGTCAAATTATAATTTTAAAAATTTAAATTTTTGCTGACTATGAACAAAAATTATAATTTTTCTAAAGAAGTACTTGTTGACCTCGTTTTCTTTTTTTGCTTTTTTTTTTCTTTTGCTGACTATGAACCAAAGTTAGATATTCTTTTTGCTACTTTGTAAGTATATTTTTAAAGGTTTGCATTTTTTTTCTCTTCTATGTAATCAATATCAATAAAAAGCTTTGCTTCTTTGTCAGTTTCGTTGTTAAAGATTTTTTTACTTCAAATCCAATGAATCTGTTCAACATAATTTTGAACAATAACTAATAAACAAAAGTGTATTTTCATGACTAAAAATTTATAGGTTTGAATGAATTTAAGATAATAATAATAGTAATAATAAGTTGACGTAAATATGTGGTCAATAATCGATAAATACTTTATCATTATTACTAACTTTTCCAAAAAAATAAATACTTGATCATTCTACCAAGTTTGAAAATTTATTTCACAAAAATTATTAATATCATTATTTAATCCACTTTGATAATAATAAAAATAAAAATAAAATTTGTTTTAGGTGGCAACTCTTTTGTTATCTGTTTTAATTATAAGACCCATTCATAGGCAAAATTTTGGGCTTTTTTACTTATTTCAAATTTTTTTATTTTAATTTAGTGATTTTCAATCAATACATCAAATAATCTTCAATTATCACAATTTATTTGTTGTCTTAATTGAAAACTATATGCACCCTAATTGAAGATTATCTATTATGTTGATTAAAGACATTAATTAGATGCATGAGATTTTCCATCCTTTTACTAGACTCGCCCTAATTTACTCCTATGAATTCTTTTAAAAAGTTGATATTTATAGAATTGTTTACAATTTCTTTTGTTTTAAGATACATCCAAAATATATAAAATTAAAATTAGACATTTAAAGTATGAGGAGCAAAACTGATATTTAAGCTTACAAAAAATCATCATGGCCTTTTTTTATCTCATAAAACAAACCTAGGCAAGCCAATCTTGTAGCCATGGTTCCGAACATCCTCTTGAACTTGATTCCTAAATTCCCTAAAACTAAACCTCCTATAAACCCCTGGCTCACAGCTGCTCTGTATCACTGTCTCACTCGCTGGACAAAAGAAATAAGCCATCGAAAACCTCTCCACTTTCGAATTCGTCACAACTCGATGCTCAACACTTTTGTATACATCGTTACTCCAAGCCTGTAACATCATCATCATCTTGTCATTAACAACGATTATATATTTGAGCTCATTGAGTCGTTGTTAGGATTAGTATTAATAGCCTATATATAAAATATGTTATGGTTTGTATTGAGTGTGACTTATAGTTTCCACTTTTTTTTTCAATAAACAATCTCTCAAAATTCTATCTACTCATCTATAGCTTCCATATCTTCTTACTACATTTCTACACTGTAACAACAACACAAAAAAAAAAACACCTCTTCAAAATTTGTCCCCCATTGACCCATCGTTTTTATTAAAATTTAAATAAGGGCTCATTATAAGATTGGTTTTTGTGGTTTGGAATAAAGTGAAGTTTGATGTTTATAATTGGAAAAAATTTAGAATTTAGTCATTATAAAAACTAGAATTTAACCCATATCATTAAATAAAACTTCAAACAAAAATCAAAATAGAACCTAAAAAGTAATGTTGGTAATTTTAATCGTTAATGAATTAAGATGTAAAAGTTATTATTTTTTTTAAATGATAAGAATTATTATTAAATTTTAAATTTCCTTTCCTCATAGAAATTAAATTATAATATGTGAAATCGTTGAGATTAAACTCTAGCTTTGATCAAACTACCGAGCAAATTTATAATTGGGATAGTACATTTTTAATCTATAAATTTGAAAGCTAATTTCAAATTTGGTCCACATATTCTAAAATTGAACATTTTTACTTTTGACCTTTAATTTATGCTCACTTCTAATATTTATTTTTTAAAATTTAATTTTATACTTATTTTCTTTTAAAAGTTAAATTTCCGGATAAATTAAAATAATCATTTCGTTGATGTACTATAAAATTAATTTAATTATTATTTTAGGTTTTTTTTTTTGAGAATCTAATTATTATTTTAGTTAACTTATGTAACTCACGATTCAATTATATTAGGGATCAAAAGCGTTTAATTTTCTGTTTAAAAAAAAGCGTTTAATTTTCAAATATATTGACTAAATTGAAAAATATTTTTTAATTTATAATTCAAATTTTAAATAATCAATTACCTGAAACAAATCGCCGATGTTTATAATAAGTGCCTCGGGATTGGGTTTGACAGCGATCCATTTCCCGTCCTTAACCAACTCCAAGCCGCCGACTTGGTCTTGGTGAAGAATCGTCAAAAAATCGCTGTCGGTGTGAGGCATTAAACCGAATACCTGACCCGGAACCGGACACGGCGGGTACCGGTTCATTCGGAGATAGCACGTGGCCGGCACGCAGTTTTCCACGAAGAATTTTGAGCTGCTCCCTAAATTCTCGGCCAAGATTTTTGCCAGCTTTTGCGCTAAGCTTGAAACTTTTGCAGCAAATTGTTCCATTGTTGAGCTGATCCAAAAACGTTTTACAAAAACCGAAGATTAGAAATTGGATTTTTGGACGGAGGGTTACTTAGTAATATTGTCTTGCATTAATCCATTTCAACTCCACGGTTACGAGTTCGAGCCCGAAAATCGATATTTGACTCTCATATTATCTTAGAGTAATTGTGTTGTCTATGTAGGATTTGTTAGTCTTCCTTCTCCCACTTTGTACTAAAAAAAAATTGAATTTTTGGTCTCTATGGTATCAAAGAATTTTATCTACCTAGATTATGGTCTCTATGGGAATAAAATCAGATTAGATGTGTAGAATAATATATATATATATATATATATATATATATATATATATATATATTTTTCTACACATCTAATTGATTTCATTCCCATGTTTTTTTTGGAGTGTTTGACTTGAAACGTAGTAACACTACAAGAATTGAAAGAATTTTCGACGGAAAGTTTGTCGTCGGTAGAACATATAAATGGGGACGTCTGTTTGTACCGTCGAGATAGGTCTAGTATTACCGACGCCGTCAAATACCGTCATCAAATCCTTAAAAATATCATCGGCACATCATTTTCGCCGGTTTAAAAATATTTTCCCCTCAAATCGAATTATTTTTGGGGAAATTCTTTTCATTGTCGTCGGCATAACCTCTATTTACTGACGACACATTATTAAAAAAAAAATTCTACCTCCGTAAAAATCATTTAAGGTAAATCGATCCCAACTTCCCCTCCAACCCTAGCCTCCTTCGACCACCTCCACCCTCCACCGCCGTCTGCAACCCTTCCGCCCCCTCCACCGTCGTCTGCAACAACTCTGCCCGCCTCTTCATCTCTCTCTCAATCCCCCACCAAACTCCTCTGGAAATCTCCTCTCTCGAAGCTCAATGTATAGATTTTTCCTTCATCCACCATCAATTTCTTGCTACAACTTTCTGGTACTTACTCTTTTTTCCTTTAATTTTCTTCTTCTCTCAATTTTTATGTTTAATTATCATCATCTTTCTAGCTTTAATTTGTTCGTTTCTGGTTGTAATGTGCTCGAATCACTATGCTTTCTGATTCTTCCTCTGAAGGTAATCTAGTTAATCCTCTGCTCCGGCTAACGCTCCAGACACCACCGCTCGTCTTTTTTCGCGATTGCTGACTTTAGGTATTTTTTTTTAGTTTCGTAATCTTGGAAACTGTTTGTTTTTTTTTTAATTTTTATTTCTGGTTTATTCTTTCACCATGGTTGAATGAATTTGTAAGCACATACTACACATAAAAAATAACAACTTGAATGAATACCTTTATTTTTCTAGTGTTTAATGACCCATACATTTAATTAAGGTATGATATATGTGTATTAATCTGTGTTAGAAAGAAATAAGAAAAATTCACCGTCCTACAATTTGTTGAGTTGAAGAGATTCGGCGAATATAAGGCATTTGACCATCTTTTTTGCTGAATATTTTATAAAATTATTTTTTAACCGTGATTTGGTGAACTTTTTATGTTTTGCTTTTATGTTTTAATAAACAAGCAATCTTGTAAAAGGAAAATGGAAAATGTTGAACTCAAATAAAGAAAACAATCAATCAAACATACTTTTAGTAAAAAAATTATTTTATTAAAATATCCACACCAATCCTTTTATGTACCAAAGGTCTTGATCATCAAATATGGGAGAATGCATTTACGTTTTTTCCTCCTCCCTTTAGAAACTTGGTAAGCACTTGAAGATGCTTATGTAAGTTTTTTAGAAACCAAATACGTTTTAGTTGACAACAATAGTTTATCACGACTAATGATCACAATGAATGATATATAGACAAAGAAACATGGTAAGGATTTGGGAGAGATTGAATTATTCCGCAACTCACTTTGCGCATCGGAAGGAAAAGGATGGCCCTCCAAAGAAATCAAGATGCTTATGTAAGTTTTTTTTTTAATTATATCTTTAATTAATTTAGCAATTTTGAAGAATTACTAATGTTACTAATGTTTTGAGAAAAAAATGTTGGATATGCAAGAAGAGTCTACGCGAGCTCGCAACCAATGACGTGTTTGAGATACATGCAATTGTGTTGGGCACTCGGTCGATAGTGTCAAAGGAGAGGGTTGGCAACCACCAATCAACAAAAAAACAGAAAACAGGTTCTTCTTCATCAAGTGGAGGATTATACCAAAATGAGCGCGAAATGCTAAGTCAACTAATGGCAGAACGAGAAAAATCGAACGAGAAGATAGCAAATCTCGAGGCTATGATCCAATCAGTGTTGCGTCAGCAAGATGGATCTCAAGGTGGATCACAAGCTGGACCGTCTATCTAGGTATGTTTTTAGTTAAATATCTTTGATATAACTACCACATGATCATATATGTATTAATGAAATCTTGCAATGCATGTAGTTATGAATTAGGATGCCCGAATACGTTAATACAATCCTCTGTGATATATTATGACTATCATGCAGTAAAGGTAGTCAATATGTTGTATATTTGCAGGTGTTTTAAAAATTTAGAGAATCTTGTAGTTATGCCGTTATGTTGTCCATTTTTTTCGATGTTTATGTCTTTTGAAAATGATGGAGTTAAAGTTGTGTATTTTTTGTGTGTAGATTAATTGTAAAGTTGAGTTCGATAGTAGATTTTTAAAACAATGTAGTTAAGATTAAAGTTCTAAAATGGTAAAATAGTGAAGTTATGTCTTTTTTTGTTTAAATAAAAGGTAGTTAAATATTAGTACTCATCTTTTTTCGTGTTTATATTAAAGTTATAATAATGGTTGAAAATAATGTACTAATATTTGTTTTCTTTTTTCTTATTAGGTTGGGATGCTACTTTTGGTTGCATGTGGAAAACGTAGGCGAACAAGTGTTTAAATTAAATTTTGTACTTGTTGATTTGGTTTTGAACATATGTTATTAAATTTAATAGTTTTGTGGAACAAGTGTTTTTTGTTTTTAGTTTAGTAATTTTGTAAGTCTTAAAGGATATGAAACTTTTAAAGTCATTGATAATGAAGTATTTAAGGATTTTAACACCATTGTAAGAAAATTTTGAATCTATTAAGCATTGAAAAATAGGTCCATGATACGTTTAATTTTAAGCCGCTGCTATTAAGAAAGTTTATTTGCAAAATTGTGCATATTTTGAAAAATAAAAGGATTTGCGGACGGTAAAAATTGAATTATTGATGGCATAATTCCGTTGGCAAATCTCGTATTTACCGATGGTTAAGCACCGTTGGAAATTATAGAAATTCCGACGGTTTTTTGCCGTTGGGAAAAGTAGAATTGTCGACGGCTTTAAGCCGACGACAAAGATAACCATTCTCGACGGTAAATGACCGTGGGCAAAACAGGTATTTCCGACGGTTGAAATGTAACGTCAGCAATTCTTTTACCGACGTGGCTTTCCCGACGCTAAAGTCGACGGTGAAATTACCGTCGACAAATCTTTTTCCGACGATATTTAAGGAATTGCCTACTTTTTTTTGCCGTAGGAAATTCTACAGATTTTTGTAGTGTAACAAAATTATCTAATAAAATCTTTTGGAATGAGAGAATATCTCATTTATAAAGTCTATTTTCATGATATTATTATCAATGTATATAATTTTAATATTATATTAGATAAATATAAAGTTGTATATGAAAATCAATTGATAAATAAATAGCTCAGATATCTTATTATTCTCTTGTCTTCAATAAAGAAGTCAAAATAATAAAAGAAATTATGTAAGCTATTTAATATAGGTTTAAATTTTAGTCATTCTATTGAAAAGTACACATTATTCTACTTTCTAATCAATACCGTTGCTTTTAAAAAGACTTTTTTTATAAAAAAAAATGTTCTTCGAGTCGATCGTGACTCTCAACTCTAGTCAATTGTGGATAGGATGTTTAAAGTATAAAGAACTTTGTGGTTCGATGTAGTATCAATATCAATTAATAGGAATAAAGAATTTTAAGTGGCATTGTTTCAGCCTGTCGAATAATTTAGAGGATAGAAGATTTTGTTTTTTCGTTGGATGGTAAAGCAAACATGCATGTATATGTTAATATCTCGATATGCGTGCATATGAATAAAACTAAGAAAGGTGGATTTTGGATTTTTTTTAACAAGGGTAATCATGTCAATCTATAAGCAAATAAATAATGTTACATATGAATCTCGAACTCAAAACCTTAAGAGGAGCATAGCCTCAAAGTTCAAATTTTCAACAATTCCACCATTTTTTTAAGACAAATTAGATTTTAGTTTGGAATCATTATAGTGTAGAAATTTCAGCCTAAAATTGCATAACAAAAGTATTTTAGTCACTCGCTTTCAAAAAAAAAAAAGTATTTTAGGCACTCTAAAATCACTTCTAACAGTTAAGTTACTCATAAATCTCGAAGCTTAAAATACATAATTAAAATAAATTTAAGGGTAAATTAGAATTAAATCTATATAGTATTAAAAACTAAAAATGATTATTTATGATTTGATACAATTTTAAAAGGTAATTTTTTTCCTTTGTAACAGTTGACGGACCGGAAAAACTAGTTATATCCATATGTCAATAATTACCATATAAATAAATGACGTTGGACAAAAATAAAAAATCATCATATATAGTTGCATATTGCCTTTAAGAATATAGATTAAATTTTAATTTTTAAAATTATAAAAAATAAATTCTGGCCAAACAATTTTTTTTTTTTGAAAATCCAAACTATTTTTTTAGAGTCAACAAAACTAAATTTAAAACTTATCATAAGTTTAATTATATATTATGGTATTTATATTGACTAGAGTCTAACCATCGAGTGAGTCAGTGGCGTAATGATTTTAGTGTTTACTAGTAAACCCCAAATTCGATCTTGAGAACCTGTATTTGTCTCCCTCTCCCCCAATATATACTAAAAAAAATAGAGTCTAACCGATTATCTCCCTTCAACAAAAATAAATAGAGAGAAAAAAGAAAAAGAAATTATGAATGTACCTGAGATCATCTGAGCCGTTGGATCCGAGAATATCGGAGAGAGAAACATGAAAAGCTTCCGACCAAGAGAGTTGGGTAAGGGAAGTGGCGGTGGGCGTTCCCCAACGGTAACTTCCAAAAACGGATCCTTTTTTGGTCTTACGGTGAAACGGCTGTTTGAAAAGCTCGATTTGTTTGGCTCTCAAATTGGCCAAAACGCGACTAGAAATCCCATGATTCACAACTTGGAAAAACCCCCATTCTTTAGAGGCTTTGATGATTCCCTTTTTGCAGTGCTCCGCTTCCGCCGCCGTGCCGTGCCTCAGACGGCTCAAATCCACCACCGGAAGCTCCCACTCCTCCACCGTACTGGCGCCGCCCTCGTTTACGAAGACCACCTCCGCCGCCGTCGCCGCCAACAGGGACTTGTAAGTCTCGTGGAAGGGTGGTTCCATGCTCACGTTTGCAGACTGATAATATATGAATTCTTTTTTTTGTTACATTTATATAGAATGTGGGGGCACAATATTATCACAGTTTTTTATTTCATTTTTTTTAAAAAAAAACATACAGATAAATACTTCATTTTTTTCCTACGAATATTATTCTGATTAATGGAACTTATAGATTTTAAACAGTTTCAAATTGATAACATATTTGATAACTAAAAGATTTGAAGTTCGAGTTTCTTTAATATTGTTAAATTTAAAAGAAAACTTGTTCACTCAATATAAAATTATGTATTTAAAGAAAAAATAATTTACATGTAATATACAAATTTGAAATATTTTATAGCATTACCAAATACATCCTTTATTTTTTACATATAATTATAATTTGAAAGGGTTTTATTCTTTTCTTTATATATAATTTTATACTATTGAGAAATTTTTAATTTAAATTTTATGGTTAGCGATTTTGTAGTAGATATATTTATTTTAGAGAAATATACAAGCAATGCACAAAATTGTCAAAATTCAAAATTTTAAAGTAAGATAGATATATAAACCAATGGGTAATATACAGTGTTTATATTCAAATAATTCTCAAAACATATTTTCAATAGCTTGAATGAAATTTTAGAAGGAAATCGACAAATCTAGAGATAAATTAATAATATTTATATGTTTTTTTAGATAAAGAAAAGAAAATATTCTATTTGTTAGGTGAGTAAACAAAGTTGTACAAAAGAAAAAGTGGTGAGGATTCTTTGAAAAAAATGAAAGAAATATCACAATCTGAATAAAACTATAGACTGGTAGGATGAATCTGAAAAAAATTATCATCAAATTATGATAAAAGTTTTGAGATAAATCTCATATTCATCTAAATGAATGAATATATTTAGGAACGAGAAGTACAGTGCAGGTCAGTTCGGGTTTGCCATATTACATGTGCTGCCTCTGCCACTCCCTTACTCTATTGCTTTTTTTCCCCACTAAATATAGTATTTATGTAAGTTTTGCCATCTAAACACGTGTCCCTATTCTGTAATTCCGTACGTTTTACATTTTCCTTTTTTTGTTTGTTTCTTTTCCATGTAAGAATAACATTTTTCTTTTCTTTTCTTTTCGTTCAGACATAATTTACAAGAATTTTATTTCATCCATGTCATGGAGTTTGAATTTTGAAGTTGGAAAGAGAAGAGGAAAAAAAGTGGAAGTGAAATAATTTAGAGATATGAAGTATTTTATTGATGTTTTGGAGATGAGATATTGTAAAAGTATTTATTTTATAGTGCATATTTATATTAAATAATTAATTTATACATTTTATATTATGTGATTGAAAATTAGAGAAAATTTGACGTGATATTTTAAAGATTAAATAAAAAATTGATGTGATGTTGGAGGAATGGTTAAGAAGGAGTTGAAGGGAGATTGATCTCCTAAAAATAAATATGGTGTTAGAAAATCTCAACTCTTTCTCCTTCCTCTCCCTACCACCAAATCCCAAATATCGGCTTTAAACTGTACTTTTTTATTAGTTCAAATCTAAGTGAGAAGATTTTGAAAATCTATGGAACTTGTTATTATGATTAACACTTCTAAATTATATTATTTCAAAAGGGTTTGGATTTTGGAATCAAATACTTTTATTTTTATATTTAAATAATGCTTAATTATTATTTGTAAATAGGATATAATTGTCATTGACATAACAAAATAGTCAATATAATTATAATTAAACTAACTGGTAGAAAATGTGATTATTGTGATGTTAATATTAGTTTTCTTTTTAAAGTAAAAGAGAAAATTGAAATGATACATAACCAACATCAATATTATTAAATTGTTAAGGATGGAAGTTTTTTGTTTTAACATATGAATAAAATAAAATTTCACTAAAAAAGAGTTTATTCGGATACTTTGACCAACTGCTTCTCTTTCATTGTACAAAATTTTGACAAATAATTCTATTTTTTTATTTTCTTTTAAGTTTAAATTGGAGTAGAAAATCATAAATCTTACAATATTAAACGATTTTTTAAAATTAAATATATAACTATAAAGTGGAAATGAGTTACAATCAATCATCTTAGTTAACTCGTCACCAATCCTTTTATAATTTTAAAGTATTTAGATTTATGTGCTAATATTATGGTCAAGTGGAAGATTTAAAAAGTATCATTTATATAACAAGATGAGTATTATGTTCATTAACCTAAAAGTGGTTTCGTGTTAATATGGTCAAAGTTATTTTTGTAAAAAAGCAAATATTGTTTTAGTAAATATAAAAGAAAACAAAAGATGAACATCTTGAAGATAAATATTATGCCACGTTTCTAGACTTGAAAACTAATATTTTATTGTTTGAAACATGGTAATGGCAGTAAATTTTATTCACTTGTTGGAGATGTAGCAACAATCTGTTAAATATTATGGCCCAACAAAAGAGAATTTAGGTCCAAAGAAAAATCTAGAAGTTATAGCCAAAAGAAAACTCTAGATTTTATCATTTATCCTAGATGGTCAAAGAAAAATCTAGAACTTCAACTTGCAAAGAAATATCTAGACATCCTTATCCAAATCCAAGTTGTGGCAAAATCCTAGCCATTTATTTGACTTGATTACCAAGGCAAAATGTGGACCATTGGATCATACTTGGAGCCCAAGTTTATGGAGGCTATAAATAGGTTATATCATTTGTTGGCAAACCATCCCAAATCATCCCAAGACTTCCCACATCTAAAGTGAGGTTGTGAGATAAAAATAGAGAGTGTTTTCTCCTTGTAAGAAAGCTTGTTGTTTCTTTGTAGAGAGAAGGTTGTAACTCCTATTTTTGTAATAAAGTTCTTCTATCCTTGCCCGTGGTTTTTACCCTAATTTGTTTAGGGGTTTTCCACGAAAATCATTGTGTCGTTCTTCCTCTTCTTCCTCTTCATTACCATTGTAATTTTCAATCTCTCTTTAGTCTGCGACCGCTCTATTCGTGTAAACAATTTTAACAAGTGGTATCGAGCCTAGTTTCTTGGTGTAACTATCTACTTATCGTATGCTCTGTGGTTGCCACTAAAAGTGGATCCTCCACATCGTAAAAATAAGTTAGATACTTTCACCTTTGTTGAAAGGTACGTGGGTTGTGGATTGTTTCTCGTTCGTGGTAGAAGCAATGGCGGCAAGGTTCGAGATTGAGAAGTTCAACGGGACCAATTTCTCGTTGTGGAAGATGAAGATGAAGGCTATCTTGAGAAAAGATAATTGTCTTGCACCATCGATAGAGGTCGACGGACATCACAGATGATAATAAGTGGAATGAGATGGACGGGAATGCTATTGCAAATTTACATCTAGCATTAGCGGATGCGCTTTTGTCAAGCATAGAGGAGAAGAAAATCGCACCGAGATTTGGGAACATCTCACCAAGCCATGCATTTGCCAAGTCACTTCACACCAAGATTTTCCTTAAGAGGAAATCGTATACTCTTCGAATGTCGAGAATCTACTTCAATGATTTGAGCACATGAGCACGTTGAATACTCTATTTTCTCAACTCACATCGTTGGGTTATAAAATAGATTCAAATGAACGTCTTTGAAATTCTACTTCAAAGTCTTCCCGATTCATATGATCAACTTGTCATCAACTGACAAATAATATTCTCATCGATCGTCTAAACTTTGATGATATTGGAGCCGCTTGTCCTTGAAGAAGAAAATCGGGCGCAAGAACAGAGAAGACAAGTTGGCCACTCACAACAAATAGAGGCTCGGTGGTGACAAGAGGGAGATCAATGGAACGTGGCTTCATGGGAGCCAAAATCAAGGAAGGTCAAAATCAAGAAGTAAGAAGAGCATGAAGTGCTACCATTGTGGCAAGAAATGACATATGAAGAAGGATTGTTGGAATCTAAACAAAAAGGATTCCAATCCTCAAGGAAATGTAGCAAGCACCTCAAATGAAGGTGATGTTTTATCTTGTGAAGCAAATGACAACTATCAAAGGCGGAAAGAGTTTGGGCGATGTATGGTTCATCGACTCAGGAGCGACTTATCACATGACCTCACGCCGAGAATGGTTTCATCATTATGAACCTATCTCAAGAGGGTCCGTGCTCAGCTGCAATGATCATGCCTTGAAGATTGTCGGTATTGGAACTATCAAGTTGAAGTTCCATGATAATCTCGTTTCGCACAATTCAACATGTGCGACATGTAGAAGGCCTAAAAAGAACTTGCTTTCATTAGGTCAGCTTGATGACCTTGATTGCAAAGCTGTGGTGGAGAAAGGAGTCATGAAAGTGATTCGAGGAGCGCTGGTACTTATGAAGGGAGAAAAAGTTGACAACAACTTGTACATGCTGATGGGGAGACTTTGCAAGAGGGAGAGGCGTCGGTTGCCTCAAGTAGTTCAAGTGAACAACTTTCAATGATGTGGCATCGAGACTTGGACACATGTCGAGCAAGGAATTAAAGTTCTTGCAGAGCAAAATCTACTCCCTGGGCTCTCTAAGGTGTCTCTACCTTTGTGTGAGCATTATGTTACAAGTAAGCAACACAGTTAAAAAGTTCAAAGACATCAAATTCTAGAAGCAAAAATATTCTAGAATTGGTTCATTCTGATGTATGGCAAGCACCATTTACATCCTTGGGAGGAGCAAGGTACTTTGTGTCCTTTATCGACGACTACTCCGAAGGTGTTGGGTGTATCCAATCAAGAAGAAGCGGATGTGTGTTCGGTCTTCAAAGTATTCAAAGCGCAAGTTGAACTACGATCGAAAAAGAAGATCAAGTGCTTGCGGACAGATAATGGAGGAGAATATACAAGCAATGAGTTTGCGAGTCAGTAATCAACAAGGCATTAAAAGATGATTCACTCATCGCCTACACTCCTCAAAGAAATGGAGTGGCAGAGCGGATGAATAGAACCTTGTTAGAGAGAACAAGAGCAATGTTAGGAGCTGCAGGCTTGGACAAATCATTCTCGGCGAGCGATCAATCAATACCGCTGTTATGTAGTGAATCGTGCTCCATCAACTCGCAATTGAGTTGAAGACGCCAATGCGAGATGGACCGTAAGCTTCGATGATTATTCAAACCTCCATATATTTGGAAGTCCAGTGTATACGTGATGTACAATACCCAAGAAACTACAAAATCTGGATCCAAAATCCGAGAAAATGTTTATTCTTAGGGTACGCCGCTGATGGTGTGAAGGGGTATCGCTTTGTGGGATCCCACTTCCCACAAGGTTATCATCAGCAGGGATGTGATCTTCATGGAAGATAAGAAATGTATAGCAAATGATAGCACTGTCAATGAAAGCTCAGAGACTACAACAAAGACATGTGGAGAAAGAATATGAAGATGACCACTCTGGAAGCCGAACCAACACACGAGATACAAGATCCAGGTTGAGTCACAAGAGACTCGCCGTTCTATCCGAACGACAAAACCACCCAGATTAGCGATCCGATTATATTATGGAGAGTAACATTGCATATTGTCTTCTAACTGAGGATGGAGAGCCATTAACATTCCAAGAGGCAATGACTAGTTCAGATGCTGCTCAGTGGATGACAGCTATGCATGAAGAAATGGAAGCTCTTCATAAGAACAAGACTTGGGAACTTGTAACGCTACCACAGGGGAAGAAAAGCCCATTGGTAACAAATGGGTATATAAGATCAAGCGCAACAATGATGATCAAGTGGAGCGGTATCGTGCAAGATTGGTGGTAAAAGGATATGCTCGTAAAGAAGGTATCGACTTCAATGAAATCTTTTCTCCAATGAGTTCGACTTACTATCGTTAGAATAGTCTTAGCAATGTGTGCTACATTTGATTTACATCCGGAGCGATTAGATGTAAAAACTGCATTTCTCCATGGTGATCTTGAAGAAGAAATCTATATGCTCCAACCAGAAGGTTTTGAAGAACAAGGAAAAGAGAACTTGGTTTGCAGGTTGAACAAATCTCTGTATGGTCTCAAACAGGCGCCGAGATGTTGGTACAAGAGATTTGATTCCTTCATCATGAGCCTTGAATACAACAGACTTAATGCAGACCCTTGTGCATATTTCAAGAGGTTTAGTGAAAAAGATTTCATTATCTTGCTGTTGTATGTTGACGACATGTTGGTAGCAGGCCCCAACAAAGATCGTATTAAAGAATTGAAGGCTCAGTTGGCTAGGGAGTTTGAAATGAAGGACTTGGGGCTAGCAAACAAGATTCTGGGGATGCAAATTCACCGAGACAGAAATAATAGAAAGATTTGGCTATCTCAGAGAAACTATTTAAGGAAAGTCTTACGACGCTTCAACATGGAAGACTGTAGAAGCCAATTTCTACCCCTCTTTCTCATTAATTTCAAATTATCCTCTAGTATGTGCCCTAGCAGTGAAGCGGAGAGGATGGAGATGTCTCGAGTACCGTATGCATCAAAGAGGTGGGAAGTTTAATGTTTGCCATGATTTGTACCGCACTGGACATTGCACATGCGAAAGGGGAGTAGTTAGTCGGTACATGGCGAATCCTGGTCGAGAGCATTGGAATGTTTGTAAAAGGATCCTTAGATACATTAAAGGATCGATAGATGTTGCATTATGTTATGGAGGATCGGACTTTATTGTCGAGAGGATATGTTGACTCAGATTATGCGGTGATTTTGATAAAAGCAAATCCACCACCGGATATGTGTTCACTCTTGCTAGCGGAGTCATAAGTCGGGTTTCAAAATCTGCGATCGATTGTGGCTACCTCGACAACGTAGAGGCAGTATGTTGCGCTACACAAGCTAGTAAAGAGGCAAAGATGGTTAAAAATGTTAATGGATGAACTCGGCACGAACAGAAGAATATTTCTCTGCTTTTGTGATGATCAGAGTGCCTTGTACCTTGCAAGGAATCCGACTTTCCATTCCAAGTCAAAACATATTCGAGTGCGATACCACTTTGTTCGTGAGAAAGTGGAAGAAGGAACAAAGTGGATATGCGTAAAATTCATACAAAAGAAAACTCGCAGCGGATTATCGACCAAGGCGATCCAATGGTGACAAGTTTGATTGGTGTCGATCCGCGAATGGCCTAGCGAAACATAAGCAACATGGAGATGGCAAGGAAGAAAGAACGGTGTGGAGATTTATTGATGGATCAATCAAATCTCCAAGTGGGAGATTGTTAAATATTATGGCCCAACAAAAGAGAATTTAGGTCCAAAGAAAAATCTAGAAGTTATAGCCAAAAGAAAACTCTAGATTTTATCATTTATCCTAGATGGTCAAAGAAAATCTAGAACTTCAACTTGCAAAGAAATATCTAGACATCCTTATCCAAATCCAAGTTGTGGCAAAATCCTAGCCATTTATTTGACTTGATTACCAAGGCAAAATGTGGACCATTGGATCATACTTGGAGCCCAAGTTTATGGAGGCTATAAATAGGTTATGTCATTTGTTGGCAAACCATCCCAAATCATCCCAAGACTTCCCACATCTAAAGTGAGGTTGTGAGATAAAAATAGAGAGTGTTTTCTCCTTGTAAGAAAGCTTGTTGTTTCTTTGTAGAGAGAAGGTTGTAACTCCTATTTTTGTAATAAAGTTCTTCTATCCTTGCCCGTGGTTTTTACCCTAATTTGTTTAGGGGTTTTCCACGTAAAATCATTGTGTCGTTCTTCCTCTTCTTCCTCTTCATTACCATTGTAATTTTCAATCTCTCTTTAGCTGCGACCCTACTCTATTCGTGTAAACAATTTTAACACAATCTTCACTTTACATTAAATTGATTAAATAAAACTTATTATTTCATTATTTAAATTTTTAATTACTAGCATATATTATATTGATTCAATTATTATTTTTGTTGAGCTAGATTTATACAATGAATAAAAAATAGGAAGAACTTTACTTTACAACTTAATAAGATTCGGTATTGCACATTAATTACCATCACATATGAATGATCAACCAACAAAAATAGTTGTATATCTAAAAAAAAAAAATTTAAAAAAGGCTGTAGTTTAAATCAACAAATAAAATTTGAAATAAAGATATTAACACATTCATTTTTTGTATTTTCTATTTTCCAAAGGGCCATACCCTTTTTGGCATATATATTATTATATGAAAAAGTGGAAGTAATTAACGAAACTTGGGTGTCCTTGTCTCTTCATCAGCATATACTTTTTCAAAGGGAGAGACCCACTAAATGATAAACTAATTATTTCGTGGCCACAAAAGTTGATTTACGACACAAAATTTAAAATAATATAAAATAAATTAAACTGTTGACCAATAATTCTTAGTTTTATTAGAATTTATTTCTTGATGACTAGGTGTAGGCCAAGGTCTTTTATTGACTAACTATTTTATGCAACGATAGATTTATACACACACACATTAGTTATTCTTTTCATAAAAACACACGCATAAGTTTTTTTTTTTTTTTTCGTTCAAAGGGTATGAGATTATTCCTTTTTCCCCTTTTAGAAATGATTTCCATTTATCAAAAAGAAAAAAAAATTCCCCTCTTTTTTCAAATTAATCATGTCTTTTACTCTTCTCTCGAATGACATCAACCATCAAATATTTTCGAAAGATTTTCGAAAGAAAAATAAATAAATTAAAACGTTAAAGTTATTTGACTATTGGTATGTTCCTAGTCGAGAAAGTCCTTGAAAACCGATTTTCTCAAAGCAATATTAAAATAATGATGATAATTTCATACATTTCAAAGTGACATGCATACTCATATGTGTATCTAAATCTACCAAAAAGATCGAGAAGTTTGATGATTTTGTTGTTTGGTGATAATTTAACTCAACACCATGATAATTATGAGTTCGATCGATAGTTGGGTGTAATTTATTTATGATTATTAATACCCTCACTCCCCCTTCTTTAACAAGAACAATAATTTTCTTCATAAATATATGTTTATATCAATATATTTTTATTAAATAAAAGTTAAATAGTGCACTTGAATGGCAAAAGGGGTCTTAGTTTGAACTTTTGGTTTTTAATTGTTATTAAATTTTAAAAAAAGAAATTTGTATATGTATCTAAAATAATATATATATATATATATATATATATATATATATATGTTAATTTGCATTTATTTAATGCACATGCAACCTCTGTCATAAAAAAAATTCACCCTGATCTTGATGGGACATCGCTGTAAATGTAAAATAGCAAATAATGATAAAGAAGACAGCTTCGTGTCCATCTTAGGAACCAAGGATGTTGTAATGTAATTTATTTACGTTGTAAAAGAAATGTCCTTTTAAGAGCAATAATTAAGGGAGTGAATTATTAATATTTATATAAAAGGCCAATTATTTAGATACTTGGAACTTTTCTGAAAAAACAAATAGAGACATAATTAGAGTTAAATTATGAAGGTATATAAACATCGGGAAAGATCTAAAATGGCCAACATATGGTTCGATGTGTGCCCATTCTTATGTGCAGACACAACAGCTCTTAACAAAACGAATAAACAAAAGTAGTTGAAAAATAATATATAAATTAAATTTTTTTTAAAAAAAAAAGAAAAAAGACAGAAACTAAATCTAGCTACTCCCCTCTCCGACACGGCTCGCTGGATTCGATATATATGTGTGCGTCCAATTATTCAACGCCAAATAATATATAGGTTTAGTAAAATTTAGAATTTAATTTAATGTTTCAACTATTACGTAATTAAAAGTTAGTTGAAATTAACATTTTTATGTAATTTCTTTAAAAATTGACAATTCAATTTTTATCTAATCAACTATTTAATTAAGAATGCCTACGCAGAGAATAACTATTCTTTTAGTTAACGGTTACAAATAAATCGTAAAAACTAACTTCTAACAATTAAAACCATAATAACTGATTTTAAATTATAAGAATCCAACTTGTAATTTTACTAAAAAATGTTCTTTATAATCTATTATCTTCCTCTTCATTATTTTTTCTTAATGCTCAAAAACTTTTAAAGGTTGGATGTGTGTTCATTCTTGCGTACAAACAAGTTTCATGATAGTGAAGGCAAATAAGAGAACGTGTATAATAAGAGAGAAGATAAATAAAAAGAAAACAAAATTTTAAGATCTAATGTCCAAACTAAAGTTTATACATGGACATATCAATTTTAGATCATGATTCAAATAAGTTATACATGTATGTACCTCATCTCGGGTGTGTATCATATTTGCTTATGGAATGGTCGTCAAGAAGATGAGACTGCAAGAAAAGAGAGAAATTAGCTAGCTAGTGTCAATATTAATATATCTATAGTGTCACTATCATTTAATTGTTGACAATAAAGCGAGAACAAAAATAATATTTTCTCACTTTATTGTTAAGAGTTGAATAATAAAGGGTAGAGAGATTGATTCTTGTGCCTCGAGATCATGTAGTTATTTATTATACTATATAATATGATATGGAAATGAGAATATACAATGTGTGTAATTAGTTTACCTTCGAAAGAGTATTGGAAAATGTGAGGTTCGGGAATATGGCTTTTCTAGATAAAGAAATTAGGGATGTCTTTTTCGAGAGATTTTGGAACGGGGAAAATGAAAATAAAATTTAAAAGAATAAGGATAAGAAAATGTGATTGGAGAGAGTGAGAAAAAGTGTGTTTATATAGGGAAATGAAATAGGGGTTTTGGGGTAGAAGATAAGAAAAGGGAGAATGGGAAATGAATGGACATAAAAGTTCAACGTAATATCCAAACACTCCCTATTGTACTTCTTACACGCTTTGCACACAAAACACACACATATTTAGATATCTTTGTGTTCAACCCACGCGGCTCCTCTTTCCATCATACAAATGAATTCACTCGAGAAAAAACGTTTCCTTGTTAATATGATATTGTCTACTTGTAGAGATGTCTGGTATTTAATTATATATACTCAAAATTCTTTATGTTTTATCTTATATGAGATTTTAGATGAAGAGTTATTTTGAGAAGTTATTTTGAAGAGTTATTTTGAGCGTTTAAAAATTACGAATTGCAACTAAAACTCGTTTGGATTTAGTTTTTTCTTAAAGAAGTTAGAGAAAATAACATGTTTGGATGTAGATTTAAAATGAGTAGTTATTTTGATTAATTAAAAAAATGATTAAAAATGAATACTTAAAGGTGAGCTATTTTCAATATTTAGAAATGAATAATTATTTTAAATAGTTATAAATGTGATTAGAGTTGAGTAGTTAGAAATGAGAAGTTAATTTTATAGTAAAAATGAAGAATTGCTTTGAATATTTACAATAACTCGTTTGAATATAGTTTTTTCAAAAGTAGTACTTAGTAAATACTCATTTTAAATTCTCTCCGATAAACAAACACCCTAGTTTTACATATCATCACAATACCCAATAATTCTTCCTTGCATTTTAATCATTTTGAGGAGTGACGCAATAATTTTATTATTTGGTTGTAAACTATTTTAACACCTGCGTCACAAGTTCAAATTCGAGAATCGGTATTTATTCTCCATCTCCGATATGTACTCGAAAAAAATAAAGAAAATAATTCTCTTACATTGTTAGGCTAGAGACATTCTAATACTACTTTAATATATAACAATTATTCATTGTCAATTTTGATAGAAAAATATATACCTTTTTAATTATCATTCAAAATATCATGTATCAATGTAAATGTTTATTTTAAAAAAATGTTAACAGAACTATATTGAGACGATATGATTGAATAATATTTCCAAAATAACTAAATTATATATATTTTTTACAGATCCACGTCTTAAGTCTTATTATTTTAAAATTTAAGTTTTGTGTGTCAGTTAAAATGATAGAGTAGCAGGGCACATGATTAGCCGACCCGACCCGACCAAGAATTA
This sequence comes from Sicyos edulis, assembly GCA_036507275.1. Lineage (NCBI taxonomy): Eukaryota > Viridiplantae > Streptophyta > Magnoliopsida > Cucurbitales > Cucurbitaceae > Sicyos > Sicyos edulis. Next base: position 36,781,595 of record CM071853.1, read on the forward strand.
AAGCTATATCCTCGTCCTCTCCCTCCCGTTCCATGTCCAATCATACGTGGCCGAATGTAGAATCACAAGTATGCACCCCCAAGTTCTTTCATCTCTTCTTTTTTTCTTTTTTTTTTTAGTGTTCAAATTAATTTATACGCAATTTTATTATTGGCGGTAGATATACATCTAATATTACAATATTTAGATTTGTAAAAAACTTATAAAAAATCTTCTTCTTTTTTTGAGAAGTAAGAAATCAACTCTTTGGTTGTCGATTAATCATAACCTTTTATATTTTTATTGTTCTCTTGACAACTAATATAAACTTCCCTCTTACATCATTATATATTCTAATATTTCTTTCATAATACATAGATTATAAAGCTTATTGTACATGCACCACATGTATATACTATTATAGATTGCTTATAATTATACGTACAGTGTAGAATAAGGAGAGATGCAAGCCATGTGGGTTGTTTATACCGGCGATAATGAAAATGCTTGATAAAATATCTTCCATTCTTTAAAAAAAATTTCTCTGACTACCTAACAAATATAAAATAATTAAGTTTTTCCCTTTTCTTTCATTCCTCTTCAAAAAAAAAAAAAAAAATATCTACCATTCTTCTAAATAAATTTCTTCTTCTCTCATTTCATTTGAAAATGAAATCCTACCTGTGATTCTTTTCTGCCTGGCTCCACAATATTTTGACCATTTTAGTCGGCAATCCCACAACTGTCTCATCATTTTTTCTTTTAACAAAAATTAAAAAATATATACACATATTATATATATATACACATATTATATATATATATATATAACCGAATGGGTCGGTGACGCGATTGGTTATTTGGTTTTATGTTAATCCATTTCCATTCTATGGTCACGGGTTCGAATATGTATGTATATATATATGTATCAACTTCGCCATGCACCACAATATCATTGTACCTCTAATAATTAAAAGACATTTTGCTTTTAATAACTAGCTATTTTATGTAGGTCGACTAAAACTCACTAATCTGAATAGTTAAGGATTTACATTTTCTCCGATAAATCAAATTTTCAACTTTTCAATTTTCACATGTGGTTCACTACAAAATCAATAATCACGTCAAAAGAGGAGAACTAAGTATCACATTTACGACTCATAACTATGTAATAATTATTCCAACCTTTCACCTTCAAAAACAACAATCATTAATTATATTATTTTACCGATAATTAAAAACAAACAATATTTTGCTACATACAAATTTGATGTCATTTATGTGTATACGAAAGAGGAAGATTTGGGTGGAGCCGTGGCTGCACCCAAATCACATGCCACCCTGATCGCATTTTTTTTTATTATTTATAAGAGTTTTTTTTGTGTGGTCATTGAAGGGTGATATGTGATTTAGGATACATAATGGGCTCTACCCAAATCTTTCTCGTACAACAAATCAAAATTTTGACAGTTAGTTCAAAGCGAGCTTTGTGTTAATTGACCTATAAGTTTGATCATGAAATAGTAGATTCGATACCCAACTCCTCACATATTATTGTAATAAAAAATAGATGGCTAACAAAAAAGAAGGATATGTAACTTACCAATTAATTTGATACGTATGATTTTACCGAATGGGTCGGTGGCGTGATTGGTTATCTTGAGTCTCTCAATTTTCATATATTTTTTTTCTTTTAACTGTGAAAAAGATAGTGACAGTTGTGTAAAAAATAAAATACATAAACGGTAGAGTACGTATGTAGTTTAATATGGCTATATTGAAATAAACTCCTCAGGAAAGAGTAACATGTGGTTGGAATTGGTACACATGATAAAAGACTTAGCTAGAAATTAACTTGTCAACGTACTGTGTGGGGGAGTGGAGCAGAAAAAAGATAACTTTTTTGAAGTAAAAATGAAATGAAAAGGGTTTTGATCAGTACGCTATAGGACTTTGAAGAATAATGTTTATTGTACCTTTGCATGTCCTACCAATTAGCACAGCTAATAGCAAGGCTGGTCTATTTGTTTTGTTCTTTATCACACACCAAAAACTCATATGTGTATGTTCACATTACACGAAATGTTACGATACCTAAACATGACACACTTCTCGTTTGCGTGGCACTGAGTCAGCTTCTTTTGATGCTATGTAGTTGAGGGATTCGAATATGTAACTTCATCGTTATTGGGTCATTCGAGATGTTATTGGAAAATTGTTGAGTTATGTTTGCATTAATTTATTATACTCAGTTGATTTGTGTTAGGAGGTTTATTATAACTACGTAAAGAATTTAGTGCAATAATGTTAGTTTTTGAATGGGTAAAAGTTGTTGGATGATAATTTATGAGGTTTGAGAAAACTATAGAGCCAAATGGAAGGTTTTCCCTTTGAGAACAAATTTACACTAAAATATTTACTAGTTTATTTAAGTTTATATAAAATAGTAGTGTCAAAATGAGCCATAACTAATATATTTTCTGAATTTGAATTCACTCTTAAACATTATTAAATTAAAAAAAAAAACATATGTGTGATATATGATTGTTCATGAACGTATTTATGTTGAAAGTAGATGGAATGAAATAAAGTCACCATATCTAACTCATTTAATAAATCTAAATGTTTTGATGGTTGAGGATATATTTATGTCTTAAGAAATGGCTGAGGATGTCTATAGGCTGTATGGGGTTGGCCTAAAAAATGTCCTCAAACTTTGAAAAGTTTAAAAATGATTCTAACTTTAACAAAAAAATTAAAAAAATATTCTTACCCTTAAATTTAGATAGATAATATTAAAGTTTGGTTTTAAAAATATTTAACTTTTAAGAATGCCCTTGAACTTAAAAAAAAGAACTATAAAATTTAAAAAAATCACACACACATTAAAAATATAATCGTTAATAATTTTTAGAATAAAAATATCACACTTTTATTTGAACAGTGTTCTTCATCTTTAAAAATTGTTTTTATTAAAAAAATAGTTATTCCTTTTCCATTTATTCATATATTGTTTCTCTCCCTAATAACTAATCAAAATAAATATATTATTAATCTTTAAATAACAATACGACCAAACAAGTTCCAAAATTCAAAATCTTTCTTCAAAACGGTTATTATTTTTTCTTTATTAAAAATAATAAAAATAAATATATTATTAACCCTTGAATAATAATTGACCAAAGAAGTTTCAAAATTCAAAATCCATAATCATAATCATCATTCATAACTCTTCAAAAAAGAAAAAATGGTTGTTGAAATGAATTTTGTAACATAAATGAATATTTTGAGATATAAATTTGTTTAATTTTTCAAAGTTTAGACAATCTATCATTATCGAGGGTCAGTGACGTAGTTAGTTATATTTTCTGAACCCGAAATTCGGTATTTGACTCTCATGTTATTTTAGAATAGTTGGGTTTGTTGATTCTCTTCCCTACTAAAAAAAAGGACAATCTATCATTTTTTATTATTAATTTTTAGCTTCAATTTATTAAAATAATTGTGTTACCCATATGTTTGAAAAACTAAAATAGAGTAAAAGATCTATTTTATAAATGCTAGGAGATATGGACCTATATATATATATTTTTTAAATCAATTCATAATAACTACCTTACTTAATTAAAATTAAAATAAAATAAAATTGAGAATGACTGTAACGTTCTCTTCGAGTGAATTTCCTATCAGATAATAATAAATAGAGAAATTATGCAGATCACACGGTTCTAAATTACAGGTTCCAATCCAACGGTCCTCCCGCTGGGATGTGGTAATTTGCGCCAAATTTTCAGTCCCTAGAATAATTCTCAGATCGGTCGACATATTTCGGCTACAAACTGTAACAGGAAGGTCATTCCGTAAATTTAAACGGAGTTTTTGACAATTTCAACTGCGCCAAAACCCTAGCTCAAATTCGGAGCGCAATTACAATCGGAACTTGCAAGCTCAGGCGGCCGGAGACGATGGCGCCACCGGGAACGACGCGGTGGCGCGCAATCGTATCAATCGTTGTGATCTTGCTTTTCATATCGCCGTCCATGGCCATCTACTGCGACGACGACGATTGCTACGATCTCCTCGGGTATCTTTAGGGTTCTTAATATTGATTTGATTATTACTGTGACAATACCTAATTTTGATTCTTCTAACCAATTCGATTTTCAACTGCTCATTTCAGAGTATCGCAGAGCTCAACCCAGTCGGAGATCAAGAAATCTTACTACAAACTGTCATTGAAATAGTTCGTGTTTTTATCTTCCTCTATTCCATTTCATTATGTCATTCCATTTGAATTTCTGTGTTTTGGTGTTCTGTGAAGCCATCCAGATAAGAACCCGGATCCGGATTCGAAGAAGCAGTTTGTCAAGATTGCTAATGCGTATGAGGTACAAAAATGTTATGATTCTAGTTGCTGTTTTCTTCGCCATGCATTTAATGTTACTTATTATTGTTTGATTTTGATTTTGATTATATTCTTTTTCTGAATATGTGGACTTATCTATGAATTGCAGATTTTGAAAGATGAATCCACGAGAGAGCAATATGATTACGCAATTGCTCATCCGGAAGAGGTAGTTTTTAAGTATTTGAAGTTCATTTCTAATGCATAAGAATATTGGTTTCACTATCAATCTTTTCTTATGAAACTAAATTTTGGTTTAGACCTATTATTAGTTCTAATACAATGCAATTACCATTGTAGATAAGCTACTGATGTCTTCTAATTATGTTGCATTTCACTTGTACAATGTGGTTGCCTGGAGGCTGGTCCAAACATAAGTAATAAATTAGACGTTTGGCATTTGAACATTAGGATTAATTGATGATAATGCTGAAAAATGAACAAGTTAAATATAAAACAAGATTGCAATTAGATCCCTTGATTAGTTCTATAGATGAAATCATGAACAACAGATCTCGTATTTTAACCCAAATCGTTCCAGAAAAATACCATAAACCTTGCAACAATGATTGAATGCCAAAAGCTTTCACTTACAATGGATGAAGTATTTATCTTGAATATGTTTGATTTTCTGTTGCAAATAAAGATTAGGGCATTGATGACTTAAATTTATGCGATTGGACCATCTTGCTTTTCATAGAAAAGTAGAAATTCAAGCAAAGAACGTATTATGATTGCGTCATTGTTTTAGCTGATGGCTGGCTGAACTTTGTTTTCTTCGTTTTTAGGTATTTTACAACACAGCTCGGTACTATCATGCATATTATGGTCATAAGACGGTAAAAACCTTTAAATTTGTTTCATGCTCGTATAATATATGCTTTGGGGTAAGTTCATTGATCACTTTTCATCGATTGTATTTATTGGTTTTATCCTCTTATATTAGGATACCCGTGCTGTGCTGATTGGCCTTCTCCTCATTTCATCTGCCTTTCAATATTTGAATCAGTGGACAACATATCATCAGGTACTAGTAGCTTTAAGTTATTTGACCTTGATGATAAAGGGGTATATTAGTAATTAGTAGGCAATTTGTTAGGGCATTATGTTATAAATATAGGTAGTGGGTAAGGGTAGATGTAAGCAAATTATTCAGTGATTGTTCTAGGGCTTTAGTGATTTCAAGACTAGTAAGGGCCCAAGTTCCTCTAAAGACTTGGTTATTTTGTAATTTTCTTATATTTTGAAATCAACACATATCTTGGAACCTATCAAAGAATATGATGGATTTAGATGAAATTGTTTGATGGATGACCTGATTAACTTTTCATAAATCAAATTAATTTTTAGATGCCGATATCATTCCTGGTTTTGTCTGAAAATTGGAGCCTTTAATATTGATTTTAATCCTGCCTGTTCTGTTTTTTAGTCATTTCTAAAGACATTATGTCCAAATTTTGTTCAACGTGATCTTGGGCAGTTTGTATATTAAGATTCATATTTTGTTATCCAAATCTACAAATAGATGTAGATTTGATTTTACTGAATTATTTACTTCATGCTGTAGGCTATTGACATGGTCAAGAAAACCCCTGCTTACAAAAATAAGTTACGGGCGCTTGAACTTGAACGAAGTGGAGGAGCAACAAACAAGAAGAAAGGTCACAAGCAATTGGATAAGTATGGAGTTTTTGGTTAATTACCAAAACTATTAAGGAAAAAAATGAATATATATAGTTTCTTTGGCTTTTTTTTTTTTTGGACCTTGTATTTAGCTGAAAGGATCTTCCTTTTATGGACTTGAACCTTCAATTTAAATAGAAGATGAAATTAGAACCTTTTTTCGGTTTTTTTTTTTTGAGATTTGTTTGCTATGTGCTTGTATCCTTGTGGCTGAGGGAGGGAGGTTACTTTTGTTTATGGGTTTTTGTGGTTGTGTTGGATATCTGTTTTCATTGGGATAGAGTTTTTGGTGCTACATGATTATGTGGCTTGGCTCGTGTCTTTGTTATGGGATTTTGGGTGTTTTGACTTTCCATGTTTTGTTTGATTGAGTGGTTGTATTTTCATAAACTTTCCAGCTCAACGCTCAAGAGGTGCTAATTCTAACACTTTTTTCAAGTTCAAGACTAAATCAATGAGTGAATCAAAATTTTAATATTTGTATTGCTGATTTTATTTAGATTTATAGGTTCTTCTGTTCAAATTTCCCAACGCTGTTCTTATACATAAATTTATTGGACTTCTGTTTTAAGCTTCTCTTTAAGCATTCACTTATTCTGAATTCTTTTGATCTGTCATAACTGTTTATTGTCTTCTGTGTTTTCCATTTCCTCATTTTGGGCTCTCAATCTAATATTTTTTTTAAATAAAAAACTTGTGTTTGTGTCAGGAAAGTGGATGAAAATCTTGGCAAAGAATTGGAATTGCAAATAAAAGGAGCTGAGAAGCCATCTTTATGGGAACTACTTGTTGTTCGGTTTATTCTTCTACCTTACACGATTGGCAAGGTTATATATTTTTGCTTGCAAGTTTAGGAAATTTATATGGTTCTGCATTTTGGATGTTTTCGTTATGTTTTAGTAGGTTATTCATTCAGTTTATGTACCTCAAGCATTTACTATTGTGTTTCCTTGATCCAGTTATTGTTGTGGAATAGCTGTTGGTTTTGGAGATACAAGGTAAAACAATTACCATATTCTTGGGAAGATGCCTCTTTCCTGACGCAAAGATCACTTAGAGTCCCAGTTGATGCATGGAAAAACTTCGGTGAGCCATTAGCTGTTGCATTGCTAGTTTTCTTGCAGAGCCATTTGGTCGTTCCCATTTCCTGTTTTCACCTTTTTGAGAAATAGAAAAAGGAAAACTATCATGTTTTTAAAAACAGGATAGTTTTCTATAAGATATCTTTAACATCACTATTGATTATTGATAGAATCGTTTTTTTTTTCAATAGTTTTTGTTTCCTTTAAGGGTAAGTAGTAAAAGTAGGATTTTTTTTCGAAAAAAAGGAACAATCGCATAAATAGTAAAAGTTGCAATAGCTGTAAGTGCTATAATTTGAACTCTTATATTTTTAAAGAATAGAAAATTTTAAAACTATTTATTATTTGAGGCTCGGAGACTTTAAGACTCAGTAGCATAAGCCTCAATAACCTTGTAAAGGATGGGATGAAGAATGCCTATATTTGTTAAAAAATAATGATTAGCCATTTTGTTTCTTACTCTCTCAACCATCCTCAGTTCCATTTTCAACTTCTGCTTCTCTCGTAACTACTGTTCTGTAAATCAGATGGACCAACAAAAGAAGACCTTATTCGGCGATGTTTATGGAAGAAATCCAACTTGGAGAGCTACCAGTCGGAAATTCGAAAAGAATCGAAACGCCGGAGATAAGGCCAATAAGATTGAGCTTTGGGAATACCTTCAACATTTTTGGTAAAATTCAAATCATACAAAAGAGTTTCACCCAGTTTTATTTAGTTAGATTTTCAACAAGTCAGTTACAGCAACCATACTACAGCAATCAAATTACTGCCTCAAAGTTGAAATAACAATTCTGATTCTGGAAAATGCACAATTGTATCTCTTTAAGTGACGGTTTAATCACACGAGGTAATTTCAGATCGGATCACTTGTATCTCTTTGGGTATCAGTCAGGAATCTATTGTGTGCAATTTATTATTTTCTCAGTTAAAACATATGCTGCTGGTAACTTAATTACAGAAATGAAGTAATCTTAATTTTCTTTCTTGACAGTTAACATCCTCTTTGAGATTAGTTCTGAGCTATGTACTTGCTTTATTTTTTCTTGAATGAGGATTTGAATATATGACTTTTGGCTCAAGATATAATATGTTAAAGCTAAAAACAATGTGTTACTTTGAGTTCGAATAATTGATGCGCATCTTCTACCTGAATATTTTAGTCTTTGGGGGGGGGCAATGAGATCAAATTGAGAAGATGAGGATTAATTTTCATTACCCACGTCTAGATCACAGGGTAACTAATTACCTCATAGATTATTCTTGATCCTCCTAGATTATGCTTGATCTTTAGCTATTATGTCCGTGGTTGATTTTCATCTGAACTATTGGCGAAAAAGGGTTCTTTTACCCCTTGTTTTTGCTCTTCATTTATTGGGAGTAGGTTTGTATGCCTTTTTACTATAATTATTATTAATAAATAGATTTTGATTTATAAAATGATAATAGCAATAACTATCTCCTAATCACTATTCAATTTTTTATTCCTTTTTGTTCTTCATAGCTATCCCTCATAATTATTTTTTCTATCAAAGTACATCTCATAGTTATTTATAATCATTTTTTGCTCTCTTATTTTATTCACTCCAAGTTTTGAGAATCATTCTCTTTTTATTTTCATTCTTTCAAAATTTATAAAGGATTGTTTTTACAATTAAAAAGTTGTCAGTTTTAAAGTTTAGGATTCAATGTTTAGAGTTTAAAAAGAGCTGAAATAATTTCTAATTAAGAGTATACATTAAAATCATACGTCAAATTTTATGGTTAAGCTTACCTTTCGGTCATCAAATTTATTATTTAGAAAAGCTATAATTTCTATATTGTGTATGATTGACAAAAAACTTATACCGAAACTTACCTTTTTTTTTTTTTTTTTTTGAGAGTCTACCGAAACTTACATTTAAGGCTAGAAATCTCGATTTGTGAACTAAATATACCGTATATTTGAATTAAAATAGAAATATGCAATAGATAGACATGTAAAAATAAGGGAAAATCTTTGATATTTTCCCAATAAGTGACATCACCAGATATTTTGATATTGAATATGATTTTTTTTTTTTTTTTGAAATAGATATTGGAAATGAATTAGATTTGCAATTTCCCATTAAAGTTAGTGGTCCTTCGGTCGGCCAGTTGCCAGACTTTTCCCAAAGTGGAATGGTCAATTCATCGGGACGGGAATCTTCCACGTCTTTTCTTCCCGCCAGACCCCAATCAGGATATGGATTAATTTAAATAGCTAACTTTTTATAAATACCCCATATTAGTTTTTAAATATCCCATTATTAATAAACATAATTTTCAGATTTATTAAATAATAAGTACTAACTTTAAAAAGTCAATCTGTAAAAATAGTTTATTTTATATTTTTATATATGTAAGATGAGAATTAAAACATTTGATAATCAAAAGTACAATTTCATGCAAAACTTATGGTAGACAACATTGTTAAGTATATGTAATTTTCACCAAAAGATTGGTTCTAAATTTTTTTAAACCATATGCAACTAACTAAAAAAAAATATTAACCAATGAATAATCGGTTGATGTTCTCATAGTTTTATTGTTGGGTAGAAGTGCATTTATACTAAAAAAAAAATTAACCAATGAATAATACAATTATAAATATAATCTCGAAAATCAATATTTGGCTCTCAACAATTTGATATCATTTATACTTTAATTGTAGTTTTGTCGTCTCCATTCCTCTATTTGTACTAAAAAATATATATATTAAATTAATATTTTTTAATCATAAATACCAAATTGAAATATTATCTATAAACTTAAATTTTATTGACTACTCGAATGAAAAGGAAATTAGAGTGACTTCAATATTTTTTTGTATAGATTATATAGATTTAGACAAATCTAATTCTACTGTATCAACAACAACAAAAACCAACTCTATAACGTACATGTTTTGAGGATGATTTTTTTTTTAATTAAAGAATGTTAATTAGTTAGAGGTGAGAATTTGAAGCCCTAAAAATTATTAAAGACGATAATATTCTATGGTAAAAAAATTATAGGTTTGAATTTTCGTAATTTTTGCTCTAAGGTATGTTCCCTTTAGATTTTAAGTTCAAAATTCATCTGTGATACTAGTATTTTAATATTATTGGTGTCTAACTTAGAACAGACATTGTTATCCTTGTTTAAAAAAAGAAAATTTTCATAATTTTTATTTTTGAAAGAAAAAAAGGTGACGTAGAGACGCGCAAAATCTAGAACTTTCTTGATAACGGAAGCGAGCTCCGTTACAACGAGCGTTAGTTGTTCTTGGAATAACGTCTCTTTGAATTTGGCTCCAAAGATTCTGTCCATACCTTAACGGCAAAATGACAGATAATACGTAAATACGTGGCGAAAAAGGAATGGATAATATATTGGCTGCCGTGACGAAATTGTCCTTCTAATCTGCTATAAATTCAGCGCTCAAACCCTAATTTCATTCGCAATTGCATTTCACCTCTCTTCTCCGATTCTAACAAATTCCAAATCAAATTCTTCAAGGTATGTTTCCTGTGCTTTCTTTTCTTTTCGCTTTGATCGTTTTTATTTTCGCTTATAGAGATTGAACATGTAGTGTTGTGAAGATATTTTTGTTTGCCATGTTGTCGTTGAAATTGTTAATCGTTGGTGTTCTTAATCGGTGATCTGATGCTTTGTCGTTAGATCTGATCGAATCGTGTCGAAATTTATGGTTATTTTGTATTTAGATCGATTTTTGTAGGTGTTTGGTTTGAGACATGGAAATGAAATTTAGGGTTTCAACTACATAAGTCTAGTTTGACGAAAATCGAATTTGGTGTTTTTGGGAGCGAATATTGATGTGTCGTCTTGTTTTTTCGAAGTACTGATGATGGGGTTGTATCTAAACTATATGTTTTTGTTTTAAATAGATGCAAATCTTCGTCAAGACTCTCACAGGCAAGACCATCACCCTTGAGGTGGAGTCTTCGGACACCATCGATAACGTGAAGGCCAAGATCCAGGATAAGGAAGGAATCCCCCCGGATCAGCAACGTTTGATCTTTGCCGGCAAGCAACTCGAGGACGGTAGAACCCTCGCCGATTACAACATCCAGAAGGAATCAACCCTTCATCTCGTGCTCCGGCTCCGTGGTGGCATGCAGATTTTTGTGAAGACTCTTACGGGAAAGACCATCACCCTCGAGGTGGAGTCTTCTGACACTATTGACAATGTGAAGGCCAAGATTCAGGATAAAGAAGGTATCCCTCCAGACCAGCAAAGATTGATCTTTGCTGGCAAACAATTGGAAGATGGGCGTACCCTTGCGGATTACAACATCCAAAAGGAATCAACTCTCCATCTTGTCCTCCGTCTCCGTGGTGGGATGCAGATTTTTGTTAAGACTCTTACTGGAAAGACCATCACTCTGGAGGTTGAGTCTTCTGACACGATTGACAACGTCAAGGCCAAGATTCAGGATAAGGAAGGAATCCCCCCTGACCAGCAGAGACTGATCTTCGCTGGGAAACAATTGGAGGACGGCAGAACTCTAGCTGATTACAACATCCAGAAGGAGTCAACCCTCCATCTTGTGTTGCGTCTCCGTGGTGGTATGCAGATCTTCGTGAAGACTCTGACTGGGAAGACCATCACCCTCGAGGTCGAGAGCTCTGATACCATTGACAATGTGAAGGCAAAAATTCAGGATAAGGAAGGGATCCCCCCAGACCAACAGAGGTTGATCTTTGCCGGGAAACAGCTTGAGGATGGAAGGACCCTTGCTGATTATAACATCCAGAAGGAGTCAACCCTTCACCTTGTCCTTCGTTTGAGGGGAGGAATGCAGATCTTCGTCAAGACTCTAACCGGAAAGACCATCACTTTGGAAGTTGAGAGCTCGGATACAATCGACAACGTGAAGGCGAAAATCCAGGACAAGGAGGGGATTCCTCCAGACCAGCAGAGGTTGATTTTTGCAGGGAAGCAGCTGGAGGATGGAAGGACTCTGGCTGATTACAATATCCAGAAGGAGTCTACCCTTCACCTTGTTCTTCGTCTTCGTGGTGGTTTCTAGTTTGTTCTTTTTATAACTAAAACTCAGTATGGTTGGTGTGGCCTTTGTTTGTTGCGGCCATGTGAATAAGTTTGTTTGGGATTTTCTTCAGTTCTTTGCTCTATAGTATTTTGATTCCCAATTTCTTAAGTTTTCAATTATCAGAATTCTACTCCATCTTAAATTACAAATAAAATTTCCAATTGTGCTCCTCAATTATGGACTATATTAGCTCATAAACTCATGTTATCTCCCTGGAACTCACACTTTTGTGTATTCTCTTTGCAGAAATTGTTAGCTTCTTTGTTCTGAATATTTATGCATTTGGGCTCTGATCTTTGCTCGTAATTGTTCTTTTCATAGGTCACATGAATTTCAGCTGTTGATCATTCCCGACTATTTCTTTGATTTTCAATCTGTTTTTTTAATAATATGATGATAAATGATAAAAACAAACCACCATGGTTGGCCGTAGTTAAAGGGAAGGTAACTCGATCAACTCAAGGGAGAAGGTAACTGGGTTGATGAAATTCTACTTTATCTCCCTATGAACTCGGGCTTCAAGCCTACTATATAAGAAATACTTGTACTTAATCCCCCTAAGATAACTCCTCCATTATTTTAACAAAATTAGTAGTGGCAATTAGTAATTAGAATGTGTCCCGGCGTAGTGGTCGATGGGTTTTGAAGGTATACTTCTCTCAAGGATCTTAGGTTCGAAACTCATCTGTACTCTGAACAAAATTTCAGAGCCACAAGGGTTGCAAAAGTGATGTTACCATCTTCTTATTCCTCTCTTTGCGCAGACACAACTGTTTCAAGTTAAATGTGCGATGTTCTGTTCTCTCTTTTCCATTCAATTTTCTTCTGTGAAGTTTGTTTTAGTTCAAGAGTTTAATTGTGCTTATGCATATATATAATTCATTTCTGTTCTGATTTCTTTGTATCTGCTTTAGCTACTAATTTGATGTTTGGCTGGTTGTTTGTTTCTCCCCCAATGCAAAACTTAATTGATGTGAAGTTTACCAAGAATTTAAATTATTTAAAAGAGAATGGACTCAATCAATGCTAAACACCTAATTAAGAAATCAAAACTTCTTGACAACCAAACGTTACGGTTGTCCGATAAAACCAATCGAAGTGTATGTAAGCTGAAGCATGTGAGAGATAGGGATAGGGATGGGGGAGTTAGGTTTGTTTTCGTCCAAGATTCCAGGCACTTGGAAAATAGGTTATTGGATGCTTGTGAATGATGACTATTTTACAGCAACCGCAAAGTTGATTCCCTATGATGTCTAATCTCTTTCGTCAACTTGAAGATTCAATGCTAATGCACGAAAAACGGATAAAATATTTTCATCACAAATCAAAATTAATTCATTTGTGGTAGAAAATTAAAATTGAATTCTATCACTAGCCGAGTTCTATCACATTCGTTCTATCGCTGGTTGAGTTTTATCAGAGATAGAAAATTATACGTTATAGATGAATTATTTTAAAAATTTTGCTACAAATATAATACAAGAGATAGATGTGTTGTTGATGGTAAATTCTCATTCTATATTATAGGTTCAATCCATATGATCATCTAAAGAAGATGGTAATATCACTTCTCATCGGTTTCATTACTATTAGAGTTTCCTTACGAGTTTTATCGGTTCAGCTCTCTTTGATTGTATCTTATAAATTACTAAAAAAAGCAAAGTTTTTATATGGACCATGTATCAAAATAGGCTCAATACATCCGATCAGTTCAGTTGGTGTCCTATGTGCGAAAGCGCGATGGAAAGCATCGCTCATCTATTCTTCTATTGTAAATTTGCCCGCATTATTTGGAGTTTGCTTGCGAACCAATCGATTGATCAAGCCCTATCTTCAAATTTTACTACCCAAGGAATTATCGAGATCATATTGAAACCCAAAGTCACTTGCTCAAAGAAAATTATGCTCACAAATTGTTATTGTGCTATACTTTGGTATCTCTGAAAAGAAAGAAATAACATAATTTTTTTGAATGTACCGAAATCTCCAACTCAACTATGGGAAGACATTATTGCTAACATGGTTTTCTGGTGTAAAAAATCTAAGCTATATCTAGACTATGATCGATATGTATTAGTTCTAAATTGGAGATCTTTCATGTAATCTTGTTTATTGTTGTATGTGTCTTACCTACTTGCTAATGAAGGTATTATTTCTCAAAAAAAAAAGATTGTATCTTATAAATGTGTTGAGAACTTCTCACTTTTTTAATGTAAAATAAGATGAGTATCTCCAACAATAATAGCTCAACCAACCGACATAAGAGTGTGTTTATGTGCCAGATATTATAAAGTTTGAATCCCGACTCCTAATTTTAAGTTTCAACTCGAAAAACAAGGCAAATACCTACTTTAATTTATATATATATATATATATATATATATATGAACTCACATGGCATAAGGGTGCTCATAACCGAGTGCAAGGGTGACACTTAAAATATAGTTCAAAATATATTATATGAGGGTCGTATGATTCATTGTCTAAGCTTTCTACCAATTATATGTCAATACAATATCCAATAGTTGTTTTAATTTGTTGTTAATATTTTCGACATGTGCCCCTTCACAACTGAGGTCAAAATTAGATTCTATATTTTTTTCAACTTTGGAATATGATTCTTCTTATATGGTATAAATTCAGGCATGTAGGCCTAGTTTTATTCACAATCAAATTTATCTCCTCTTGTTTCAGTCGTAGCAAACCAGGTAATCAATTATTATTATTATTATTTTTGATAAGGTAATCAGTTAAAATACACATTACAAAGTATTTAATTTTTTGCTGTATTTTCTTATATAATTAACTATGAATTCCGTATTTGGATTGTAAATAAATAGATGCAGGTGTTTATTCAGATTAGTCATGGAAAGAAGTTCGACATTGATGAAGTGGAGTCTTGTGATACAATTAAAACATTAATGACGAAGATACATGAAAAGACAGAAATACCCCTGCACATGCAATGTCTGCTCGATGATCATGGACATGCTATTATGGATACGACTCGAACTCTTGCCCATTACCACTTCCATGATGGTTCAACTATAGTACTCGTTCCTCGCATTTATTAATCTTAATTATAATGGAACAAAATGTGTTATTCTAAGTTTCTAATTTGGGGAACAATATTATTATTATTACACATATCGTTATGTGTATTAATATTTTTGGTTCCTACTAAATAAATTGTTGTTATATGTTTGTGCTGATTTCAACCAACTAGCATTTTTGTTCTATTCTCTCAAATTTCAAATATTTAATTTTAGTTCTTAAACTATTTGAAAAGTTTAAAAATAGTCTTTTGAGTTAAAAATGAAACTAAAGATTGAGTTTTGAAAGAAACAGAGAGCAAAGAATAAGAAAAGACATTAAGACTGTTTATTTTTCCTCTCGAACTACATGGCTTAAAAGAGGTGTGAAAGGGAAGGTCATAACAATTTATTATTATTATTATTATTATTATTATTATTATTTTACCACATCATCTATTTTAATTAAAGTTAAGTTTTATTTTTAATTCAAAGACTATTTTTAAACTTTTCAAATAGTTCAAAGATTAAAATTGGGTATTTGAAACAAACTGAACTATTTAAAACTTCAAGGACCAAAGTGGAACAAAAATTATAGTTCAAGGACTCAAATTGAATTTTTGAAAGTCAAGGCATCAAAATAAAACTTACACGATAGGTCAGGGGCAAAAATGATATTTTATCCTTTCAACTACAACCTTCATTGGCATAATATTAATAAGATACAGACTATGGGTATTCATACCTTCGTTGAAATTGAATTGATGGATCAAAATTATTCGAATAAAAGATAGTTGATCGGTTTTCAAGTATATATAAATCGGTGTCGATTAAAAAAGTATTTAACTAAAAATTTGTCAGTTAAGTGGGCTCAACTACAATTGGGATTTGGGAGAGAATTCCAATCCATAACCTTTTTTTTTTTGCACGGAAACACATTGAAATTAAGAAAATGATGATGTGGAAATGATTAATATTTGTGTTAAGAAACATAACATCATTAATAGTTTACTAATGTTACAAAATATAAAGTAACCATCATAAATTAAACTCATCACTTTAAGTACTTCAAAATTGTTTTTAACCAATTGAACCACTCTATAATATTTGAACCATTCTATAATATTTGAATAGTAAGTATAGGGATAATTAAAATGGTTATGAAAAAAATGAAAAGTGGTAATATGAGATTGAGATATTGATTATTCGAATAATTCTCGATGGGTAAGAGAATAATTTTAAAATTGATTCTTCTTCTTTTTTTATTCCAAACACCCTAAATAAAGGAAAGATTGTAATTGTGTAAGTAAAGACCCCCTAATATATTCATTGATACAGACATTTTAAGTGAAAAATTAAAAGTAAAGATATGAAGCTTTATGTGGGTCGTTGACAATATAGGTTGAAGGTTCTTTTTTTTTTTTTTTTTTTTCTTTTTTTTTTTGAAAACATATAAGTTGAAGGTTCTGCAACACATATTTCTGAATTAATTCCTTACCGGTGGACAGAGAGAATATATGTGTCCTTTGCTTTGAAAATAGTTATTAAAAAAAAGGGAAACTTCTTGACCTAGTTGATTCCAATATTACATGTTGATTTTTTTATATTATTTGGCTCAATCTCAACTCATGTGATGTCTTGGGACAAAATTTGAATTTATTTTATTTTAAATTTGTGTCTGTTTTCTCAACTTTTGAAAAATATTAACCAATCTATTTTTAAAAAAATCAGAATTTAAGACCTCTAAATAATTTTGTCTGCATTGATACCACTTGAGCTATTGCTCTTTTGTTCGCTATTATACTTTGGTTCTTATCTACCAGATTTCTGATACTGTTATTCTGTACATGTTCTGTTTCGAATTCTCTCATTATTTATTTGGGCTTTGGATATCGGCCCAATAATATCTAGGCTATGTACATGTCTGGCCCAATGTCTTGTAATTGGCCCAAAGCAATTTTATCATAGACATTCGGTTGAACTATGAACCAAAATAATTGAAGTTTAAAGCATAATTTGTTATAAATAGATTACGAATTTATACGAGAAATGGGTTTTCTTGAAATCAATAAACCATTCCCTTGATATTTCAAAAAAAAAAAAGACCATTCTCTTGAGGCATAAGCCAAGACGTGCCTCCAATCACACCATAAACCAAATTCTCTACAGCAAACTCCAGACCCTACAGATTTTTTTTTTTCTTTTTTATAAAAAAGAAAAAAAATATTAACAAAAGTCATCAACGTTCTTTTTTGAGATTACAATAATTGAGAATGGAGGAGACTCAAACCTAAGACCTCAAGGTCATTAAGCCATCAACATTATTATAAGAATAAAGTTTAAAAATAAAATCAATGTTTGATTTTATTTTTTGAATTCACATTTGATTTTGTTTATTACAATAAGAATTAAAATGAATAATTTCTTATCTCAGAATTCAAAACCCCTAGCTATACTCACCATTCTGAAATATTATTAAGAGAGGGAAGATATTTAGAAAAAAAAAACAATATTGATGTTTATATTTTGAATCATTCTACTTTGGCTTATATAATTTTAAATATTCAAATTTAGTTTAATAATTATATTTTTGGGAAATTATATAATTAAAAAAAGTTATTATATTTTTGGAAAAAGAAATAATAACCTAATAATATGAATTAGCCAAAGTAAGTTTAGTTCAATACTAATTAATTTGCATGTATTTTCTTTAAGAAAATATATTGGGGAAAACAGCTCAACCACTTGTTTAAATCACCACCATTATTGTGTTATTAGTCAAATTGGTTCATTTTTTCCTTAAGCAAGGCCATTCTTTTTCTCACTTGTAGGGTTGACTTTAAAAACTAACCTAATCCAACTTCATGGTTTTTTTTTCTTAAACTTTGAGACCTTTAATTGGTAGGAAAATGACATTTATATTAATTGTCCAATTACCTTTTTTTCACCTTTTCTTTTTCCTACTTTTAGTTCCAAGATTGTGGAAATTATTGTCTAAACTAAAGTACATTCACGGGAATCACATGAATTATACAATATACTAATGTCAATCTATTGCTCATCTTCTTCATCTCTTTATTTCTTTTTCAAAATATTAAAATGCTCCTTTTTTTATATTAATTTAAATATATATCCACTAAATTTAGCTTAATTAAGTTTGAATTTCATTTTAGTCTAAATAGAGAATACTCAATTTTTTTTATGGCCAAATTTTCAAAAGGTTCTTTTAGTCGTTTAAGTTTTAGGGTGGTTATATTTTGGACAATAAACTTTAAAAGTTTTATTTTGAGTTAATTTAGATCCTTACATTTATTTCTATTTTCCCAAAAAAATTATCATATGGGATTTCAAAATAATTAAAATTGAGATACTCAAAATCGTAAATTCTTTATTATTAAATCATATATAATGTTAATTGAGCAAAACTTTGATCAGAATGACAGTTACCAAAATAATTATTTTTTAAATTATACCATCAAAATGGATATTTATTGTAAAAATCAAAATGTATAAAAGTTTAAGGACAAAAGTATCATTGACAATTTAAAATAAATACACACATCAAAATTAATAAAAAACTCTGAACAAGTGATATCTTGTATAATATAATAACCATGAGCTTACATGTTTGAATTAACAAAATATTAGAAGTATGTGGCAAAATATAATTGAGAGCTAAAATGAAACTCAAATATTAATAATTGACCCACAAAACAGCACTGATTAGCAATATAGGCTCATACATGTACATGAACAGAATACTACATATCACCGACTTTAATACCTAATTTTATTGTTCATAAAAATAAAATAATTTTTTTTTTTTTTTTAAAGAAAACCCCAATTTAATCAGTAGTCTGTGTAGGCTCAGTTCATTGCCTTCTTCTTCTTCCAATTTCCCTTCAATTTGGAGAACTTTCATACTCATTTCTCTGTCTCTCTCTACAATGAATCTCTTTGACACTAAATCTTCTTCATTTCATACCCCTTTGTTCTTACCTGTTTTTCTTTAATGGGTTTTCATTTTTCATCTTTTTGAACACTCCCAAATGAATGATTTGGATCGTTCTTCGTTCTTTTGAAGGAAGAACAAATTTCTGGAGAAGAAGTTGCTTTTGTGTTGAATCGTCTTTAGGTATCGTATCGTTTTCATTTTGGCTTTTCTGTTTAATTTCTGTGTATTGAACTGTTGTTTATTAAGGAAAAGAAATTTAGCTAATCATGAATGTAATGTATCTTCTTTTGTTGTAATAATTTGATACCATTCTTCATCCATTGGGAAAAAAAAGGGGAAAAAGTTGGTTCGAATTTATATGCAATCAACCTTCTCTGATACTCTAGGCATTGTTTGATTCTAATGTGATTAAAAAATACACGCAAAGCTTGTCTATGCTGAGCATGAGTACTTTTCTGGCAGGATTGAAAGGAAAAGAAGAAGAAGAAAAGCATTGTTCTTCAACTTATTTGAGGTTTTTTGTTTGTTGATTGATTCCCAATCTTGTTGTTTAAAGGGATTGGTGTTTCTCAGCTGTTTGTGTTGGACTCTTTTAACTTTCAAATCATGTCAAACAAATTGAAAGGAATCTACAAAAGTTTCAAGTACATTTCCCAAATCTTTGGTAATGATTCTGTTTCTCCTCTTTTTTACACAGTTTCTCTCTTAATTTTTCCATTTGGTTGTTGGTTGTTGGTTCTTTGGGACTGATTTGAAAAGAATTGGTCTATTTTAGTGGTGAAGAAACGAGAGATGGAGATTGGGTATCCCACGGATGTGAAGCATGTGGCACATATTGGATGGGATGGCTCTTCTGGTACCGCTCCCAGTTGGGTACGTTATCGTCATCGTCATCTTCGTCGTCGTCGGGTGTCAATATTTTCACTTTCTTTTCAATTCTGCAATATTTTTTGTTTCTTTGCACAATTTAGTCATCAGGGACGCTATAAGTTTTCCTTGTTTTGGCAGATGAATGAATTCAAAACTGCCCCGGAGAGTTTCTCGGCAGCAGCATTCAGCGACATGAGTGATAGAAGAGATTCAAGTTCTACTACTGTAACAGCTCCTACAACAACATGGTCTTCTCTCGGTACATTTTGCCACCCTTCATTGTAGGCTTGCTTGTAGCTTCTCTTTTTCTATGTAGGAATTAATTCTTTTAGGAAGATTGAAAAAAAAATTAAGGATTAGAAAAGAAACAGCTGTAGACGGAAAGTGGGGATGGAGAAATGAAACTGAGAACGGGTTCAATTCATGATTGCCACCTAATTAGGAATTAATTTCCTATGGACTTTCTTGGCAACTAAATGTTGTAGGATCGGGGGTATGTCCCGTGACATTAATCGAGATGCGCGCAAGCTAGTCCGGATAGTCACAGATATAAAAAATAATAATAATAAAGAAGAAAGAAACTGAGAACATGTGCAATTGGATGGAAGGTATTTTCTGTTAGTGGACAAGTGAAAGCAGGGCCTTGCTCACGGGCTCACCTGTTGAAGACAGCAAATAAATTTAATGTCTCTTTCATAATTTATAACTAACAGTTCTATGTTATGAACGTGAAGATTCTTTACCCCAGTAGTAAGATTTGGCTTTTATGTCACGAGACCACCATTTCTGTCTGGGGTAATATTGGGGCTCATTAGCCTTAGAAGGGGGACAAAGTTACTGTGTGGTCCACAATCTAATGGCAGATTGATTGCTTTAAGAAAAACATGTGGTAAATTGTATAGAAAAATGTGATATCATCAATCTCTTCCATCTTCTAATGGTTGAATCTACCAACCAATGTTGACAAAGTTACTACTCTATGAATTTATTTCACTTTGTACATTTGACTTTCAACATTTCTTGCTAGCGTTTTCATCTTAGGCGTCGTTCTCGTAGTTCTTGGACTCTTGTTGAACATCCAAACTAAAGGTTAAATTTCGATAGTCTGTCATCCCAGTTCTGAACAGTCTTTGTGACAGTTACTCGGACCTTTTCTTCTATTTTGGGTCTGTCCGCTTGACGATGATTGGCAGTTAATAATTTTCTGTGAACAATTGATGGAATTTGCACATGGTCTGTGATTGTTTGGTTGTTGTGGTGTATCTACATCATGTTCTGGACAAAGAAAAATGAATGGAATCATTGCTTATCAAGGATATTTATACTCTTGTACTGTTAACAGATTTTGATCAAAGGATGTTACACCAACAATCATCTGACTTCTTTGCCCAACTTCCACCAACAGACATTCCCAACCTTCACACCAAACCGAAGAAAAAGAGCAGAAACTTCTCTCCGAAGTCATATCGAGCATTAAAGACAAAATCCTCGTCCTTCGGCGAACCGAATTTGCAAGTTTAGAACTGCCATCATAAATCTCATTAATGTGCAAAGGAATAGTTGAGAAAAGATTGTGAAAGAGTGCCTTTTATATCATATCAGGAATGGTGTGATTTCTTTGTGTGAGTGTAAATCAGCTGAACAATAAAAATAGTTGTACTCTGCTTCTTTTCGCTTCGAGAAAGGAAATCGAGATCGACATTGGAAGTTCTGTAAAAAGAATGATTTTGATGCAGTGTATAAAATGGGTCAAAACAGATCATTTTGTTTTGATTTCGTAGAGAAAAAACCATGATGGAAATGGATGTGTGCTGCTTTTGAATGAATGTTTTATGAAAAGTAAATTGAATCTTTCTTTTCTTTTTTTATTTGTTGTGTTGGTTCATTTTCCTTCTGTTTCACCTCCTACAGAGGATTAAATTTTACAGCGCTTGAAGCTGAGGATTGAATGGTTTTGTTTTGTTTTTGTGGTTTTTGTTTCCTTGTCCAATTTATTCCGACTTCGACACCTTGGCTTTTGGACAAACTTTAATTAGGGGTTCTAGTTTTTTTGTTTCAAGCAAAGCAAAGAAACATTTCTCAATAACCAACTCTGATGCTTAATGGCTTCGTTACAAGAAAAACCAGAGGGATCAAACCTCCTGCTATAACATACAACCCCGTCCTCAAAAGGCAGCCAAGTTGTTGAGACTACGGACTCCAAAGCATGTTTTCTTGAGAGATCTTTAGTTCAAGACCGTTAGGAAGCGCTTAAACTAGAATACCCTCCGAAGTATTCTAGTATCATAATAGGAACGGGTCAATGGTGTGGTGTCGCGGGTATAGCGGAGCGAAAGCTTCAATTTTCCAAAAATAAAAAACCCCTTCCACAACTAAATAAGGGAGACAAACTTAGGAACAAGATGATAGAATCTACCACGATATATTATTAAACTACGATAATCTCTTGAGAGGATCTCTCAAAGAGCCAGAGTACAATGACGACAATTCAATAGATGATTAACAAAGACCTCTTCTCCCCTATTTATAACCCTAAACCCTAATTAAATAAAAGACTAATAATAGGCCCAAGCCCAATACAATTAAAATAGCAATTAACTAATAAATAATAAATATTAATACTAATATTCCTAAAACTCCAAGGTCCGGATTGTATCAATACTTTCCCCCCCAAGAGCCACCTTGTCCTCAAGGTGTTCCATCTCCGATGCCATCTTCTGCAGCTCCGTCTTCTGGCGAAAAGTCTGTCACATCAACATCCTGGTAATCGTGCGCATCTCGAACAACCCACACATCCAAATTCTGGAGCTCTTTCTTCTGACAACGATGTCCCGGGACAAATCGTTCATCACAACGGAAGCATAATCCTTTGTCCTTCCTTGCTCGAATTTCGGCTTCAATGAGTTTTTTACAAGACGCCGGGTGAATGGTTGTAGTCCTGTGAGAAAAAGTCTCTGTGCTTCCAGTTCCCGATGCAATCGTTCCTGCTTTAGCCTTGACCGTTGCAGAAGTACTTCCCTCATTTTGGGCAGCCTGAAAGGCAAAATCATCCTCAATCACCTGTGCCATAAACTTCTTATCATGAATTCCAACAGGTCGCAGTTTCCTCATTTCACTTCTAATTTCTGCCTTCAACCCGCTTTCCCATTTCCCTTCCAATGCACTTGCACTAATATCACGCATTCCCTTTGCATACTTCTCAAACAGTCGTCGATACTCTTTAACTGTTCCAACCTGTTGTAAGCTCATCAAATTGG
The DNA here is from genome assembly GCA_036507275.1 of Sicyos edulis. Classification (NCBI taxonomy): domain Eukaryota; kingdom Viridiplantae; phylum Streptophyta; class Magnoliopsida; order Cucurbitales; family Cucurbitaceae; genus Sicyos; species Sicyos edulis. The sequence continues at coordinate 36,804,933 of CM071853.1, forward strand.
CGTACTTGTTGTCATTAATCGTTGGTTGGAAGCGGTGCAACAGTAGTTCTCGGAATTCTTCCCAAGAACTGATCGGGGATCGATCTTCCTCATACTGCAACCATTCCAAAGCCTCACCCTCCATACATAGAGTGCAGCATCGACCCGTTCCTGTCCTTCCAGCCGGTTTACCCAAAAGTATCGTTCTACTCGACACACAACCATCCGTCCGGATCCTCACTCTAAAGCCCTTTGAATACCAGGCATCTCGAGTTTCCGTAATCTCCTGTCTAACACCGACCCTTCTCTACCTCCTGTTCTCGGTCCTCCTCGTTCATAACGATCCTCCCACTCCCTCCAGTCCTCTCGGTCTCCTTCTCGAAATTGATTATCCCATCCCCTGGTCGTTCCAACCTTCCTGCGCTTATCGGCCTATCATAACCGATCGCACCCTCCTTTCCTCCGTAAGCTCGTTGCCTCGACCATCGACCTTCTGTTCCCCCTTCTGGTAGAATCCCTGTCCCCACAAATCGAACGGCTCTCTCCCGGTCCAACCCTGACCAGACCGACCCGGCCCGACCAGCCCGCCCCGACCCGGTCCCCTAGGCCATTGCCGTGCCACACGCCGCCCCGGCAAGACACGCGCTTGACCCAAGCCCACCGCCCCGGCCCCGCCCGGCCCGACTCACACCCCACGCCGCGCCCCACTGAAGCCTCGGCGCCGCCACTTACGCCCGAGCCCCAACCCGAGCCCGGTCCCCACGGCGCCGCGCCGTGCCACGCCCGGCCTTCACCGCCCTACCTGCGCTTCACCGCGCTTGCGCTCGCCGCCACGCCGCGCACCAAGCCCGCTCCGCTTCCCCGCGTGCCCACGCCGCCTCGGTTCTCCCCGCCGCGCCCGGACCTCGCGACGCCCCACCTCACTCGACCCGACACTCCCCGAGCTTGGGCCCCAGCCGCCACGTTCAGCGCCACCGCCCGACGCGCCGACCCCCGGGTCCCTACCTGGCGCGCCAACCTCGCACCGGCCACCGATAGCTGCGCGCCGCCACCGAACCCACCGCCGCTCCCCTCGGACAGACGCGCCGCCCCTTCGCTGCTGCCGCCTCGCCCGTCGCCAGCCCGACGCCACCCCCCGCAGGCCCGACCTCCGCGCCCGACCCCGGCTCGCCTCGCTCGCCCATCGCCCCAGCCACCGACGCCCCACCCGTGGCCACCACACCTTCTACTTCGCCCGCAGCCTCGATCGCCAGCCCCTTCCCCTTGTCACCTTGCTTCGATTCCATTAGCATCTGCAGGGTTCGGTTGATCATCTTGAACTTCGCATCTTGCTGTTCGAATTTCGATCCATCTGCTTCCTAAACGTTCTTCAAACGATTCCATCCTTGTTTCGACATCTTTCAGCCTTCTTGCCAATTCCGTCGATCCTTCTTCGCATTCTTGCATCCTCGTTTCCATCTTAGTACTCACCATTCCCGGATCGGTAAATGGCTCTGATACCAAAATGATAGAATCTACCACGATATATTATTAAACTACGATAATCTCTTGAGAGGATCTCTCAAAGAGCCAGAGTACAATGACGACAATTCAATAGTGATTAACAAAGACCTCTTCTCCCCTATTTATAACCCTAAACCCTAATTAAATAAAAGACTAATAATAGGCCCAAGCCCAATACAATTAAAATAGCAATTAACTAATAAATAATAAATATTAATACTAATATTCCTAAAACTCCAAGGTCCGGATCGTATCACAAGATAGATCTAGGAACACAAATATAGATGAAACAACCCGAGTAAACCACAACCTTTTCGTATGGGGATTTCAATGAATTCCACTGCAATGGACCGAGAGACTATGTCCACACACAATTGATCGACTTTAGAGAGTCTCTAGAGGATAATCCGATACTTGAATTGACGAGTGGGGTACACGACCTCGCCAGAGATAGCATAGGAAGAAGGTTTTGAATAGAAACATCTCTTATCCTGGCACAACTCAGTATTCTGATAATTTGTGAGTCCTAGTTCTAGCATAGCGCTGAAGTCATGTAATGAAATAATATATCATCTTATCTATAGTCAAATTGTGAATGGAAGACTAAAGTGCTATTATAATAGACTTCCATGTAACCCTTATGCACCCAACATCTCAGCTCATCCTACTCCTAGGTAAAGGGAAGTTGATATAGGGTGGGGGTGTGACACTGATGAAGTATGGATATCTTAGATATATTTTTAACTATGTTGATCGACAATTACTTAGTCGGAAGTTTTGCTGCCTGATGAAGATTTGGTAGCAACATCCTCAAAACCTAGTTGAAAATATAATTAGCTTTATGTTTTCATATTAAATTTTTATGTATTTAGTCATATGTTGTACTAGGATTTTATGGGGCGCACTACATAAACTTTTTTAAAATTCTAATTTTATACTTTTCAAAAATAAATTTTAATTTTATATTTTATTCTTTTTTTTCAAAGAATTTCATATTTTATTCTTATCTTTCAATAAAATGGTTTTCTCATCCGTCCATAAATATATCTAACACATCATAAGCAAATCATGTAAATTACTGTGTTTTGTAAGGGTGTATATGGTTCGAATTGAGTTGGATTAAGATCAATCCAAACTTTTTGAGTTGGTCAATCCTCCAATACTATGCATTAGAGCAACACGACATAGATGCACTAAGATTTTTTAATCCACTACACAGGTTGATCTTTACGTTCCTTGTAGGTGGAGGAGCCAACAAACAACAATTTTTTTTCATTTTAAAATCATACTTGTTGATTATTGACTGGTTTTTAGAATTTAGAATTTTTTAAAATATAATTATATGTTCATGAGTTCATAAAATATATTTTTTACATTTTTGGTTGTTTGTCAATTTGAAATATAAATTATGTTTTTTTAGATATATTATAGATTGTTAGAAATAAATCTAAAATACAATTAAATAAATTATAAAAGAAATATAAATAATATTAAGGACAGGAGATTTCATTACATTTTAATTATTTATTTAATATTTTTTAAGGCTCACTTTTATCTACTAGAATTTTAACACGGGCATTGCACGTAATAATTTTTTAAATAATAAATTATATAAATATATATATTTATATATTTATAATTATAAATTGTTTCCTACATTTTTGCACTAAATTTAAATCATCAAATAAGAATTTCAATATAATATTGAATTTTATAACTATATTTTCACGTTAAATTTATTAAAATTCACATTTATGTTAAAAAACAGTTAATCTTTTATTTTGAGCTTAAAAAAATAATAGGTGTTATTATTTAAAAAAAATTTAATAAAATTTATCGCATTAAAATTAAATTTTATCTCTGATTTTTAAAAATCGATACTCTTTCGTTTTTTTTTTAATTTATCTATTCATAGAATTACCGTTGAATTATAAAATTTATAAGAGTTATATCATTATTATAATTATAAATATAAATAAGCTAAATATATTTATTAGTATACATCTATGAATTTACCTTTAACTTCAAATGATAAGTTTATCATTCTTCAAATTTTATTTTTTTTCCACATCTTATCAAACAAAAAACAAAAAGAAACCGAGAAAAGTAATGCAAGCAAAAACAAAGTTTCAAATGTGTTCGTAAATAAACTATAGAAAACTATATATATATATATAGATCATTGTTACCAAACTTTTTAATCTTTTTTTCAAACTTTAGGGGAATAATCCAACAAAAAAAGATAATTTATTATAAAACAAAAAATAAAAAGAAACAAAGGTAAATCAAGCAAACAAAAAGTGTGCTTATAAACAAAATGTAGAGAATTATTTATAGGATTAAAAAATTTAATTTATTATTAGAATATAAAATGTCAAATAAAATTTATGAGATTTGATAAAAATATCTTATTTTGTACGATGATGATGAAAATTTAAATGATATTGTAAATATTTTCATTTGATTGTTCATAATATACTTGAAATCTCTTATCTTCTAACTTAGTCCTAAAATCTATGGGATTTGATAAAAATATCTTATTTTCGTATAAAAATGATGAAAATCTAAATGATATTGAATATCTTCTACTTTTTGCATTTAATTTTTTTTTAATATTCCAATAGATGACATGTTTGTAATTTAGAGTATGATAAAATCGTTCAAAAATGATTTTCCTCCTAAGACACATTTTAATGTTGTATGATGTATGATATGATATAAATTTTAAATTAAAAAAAGTTTAACATTTTTTTAATTAATTTTTTAAAATCAGCTATTTTACTAATTTACCCTTTTTAAAAGGTAGATTTTTTTAAAGATAAAAATATTTGAAATATAATTCATCTTAATATCTAAAATAACCATAGGCATCAAGTATGATAGTAACGTTGGGTTTTGTAGAAAACTTCAATTTGATGAACTCTCACGCATAATTAAATAATTTACGCGTGCGTATTTTCGTAGATCGTTCCTCGTTGTTTCCAATTCCAACATTGATGGTTTTATTTAAAATTTGATTACGTCAATTCTTTATAGTTTTTTTGTTGTTATGGTTTAGGTTTTTCTTTCTTTGAAAATGACTATTTTTTTATTCAACAATATTTAAAAATAAAAATTCAAACATATAATCTCGATCATACTATATATCATTGAAACTACGCTCATATTCAATGTTCTTGATTATATTTTATGCACTTCATTAAAAAAAAACACTCTAAAATAAAATATAAATATATAAAATCAAAAAAAATAATATATAGAATTTGTTTCATTTTGGCGTTTTTCCCTTTGAACCATTATTTGTATAGTGGGAAAATATTTAATGTGTTGACTCCGTCCACAAAATTCAATCACAAGTGCATTTGAAACCTTATCCCATATCTTCTCGAGAGTTTCAGCTTTAAAAACTATGTTTTTCTTAAAATAGTTCCACTAGTTCAATGTCATCCCCACATGGTGGTTTTTTTTAATAAAAAACTAAAAATCAACCTATTTTATTTTTAGTATTTTGTATTGAAAATTTAAGATTACAACAATTATCTTATCACATGTTTTTCCTTATATAAATATTAACATCTTGCTTATATCTTTTAAACCAAATCAAAAACAAAAAAAATTAAATAATTATTAAACGGGGTCTAAGTTATATCATCTATGTTCACTTCCAAATGTACATGAGAATTAGTAGAATTTTTTTTTTATCAATTTAAATTTTTTAGTTGGTCAATCCATCAACCCAACTCAATTTTATTACTTCAAATTGGGTTGGGTTAGATTCTCGAGTTATAATTAATCTCATTTTTCTCCTTTAAAATTCAACTCATAGCTCGCAAATATACTTTTAAAAAATTGAAAATAATTTACATGTTATTATAATTAAATTCATACTTAATAGCATATGTAATCTATTTATTTAATTAATTTTTGGAAAAGTTTGTTTCTTATTAATATTAAGAAAATATCTTATCGATTAATTTTGCATTCATGTATATAATATTTTTCATAATTTGAGTTGGATTCAATGAATCGAATTTTAGTCAACTCACTTCCACGATTCCAATTATTAAATAAAACACGAGTTTTGATATTGAGGTTGTTTTCAAAATTGTTTTCTCCAGGAAACTAGTTGAATTACTCATTATTTATTTTGAAAGTCTCATTGTTGATTTAATTTTATTTGTATCAATAATATATCTTTGAAATAGATAGAAATACCTTTTCTTTTCTTTTTGCAAAGAATATATAGTAATATTTGCTTGGACTTTACCTCATTTTTTATTTCTTTTTCTTAATTAAAAAGCTTTTGATTGAAAATTCGTCATTATTTCTAATGGATCAAAACGCCCTCTCTCATACCAACATGAGCAGTTGTTCAACAGCTGTAGTATTTGCCAAATGACTAGAGGTCTTGGGTTCAGCGGCAATAATCTCTCTTTTCTCGAAATTCTAATATTATCCTTGACAAAAATATTTTGAAACTACTCTTACGGTAAAGATCAATTAAAATGTTGGATACAAATTTATTGAGAGTAACTAAAATAATAGGAAATCAAAAGAAAAGTCAAATTCTGAAGAAAAAAAATTATAAATATGATCATTTTTTAAAAAAATTATTCAACCATAATTATAAGTATTAATAATTGTATTAATAATGCATAATATTGTAACTAACATGCATAGCTATCAAATAGAATGATGACACGATTAGTTATTTAATTTGGTGATAGTCCATTTTTATTCCATGCCTTGTAGATTCTAATTTTTCAATTAAAATATTGGTGTTGAGATAAAAAAAAAAAAAAAAAAAAAAAAATGACATCCGCAAAAATAAGAATATTTTTTAACCCATAAATCTTTCAATAATGAGAATTGAGAAGCCGTCAAAAAGAGTGGACGACATGTCGTTATTATTATCAATTTTCTTTTAGTATTTTGAAACGTGTAAATTTCATTCTCGCGTTTTAAATAAGTGCGCTGCCCTTTGTAAGTTTCTTTTTTTTTTTTTTTTTTTTTGAAATCCTCTTTATTTTTTGAAAATCTTACTAGTTTCCTTTTACTACACGTTCTTTAATAAAGAATTTTGGATATTGTCTGATTGAGGATTTTATATAGTAAAAGGGATTTGAATCACTTTGTTAATATATTTAATATGCAAATTGGAGAGGTGAATAGGAAGTTGGAATAAGAGTTTTTTTTTGTTCCATGTTTTTTTGTATTTTTTTTCCTTCCATCTTTCTTCCTCTAATCTGAAATTTTCTTTTCTTTCTTTATATGTTTCATTCTCTTTCATTTCTTTTCGTATATTTCATTTCATTTCAATTTTTTGAATTTTTTTCCTCATGTAGTTTTTCATTGTATAAATTTATTGAAAAAGTGCGAAAACACTCATAATGTATTGTAATGAAAATGATAATCAACAAACAATCGAAAATAAAAAAAAATATAAAGAGAAGAAAACATAAAAATATTAGTACTATATAAATATCAAAATGATTAGTATTCCAAAAACATCTAATATCAAAAAATAACTATTTGGTTGTAAATTTGAATCTCAAATATTGTTGAATTAAAAAATATATACTTTAATGAGAAGAAAATGAGTATTTAAATCTTTTACTAATAATTTAAGCAATTTGTTTTACTTTGAAATACTTTCCAAGTTAAATTATATAAAATTCCATAAAAATTCTTGTTTGTAAATATCTCTCTTTTCTCGAAATTCTAATATTATCCTTGACAAAAATATTTTGAAACTACTCTTACGGTAAAGATCAATTAAAATGTTGGATACAAATTTATCGAGAGTAACTTAAATAATAGGAAATCACAAGAAAAGCCAAATTCTGAAAAAAAAAAATTATAAATACGATCATTTTAAAAAAAAATTATTCAACCATAATTATAAGTAGGGAAATTATAGTAACTAGACCACATCCGAAAAGTATTTGCAAATATAGGTGCCCAAGTTTTTTTTTTCAAAGTTAATTTTTTTATTAAAATTAGTATTTATTAATTTTTCATTAATATCATTTTGCCCTTTATCACATTTAATACTAAATTTTTGAATTAAAACACCCATTTAAACATACTTCCCAATCTTTTAAAACATACCATATTTAATTGTATTAATGATAAATAATATTGTATTAATGATACATAATTGTATTAATGATACATAATATTGTATTACAAGTATTAAAAATATATTAATGAATATGGATATAAATATTTTAAAATTTAACTATACTTGTAATTATACGGTTCCAATTATAATTGCCTTAAATAATATAGTTGTAACTAACATGCATGCCTATTGGATAGAATGATGGCACGATTAGTTATTTAATTTGGTGATAATCCATTTTTATTACATGCCTTGTAGACTCTAATTTTTCAATTAAAATATTGTTGTTGAGATAAAAAAAAAAAAAAGATGACATCTGCAAAATAAGAATATTTTTTAACCCATATTTCTTCAATAATGAGAATTGAGAAGCCGTCAAAAAGGGTGGACGACATGTCGTTATTATTACCAATTTTCTTTTAGTATTTTGAAACGTGTAAATTTCATTCTCGCGTTTTAAATAAGTGCGCTGCCACTTTGTAAGTTTCTTTTTTTTTTCTTTTTTCTTTTTTTTTTTGAAATCCTCTTTATTTTTTGAAAATCTTACTAATTTCATTTTAGGGTTTTTTTTCCTAAATAGACCATATTTGAAAAGTATTAGCAACTATAGGGATTTCCAAAAGTATTAGCAAAATTAGAATTCATTTTAATATCTTATAAATTCGGAAAATAACGAATTACAACAATACCCTTAATTTATTGGTTTTTAATTTGGGAAAGGAAATTTTAAAAAAAGAAATTCATCTCACATTCCAAACTAGAAACTGCCAATTTATAGTGCATTAATGGTGGAAAACTAAAAACCGAAAATTTATGGTGCATTAATTATGGAAAACCAGAAATTGCCAATTTATTGTGCATTAATTGTTGAACGAAAGTGGCGACAGTATATTCTTAGAGGTAGAGTTGTCATTTACATATAGTATGGTTAGTAATGTACATGTACAGTATAGTTAGTAATTTACATGTTATTTGATTCTGGTAATTTTTTTTTCATAAATAGACCGTATGAGTTGTTGAGGGCTCGTTTGATAACGTTCTTATTTCCTGTTTCTTGTTCATGTTTCTTATTTATTGAGAAACAGTCTTGTTTGATAACTGTTCTCGTTTCTTGTTCCCAAAAATACAAGAAACGTTTCTCAAATTATGTGAAAAAAATGAGAAACTCTCAAAACTTGTTTCTCTTGTTCCGTTCTTCTTCTTTTTTCTGAAACCTAGTATTGTTTTAGTTTTATATTATGCGTTCCAAAAAAATTATAGTATGCAACTTGTGGTGTGATGGTTGTGTTGTCAACATTTTTTCTAGAATTTGTCAAGTCCATGGTTCAAATCCCAACTTTGCATTTTTTTTTCAAATCATTTTTGCAATTTTTAATTCTTTTAATTTTGTATGTTTTTTTACCATTTTATTTTTTAGTTTTAAATTTTGTAATCTTTTATTGTTTATATTTTTAATGGAATTATGTATTTTTAATTTATGGGTTGATTTGAAAATATTGTATATGTGTATTTATTTATTATTTAAGTTAATAATACACTCGAAATTCGTAAAAAATTTGGTATCATGAAAAATTTGTTCACTAAAATATACAACTGACACTACCTTAATATTTTACACTCACAACATTTTTTAAACACGTCATTTGTGACAAATAATTTATGTGAGAGATAACATATTAAATTTATGGTTAGTTCTATATTAAGATTTTTTTTAATTATAAAAGATTTAATTATACTAGAAAATGTAAACTTTCGATGACCATATTTTAATGCATGTTATATTTTGTTAGAAGCCTAAATATATACATATACATATATATATATATATGTATGTATGTATGTATGTATGTATGTATGTATGTAAACAAAAAGCAAGAAATAAGAAACAAGAAACAAGAAATAGTTATCTAACAAGTTTGTTTCTGTTTTTTATATCTTTTAAGAAACAAGAATCAGAAACGGTTATCAAACATATTATTGTTTCTTATTCTCAAAAAATAAGAAACAATAAACTAGAAACAAGAACTAAGAAACAGGAAACAGAAACGTTATCAAACGAGCCCTGAATGTTCAATTTTGTTGATTGAAATCAGAACCCGTTTGATAACCACACAGTACTGAAATAACTTGGTATATACGGTATACCCATAATATATCATGTATCATACTGTATTTTAAAACTTTATGTTTTTTTAAAAAATGTTTAATTTGCTAATATGGATACTTGTAGTGTGATTTAATATGTTTGCAATAACGAACAAGTAATTTTAAATATATAAAATTTTGAATGTACAATACCGTATAGTAAAATGTTTGGAAATAACATACGTAATATTTGTGAATTGATAGAGACTCATCATGTTGGAGCAACTTCACACAAAATTACTATTTAAAGTGAGATCAGTAGTAAATAAAAAAGGTCTCATGGGTTACAAAATTGAAACTGAAAGTGTTCGGCATAAAAAAGACTGTAATGTAAAATCATCATTGGGTGAATGCATTCCTCAATATTTATGCAACGCTCTTCAGCTACTTCATGATTATGGTACATCTTCATTTTCACACTGACCACTACGTGCAATAGGGATTGAGATGTTTGTTGAACCTATAAGGAAAAGTTGTATAGTATTACAAAAATGTTCAAACAGTACTGTCTTATATTATAAGTCGTATAATATACATATATATAAACAATATCGTATTGCGGTGTAGTTTTTGACAAAGACCTACACTAACGTATGTAGGAGGAATTTCTATAGAATCTTGAATCCCCAGTTTTGTCATAATAAGAAGCATCAACTTGATCTAAGGAGTGCTTGGGTCAAAATATACCTCACATACTTCATAATCATTGTACATATAATTATCATCCCACTGACCACTATGTGCAATACGTATAGGAATGCTTGTTGAACCTGTAAGGGACAATTTTACATAATAACTAACATTGCAATATAGTTTATCCAGTACGGTATTGTATATTGAATAAGTGGCAATATAGTATATTATATATTACACAGTATTGTATATGTGTGTATGGTATGGATTATACTGTGCTAGATATGATTTCTTCCATTTCAAAACATGAGTATTGAAATAATAAAGACTACTATGTGCAATTAAAATTTGAATGATTGATGAACTAATAAGGAGAAGATGTACTATATAACTAACATTAAAATAAAGTGTGGACAGTACAGTATTGAAGAACCTTAATACGACAAGATAGTGTATTTAATAATTAGACAGTATTATAGATGTGACACACATTGTTGTAAAGATGATTTGAATACATTTATAGACATGATTTGTGACATTCCGAAGACTGAATATAAATGGATTAAATGAAAAAAAAAAATGACATAACAGGAATAAACATACCATAGTCAACGATGTGAGACATATCGGATAACGATTATACTGGATTGAATAGGAACGTGCCAATGGTGATGAATGAGGAAGAAAAATGTAATCCAAAAACTGTGTAAAACGAAGATTGGTGAACGGAGATGAATTAACTCGTCGGATTATACCGTCTGATAGGACCTGAGTTGCCGACAACAATTTACGCGTTTGCAGGAAAATGAAAGCGAGAAGGAAAAAACACCGAAGAAATGAAAATGGAGGACTGGGAATAACGGAATGGAGAACGAAGGAAGAAAAAATGGAACGAAAAAGGAATGTGAATAATGATGAGAGATAAATGTAAAAAGGAATAAAATCTCTTTACATTTAATGAGTTCGACAATTAAATATGGTATCTTTTAAGTGATGGAAAGTTTTTAAATTGGAGGTTTGAATTCGAAAATTCTTTCTTAAATGTGACTAAGGGCAAAACAGTAATAAAAAATAAATATAAATTTCGGAATTTTAAATAAAAATTAACTTTGCAAAAAAAAACTTAGACGCCTAAATTTACAAATACTTTTTCAATATGGTCTAGTTACTACACGTTCTTTATTAAAGAATTTTGGATATCGTCTAATTGAGGATTTTATATAATCACTTTGTTAATATATTTAATATGCAAATTGAGTTATACTTTAGTTATGATTTTTAAAATGTGTGTTTATAGAAATTCTTTTTATTGTTTTAATTTTTTTTATAAAAAGGTTAACAAATTAATTATATTTTTAATTTTGTAAGAAATTATAATAATATATCACACATAATTTTTAAAAATAAAATATTATTTGAAAGACGGATTGAAATAAGAAATTTGAATGAGAGATTGAAATGAAAAATTATAATAAAATGTCATATATAATTTTCAAAAGAACATATTATTACCGAAGGTCAGCGCGGTTGGTTACCTTGTCGGGTGGAGAGGTGAATAAGAAGTTGGAATAAGAGTTTTTTTTTTGTTCCATGCTTTTTTGTATTTTTTTTCCTTCCATCTTTCTTCCTCTAATCTGAAATTTTCTTTTCTTTCTTTTTATGTTTCATTCTCTTTCATTTCTTTTCATATATTTCATTTCATTTCAATTTTTTGAATTTTTTTCCTCATGTTGTTTTTCATTGTATAAATTTATTGAAAAAGTGTGAAAATCACTCATAATGTATTGTAATGAAAATGACAATCAACAAAAAATCAAAAATAAGAAAATATCAAGAGAAGAAAACATAGAAACTTCCGCGATTCACATGTTATCTAGTCCACGGGCAGGAAGAGAGACGAATTTATTAAGGAGAGGCGAAAAACAGGATGAACATCATAGGGCGGATAAAGTTAAATTCGAGTTTATATATATACTGTCATTAAACCATATTACAGCTAAAAGACCCAAATACATCATAAGGACCATATACGAAATAACACATCAATACAGATTTTGTTTATGAATTGGGGGCATTGCCTTGTCACCCCCACTCGCTGACCAACAATGAGAACCCGACTAACTAATCGTAGGGCATTAAGTTGTTCAATGTATATCTCAATATGTATTAAATTTTCAATTTCAACAACCACCTCCTAAACTTTAATAAAAAAATTCTCACAAAAACATACCACCACAAAACCTACACAAAGAAAATCTCATGGTGGCACTTAACTTGATTTTCAACAGAAGAAAATTTCAATATATGTCTTGAACTGTTTAATGTCCTACGAAACTTAACTATATGTTACTTTGTTGATTTTTTATTGCCGTTTTCATAATATTCCCCAAATTGTCCACAAAAATTACTTTGTTGCTCTTCTTAATCAGATCCTTAACTATATGTTCATTCTTTATTAACAGTGCCACACAGACACATTATTTCAAATTCTTAGCAACAATTATCAACACAAACTCACTTATTTTGATGAAGTTTTGGATAAGTAGTTAATTTGGAAAGTTATTAAGGAGTTGAAAATTGAGAATTGTAGTAAATAATTTATTTGAATGTAGTCTTTTTTGTAGATGAATTAGAGACAACCGTTTATTTAGATGTGTATTTCAAATGTATAGTTATTTTAAATAGTTATAAAAAGAAAAATTAGAAGTGAATTATTTTGGAAAGTTAGAAATAAATAATTGTAAATGAGTTATTTTAAGTAGTTAGAAATAAATTATTAAGAATGAGAAATTGTTTTGAATAGAAACAAAAAAAAATTATTTTGATGTAAATTTTTAAAAATAATTAATAAATATTCATTTTAAATCATTCATAAATTCTAAGAATAAACACCATAAAAATAGGTAACGGACTTATTCGATACATCGTTGATAAGATATTGAAGAGACGCCTCCGCCTCATCCTCCCACAAAACCACGCAATTAATCAGATTTTCAATCAACTGTTTAAATCCAACGAAAATGTAGTTTCCTCCACAAATAATAAAAGATGGGGATAAGATTTCAAAAAAAAAACATAAAAATAAATAAAAGATGAAGACAAACATGAAAGAAAAATTATTTGAAAGTTGGTACAAAAGAGTGAGTGGAGTCAAGTGGAAAAGAATGAAGTAGTTTAGTAATAGTTTGGAGTGGTAAACTACTTGTTTGAATATTGAAATTTATAGTAGTAGAGTAATCAATTATATGTTTTGAGAGCCGACAAGAGTAGAATTTGACTGACATCTTATACGACCTAGTAATCATGAAGTTACCGGTTTAAATTCTCCTTCCCCTATATGTAAGATTTGATATAGTAGAGTCGAAGAGTAATTAAGAATGCATGTTTACTAAAAAAAAAACAAATAAGAAGTTTTTGAGGAGAGGTTCATCATGTCCAAGATCAAGCTAAGTGCTGCCATGAAAATTTTCTTTTTTTTTCATATTTGGAGATGTATAAGGAAAAAAAAAGGTTGCAATTTGGAGGAGATTGCATTTTCTTTTATTTTCTTATTTTTCTTTCTCTCCATCCCTTTAGTTCCCTATTTCTCTTTCTTTTTTTGTACAGCATAAGTTCCAGCCTTTAATCCAATTCATCTTCAAGGCCATATACAATGATGCTGGGGGGTGATTTAATTTCATTGTATTTCTATGTTTTGGAAAATTTATACTGTTTTATTTTTTAAAAAAAGGTTAAACAGACACGGATTGAGAAAACGGGGATGAGGGATACAATCCTGTCCCCGACCTCGTTTAGCCAACAAGAAATTTTTCTCCTCTATCCCCGTCCCCGTTTCCCACTTAAACGGGGATTCCCCACCCCGTTAGGAGCGAGTCCCCGAGTGTAAAATGGACATCCCTAATACCGTATATATACAAAAATCATTCATCAAACCTCACAAAATTTTAAATTTCATAATCCGACAATATCATACATACAAATTATCGTCTCCATCGGAATTACTATTACTAGATGAACTGATCCTTGTCTTTAATGTGTAAAACCGATAAGTAATACAATATTCCAAACAAAACGTAAATATATTATCCAAACCATAGTTTACTTTAATAATACCCCGCCTATGGTAATGACGGTATTGTCTTTTCTATGTTTCGAGAAGTAGCTTGTCGACGTGTTATTTAATACTCTGATGAAAAAATACACACGACTCAACTAAAATCAATAGAAGGCTACAAATATACAATACCTTCATACCGATATTTGATTATTACAAAAGCCTAAAACTTGTGTGTACTCTTATTTTCGGATCCCGAAGAGCAAATCAACCATATTAATAAACCGTAAAATTTCACACAACTATCGATTATGAACCTCATTGCCGCAATAAAAGGAATAATAAATGGAACTAATTAAACTCTTATCGTATGTTGGTCTTCAGTCATTACTTTCTTCCTTTTCCTTTTTCGATTTTGATGGCCATTACACTCTGAAGAAGATGAAATTGTGAAACCATACACTTTTTTTTCTAGAAAATGGAGATCGTGAAAATGGTGAAAAACGGGGAGACGAAACGGTGGTGGAATTGTAATAGCCTAAAATTGGACGATTATGATTGGAATACCGTAATGATGGGGATGCCATTTTTTTAAATTAGTGAGTATGAAAGTTAAGTTGAGAGGTTTTTCCTTTTTTTTTTTTTGTTAGTAATTGAAATTTCCAAATATAAATTGCGGAGAGTATTGTTGTAAATGGATAATTAATATAATTAAGAATTTTATTAACGAAATTCTAATTTACTAATTTTTTTAGCCATCTAAATTTATAAATATTTTCTATATTTGGTCTATTTATATATTAAAAAAAACGTCTTCATTTAATGTAAATATGCTCATTTCTTTTCTTATTTCTTTTATGCTTTTTTATTTTATGTTTCTCCATTATTTTCTTCCATTTTTTTCCTTTTATTTTAGAGTTTTATATCACTTTTTTTTTGTGTGGAGATATTAATTTTAATTAGGGATATTTTTAGGAGTTGGGTAAATTGGAAAAATATTTACAAGGCAAAAAAAAAAAGCAATCATAGTCATACCGTACACAAAGTATATTATATAATTAATACATAATATTGTATTAATATACAATACTCTACTAATAACATATAATATTGTATTGATACCCTAAATTATATCGTACGATAAATATTAATTATACCGCATATTTGACTATGGATGCAAAAAAATTCAAATTTGTCTAAATCTGCAATTATTTTGTGAAATTGGACTATGCGGCACAATTTCCCTTTTAATTATCTTTTTTTAATTTTAATTTTAAAATGTTATATAAATTTACATATTTTAAAATTATTCAGATGCCACTAAGTACTGCTCTTGTTGGCATCAATGTACACCTAATGACCTAAAAGTCTTAGGTTCGAGTCTCCCACACCCCAATTGTTGTAATCTAAAAAAAACAAAAAACAAAAAACAAAAATTTAAGATTCTTAAAATATTGAATTTTTTTTTTTACTATAAATGCTAATTAATTCATGATTATGCTATGAGTTCATAATTATTAGGATTTAAAAATACATGTTGATTTATGATTATTTTTAGAGTAGCACAAGTTGGTGGTAGAGAACCACAAACCCAACAAAAAAAAAGTATAACTACTCTTAAATAAATGAGAGTCAAACATTAATTCTAATAATAAGACATGATGTCAAAATAGATTTCTACCAAATAATAAAACTGTCGAGTCACTCATCTTTTTTACTATGATTATGTTTATGGTTGTTATATTTATAATGAATATTGATAAAATAATTTAATGTTATGCATTGACTAAAAAAATTAACATTCATGGTAATGTTTTCTTTTTCAATCAAACTTTTATTTTAACTATTTAACCACTTTATTAAAAAAAAAATCTATCTAACCACTTAATTTAAATTATTAAAACATATAAATTTTGAAAATTTACCATCAGCATCACATTTTAGCTCTTGTATTATATTTGCAGTAGAATTTTTAAAATAATTTATCTATAGCATATTAATTTCTAAAAAAGTAAAATAATTAATTTTTCCCGAAAAAAGTAATCCTCTAAAAAAATAGAAAGTAATTTGATATAAAACTATAAAGAAAGAAAAATAATAATAATTGAAGGAACAGAAAATTAAAAATTTTAAAAACAACAAAAGAAAAATAATATATTATGATGAAACAAATTTGATGTAAATGATTTAGAAAGTGATCCATTTTGACAATAAATTTAGAAGGCCCCCCTTCCTACAATTTATCGAATTTATAAGTTTTGCCCATTTGTTTAAAACGACTTTTCATTCTCTCTCATCACCAATATCGTTCTACCTAACAAATATTTAGTTCCACATAATTTTTTTTCTATACCCAAAAAATGGACTATTTATTTTTAATCATTTAAAATAACTTACAGAGGAGGTGTTTGGATGAAGTTTCGATTGAGAAATTATTTTGAATAGTAGAAATTAGAAAGTGGTTGTCAAAAACTTATTTAGATGTAAATTTAAAATGAATAGTTAAAAAAAAGAATAATTAAAAATAAATGATTTTAAATGATTAAAAATGAGTGGTTAAAAAAGAAAAATTATTTTGAACAGTTATAAATGAATAATTAAAATTTGAGTAGTTACAAAAACTCCTTTAAATGTAATTTTTAAAAGAGAAATTACCTCAATTTAAATCTTCTTTAAATATGACAAACAAAAACTCCACATATAATCATTTTCTAAACGTCAAACATAAATAATCATTTTTCTCGTTAATCATTTCTCCTATATTTTCCTCTTAATTTTATTTTTTCGACAACCATTTTCTGTCAAAACACTCCCTTATTAACGTTAATTCGTGGCATGTGCAACATAGGACAAGTACATATGTGAGAACACAACAACCTTATCAACAATGTGTGTAAGGGTCCTACTACTTTTTAGTTTATCTATTTCCCTTTTTGCCCTCACTTTAAACATGTGTCTAAAAGATTACTCGTTTTTATTTTATTTTATGATTAGTCGTTTTTATTTGGACTCTGCAGTTTCCCATGTCTATATAAACAACCCTTTATCTCTCCTTCATTTCACACAACTAAAAATCTTCCCCTCTATTTCTCTCTCCATTTGTATACCACAAAAAAAAAAAATAATAATAACAATATCATACCTAGAAATGGGATGTAACATTATGATGATCAATAATGGTGCAGTGACCAAGCAATTAGAGATTGCAGGCAGTTCATATGCAAAGCTTGGTAAAGGAATTATTGGGTACTCAAAGAAGAAGGCTATGATTAAGCCATCAATAAAGATGCAGGTTGTGACTGAGGATCATCAAAAGAAGATCAGACATGGAATGAAAGAGGGCAAATTTGGAAAATTTGGAGGAAAGTTTGTGCCCGAGACTCTAATCACTTGCTTGGCCAAATTGGAAGCCGAGTTCAACTTGGTTTTGAACGATTCCAAATTTCAGGTCCAAAATTATTACAATTCAACTCAAATGTTTCTTCTTCTTTTTTAACGATAAAACCTTTTTTTATTTATTCTAATGTGAGATCTAGTTCACTCATTCCTTCTCGTATACTAAATAGTTGGAAATTGTTGTAAATGACTCGTTTTAATACTATATTATAAATGACTATAGAGGCTAATTTTTTTTAAAAAGTGATTATATTTATAATTTTTAAATTTTATTTATTTATTTATATGTAGGTTTTCTTAAATGGTGCAGAGTTTCATTTCAAAATTTTCTATCTATATTTAATTATCACGTTTTCGGTGTAACCCTATTTTTATATTTAATATTGTATCACAGTTTCATGTGATAATTGATCCCCCAAATCCAGTTTAAATAATCTAAGTAGTTATTTGATCCTAAAATTTGTAATTCAATCTAAACCGGTTTTAGCTGGTATTTCAATTTACAAATTCAAATCTAACTCAAGAGGGATATTTCATGTATGATACCCTCTTGAAAAGCATCTTAAAAGATGCTTACATCTTCCTGCATTATGTTGATGGATATATGAACTATTTCTCTCATTACCGATTAATTTTAAAGTAAAACTTTACATTATCCAATACGATTTAACTTAAATTAAATTCCGCTGTTGTGCAGGAGGAGCTGGAAGTGGCCCTGAGGGACTTTGTAGGGCGAGAAACACCTTTGTATTACGCAGAGAGGCTAACAAATTACTACAAAAATGAGGAAGGGAAAGGCCCAGAAATATACATAAAAAGAGAGGATCTGAACCACTGCGGTGCGCACAAGATGAACAATGCAATAGCTCAGGTTATGATAGCCAAGCGCATGGGCCGGAAGAGCGTGGTCGCGGCCACTGGGGCCGGCCAGCACGGTGTCGCCACCGCTGCTGCCTGCGCCAAACATGGCTTGGACTGCACCATTTTCATGGGCTCTGAAGACATCAAGAAGCAACCTTCAAACGTCCTCTTAATCAAGCTGCTCGGTGCTCAGGTACTTTCTTACATTCTTAAAAGTGCTCGTATTTGTAATTATTTTTTTTAGATTTGAGTAGTCTCCTGAACTTTCTTTTAAAATGAAAGTAGAATAGGACTCTTATTTTGACTATATCAAATCAAGTCAAAATAAATTAGTTTAAGAAAGAAAGGTTACACACTGACTCACACTTATCAAAATAAACATTTTTATTTTTGAAAACCAACATATAAAAATAAACATAATATTAAAGCATGAAGACAATGTCATTTTCGTTCTCAAAAAAAAAAGACTGTCATTTTCGGCCATAGTACTTTATTGCCTTTTACAGTTTTCATTTTTTCCTTTCTTTCCCCCCCTTTTTTTAGTATTTTTTCAATTATTGTAAGTTGTTTCTGTTGGCATCTTTTTCGGTTAATATTTTTTTTACATAATATTAACTTTTTTAAATTTTACAATAGTTTTAATTTTATTATTTTTCTCCATCTAAATCATATCATTTAATAATTTTCAATTAATCGATAAAAATATATTATTTAATTATAGATAAAGGGCTAAATTTAGAAAAACATACCCTAGTTAAATCTAAAAAATAATTATAAATACAGTTATATTAAGAAAAAAATGTAATTATTTATGCTAATGAATATTTATAATATAATATTAAGAATATTAATAATTATAGACGTAAATATTTTAACTATATTTGTAACTAATGTATAAGAAGAGTCCATTCAATATCATTTCCAATAATTTTATCATAACAGTCGAGCATATAGTTATTATTAGCCATTAAATTTATCGTAATCCATCCACTTAATTTATATCAGGTAAAATCCGTAGAGGGAAACTTCAAGGACGCGTCATCGGAGGCGATAAGAGGGTGGGTTGCGGACCTAGAGTCGAGCTACTACCTAACCGGGACGGTGGTAGGGCCACACCCATGTCCGGCAATGGTGAGGGAGTTTCAATCAGTAATAGGAAAGGAGACAAGAAAGCAAGCCATGGAGAAGTGGGGAGGGAAACCAGATGTGGTGTTGGCATGCATTGGGAGTGGCTCAAATGCATTGGGGATTTTCAATGAGTTCATGAAAGAAGAAGATGTTAGGTTGATTGGAGTTGAGGCTGCTGGCTTTGGGTTGGACAGTGGAAAGCATTCAGCAACTTTGGCTAAAGGACATGTTGGGGTTTACCATGGGGCTTTTAGTTACCTTTTGCAAGATGATGAAGGCCAAATCCTTGTCCCTCATTCGGTTGGCGTCGGGTAAGAAAATTCCTTCTCCGTTTTTAAATTCAACAACATTTGGAACTCGTAAGGAATTTAGTTCGTTTTGGCAAGAAGAAAAAAATTTAAAACCGATGGTTGGTGTTAATTTTAATAAAAAAAAATGACAAAATCTAAAACTTATAAAGAAAAAGTTAATAGAGAGTATAATATAAATATATATTTTTTGAAATCTAAATAGAAACAAGTTAAAGGGTATTTTTTCCCATGAATCAACTTTTGTAATATTTTTGTTGTCATTGATGAATTTTGATATGTGCAGACTGGAATACCCTGGGGTAGGGCCAGAGCTGAGCTTTTTGAAAGAGACGGGCAGGGCCGAATTTCACACGGCGTCGGACGCGGAGGCGGTGGAGGCGTACAAGCGGCTGTGCAAACTGGAAGGCATATTTCCGGCATTGGAAGCTTCTCATGCTTTTGCTTATCTTGACAAGCTTTGCCCCACTCTACCCGACGGCTGCAAGGTCGTCGTCAATTGCAGTGGCCGTGGCGATAAAGATGCTGCCATTGTCTTCAACTATCAACACTAAACTTTTTTTACATATTTATTTACCATGTATGTGATGTTTATAGTATCAAGAGAGGTCCTTAGTGTCAGCTCATTGAGTGTTAATCAAAGGATTAGTTGTGTATTAGTTTCATATTAGGGCTGCACAACTGTTGTACAGTTTTTTTGTTTTGTATTCGGTTGTACACTGAGCGTTATATATAAGCCACCGCTGTTGTGCTCTTCCATAGGTTTAAATAATAGTCTTCTTTTGTTTTGAATAATAATACATTTGTTCTCAAATGCTGCAATATGGAAATAAAGAAGATTCAAAATAACTATATATATATATATATATATATATATATACACGAACATCTTCTTATAGAATATTGCTTTCAAGGGAGCGCTTGCATAAAGAAAGTAAGAATAATTATTAAAGACGCGGAAGTTCGGAGAAAAATACTAGAGAGAATGATTAATGGAAAGAATCATATCTGTGTCGTGAAGTGAAAAGATAATGGAAAGAATCTTAATAATGCTGAGAATGATTATAGAAAAATTATTTCCTTGTTTGAGTGCAAAGAATAATTGTGGAAAAACATTTACTTTTTATTAGAGTACTGTATACAATGATTGCCTATAAAAGAGAATAATGAGTATGAAAAGAATACACTTTTCAAAAAAAAAAAAAAGTATGAAAAAAATACAAATCGAATTTTATTTCATTTATATTCGTTACGAAAGACAATATCGAAAAGAATAATTAATAGGATAGATCATATCTATATTGAGGTGAATGGTTTTGAAAAGAATTACAACGTATAAGGAGAATTTAATAATTTATCAATAATAATGAATGGGAAGAATCATACTTCTCTCTAAGTGAAGAAGAAGGGTAATGGAAGAACCGTTGCAAGTATTTACGGAAAAGTTATACTTGTATTTTGAGTGTATAGAATCATTATGGGTGGAAGAGAATCAAGAGTACGAAAAGAGTACAAATTAAAATTTATTTCATTTATATTCATTTTTTCTCATTTGACATTTGAATTCTTCATTTCCCATATGTTAAATAATTAAATTCACCCTATGGCCTCAATAAGTATTTCAAACCCATCTTCAATTGAAATTTGAGAAAGAACAACTATTAAGTCTCTAAATTCATATTTACTTCTTTTTTTTTTAGATTACAACAATTTGGGGAGAGGAGACTCGAACCCAAGAGACCAGACCTCTGATCATTGAGCATACACTAGTGCCGCTCAGATTTACTTAAATGACAACATATGTGAATTAAATTTTTAAAACAAAATAAGTTTAACACAAGCACAAAAGACTTGGTATAACTAAAATTAAACAATGTCAAAAGATAAAAATGTTTAATTTAGATACACAAGAACTAAAATAGAAACTACTCTCCAAACATGAACTAAAAGGTAATTCTCCCTTAAACTTCTTATATTTTAAATAATAAATAAATAAATAAATGAGAATTCAAATCATATGTTATATACCCATAGAAAACGTACAAACGAGTTTGAATATCTTGAGTTCAACAGACTTTAATTGTTCATGAACTGTTAAAGTACAAACTGACCAAACTTGATAACAATTCTAAGCCCCAACCAACCCAATAACAGAGATAAAATTGTAAAACAAAAGCATGGTCCATGGTTCTTCTCCTCGTGTATCTTGGCTTGCCATATAAACAGGCAATGAACATCGAGCAAGATCTGATAGCTGCAGCTTCAGCTCCATAAAACACCCTGCAGATGTCAATTCAAACAGCATAGATGTAACAGGAAGCTAGGCCTCCCAACACAAATTATTGATCTATATGAAGAATCAAGCACTTCTTTTGAACATCATTATTGACCCTTGTTTAAAATAAGGATTTTTCATCTACAACTTTCAGGAAATTTCACAGCAAAGGAGATGAGCGTTGCCTCTTTTAGATTGCAATATGCACATGAAAATTTCCATTTTAGAATATACAATGATTCAAGCATAAGCCAAGTAATTCTAACAAAACTACTTTGCAAACAAGCTATGGGGAAAAAATATAATCTACAGAGGGAGTAGAAATTCATCTAAGGTTAGCTCCGCAATCGTTTCCTTCGATTACTCTCTTCACTATCTCCCTGCAGTAAAAAAAATTAACTATGTGAGTAAGAAATAATGATAAAACTTGCAACTAATATTTTTTATTCAACGGCATTTGAGATTGGGGAATTTGAAGAACCCATAACCTCTTGGTTATTGGGTCATCATGTCCTCTGGTTGACTAAAACTTGCAGCTAATAAATAACTTGGTGCATCTACAAGCGACTAAAATTAATTGTAGATTTCTTGTGAACCATCTTTTCATAATTATGTTGTAGTTACTTCTTTTCTTTTATAATTGGGAATCAATTGGGAATCCAAACTTCGCCTCATTACATATCAGGGCACTCCACCCATCCCAAGACCTAGAAGAGACAACAAAAGATTTTACAATTGAGCTCACTCGTGAGCTTCAAACCTGAGACCTTCAAGAGGACAAACTTTCGAGACCCCAAGCCTCTACCAACGAGACCATACCTTGGGAAATAGTTAATAGTTATGTCGTAATTACATTATTATATATACTTCCACACAGTTCAAGAGAGACTTTTTTACATTTCCGATGACATAAAAGGAAGGCAAGGCATAGATGCATTCAGATAATCATATTGGACTAAGGGAGAAAGCAGAAAAGATAAACAGCATACCGCTTGTTCATCTTGGTCAAAACTTTCAGAGGGAGCTACATTAGATTCAGTCCTGCATTTAGCATGCACTATGGGACCTAACTGAGATACATCCATGCCGGTTGTTTGTCCATCAGACGCGTTCAGGTAGACAGCACCCCTGTACATCCATTCCTCTGCTTCATCACTGTAAAAATCATCAAAAGGTTCTCCACATAGTGCACACGTTTTCTGATCCTCGTCTGCGAGAACAGCTAACTCTTCATCATTCTTTTCCTCTACAATGACCTCAGCAGGCAAGAATCCTGGAACTGCCTCCGTTCCCAAAGCCTCTGCACCGCTAAGCCACATGCTTGTGCTTACAAACCACTTACGAGAAGGCTTTTGCTTCCTACTTTTAGACATGCGATTTCTAGTGACATGCCAATCCATATGATTACTATGCTCTTCCTGGGACTTGAATCGAAGACCACAGGTCATGCATTGTCTAGGAAGATTGGCATATAGAGCAGTTATCGCAGATTCATGTCGCACCTTGAGTACATCAGGATTGAATTCCAACCCAATAGAATCCTAAACATTTAACTTTCTTAGTCGATAAAATATAGCAGCATAAAAAATCAAATGCCCAAACTAAAGCTATTCAGAGAGATATTACTTGGATGTATACCTGTGCAGAAGCTTGATTGTTCAATGAGATTAAACCCTGGGCCATAAGAGAACTTATCAAGCCAGACAATCCAACCCCTGGTTGCTGACCAGGAACAAGAGATCCTGCATTTTGAGAGATGGATGTCCCTTGAACAGAAGTAGGATGAGGCCGAGGTGGTAAGGGTAGCATTGGTACCCCTTGTAAATGTAAAGGGTTACTGGAGCTATTAGGAACAGGTAAGTTCCATTGCCCAATAGGAGCAGAATTTGACAAACACTCACTAATAGCAGGGCGTTGTGAAGTGTACCCTTGACTCAAGGATGGTGCCATTAAATGTGGTAACATTGGAGGTATTGCCGATGCACAAGAATTATCCTGCATTTCCTGAGATGGTAGAAATTGATGTTTTAAAGGGATGGCCTGCGTTTGGTTTCCCTGAGTCAAAGGAATTCGCCCAATATGTTGACTAACAACTTGTGGTAACTTATTTGGAAGACTTAAATCCTTATTTCTTAAATTATTCATCTGCTGCTCAAGCAAATAAGACTTCTTTGCAGGATTGATGAAAGAATTGCTACCATTTAAAGACTCAAATTGACTCTTGTAGTGTCTTGGTAAGAGAAAATTTGGAGGCCTAGAAGGTGGGCAAGAGTTAGGAACATTCACAGGATGCATCGGGCCCATAGAATGTATAACTGATTGTGACTCCATGCGAGAGTCAAGACCAGAAGGACCCAATCTTGAAACAATGGTTGGAGGCCTATGTGAAGCATCATTGGTCAGAAGCTTATCGACAAAAGGAGACATCTTCTCGCCACCAGATGAAGCTGTGCCTCTCCGCATCGAAGGCATCTGGAAATTCCTTCCTGTTCCTTTGGAGTTCATGTGGTTCTGGGATGTCTGAGTGAGGTGATTGCGCATATTCCAGACATCCTGATGATAGGCAAAATTCATATTATAATTAACTTTTGGAATGCAAAGTTCCTACTACATACTCCTCAACAGAACTATACACAATTTATTGGGGAAAATTACTAATCCAAGACCTTAAAACTAAACACAGACATGGCCCCTTTCTCAAAAAGTGATGTTGGTGATTAAATAATATAGTGGAAGAAAAAAGTGAATA
The DNA here is from genome assembly GCA_036507275.1 of Sicyos edulis. Lineage (NCBI taxonomy): Eukaryota > Viridiplantae > Streptophyta > Magnoliopsida > Cucurbitales > Cucurbitaceae > Sicyos > Sicyos edulis. Next base: position 36,830,088 of record CM071853.1, read on the forward strand.
TCACCAATTATAAAGCTTTGTCTTTAAATTCCAATAACAAAGCTTCTACACACTAAGAATTTAACAGTTCATTCAACTACAGTATATGTTAGGAACCCAATGTCATAAAATAAGTGAAATTGTGAAAGGATGAAATATAATTCTTATCCCAAAAAAAACAAAAGATATAATTCTTATCCCAAAAAAAAATGGAACATACTAATTACTTTGATACAAAGATACCATAAGTCCAGAATTACACAAAAAAAAACTTCAAACTTCAGTCCAATGCTTGATCACTAACTTAAGAAACATAGCAAGAATATTAATGCTTTTACAATAATATTCAATGAACTCAAATAAAGAATATAAAGGGCAATGATGAGAATCAGATGACAGGAAAAAGTTCAGGAAACATACAGATGTTGATGGGAGCTCATCTTCAATAACAATGGAGGAATCAGTAGTAGGTAGCTGAACCTGACTAGACCAATTGCTTCTTGTCCGAAATCTTGAAGGTGGGACAGGTGGTTTTAATACATCGTTACTTCTGCCTCGGTCAGCTAATGTGGGGCTCATATCTTCCCAATCGAACTCTTCTTCTTCAGTGTTCTGCCAAGTTACTGGAGTAGCCTTGTTGTCCAAACCATTAATAGAGAAATGTTCAATCTGTGGTGAATTGTCATTTAAATAACCTTTTCCTTTATCACTTCCATATGCTTCAATCAAAGCTCTTGGTCCCTCAAGTGTATGTCCATTTCTAATATTATATGAAGAAGTACTTTCAAGTCCATTCAAATTATCGTTAGGATATTGATTTTTCCTCCATATAATTGTATCCTCATTTCTATCCATCATTCTAGAACCTTCATAATCATATACATTTTGTGATGGAGAGGCTCTAACTGCTTCATCACCAACAGATTGTAGAGGTCTATTGTGTCCAATTCTTGAAGATGAAGACATTTTCCCTATCTTTATATTTGATTTCTTTGTTCCAATAGCAAAAGAATCATGGCCCATGCTTCCCATTGAATTAAATGGTTGACCTCTACCGTGTTCGAGAACATCTGCATGATCATAGTCATATTCTTCATATCCAGAAGCAAGTTTTTTATCATGAAGCTTTAGAGCAGGGGTCCCTCTAGCATCTTGGATATGCTGCTGCAGAGCTAAAAACTAGTTACATATTTGGATGTTATTTATTTAAAAAGTATGCTAGATATTCAAAGAAAGATGAAATTAACAGCCCAAACTAGCATTAAATTAAAGTCGGGGAATTATGTTGGGAGGTGTGAGCGTTTGTATTTCACACACACATTTAAAGATAAATAAGATGACCAACACGAAAATATATAAAATATGAAGTACATTTTAAAACATAATTGACTCGCACAAAATCACCCAAAATTCAGCCAATATTGTTCATTTTCATTCTAATTTCTGACAAGAAGAAATGTTAATGGTAAAATAAATATACAAAAAAGCAAACACCCAAAAATAGGCCAATGAATTATAAAAGGACTCTCCTATTGGCTAATAATCACTGAAAAAGGAAAATTACAAAATAATTCAGAAAGCAAAAGCCCAATCCTCAAGGGCAGCCTCGTTAGTAAAAGTTTGGGGTCGGTGGTCACCAAGATATGCTTCCTTGGATGGAGGTACCGAGTAGCCTTGAGACAATAGCCCACCAAACCATCTATCTTTCAAGATCAAATTCTTTCTCTTTGGTGCCAGTGGAGCAAAAGAAGCGGTGCAATAAATGCTATTATGTTGTTTATTTAATAATGAACAAAAAACCCCTAAACACAAAGATTTTTGCGATTAGGGTTAGTAACATTAATTTTCTTATAATTAATCAAGAAGCCCTAAGGCGCAGTGCAAACTCGAAGCCTTAGGGCTTCAAAAGAAGGGAGATACAGCGACTGCTAAAAAACAATGTAGAGCCACTCTACCCAATCTTATGAGTTCCCATCCTAGCTCAGTGAAATAGTCGAAACAGACCATCAAATTCTCCAAGTTACAGGTGAGAGAAGTAGTTTAAACTCTAACTTATTTAACCATGTCATGCTCCTAGATATGGGAGAACTATGACAATACATTTATGTACACCCCCACTCCCCTCAAAAAAAAAAAAGTTCCACTATTTTGAGCAAAGGCTAGCAAGATCCTCAATTTCTTTCGAAGAATCCTTAATATACTAACAAAGAAATGTAGGGTTTATTATTAGAATTGTTAGTGAAATTCTAAAAATGTGGATGAAGCGAACCCAATATTGTTTTCTAAGAAGTAAAAGAGAAAGATGCTCACTTTATCCCCCACCGAGTTTTCCAGTTGACGCAAGTATTTTGGGTTGACATGAATGCCATGAGCTGGCCGAGGAGACTCAGAGGCCCTTGAGGATGTCAAAACTGAGGGCTCTTGTGTTGTTAGCTGAGAAAGTTGAGTTTCAATCTTCCGAAGGGTGGATGGTGGAAACACAGTTGACCATGTCCCAAAGAGGTGACGCATTGCATTGTGCTGATTAGGATGAACTCGCCTGTAAGCCTCGCAAAACACCTAAGTACCAACAAAGAAGAACAGAGGATTGATGAGAACTTCATAAAATTCGAACTAATATCTGTTGTCTGTATATTTTTTTTTTTTTGAAACCGGAAAATCGAAGCTTTGCTCTCGGCCATATCTTGGCCAGGCACCGGACCATTGTGCCGCCCCTAGGGGACAACATCTGTTTGTCTATTGAAAACATAAGAAACAAAAGTGTACACAAGAAACCAAAGTTTACATACCTCAGGTAAACGAGGAGAAAAATAACTAATGTATTCGTGCCCAACATTCTTAACGATACTATCCAATAGATATAATGAAGGAAGTTTTTGGTCAACCGGAACCTGCACAGAAGTTTGAAATACTGAACTGGAACGTACGCATAGTCTCTAAAAATAGAAGCATCAACAAAGCCAAAACCCTAAATTTTGTATCCTAAATCCCCATCAAATCGCAAATAAGAAAAGACCCAATAAACAAAACAACAACAGAAGTAAAATTAAGGCCCATTGGAAACCATTAGTGCATACTTCCATTAGATACTACGAGAAATTGCAACAGAGGAAACACAATCACAAAAACAAACCTCGAGAATACGCGAACAAATCAAGTCAGCAATGCCCTTCCCGTGCTCTCTCTGCTCATCAGCAAGAACAGTGAGATCCGTAATGATGGGCTTCGAATTAAAGGTGAGCTCCGACAACATGAGCTCGTACAAGGGCACGATATCCTCAGCGTCGTGGCCGGAGACCCTGAATTCGTCATCTCGGTGCTTTATAAGAGCCCTAAACCGCTGAGCAATGGAAGGGGGAGGCTTTTGCGGCAACTCATTGGGCATAGCCCTGGCGGTGGCGGATGAATATGGCGCAGTTCTAGGGTTTCCTCGCGAAATTAAGAGCTTTTCGGATTCCATGAAAGGGGGGGTTCATGAAATTGAGAGTGAGGCGATTGAGTTCAGTGATTTATCCCGCCATGGAGGGAAGAGAATCGAATTAGGGTTTCTGGTTCCCACCATAGAAGAAGCTCAAGCGAGGGAAACCAAGAAAGAAAGTTGGGTTAGTTTAATTCCGCTGTACCGTGTCGATTTCCTGGTACTATCATTTTCAAACAAGTAATATTGGATTTTTTTTTTTTTTTTTTGTATTTGATATCTTTTTTTTATAAGCAATCTGGATTTAATATCTGAAACCTTTTTTAGGAAAAATATTTTTGTATCCATAAATAGATCGTAAATAGATGTTCTACGAAACTATATGCCTCCTCGGGATTTGAACTTATGACATTAAGGTCATTAGTGTATCACTTGAGCTAGTTTGTGTAGGCGCCTCAAATCTTTTTTTCGTTTGAAAACTTTATACAAAATCATTATTAATGTGATCATCTTCAAATATATATAATATAATAAGTGTGGTCACATATTTTTTTATGATATTAATGATTTTTTTAAGATTGTGAAGTATAAATGGATTAACATTAAATAACATAATCAATCGCGCACCTATTCGGTAATAATTATGAATATAAATATTTAAAAATTACCTATTCTTTTAGATTACAACAATTATGAGTGGAGAACTCGAACAAATGACTTCTTAGTCACTAGATTTACAATGATGTCGTTGAACTATCTACTCTTATTGGCTTAAAGTTTATCTACTTGTATAACTATTTTATGAGAACTCAGATATTTAATACCATTTTTTTAATTCAATAATGTTTAGATAATTAGTAATATATATATATATATATATATATATATATATATATATATTGAACAACATTAGTTTAATTACCATTGTTTCGGTTATTACATTTTGATAAATAATATGAGATTGGAGTGAATTGTTAGAAAGAGGGAAGTAAACAATAACTGGTCAAGGAAAGCATAGTTTATTTAACATTATGCTTTTATGACTACAAGTTCATATTAAACTGATATTTGTTTATTTATTGGGATAAGTTGGAGAAAATATGGAAAATGTCTAAATTTGGAATGGTATCAAATAACTTTATATATGAGCATAAAAAAAAGCATCAAATTGGCTTATCCTTACGTCTCATCTATCAACTCATTTAAAAAAAAAAAAAAAGAGGAATAGCTTACCAGTAAAAAAAAAAAAAAAAAAAAACATATATTTTCTTCACTTTCATCTTTATTTTCCTTAGGGCGGAAGAATAATTCTCGTTTGATAATAAACACACACTTATGTCGCTTGAACTATTATTTTTTATTGATTTTATTACTATCATTGTTAAAGATTCAAACAACCCCTCCAAGTATTGAATAAGATTTTCAAATATAAAGAGAAGGATAAAGATGATAACTTTGAACCGAACTTTGAACATAACATTTAAGACTTTGTTTTTTTGTTTCACAAAAAAAAAAATTCATAATGATGGTTGTTGTCATTTATATGCTCATAATCCCTTTTCAATTCTCCCCTCAAATAAAGTAGTCTCAAGCCTTACATAGACTTGTCTTCTTTGTTCGACAGTCGAGAATCATCCGTCCCCCTTGAATAATCCGGGGTTTCAACCTAAGTTTAGGGATGATTATATACCAATCAACAAGAATTATAAACCTAGTTAATCTCCACATCAAAATGTTATTTCCTAATTTGACTATAATTTTCATGATTTTGTGTTTTGCTTCACTTAAAACACATCACGATAATAGATATGGGTTGTCATTATTTATATACTATAATTTTAGCACGGCGTTGCACGTGATAATTTCTTAAATAATAAATTATATATATAATTATAAATTGTTTCTTACATTTTTAGGCTAAATTTAAATCATCAAATACTAATTTCAATATAATATTGAATTTTATAACTATTTAAATTTATTAAAATTCACATTTATGTTAAAAAGTAGTTAATTAATTATTTTGAGCTTAAAAAATTATAGGTGTTATTATTTTAAAAAAAATTAATAAAAATTTTTGAATTAAAATTAAATTATTTATCTCTGATTTTTAAAAATCGGCATATATTTATTAGTATACATCTTTGAACTTACCTTTAACCTCAAATGATAATTTTATCGTTCTTCAAAAAAAATTCTCACATCTCAAAGTCAACAATTAAGCAACAAAAGATCCCTACAAAAATTATTGCAACAAAAGAAAGTGTTAGATGAAAATTAAGTAAATAATCCAACAAAAATAAGATAACTAATTTTTTTATTATAAAAAAAAAACCAAAAAAGTAACCCCAAGCAAAAAAGAAAGTTTCAAATGTGTTTGTAAACAAAATATAGAAAACTATATATATATATATATATATTAGGAAATAATTGTTACCAAACTTTTGAAATTGAAGAATTCATGCACTAACCTCAGATGATAATCTTATAATTCTTCAAACTTTTTTTTCCAAATCTCTAAGTATTTTTTTGAAAGGTAACAATTATGCAAAAAAAAAAATCCTACAAAAATTATTGCACAAAAGAAAAATTAGATGGAAATTAAGGTAAATAATCCAACATAACTTATTATTAAAAAAACAAAACAAAAAAATAAAGAAAAACAAATCCAATCAAAGTTCTTGTAAACAAAATGCAGACAACTATTTATAGGATTGAAAATTTTAATTTATTATTTTAATTAGAATATAAAATGTCAAATAAAATCTATGAGATGTGGTAAAAATATTTCTTTTCTACTTGAAAATTTAAACAATATTGTAAATATCTTCATTTGATTGTTGAAATCTCTTATCTTCTAACTTAGTCATAAAATTTATGAGATTTGATAAAAATATCTTATCTTTTGCGGATGAAAATCTAAATGATATTGTAAATATCTTCTACGTTATTTGATTTTTTTTTATATTCCAATAAATGACATTTTTGTAATTTAGGGTATGACTTAAGGAGTAAAATCGTCTAAAAATGATTCCCCTTAAGCCACACGTAGGATGAAAATCTAAGTGATATTGTAAATATTTTCTATGTTATTTGATTTTTTATATATATATATATTCCAATAAGTGACATTTTTGTAATTTAAGATAGGACTTAATTGGTAAAATCGTCTAAAAATGATTTTTCTCTTAAGTCACACTTTAAGGTAGTATGATTCATGATATATTCTGTATGATCATTGTTGGTATTCCAATAGACAAAACATGCACAATGCAACCAATGGAGTATTTTGTTTAGCATATAGTTTAAATGAAAACAGCTGGAGAGTCCAATTACACATTGCCATTATTAAACTCTCGAGCAAAATCTGAAGAATTGGATGGAAAATATTGAAAAGACAAATAGTTAGTAAAGCAAATCATATACGTTATGGGTTGAATTAACTTGAAAATAAAATGCTAGGTTGTATTCCAATTATGGTCAAAGCGCGATCCATTGCAAGAAAAAAAAAATGTTCGATTAGCTTTTGAAGCTTTGGAAATTAAGGTCCCTCTCTTAAACCTATGTGTTTAATGGCTCTTCAATCATCGATATTGGTTGGATTTGATGGCTATTGGAAACGAATCTCAAGACTCAATTTGAATTTAAGAGTGTCATTGTTGTTATTCGCCTTGCTACGGAGTGGGCCCACGAGTTTTAAATAGATTAGTCAGAAAGATACTTAATTATAGATATACATTTATCTCGATTGAATTATATTTTTGTTGACAAATAATTTATAAAAAGTTTGAGAATAGTTGTGTGTTGGTTGATTCTTTTTCAGGGTAATTGGAGTAAGAAGGACAATAATGATGGAATGATTATTTTCATTGCTCGTCACCAATAATCATTTCTCACATAATTAATATTTAGTTGTGCATAAATAACTATTTGTTCTGTACATAATTTCATTTCTTTCACAAACTTTTTTTTATTTATTTCATAACTACTTTTCATTCATCTCATACTCACAATTTTATTCATCATATAATCATTTTTTTGTACAAACCACAAACAAAGATAACCATTTATCTCATAATTATTATATGTCTTTATTCAAACACAAATAACTCTTCTCTATGATAATCATTTTTTTCTATATTCTTCTTCCAATTTTCGTTTTCTTCTCAAACAAAGATAAACATTTCTTCCTCCAATTTTAGAGGGAGGTTGAAGGCCAAAACTCCAAAGTCTAGAGGCTGGCTAGCCCAAAGGATGGCAATGTCTGGCCTGAAACCATGCCCATAGGGCCCAGATCAAATCGGTTGGTTCAATTCAAGAGGGATTCAATCCAACAGCTCTGCCAAGTTCACACACAGTGACCTGGCTACATTATAAATCCATTAACTTTTATTTCGCCAACGATATTCGACGTTAGAAATGCAAAATTACTAAAAAAAAAATCCCTTTTTTTTTAGAGTACAATGATACCGCTTGAGCTACTGCTCTATTGACATCTTTTTTTCCCATTTGAACTAAGCAATTTGGCATTTTAATTGAATTTATAATAGAATGATCATGTGCAAATGATAGGTAAGTTATTTGCTTTTTTTTTTTTATTTAGTTGATAATGTCGGTTGTTTTTTTTGAAATCAAGTTGATGGACTAAGTAATTAATTAGATTTCGATTCCATGTAAAAAAAAAAGAAAAAAAAAAGAAAAAGAGATTTCGTTTCTAAAATATTTTATTAAAATCCTATTTTTTATTCCATCTTTTATCAAATTAGTTATTTAATTGAATCTTCATCCCACAATAAAAAAAAAAAAAGAGAATTTACCATTAGCAGCACATTCTACCTATTGTATTATATTTGTAGCATAATTTTTAAAATAATTCATCTATAGCATATTTATTTCTATCACTCACTTAGTGATAGTCTATCAGTAATAGAACTCAATTTAGATTTCTATCATTGATAGAAAACTTAAGGAGTGATAGAATGAATCTATCATTGATTGAATTCTATCACTAATAGAACTCAACAAGTGATAGAAGTCAATTTGAATTTTCTGCTACAAATGAAATTATTTTAGATTTTGTGCTATAGATAGAAATATTTTACCTTTTTTTTGTTATACATGCAAAATCCCCTAAAAAAAGTACTTTTTACGTATATTTATTCTTTAATATATCATTATTATTATTAGGATTAATCATAAATTTTAACCATTAATTATTTACTAATATATTTTTTTTAGTACATATTTAGGGAGGGGAACAAATAATGAAACTACTCCATCATCGACCCATTCGGTTATTTACTAATATTATTTTAGTCCAACCAATTAATATAAGAAATTTAAAAAGAAAATAATATAATAGATATTTGAATGAGTTGCTAAATATGTAAGGGGCTATTTGTTTGGCATATTTAGGTAGTTTTTGGATTAATAAGTTATATTGAGTAGTTAAAAATTGAGAGTTGTATCTAAAATTCGCTTGGATCTAGTTTTTGTGTAGATAAGTTAAAGTCAAAATCTTGTTTGGATGTAGATTTAAAAATGAGTAGTTATTTTAGTAGTTAAAAAGGAAACGATTAAAAATGAATGGTTAAAAATGAGTTATTTTGATTGATTTGAAAGGAATGATTAAAAATAGGTGATTAGAAATGACTGAGTAGTTATAAATGAATGATTAAAAATGAATGGTTAGAAATGAGAGTTATTTTTAAAAATATAAATGAAGAGGAGTCAATAAAAACTCGTTTGGATGTAGGTTTTGAGGAGAAATTGATAACTCTTAATACCAACTTCTAGTTAAATATGTCAAACAAAGCCCTTATTGTTTTTAATTTAACATGATATTTGAGAATCAAAAGTTGAAGCTGGCCGAATAATTAAATTCTGTTTGAATTCAACAAAATATATATATATATATATATATATTTTTAAATACAAAATAATTATTTTGATGCAATCGATTATCTTCATTTCCTTTACATAGGATTTGGTGGTATCTCTCTTCAGATATATGTAATTAAAAAAAACTATAATTTCATTTAATATTTCTTAAATGAATAAAAAAGCATTTTTTTAAAGAAAAAAAAAGTCATCAGATAATACGAACACAAAATGAATAGCGGAGGCACAAAACGACGTCACATCGTTCGGCCAAATTGCGTGATTTCTTGAAGAAACGGAAAATCAATATATAATCTTAACTCAGAAGGCTTAAATGTTCGTAATGTCAGATTCTTCGGGCGTGTTCTATTACAGCAATGAACGACGGCGAGCTCGCATGAATGCCCGTCGGCCATTTCTCCGGTCATCAATCGCCGATTACCCGAACTATGAATTTCCGATTCTACTTTGGAAGAATTAGTGTTCAAGATCAATGGTTCTATGCCGTGAACCAGGTGCAAATTGACTTTGGTTGTTGATTGGATCATTGCGAATTTGTAATCGGATTTTGATTCGGTTGAAATGTCCTGGGGATTGGGATGGAAGCGGCCATCTGAGATTTTTCATTTGAAATTGAATTATGGATTTGAAGAGGATGCGGAGAATCCCGATCGCGTCTCCTCGTCGTCTTCGTGTTCTTCGTTTTCGTCGTCTTCGTCGTCGGCGTCGTCGAATATTTTGACGCCGGGCCAGGACCTTGGATTTCGGATTGATTTGGACTGGTCGGCTGGGGAGGACGAAGATCAGGTGGCGTTGAGGCTCCAATCGCAGCTCATGGTTGCCTTGCCGGTGCCGCAGGATGCTGTGCAGGTAGAATTGAATTTTCGTGAAGAATCGGAGAATGTGGATGTAGATATGAGGGTTTTGAAGCGGAGAGAGCCTCTCAGAGGCATGTCGATGACGAAGTCGGCCGGATCGGGGCAGCCGAACGACGGGATTGGCGTTCTGACGCGGTTGTTGAGATCAAATTTGGATCCAGCCATGCCGGAGGTCGGCGAAGGGGTGGTTGGTTGCGGCGAGCACTGGAAAACCGTTACCATGCTTAATCTTTCCGGTTGTGGTTTGTTGGTAAGTTTTTTGTGGCACTTTGTTTTACTAATTGGCGTGCATGTTTATAAACAATGGCGGTTTTTCATCGGCATTTCGTGTTTGTAGAAACGAATTCTAGTATTATCCAGCAGTGGGTGCTTGCTACATTTTCGGTTGCTTGTTGATTTGGATTGACCAATTATGTTTTGGTTGGGATTTATACAATCCTTTGCTTGTTTTTCTATATGATAGATTAATCGTTTTCATTGCTGTGGTCGGTTGGTTTGTGTTCATTCTAGGCACTGCCAGCGGATTTAATTCGACTGCCACTCCTAGAGAAACTGTATCTTGAAAACAATAAACTAACAGTTTTGCCACCTGAGCTCGGTGAGATCAAAAGTTTGAAAGTGCTCCGGGCTGATTCCAACTTTCTGGTTACCGTACCTGGTAAGCCTGGTTTTTTAAAACTTACAAGGGCATTATAGTAGAAACTAGATTTAGACTGAGTAAAATGAGCCTCAAGGATGAGGTGCTTTGATACATTTCCTGCCATATTCATTAGATTTTTTAAAAATGTTGAGCAGTAGAATTGAGGCAGTGCGTTGGGCTAGTTGAGCTATCGTTGGAATACAACAAACTCATTAGGCCACTTCTCGACTTCAGGTTATTTGTCTTATTTTGTGCTTTTGAGCTATACTGTTACTACCTCTCGTTTCAAGAAGTATTTGATGATCCCAGATTTTTTTTTGGGTCTAATGATCTTCTCCAGCTTTATGACAGGGCTATGGCTGAGTTACGTGTTCTTAGACTATTTGGTAATCCTCTAGAATTTCTTCCTGAAATCTTGCCATTGCACAAACTACGCCATCTTACTCTTGCAAATATCAGAATCGCGGCAGATGAAAATTTGATATCTGTGGATGTTCAAATAGAGGTAGTATTGAACACAATGATGCAAATATTCAAATAAAGAATTGCATGAACTCATGGCTTAACTTTTAATGTTGATTGATTTTACTTTTGATATATGCAGATGGAAAACATCTCTTATTTTGGTGCATCTAGACATAAGCTCAGTGCCTTCTTCTCCCTTATTTTCCGTTTTTCTTCCTGCCATCATCCTTTATTGGCATCTGCCCTAGCAAAAATAGTGCAGGATGAAGGAAATCGGGCAGTTATCAGTAAAGATGAAAATGCTGTGCATCAGCTTATAAGTATGATAAGCAGTGAGAACTGTCATGTGGTGAGACTCGTCTTTCTGAACTTGATTGTTTCTTTTTATATATTTAGGCCATGTTTGATAACCATTTTGTTTTTAGTTTTTGGTTTTTGAAATTTAAGTCTGCCAACAACTACCTTATCATATGTTCTTTTTTACTTGGATATCTACATCTTACCTATATTTTTAGAAACCAAACCAAAATTTGAAAAAAAAAAACTTTCAAAAGCATGTTTTTGTTTTTGAAATTTGGTTAGCATTCATATACTTTCTTAAGGAAAAATGGATATATTGTTCGAAAGATGGAACACATAAAAGGAAATTTGAGTAAGAATAGACTTAAATTTCAAAAACAAAAAACGGTTATCAAACAGGGGCTTATATATTGAGATACTGCTTGCTAGGCTTATTTTAAACAGTTATTACTATTGGCAGGTTGTACAAGCGTGTTTTGCTCTTTCTTCTCTTGCTGCAGATGTTTCCATTGCCATGCAGTTGATGAAAGCAGACATAATGCAGCCCATTAAAACAGTTCTAAAAACTGTTTCACAAGATGAAGTAACTTCTGTATTGCAAGTTGTGGCTAAGTTGGCTTTCACGTCTGATACTGTATCTCAGAAAATGTGTACCAAGGATCTTTTGAAATCATTGAAACTGTTATGTGCTCAGAAAAATCCAGAGGCTAGTCTACGAACTCTTCATATTACTACCAAAACTCTCTTGCTTCTTTCTAGATTTTCTATTTGTAATTCTAACAATCGTTTTCTGCAGGTGCAAAGATCAGCTTTATTAACAGTTGGAAACTTGGCATTTTGTTTAGAGAATCGTCGCACTCTAGTTACTTCTGAACAGTTGCGTGAACTACTCTTACGCTTGACAGTTGCACCTAACCCACGTGTGAATAAAGCTGCAGCTCGAGCTTTAGCAATCCTTGGTTTGTTCTTTTGATCTAATTCCACTTGTGGATCTAAATTTATTTTCCTGCGGCCTTGTTAAAAAAAAAAAAAAAATCACCTTGTGTATCTGAGATTCACATTCTTATAACCCAAGCGAATTGAGGTTTTTTTTGTTGGGGGGTAGGGGAGAATGAAAATTTACGACGTGCCATGAAAGGGAGACAAGTAGCAAAGCAAGGTCTGCGAATACTCTCAATGGATGGTGGTGGCATGAAAGGTTTGGCAACAGTTCAAATACTTAAAGAAATTGAGAAGGGAACTGGAAAGCAGATACATGAATTGTTTGATCTTATATGTGGCACATCAACTGGAGGCATGCTAGCTGTTGCCCTTGGTATTAAGCAGATGACTTTGGATCAATGTGAAGAAATATATAAAAATCTTGGTAGGTCTGCTGCAAGGAGTGGCTAGTTCTGTGCACTTTATCAATTTTGTGGTGACATTTTATTTTGAATTATAGGAAAGCTCGTCTTTGCTGAGCCTACACCAAAGGACAGTGAAGCTGCTTCCTGGAGAGAAAAGCTGGATCAACTTTACAAAAGTTCTTCACAAAGTTTTAGAGTTGTTGTCCATGGATCTAAAGTACGATTGTTTTCTAGTATCTTTGCACAATTTTTTCCATGATGTGGTGGTTCCTCCCCTATATATCTTAGTTTATGGGAAGCTTTTATTATCTTTTTAACTTTTTGAAAGAAAATTCTCAACAAATTTGTCAACCCCTAGCATGTCTTTTGTTTCCTCTACTTTTTCATATGTGAAGCAGCAAGGCTTTTTAATGGTCATTCTGATCTAAATTATTGTTTAAAATTATATTTATAAAGATAAAGTACTGAAGGGGTTCATCATTGCCCGTTAAATTTTTTTATTATTATTTGAGCTACATGTGGACTCCACATTCCATACTAGTCCAACTCAGAAATGACTAAACATAGGTGGATACATTATATTCTCTCCAGTGAATTGGGATCTATGTATAACAATGCAGACTTTTGTTTATTACATTTCATTAAAGCCAATTAGCTGATGGAATATACTTTTGTGATGATGACTTGCAGCATAGTGCCGATCAATTTGAAAGGCTATTGAAGGAAATGTGTGCAGATGAGGATGGAGACCTGTTAATAGAATCTGCAGTGAAAAACCCACCCAAAGTATTTGTTGTGTCAACCTTAGTGAGCATGGTACCAGCTCAGCCTTTCTTATTCCGCAATTATCAGGTTTGTGACCAGCTTCATCCTTTTTTTGCAGAAAAAAGTAAGGCTCAGAAATTGTATACTAGAAGAAAGAATGCACAATATGAATTAGATGATATGCATTCAAAATTAGATTACAATGTGTAGCAAGAATTTCTATATTGTAGAATCAAGAACAAAGGAATCTATTCTCTTCTAATTCCTTCGACAAACCACAACAAAGCCATGCAACGGACCTTAAGCCATGTTGAAAATTTATCTTCCACTGTCTCAGAATTCTGATAGTTATCTCTTTTCACATACACAACAGGATAGTTATATATCACAATGAAAAGGACTTCTTTCTCTGAATTCAAACCTTTCACATTGGCTGCCACAAAAAAGCCGCAAAATAGATTTTATAACTACCTTGAAATTTGATCTTCCACTCTCTCAAGAAACTGATAGCTTTTTTCTTTCCGAAATACAACAGGAAAGCTATAGCACAAAGGAAAAAGATTTTTTTTTCTCTGTTTTTTATTTATATAATTTTGGTGGTTGCTGTTTTGACCTATTTTTGTTTTTGGTTGTTTGTTCTTTTTTCTCCCTGTGAGGTTGTTTTCGTGACTTTTTATTTATTTATTATTAATTTTTTTTCATCTATTAATGAAAAGTTTATGTTAAAGGAAAAAAAACATTCATTCTTCTGATAAGAAATGAATTCGATCAATAATTGAAATGATACTTGAAATAGAAACTGCCTGGACAATCAAGACTTCTAATTCGTTTCTTGAACTTCTCAAAGAAACCCCTCTTTTTTTGAAGAAGGCCTCAAGTAAAAGCTTTTGGTTTCCATTTCTTGAACTTCTAATTCGTTTCTTGAACTAATGCACAGCTTGATTTACTTTCCACAAACTACAGTCCCATATCTGATTGTGGCAATTGCTACACTGCTTTCTACATTTTTGCAGTATCCTGTTGGAACAGCAGAGTTACCTCTGGCGATTTCAGACAATTCAGGAATTACTGTGTTTGGATCACCTTCGGCCAGTGCCCAGGATGGCTATAAGCGCAGTGCTTTCATTGGAAGTTGCAAGCATCAAGTATGGAAAGCTATAAGAGCATCATCGGCTGCTCCTTACTATCTTGATGATTTTTCAGATGGTATTTTTTTCTAGTTCTTGTTTGAGTGACTATATTCTCCTCCCTTTTATACATTATCAATATCATATATTGGGATAAAGTGTGTGCTTATTACCAAGAGGTCAGAGTTGAATCCTCTGGCCCTCGCCCCATTTGTTGTTGAACCCAAAATAAAAGATCACACATTGGGATATTAAATTTTATTTTAGTTTGTAACAATCTTACTTTTATTGGGTTATGAATATAATTTATTGGGTCACGAATATAATTGCAACATTCAGGTGAAAGTAAGTTGTTACATAAGAACATATGAGTTGGGTGGACATAACCACATGAATGAAATACAAATCTTCAGTAAAACTGTTGTTATATTGATTGCAACCTTGTTAATTAACGACATAAATGAAATTTAACATGTGAGTAGGGTGGACATTATTGTGTACTAATGGTTCTCTCATCAGTACTTTTAATCTATTAAAGATTAAAGATAAAAATAAAATGTTCGGTCGAATGTTTCTTCATCTTTGATATATTCATTCATGGTCCTCTGAATTTTTTGAAGATGTGAATCGCTGGCAAGATGGAGCCATAGTTGGAAACAATCCTACAATCTTTGCCATAAGAGAAGCACAACTTCTATGGCCTGACACGAAAATTGACTGTTTAGTTTCCGTTGGCTGTGGCTCTACTCCAATGAAGGTAATTTACTTCTCATATGAATAATTAGTTTATTTTAATGCTCTATAACTGTGTCTTGACTATATTAGGTGAGGAAAGGTGGATGGCGTTATTTGGATACTGGACAAGTGCTTATTGAGAGTGCATGCTCTGTGGACCGAGTGGAGGAAGCTTTGAGTTCATTGTTACCTATGCTGCCTGAAATACATTATTTTCGATTTAACCCAGGTATGATATCTTAATCTGCACATGGTTAATTGGTTCAACATTTGCGTCAAACTTCCTTTGCTTAATCCTGCAGTTATTTCCCTTCACCAAATTCTGACCCTAAAAGAATTTAGGGGTTACTCTGTGGAACGTCTATTATAAGAATAGATTTGTGTATGATCCATATTTTATTTTATCTATTGCAGTGGATGAACGTTGCGATATGGAGTTGGACGAGACTGACCCAGCGATCTGGTTGAAGTTGGAAGCTGCAGTTGAGGAATATATCCAGAGTAATAATCTGGCCTTTAAGAATGCCTGCGAGAGATTGATCTCACCATATCAACATGATGAGAAGTGGTCGGAAAACTACAGTTCATTTCATAAATCCAGGGTGACAGGACCACTGACAGGTGTTTGTTCTCATAGCATTTTCAACTGCTCAAATGTTTCTCTCTGTTTGGATTTTTATTGAACCATCCAGTAATTCTACTGATTTTCTGGCCATGTTAGATGAGAATAGCCCTTCTTTGGGTTGGAGACGGAACGTGCTATTGATTGAAGCTTCTCATAGTCCTGACGCAGGAAGAGTTATGCATCATGCTCGTGAGCTTGAAGCGTTTTGTTCCAAAGTTGGAATTAGAATATCCCTTATGCAAAGAACATCAGGCATTGTGAAGTCTGTACCTTCAACAACGTTCCCAACACCTTTTACATCACCCTTATTTTCTGGAAGCTTTCCACCCAGCCCACTTCTGTATAGTCCTGATATTGGACCGCAAAGGCTTGGTCGAATTGATATGGTTCCACCTTTAAGCTTAGATGGCCAATTGGGTAAGGGAGCAGCATTAGCTCCCGAGTCTCCTTCAGGCCCCAGAGAACTCTCCTTACCCGTACGTACATTGCATGAGAAGTTACAAAATTCTCCTCAAGTGGGCATTGTACATTTGGCCCTTCAAAATGACTCAACGGGCTCAATATTAAGGTCGACGCACATGGCAGATGTTTAAGAATTTAGTTGCACCCTTTTCATTTGGTCCTGACCTGCTCATTCTTTGTTCTTGTAGTTGGCGAAATGATGTTTTTGTAGTTGCTGAACCTGGAGAACTTGCTGATAAATTTCTACAAAGTGTTAAACTGAGTTTGTTGTCAGCCATGCAGAGTCATCGTAGAAAGGGTGCATCATTGCTTGCCAATGTCTTGACTGTGTCTGATCTGGTGGCACTCAAACCTTACTTCCAAATTGGAGGCATCGTCCATCGTTATTTAGGACGACAAACCCAAGTATGTTAACTTGACATTTTTCTCTGCTTCCTCATGAATTCTTGTTAGTTATGGTCTAAGCTTACAATACAGAGATATGCAGTTCTGAGGGTCGATTAATGTTTGTGTTTAAGGTTTTGGAGGATAACCAAGAAATTGGGGCATACTTGTTTCGTAGAACGGTTCCTTCCTTGCATTTATCACCTGATGATGTTCGTTGGATGGTAAGCTTTCAAATCTTTCTTCAATTCATCTCTTGTATTTTAAATGTCTTCAAAGTTCTTACCTTATATGCTAACTGAAGCATGTTTAATTAGCTAAAGAAGTTGTAAAACTCCATATTGGGGGAGGGCTTCTATTTCAAATTCATTTGTAGGACAAGCATTGGAAGAGTAGTTCGTTAGGTTGTTTGTTTCATGTTCTCCAATTACTTTTGTTTAGGTTTTTTCATGGTGGTTCTCTTTGTCAGAACTATTTGGGCGGAACTTTTCAGACAATAAAGTTGATGATATGTCCTCCTGTTTTTCCATTCTAGATGTTTGTTGGCCTTTAACTAATCATGGCGTTAGTCATATATATGGACCCAAGTGTCCTGACTTCTGAGGCATTTTCTCTTGCAAATTTCACTTTTCCTATCTACTCGTCCATTCCTGCCCTCACCCTCGTTGACTCTTTTTTCGCCCAATCATGGAAGATTAGAATTCCAAAGTTGGTCAATATTTTTCTTGGCTACTTGTCCTTGGGAGGATTATCACTGTGGATTTTAATCCAGAAAATTTTGTATACAGTCTTGGGTCTTCAATGACGTGTCCCCTACAAATGAGCATGGGTAGATGTGGATTTTTTTTTTTTAATTGATATGTCACTTTGTTGAAAGGATTTGAAGATATTTGATTTTAGTTTTGACCCCCTGGAAACGTGGTCGAGCCGTGAAATGATAACGGATGTGCTTCGCATTCACCTTTCTTGAAATAAAGGACGAATTCTTTGATATGGTGCTTATTTTTCTTTTTTGAAATTTTTGGTAAGAGAGTGGTCTAGAGTTTGGCAAATGCTCCCTTTGGGCTATGGTGTGTTTTTGTTACAGACCCCCAATTGTGCACACACACATTCAAGAGCTAAGGATTGTGCTCTTTCCTGTTTTCCCTCTGGCTGTATCCGGTGGAAGAGTTACTCAGTATACGAGTCAACATCCTCCGGTTCTGCGAGCTGAAGCATAAGATAACTTTGGCCATGTTCTTTTGGACATAGAAACCCTCCCCTCTTTGGACTACAAGTTGGCTGAACTTTTGGAGAGTTAAAGGACTTGTTACTTATCATGTTTATCTTATTTAATTGGCTCATTGATTGGCCCTCTCCTCTGTAACACATGTTTTCGTTTCCTTAAAAAAAAAAAAAAAGCTGAGGATTGTGCCTACTGTCTGTGAAGGGTGTGGGAGTTTTTGTAGAGGTTTGGTGAGGTTTTTTGTTGGCTATTGAATTTTTGGGATGTTTGGCTTGGGAGAGATTCTCAGCACTCCTGAAATTGATGGTGGTGTCTTGTTTTTCCTTTCTTGAACTTATCTTTCGGTTGAGAGTGCAGAAAATATCACACTATATTGAAGAATTATCAATACAACAGTGTTCGAAATACTTTTTGCTCTGTTTTGTGTGTTTTTAGTGTGATACACTGCCTTTTCTATCAAAAACCTATGCTGGCTGGATCAATACCCTTTAAGAGTTTCAGAATATTCGCTCATAATCTTATCAGTTTGTTTTACCGCAAGGATAGCTTAAGTTTTACAGTTTTTTTTTATAATAAGCTTCAAGATGAAGTAATGAAACTTGAGAGTTGATGGATAGAAACTTGTTCACTAGATTTGTCCGTCCATTTTTCTTGGTTGAGGAAGCGGGAGAGAATCAGCAGCTTTCTCTAAATATATGGTTCTCTTAGTACCGAAAGTAATCGTTAATCCGCCTGTAGTTCCTTTGTCTGTTAATGTGACCTATTCATTATTCATATTTCTGAATTTTCTCCAGGTTGGTGCTTGGAGGGACAGGATCATTTTCTGCACTGGAACTTATGGTCCAACCCCAGCTTTAATTAGAGCCTTTTTGGATTCTGGGGCTAAGGCTGTAATATGTTCTTCAACCGAACCCCCTGAAACACAATCAACAGCATTCCAGGCAGGGGAGTATGATGCCATGGAAAACGGGAAGTTCGAGATTGGCGAAGACGATGGAGAAGATGATGATGCTGAGCTTTCAAGTCCCAGGAGTGACTGGGAAGACAGTGATGCTGAGAAAACTGGAACTTATTCATTAGATACCTGGGAAGATGATGAGGAGGAGCTTTCACAGTTCGTTTGTCAGTTATACGACTTGTTATATCGAGAGCGTGCAAGTGTAAATGCTGCTTTACTCCACGCGCGAGCTTCGCATCGGAAGTTGAGGTACACATGCCATCTTCCTGGTGTCCAATAATAATACCTCGATCTATCTCACTCACACTAAAATAAATTTAAAAATATCACAAATATAGAGAAAGGGCAAGAGGAATAGTCGGGAAGTAGATGGTTTTTACTGGAGTATAGAGTATTTAAGAAAATAAAGGGAAGGTCCAATTTTGAAGCTTTTTTTGTGCTCATTATAACTATCTTTTGAATGCCATAGATATAAGACACTCAAATGGGTTTCTGATTGATCTTCTTTGTTCAACTATAACTTCGTTTATGCAAAAATTTAAATGTAATTGGACATAAATTCTCTTCTTTGAGAACTTTCCGATTGCTATGCTTTTATGTTATTTACTCAAAGAATGGTAGAAAACTAGAGCACCAAAAAGTTATATGGTTAGAAGTATCCACCATTTGAGAGGATGTGTTTGTAAGATAGCAGGTTGTATGTGAAATTGGTGCCAGTAGTCCCTTGTTAGGAAATATCATTTTATACGACGAACACGAACTTAGTTCGACCGTTTGAAGTATAGATTAATGATGAAGATATCATATATTCGAATATCCTACTCTAGATAAAGAGATTGCTTATGCATATCCGAGTTATATTTGCATCATGAGTTTCGTGTTGGGCATATCTATAAAGCTTTTAGATAAAATGTACCTTAATTAGCCAATTAAGGTAGATAAGCTTAGATGAAAATATTTTGTTTAGAATATTACCATGAGCTTAGGAATGATGGTTTGAATCTAATTACCTTTATATGGGTAGAAAAATAATCGATGCTAAAGCGGGTAACTTTGATGTGATAAAAGAAAAACCTATAGTGAACTCCCCATTAATAAGTATGTAAACTTGAAAAGAGTATTTTCTTCAAAAAAAAAAACTTTAAAATAGTTTAACTGATCTTTTAACCCCTTTAATTTTGTGGCCTCGATTTTTTTTAAAAAATTAGTGTCGTTTCTTAAATTTGAAGTGTCTAATAGGCTTTTTTTTTTTTTTTTTTTTCTGAAATCTAATTGGCTTTTAAATTTTAATATCCATCTATAATAAGCTCCTAATGTAATGTATATGAAATTTAAAAAGGGGGCTGATTTATTATATAATTGTGTTTTGCGTAGAAGCACTTTTAAAAAAAAATTGTATCTTTTTTTTTTTTGAAAAGTAAAAAAAAAAATTGTATCTAATAGCACTTTGAATTTAAGCAATGTCAAATTGGTCAACGATTTGTTAAATATGAAATTGAAAGTTTTATGATTTATTTAATTCTTTCTATAGTTAAAGAACCTAAATTTAGTATCGAGGGTCAGTCTGGTGTTGATCTACTTCAACTCTACGACCACGAGTTCGAACCCGAAAATCAGTATTTAGCTCTCATCTCCTCTGCTTCCACTCCAAATAAGGTTTTTTTTGTCATCTCCTCTACCTCAAACAAGATTTTTCTGTCATCTCGTCTTAAACAAGATTTTTCTGCCATCAACATCTCGTCTTATCTCGCCTGCAGCCAAACGCCTCCTAAATGTTTGTATTGTTGTAGAAAATAATATATATAAACACTACTTTAAAGTTTAGTTTATTTGTAGACAAGTAGAAAGATTCATTTTAAAGTTGGATGATTTAATCATTCGTCACAAATTCACTCCAAATATGTAATAACACTTTTTGAGAAATTAAAGAACTTGTCAAAAATATCTACACCAATAATAGTATAATATATAATAATTGTCACTAGAGCCCTATCATGATCGATCGTGAGAGCATGATCGATCGTGAGTGCTCTCTCTTTCTACTTTGTTTATTCTTATGATTGAGTTCTTTTCTTTTAATCAAAATCCTCTTTTACTTTTCACTTTTCATATTATACTTTAGATTAAGAAGAGATTTGGTCCATCTACTTTCATTCAAATCATAAATAAATTAAATATATATAATGATAATAGGTAATAAGTTAATCACATGATATGTTAATCTCACACATTTAAAGATTCATAATTTCTATCACTATAATCATTAATTTTGTCGATAATTGACATTTACTATTGCCAACATGATCTTTATTTTTGTCCATATTAGATCCAAGTGATTTTACATCAAATCTCACTACTCTTTAATAGAATATTTTACATGGACAATGCTTAGTTTGTTAGATACTTAGAAAATAAATCAATTGTATCACGTTAAAGTTCATGGACTAAATCACACTTTTAATAAAAGTGTTCGGATCAAATATACTTTTCAATCGATATTTTATCTAACAAGTGAAACGACCAAACGAATTCGTGATCGACAAAATCAACACTCCTTACATTACCTTAAAAAAGCAAGCAGGCAAGATGGGAAAGATGATCACCCCTTTTAATTTGGGAAAGGCATGAGATCAAAGCAAAAGTGTCAATGAAAGCTATCAATCAGATGAGTGTGGGTTCCTGTAGGGTGCAGAAAAAATCTTCACAACTCAATTGCACCGTGTTCATTGAGAAAAATCAACAAACCACTTTTATTTTATACCATTAAATTTATATTTCTATTTTAATAATTGTTATACTGTTCACAAAAAATGAGACATAAAGGGCCCAACCAACAAATCATGACATATTTGTTATCATTGTACTCCTTTCAAATATATTAGTTTTTAAAATGCCATTTTTCAGAATGTATAGACAAGAATGGGGTATTTGATTCCATATACAGCTAAAATATTTATTTAAGTAAATAATTTCTTTAATAAATTTTTTTTCATATGAGGCAATTTTTTTATTTCAAAAAAAAAGAAAAAAGACGAGCAGATCTTTTTTAATCAACATTCAACTATTATTGAGAAGAGAACATCTCTCCTCCCTTCAAAATGTCGAGGTATTAAATTTATGGAAATGCCAATAAAAATATCCATAAAATGTCAATGTTTATAGAAATATCTAGAAAATTGTTTAAAAACAGATCCTAAAAATATATTTTTTACAATAACAAAGGTGGGAGTTAGAGATTTAGCTATAAAATGAATACATAAAGATTGTATTTTAGGGGTTTGCTTCTCTCGAAATGACAACCAAGTGGTGACTTTGAATTTAGGAGAGAAAGACTACAAATTATCAGCTCATAAAAAAAATGAGTACATATAAATTATCATCTATACTCATAACAGTTGAAAGACTTGAAATTCAATACATTGATTAAGGGGAAATAATATTTTATTTAATAAAATAGTTAATCCAAAATCATGGGTTAGTGGGTCTGTTTCTCAACATAAATCTATAATTATTTTGAAACCAATACTCTTGGGAAATTTAAAATTTAAAATAAATAAATAAATAAATAAAAACCACGTGGGAAACCAAACCAGTAGCAAAGGATCATAAGGAACAGGAAGCAGTAAGATGCTTCTTCGAAGCATTCAGAATGAATATCATATCAAATTCTCACGCTGATGCTGCTTTCTTCCAAAGCACTTTACTTGAATGCATAACTTTATAAAGATCAACAAAAAGAGATGGCTTACACTCAAAGCAAGCAATCCCAAAAGCCTCTTTGCATTTCTTTTACTTTACATAAAAAAAGATGCAACATTTTAAACCCAGCACCACATTCTGCAAATCCCATGAAAATATGGCTGCAACTGCTCCTGTTGCCATCGGAACTCGAGGCACCGTGGGATCGCTCGTCAAGAAGGAAATTGATTACTTCGCCAAGATTGAGCTTGAAAGATGTAGCAGCAACAGCAGCAGCTCACAGAGAACTCAAGGGCCTGGTATGGCTTCTTCTAGCTGCAGCAGTTCCCCTCCCACTTTCTGGCACTCTGTAACGTCGTGGCGAAGGAAGAAGAAGCGAACCAGCAATCGTTTTCTCCCTAAGGTTTGCTCGGCTTTCGACGTTTCGGAAAGCAATCAGCTGAATAAGATATCTGGGTTCAG
The DNA here is from genome assembly GCA_036507275.1 of Sicyos edulis. NCBI lineage: Eukaryota > Viridiplantae > Streptophyta > Magnoliopsida > Cucurbitales > Cucurbitaceae > Sicyos > Sicyos edulis. The sequence continues at coordinate 36,853,436 of CM071853.1, forward strand.
TTATACCATCCTTCAGAATGATTCCCACAGCTTCCACATGTAGATGATGATCCAAATTCTAGAGGAAACTTCCTAGGATCCCACTGAGACAAAATGAGGCAGAGAAAAAAGGAACCAATTTGCTGTTTTCAATCTTCAAGGTAATCCAGTTTTGGAGAACATTCAATTTTTCTCTGGGTAGTTTGTTCCTGCAATTGTATGGAGAGAACTGCAGAAGTTTTCCATGGCAGGGCCATACAAAGGAAAAAGAGAGTGAGTAACAGTGGGGAGATGTAATATGAGTATAAAATATCAGAAGTTTTTTTATACCAGTCTTCACTACTATTTCCAGCAACTCCAAACCCACCACAGATTCAAGAGTTCTTGATTTCATATGAGTTTCACAATGCCTTTTCCATCCAATTGTTGAATAGAATTCCAGTTAATATACAATTGTAGCACCTCCATCACATGTATTTCACTTGGAATACATTGTCAAAATGTACACAAAGATGTAACTCATTTCAGGTAAGGCAGTTGGATAAATAAAAAAATAACTATGAAGACATCCATAAGATATATTAGCATTTTATCTGGCAGTAAATTCAATGTAGCATAGAGTTGAATTATAACAAGAAAGATATGGAAAAATTTGAACTTGAACCACCAAATTAATGAAAAACCAATCTCAAGATTCTCTCTTGATTGCCATACAACTTAAAACAATCTGGTTTCATTCAGTACATAAATGACTAACCTAACAGAAAAAAGTACCACCCATTTTTTCCCTACTTTAAGCAGATAGAAACCTACCAATTTCAATTCAACCAGCCAAAAAGCTAGAAAGAACATAAAACTTGACATGAGAATTATTTGGCAGTAATAACAAAATGTCCAATGTCATTAAAAATCCTTTTTGATAACAGTTTCCTAACAAAAAAATGAACTGCACCAATGTAAACATATTCGGTGATTGGCGCAAGCCAAGAATATGCCACATCCTCTTGGTATTGATGGTCGCAGTCTCTCAGAATTTCCTCATTGGGGCAATCCAGCTTCAATTTCATTCCACTTCTCAGCATTCTTCGAGAATCTCTCCTTGATTTGCCCAATAAGTTGCTTTGCCTCATCAACCTTCGAAATGCTGACTAGCCCATCAACAAGAGACTTCATTGCAGAAATGCTTGGAAACCACCCCTTCTCCATGCTTTCCACACAGAACTTGAATGCAGTTTCGAAATCTCCCCCTCGACAAAGGAAGAAAATCAAATTGAAATAGCAATCACTGTCCGGTTGGAACCCGCTGTCGTTCATTAGCTTAAAAAGGCTCTTAGCTTCATCCAGATTACCTTCCTTACAGAATCCATGAATCAATTCACAGAATGTAACAGAGTTTGGTTTCATACCTCTAGTCAACATCCCATCAAATAAAACCTTCGCCTCCGATGACTTCTTCAATTTACAAAGACCCTTTATCTTTGCATTATATGTACTAACTCCAGACCGCACGCCATATTTCTTCATCAATTTCATGACCTTCTCAACATCCTCATACTTCTCTTCCTTGTAGCACCCAGCAAGCCAATTCGTAAACGTAGTCGCATTCGGTTTCACATCCTTCCTATCCATCTCTGCCAGAATCGTATACACTTCACTAGTCGAACCCAACTCCGAAAACCCCTTAATCACCCTGTTATAAGCATTAAGATCCACTTCAATTCCATATTTCTTAGGGAAATCCATAAAAACCCGCTTCAGTTCCTTGTAGTCCTTAGCTAAATGACAAGCAAATAACAAAGCATTGAGAGATTTAACCGAATAACGCATACCCAGTTCACCAATTTGCTTGAAAGTGGTAATAGCATGATCAAGCATATTAGCCTGGCCGTAAAGAACAATAGCATGACAAGCGAAACGCTCGTTTTTCAAATCGGGACGAGATCTCATTTCCTCGAGGAACTGGCGAATCCCATCGAAGTTCTTGGATGCTGAAAGCTTGGAAACAGCAACGGAGAAAACGAGGCGATCGAGATGCGATTCTGGAGTGAGAGTGGCGGCTCTGCAAATGTCGATTATACGGTCAGGATCGTTCTCGGATCTCAGAAGAGAAAGTGCGGCCTTCGATTTCTGTTCCGCTGAGGAAGGATTGGTGGAATCTGGGGAAAGGATCGTTGAGAGAGAACGGTAAGGAAGACGGTGATTTATGCAAAGCGAGTTCGAAGGGAAGGCGTGGCGGAGGCGAGAGAGAAACGCCATTGCTGGAGAAAAGATTTGCAGAGAAGAATGACAGAAATGAAGGATTAGGGTTTAGGGTTTTGAAGAAAGGTTTAAAGACGAAGGCATTTATGATCGGGTGCATGCGTGAACACGGATGATTGGTGAGCCCTTTAATCTTTGCCGTTCGTTTGCATTTGGAGAATTTTAAAGTATGCCATATTGACGGTGGAGACCGAGTAGAAAGGAAAAAATTAGAAAAAAAAAGCTGAACCCGACGTGAATCGAACACGCAACCTTCTGATCTGGAGTCAGACGCGCTACCATTGCGCCACGGATCCGTTTTTATTTAGCAGTCCAACTTGATAATATATAGATACAAAGTACAGTGCTACTATTAATGATGTTACTTTAATTTATCAGTTGGAGGATAATGACGATATTGCAGCGGTTCTCCGGTCCGGTTTTCTGCCTTCTCATGGTTTATTGAGGTTATTATTCTTGGTTGATGTTGTCTTCTTAATTAAACTAGATGTTTTGCTGTTTTTTTCCTTAGCTTCATTTTTTTCTTTGTTTTGGTTAATTGTAGTTTACACATTGTTAAGAGGTAGCATTATTGTTTTTGTGTCTTGTGAAGCTGGTTTGTATTGTTGTTGGTATATGTTGGATGATCTTGGGTTGAGCTCGTCCATAAAGGCTCGAAGGTGGCTAGTGATCTAGAGGTTTCGTGGTGGGTGAGAGATTTTTCTTCGGTCAGTAAAATGGACGAGCGTTTAATCCCAAAAGCTATTGCAAAAATTTGAGACAACGAGGCATTGATAATTTTTAAGTTTTTCCAATTGGAGTTTATATCGATCCAAGTAGGTAAAGGTTGTGGTGCGAAATTCAATATTACTAGTTAGTTTTGGTCATTGACTTTCTCTTTTTAAATGGTCATGCTTTGACCTGTGGAGACGAACTAGTTTCGAGTCCCTTTATGCAAAATATTTGATTGTATTGGTTTTTTTAGCTGAAATTGGAAAAGTGATCGTTAATATTGTCAAGAGGTGTTTGTTAGTTGAATTTAGGGTGGATTTTGAAAGAGTATTTACTAACTACTCCTCAAAATAATTCATCCAAACAAGTTATTGTAGCTAATTAAAATATGTACTCATTTTTATTACTCAAAATAACTTTTTGTTTGTAACCACTCATTTCTAATCATTCATTTACAACTACTCAAGAGAACTCATTATTTATAGTCATTCATATTTAATTACTCAAGTAGTAGTTTATGTTGCATCTCTTGCTTTCACACCTTATGTTGCTTTGTTCGAGAGCCCGTTCTTTCTTTAGTTTTAAGATTGATGGTTATAGTGTCTTGACTTATAGTCAAGTAGTAGGTTGAGAGCGCTCCCATGTTCTATAATTGCTTATGTTACTACTACATGTTATGTTAAAGATTATACTATTTTCGTATATTAAAAAAGTTGAGAGTATAAAATCATTTATAAAATAGGTTGGTTACTCATCTTATCACTAATTGACTTTATTGTAATTATCTTATAATTTAAAAGTATAAATTTAACAAAGAAATTATTGTAATATAAAAGATATTTTTATTATTTGTTATCAATTTCACTTGATTGGAAGTATTAATTTCACTTAATTATAGCTATCATTTTTATAAGTTTAATAAAAACTATTAATTTAATTTGATTGAATCAATTTTTGCCATATAAATTCAAACCTGGTTGAACTTATTCTCTTTTGACTGTAATTAGAATTATTTGGCTTAACATAATGCATGATTTGATAATCTAATTAGTATTATGGTTTCAATTACCTTACCCCCCAAAATGTTATTGGATAAATATTATAAAAACATTATCCTTTGCCTAAATAAAAAGTTGGTCTCTAATTTAAAGTTTTGCAAAATAAGTTGTTTTTTTCTTTTCATCAAAAAAGAAAAAGAGGAAAAAAAGAATCTCATATTTAATGCATGTGGTTTCTCCCTCGCTAATTTTGAATTCAAACACAAACTTTGTTCTCTTTCTCCTACATTTCTCTCTCGTTCGAAATTCAAATCGAAGTTGGAGATTCAAGTTAACACACAGGCAGCCATGGAAGAAGAAGATGTACCTTTCAAGGATGTTTCCAATTTCAAAACCCCGAAGCGTCAACCCCACATTTCCAATTTTCAATCTCCATGCCAACGCTTCTTCTCTGCTTCCAAGAGAACTCCTCTCGCTTCTTCCTCGCTTCGTCGCCCGCGCCCGACACTGGCTCCTTCCTCCTCCGCTGCTCGGTCCAAGGCCTCTCGCAAACTCAAGGCATTCGAGCTGGAGCAATTGCAGTCCTCTCGCAAGGTTCAAGTAAAAAAGGAACAATCGCTGAAATCCCTAGCTAATTCTCTGACCGTTTGGCTCAATTTCTTGTTTGAGAATCCCAGATCCTGCGGATGCGGTTGCCCGGTGGGGGACGATGGGTGCGGCAGTGGATCGCGGGGGAAGGGGAAGAGAGAATGCGATCTTCGTGCTGCAGTGGGAGTTGATATGGCGTGGCGATGTCCGAAGAGGCAGAGAGACTTGGCGTGGAGTACTCCGAGTGGCGATGCCGCCGGAATCGAAGTTGAGCTTTCGAATTCGAGGTATGTGAGGTTGAGGGAGTCGTTGAAGGATGTGTGTAGCTTCGATGATATGACGCAACGAATGAGGGTTTATTTGAGCTCCAGTAATTGCAAGGATACTCTTGACATCATGGCTCAAGTAGCTAAGGTTCGGTTTCTTCCCATTATATTTCTTCCTTTTTAGCTCGACTAGTTTATAATCTCAACTTAGAAATGTATTCGTTATTCATACCATGTTCCATTGAGTAAATGGAGCCGCTAGAGCGATAATAACCCTAATTCTTGCTATAAAATGCAGACATATTGTAATCACGATCAATATGTGATTTGTGCTGTAATAAATTTGAATCTTATGTTGTTTTTTTAATGCTTGACCAAGATTATTTAATTGTTGATATCTATCTTGCTTTTGGTTTTTAGTTTTTGAACAACAACTACTTCATCATATGTCTTTTCTTACTTGAATATCTATATCTTACATATGTTTGTAAAAATTAAACCAAAACTAAAAATAAAATTTCAAAAACTTGTTTTGGTTTTAGAAATTTGGTTAGTATTCACACACACAAACTTTCTTAAGGAAAGATGGTAAATTTGAAAAATGATAAACAAAAAACCAAATGGTTATGAAATGTGGCTAAACTATTGGGTTCTTCAATAAGAATATTGGAGATACTACTTACTAATGCTCTTTTATCTGTTCTGTTTCTCAGAATATTGATGATGGAAGGTTAAAAATGAAGGCTCATTGCCCCATTGTAACTGACGTTGGACTGAAGGAGAACACCACGAGGATTCTTATGTCTTACAACCCAATTTGGCTTCACATTGGATTATACATCATATTTGGTGGTGATTCCTTGCTGTCCACTGAAGAAGTGAACTCTGAACAAGATAATGCATTTCTGAAAATGGTGCTGGAAAAGCAGTTGTTTTCTCATTTTGGTCTGGCAAAGGCATTCTCCTATAACCGGATGGTTGAAGGTTTATATAGACCGGGCTACTATGAAGCCTTGGGCAAAATTATTCTGAAAAGATTTTTGTTGCTAGTTCTTATCCTTGATAAAGCTAAGTGCCAGAGCAGTCTTCCTCTCGAGTATGGTATCGATGGCGTCGATGGCGGTTCTCCTTTGTTGTTTATTGTACAATCTCTCATCAAATCAAGTCGTCAAATGATTAATGGTAATTAACAATGTTTCGCCCGCTTTGGCAATAATTTAGAAGTTTGAAAGCATATTATAACTTATTTGTTTCTCTTGGTGCATTTAGATTTCCTATCTTCAGATGTAATGCATGGAGAAGGTAATCTTCTAGCACATTTGACGATTATGGGGTATAAAGTAGCCTACGTTCAGGTATTATTCTATATGACATGAACTGATTACCATTTTAGCCTTAATCTATGTCTCTGACTTGGTGCAATTTTTTTATGGCTCTGCAGTGTCCTCTCTCTGAATACGACTTCAAAATTACCAATTTATGTGTAGATATCCAAGATGGAGTCCGACTTTGCAGAGCCATTCAACTTTTGCTCAATGACTATTCCATTCTGACGGTAGTGTCGTTCTTCATTAATGAAAAGATAGCTTTTCATATCTGTTTCTTTTTTTTCCACTTGTTAACTGTGTTATAATTTTGCTGTCAGAAAATTGTAGTTCCATCAGATACTCATAAGAAGAACTTGACAAACTGTGGCAAGGCTATGCAGTATCTTAAGCAGGCTGGTGTAGCGTTATGCGATGAGGACGGAATGATAATTGAGGGAGATGATATTGCTAACGGAGATAAGGAAATGATCCTTTCTTTACTCTCTAACATGTTTGTCCATCTTCAGGTATGTTAGAATTTTTTCTCTTTCTTTTCATCATTATCACTGAACTTCTCTGTGTGATGTGTAATTAGTTGTCTACGATTTGAGCATTCTTAGCTTTCAAGCCCAAAAGTCATATGACTTGCATTTTTATGCATAAATCATGCAGTTACCTCTTATAGTCAACAAAAACCTTTTAGCTGAAGAAGTTTGCAAGATTCGTGGAGTGGTTAGTACCATCCCTCCTCTTTGTTACTGTTAAAGGCGTCTTCAGTCTCAAATACAATAGCTGGTTCATTATTTTGCTAACATTTGATGTTCAATTTATTTGATGTTTTTTACCTTTTTTTTAATGGGATTGGATCCATATCTACTCATTCTTCTCCATCCAACAGGAAAAATCTGAAATTGTCAATTCCACACCCTTGGAAGTTATTTTGAATTGGATCCAGGTACCGCTTTTAGTTCCATCTTTCTCCTCTATGGTGCAATTTCAACCTGTTTCGATTTCATAAAGATTTAGTGTATGGAAAAGCATTGACTCTTGAATTGTTGGAAGTTGGAACTAGTTCTTATCCTTGATCGCTTTATTAATTATTGCATGTTGTTAAGAAATGGCAATCCAGAAAACTATTCCTTCTGGTTAAACTTGGAATATCTATTATTTCAGGTGGTTTGTGAAAACTATGATATAAAGATTAGCAGCTTTTCTTCTTTGGTTGATGGAAAAGCAATATGGTGCCTACTTGATTACTACTTCCGAAAAGATCTTCACTGTTCTAGCTCTCCAAAGGTTGTGCATCCATCTAGTTACTCGATCCTACTTGATAGTCCTTGAACTCCCTTTACTATTTTATGGATTGCCTTGTTTGTGTCTTACCTTGTTGTATCCATCTGGTTGCAGGATCTTCAGAAAACGAATGGTGGGGAATCTGTTGTGTCTGTCAGTCGTAGTTCAGACTCTGCACACAATTTCATACTATTGCAAAAATTGACTTCATTGTTGGGAGGTTTTCCTGAGGTTTGTATTTGACAAATGTATTCAATATTTTTTGAAACGAGGATCTCAATAAGGTATGATATACTTATAGGACTAGTTAGGACTTAAGCCCAGGTTGCAAAAAAAGTGCCTTTTCGGCGAGACATGATAGATAAATTAACCATTCTCTGTATTAAAAAATATAGTATTGTGAAGCATGTGATAATGGTTAGCTAAGAAAACAAGGCTCTTTTGAGATTTTTCAAAGATGTAAGAAACCTCAATTAGTTATTACATGGTTGGAGAAATATCAGCATAAGATTTTTCAAAGATGTATAAAAGTTGAGGTTAAATTTCATGCATGGTTGTTCTGATAAAGTTAAAGCAATTAGTTATTAAAGCTTGGAGAAATATCAGCATAAGATTTTTCATGACCAAGACAAGAATCAAACCTTTAATTTTCACATAAGCAATTGTTTTTTATCAACTAGTTACGCTGATGAATTTGAATAAATTAGCAGTTTTCTCGTATTATTTAAATTTGTGTTTAACTGTCGTACATATCTTAAGGTATAATTGTTTTGTTACACTATTTTTGTTTATAACAGATTCTGCAAATCAGTGATATACTTGAGTATGGTGGTGCATGTAATGACCGCAGTGTAATAATTTTGTTGACATTCCTTGCATCAGAACTGATTGTGAAGAAAAGCGTGGTAATGTTGCACATGCAAACTTTGTGCTTGAATTATATTATTTGTGTTCATACCATGTTTCATAGCTTGAAACACGCTTATTCTTTTTTTTTTTTTTAACTTAGGATCAATTGAATTTCCATAAACTGTTGTCCTGCGATTGTCAAAGCCCAAACAAAATACATTTCTGTTCCAGACAGTATGTTTTGAATTCAGTGGCAGCGCCAATTAGTGAAGGATTAGATGTGCAGAACACTGCAGGTTGCCTTTTCACTTTATTTAGTTTATGTTTGTGAAGGGAGTGCCTTGGGAAAAGATTTTGCTTCTTTTTATCTCTTCAAAGGGACATAGAAATACATATTTACATTTGGTATTTGCTGCATAATACTTTTACTTTATCCATTCTTTCTTTTGTGTACACATTTCCTTGAAATTCTTTCGTTTCCCTTCAGAAACAGATGCTGCCAAAAAGTTCAAGACAGTTCGGGCATGGTGGCAGGATATGGTTGAGCAGAACAAGAGAACCTTTTCAAAGCCAGGCGCCTCTTCATTATTCAAAAAGCAAAGAGGTTATTGGGATGTCACCTATTGATATATTTATTTACTTTATTGTAATTGAGTAAGCCCCATTTTTTTTTTTTTTGATCCATTGTCTTCTTCGTTGACTGATCCATTCTTCATTCAATGTTTATGGTTTCCAAAAAATTGGATCGAGTCTGATAATATTAAAAATTTGATTGGAGTGTTTTTCTGTTCTTTAACTCTAAACATTGTTCTTGCTCTAATAGGAATTAGTCACATGGTTGACTCTTTTAAACCTTTCTCTGAGCATATGATGCTATTGCTAATTACTTCTTTTTTCCTGATTTTTGTTTCTATTATGAGGTTTAAATCGGATTTTATTCTTTAAGTGTAGGACTTCTTTTCATGAACATTTATAGTACTCCTAAACAGTAAATGCATGCTAGATATGCATTACAGAAAATACAAATGTATATGATGTCACACAATTGTATAGTTAATGTAAAAACATAACATTTCAAAAGTTCTTAGAACAAAATGAAAGAAGCAAGAAGGTGAGAACTAAAATAAGTTTTGAACATTTAGAGTTGTTTTTGTGATTACTATTTCTCATGGTTTGCAATTTTTTGTGAAATTTTGCAGAAGATGCCGCTAGGATTATTCAATCATATTATAGAAGGATGGTTCAACGTCGGAAGTTTATTGATTTGATGGCTAAAATTTCTTTCTTGCAAAAATTTATCAAAACATGGTCAAGTAGGAGGCAGAAATTGGCTTGTCCAGAATCAGATATTGCTGGCGTATATTCGTGTGGTATGGTATTTCAAATTTAATTAAGCTGTTTAAAGCTATGCTGGTAAAAATGGTCGAGTAATAAAAATCACCATGACAAAAGCTTATATTGATGATACAGAGAGACAAAAGCAGCTTGAAATTGTTGGGGGATATATCACACTCACCGTGGACAGACTTGACCACTTGACTTTACAAAGGTCAGCAATATGTATTCAACGAGCAACAAGAAATTGGATGATTAGAAAAAATCAAATTAGCAGAGAAGTGGCATCTTTTGACAGATGCGATCGTGCAGAAACTCATCTAAATCGAGCGTCAATCGAAGATGGAGAAATAGGCATTAGTGATCAAATAAAAGAAGCATCTGAAGATCAAATGGTTGTTGAGAAGTGTCCTATCTTGAACAATGATATAGTGATAAGTGAAGCGTTCTGCAATAATCACCTTGCAGCCATTCAAATTCAAAGTTATTTTCGTGGCGGGTTGTTGAGAAGGCGATTTCTGTGTCTAAAGATGGCCACAATAATAATTCAAAAAAATATTCGTATGTTAAGATGTTGGAAAGAATATAGATATCACAAGAATCTATTGGCATCTACCATTGTTATTCAATCTTCAGTTCGTGGATGGATTTCTAGGAGAGAAGGTCGTAGGAGTCGCATTATTCTAGTTCAAGTAAGTTTATCGAGACTTCTTCGGGTTGACTATCATGGCTTGACATACTTTATCCATTTATATCATCTCTTGAAAGTTCTACATATGTTTTTTAAACGTGTTTTCTTTTTTCCTAATGCAAATATAGAATATAATTATATGATACACTGTCTGATTGATATAGAGTTTTTGGCGTCGTTGGCTGGCACGAAAAGAATTTTTGCTGCAAAGAGAGGCCATCATTAAGATCCAAACTGCTACACGATGTATGATTACTCGTATGGCATTTCATAGGCAGAGACATGCAGCTATAGCAATTCAACAACTCTTAAGGGGACAAGTTACTCGAATGAAGCTCTTAGGTATTGTGTCTACTTGTTCAGGGATAGCTTTATGCTGTTTTTTAAGTTCCAGTTCTCACACAACATTTTTTGTTTAGGTGCGGCTTCTGAACTCCGCTCTTCGTTTAACGGTGGCAATTTCTCCAGAGGCAGCTGCAAAACGTTTGAGTTGAAGTTAGTTTTAAGTTCAATTCTTAAACTGCAACGTTGGTGGAAGGGAATTTTATGGCTTAGATTAAGAACAAAGTCCGCAATCATCATCCAGTCTCATATCCGAGGATGGATATCTAGACGAAGGGTTGTTACAGAGAGACATCATATTGTTTTGATCCAAGTAAGTGTTTTAATTCAATTGGTAACGTTATATCAGCTGTATGCAGTTAAGAATTCACACATGACATTAAAGGTGTGTTTGGGCCCCCGTTTATGTAAACGGCCGGGTTGGTTATAATAACCCAACCAATGTTTGCCCTACCGTTTATTATAAACGATGGTTACCTAAACCTGCGTGCCCGTTTATCTAAACCTTACATATATTACTTTTTGTTACATAATCAGCCCCTCAAACACTATTTATAATAACTTACCATTTATCATAACCTACTGTTCATTATAACCTTCCGTCTATCATTATCAAACCGGTGCTCCAAACACACCCTAAGGAAGTTAAAGAGGTTGCTAGGTCTGCCTTCACTCCTAGTCTTAGCATTGCCTTGCCTATCCAAATCGATTGGCTTAGATATTACAGTCTATGAACCTCAAATTTCACTCACAATCAGTTAATTAATGGAGAGAGGGAGAGGGTTACTTGGAGAGAAAGGTTGTCGTATTATATAAGCAAAGTACTAAATCAATGTTTATTATTAAAAAAAAACACCACGTTGACCCATCATATCGTTATAAACTGCCAATTACTTTCTCATTCAAGAATGATTGGAGTAACTATTAGTAACTCAAATCTGAAACCCAAAGTTGTCTAATTCTGAAATCCAAAATCTACACTCAAATTTTTGAAATTAAGTGTAGCTTTTTCTAAATTTTATCTTCCTGGTATTGGATAGTCTTACTGGAAAGGTCACATAGCAAGGAAAAGATCAAGAGGGCAGTTACATGACCTGCGCTTAAGAGTTCAAAAATCTGCTGCAAATGTGGATGATGGGAAACGTATTATAAACAGATTAGTTGTGGCACTTTCAGAATTGCTAACCATGAAAAGTGTTAGAGGCATTCTTCACACTTGTGCAACTTTAGGTAAGTAATATGTTGATGATAATATAGTTTTTATTTATGCTTTACACTTCAGTATGGAGCATGGACCACTAAATTTATGTTCAATGAGTTAAATTTGGCGATTCATGGATGAAGTATCTGGTCCAATAGTAAGCAACTAAGCATGCTATTTAATTATAACAACTGCATTGATTTCATATCCTAATAGTTTAATCTTACTCAATTTTTCCTGAAAATACCTCATTCTGTATCATTGACTGAATATGTACAAATCTGCTTTATAGATATGGCAACAGGACATTCTCAAAAATGCTGTGAAACCCTTGTCGGTGCTGGAGCTATCGGCACTTTGCTGAAGCTCATTCGGTCAGTGAGCCGAAGCATACCAGATAAAGAGGTCTTGAAGCACGCGCTCTCTACTTTAAGAAATTTATCACGTTATCCCCATCTTATTGAAGTGTTAATTGACACTTATGGATCTGTGGAAGTACTTCTATGGGAGCTGCTAAGGTTCATTTACATAATTTTATAACAGCATGATAACAAGTTTTATTTTTTATTTTTTTCGTTATAACTAAGTGCTATCTGTCAATAACTTGCATTCAGGAATAAGGAGGATGGCTTCTTTATAGCCTCAGAAGTTCTGAAAAAGATCTGCAGAAATGAAAAAGGCATTGAAGCAGTGCGCAAGTCAAGTGGCCATGTCAAGAGGCTGAACAGCCTTGCGGAGGAACTTACGAGAAAAGCATGCAATGAGAAGAGGTAAGATTCTAACTCAACTGACATAATGTATGATCTGATAACTAAGAGGTTACAAGTTCGAAACACCTTCTTAATTTCAATCCCACTGTTCTTGATACAGAATTGGTCGGGGTCTCGATGGGAGAGAGAACAGAGAGAGACGGTTGAAAGAAGCTGTTGAACTGCTAAAGTTGATAACATATGGTAACACTAAACCAAGCCACCATTAAACTTGTTGGCTAAGTCTAACTCCAAAGACAAATATTCATGATTCTGTTGTGTGGGAAATGATTTTTGAATTTAAATCCTTCAATAGAATTAAAGAGGTGTAGATGTAAACCGTAATGTATAGGCTAACAAGTAACAAGATTAGGCTCTTTAGATTTGTGCTTTGAAATCCGAATGCCTGACACTAGACAGCATTGTTGTTTAAGCCTTATATTTTACTGATTTGTAGTTTGTATATCTTTGGAGATATTTTAGCATTTGAATTTTATGTTGAATTCTTGGTGGTGATGTGATTTGTTGCACGTTCTAGCACATGATTCAGTACTCACCCCTGATTTTGATTGATTGATTGGTCGATTGGCTTTTGGGACTCCAAAATATCAGACCACGAAGTGCAAAAGGGCACTGATTCTTGTAAAAGTAATCGGTTTTATTTGAGGCAAGCTGTTGAAAAGAATACGCAAGTTGTGGCTTTATTTATTATTATTATTTTTTAACATTATTGGTCTGAAATTAGTTTTATTAGAATAATTGTGTAGTTCATTTTTCCAAATCCATTTTAATCTTTAGAGGTCATCGATCTCACCTACCCAATGTTAACCTGAAAAGAAAGGGAATTTTTTATGTATAACAAAAAAAAAAAAAAAATCAAATTACATGCATAACATTTTGTTTTTTAAAACGACTATAAAAAAAACTAAATCCTCATAAAATTATTGAAATGTTCATGTTTAAAATTTGATTGTCTTGATTTTTAAGTTGAGTAGTCAATTTAACTCATTAAAAATCAGTAGGTTCAGCTAATTTTAAATAATCAATTGGTTAATTAAAAGTGAGTAAGTTTGTATGATTAAACCTTAAAAAAAAAAGTAAAAATTTACTAACAATGAAGTATATTTTTTTTAATAAAGTGCCATAATTAATAATAATTTCCCAAAAATAAGAACAAATTTGGTTAATTTGGCGTAAAAAATTCTAAATTTATTATATATTTAATTTAAGAACAAATTTTATTTACAGAAATGGTTGAAATATTCTAATATCTAAAAAAAAAATCCATAGGGTAACCATATGAGGGGCTGTTTGTTTGACGTTTTTAACTAGGAGTTAGGATTAAAATTTATTAACTTCTCGAAAATCTACGTCCAAACGAGTTTTTATCAACTCCTTCTAAATTTTACTTTTGAAAATAACTCTCATTTCTAACAATTCATTTATAACTACTCAATCATTTATAACCATTCATTTTTAATCATTTATTTCAAATCAATCAAAATAACTTATTTTTAACCACTCATTTTTAATCATTTTTTAACTACTAAAAATAACTATTTTTTATAAATCGACATCCAAACAAGATTTTGACTATAACTCTTTTACACAAAAACTACATCAAAACAGAGTTTTTGGCATAATTCTCAATTTTTAACTACTAAATATAATTTCTTAATAAAAAAAAACTACCTAAATATGTCAAACAGACACCCCCTTGGAAACCCTGAAAAAAAAAGCTCATATATATAAATAAATTCATAAACAAACTGATCCTGTGTGGTCAAAGCCATCCGGACTTGCATGAGCTCGATTTGTTATCAGTCAATTTTAAATAGAAACCCGAAACGGTAACGCCTATCCAGTTGACTTGAAAGACACAAAATACGTGGGGCCCAAATTATAAAAGATCGCGGCCTGTACTGCCATTTCGGACACATATAATCCCAACGATTCCCTTCATTACAGCCTTCCTTCTCGACTTCTAGGGTTAGGGTTTTTCCGACATCGATCCTCTCCTCATTGCAACGATGCAGCCAGCACCGGGCGTTGCTCCTCACACCATGCCTCACCAAGCCCCTCAGTACCAGCAACAGCAACCTCCTTACATGATGATGCCGTCTCAGCCGCCTCAACTGCAACCCGTCGCTCAGATGTGGCCTCAGCAGCCGCCGCAGGCCGCTTCCCCGCAGGGCCAACCGCCGCAATCGGCCAACCCCGACGAGGTCCGTACGCTCTGGATCGGCGACTTGCAGTACTGGATGGACGAGAACTATGTTTTTAATTGCTTTGCTCATACAGGCGAGGTACGTCTAACAGCATCGCCATCGCAGTTGATATCATATGTGTGTATGTATTTGTTTTTCGTATTCGATTGTGGAAAGTGTTGGAGTTTTATGATTATTTGTTCGATTTTATCGAGATTTGTGCGCGTACATTTTCTTGCAATGTAATCTTGGTCGATAAGAAGCAGTTTTGACTTATTTTTTAATCAAGGAAAATTGTACTGAAAAATTCTTAAATATTTGCATGAATAATTATAAATTTACTTTATTACCAGCATCAGTATTAATGTTGGTTTGGTTGTTAGAAATAATTATTTTCTCTTTAACTAAATGCATAGAATAAGTGATGTTTTCATCCCCAGGTTTCCTCCGTGAAAGTCATTAGGAACAAGCAAACCGGCCAGTCCGAGGGCTACGGGTTTATTGAGTTTTTATCACGTCCAGCTGCTGAAAGAATACTTACAACTTATAACGGCACTGCAATGCCCAACGGGGGTCAGAATTTTAGATTGAACTGGGCATCTGCAGGGGAGAAACGACAGGATGACTCCCCTGATTACACAATTTTTGTAGGGGATTTAGCTGGAGATGTTACTGATTATGTGCTACAAGAGACATTTAGGGGCCGTTATTCATCCCTTAAGGGTGCCAAAGTTGTGATCGACAGGCTCACTGGACGCACTAAAGGCTATGGGTTTGTGAAGTTCGCAGATGAGACTGAACAAATTCGGGCAATGACTGAGATGAATGGTGTCCTCTGTTCAACTAGGCCCATGCGAATTGGACCTGCTGCTAACAAGAACACTTCTGGAAGCCAGCAATACGCCAAAAGTACTTACCACACTCCCTCCCATAGGGGAATTTTTTAAATGACAACAGAACTTTAAATTTTCCTAGCAATATATTATCCTTCATTCATACATGCAGTTGTGTCTAGAGCTTTAGCATGCTTTTTTTGTTGCTTTCAATATGGTCAGATGAAATACGACCTTGGTTTCCTGTTTGGATCTGGTTCCTCTTGGCTACTTTTAATCTTAGTTATTTAGCATTTAAAGTTTCCCGTTATACCTTGGAAGATAGCCTTTGATGCCTTTACCTTCAGTTCAGTTTACTTCCTATTCGAACTTTGGTCACTTTAACCACTTTAAAGAGATTCATAAACTTATAAACCTCCTCTTTTCTTTAAGCAGGGTGTCAAAAGGCTCTATCAGTTTGGGGTCCGCAACTGATTTCAGCTGACATACTTACCCTTTAGTATGTTGTTCCATTTAGGTCAGTTTTTTCTGCAAATGTCTTACCTTTTACTTCTTTTGTGGCATATTCATGCTACGTTTTTTTAATTCACCTTTAGTTCTGCAAAGTTAAGTTTTTTCCTTTCATTTGCATGGGGTTTTTTTTTTCTTTTCCCTGGCATGTCAGTCTTATTCCATTAGAATTTTGTAAGCTTAGGGCACTTAGGTTCGTAGCTAGATGAATTATTGAAATTTCCAATATCTAGAATAGCAAACTAGTTTTTTTCTGAACTTCTAGAACTGCTATAGGAAGCCGCTTAGGTTGTGCTTGTTTTTAACTTCCAAATATTTATGGTTTACAAGATTTACATTCATACGTTTTATTCTCATTTTTTGATGATTGGGCCCTGCTTATGTAGACAAATCCATTACCTACAACAGAAGTTTAGTACATTTCTAGTGTTCCTTGGTTCTTGTTTCATACTGGTTTTTCATTCTGTAGCTCGGTATTGTCCTACTGTTTTCTCGTTGGAAGATGCTCTTTTTACTTTTACATGTTGGGGACCGTTATATTGAGGTATACTCTGTAGTAAGGAAGATTTGTACCTATAGGTCTTGCTGATGTGGTTTGGCTACTCTAATATTTTCTAACCTGTGTTTTAAGTTTCACATTGTTGCTTGTTAGAATCATTTTTATGAGATTCATTGGCCTAGTTTAGTTTGGAATTTTTACTTTGGCATATTATGGTTCGCTTGAGTCTATTTGTTATGTTTAGATCTCTAGGATGTGATGCTTTATAACATGCCTTTCTTTTTTCATGATTCCGAATTATTCTGTGTTTTACTCTGTAGTACGGAAGATTTGTACCTATAGGTATTGCTGATGTGGTTTGGCTACTTTCATATTTTCTAACCTGTGTTTTAAGTTTCACATTGTTGCTTGTTAGAATCATTTTTATGAGATTCATTGGCCTAGTTTAGTTTGGAATTTTTACTTTGGCATATTATGGTTCGCTTGAGTCTATTTGTTATGTTTAGATCTCTAGGATGTGATGCTTTATAACATGCCTTTCTTTTTTCATGATTCCGAATTATTCTGTGTTTTTAATCCGACAGGATATTGGATCACTTACATTCATCCATTTTACATTATATGTTTGGCACACGTGTTATTTTGTTCCTATTCTGGTTTCTTGTGATCAATATTTTCAAATCCTTCCTCGTCTCAAGGCTTACGCCTGTATCAGATGAAGGAAGGGTGTTGTTGCTTTATGGATAGAGGTCTGCACTTCTGTGTGTTTGGCCCTTGAGGTGTGAAATGCGTGACTTAGTGAAAGGTAGGAATAAGAAAAATAACAGCAAATTTGAATAGGTGAAATCTTTGCGTTGGTGTGCATCTGCTTAATAAAAATACTTACCTTCTAGATTTAACACTCTGACTCATTTTGTACTAAAAGCCAATTGTAACTGCTCAAATAACGGGCGCCGATGATGCGAAGAGTTTTTCCTTTTTTTTATTTTTCTGTTTTTTTTTGAACCAGATGTTAGTTTTTTCCACCCCACTTTTTCTTCATTTTCTTGGTTTTCCTTTTATCCTTGCTCCTTTATTTGCTCACCGTACGGCTTCGGGCCTTCTACCTTCTATCTCTATAATATGAGACATTTAGGTTGCCTTAGGCCCTTTAAATTCTGTATATGATTATTCAATTTCACTATTTTTACATTGTCTCTCTGATATTTTATATGAAGAGAAATCATCATGAGGGTGTCTAGTGGTCAAAGAGGGCCTTTAAGATCTAAGAGAATATGATGATGACGACCCGTACCTAGGAGTTAATTTTGTGTGTTTTCTGACAACCGAATTTTGTAGGATCAAATGATTTCTCCTTTGAAAATAGTTGAGATGTGCATAAACTTGTTCAGATACTGAGATACTCGCAAAATATTTTGCATGTGGTTATGTCCGTCTTACCGTTGATTTCTGTTTTTTTTTTTTAATTTCAAGTTCAAAAGTATATTCATGTTTGTTTATTCTTTGCGCATGCAGCATCATACCAGACTCCTCAAGGGGCTCAAAATGAGGATGATCCAAATAATACAACTGTGGGTACTTCATTTTTTTCTTCTTTTGCCATGTAATTTAATTGGCTTTTAAAAAAAGAATTCTTAATTTGCTATATTGCAGATATTTGTGGGAAATTTGGATGCTAATGTCACAGACGATGTCTTGAGACAAGTGTTTGGTCAGTATGGAGACTTGGTGCATGTGAAGATACCTGCAGGCAAACGGTGTGGTTTCGTTCAGTTTTCAGAGAGGTAATCTATTTAAAAGATGTACACCTCAACATCTTAATCTTCTTTATACTTGTGATGAATCATTTGGTTATGTTCATTTTGTATTTATGTTAGAAACTCTGCTGAGGAAGCATTACGCATGTTGAATGGAACACAAATTGGTGGGCAGAACATTAGACTTTCGTGGGGACGCAGTCCTTCAAATAAACCGGTAGTAGTAAATGTACCTAACTCATTTTGTAGGATTGAGAATGAAGTAAATAACTTAGCTTAATAAGCCTTTGTTGCCAATTTACAGCTTCAGGCTGAACCTAATCAATGGAATGGTGGAGGCGGTGGAGGTGGCGGATATTATGGTTATGGACAAGGATATGAAAATTATAGCTATGCTCCAGCTGCTCAAGACCCTAATATGTTCTACAGTGGCTATGGTGGTGGTTATGGGAACTACCAGCAACCAGCACCGCAGCAGCCTTCGCAGCAACAAGGAGGGTACATGTAGATGGCAAGTTTTATTTCTTGTTTCCTGCCTCCCCTCGTATGAGACCCTTCTTTATCTATTCTGAACAAATGTTATGTTTGACCTCGTCGGCATGATGTCACTTGTTTGTTGTACTTGTATTTGGTGTTGGAGGTTTTGTGTGTGTTGTGTTATTTGTTCTATTGTAGGATTATGTCTATCCAGGAATTGAGTTGAGTTATCTTATTGTAGTTTTCTGAATCTCTCACGTGGGTGAAATACTTCTTATGTTCCTGTTGGACTAGCTAATATAATATGACTGGTACTGGTGTGAACCGTTTGATTTACACTATTTTGGAAAAGTTTTTTCTGGCATCATTTAATAGGGTTTAGCAAGATTTGTCCTTCGGGTAAGAAAAAGGTGGGGGGTTGTTTGTCGTCTTACTGTCCTTTTATCAGCTGTTATACAAGGTGGGGTTGATTTACCTATTGAGTTACAGAACTCACTCTTCTTTCTCTTTCCTTCTGATTCAGTTATCAGCTGTTATTTTCCTTTTCTTAGGGTGTGTTTGGGCCAACAAGAATAAGGGAGGGGAATGGGAATGGCGATGGTTCCTTGTGGTTGGGCACCGGGAATCATTCCCCCATGATTGTATTTTCCAAAAATTATTTTTTTGATTCTCCTCTTAACTACTTTTCATTCTCCTCCAACATTTTTTTATACATTACATCACTATTTTTTATTCATCCTATTCATTATTTTATTTTGCCCATAACCATTCATTTTTCCTCCAATACAAATAATTATTCTCTTTATAATCATTTTCTTTACCTCAAATACAAATAATCATTCTTTTCCTAATTCTCATTTTTGTTAGGGGAAGGGAAATGGTAATGATTATGGGGGGAATGCGAATTAGGGAGAGAATAAGAAAGAGAATGATTTTGTGGAATGATTATTTGTGTTTGGAGTGAAAAAAAGATCATGAGAAAAATGAAATTATGAGAGTAAAAAATAGTGATGTGATGTATAAAAAGTTGTTGGAGAGAAAATAAAAGTAGTTATGAGTAGAATGTGAAAACGTGATAATGGGGGAATGATCCCCGGTGACCCAAACATGAGAAATCATCTTCATTCCCAATTCTCTTCCTTATTCTTGGTGGCTCAAACATGAAAAATCATCATTCTCATTCTCTTCTTTATTCTTGGTGGTCCAAACCCACCTTTACTCGTTACCATTTCTCTTCTTCCAAAACACGCCCTTACTCTTTTTTGTTCAATGATCCATATCCTTTTCCTTTCTGTCTAACCATTTTTGTCCAAAGTTTGAGCTCAATTGGATTGGATTTGAATTTCGGGAAGTTCTTCGCCAGGAAAGCTAGTTCAATTTGTCTTTTTGGTTATAGAAATCTTCAAGATTTTTGCTTATTTTTAGTGGATATCTTATGTTCTTTGAAGAAGCAACAATGGTGGAGGATATGTTCTTTTTGCTTCCTTTTAACGACTTTTATCATTCTGCCTTTCTGTCCATCCATTTACTTCTGAAGTTTGAGCTCTCAATTGGATCAGATTCAAATTGTGGGCGAGTTCTTCACAAGAGAGCTTAATATACCTAGTTGAGATTTATACATACTTCTCATAGCATTCTCGTATAACACCAACACAATTTTTTTTTTTTTAATTCACATGGATTTTTATCTCGTACATATTATCCCTTGTCATTTTAAACTAAACTTCAAATAAAACAACTCCTAAATGGGCAATCGTGGTTGCACTCAATTTTTTTGGGTTTTGCTGTCTATCAATATGAGTTAAGTTTGGGTAGATTATAAAAATTGGAAAAAGAATACTTTTTATGTCTTTCCGGTTAGCCTATGTTACCCCTCCTTTTTTGCGGGATAAACTGTTTGATTCTATAATATTTGATTGTCAAAAAAATTTGTCATAATTTATAGCTAAGTAGTTATCATTGTTCATTGATCAAGGTATCTTTATGACCATTGGTCCAACTCCCAACTCATGCTATTATTACTGCAAAATGCAGACATTACTCTTGTATAGTCACAAAAAAAGTTTGTTTAAGAAATTTTTCTAATGCATTAAATCTAATCAAAGTCAATTTTCAATGAATGTAGATGCTTTTTTTCCCTAATCAAAGTCAATTTTGACATCTTGATTAATACGGCTAAGAATACTTTACCCCCATTAATATGCTCAATAGTCATCGGAGATTTTAAATGCAAATAAAAAATGCCAGATGATTTACGATCTTGTAACCTGTAAAACATAAGGACAGACACCCAACTCGAATCTCTACATTTGTATGATATTGTCTACTTTGATATAACTTGTATGATTTTATTTTTTGTTTTACCCAAAACGCCTCAAATGAGGGAAGATGATTGTCATCTTTTATATACTAGTTACTCGTGATTTTCCCTCATTTAATTAATGTATGACAGATTTGTTTGTATCCTAACAATCCTCTCGTCCGAGTGAAGTTTCATTGAATCTTTTTGTGGGCTCAACTTCTGCATTTGGCACCTGAAGATTCAATGCTTCCCTCGAACAAAGATCGAGCCTCCCTTTAAACTGCCAATTCATCTAGACAATATTTAGGACTAATTCCTCCCTCTTAAGAATACATCACTAGTCTAATAGAATGGATTTCGTTATAACTATTATATTTGATTAACTATTTTTCTCATGAAAGTACACCCATACTCAATCTTAAGAATGGTTCCACATTCAAGTTAAGCAATCTTGATGACATGTGAAATCAGATTTAAATTGAAAATATTACATGTTTTTTTACTAGTAGGGTGTATTAGACAAAAAAATCGATCTAGTGATCAAAGAATACTTTGAAGTATATAAAGTGCAATATGTTGAGATGCGTGTAAATTGGCTCACATATTCATTAATATATATATATATATATATTTATAAAAAGAAATATTCTAGTGTAGTCGGCACCATCAAGACTTCCATGCGCTGGCTTTTTGATTAGATGGATTAGCGAGCGTCAATACGACGTTGGACCAGACATGTGGCTGAAAGTTCTAAAAATAAAGCCCTCAAAGCCTTTCATATAAATAAATCCAACCCTCGCAGTCTTCTTCCTTTCCCGATTTCGACCTTAGGGTTAGGGTTTCGCACCTGAACTCCATTCTTCTCACCATTCTCTGCAATTGCCCGAATTCGTTATCCCTTCGCCGAAACGATGCAGCCTGCACCTGGTATGCCTCACCAAGCCCCTCAGTACCAGCAACAGCAACCTCCTTACATGATGATGCCGTCTCAGCCGCCTCAGCCGCAACCCGTCCCTCAGATGTGGCCTCAACAGCCGCCGCAGGCCGCTTCGCCGCAGGGCCAACCGCCTCCATCCGCCAACCCCGATGAGGTCCGTACGCTCTGGATCGGTGACTTGCAGTACTGGATGGACGAGAACTATGTCTTTAATTGCTTTGCTCTTTCAGGCGAGGTTCGTTTTGTTTATGTGTTTTTTTTGTAATTTATGGGGGAAGGTTTTCGAGTTTTATGATTATACGTTTTATTTTATTAAGATTTGTGGCGCTTGCAATCTAATCTTGGTGGATAAGAAGGGGTGAGAAGACCACTCAGTTTCAAAAAAATTAGCAAATGTAGTTATGGTTTGGTATTAATGAGTAAGTATGTATGATAAAATATTAAAACTTACTGATTAATGATGCATATACAATTTCCCTATTGATCTTATCGTGTTCTTGCTAGCGCACTCTTGATTGCAATATAATCTTGGTGAATTAGAAGTGGTCTCGATTATTTATTTATTTTGTGTATTGAATTGATGATGTTCTTAATCTTAACCCCAGGTTTCCTCCGTGAAAGTCATTCGAAACAAGCAAACAGGCCAGTCCGAGGGCTATGGGTTTATCGAGTTTTTAACACGTCCAGCTGCAGAAAGAGTACTTACAACTTATAACGGCACCGCAATGCCCAATGGGGGACAGAATTTTAGATTAAACTGGGCATCTGCAGGGGAGAAGCGACAAGATGACTCTCCTGATTACACAATTTTTGTAGGGGATTTAGCTGGTGATGTTACTGATTACGTGCTACAAGAGACATTTAGGGCCCGATATACATCCGTTAAGGGTGCCAAAGTTGTGATTGATAGGCTCACTGGACGCACCAAAGGTTATGGGTTTGTTAAGTTTGCAGACGAGGCTGAACAAATACGGGCAATGACTGAGATGAATGGTGTCCTCTGTTCATCCAGGCCCATGCGAATCGGACCTGCTGCTAACAAGATCACTTCTGGTGGCCAGCAATATGCGAAAAGTACTTACCACACTCTTCCCCAAAGGGGAATTTTTTTATATTATTAGATCAACTTTAATATTCTGAGTAATATTTTTTCGATCATTCATTCATCCTATGAATGCGGAAGTGTTCAGCTTTGGCATGCATTTTTCTTTCAACATGTGCCGATGCAGTTCCACCTTTGTTTTCTGCTTTGATCTTTTCTTCTTGGCCACTTCTATTTTCAGTATTTAAGCACTTTAAATTTTCTACTTTATACCTGGGAAGATAGCCTTTCATGCCTTTTCCTTCAGTGTACTTCCAATTCAAACTTTGGTCGCTGTAACTACTTTAAAGAGATTCATAAACTTATAAAACTCCTCTTTTCTTCAAGCAGGGTGTCAAAAGGCTCAGTCAGTTGCCACAGTGAGCATAGCTCAACTGGCATTCTGATGTATTAACAACCACAAGGTCTGTGGTTCGAGTCCTCAATCCTCCATTATACTCAAAAGGCTCTGTCAGTTTGGGGTCCGCTACTGATTTCAGCTGACATGCTTACCCTTTAGTACGTTCCATTTATGCCAGTTTTTTCCCGCAAATGTCTTACCTTTTACTTCTTTTGTGGCATGTTTATGCTACATTTTTTATTCGCCTTTTCGTTCTGCAAAGTTTAGTTTTTCCTTTCATTAGCATGGGTTTTTTTCCTTTCCCTGGCATTTCAGTCTTATTCCTTTATATGTTTTTTTAAGCTTAGGACACCTAGGTTATTTAGGTAGATGAATTATTGAGAATTCCAATAACTGGATGCCAAGCTAGTCTGATTTTTAATTTCTAGAACTGCTATAGCAAGCCTTTTAGGTTATGCTCATTCTTCACTTCCAAATATTTTATGGTTTATAGGATTTACACTCCTATGTTTTCCTTAGTGTGTGATGATTGGGTCCTGCTTATGTAGAGGAATCCATTACCTACAAAAGAATTTGGTACAATTCTAGTATGCCTCAGTTCTTTTTTTTTTTTTTTTTTCGTTTTTTCATTCTGTAGCTTGGTATTCCCATACTGTTGTTCTCTCTGAATATTCTATTTTTCCTTTAATGTGTTGAGCATTGTATCGTTATATTGAGGTATATTCTCTGGTAAGGAAGAGTGTACTAATTGGTCTTGCTAATGTGGTTTGGATACTTTCATCTTTTCTAACCTAAACACAATGTTGCTTGTTTGAATCATTTTTATATGATTAATTGGCCAGATTTAGTCTGGGTTTTTTAATATAGCGTAATTTGGTTCACTTGATTCTATTTGTTGTGTTTAGATACTTAGGAAGTGATGCTTTATAGTATCCTTTTCTTCTTGAATGATTCTGGAATATTTAATGATCTATGTAATTCGACACATGTTAGGAAATTGTATTACTTACATTCACCCATTTTACGTTCTATGTTTGTTTGTTTGTTACACGTGTTATATTCTTTATATACTACGCTTTTGGTGATCAATGTTTTCAAATCTTCTTCAAGTTTCGTTATTTGTTAAGTACTGTTTTTTTGCTGTTTTCTCCCCAGATTTCTATGTTTTTTCTATTGCCATTCTTTAGTTTACTACTTTTTTTTAGCGTTCTCTGTAGTTCTAATAAATTGATGATGTTTTAACATATGATTACTCTCATCCAGCCTCTGGCCGTCTACTTTGCCTTTCTATAATACTTGATCTTTAGGTTTCCTTGGGCGTTTAAAATACTGATAATTTTTATAATCAGAATTGTCTGTCATTCATTTTCATTGTGTTTGCATTGTCTCTGACTCTATGATATTTTATAAGGGAACAACTCTGCATGTAGTAATGCCCTTCTTACCTTTGATTTCTGTTTATAAATTTGGTTCAATTTTTACGCATACAGCTTCTTACCAGAATCCTCAAGGGGCTCAAAATGAGGA
Organism: Sicyos edulis; assembly: GCA_036507275.1. Lineage (NCBI taxonomy): Eukaryota > Viridiplantae > Streptophyta > Magnoliopsida > Cucurbitales > Cucurbitaceae > Sicyos > Sicyos edulis. The sequence continues at coordinate 36,878,495 of CM071853.1, forward strand.
TGATCCAAATAATACAACTGTGGGTGCTCTACTTTTTTTCTTTTGCCATAAAATTTAATTGATTTTTTTAATAAAATTAATTAGCTATATTGCAGATATTTGTTGGAAATTTAGATTCTAATATAACAGATGACCACTTGAGACAAGTTTTTGGTCATTATGGAGATTTGGTGCATGTAAAGATACCTGCAGGCAAACGGTGTGGTTTCGTCCAATTTTCCGAGAGGTAAGTAATTCGAAAGACTTACCCCAACATTTTAATCTTCTTTAAACTTGTGATGACTCATTTAGTGGTTACTTCCATTTTGAATTATGTTAGAAACTCTGCTGAGGAAGCTTTACGTATGTTAAATGGAACACTAATTGGTGGGCAGAACATTAGACTTTCATGGGGACGTAGTCCAAATAAACAGGTAATAGTATTGTACTCTTTCTCATGTTCGAGGATGGTTTTTTCTTGTAGTTCTTCCAGAATAATTTTTTGTTTTGTTTCCTTGGGTTTAGCCTCAGGTGGATCCGAACCAATGGAATGGAGGTGGCTATTACGGTTATGGGCAAGGATACGAAAACTATAGCTACGCTCCGGCTCCACAGGACCCGAATATGTTCTACGGTGGCTATGGCGGCTATGGAAATTACCAGCAGCCACCACCACAGCAACCGCAGCAGCCACAGCAAGGAGGATACATGTAGATTTGAAGTTTTGTTTACTCTGCTCTGGCATCCCCTTGTTATGTGACTGGTTAAAGATTTTGGAAATGTTATTTCTCAACCCTCATCCATTCTGAACTCTCTTTTCCTATCCTCTATTCTACCATAATAACTCCTTGATGACATGAAAAACCTTTTCCCTCCCTTTTCATTAATGTTTTTTTCCCGTAAGTTTGATTATCTACTTTTGTGTTTAATTTATGAAGAATAACGAATGGACAGTACTTTGTGTTTATTGTTTACTTTGCGTTGCATATTGTTCCCACCCAACTTGTTGATCGATATATCTTAAAGATGAAGTTGTTTGTTCCCAGGTTTTCTTTTGTTTTCTGTTTCTACTATTTCGTAAATTGGTGCAGGCATAAGGATTTTCTAACTTTTAGATTTTTATTTATTTTATTATTATTATTATTATTTAATCTAATGATGGGTTTGAGGTTAATCAATTAGTTGAAATAATTTCTTACCAGTTGTATGTTATATAAAATTAGTTAAGAAGCAGTGAACATAAAAAAGAATGTTTTACTTTTACTAATTGTATAGCTTTTATATCTCAAGGATGGGAAACTTAGAAAGAGAAAGCATAATTAGAAAGGAATATCCGTTGGTAGAGTGATTAATAATTGGGTATGGAATAAAAATTTATTATTATTTTTTTCTAATGTTAGCTATTCGGGTCCAAAGGATTAAAATAAAATCTAGTTCATTCTCTTAACCATCAAACTCGTATAGATATTTATTTATCTAAATTAATTTACTATAATTTTTTATGTCTAAAAATATTGTGGAGTTCGTTAATTTTTTTCTTTGGGAACTAATACTCTTAAATAAGAAAATTTAAACATTTAGAACATGAAAAACTAGAATTGTCTTCTAAAAAAAAAAGAAATTATAAGTGTAGGAAAAAAAAAATTGAACAACTTAGATTACACCTTCCAAATACAAAAAAAAAAGGTTATAATTCTTTAAATCTTCGTTGGTGATTACATATATGTCAATAAATATTCTATCAGTAGTTTTAAATTTTAAAGTTAATCAAAAGTTAATTTTTATAGTGTTAAAAAATTTTAGTTGGTCTTTTATGTTGGGATTTTTCACTCCCATATATTTCAAGACTAGTCTTATGGGTCATGTCGATCATTTTAAAGTTACCTTTATTTGTAGTTTTCAAAGTTTAGATAGATCTTGGTCTGACATTGACATTGGACTATGACAAAAGTTTTAAAGTCTTGCATTTTTTTACATTTGATTCTTGTTGGTAAAGAAAGAGTTAGTTTGTATGTTTTTTTATTATTATTAATGGAGATTTCGTTTAAAAAAAAGTCAAATAAAATGTATGTAACAAATTAAGATATTATTAATTTAGGAGACTAAAACCTTTTCATAACTTTAAGGGGATGTTTTGGTTGCAATGAGATGAGATAAGATAAGACGAGAGAAGTTATTCTCAAATATTTAGTTTATTAACTTTATGGAAATGTAATTACTATCGTAAAGAAATCGTAAGTAATATAAAATCAATGTTTCAAAAAATATATATAAAATCAATATCATACCACCATCGATAATATTATTGTTCGTACCGTAAATATGATGTTTCTAAACCTATTTATGAACAATTGAAGTTTCATAATTTTTTTTTATTAAGAAGCACTAAACAAAGAAATTAAAAGTATTTAATTTATTTATAAGTAAAAAGTACTAAAATTCATCCAAAGTTAATATATATTTATTTACTTTAACTTTCAACATTCAAATTTATTTAAATTAGTATTTGATATAATAATAATATAATTACTATAACTATATATAAATGATCCTCTGATGCGATCGATATCATCTTGACTTCAATAAGGTTGCCTTTTTTTTTGGTTTGGAGTTGAAAAGAGGAGAGGAGAGAAAGTGGAAGAAGAAGAGGAAGTTGAGCAATTTAAAGATATGAAGTAGTTGTTTAGAGAGGAGATATTGTAAAAAGTATATATTTTGTATTGTTTTTTTTAATGTAATAATTACATATTTATATTAAATAATAAATTTTATTTTGTATTATATGGTTGATAATTAGGGAAAGTTTGATGTAATAGTTGATAAGATTAGATAAAATATATTTTATATTATATGGTTGAAAATTAAAAAAATATTTAACATAACATTTAAAAGATTAAATAAAATATTTGATACGATGTTGGAGGAGAGATTGAAGAGAAGTTCATATGATGATATCCTAAAAACAAATATGAAGTTAGAATTTCCTTTTCTTCTTCTCTTCTCAGCACCAAATCACAAACATTCCCAAACTTTCAAAAAAGAAAAAAAGATACGGTATCTTAAAATTTTATTTTATTTTATTTTTTCCTTTTAAAAAGGCAAATAAATATAATTCCAAGTCTCTCTATTTCTTCCCTCCCTTTCGCCAGTTTTCGATTGTTAGGGTTAGGGTTAGGGTTTCTCTCTGGTTCAGACGAGACCGCACTCGAACCCTCTTCTTCGTTCTCCCGTTAGGGTTAGGGCAAATTTCATCCCTTCGTTGAAACGATGCAGCCTGCACCTGGTGTTGCCCCTCACGGTATGCCCCACCAAGCCCCTCAGTACCAGCAACAGCAACAGCAACCTCCTTACATGATGATGCCGCCTCAAGCGCAGCCCGTCCCTCAGATGTGGGCTCAGCCGCCGCCGCAGGCCGCTTCGCCACAGGGCCAACCGCCTCAACCGGCCAACCCCGACGAGGTCCGTACGCTCTGGATCGGTGACTTGCAGTACTGGATGGACGAGAACTATCTTTATACTTGCTTTTCTCATTCCGGCGAGGTACGTTGAAATAACGCCACCCCAGTCTAGATCATGTGTCTGAATTTATTATTCGTTTGATTTTATCAAGATTTGTGCACCACACGTTCTTGCTATGTAATTTTAGTATATAAGAAGCAGTTTCAAGTTTTTTGAGCTCACCCTTTATTGCATTGCCGTTTTGGTTTATTTTTTTTCATGTGTAGAATTTGTAATGTTTCTATCCCTAGGTTTCCTCTGTGAAAGTCATTCGAAACAAGCAAACAAACCAGTCTGAGGGCTACGGGTTTATTGAGTTTTTAACACGTCAAGCTGCAGAAAGAATGCTTACGGCGCAGAACGGCACCCCGATGCCCAACGGGGGACAGAATTTTAGATTGAACTGGGCATCTGCAGGGGAGAAGCGACAAGATGACTCCCCTGATCACACAATTTTTGTAGGGGATTTAGCTGGTGATGTTACTGATTATGTGCTACAAGAGACATTTAGGGCTCGTTATACATCCGTTAAGGGTGCCAAAGTCGTGATTGATAGGCTCACTGGACGCACTAAAGGTTATGGGTTTGTTAAGTTTGCAGATGAGACTGAACAAATGCGGGCGATGACTGAGATGAATGGTGTCCTCTGTTCATCTAGGCCCATGCGAATTGGAGCTGCTGCTAACAAGAACACTTCTGGTAGCCAGCAATATGCGAAAAGTACTTACTACTCTCTCTACCAATTTAAGATCAACTTTAAACATTATGTGCAATATATTCTCTATCATTCCTTCATGTTTTGTTTAGAGCTTTGACATGCATTTTTCTTAAATTAATCCGACTTTTGTTTTCTGTTTGGATTTAGTTCCTCTTGGCTACTTTTATTTCTAGTTATTTAGCATTCAAAATTTTCCCGTTACATCTTGCAAGATAGCCTTTCATTCTTTTTCCGTCAGTGGTTTTCCAATTCAAACTTTGGTTTCTGCGACTACTTTTAAGAGATCCACAAACTTAAATTTCATCTTTGTGAGTTCTGCATAGGATTGTATATATTGGTCTTGTTTATATGGTTTGGCTAATTTCATATTTTCTAACATTTCTTAAGTTTCACCCTGCTATTGCTTGTTTGCATAATTTTTATGTGATTTAATGGCCAAATTTAGTCTAATTTTTCTATATGGCATAAAATGGTTTGCTTTAATCTATTTGTGATGCTATATAATCTTTCTTAATTAAGAATTCCGTATTATTCTATAGATTTTTTTTGTCATTTGTTAGTCCATTGTATCTGTAACATTCACCCATTTTACATTATAAATAAGCTTATTGAGGCCTCCATTCTTTCTAAGTCTTGTGAGTTCTGCATAGTGGCCTTTCCAGCTTGTTTCCTCAACTATTGTTCTTCCTAGACAAAGTTGCTTGTGGAACATCTATCAAAAGAGCTATTGATACTTCTGAAGTTGCTTGAGATTTGGGGGTCCTTCTCAATGGAGAAATAATTTTTGTCGATTTGGAATGAGTAAGGTGAATAGGCTATTGGAGCTGAGTTAGTATATAAATTAAAGAGAGCTTATGCCTGTCTTACCTTTGATTTCTGATTTTAATTTTTTAATGATAGTGATTGACATTGGTTTATTTCATCCTCGTGTATTACTATCAAAGCTTGGTTTGAACAAAATAATTTAACAGTGCGGTAACAATTTATACAAAATAAGACGACTTTTCAACCGTTTAGTTCAATTTAAAAAGTAAATATTTGTTTTTTTGATTTTGCGTATGCAGCTTCATACCAGAATCCTCAAGGGGCTCAAAATGAGGATGATCCAAATAACACAACCGTGGGTTCTTTACTATTTTCCTTTTGCCATGTAATTTAATTGGATTATTTTAACCTCTTTATTATATTGCAGATATTTGTGGGAAATTTGGATTCTAATATCACAGATGATCACTTGAGACAAGTTTTTGGTCAGTATGGAGATTTGGTTCACGTAAAAATACCTGTAGGTAAACGGTGTGGGTTCGTTCAATTTTCCCAGAGGTAAGTATTTTAGTAGACTCTCCCCAACATCTTAATCTTCTTTGAACTGCTCATGACTTATCTTGTGGTTATTTTATTTTGTATTTTGTTAGAAACTCAGCTGAGGAAGCATTACGTGTGTTGAATGGAACACAAATTGGTGGGCAGAACATTAGACTTTCATGGGGACGTAGTCCTCCAAATAAACAGGCACAGGTAGTATTTGTACTCTTTTCATGTCCGAGGTTTGTTTTTTATTTTGATTCTTCCAGAATAATTTCTAATTTTGTTTCCTCGTGTTTCAGCCTCAGGCAGATCCTAACCAATGGAACGGAGGTGGCTATTACGGGTATGGGCAAGGGTACGAAAACTATAGCTATGCTCCGGCTCCACAGGACCCTAATATGTTCTACAATGGCTACGGCGGCTATGGAAATTACCAGCAGCCACCACCGCAACAACCGCAGCAGCCACAAGGAGGATACATGTAGATTTGAAGTTTTGTTTACAATGCCCTGGCCTCCCCTTATTATATGACTAGTTAAAGATTTTGGAAATGTTATTTCTCAACCATCACCCTTTCTGAAGAACTCTTTTTTCCTATCCTCTCTTTTACCTTAATAACTCTTTGATGACATGAAAAATCTACCCCCCTCTCAGAAGTTTGATTGCGTACTTCGTGTCGTTTATCTTTTGATTATTATGTACCTTGTTCTACTGATTTACGTACTGGCAAGTAGTTGATTAATTTATGATGAAGTTTTATTATGTTGCTGTTGCCATTTGTTCTGTTTTTCTGTTTCTGGTATTCCTTCAATTCGTCCATGAGGATTTTTCATGGGGTTTGTCCAATCCTTGAATTGTAGAATTTTGTTAGGATTTCATGCATGATTTTGTTAGTAATTGTTGTTTGTTTGATGTACTAATGGTCATTCTGTTGTGATGTTTTTTTTTTTGGTAAATTCTTGTTGGTTATTGACATTTACTTTAGTTTGTTTTTGGGTAAATTTGCTTGTGGAGGAACTTATGAAAAATGTTAAACGGGCAGTATTTTTATATGGAAAATTCCAATACTAAATTAAATTAGAAGGTAATATCATGGAGTATTGGCCATGATGACCAAAACATGCTTAGTAGGAAGTACAGAATCATTATTAGTTGGAACCTGATATGGTTTTTTTCTTCCAAAGATGGAATGCAAAACAGAACAATACAAGTTCACCTCAGAATTGCTCTTTGTACCAAATATGGAGTAAATTAGTTTTTGGTAAATTATAAATTTGATCAACAGTCTATGTTTTTCGTTTGTAATGACCAATGAATAAGTAACAATATTTGGCAAATGATGCGATTTTTTTGTTAAATTAATTACTAACTCATATTATCTTCTTCTTGGAGTCATGAATATCAAAGTATCAGGTATTTTTTAAAAAAGTTTTACCAAATTATACAACGAAATTTCATTTTTTTTACATTATAGGATGAAACTTGAACTTAAAAAAAAAACAAAAAAAACATAGGGACCTAAGTCTAATTTTAAGAGAATCTAAGTCTGGAGACTAGATAATTATTGGGAGACAATTATCATGTAGTTGAGTAATAGTCATAGAAGTTATCTCCTCAGAAATAATAATAATACTAATAATAACAATAGTGAATTGGGGCACAAAACAAAGCTCCAATTTATGTTTTTGGTTTTTTTCCCCTTTTCATTTGTGACCCATATGGGCTATTTGTTTGACATATTTAGGTAGTTTTTGAGTTAAAGAGTTATATTGAGAAGTTATGTTGAGGAGTTAAAAATTGAGAATTGTGTCAAAAACTCGTTTGGATGTAGTTTTTGTATACATGAGTTAGAGTCAAAACCTTGTTTGGATATAAATTTAAAAATGAGTAGTTATTTTTAGTAGTTAAAAAAGAAAAGATTAAAAATGAATGGTTGAAAATGAGTTATTTTGATTGATTTGAAATGAATGATTAAAAATAAGTGGTTAGAAATGATTGAGTAGTTATAAATGAATGATTAAAAATGAATGGTTAGAAATTAGAGTTATTTTTAAAAGTAAAAATGAGGAAGAGTTAATAAAAATCCATTTGGATATAATTTTTAAGGAGAAGTTAATAAATTCTAGAACTAACTCTTTCCTAAATATGTCAAACAAACAGTCCCATAATCTCCAGGCTCGTGTCGTCCACAAGACCATCTTGTTGCCAATTGCCCTTAAAATTATGGCCACAAATACAGCTCTGATTATCAATCCCCTTTACCTTACTTAGTCTAAAGAATCGTTAATACGAAATTTAGCTCTGTACCGAGATTCCCTTCTCCCCAGCTCCACCTTTCTTTCATCCATGGCTTCTCTTCTAGCTAATGGAATTTCACGATTTCCTCATCAACCCACTTGGGAATTACAGAAAGACGCAATCCCAAAGCTCCAGAATCTCAGAATCGCTAATTTCAAGATTTTGAAGTCCAAACCCTTCAGGGTCCGAGCAGATGTTGAATACCAACCCAAAACGCCCAATTCCGGTCCGAGTTCTTCAGGTAAGCCTTCGCCATTATCTACTAGTAGTAGTACTGATGAGAAAATTCAGGATATTCTTCGTAACCGCGATTACGATAAGAAATTTGGGTTTACTGTGGATATCGATTCGTTTTCGATTCCCAAAGGGCTTTCCAAGGAAACCATTCGATTGATTTCGTCTCTCAAAGAAGAACCCGATTGGATGCTTGAGTTTCGTTTGAATGCTTTTGAGAAATTTCTGAAGATGAAAGAACCCAATTGGTCTGATAATCGATACCCATCAATTGATTTTCAAGATGTATGTTATTACTCTGCTCCTAAGAATAAACCCGCTTTGAATAGCCTTGAGGAGGCCGACCCTGAGCTGCTTATGTATTTTGATAGGCTTGGGGTTCCACTAAATGAACGAAACCGTCTTGCTAATGTTGCTGTTGATGCTGTTCTTGATAGTGTTTCAATTGCTACCACTCATAGGAAGACTTTAGAAAAAGCGGGTGTGATTTTCTGTTCGATATCGGAGGCGATTCGGGAATATCCAGATTTAGTTAGGAAGTACTTGGGGAGAGTTGTGCCTAGCGAGGATAACTTTTATGCTGCATTGAACTCGGCTGTGTTTAGTGATGGATCATTTTGTTATATACCCAAGGACACAAAGTGCCCGATGCAGATCTCGACTTATTTCCGAATCAATGCTTTGGAAACTGGACAATTTGAGAGAACTTTGATTGTTGCTGAGGACAGGAGTTTTGTTGAGTATTTGGAGGGATGTACGGCACCTTCCTATGATAGGAATCAGCTTCATGCTGCGGTAGTTGAATTGTATTGTGCTGAAGGTGCAGAGATTAAGTACTCTACAGTTCAGAATTGGTATGCCGGTGACGAAGAAGGAAAAGGAGGGGTGTATAACTTTGTCACAAAGCGTGGTCTTTGTGCTGGGGATCGTTCGAAGATATCTTGGACACAAGTAGAAACAGGTTCTGCCATTACTTGGAAGTATCCTAGTGTTGTTTTGGAGGGAGATGATACTGTTGGCGAGTTCTATTCAGTAGCACTGACGAATAATTATCAACAGGCAGACACAGGTACAAAGATGATACATAAAGGAAAGAACACAAGGAGTAGAATTATTTCAAAAGGTATTTCTGCTGGAAACTCCATGAACTGTTATAGGGGGCTTGTTCAGGTCCAATCCAAAGCAGACAATGCTAAGAACTCGTCACAATGTGATTCAATGCTTATTGGTGACAATGCTGCTGCCAACACTTATCCATACATCCAGGTAATGCCCTCTGATGTTATGATTTGTTTGTTTTTCAATTATCATTAGATAATTAGAAGTTGATTCTTTCCGATCCTCAATGGCTCTATGTATTTGATTCCTGGTTTTCGTGTGGTAATGTGACTATCCAACTCCACCTAGTGGTGGATGATTTTGCTGTTTTATGTTCCCTTTCTTTTTGGTTTGTTTATGTGTGTGGTGTTGGGGTTACTAGACAGTAATTTCCAAGAAAAAGGTTTTGACGTAAGAAGAAACTTCTCGTTGAATTCATGAAAATGAAATGAGTGTTTAAACTTCAATTGATACAAATTTCTGAAAAGAGTGAAAAAGAAATTGCAAAACAGGAAATACAACCCGTAAAGAAGAGAAACAATGAGAACTAAAGCGGACCAAAAAAATCAAAAGACTCTTCAAACGAATGATCCTTAGACTTTTCTTGGAAATCGAAATGTCTCTAGAGATGTAAATGCAAAAGACTCTTCAAACGAATGATCCTTAGACTTTGCTTGTGAAAAAGAATCAAAGTCTAAAACTGTCCAGCCAAAAGAGAGCTAAAAATCTCCTTCATGATTCAAAATAAAAACCTTTGAGAAACAGCTAACGACAAAAAAATCCTTTAAAATTGAACCATCATAGGTTGGCTTAGTGGTCAATACGAGTTGAAATGCATGGCGCGGATGTGTGTAACTTCACTTAATTCAATGTTTCTCTTTGAGCCTTTATTTCTAGGCTTTTATGTAATGAAACATGGCTTTTATGTGATTATATTGTAGGCATTATCTCTCTTGATTGAAGACCATTTTTATAATGTCTCCCCAACTTTTGGTTGTCTTTTCTTCTTTTTTGTATGCCCATTTCTCTTGTATTTTTTTTCATTATATTCTCAATGAAAGTATGGTTTGCTTTTTTATAAAAGAAAAACTTCTTTTATCTATTTATATCATATATGCATGACATCGCTTGCAGATTTATAAATATATCAAATCTCACACTTCCAAGTTCCAACTGTAAGAGTCTCAGTTTACCATTGGACTTTTCTTTTGAAACAGAAACCTCTCAGAAGCTTCTCTAACGTTACATCATGAAGCACCCTACTTTAGTTGCACCTTTGTCTTAACAATAAAATCACCTTTACAATGAAACAACACTTCACTGTTTTTCCTTTCTACCATAGGTGCACAAGAAGTAACTGGTGATTATTTTGCAAACATTTTTTTTTTATGGGACTACGAGCTGGAAGTAATAGCAATGTTTCTCTGAAATTCTCCAGAAAATGAAAATCTGATCATGCTTCTAATATCAAATGTTTTTGGGTGGGGACAATTGTTTAGCTACATTAGTCGAGATGTGCATAAATTGGTTTTGGAACTCACAATTTTTTTTAATTTATTTTAAATGTAATTGTTGGAAAACGTTTGTTAGTAGATTTCCAAAACCATCGTGGAAAATATCTGTAGGGTTAGCCAAGAGCTATCTGGAAGTTGACATACTTGAGATTAGCAGACCCAAGTTAGAATTTGTGCTTGGAAGTGTAGTTTCTCTTTTAATTTGATTACTTGTCAATCCTTCTGGTCACTAAAATAACTCGCAATCTCATTTATAACAGGTCAAGAATCCGTCAGCTCGCATCGAACACGAAGCCAGTACCTCCAAGATTGGAGAAGATCAGTTGTTTTATTTCCAGCAGAGAGGAATAGACTATGAGAAGGCCATGGCTGCCATGATATCCGGGTTCTGTCGGGACGTCTTCAACGAGCTACCTGATGAGTTTGGTGCTGAGGTGAACCAACTCATGAGCTTGAAGCTTGAAGGATCAGTCGGTTAGGTGGGAAACTACGAAACATTGTAAGGTTTTATAATCTTGAGAAGCTTAGATCATTTAGCATTACAGGTCCACAAGACTGCATCTTCCTGCTTGGACTAAATACTTCTGCCTCTCAAGGACAGTAGCAGAATGTAAATAGTTTGAATGTTCAATAAACTTGTAGTAGGCCATTTATGGTTGAGGTCTCGCTGACATACTTGCTGTTCATATATAAAGTTTTCACTTATCAATCTGGTCTTGTGTGAACGCCATTTACATTTTGGTATTATATATATATATCCGTTTATGTTCGCGTCAGCTTACGTGTATTTCGACGATTCTCACCGAAATTAACTTTAAAAAAAACCTCTGATTGTTTTGCTCCATAACTATGAAATTCCACTTTTTCATGTATATTATTGAACCTATGAGATTCATGAATCTAGTTTATTTTAATCCATAAAAGGTGTTGTGGCAAGGAAAATGTGAGGGTGTTGGGGGTAAGGAAATTGTGAATAATTATGTAGAATAATTTTTTTACTTATATTTAGGCTATCGACAATCATTTCCTTTTTAATCAATTTTCATTTTCTTTAACCACTACTTATTTCCTTCTTGATTTCATTTTCTCATAATCATTTTTTTTATCTTCACTATTTAATTTCTTGTAATTATTTTCTACATTCCAAACATTAGTACCGTTTTTTTTTCCTTATAATTATCCTTTCATTTCAAATATAATTGAGCATAGCAGAAATTTATCCCTCCAAACAATTCTCAATTAAACCAGAATCTAGATGCCATCTTGTAATCAAATCCTGTCTGACCGGCCTGTAACAAAACAATCTAAATGCTAAATACTGTACCAAATATTAATCAATAAAAAACATGGCATAAAAATAATAAACGTGGCATATAAATTGAAAAGAAAAACATATTTTTACAGATTCTAAGTTACATTGTCTGTGTCATTGCAAAAATCATCATCCTCAAAAGTCAATGCCTCTTGAGGAACATCTCAAGCCATTAGGCACTTAAACATCAAACAAACATCATCCTTCACTTAGCTTATTTATTTGAAAAATAATAATAATAATAATAATAATAATGATAATAATAATAATAATAATAATAATGGAGGAGCATGCTTGCAGCTGACATGCATGAAGAAGAAAGAAAATACAAAAATAGAGTTGTCCAAAGCCAAACAGTTTACTTCTTGTTTGGAATCAGACACTGAAAGCTCAAACACTTTGTCAACTTTCATTTTTAATAATGTTCCTATGCTCTGATTTTGAACCATTCCTTGTGGAAAAAAGTATACTATATTAATGGATGAGGATCCTATGCTCTCCTCCCCCACTGAACATGGCCGCACAAACATTTTTTATAAGTCAATACTTCCAAAATATGAATATTGTTTCACATCGATTAAAATTAGCATCGAAAATGTTAGATTAAGATAGTTAATATGTATAGACTTTTTGTTGTGATATGTCTTGAACTATTCGATGTCGCATGATTACTAAGTCAGGGGTTTTGCTGCCTGGTTAGGGAGTGGGGATCTCGCTGTTTTCGTTTGATTGAGTTTGTATTTACACATATAGGCTTTTATGTGTTTGGGCACATTTTGTAATAAGTTTTTATGAGAGTGCATTATATACTCTCTTAAAATCCTAGCTCCAGTTGATCGACATTATGTATTCTTATCTCCAAATTAATAAAACCGCTCTCTCCTCTGTCTGTAGATGTAGCTAATACATTGTTAGTGAATCACGTAAAATCTGTGTTTTCTTTCACGTTCTTGACTGTTGTCGTTTGATTGTTGTTTCGTTTTTCATAATTGTTTAAAATGAACAATATCAAGTTATCATATATTTTGTTTTTAGTTCCACGATATCAAATATGAAATATTTGAATTCATAATCTCTTAACTATAAGTCATATATCATGTCAGTTAAACTTTCTTCTTGCTGTTGATATCATACTATTGTGAAGATTGACGATCGATGCAAAGTCTACGAGACTTGAAAGTGACTCGAATCGAACTAATAATAAAAATCGAAGAACATGGACAATGTTCAATGATTTTCAATAATTCTACTTGTCCTTCTGACTCTTCAAGAAAGCTTCAGGCATCAGCCAGGTGTTTGTCTGTTTTACAGATGACAGGCTTCACACGTCGGATCTTTTGACTTTGTATCTCGCCAGCTGGCAGCCGATTCGTCTAATTAAATAATGCCACATGGATCCAAAAAGTAGATTCATTGTTCATTCGGACGGATTGGCTCACTTGCTGATTCTTTAGCAGCTGGCTCATAGTATTTTACAAAATTATTCAGTTTATTAAATGTTTATTTCCAATCCTTTATCATAGGTTATATGCAATAATACAATAATTTATTAGTTTCCTAAAGTCTGATTACTTTGGCTTAAAATAGCAACAATTTCACATCAAGACAGCTCCATAATTATCCAGCTAATTCAATCACATGCTTTTTACACAATTGCCCACATCATTAAATGTTAACATAAGCCTAATTCAATCTTCTTTTCTTTTCATATTTGTGTATGGACATTGATGAACAATGAACAAAATGAATATTGCAGAGACTCCAAAATATCAGTTTGAGGTTTTCTTCATTAATAAGTAAAGTTTTTAGTTTTGCCATTTCCATTTTGCATATACATATATAATTGAGTCCCACAAGTGTGGTTGACATTAGAGTTGTTTCCATTTCTAATCCTCCACAGGATCCATTTGCCACACTAATAAACAAAAGTCAATGACTATTTGGAGAAATTAGTTGAAGGGCCTTTGGTATGGACAATTTTGCATCATCACAACCCCAAATAAATCTAAGCTCTCAACTGATCTAATATAACTTGATAACTAAAATGTTACGTGTACAAATCTTCATCTTTAAATATTTTTTTTACTAGATCTACATTAATTGGGGAAGGGAAATTCAAAGCCATGACCTCTTGGTCATTAAGCATACACTAATGTCGCTGAACTATTGTTCTTATTGACACTTGAATAAGTTATTAGAGGTAAAAAGATTTTGAATCCATATCCTACGAGGATTATTAAGAGGCAACCACATCGTTGCAACATTTTATTGAATCAATTTTTAGCATTTTGGGTCCATTTGCACACATCATAACTATATTCACGAGATAGTTACTACATTTAGTTGTCGAGATAACTTGTACAATATTAAATCCCAAGTAACATTATAACTTGAACTCATTCCTTCCTTGTGTTTTATTATTTATATACCAATTATTGGATTCTAGGCTTACCTTAAAAAAAACCATAAACAAAGATATATATAAAAGAATAAGGGTAGGTTTTTGGTGAGGAAGGAATGACGCATGGACGGTTTCTCTTATCTTAAATCATTATTAAACTCTCTCTGTCTCTCTTTTCTTTATGTATATATAAGGAAAGTTCATGGTGAAATGAATGTTAAGTCCTTGATTCTGAGTAGATTCCATTTTCTCAAGGAACTTCTCTGTCTTAACAGAGAAAATGAGTGTTTTGGTGAAGAAAAATGGATACTCAAGAATGGAAAAAGAAGACCCAGATGAGAAAAGGCACAGAAAAGCTCAGTTTTTGATATACAAGATAATGGAGCAGGCAAACAATGGCAACAAGAGAAGACCCTCATGGCTTAGAATCAGAATAAGAAAGTTTAAGTTGAGGATTGGAAGGAGGTTGAAGAAGATGAAGAAGGTCTTGTCAATGAGCTTTTCCACAGCAAGAATTGGAATTTGCAATCAATTTGGACAGCTTAAAACCTGTAAGAGCTTGTTTGGAAGAGCCAAGGAGCAAAATTTGGCATTTCCTTCTTTGGTTACTTAAAAGAGTTAGAATTTTGCTTCCCCCTTTTGGTTTTCTCTTCTTTGTTTTGTGAAGTGTGTTTTAAATGAGAATTGCTTGTTGGGAATTTTGTTTCTAGGAGGGGGGGCCTTCCTTAATGATGCCTCCATTTGAGAAGGGAAATGAAAATGAAGGTAAAAGATTCAGTAATATTCTTCAAATAAGTGGTTTGAAATAAGTTAATTTTCAACATTTGTTTCAATATTTATAAGCTTAAGTTCGGGAAATAGAGCATTTTTCCCATAATATCATATCAAATCATCAATCAACTTAAAAGTTAGTTAATTATATCTAACACATTTTTCAAGTTAGTTAGCTAGTTATATCGTCACTCTTTTTAAGTTAGTTAATTATTTCAACAATTGAAATGATAATAAAATGGTTTATTAATCATGAAATCTTTTAAGGAACTTAAAGTTTATGAGTTCAATTTATAATGATTTAATTCTTTTGAATTTTCTTGTTAAACCAAATATTGAAGAGTTAGAGTTAGACAATTGTTTTTCTTAAAAATAATTGAAGTGTGTATAATTTAGTCTAGATATTGATGGAAGAAACTCAGTAGAATAGGCATGTATGTCAATAAATCTTATCTACTGTTATTTTCATTCGAAAGGTTCAACATCGATGAATCTCTGTAAGATTATTTTCTGAATATTGTCAAAAATTGACATCAATGTCATTTTCACTCACATCTCCATCAAATTAGAACCAACTACTTAGGTTAATTATGGTTGTTGATGATGGGGCAAAATGAAAATAGAAGTTTTCTTAACAACCATAATGACTCTTTGGCATAAAGAACAATAAAACCATCTTTCCTTCCGTTAATGGCAATCCAAAAATACAACAAATCCAAACGTTACACTACCCTGCTCAGCTTTCCTACTTTATATATATCTTTACAAAACTTTTTATTACATTGACAAACAAGAATGAACAAATAGGAAGTTGAAACCATTTTTCCAACTCAAATCTCTCTCACATTCAGAACATCTAAAAAAAATATTCACAAGGACTAAACTTTTGGGGATACAAGACTGTCATAAGCTTCATGAAAGTGGCATCCTTGTTTTTGATGACTTGACAAGTCTTCTCCAAAGAGTGCAATAAAAAATGGCTACATGAGCTTCATGAGGGCCACTGAGAAAGCAATGAGCAAGACATGCAGTACATTATCACTATAGAGGCCTGCAACAGTTGGAGCATAAAGTTGGGGAACTCCAGATTCATGAAACTAAATCAAAATGATATTAAAGTATTGCACACAACACATGAATATGTTTTCAACAAAAAGGCACTTTGAATGTGTCAACCAACCTAATAAAAAAGTGCTTTTTTTACTTAATATAGTATCTGCATAACCAGCACTGATTCACTGGAAACCTTTTCTCTTATGTTACCTCAGAATGTTAGGTCCTAAAGAATTGTGTTAAATTCTGTAAACGGGATATAGATCCAACTTCAATTGAAACAAATCCCAGAAATACGTAAGAGAACACTAAAACAACTTGTTTGGTAATCATTGAGTACATTTGGTAGTTATTATAAGCTTTTTTTTTACATGTTTGATATTAAAAAAAAAAATCCTCATAGATTGACCTGGTGGTCAAAGAGGGTCTTGAGGATCTAAGAGGTTATGGATTCAATTATGGCGGCCACCTACCTATAAATTAATTTCCTGCAAGTTTCCTTGATAACAAAAATGTTATAGGATCAAGTGGTGGCCTATCCTGTGAGAATAGTCGAGGTGTGCGTATACTAGTGATAGAAAAAAGAAAGTTTAGAGAAATCTGCATTTTGTAACCTGTATTTGTGGAATGATTGGGTAAAACAATCAATCAAATAAATTCACATTTGTATAACTATAACTAGTCTCTGAACATGACCATTAACTGTTACAGCACTCGAGGGTTTTCAGTTATTGTAGGGAAATTCAAGGATAATTGAAGAATATAAGTACCATTTTGAGCTGATGCTGCTGCAGGAAGTGCAGGAATTTTGATAGCTGCAGTTGAAAAGGGCAAACTGGTTAAGGGCATGTATTTGATATCCATACCCAATACTAGTTTAAAAAAAAGGTGTCTCACTTTTATTGCATGATGAAGCTGTCATTTGAGATGTAGAAGACCATGGAGCTGGAATATGGTCATTTAGATCACAAACAAAACTGATCCCTGAATATGGATCAAATATGGCATCTGAAGGAAGGCTTGGTAGAAGACATCCAAACTCTGTAAGGACGACGTAAGTCGGAAAGAAAGTGAATGGCCATAAATGAATCATTTGAAGCCAAAAGCAAATAATGTAACCTTTGCTTGCAAGAATATGGAATAAGAAATTTTTATACATGATGAGTATCATTTTTAGCATATTTCAGTGAATACATGTCTTAGAATAGTACCTTGATTTCCAACTGAAATGCTCCAAGTTGTAGATCCAAACATGAACAAGAAAAGGAAACAAGTATTAGAATCTATGTGACATTATTCAAGAAGGAATTGCTTAAATCGGGTAATATAAGAGGGCAAAAGCTACAAACCTTGGAGGGAGAAATCCTTTAGGCTTATATGGCATAGGTCATACACGTTCTTGGTAATATTTGACTTTCGTAATTTCATTTCCAATGATTCAGCACAATCCAGAGCTTGCAGGTTGGTCACAAGGCTCTGCTTTTGCAGATGCGTTACATATCTCTCCATGGCAATGCAGCAGGCTGTCTTGTTAGAGATTCCATTCTCACAAGCATTGGAAACATATCTCATGTCAGGGAGTTTCAATGGACAAACTGAGAATAGCAAACAGAGAGAAAACAGTGAAGGCGAATGGAAATATGATAATGTGACAGCTAAAGATGTTAGCCTCAGCAGAGACAAGAGCGAATATTATGAGAAGCGAACTCTACTATAAAAAAATGTTACAACAGTTGTAGGCATTGACCAAAAAAGTGGGCACATGATCAAACAACAACATGGAGATGTGAAGAATAATAATAGTGATAGAATGAGAACTCCATAAATCTCTGTTTGAAAAAATACACTTA
Organism: Sicyos edulis; assembly: GCA_036507275.1. Lineage (NCBI taxonomy): Eukaryota > Viridiplantae > Streptophyta > Magnoliopsida > Cucurbitales > Cucurbitaceae > Sicyos > Sicyos edulis. The sequence goes on from CM071853.1 coordinate 36,896,529, forward strand.
CAAGCTCACCTTTGTTAACGTTGCAATTGGACAGTACTCTAAGAACTTCCTTAGCATTAGCAGGTTGAAGTTTGCTTGCTAGCCATCTGAGGACAATAGTTTTACAATCACGAACCCTAGCCGACTGTTCTGGCAAGACTTGAGACCCAGGCATACCCACGAAATCAGTAGATATCATTGCTAGCTTCATAGCGGCTTCCGAAATGGCGTTCTGACAGATTGAGTTGCAGCATTCTTTCACAGGATCAATTTTATTACATGCAGCAAGCAGCTTAGAGGTATCGACAGTGGTCTCGAGTTCACTAACATCTTTGGCTGGACAAGACCCTCGAGTGAGATTAGCTGGGTGAACTCCGCATATGTGATTAAGGTTATCACTAGCACCTTGCCCCACCAAAATCTGCTCAATATCTGAGAGGCAATATTTGGCAAGTGACCCATTAAAAGCAAGAACATTAGTATCTTTACTGGACTGACCAATAAGGATGGCAAGAGTAGCTTCCAACTGTGGACAGCAAATAACATTGGCCATCTGCTCTGCAAAAGGGGCCCAACAATCTATAGCAGTCATACTCATCAAAGTTTCAGTTGCAGAAAAGTTCAATAAGCATTGTCCTGTAAGGAAAATGAGAGATTCAATTGAAAAGAAAAAAAAACAACGAATACCATAAAAAACTAATATATTACAACTGATTATAAAATATCACAAACCTGATAACTTAGGGACAGTAGTATTTGTAAAGGGTACCAATGGAGAAGGGGCAAGGAGAGGAATGAATGGATTTGAATTCCCACTTGGTGCAATCTCTGGATACATATCATCCAAAGGTTTCTCATTTGACAATTTCCGTTTAGAATAAGTTAATGGGTTGCCGCTAGTTTCATGGAAATCTGCAACAAAAATGAAGGGAAAAAAAACCCTAGTAAGATATAATGTAATACTAAACATATAAATAGAACTCATTTTTAGTTCATTGTATAATGATGTTTTGCAGTTTTAAGTGGCCTAGACATTTGGATTTGAAAGATGAACAGATTCATATCTATAGTTCATTTACAATAGAAGCGAAATGGTCGTCGAAGCTTTGTTTGGAGGTAAGGGTACAGAGAAATCCAAATATGGTTAGTCAGATTTTCATACTATTTCATTTTCCATTTTAATAGAATATGAAATCTAAGTCACCCATGGCGAATTGAGGTAACTCAATTTCAGAACTTGGCAAACACATGTATTTTGGTAAGCACAACTATTTGAACTCTGCCACTATATGTTTGTTTAAACACATATCTTTCAATATCTTTTCACTCTCTAGTTTTGATCCACACACAGTTACTGTTCCATTAGTAAACCTTATGAGGATCAATTCAATCAAAAACCAATTCCAGTACCCAACACCTTAAAGAGTAACATTGTAAGGTTTGGGTTCGGTTTTCCCCACTCTTTATTCTAAAACATTAAATTGTTCTTTGTTCTACGTAAACAACAAAGCTAAGATTAACAATTCAGGGTTACTTCTAGAAAATATAGACCATGTAATTAAAAAATCTTCCAAGTCAATATGCAAATATAAATTCAAAAGAGAACCCAATAAGATCTTGCTAGTATCACGAACTCCTTCAAACTAATATACAAAAATGACAGCTGAATAACAACTCATTTAATCCAACCGTTAAAAAATGAATTAACAACAGAGCAAAATATGGTATCTATCAAGAGCTGGCTCTTCAAATAACGAAAGCTCTTCTCTCCAATCCATAAATAAACAGAGAAACAAGCAAATGAAGAGAGTTAAGAAAGAGGGCAGAAGCTAATAACAGTTAAATTTGCGAAACACAATCTCATTCATCCTGAAACCAAAGGCCCATTACACGAAATCAAACACAGCATTCCCAAAGCAGCACAAAATTTGGTAAACCTGAGCACTGGCAAGGGATCGAGCAAAAAGAGGCGAACCCCACATGGAAAAATGCTGAAAAACAAAAGTTAGAAAGACTCACAGAGGATGAGGAGCAGCAGAAGAAGGACATGAAAGGGAAGCTTGAGACACAATCTGTGTTCCATTTTGTGTTTTTGGGTTCAATTTGGGAGAGAAAAGGGGATTAAGGGAGAGAGTGAAGAAATTGGGGGAAGAGAGAGAAAAGGGGAGAGAGAGGAGAAGCCATGAATGAGGTTGAAAGGTGTGTGGGGACGAAAGCAGCTCAAGAAATAGCTGTCTCAATGGCCCCACTGCTCATCTACAGATCTGCAACACACAAAATGAAGAAACAACAAACATGAAGAAGAAGATGAAGAAGAAGAACATTAATGCCACCACCTGTTTTTTTCTTTTTGAGAAAATTACATCTTTTCACCTTTTTAAATTCAAGATATAATTTCAATTTAGTTCTAAATTTTAAAATGGAATAACATTTCTATAATGTAATGTTCACTTTTAAGTTTTTTATCTACATTTCAATAACTCAACATGACCAGTAGTTTAGTGACATTAACATACATCAATCACGAGTTTAAATTTTTCACTCTAATTTGTTGTAAATTTTAGAAAAAAAAAATAATAATACATTATTCACTTTTATTTTTTTAATAAATTAAATTACAGTAAAAAAATAAAATAATCACTAATTATCATTTTAGTGTACATTACATTTTGTAATTAATGATTTTGTTATCTCATGAACATTATTAAATTGTCAGTCGTGTAAAAATGTATAATTTTAAAATATATAGATTTAATTAAAATTAAACTCAAACTTAAGGTCAAAAAATGTATTTTTTTTTCTTTTTTCTAATCTCGCACGCTTGTCAAGCTCTAAGCATGCAGTTTTTAGGCATATGACGACCCGACCGAATCCAACCTAATATATCGTTTGAAATCCTATTCATCTAGTTTGTTTTGTTTGTATTATTAAAAACAATTGCATGTATAATAAAAAATGACAAAATAAATTTGTTTGTAGCACAAAATCAAAATAAATTTGTAGCAGGAAATTTAAATTCACGAGGTCTAAAATTTAAGTCTTAGCTCTCAATTGTATTAAAAAAATGTGTATGCAATAATATTATTGTAGACATGCTACTGCCACGACACCCTACTAAGTTGCTATATTTAAGTTGCCATCGTGTGAACTTTTTATTTAATTAAATTGGAAACTGCAACATTTATCCAACTTTTAAGCTATGAAGTTTTTTTTCCCCTTGAAATAAGCTATGGAGTTAAAAATATATGTGAAAAATAATTGATAGTCTTGTCAAATTTAAGGTAAATTTATATTTTTTTGCTTTTGTACAATCTATGGAATGGAAACCATCATTCAAGTCAATACTCAATTAAATGAGTCAATAAGAGTATAGGTTTAAATTCATTACACAATATTGTTGAATTAATTATAAAAAAGAACACTCAATAAATGAATGAGTTCCAAAACATCCCTTGTCATGTCAAAAAAAAAAAAAAACTTTGAAATAAGGACCGTGAAATTTGAACCCATAAAATATTTTTGAGTTACAAATTTTGGGAGAAATCTTTTTATGAGCCAAACTATACTCTTTTTAATATTTAAGATTTGATAACTCGAATCGAAATATTTTGTCAATTGAACTCAATAAAAGTATACTAAATTGACAATTGGTCTATTAACCAAATTTTCAGTTGTTTTTTTTAAATAATAAAATAAAATATGTCTAAATTAAATATTTACAAACTTGTTCCTTTTGGAAGCATGGATGAGAAGAACGTTAAAGAAATGTAGGATAAAATTTATCTTATATTTATTTATGGTAGAAAAAAATTTATTCGACTTCTACATTCTAATCTCAGCCTAATATCTTATTCAACATGATTTTTTTGTACAACCGCTCATTCAAATAATCTTATCCAAATATAATATTTTTATTATTCTTCATTCAAATCAACCATATTTAAATATAATTTTTTTATAAATATTAATTTAAACACTACACTCAAATCACTTATTTAAACCCTACGTTCCAATCACTTTATTTTTCTTCTCATCCAAACATGTGGTTGATTGATGAGTCGAATTTGTTGTCTTCAGAGTTCGGGATAATAATTTGATTAAAACAAGAAATGGATTTGAAAAGGCACAGACTTTTCTGGTTTCTGTCGGGATAATTTAGTACCATTTAGTGATAATCATTAGTAAAGAAATTATTTTAAATATGCAATAATAAGTTGTTGAAATAAGCGTGATGTGTTGTTTGTTTAAATTATATTTGTGTAGTTTTTTTTTTTTTTTTTTTTTAGAAGAATTATATTTGTGTAGTTTAATGCAGTTTTGTTCTTACTAAAAAATAGATGATGCAGCTTTTATAATTACGGGGTACTTCAAATGATATTTCGTGCATTTAAAACCAAGCAGAATTTTGTGAAAAATTTAATGCACATTTATTTTACGCATTTATAAATATGAATGTGATATTTCTCGATCTCTCTCTATTATATTTATATAGTAGGTTTGTGCATTTATAGATGGCCAGTGTGGGTGTCTGCTATTAAAGTTTTGGGAATGGCTCATTATAATAACCTTATTTTTATTTTGCCAATCACATTTTTTGCACTTTGTTTTATAGGAGAAAAAAAAAACAACAATTTTGGCTTTGTTACATCCTAACTTTGTATTAGTTTAAAAACCCAACTAGAATATTTACAAAACTTTGAAAAATAATTTAATAATATTAATATGGAAAAAAAAAGTTGAAAAGTAGAAATGCCATGATCATAATCTATTCCCAAATATGAAATTCACTCTCATTTATAAGGCCTATGAAACGATTGTTGTTTAGATTGTGAAATTTGATTCTTCTAACTACAAATATATAATCATTTTGTGTGTACTAATTGTGTTATATCATAATTCTAAAAAAAGAAAGAAAGTAATTTCATTAAAATATCATAGGCTCAAAACTCTTGCTCAACAAATTACATATTTTAGAAAATGAAATCTTTTGGCTAGTCATCTCTATTTTTCAAAACAGAAATCTTAAATAGTGACAATGGATAAAATTAGATACAGTTTCCTCTACTTTTGTACCTAAGGCCTAGAATAAAAGCATGCTGTTTTCTGAAAAAATGGTAATAATAAATATTAGCATGCTTCTAAACACCAATTATGATTCATTATTTCTCTTGTTTTCTATTTTTTTTTGGTCTCAAAGGTTGATTAATCTAAACCTTTCATAATTGAGTCAATGAGCTGTTCTTATACTCTTTTAATAATTTATTCTTTTTTAAATTTTGTGAATAAAGTGTTAAGTATACTCCTCTTTAGGATAAGTGGTATTAAAAGGAGCCAATGCTTTAAATTAATTGGAGACAACAGGCACCCAACATTAAGGTTATAGAATCTAATTTAAACTGTACTCTCTCACACACACACACACACATATATATAATAATAAAAGTTTGTGTAGCAATTAGTCAATACATTAAAGTTCTGTAAAAGGATGTTTCCCAAATGGCTGAAATAAATTAGTGAGAATGTCTAAATATGCAACATTTATTTTAAGATACAAAAGATTAAATTGGTCAAGTTTATGATATAAAATATTTTTTTCTTAAAAATAATCCACTTACTTTGTTCGAATTTTGTCAAGTTACTATTGATTGGAAATATCCACATTCTTGTCTTTGTTTCTTTCAACATCTTTAAATATATATGAATTATTCTTTCTATTATTAATTAATTTTGAGATAGACACACTATATAATATAGTATCAAAACCCTATGAATTAGTCTGGAAAAAATCAAATGAATATCACCCCTATATTTGAGTTAGATCAAAATTTATAAAAAACAAAACATCTAATTTTAGTGAATTCTTAAGCCAAAACGAGAATAAAACAAAAAGAGCATTCAATATTTTATTCATTTTTATTATTTTACTTTCAATCCCTATTTAAAATGATTTTTTAAAAAAAAAAATCTCAGCATTTATAATTAAATTAAGCAAAAATACATTTATAAAAAGAAAATTAAAAATAAATTAGTTAATATTAATTTTTATACGAGAGGAAATGTTAGCACTTAAAAATAGAAACAAAAATGAATATGTCCAACAACCAATATTATGTGAAAATTTGAACCAATCTAATGGATGGATTTGGTTTGATTCAATTTTATCCATCGATCCCCTTTGTTTTTTTGTTTATTAAATTTAAATCTATTTTAGTAAAAAAAATTCTACTGCTTATCTTTTTTTAAAAAAGAAGCTTTTGTTTCTTAATTTTAGATAAAATGTGAATATCCAAATAAAAAATATATATGTAGTAAATAGTTATTTGTAATCTTAAATTTCATAAACAAAAATCAAAAAATAAAATAGTTATCCAAACTGAGTCTTAACGTTCACGTGAGCTTGCAATAAATGTGAATTTGGCCTAAACATTTACAAAAGAGGGGGAAACAATGAATCAATGAACAAATCCAAGAAAACACAAATATGAACACATTAATTTCTGTGCAAAATAGAATGAATAAAGCTTCCTCTTTCATTTCTTATTTCCACAAATCTGGATTAGCAATCTTCTGGAATGCTCTGAAGAGAAGGCCTCCATGAGCGATGATGCTCGACCTCAAATTCATCCTCACCCTTCATCATCTGCCCAAGAACTTGCCCCAGACTCAACCCTTGCATCTCCAGCTTCTTCACCAGATCCTCCAGCTCTCTCTTCGTCATCTTGATTTTCACTTCCCCCACCGCCGCCGCACACGACGGCGCTTTCTTCCCTCCAAGTAGCAGCTCCTTCTCTGAATCGCCGCCGGAGTTGGTGGCGATTCCCCCGCGGCCGTGCTTGGAATTGAAGGAGCCCCAATCGTCTCCGGCCCAGACCTGCGTAGAAGATTGGCTTCTGCAACAGTTCCCCATCGCTGCGATTCTTTGATCTGTTCTCTGTTTCTTTTTTAGGGTTGAGAAATGAATTAGGGTTTTTTTTTGGTGAAATTGATTTTGGGGATTTGGGGGAAATTTTTTCCGTTTAAATAGGGAAATGGAGACGAAAGAGAACGGAACGGGGGGAAAGAGACCGCGTCGGAGAAGGCGCCACGGTGGACGCGACGGAGTCTTACGTGGCACTGGTAGAAAATTGTTTGGCGGATATTAATATATAAAACCTTATGATGTGATTAAATCTCAACAACCTTACTATTGTTGACTCAAACAAATCTATTAGTTGAAAATTAATTCATTTACCGATTAGTTGTATTTGTTGATACAGATCCGGATTCCTTGTTAAGGTATTTTTTTCTCGTGAGAGGTAGAATTGGTAATCTGAGTCTTAATTTACTTCGAAGCTCTATTTTTTTTAGTATATATTGAGGAAGATAGGACAAATACCGATTCTCGACATTGAACCTATGACGTTGATGTTAAGCTAGTTTACAATCAAATAATGAACTATTGCGTCACATGACCCATTCGGTTGCGAAGCTCTATTCGAATCAATAAAGATATTGTATTTTTCTTTTTGATAAATATATTTGCTTTTAAAAAATCCATATAGCTTAGTAGAAAGGGGAAAAAAAGGGGAGGGCAGTTAAAGTATAATCAACTTATTTTGTATCGAAAAAAGTCTATGAGGATTTTTTTATGTAAAAACAAATGAAAAAAATTGCATATTCATATTTTAAAAAATAGTTTAAAATAGAAAAGTTGTGAATTCCTAAAAGAGTATCAAAATGCATACTTAAAATCAAGTGAATTGAATTGACTTAAATCTCTTCCGCAATTGAAAGCAGGTAAATTCAACTTTTAGAAACATCATGCAAGTTTAGTTGATTGAAGGAAGAACAATTTTGACAAATTATGTTATAATTTAAATTTTAAAAAAAAATATTTTAAGAGTTGTATAGCAATTTCCAAATTATGAGGATCACATTAAATTGTATCTATAAATTTTAGAGTTATATAGAATAAAATTAAAGTTAGGAATCCATGTAGCTGATCTACTGCTTTTGTTGGTATTAAAAAAAAGTTAAGGTTACTTCTAATATATGAGATTATAATCTATTCATAATTTTAACTTAATTGACATGTATAATTTAATAACGAATAAATTATAGATTCTAATATTTTTCATCTTTAAATATTGTTGAAATAAAGAAATATAATATATAGTTAAATTTTTTTTTTTTTTGAAAACCGGGATATTTATTAATGTCCGGAAATAAAGAAATATAATATATAGAGTAATATATATTTCAGCAGATATAAAGTAAATAGAATGGTTGAATTTATTAATTCTCATGCATTATTATATAAATTCATGTATATTGAATTTCTTCATTTGTGATATTTATTAAAGATATCTACATTAGTACACTGCACCAAAGGGAGGCTATTTCCAAAGAATGAGGAATGGCGTCGAGGCTAATTCAAATGTTTTTCACATGTTATGTGTTATATATTCTTATCTAATTAATTGACTTTTTTTAGAGACTTATTCTGCAAAATTCTTATTATTATAACTATATTGCCACTTGCGTCAAGGCATTGTATCATTCCAACACTCTTTATAATTCAATTTCATTCCAATATTTAAGTGGTAAGGAAATACACTAATTAAATGATGTATTAGAATATATTCTCATTTGATTTTTTTGAAAAAAAAAAAATCTATTCTCATTTACTTTTTTCTTTTTTTAGCTTTTTTTTAAAATTCAATATATTATCTTTAGTTCAACGATGATGACAAATGGAAGATTAACAACATTCTTCGAATCTTTATTTATATAAAAGTAGTTTATGTTTTATTTTTAAGTTGTATATATTTCATTGGATAATAATTTGTGTTTTGAAAATTAAATATTTAAACGCTACTTTCATTCTTTTTATTATGTCTACTCATTTGTAAAAATATTTTCAAAATCATAGTACGACTAATTAAGAAACATTTGTATTCTTAACTAAATTCAGAATAAAACAAGATTTTGAAAAAATAATAACAATAAATTTGACTTTTAAAACTCTCAGCTTGATTTTTTAAAACATAGGGAGGAATTATCTATAAAATAAGAAGAAAAATTATAGAAAGAACTAGATAACATAGGTTCCATGCAGAATCATCGAATAAACTTTTACCAAATAGGTCTTGAAAATTATTTTGTTTTCAATTTTTTTAATGAGAACTCAGATATTTTTTAAAAGAGATAAAAAAAAAAGTTAACAAAGAAAAAGTGAGTATGTCTTTTTTTTCTAGTGAAATCATTGTCTTATCTATGCTAAAAATAAAATGAAATATCAACTTGAACATATTTCACCTTAATAAAAACTATTTTATTCAAAATTAAGAAAACAAATCATTTCTAATACAAATACTACAGATCTAAGAATTTGAACCTACCACTTTTGAAGAGACATAGTAATTTAGTGAATTAATCTCTATTTTAATTTTGCGCACCAGTAATAAATAGATTTCAGATGTCTACAAATCAAGAGGGAAAAAGGAGAGAAAAATACATTTTATCTTTAGATTTGAGATCTAGTTTTAATATCCTCTATGTATATATGCACTTACTTCATGTTTTATTTTTGCTACATTTTTTCAATTTATTTTTATATCTATCTTTTAAGAAAATAAATTTTTTTTTTGAAAACATATTAGAGGAGGGAGACAAATACCGATTCTCGGGATCGAACCTGCACCACTCACCCATTCGATAAATAAATTTACATTAAAACTAAAATAATATCTTCATCAATATATTAAAATTTAAAATTTGTACATAATAAATAATACTTAATAGAACTAACAATTTTGTCATCTAAATAACTAAAAATGACATGATTAAATATTATAAATAAAAAATGCAATTGAAAATAGATATGAAATTTAAGAAGTATGAATGTATTTTTATTTTTACCCATAAGAAAAGGAAAAGAAACAAGTGGAAAAGTTAGTAAACAAAGAGAAGGTAAGTGCGAAAAGGGTAGAAAGTAAGCATCTTTTAGAAGTGTGAAAAGGGAAAGGGAAAGGGAGAGGGGGTATCTTAGACTTTGACTATTTTAATTTTTAGATAACACAGCCTCTAAAACTGGGCCCCAACCTAAAAAAAAGCTGCCTTTTGCACCCAATCTTACACGTGGCTGCGCCTCTTTTTTTTTTCTCTCTTAAATATTTCCGGACATTATTATTTGTCTAACTAAACTTCTTTTTCCTTTTTCCAGCCTGGCGACCTTAAAAACGTTCCTTACTTTAGTATGCTTATCCATTTTCATTCACTATTATCCTGATCCTTATCAAAATTCACCCGAATATTTATTATTTTTTTGTTTATTTAAAAAAAAAGAACATATATAATCAGCTTCTTGCATAAGTTAGCATATCCATTTATCCGATTTTACGAGTTCGACATTACCTGTAAAGTGAGTTCGACAGTTTTCATTATATTCTAAAGAAATAAATTAAGTTGTAACATAATGTTATGATGAAGAATTACAACTTATTACAAAAATTGAGAGTTTCTTTTCAATAAGTACTCTTTCATATCAAGATTTTATTTAAAAGCATTCACATAAATTTAGATTCCATATTTTCATGGACATAACCATTGCATTGGACTAAAAAAAAATTACAGCCATAAGTTTTGTCATTCATTATGGAGTTATCTACAAATGAAACCTATATAAAGAAAGTAAAACTCCTCTATATAGGAGAGCCCTACATTTTAAGTATATGGTACTATTGGGTATCATAAAAAATCATCTCATAAATAAAAAAAAATATAATGTAAATGAATTTTATCTTCGCATTGGACACCACAGCCAAGATCGTCTTGAAAGTTGCTGCTTTTGAATTGGATTCTCGAGGCCAAAATCTAGTCGAGTGTTCTTATTGGGCCAACAGACCCGATTGGAAAAGAGGAATAAAATTTAGACAACGGCCCATCTTATATTATAACTATATCAACATCACTATATCGGGAAGGTAAAGACTCCATTCGATAACTATATCAAGTTTGTTTATGAAATTTAAATCTATTTTTATTTAAATTTTAGTTCTTTGTTTAAAAAAAATATATATATTTAAGCTTTGTTTGATAACCAATTCATTTTGTCTTTATTTTTTGAAATATAGATTACTTTTACTCATATTTCCTACCATACAATTTATCTCTTCTAAAATATATATAATTCTTTTAAAAAAAGATGTGAAATCTAATCAAATTCCAAAAACAAAAACAATTTTTTTTTAATACTATGTATTGTTTGTAAATCTTGGTTTTGTAGTTAAATTTCAAAAACAAAAAATAACTAATTATCAAATGTTGTAGATCCAATAACTAAATTTTTGTTTTTAAAAATTAAAAACAAAAAAACATAGTTGATAACTGTTGTTTTCATTTTAAATCACTTTGTTGTTTATATTAGTACACTTTTTTACTATTTATTGTTGGCTGTCTCGTTTAAAAGAGAAACAAAAAAGTGTTTTCGAAAGCCATTTCTTTTCATTTTTATAATTCCTTAAATATTATTTTTAAAAAAAATTCAATTTTAAAAGCCAAAATTGATTAAAAAAGAAACCTCTATTTAAAATATTAAAAAAACCAAAATGATTTTCAATCAGATCCAAATAAAAATACTAACACTCCTTGGTAAAATCATCAGACAAAATTTGTGGTAAAAACATGTTTAGACAAAATTTAAAATGCAGAAAATTGGAAAAAGGAAGAAATATAGTTCTCCGACGTCCAAATGAATCATGTTAAATGAAACTCCGGATAGCGAGGAGAACAAAACTGTAGGCCTCACAATCGGACCTCGCTTCATTGAATTGAGAGCTTGGTAGATTTCCAGTTTCAAAACAGAGAGGCCAAAAATTTCAAGTAATAACAACAACAACAATCAATGGAGCACAACGAAGAAACTCAGTCCCTTAGATGTTCATTATGGATTGCGATCATGTTCGCAAATCATAACAGGTCTGATAGACTCATCACCGTTCAAGCAGTACTCCGAATCCTCTGAAACCAAGCGAAAACAAACTATATCTAAATTACGAAAGAAATCAGAATGAGAAATGATGTAGTTACTCCCGTGATCTCAAATAGTAAAGAACTGCAAGAGAATTCATAGACAAACAGGATGTAACACGCTCAATGTTGCTTCAAGGGAACGAGTCAAATGGGAACTGATTGAATCCGCATTCGCCAGATGATGAAGCACCGAATCGTTGCTAAAAATCAGAAACAGAACATAAAAAATTCAAATGGTGGATTTCAGAAAAATCTTACTGTAACTTTGATTGAGAAGTGGAGAGTAAAGTCGTAAACCCTAGCCGAGGGGGAAGAACGAGGCTATGAACATTGCATTGTGGCTATCGGCTTTTATACAGATAGGAACGCGGCGGAATCGCACAAATTAGGTTTCTTTTTGTTGCCCTAAATCTGCGTTGTTTTGGGTCAACAATGGGCCGGCCCAATAACAGAATGCGACATGTTAGCGTAAACATATTAAAGATTTCTTTTTAGCAAAAATATATTTTTAGTACTTTCAGTTTGAGTTTGAGTTTGAGTTTGAGATTAACAAAAATGTTAGTTACATACAATAACATTTACTAAAATGATACTTTTTACTAATTTAAATTTTAATATAATAATGATGTCACTATTTTAATTTACATGTTCATTTAACTTTTAAAATAAAATAAATATAAAAGTAAACAATAACAAAAAATCAATCTCCGGAAGTAAAATTGTTCAATTTTTTATTAATGACAAAATTGAAATTAGATCTAAATTTAAAAGGTGAAAAGGTATTTTTTTTTATAATTAATTCAGCCATATTTGAAAAATAAAACACCAACTTTTGAGTTTGAGACAATGGTAATACATATATCATCTAATAAGTCGTATTAGCCAAATTACAATACAAAATAGAGAGAAACGCTTTTTTTCTTCTCCTCTCTCTTTTTTTAGTATATTCCAGTGAGTAGGGTGAGTAATAATTTGAATTCATGATCTTATAGTTGTTGGCATACATTAATATCGTAAGTTATTACTTTTGTTGGCGAGAAATTGAAAATTGAGCAGTTTATTATTAGTTCTTTCTTTTTTTTTTAAATAAGTTTATTAGAAACTATATAATTTAGTTTAATGACTAAATAAATATTAGTTTAAGGTTTTGTATACTGAATTTATAAGTGGACTAAAATAGGAAAGAAAAAAGAAAATTCAGTAGTCAACTCATAAAGAAACATCCTTAGGCTTCAAGTTACATAGCACATGATTTTCTCACTAATACATTCTTGATAGAGCTGCAAATTAAGGCAGAAATTAATTGACACTTATCCTACTCCAAGAACTGCTTGCAAGTAAAACTACTATCCTGCCCAGGTAAAAAATGCCATATAATTTGGGTACTTGAAGGACATTTTAGTCCTTTCATCCACGTCTAACTTAGTATTATTTATCGAGGATGAAAATGTTACGAACTCTTATATCGTTTATAAGATAGGTGAGTTAATATTTTCTTTGCTAATTTGTTTTTTTTATATGGTATTTGTTAATTTATTTTTATATGAAACTTCATACTATTTAATATGGTATTTGAGAACGTTAAATTTACACAAGTTTTACGTGACTTCACAACCTTATTGCACGCTTGATAACCGACAATATTATAAGATCACAATTCCAAAACTATTGTTCATTGAAGTGATACATATGGTCTGATTCTACAATTGCACCATTAATTTAAGACCTTGACACAATGTGTTCACCATATGATGACAAATCTGTTAATGAGCATTTTGCTGAAAGAACTATTTTAACAAAATCAAGGGGAAAAAACAAAGCAGAGCAAATGAACAGCCTGGCTCTTCAGATAGAACACCCATCATCTTCATCAAAATTTGGATTGGTAGGGTATACTGCAATTCAAACTTTAACAATAGAAACAAATATCAATAAGCAAAAAAATAAAATGAGAGAGAATATCATATAGATTTATGTGGTTTATCAACGATGTGTTAGCAGAATACACTACAATCCAAACTAGTTGGACAGAAACAAATATCAACAACCAAAAGAATAGAGAACGTGAAAGAATCAATACATAAATTTACGTTGTTAACTAACAATGTCGAATTATAGAAAAAGCAACTGTTTATGGACAAGAGAACAAAATACACAATACTGAAATAAGGGTCATAGGGGTCATGTTTCGTCTTCAAACCTCAAAACCGGGCATTTCGTCCCTAATCTCAACTTGTTGATCGAGCACAAAAATACCATAAAACTAAATCATTTGGAGGGCAAAATAACTTATTTAACGCAATTCGATACAAACTTGTGTTGTGACAACATTTCAGTCACTGCCATCTCCATCTCAGACCCCAGTTGATGGTAACCATGACTAGTGCTTATGCTGTGACCTCCTACCAAAAATCAGAAGTCATTTAATTACTTCCACCAAACTAATTTGTTCCTTTAATGCACTGGTCACCTCCAAATTCATTTACCTTCAGTAGGTTGATATAATTAAATTTACCTTAACCTTAATCTATCGATTTAACCTTTTGTTCCATTAATGGAAGAAAATGCATAGCAATTATACAAGACATTGCTTTATTTTGAGGCCCTACATCAATTATTTTCTTAACTTTGTTTCTTTTTCTAAGTGGGGTAAGCTTGTAATTGCTCTTTTGTCTTTGTAATACTACTCCATTCATCTTAAATGAACACACATTATTAAGTTTATTTGAGCATTTTCATTTGTCTTTCTAAAACTTATCACTATCTTGATAAGCCCTTATTCAAACCATCAATTCATTTGCAGTTGATTCTCTAAATGAGACAGCAACCCATGGCATTGATTATGTCAGTACTGATAAGGTAAATGCTCAAAGTTGTGAAAATTCTGACCTAGTTATTTCAGCCCCCAATATGGGTCCCAAAATCTCAATTATTGTATAGCAAAATTCAAGTGCATTTACTTTCTATCTGTTTGTCTACTAATTACATGAACACATCTTTCTTAATTTGGAGGGTCATTCCTCACTTTCTTTTCAGACATGTCCTACATCTTACCACATTTTCTGTGTTTTTAACCATGTAATTGCATCTCATTCCATATGATTATGTATGTGCAAAGCCTGCTTTTATTTCAACAAGGAAAATGATTTCAGTACATTCCATGGATCCTGAACAACCAGCATCAATATACATCACCATACACCATCCCTCCACCATGCATCCATGCATACATACATGCAACATCTATCCTTACATTCCCCTTGACCAACATCAAGCTCTCACACAATAAACATAACTTAGCCTACCATAATACTAAACAGAACAAACAGAAGCAACAGAGACAAGCAGAGTCTTTCATCAAAACACACCCACTTAACCCAACTTAAGGATATAAACTACAAACTTATTCAACCAAAACTCAATCCCATCTGAGTTTGGTTTTTACATTAGCCTATAATTCAGTGCAGCTTGTTGGCAACATTGCACTGCTTTCTGATCTCACCCTTTGAGCCAGTGAGAGGGTTGTTTTCAGAAAGAATGGCAATGGCTCTTGAGAATTCCTTGAAGAAATAGTCTTGCTTTTTTGCCATTTTCTTCACAAATGGCTTTGTTCTCTTGTCTGTGGCCAGTTGGTGATCCACTATCAGCAACCCTTTGTTGTCAAGAATGTTTCTGTAGTAGTTGTTGTCGAGGATCATGGGCGTACCACGGTCGTTCCTCACATACTGTACGGCCTTGGGGTCTGGGATCTCGTCGGGACACTTGTATAACATGTGCTCTACATGGCCAGGGTTTAGAGCTGGGTCTACCTGTGGGTACAGCCGGTGTACTAACTTCACACAGTGTGTTCTACCAACACTATGAGCTCCTGCATGATGTAAAGGATTCAGATCTGTTAAGTTTACACTAATTCAAAAGATTTGGAAGATTGGAGATCTAAATGGAACCTGAACAAGTTTAGTGCCTAAAAAGAAACATGGCAATACTGTAAGACATGTTTCAAAAGTGATTTAGTGTTGCTTCCATCAAACTGCAGTCTAGCTACTATACACATTTTAACTTTTTTGTAGAAAAATAGCACAAACCCTATCAAATGATGGTCAAAGCACAGAACCTTCTGCTGGAATCTCTGATATCATGTTGTTGAACTTCCTAAACTAAAATAAAATGTTGTTGATCCTTGCCTTGTCTCACATGGAAAGGTGACGAGTTTTCACCACCAGATAGGTAGGCTACTCCTCTATCTATACATTAGTTTTGAGATAGAACCTCATGTTATCTAATATGGAATTAAAATTTTCAAGTGAATATTTGGCCGACAAATTTAGATCCAACTTAAGTGGATATTTGTCCATGAGTTAGGATTCAATCTGATGGGTAGATCTAAGCTAATAATCTGGTCCACAAATTCAGATCTAACTCGAATAGACATCATTTTGAGGGGCATGTCCAAATTTTCATCTTATCTCACATGGAAGGACTTCTCACCTATGGGTGTAATTAGAGTACCGGTTTAGTTATGATAAATGGTGGATTATTATAAATAGCGTTTGCATGAATAATGATAAAAGGAGTTTGAGGGCTGGGTATATATTAGAAAATAATATACATAAGGATTAGATAAACTGACACGCATGTTTAGGTAACCACAGGTGGGACAAACCTCGGTTGAGTTATTATAATTAATTCGACAGTTTACCTAAACTGGGCCCAAAAACACCCTTAAGGTTGATCTAAAGAAATGTTTAATCTTAGAGAACAATAGAAGATTTACCTAGTAAAGCAACCACACCAGGGGTATCAATACCCATGGCTGAAAATCTTTCAAGAACAACAGACATGCTCTCATTATGGTCTGGAAGGTACTCTTCCAAAATTTCAGCTCTGCTTCTCCTCCCATCTCTTCTACCAGTCTTAAGTGGGATGTAAGGCCCTCCAAGCTGCAAACAAAAACACAAACCCCAAACCAGGCAGGTTCATGAAAACCTTCAGAAAAATCCAAAACAAAATCCAAAACAAACCCACAATACTCACCGAAACAATCCCATCTCTTGCAGACAAAACAAGAATATCAGCACAGGACACAACTCCAGGGCACTCCCTCTCCAAAGCCTCTTTAATGGTCTCAATATACCTAAAATTTCTCAGTCCAAAGCTCCTATCTGTTTCCTTCTCAGACAGAGTCCTCCTTGTTGAATCCAAAAGCAGAGAAGCATCACAGGACTAACAACATAATGTCAGCAAAAATCAGCAACAAAAAGGAAACCCCATCAACAAAAAGACACAAAGATGAAAGCTTTGATTACTTGAACAGCACAATCATGGAAGATGTTTCTGAGCCAAGAGAATGCAGTGTTCTTGTGGCGCTTGTACAGAAGCCTGACCTGTTCTTTGATGATATCTTCAGCTTGGGGACATGAATCTTTGTAAAAGTTCATGACAAGCCCATTGTTGGGTTCTTCATCCTGTGCTGTAGCAGCAACCAAAAAGGAAACCAAGATGAAGAAAACCAGTGTTTGGGAACCCATTTCTTTGTGGCTCTTTCAACACTGCCCACTGAACATGCCATCGTAGCTCACTTGTCTACTTCTTAAATAATGGAGAAAGAGAAAAACTAAACGATTATGGATGATTTTAAGTTTTTTTTTATGTCTAATTATATTCAATTACAAACAAAAAGTGTCTATTTCTTTTGGGTAAATTCGAAAGAAATGATTTTTTTAGGGGGTTGCACGCAATTTGAGATGTCTTTCAATGGCGTCCTGCTTCATTTACTGCTCTGCCATATTTAAGCTTTTAGCTTTCATCAAATTTGGTGAAACTTGGAGAATGGGTCAGAAGAAAGTGTTGAATTCATTTAATTCACCCATGACACTGTGTACTTTCTTATCCACGTGTCCATTTTTTATTTATTATTATTATTATTTATTTCTGCTCTCGACTAAAAATTAGTTGTGATATTGAGATTCAGCAATTTCTTGATTTGATGATATTAAATTAAATTATTGTTTTTGTTGGTTAAAATTTTCATAGTTTGAATATTTTAAAAGAAAATAAAGAAATTAAATGATTTTTTTATCTTATAACATTTGAAAATAGATATGCAAATATGTAAACTTACGGGGCTTTTGCATGTATATTACAAAATGGATAAAATATTACATGAATAGCACAATAATAAAAATATTTGCACATATAGCAAAAATTGTAAATTGATAGAAATCATATGGATAGATTCTATCAATAAAGGGTGATAGAATCAATTACTAATAAATAAAGTAAATTGATAGACTTCCATCAGATTCTATCAAGAGTCTATCAATAAGAACCGATAGAATCAATCACCGATAAAATTGATAGACTTTCATCACTAGAGAATGATAGATTCTATTAATTATTTTTTTTAAATGGCATAATTTGCTATAAAAGAATTATTTTTCAAAATGTACTATAATTATAAAATGTGATAAAAAAGTTGTTATACAACGCAAATTTTCTAAACTTATCGTTACAATGTATAATATATATATCTATAAAAGTCAAATAAGTATGAATTTAGTTTCTCAAAAAAAAAATATAAAATTTAACTTTTAGTTGATGTTTTTAATTTTAATTTCTATATTTTTTTATTTGTGGCTGTTGGATAAAAAATGAGCATTCATATCATTAGTCTTTTTATTTTGGACATTTTCTTTTATGATTTATGATAGTTTTCTTTCCAGATCTTCCACTAGTATAATATTGTTATTATGTTGAGGGGAATCTCGAGGGTGAGAATCTTTTTTAAAATATCTTAATTTTGATTTGAAGCATTGTTTGGTAGATGAAAATTTTAAAAGGAGTGAGGAGTTACCCATCAATAATATGTATTATATAGCTGAAGTAAAATTTTGAATCTCAGTTCATGAACCTTTAATTTCATACTTTATTGTGTTAGCAATAATAATAATTAAACAATATTTGACTATGATTACTCGCTCAGATAAGATTATGATAGTAACTAGTTTGTTTTATCACAGTAGCCAAAATATGTAAATTGGGGAACACTAGCATATTAAAAAATATGATAAAATAAAAGTAAAGAAAAATGGGTTAAAAATATTCACTCGATTAAAATGCTTGGAAAGTAATAAATCATTATTTCTTTTCAATAAGTAATAAATTATTAAAGATATATATTTTCCACCGCAACGAGTAAAAAATTCCTCCACCCAACAGTTATCGAGCAAAAGAAAATGACAAAAATGTATTTGTTGAAAAAGATGGTTTTCAATTTCATGTTTTTGGATTCTAGAGATTTTTTACCGGTCGAGAAAAGTTATCCAAAACAAGAAGACGAGTATAAAGAAGAACCATAAAAATCGATATAGTTTTATTTTTTTATTATGGAATTTAAATTTCATTTATTAAAAAGAAAAAAATTTGTTATTAGGTGAAGTTGGGATTCTCGTGACTCGGCTTTGGTCCATTAGAATAATACGGTGGATCCACATTTCTTTTGGAAACGCCCTAAACGACGGACCTCACGCCTTTTCAATCTGATAGATACTAAATAGTAAATATTATTATAAATAAATAAGTTTAAAAATATATATTACAAACTTTAAATCAACAATATTAGAAATTAAGTTTGAATACGTAAAATGTTGATTATCATAGCTTATGCATGTCGATTGAACTAACAATTTGTTGGCACTAAATCATAAATTTAGTCTCTAAACTTTAAGAACGGCCTAAGAATTTTATAAATGATTGTTAAAATTAACATAACTCATTATTTGTAATAAAATTAAAAAGTTGGAGGTTCAATTCTACTTATCTCACATGAATTATTAATTATTTTTATTCTTGTTTTGTGAAAAGCTCGTTAATTAACACGATAGTTCAAATTGACATATCTAACATTTATTTATTCATTTATGAGTATTTGTGTCAGCTTACGGTTAACTTGATCATTCTAACAAAATAAATAGTTAAATAAGGCACTGTTTGATAAAGTTTTTTGTTTATGAAATTTAAGCTTATTTATACTTAAATTTTATATCATGTGCTTCATCTTTCTTGCAATATATCTATTTTTCCTTAAGAGAGTAGGTGAATACTAACCAAATTTAAAAAACAAAAACAAGTTTCAAAAGCTACTTTTTTTGTTTCTCAATTTTAATTTTGTTTCTTAAAATATAGATGAGATTAAATATCCAAATAAGAAAAAAGTTATAGTATGGTAGTCATTGTAGACTTAAATTTAAAAAACAGAAAATGAAAAATAAAATGGTTATCAACCACGGCTGTACTTGATTATTAGAGTGATTTAAATAATATTAATTTTCAAACATAGGTTTTATTATGAATTGAATTAATACTTTCTCTTATATAAGGTTATTATTTGGCCACTAGATTAATTTATGATCGATGGTAAGTTACGTGCATCACATTTGTCGTACAAAAGAAGGGATTTTTTTTTTACATTTCTTCTAAAAAAAACATTTTGTATATAAGGAGTTCTTAAAAGGTTTTTGTTCCCAAAAAAAAAAAATTCATCACGAAGACAAAAATTGAATTGAATGATTCATTTTTTTAATGTTTTTAAAAAATAAAAGAAACACAATGAATACACATTTGGTATAACAACGTTCTAAAATATTTTTTTTTAAATAATTAGAAGTGGGTGCTTTCATAATACTCGACGACACTATTGATATGTCCCTAGATTACAATACAAATTGAAACACTTATTAAGTTATTTTTTTCCTTTTTTTTGGTGTCTTAATTAATTTCAAGTTAACTAACAAATTATTATTTTAATCATAAACCACCTAATTTTATTATGTAGGACGTAAAAAAACAATTTCAATACGTAGTATATAATTTGAAGATGAGCTAGCACACACAAATAAGCTACACCAAAAATAAATAATTGGGGAAAAACATCATACATGGGCAAACATGACCAGGGTGTTTTCATTTACTAAAAAAAATGTAAAGAGGAACAATGGATGATATTTAATGTAATTATCTACTCACTTGTTTAGAACATTAATTGACGAAATTAACTAGAGACTAAGTGCTATATGTAAAAAAAAAAAAGTCTAAAGAATAAGTGTAATATAAAAAAAATGACGAAATTTGAGGTAGAATTGGTTTTAAAAAAATAATAAATAAAAATTGAGGTAGAATTTAATCATATTTAATGTAATTAACTACTCGCTTGTTTAAAATATTAATTGATGCAATTAATTAGAGAATAAGTGCTATATAAAAAAGAAAAAAAAATCTAAAGGATAAGAGTGAATAGTGATTAAAGTAATTGATTAATTATTTTTAATTAATGTTAATAATGGTTGATTAAATTTGACGTAGAATCTAATAACAAATATGATGGATGATTAAGGTCTTGTTTGGCCCGCTCATATCAGCCCGGGAAGGGAAGGGGCGGGCCCTGCCCAGCGTTTGGGCCGCCGGGTTAACCCAACGCGTAACCCGGCCCAACCCGGCGCGTGTTGTTCACTTTTTTTTTTTTTTTTTTTTTTTTTTTTTGCTTTTATTTCTTTTAAATTCACTTTCCTTTTTTTTTAATTTTTTTTTTCTTCTAAATACAAACTTTCCTTTATTTCTTTATTTATTTATTAGTATCAATTTTTTTCAAAATACAATATTTATCTATTTTTTTCTTCTAAATACATCCTATTTTTTAAAACATATTTGTAGTTTGATGTTTTTATAATTATAATTTGATGCATTTGATTTGATCATAAACTTTATTTTAAATAAAATAATAAGCTCGTTAACTTTTACTAATTCATTCATTTAAGTTAATGGATTTTTTTTAGAACCACTTAATTGATTAAATTTATACTATATACTATTTATATATTTTTTTTATTTTAAAATGCAACAATTATTATTATTATTTTTATAGATATATCAAGTTCTTTAAACAATATTTGTAATTGTTTATATATTTGACTTTTTATGGACAATGTATGCATTTAAAATTTTTTATTTACAAATATATATTAATTTTATTATTTATCAATTTTTTTAAAATTTATACATTTTATAAAATAAATAGAAATATATATTTAAATAATCCTAAAATAATTACTCAAAATAATTAAAATAGTTATCTTTTTATTACATCTATCTTGATTTGAATTTCTAAACTTAATTTCATTATAAAAAATTATATTTATCTATTTTTTTTTAACAATTATGAAATTTATATATTTTGATAATGAAAGTTATTAAATTTTTAAATTTTATTTAAATAATAAATAAAATAAATATAAAATGATATATTATAAACATTATATTAAAAATATTAAATATCTATTTTTTTAACAAAAAAACATCACTTCACTACTTTTCTCATCCCACCAAACACCAATTTACTATCACTTCTTTTATCTTCTCTTCCCACCAAACACCAATTTACTCTCACTTCCCTTCCTTTCCCTTCCCGTCCTAGCCAAACAAGCCCTAAGTGAATTTGTTTACCGCTAAATATAATATAAACAAGAGACTTTATAATACTGCCACGTATGTATATATGTGTCGTATATATTTATTAGGATTCACATTAAATTTTATAATTTAAAATAATACTGATGGGCACCGACAGATGCTGTAGACGAGGCGGATCCCACCATGAAATTTTATATGGATTCGACGTTTTGTGGCTCTAAAGTCAAAGATTGGTCACTGTAGCGTTACTCCAAATCAATATAGTCCCCCGATATTGCGTTATAAATTAAAGTTTCTTTTTGTTCCATTAAATATTCCTTCAAAATAAATACATTAAATTTAATGTTGGTTAAGAATGATTTTTTTTAACCGAATGTTATTGGTGTAGTTTTTTTTTTAGAAGTTTTTTTTTTTTTTTTAAATTTTTTTTTTAATGTTATTGGTGTAATTGATAATTTTGTTTGGTGTTGACAATTAGTATAGATTAACATTGTTACATTATTGCCAATAAAAACAGTTGTTTAGCGGCATTGATGTGCATATCAAGATGTTTTATATTCAGATCTTTCCACTCTCAATAGTTACAATTTAAAAAAATAAATCCAAAATAAAAAAAACACCCACAGTGGGATTTGAACCCACGACCACAAGATACGTTTTATCAATTGAACTAGACAAGTTTTGTTAATTTACCTAAATGATTAAAAGTGCCCATTAATAGAAATTCAATAATAAAAGCGCAACACCTTATGTTAAAAAAAAGTGCAACACCTTAAAATTTAGAAATAAAATCAAAATTAAATTTTAAAGTAATAATTAAACCATTTAAAAAATCTATAGACAAAATATAATATAAACGTTTAATTGGTCAATAATAATAACAATATAATATATATGAGTTAAATGATTCAATTCTATAAATTTTTATCGAAAATATATATCAAATATCAATTATCAATTGCAACTCTTAAAAAAAAATCAATTGCAACTCTTAAAAAAAAACCAATTGCCACTAAAGTAAGCTTGCACACTCCCATTTTATAAGAAGCCCATATAAACTTTCTATTCGTACTTATTTAAGTGAAAAAACTGTCATTTTTCCTTCGGAGTCCGAAAAATTAAGAAAGAAAGTTAAATATTGAATTTCGTAATTAAAAGAGTGGTTGTAATGTTAAATAAGTTAAATTATGCTGAATTCTTTAATAAAAATTATCATTAAATTTATATATTATTGTACTTGAAAATTAATATTTATGGATGTATCCATATAGTTAAGATGTTATTAAAGCAATTATTATTATTATAATTATAATAGTTATTGAAGCATTAATCCAATGACATATAAGTGTATTACATGGTAACCAACATGTTATATGTAGAGGAGTCCACACGAATGAAGTGAACACATTTCATAACATTTATAAGATATATTAGCCACTTTTTTTTTTTTTTTTTTTGAAAAAAAGCCAAACTTCATGAAACTAAAAAGATCCATACAACCAAGAAATCCCCATGAATGGACCACAAGAAAATCCGTCTCCACAAGCCGGAGCGTGACCACTCCAATAAGAAGAATCGACAACTAGGCCTAGTCTATTATAAGAACCAACCTTTCGCATCATGATCTTAACCGGAATGGAATATCGAGATTCCAAAAGGACAGACCAAACAACTATCATAACCACCAACATGGGGTTTTTTGGATAGTTTTTAGGAGGTAATCTAATGTCCATCTCACTGACTGAAGAGCAGGACCCCACTAAAGATAAGGAAAAAAAGTTAACCCCCAAAGAGGGAAACAGATCCTCCAGCCACGAATTGATTGAAACCCATCTAGACTTCTGACCTTTATCAACAAATTACGCCTCGGGCGTAGCAAAGATATACCAACATGAGATACTCCTAGTAAGACCCACCCATACACTAAAGAAAAACATAAAATTACAACAATCCATCCTCACAAAAGTCCGTACAAAATTTAAAATAACAGCCATCCAATACACAAAAAAGGCAACCCATTCAACTGACACAAAACAGACAAAATAACCATGAAACCAAACCGTTTCATCACACCAGATGAGTTTTACAAAAATCATGTCCAGCTCATTAATCTGGACTAGCAAGCTGTCTAGCACCAATCTCACCTGGAGCAGCGAAAATTGCAGGGCTCTCTGACCGAGCCCTGCTTTCTGGAAAAGTTGAGCACACCGTCTTCTAAGCAATGCCATCCCCCACGCGCAGATGAGTTTGTTGTCGCACTCGCCATCGATGCCCACCAAAATGGTCGTCTTCTTCACCTGCAATGCATCTTTTTCTTTCTTCTTCCCACGGTCAAATGGGAACTCCTCTTCATTCTTCGCCCAAATACGACCCTTCTTTCGGGTCAGACTAGTCTGAATCCTAGGGTCCTCCCTCTCTTTGAAAAAAGAGGCCATCCTTTCACCAAAGAAACCTTCACAAGTGATTCCATAGAAGATCCCCAACGACTTTCCCTTTTTCTCCTCAAACAGCTCACCAAGAGCTCCCACCTCTTTGCTCGCAATCGAGCCCCCGAACCGCCCACAACTCGAGCTCCAGAGAGACCTCGTTGGGGCCCAAGATCGCACACGATGGTGCCCAAAAACGCTCACGTTCGAGTCTCCAGGGAGACTTCCACGGAGCCTAGAGAGGCTTTGTCTCTCTCTAAAACTGAGAGAGAGACTGAACCTCATTTCCTAGATATGTTAGCCACTTTTTTCATCACTAACTGATTTTAAGATAAATGACCATACTATTTAATATTAGTATCAAAGACCATACTATTGATCTCCCGATCAACCCGTAACACTAAACAGTGAAAACTGTTTCAGTTGATAAAATTTGTGATACCTATTTAAATTTGAGGCGTAATTATTTGATAGAATTAAAATTTTAGGATAAAAATTATTACAATACTCAACTAAAAGGAAAAAAAGAAGAGAATAATAGCACACTATTATTTATATTTCATTTGGGCAAATTAATGGGCCGAAAAGGCGTGTTACAGCCTCAAGCCCTTAGGGCACATCTTAGCCCAAGTAGTAGATTTACGACAGTTCGCGTTTTCCTTTCGCCGGCAACGGAACGACGGCGAAGGTAACAGAGGTTTACGGCGGAGCTACGTAGCGCGGGAAAATCAACGGCGGTGAATCGTAAACATATTAGCAACTAGTACTGACCATCTGCCTTCCACTTCCAGCTTCTATTAAGTTCCAGAGTTGGGAGATCAAAATACAAACTAGCGGGTTGTGCCGAATTCGTACGGCATAGAGCTTCGTGTTTTGTGGTTCATGTATCCGATGCTCTACTCGGCGTGGCTTCGGAGGTTTGATGCTGTTGTTGGTAGATTAGAGTTTTATTTTGCTTTGCAGTGTTTAAATGTTAGCAATTTATGACACAGGTGTGCTACTAATTGGTTTTGAAATGTGCATACTATTTAATATGTTATTAAAGCATTAAGCCTAAATGGGTATTCATTTCAATAAATGAAATTGGGATTAGATTCATAATTGGTGAAACTAAGTGGTACCATTGATTTTGAGGGGTATATTGAGGAGATCACGGAGACCTAATTTATAAGATACTTCTCTCATCTATAATTGGTTTTGAGATGAATATGCATATTATCTTATATTAATTCTCTTTAATGAACTTCTATATGGATGTATTCAGAGTTTTACTTAGTTGGGTTTTTCTTGCAGATATTAGGAAATTTCATGAATTGGGTCTTTCAGTATTCTATGAACTTTTGCTTCATTTTTCTGGAGAGAAGCTGTGTTTCTAGCTTAGGGTTTCAATCGGGTTTGAAGCAGTCAAGTATAAGCACCAAGGATTGCTTGTAAAACAAATTGTGTTCATTTTTTATGAAACAAGGGTAACCACGCCCGTCTCTAGGTCAGGCACCGGAGACATCGAAGGTAAATGTCACAGATGAGTCTTGAACCCAGGACCTCGAAGGGACCATACCTTCAAAGCCCAAGTTTTCAACCACGCCACCCTTTGAGGACGATTTGTGTTCATTTAAAACAGAGAAGATGGAAATTTTTAGAGCAAGTATCACTAAGTCTTATGAATTTGTTGGTTTGGTATGTTGTTCGCTAGTTTTACGTCTCTCCACAATTAGCTTTAGATTTTTTTTTTGATATCTATAACTGTCCCTGTCAGGGACATAGATCATTACAATATTTGAATGTCAAGAAAATGCGTAGTAAAATTAATTCATAGGTAGATGACCACCATGGATTGAATTGAATCCATAATCTCTTACTTCCCCAAGGTCCCTCTTGACGACCACTAGGTCAATCCATAATGGTTAGTTAGCTTTAGAATTCTACCACTGGATTGAGAAAAAAGAGTTTTTCGCTCTCATCAGAGACATGTTGTATCTTAGTTCACGTGTATCATGGATAATTTAATGCTTAAAGATGGTAGATCAGCATGGGAGGTCTTGGGAGAGCTGATTGATAGCTATGAAATTTGTAATTCAATCAGGCTATCAGCTTTTGAAATTGAACGATATGGATAAGTTTTGGAACTCGGATTAGGAAATGGTTGCCTGTGAACACAGTGAAAATGTGATTACTTATTATTTGATTGATTATGCTTTTTGTTAGGAATGAAAATTAGAGGCAATTTCAGTAGTTACTCGATGCTGAAGATTGAAATTTGACCTAATGTCATTAATTTTAACATGGTCATTGATAAAGCAAATAAAATGGGTGATGTGGATCTTGCTCTGAAGGTTTCAAGGAGAACTAGAATAATTTCAGGACAGTGTATCACCCGATATAAGTACTTACCTATAACTGTATCATAAATAGGTTCCATAGAAAATGTTCTTTGTGAAATGATTAAGTTGGGACTAGATTTCAATGTGAGAATATATGCCACTTTGATATATAGGTTTGCAAGGAAAAAAAGTTTGGATTTAGTGATGAAATGGTTGAAATGGGCTTTTGATTCAGACATTATTGTATATAATTTCATCATCTATTAATATTTACATACTCTCCCGGATCAGTTTACTTTCTCAATCCTTACACTTAGAATTCACGACCACATTATTGAAAGAAACCTTGTGAAAGATGCTTTCACTCACAACATTCTCATCAACTATACGTTCCGAGTCTAAAGATGTTGGGTACCAAGAAATTACTGAGCAGCATGATCGTTCATGGTATAGAACCTGGTATTGTAACTTATGGCACTCTGGTTGATTGGTGTTGCAAGGAACGGAAAATGGAAGCTGCAGCTCAGATTTATGATAAAATAGTAAAGGTAGATGGAAAATCCAACTTGGTTTATAATTCTATTTTAGATGGTTTGTGCAACCAAGGTTCAGTTGATGCTGCCTAACTCTTTGACAAATTTCAGCAAAATGGTTTCCTCTATACAGTAACCTACAACACATTTCTAAATGGATATTGCCTAGTATTGTTGAATTGAACAAATGCGACAAATTGCTTGTAAATTGCAAGTATAATCTCTTGGGTAATGTTGGCAGTGCAGTTGTATCATCTGTCTAAATCCCACTACTTTTCTTCTCGAAGTACCAAAATTATATTTCAGGTTCTAATAACTCCACAATTCTTGCTTTCTTGGATTTTTTTTTTTTTTTTTTTTTTTTTATATTCGTGACTGTTCGGGCTAGTTTGTGCGCACCTCGACTGTTGTCACGGGAATACAACCTGACTCTACAACATTTGGATATCAAGAAAACACGTAGGAAATTAATCCATAGGTAGATAACCACCATGAATTGAAACCATTGCCGCTTAATTTCTCAAGGCTCTTTTGACTACTAGGCCACTTCGTGATGGTTTTCTTGGATTATGTTATTCAAGTTCCGAGAAGTTATCTGAAGCTAAAAAGCTTGTTTCTGCTGCTCAAGTCTGCAGAGCTCAAGAAGCTGTTGTTAATGGAAGACCCTTCTCAGATGCCTTGGTTGAGTTTGAGGTCCTTTACAACATCAATGAGCAACTTCAACCAGAAGACATTGATGTTCCTTTCACCAAAGTAAGACCTGTCAAGAAAGTTGCATTAGTTGTTGTAACTGGTGACCTGGTCTCTGTGGCGGTTTCAACAACACCATCATCAAGAAAGCTGAAGCCAAAATCTTAGAATTGAAGAAATTGGGTAATCAATACACTGTCATCAGTGTTGGCAAAAAGGGTTACTCCTATTTTCCTCGCCAGCCTTACATTCCAGATAAGTTCCTTAAAGGTGGAACTCTCCCAACTGCCAAAGAAGCTCAATCCATAGCTGATGATATTTTTCACTCTTTGTCAGTGAGGAAGTTGATTAAGTAGAGCTTTTGTACACTAAATTTGTCTTTGGTCAAATCTGATCTTGTAATTCACAACCTCCTTCCTCTGTGGTGTGAATGGAATCTGTGTGGATGCTGCAGATGAGTTTTTCAGGTTGACAACAAAGGAAGGGAAGTTGACAGTGGAAAGGGATTCAGTGAGGACAAGCACTTCATAATTCTCACCAATTTGTCACCACGAGGTGGTGCAGTTGGTTGAAGACTTGGGCTTTGAAGGTGTGTTCCCTTCAAAGTTCAAGGTTCGAGACTCACTTGTGATATAATTTGTATATATCTCCCGTGTCTCCATTCCTTCGATGTCTCTCGGTACCTAGCCTAGGGACAGGCGTGGTACCCTTGTTTAAAAAAAAAAAAAAAAACTCACCAATTTTGGAGTTTGAGCAGGACCAGTTCAGATTGTATTTGAACAGCCAGATTTTGAGGGCTCTGCAGGAATTGCCGCTAGGGTGAGTGCTATGAGCAATGCAACTGATGATAATGCTTCTCAACTGTAGAAAACTCTGTCGATTGTGTACTATAAACATCGCCAAGCTAAGATCAATGGAGAAATATTAGGGATCATTGCTGGTGCTAATGACTTTACTTAATTTTGTCTGTTTTGAGTATGTCTCCCCATATTTGCTTGCTTTTTCCTGTTTCTTCCTTCCTTTCTTTACACACATCAATATTCACTGTACCATTCAACAATGCAATTTTATAGTGTATATATATGCAAATTGTAAGTCTTTCTTTTCTGCTTCTCACTTTCTGTGCTAAGTTTATATTCCCTTACAAATGTTAACTATTAAAAACAATTCTACACTGTACTGCTCCATAGATTTGATTCCTGAATGATTCTTTCATGAAAGTTGCACTACTTTGGTTTTATCATGTCTTGTGTTTTAGGGGCGATTGAAGCAAGAAGAATAAAATGGTTATGAGTGAAGAGTATAGGTAAATGATTAAGGAGAAAATAGTTATCTATGTTTATGACTAAAAAGATACCCTTATGAGAAGAATGATAAGTTGTTACGAAGAGAATAAATAATAATGATCGAGGGATGGATATTGATTATGGATGAGTACGAATATAATAACCATTCATTGTAATTTTCATTACAACCAAATTTGGTTTTTTCCTTTTCTATTTGCAATCAATTGATTTTGTTTTGACATGCATACAGCACACTCCTAAATAATTTATTTCTACTATTTTCTTTAAATATCAGTAATAAAATAAACTATTAACTATTAAATTGAAAAAGTTCTATAAAAAAAGTTGATGGAAATAAAGAACAATTCAATTTATTATTTATTATTATTATTTTAAAGCTAAGAACAATTCAATTGCACGCTAAGTATCGGTCAAAAATAAAATCGAACCAATGGACCGAAATAAAAGCAATTTGTTTATTTATTAAGTATTTAAATTATCTAAACTAAGAAATGAAAATCCATCAAATCTCAAACCATTTACCGATAATTATCCCACGTGGGACTCTCTAACTTTGTTCACTCCTAAATAGTGTTTAATTATCAGAGAATATTCGTTGACGACGTGGCACATTTTCCTATGACGTGGCAATTTCTGATTGTACCTTCCTCTTGGGACCCATTTAACACAAAAACCATTTTGGACCGTTGATTTAATTCAACCAAAATTCACAGGCGAACAGGCAAAAATCTCTCATGGCCGTGAGCTTAGCCACTTCCTTTTTATGCTGTTTATCGGCGCAACCTTGCATGGTCTGTGTGTTAATTGAACATTTCGTCCTTTTCTTCGCATTGGGATCTTGATTTTTTATTCTATTTTCCCTTTAATTGTTCTTTATTAGCGCGATTTTAGAGGGAGATTGGTCGGGATTGCGATCTGAAGCTTGTTTGGGTGATGGGTTTTTGGATTTGAACGAAGAAGAAGAAGAAGAAGGGAAGTGAGGTTTTGGTTTGATTGTTGTTTCGTTTTCTAATGGAGGTGGCGCTTCAGGCACAAGCGGGGAGTTCGAAGTTTAGACTCTTTCATGGAATTAGAGCGTCGTCTACTGTTTCTACTACACTGGTATTGAGCTGTAGTTGATTTCTTTTTTGTTCGTCGTTGGTACTATTATTCTCTGTGTTTGATTTTATGTTTCTTTGGTTGTAATTTGTAATGGTGATTGATTCAAATGATGTTTTCGTTTGGGGGTTGCATTTGTATCTGTATTTGGTTCGTTTATTTTTTGAGTGGATTCATTTTCGTCATTCTATTCGTTTTTTATCAATTTGGAGGATATGGGTCGTTTTTGTGTTGTGTTTGTTTAAAGATATGTGGAAATGCGTGATGGATTTGATGAATTTCAATGCCACAAGAACAGAGTTCTGATGGGTTTGCTATTTTGTTAACATTACTGATTACTTTACTTGCTTGGCTGAAATGTATTGCAATTCTTATTTTTGTAATTTGGGATTGAGATTGACTTACCTTAATCTGCATTTCTGACTTTACCTTTATGGAATCAGTCTCCATTATGGTTCAGAGGGAACTTTGTAGCTGGGAAGTCATTCAGAATTGTTGCACGCCAGTCAGGTTTATTCATGTGGTTTTCACGTTTATATTTTGTAGTTTTATTCATTTGTATACATCATTTTCATGATCAAACTGAAACTGAACCCTTGTAGATTCTTCAAGGAAGAGGTCTAGGAAATTGTCAACAGCGAGACTTGAAAGCTCTGCATCAAAGGGATTCAAACCAAAAGTTCCTGTAGGAGCAAGCACCCCTAAAAGAGATGATGAAGAGAAAGAAGGCTCTGAAACGCTGAAATCTAGTACACAGAAGGAGCCCGACCAGGCAGCTGTTAAATTGAAGGTAGGGGATGAGGACTTATCTGGAGCTAGAATTTTGCAAGAGGATGAAGATGAAGAAAAAGGTATTGAGAATGATGCAGAAAGTAAAAGCTCTTTGACAAGTAAACCTACTTCAGTTATTGAAAGTACTGCAGCAATCGATAAGGGATTGATAGACAAAAGATCGCAGGAGAAAGAAGAAGAGAATGAACCAGGTACTGCAGCAATTGATAATGGAATGAAAGACAAAAGATCACAGGAGAAAGAGCCAGGTGATACAGTTTCAGAGGTTGTAGAAAACTCTGCGAAATATGAACCCCTTGAGACAGTAGAAAAGTTAGCCAAGGAAGATTCTTTAAAGTTAAAGTTGGAGATGGAAGCAAATGCCAAGAGACAGGAAATTGAGAGACTGGCTGAGCAAAACTTCTTAGGAGGCAATAGAGTATTTGTTTTTCCGCCAGTTGTTAAACCGGATCAAAATATAGAAGTATTCTTTAATAGGAGTCTTTCGGTTCTGAATAAAGAGCCAGATGTCTTGATCATGGGAGCATTCAATGAATGGAAGTGGAAATCTTTTACTAAAAGGCTTAACAAAGCAAATCTAGATGGGGATTGGTGGTCTTGTCAGATTCGCGTTCCCAAAGAGGCCTATAAGATAGACTTCGTATTCTTTAATGGGAAAGATGTCTATGAAAATAACGATGGAAAAGATTTCTGCATATTTGTGGAAGGTGGAATGGATGCCTCTGCATTTGAAAATTTCTTATTAGAGGAGAAACGAAAAGAACTAGAACGACTTTCTGAAGAGAAGGCTGAAAAGGAAAGACGAGAAGAAGAGTTGAGGCGAATAGAAGCTGCGAAGGCTGCTAGGGAAGCTGACAGAGCCCAAGCGAAGGCAGAGATTGAAAAAAGAAGAGAGAGGCTAAATCAACTTTCAAAAGTAGCAGTGAAGTCTGTTGACAATGTTTGGTTCATTAAACCTGCTGAGTTTCAAGGTGAAGACTCAGTCAGGTTATACTATAATAAAAAATCAGGTCCTCTGGCTCATGCAAAAGAGCTTTGGATTCATGGTGGGCATAATAATTGGACAGATGGAGTATCCATTATTGAAAGGCTGGTCTTTTCTGAGATAAAGAACAATTGTGAGTGGTGGTATACTGATGGTACGTGTAAATATATGTCTTCCGTTCCTTTTATATCTGGTATCGGGATGGAAGCATGTAGATGTTGCGTTACTCATATATATAAAAATGAGTGAATTTTCCTTTTCCGTAAACTCTGCATATGCTTGGAACGTAGATGTCTTTAAATCTTAAATAACCACTTTGGAGACAGTAGATTATGACGAATAAACAAAATTCCTTGGCCAGAAAAATGTAGAACTCTTATTACCATCCATCTTCTTGCCCTTCTTACACACAAATAATTGATTTTTGACCGGTCGAACTTTGACAAACCCTGTCCTTAGAAGAAATGTAACGAAAAACATCAGGTGATGGAGTGTGGCACTGGACAATTGTCACCATAATATTTCACAAGTTTTCTCCCTCCAAAAAACAAAGATTCTTAGTAATAGATATTTGAAATATTGTGACAGTAGCTATTGCCAAGTTATACATAATTGATTTTAGCTACCAAAATGATTTGTCTGCTTTTGGTCCAAGTTGTTAATCATTATTGGGTGGGGGGAAGAATGCTACACTTACTGGTTTTCAGACCAATATCTCTTCTAATGCTCTAGAAAGATGTTTGTGGGGGATCAGAGAAGGCTGTAAAATTTATATGCACCCTTGGTTAAAGAGAAAAAAAATGTTGATCTGAGTACTCTGATCACTTTATTTGCAAGCTGATGTTTAAATTGAATTGATTGTACTTACTCAACTGCACATTTTGCAGTAATTGTACCTGATCAAGCCATTATTCTGGATTGGGTTCTTGCTGATGGGCCACCCAAAAAATCCAATATTTATGATAACAATCAACATCGTGATTTCCATGCCATTGTTCCAAAATCCAATTCTGAGGAGCTAAACTGGGTTGAGGAAGAACACCGGATTTATAGGAAACTTCAGGAAGAGAGGAGATTAAGAGAGGAGGCTGCCCGTGCCAAGGTCAATTCACCAAAATTTTATAGCCAACTCAATATTTGATTTCCTTTTGATTTAAAGTAGTCACTGTACACATCTATATACAGACGTAGGTCACCTTTCATGCAGATGATATCAAGCATCATGAATTGCTGCCTATTTGCTTGATTTGTTTTCTTTCTTTTATTTAGTGATTTTTTAGCTTGGTCTAGTTTTTAAGTTCAAATACATGTGGGGGTGGGGATTTAAAGTTCTAACCTCTTGATCAAGGGTATGCTCAAGTTGGCACTTAGACTAATTGTTTCTCAGAAAATGTAAGGGTATTCTTGTTTAGCCTTTGCGCTTTAACTCTCCTACCTTTTTCTTTTTTGTTTGAGTACAACAAATGTGGTGGTGTGTAGCCATTGTGCTATGTTTATGTAAGCAACTCTTTTTTCATGGAAGTTTTAAGTAGTTTTTGTTAACTCCCTCTCACTTGCAACTACTAATTTGCAAATCTCTTTGTTATAGGCTGAAAGAACTGCACGTATGAAATCTGAGACAAAAGAAAGAACCATGAAAAGCTTTCTATTATCACAAAAGCACATAGTGTTTACCGATCCCATTGAAGTTCAAGCAGGAAGCATAGTAACCGTCTTTTACAATCCTGGCAATACACCTCTAAATGGAAAACCTGAAGTATGGTTCAGATGTTCATTTAATCGGTGGTCCCACCCTAAGGGTCCATTGCCACCACAAAAGATGTTGCCTGCAGATGGTGGCAGTCATGTGAAAGCCACTGGTGAGATTATTGGATGAGATTAACGACATCCTTATGTTTGTTAACCGGTCATTTTCGCTGTAAATTTGATATGGTGAAATCCTCTCTTTTCTCCTCTCTCTGTTTGCGCTTTAGGAGATGCTTGATTGTGTTGTTTTTATTTGTTTTTGCAGTTAAGATTCCACCTGATGCATATATGATGGATTTTGTATTTTCTGAGCGGGAAGATGGTGGGACATTTGACAATAAAAACGGAATGGATTACCACATACCTGTGGCTGGTGGAATAATTAAGGAGCCACCACTTCACATTGTGCATATTGCTGTAGAAATGGCTCCTATTGCAAAGGTAAACTTTTGAGTTCGAGTTGATTCATAATTCATTGTACTATTTTATAATCTTTATTTATTTATTATTATTAGTTTTAATGAGAAATGAGTTCAGATTGAGAAAAATGAAAGAGTAAACTAAGGCATACAAAAAGCTAGCTCAACAACAGGAGCTTAAAAATGACAAGGAATATGCTTTCTCCTTGGATTCGTTAGCATCTAATTTTAGAATATCAACGAGAAAAATATGCTTTCCCGCTTTTGTTAATGCAGATATTGCAAGATAAGAGTACTCATATACATTTTTCTCTTTTTATTTATTATGCTACCCAGGTTGGTGGTCTTGGTGATGTGTTGACTAGTTTGTCCCGGGCGATTCAAGATTTGAACCATAATGTGGACATTGTTCTTCCGAAATATGACTGTATGAACCTAAGAAATGTAAGCTTTACTGCCAACTAGTTCATAAATCTCCTTATACTTTTATCCATATTGCTCGGTTTCATTGTAATGATTTCAGAATAAGATATTGCTACGAATAGTTGATAATGTACATTGTATTGCATGACGATCTTTAAGTATTAGTGTACCATCGAGTTTTTTTTTACTACACTGAGCTTTTTATCGTTCCTTTTCTCCCTTTACTTCTTACTTCATCCCCAGGGCGTCTAAAAGATGCACATTATGAATGCTGCTTGAATATCTTGAAACATTGTAAATGCTTTTTCACAATTGATCTCTCTGCAAAAACCGTCTTGTTTTACTTAGATTCAAAATTCTGAATAAAATTCATGACTTAGGTGGAAAATTTTCACCATCAACGAAGTTATTTCTGGGGTGGAACAGAAATAAAAGTCTGGTTTGGCAAAGTGGAAGGGCTCTCTGTTTACTTTTTGGAGCCTCAAAATGGGTAAGTCTTACAACTATGTCTTTGAAATATCTAGGTTGTTATGTCATGATGTTATCAAGAATAGTTTGTATTATTGGATTTTTTTTTCTGCTTTGGCTTTTGATTGCTATAGAAAAGGATATCTAATATTTCACTTGATTCTAATCCCTTTTTCCTTTCAATTTATTGTTTCTAATTTCTTAACTTGTCATACAAATTGATTGGTAAGGCTCAGGTCAGTTTCAAGTTGTTTTTGCATATGAAACTCTCTGTAGTACTGTGCCTCAGAAACTATTCCTTGGAGGAAAACTCTGACGAAACCTTCGAAGTATACTTGTTGAACTCCCTTCCCCCCTCCATTTCTCTCTCATTTTGTTTGATCTTTTCCATTATAAATAAGAAAGTATCATTTCACAATATCTGTTTCCCCGGATTGGCACCTTTATGCCTGCTCTTGAACGTTCTCTTTGCAGGATTTCTTCAAAGAAATATCTAATATATGTATCCCCATTTCTTAGATTTTTTTGGACAGGATGTATATATGGTTGTAGAAACGATGGAGAGAGGTTTAGTTTCTTTTGTCATGCTGCTCTTGAATTCTTACTCCAAGGAGGATTTCATCCTGTAAGTATTCACTTAACTAATTACTAATTTGTAGCGGTTTTATCATGTGAATTTCTTTAATCCGTTCTGTATTATTTGTGAATGGAACAAAAAATAAAACGTTGATAGAAAATATGTACGAGACTATGAATGTTTAAAAAAGCATACCGCGCCCTTAGATGTAGATGCCTGGGTGCAAGCACTATCAATTTATTTCTAAGTGGGAGATTATTGTAGTTTATTTTTAATAATCTTCTTTGTATTGAGATCAAATTGATCACTTTGTAGTTTTTCCTCCCTTAAATCCTGCAATTTTTTGAAGCATTTCTTTGCTGATGTACCATTGATATGTTAATTTGTGTTTGAAGGAAAAGAAGGTAAGTTGAAAAATAAACCTTTCTTTATCATTATCATTATCTTTATCATTGAATGTTTATTTCCTATAAAAAAAGATTTTACTTAGGCAATTAGATCTTAGATTTTGTTTTCCTTCTCTCTCTTTAACATGCAAGTACATGTATCGTTACATTCTTAATTATGTTTTGTCTTTTGCAGGATATTCTCCATTGCCATGATTGGTCTAGTGCACCAGTTGCTTGGTTGTTCAAGGAACAATACATTCACCATGGCCTTTCTAAAGCTCGAGTCGTCTTCACTATTCACAATTTAGAATTTGGAGAGCAGCTTATTGGGAGAGCCATGTTGTACTCGAACAAGGCTACAACAGTCAGTAATCACGTTATTAAGCAATAGCTTGACCATGCATTACTTATCGATATTGATTACTTTCTGTGTATTATCTGTCTTCTCTATCTGTCTTTTATGTGTAGAATACTTCGTTCTCCGATGGTATAAAATTTAACTGAACGTCTTTCTTCAACAAGTTATGCACGCATAACATCTTTCAAAGTGTCATCTGTACTTCAATATTTTTATTTCTTACCTTAAGAAGTCGTTAAATTTGAATATTTCTCAATCATTTCATCAGCCAAGAGGCATATGTTTCTTGATTGACTAGCAGTCAATGTAGATATCAATAATATTTTTGATTCCTTCGAACTAATATAATATCTCCATTATACGTGCTCAATTGATTGGATTCTTCATAAAATGAGGTTAAGTAGATAGCCTAAGTTGCGGTCTTTTGATTTATGGCATTCTTTACAATTGATTTGTAGTTTTTCATGCCTTATCATTTGAATTTCCCTGCGTGTATATGCAGGTTTCTCCTACATACTCAAAGGAGGTTGCGGGAAATCCTGTCATTCAACCTCATCTTCACAAGTTTCATGGCATAGTGAACGGAATTGACCCTGACATATGGGACCCATACAATGACAAGTTTATTCCTGTAAGTGTGTATAGCTCTTATTCATTTGCAACATCTTCTGTTGCAAATATTTTGTGTAGGTTTTCACAATAAAAGTATGCCCTCTCTATAAAACTTACTTCAAAGAATATCTTATATAGATAGATTTTCACTTTTGACTCATTGGAAGAAATTTATGCTTACCTCCTATTTTTATCAAAGAAAAATTTAGTTATGGGGTTATGGCTTTCTGAATATTCTATAATGAACCTGAAGTAACTGGATTTTTCTTTGGGCTTTTGATATTAATGAAATTTACTCTGATATTTATTTATATAAATGATCCAGGTATCTTACACTTCAGAGAATGTTGTTGAGGGAAAAAGAGCTGCTAAGGAAGCGTTACAACAGAGACTTGGCCTACGTAGGTCTGATCTTCCTTTAGTAGGAATTATCACTCGCCTAACTCATCAAAAAGGAATTCATCTCATCAAGCATGCCATCTGGCGAACTCTTCATCGGGGAG
Source organism: Sicyos edulis (assembly GCA_036507275.1). Lineage (NCBI taxonomy): Eukaryota > Viridiplantae > Streptophyta > Magnoliopsida > Cucurbitales > Cucurbitaceae > Sicyos > Sicyos edulis. Next base: position 36,934,631 of record CM071853.1, read on the forward strand.
GACAGGTTTATCTTCCCGCACTCTATCCTTCTTTTTCTTGAAATCGCAGTTTGGTTCCTTTCTAGTTTTTTTACTAAGAAAAACATTTGATTTTTGGTCCAATGTTTAGCCTGCTTTACTAAGAAATGTTATGAAGATTGGCTCCTAGAGGTTGTTGCTAATAAGATATGCTATGACAGGTTGTGTTGCTTGGTTCAGCTCCTGATCCACGCATTCAAAATGATTTTGTGAATTTGGCAAATGAGTTGCATTCATCTTACCCAGATTGTGCTCGCCTTTGCCTGACTTATGATGAGCCTCTTTCGCACCTGGTATGTTGATTCAGAACTCAATTCAATAGTTCTTCCAATTTAGTTATTAACGCATCTAATCGATAATTGTAGATATATGCCGGCGGAGATCTGATACTGGTCCCTTCAATTTTTGAGCCATGTGGTCTAACTCAGCTCACTGCAATGAGATATGGTTCAGTACCTGTTGTCCGAAAAACTGGAGGTTTGAGCAATAATTTTTCCTAGTAAAGAGTGACATTATCTCGATTTAGCTACCTATTACTTGCTTGATTGAGCTACTTTGACTAATAGTAGCTCTAAAACATGAAGTTGTATAACCGTTACTAGCAAACTTAGTAATAACGAATTAACCACCGTCTTTGAAACGTAGTCAAACGAAAAAAGGCATTTTTCATTTCAACAGCCTGCAACTATACTCTAAAGTCTGTTTATTATTATTGGCAGGTCTTTATGACACCGTATTTGACGTCGATCATGATAAAGAAAGAGCACAAGCGTCGGGCCTTGAACCAAATGGATTCAGTTTTGAAGGAGCAGATCCATCTGGTGTTGACTATGCTCTTAATAGGTCAGTTTTGTTACAACTATGTATATATGTTATTGTATTTATCGCTTTCGTAGGTTTAGGCCCAGTAGGCCCGGTAGGCTCGTTAGGGTTACCTTGTACTCTATAAATAGGCATTGCCTCATCTAATAATAATAGAACGACTATTCGGTCCAATCTCTCGAGTAACAAGTTTAACATTTTCTTCAAACTAGCCTTCGTATTCCAAGGAAAAGTGAATAAAAGTGACAATCTCTACTACTTTATTCGCTGATAATCAATGACGATCCATTTTTAACTCGGGTCGAATGTTAAGAGTGGTTGATACCATCAAACATTTGAGCATTCTATGTTCTGATTGAATTGGTTGCAGTTCTACCATCATCATGCTCCTCTCGTGAATGTATACATGTTACAATAACTTCCATTAATAAAAGTTCATTTTTTCATTTCAGGGCAATCTCTGCTTGGTATAACGATCGAAGTTGGTTTAATTCACTATGCAAGAGAGTGATGGAGCAAGACTGGTCTTGGAACCGGCCTGCTCTTGACTACTTAGAGCTTTACCATGCAGCCCGGAAATAAAAAAAAACGAGATGAACAATCGTAAAAGGAAGCAATATCGGTATCGATCCAACTGAAACTCGACGTCTAGTACAGGTTTAGTTATTATTCTTGCTTTCATTTCCCTCATTTCAAAGATCTCTTAGTCACTAGGGGCCAAGAAATCTATATGGTGGCACAAGCTTTAGAGTTCAATAATTCCTTCATCTTTCTGTACCTTACAAGCATATTTCAGCATAGATAGATATAAATGCAGCAACAGCATTCTCATTTCATGAACAGAAATATGCTTTGATGTTTCAATAAATGAAATCTTATTATAATAAGATAAAAGTGGTATATGCAGTGACTTGTTCACCACTGAAAATGTTCATTAGTTTTTTAGTATTATTATTATAATTTTGATGGTTGAAGTTGCTTCTGCTAGGACAACCATTCAGGTGGTAGATAGATGGTGGTGGAAATTATTGTTTTGAGACTGACTGTGAGGTGGTCATAAACCAAAACTTTTTGGAAGGTAGCAATTGATTTTGATATCTAGGCCTCATTTAATGCTCTTTATCTCAAAGACTATAATAGTTCAAAATATTTTAGTCAAAAAAAGAAAAGAAAAGAGTAAGTAGGGGAGTGGGGTTTGGTGCGCTTAGAGCATCTAAAATTTGAAGCAAGGTCCTTTTTTGGGTTTAGATCCTTGTATACTTTAATATAGGAGATGGGATAAAAAATAGTAAATCCATACCAATTGGCCCAAAACCTGTTCACACACTCTTCTTTGTTTTTAATGGTTCATATTTTAATTAGGCTAATCAAATTACATAATCTCATTAAAAAAAAAAATCAGTTGAAGTGGTTTTTCTTTCGTTCTCTTATCTTTTCTAGGTGTCTCCAAAAAGTGTCATGGTGGTTGAATTCTTAAGTTTTGAAGGTGTGTTTTCACCAAAGTCTAAATTTGAGATTCTCTTATGACATTAATTTGAAGATATCTCTCGTTGATATCTTATCCTTTTCTTGGCGGTGAATATGTTTTGTTTTTTTTTGGTTCATTTTATGGATGTAAAGTCATTGATTATTGTTGCTATTTAGCAGTCCTACACCACCCACCTGGTGAATCTAACTAACCACACTTAATCATGCCTACAAAATCCAATTAATGACTTTTGATATGCCATATTTTGGATTTTATGTAAAGTTAATGCAAAGGTAAAAATAAAAGGTAGATCTTCCATTCCCATGTGCTGCCAATTTTTAACCTTCAGATAATTATTAACACATGTTTTAATGAGAAATCTATAGCACTTTTGTACTACGCCACTAAGAAAATTTATTTTAGATAATTTATCATTAGCAGCACATTCTACCTCTTGTATTATATTTGCAGCATAATTTTTAAAATAATTCATCTATAGCATATTTATTTCTATCACTCACTTAGTGATAGTCTATCACTCACCTAATGATAGAACTTAATTTAGATTTCTATCACTGATAGAAAACTTAAGCAGTGATAGAATGAGTCTATCAATGATTGAATTCTATCACTAATAGAACTCAACAAGTGATAGAAGTCAATTTGGATTTTCTGCTACAAATGAAATTATTTTGGATTTTGTGCTATAGATGAAAATATTTTGCCATTTTTTGTTATACATGCAAAATCCCCTTTATTTTATGAGAAATCTATAGTCATTCGTTACTATTAAAACAAATACCTTTCTTGTTAAACCTATATCATTCTTTAAAATTGTTGATGTGACCACAACAATTTCTCATACTATATTCTTGTTTTTTTATCTTCGCCTAATGATGTTCAAATAACGTGACAACTCAAATAATTTATAGCAACCTAACACAATTTGATGGAGTGAATTGGATTATCAACTTATTTGGGTTTCATTGAGTTTAAACAAATGAAACTTTTCTTGAAGTTTCCTTGTTAATTGGCATGAGTTAATCTGAATTTATAATTCATCTCTAAAAATATGTTTTTATAATATAATTATATATGTCTATATTTATTTTATTTAGTTAAGAATTTTGGACCTTTTATTCACTGATACTCTCTAAAATATTTTTTTTAAGTATTTAAAAAGTGTATATTATGATATAAATCGAAGTTTATTGTTATTGAAAGTTACTAGTTAATTTTTATAAATGTTGAGAATAAATAACAATAAATATATATTTAATGAAAAAAGTCCATTACCTTCTTACTTTATCAACGAATCAATTTAATTTTTTAGATTTTAACTTTTGAGACAAGGTTAAATTTTTATTGTTTGGTGGATGTAGTGGAGAGATTACATAGAATATAATCTATTTAATTTATGAGAAAATTAAATTACAAGTTGGCACTGCAATTATTACTTAAAAGATATTTTGAATACATATTTGACACTTCTCATGTTGTGTTTATTTAATATGTTACACATTAAAAAGTAAGTTTTAAATAGATCTCGATTTTGTGTCTAATAATTTGTATAGTTAAAGTCCGGCACTAACTTGTTATTTTCATGATTTCAAAAAAAGAAAAAAAAACTTGTTATTTTCATATGATGTGGTTGATTATTGTTGGGTAGTTCTAAGTATTTGATGACATTTGTCTCAAACAAAAAAAAAAAGTATTTGATGACATGTGCGAATGAACCGATGAAATTAACGGTAGTTATACAAATTAATTAACATACGATTGAAATTAGTTAACATTAATTCAAAAAAAAAAAAAAGTCAACGAGTTTTGAAAACCATCTTGAAAGAAAATTTTGAAAACCTTTGTAAGAGGATTAAATTATTATACGTCCCCTAAAATTGGTATATCAAAGCGATTGATTTAACCTAATTAGTTCAATTGATGCGAAACAAAGTAAATGGTTGATGTGAGAAGTTTTTTTTTTCTTAATTATGGATGCACAACATGAATTTACAACCTCTTAATCAATGTTAAGAGGAAAGATAAATTTGGATACATATTTATGTAGTTGAATTTTTATTTTGTTAGAATTAAGTCACATTAAATAATGATGAAGAGAGAAAGGGATGTTTAGAGGAAAAAGAAAAAAATTGATTATATGGGAATACTTGTGGGGAGAAAAATGATTGTATATGTTTGGGGTGAAATGAATAATTATCCATAATGTTAAGATCTCACAAATGTTTCACATTGGAAAGTGGGAGTCCCACATTGAGATCTGATTCAAGAATGGTGAGCTCAAAACAGGCACCATCTTGAGGGGGCATACTAGGATCTTACAAATGTCCCACATTGGAAAGTGGGATTCCAGCCCGGATCTCACGAGTGAATAGAAAAGTTGGATCTACATTGGATCTCACCTAAATTATTCCATCTATCCTCCTTAATAGAAGTTTGGTTTCAAATCCTGGTTTGAACCGAAGAAGTATGCCATGTCACTATGCCTTGGATGATCCACATCTTTGAGTCATGCGCTGATGAGCACAAAATGATTGTCAGTAGCTCAACCATAGATAAAATAATATTTATATTATCTCATAATCATTTTTATTCTCTTAGCCTCAAACACCTCATAAATGATATACAATCCCATTAACTTCATTAAAGAGTTGTTTGGGCAAGAGAATAAAAATGGAGATGGTCCTCCCGAATCGCCCGGATCTCACGAGTGAATAGAAAGTTGGATCTACATTGGATCTCACCTGAATTGCTCCATCTATCTTCCTTAGTAGAAGTTTAGTTTCGAATCCCAGTTTGAACCAAAGAAGTATGCCATGTCACTATGCCTCGGATGATCCACATCTCTAAGTTATGCGTTGATGAGCACAAAATGATTGTCAATAGCTCAACCATAGATAAAATAATATATATTCTTTCATAATCATTTTTATTCTGTTAACCTCAAACACCTCATAAATAATATACAATTCCATTAACTTCATTAAAGCGCATTTTGGGTAAGAAGAATGGAATGATTATGTAGGGAGAATAAAAATACGTGAGAACATGATCCACTTGGAGAATGAGTATCTATGTTTTGGGTAAAGAAAATGGTTACAAGTAAACTCCTATTTGTATTTGAGGTTCATGAAATAATTATGAAGAGAACCATTAACTATATTTGTGGTGCATAAAAATGAATATGAAAACAAAATAATAAATAAAGATAGAATTAAAAGTGGTTAGGGAGAAAATAAAAAGTAATAATGAAGAGAAAGAAATGATGTGAGAATACATGTCCATTAATTACAGAAAAGATGAATAATAAATATAAGAGAATGAATGATTATCAATGCTGCAAACGCCACACAATATAATTTTGAAGAAGTGATTCAAACACAACTTAACAAATAGATGTACAATGAATGACTTAATTAATGGACCTAGGTTGATATCAGGAATCTCTACTTAAAAATTAATCCACTAGTTTTAACATAAACCCAGCTACACAAATTTGGCTCCAATATAGAGAACAAAGAAGGACAATGTTCTACATTTGACCGACAGAGCTCCATATTGGAGTGAAACTGCAAAATAATTGAATAAAAAATTTACCAGACACGGACAAAAGTACTATGTTGTCTTTTTCCTCCCCCAACACCTACGTTGGGTAACTCGAAGAAGAAACAAAGAAGAAATTTTTAACTTTTTTACTGCGGAAGGAGCAGTTTTTACTGTTGGCTATGTTAGAGGATAAGGTTACAGAAATGGCAAGGCAGTGAGGTTATGTCAGAATCATACCCGTCACTTTCTTATCTAACTACTTCAACCAAGGCTTTAATTACACTTAAAAAAAAAAAAAAAAAAAAGCAAATTTTGTTATAGTTATAAATAATTATTAAAATAAAAAAAGCATCAAATGCTCTGTCTTCTTCATGATTTGTTCTGTCACCATTATCTCTGTTTTCTCAGATGGGGTTATTATGGCTTTTCTTGTTCACTTAAACTTGATTTCTTTTTTGAAAAAAATTGAAATAAAAAACCAGGCCTTTTTGTCGTTTTCCTCTCTTGGGACACACTGGTATCTGTATTATTAGGGTTGTTTGAAAGATTAATGGAGATTTTTTTAATAAAAAAAATTAGAGGTTTTTAGATGAAAAGTTAATTAAAAAGGTAATTTTAGTTAAAAATTGACAACAGTAACAAAAAAACTTGTTTGAATTTGATTTTTATTTAAGAGAGATGATAATATGTTTGGACGTTGATTTAAAATGAATAATTATTTTGAATAGTTGATAAAAAAAATGATTAAAAATGAATTATTTTAAAGAGTTACAAATGAATTATTGATAATAAGTTATTAGAATGATGAATTGTTTTGAATAATTAAAAATGAAAAGTCAGAAATTACTTATAATTTATTTTTAATAATAAAAATGAGAAGTTATTTTGAGTAGTTACAAACACTCGTTCGAATATATTTGGAAGAGTAATTAATAAGTACTTATTTTAAATCCTCCATAAATTCAACAAACAAACTCTCTTATTGAATCTATATGGTGTTTTTTTTAAAAAAATTGATTGAACAGTTAAATACAAACAATCTTTTTAACAAAAATAATAATTCAATAAATATAAGTTTATTCATATTTATTTGATAATAAGTTTGAATCCCTTTGATGAATTTGTTCCATTCTTTTTATTTTTGAGACTTTTGTTCCATTCTAAATACTTCTTTCAACATCCAATTTTAGTTAGGTTAATTTTTAAAAAATTAATAAGCTTGAAGTTAATTTTAGTTGAATGATATGAATAGTTTTGATGCAAGAAAGAAGAATTTGTGAAGGTAAGAATTCATAGACTACAACCAATAGAGAACAATTTATTTAAGAAAAATTAACCAAATTTTTTTTTTTTCAAAGACTAAACTAGAATACCCTTCGAAGTATCCCGGTGCCACAATATAGGGACATGTCAATGGTGCCTCGGGCAGCGAAGCTCCGATTTTCCGATTTTTTTTTTTAAAAAAGTGTAATGGGATATAATTTGCCAGTCTAAAAGTAGAAAAATTTGTAGCAAGGAATTAAACCTGTTAGGAATTCGAATTCTAGAGAGAGAAAATTTTTGAAATAAGGAACTTAGGAATTTTCTAAAGAGAATTAAATGAATTTAGAAACTAAAGTATGAACTTTAGGGTTAAAATCAGCCTAACTTAAAGATTGTAAAAAAGAAAAGGAAAGCAGTAGTTCACATCCTTTACCATCTGGAATTATAGCTGCACTAACCTTTTGTCTATTTCATAGGGCATGGGACGAGGAAATGTCATCACATTTCGAAGGAACGAAAACCTAAAGATTTTGAAAAAGTTGGAGATCGTATTCGGAAAGTGCTAAAACATGAATATCTTCAAGCAACCAAGACCTATACATATATAGACAAATTCAAAACCATCGAGAGTGTGCCTACCATCGAGAATTGTCCCATCGTAACTGAGATGATGACCGAGCGAAGTTCGTGACTCATGGTGATAAGAATTCACACCCTTCAAGCGGCCGCCACTCTCATCCAATCATTATTGCATTTTAGTACTATAAGAGTAGTTTAAGTTGTTTTCCATGTTATTCTTGCACATACATTATTCTCTTTAATGCAAAATTATATTTTCTATTTTGCTTTATTTTATCTATGTAAATTTTATGTATGACTAGACTTGTTAGATAAGAGTTAGCGAGACAGATTGAATAAAACTTGATTTAAGAATATGTGAGAGTTATTAAGTTAAGCATGTCAATTAAATAAAAGGAGTGAGTGTCGACTAACTATCCACACAAACTTGCTTAATTATTTGCTTTGAGAAGGGGAGCAATACGTGAACCACTCCATGATTCATTAGGTTAGTGTACGATCTATTGCGTATTTAAAAATTTCGAAATAACAATTCTACTAATGCATGCATCACCCAATTTAAAGTATATTAATTCGCAACTAAAGTTGAAGGTAATGTAAATAAATGAATATGAAAATAAACATTAGATCTAGAAAAGGACTAGTAACTGTTTGTAATACTTATTTTTCTCAATTTAATACGGTTGGTTTGGTTTATTTTTTTTTTATGTTATCAAAAATAAAATAAATAATGATAATATTAATGTGTGATAATGGGAAACTGAGATTCTATATCCCATCACTTTCTTCTGCTTTTTCTCTTCTTTAAATATTTCTCTTTTCACCATTTAATTTCAGTTTTAAATGAGCCATTGAGTTTTTAAAAAAAGAAAAAAGAAAAAAAAAAGAAAAGCCTATCTCTGATCTCTCCCTGTCTTCCTCTGTTTTTACGGTCTCCTTTAAACCCCTCCTGTCTTTTGGCTCACCGCATTCAAACCTCTCATCTTCTTTCTCTGCCATTTTTCTTTAGCTTTTTTCGTTTATGAACAAAACCCATTTCTAGAACTTTTGAAAATCCTCTGCTTTTCCCTTTATACAGAGCACTCTGCAACCAAACAAATTAAAAAAAAAACAGGGTAGAGAATTCTAGAATCTATTTGTTTTTCTTTTCTTTTCACTTTCATGGATGAGTAATCTCTAGAATACTGTTTTACTTACTGGGTCGAAACTATTTTCCGTTTTCTCTTCTCTCGTTAACCAGATTTCAATGGCGAATTGGAGCTCTGCGCTCAGAAAAAGCTATGGCTACAGCGAAGATTTGGACGATGAAGTGGAAAATTCATCGAAATTTATCGCCAATCGATCATCTTTGCGAGTTCCATCTGCTCCGAAATCGATTCCGAAGTCGGTTTCGACAAGATCACAAGAAGCCCAGATGGGGACTAGTAGATCCTCTGCTCCGGTGGACATTCCCGACTGGTCCAAAATTTACGGCAAAATGGGTTCGTCTGCCTGCGAATTTTCCGGCGGGAAATCCGACGTCGGCGACGGGGAAGATTTTGACGGTGAAGAAGATGGGATTGTTCCTCCTCATGAATGGATTGCTCAGAAAATGGCGAGGAGCAGAATTTCGTCATTCTCTGTTTGTGAAGGAGTTGGAAGAACGCTGAAAGGGAGAGATTTGAGCAAAGTTCGAAACGCTGTTTTGACGAAGACTGGTTTTTTGGAGTGATGTTCTTCAGAGAACTGTAATGGCGGATCGTTTTGTTTTTGAAGTTTTCTTGTTTGGTTTTTGCCATTGTTATGGTTTGTTAGAGGTTTAGAACAGAGTTTTTTTTTCTAGCAAGAACTCAAAGGGGAAATGGAAGAAAAAGAAAATGGAGATTTTTGTAGTGTGTTAAGAATTCTATCCCCAGAATTCAAAAAAGGAAAAAAAAAGATGGAATTATTGAGTTTTTGGGCATTTGAAATGTAGTGGAGCTGTTTTATGATCTGCTAATTGCTATGTGGAAGTGATTTTGAATTTTTGAGTTTGGGATTTGAAAGAGAATTAGTAATGGTTTGTTGAAGTTTTTTTTTCTCTTCTTTTTTTCAATATCTTCTTAGTTCTTTTACTCATTTCTATTTGATTTTTATCTTTTGTATTATTTTATTCAAGGTGCACTCACATAACTGATAGCATCCCCAACAGTCACTGGATGAAGGGAATAAAGGGTGAAGTCTCAAATTATCTATGAACCATCATGGTAGTCTAATGGTAAAAAAGACATTAAAAAATTAAAAAGGTAGTGGTTCAATCACAATAGCAATCAGATTATGAAGAGGATAAATGTTGATTATGGATAAATAATTCTTGATGGCCTAAACAAATCATACAACATATGATTGAAACTACATGAATTTAGTTAGATATTTGAAATCCATCTATAAACAACCTTTGGATCTTCAAATTGTAATGTGAGTGTAAGCTTTTAGTAGCAAAGAGGGTTTCATCAAGAGGAATTAGTGAAAACTTTATGGTCCACATGTGAAGTGAATTATTTTGGATTTATGAGTCTAGTGGTAATGAAACCAACCATATGAAGTGTTTTCCCTTTGACTAGCTGCTCATTTCTGTTGGTCTCCTAGGCAACTTCTTATAACTCTAACACTGAGGCTCTATTGATCAATGGTCTTGTTATGAAATCCGAAACAACAATTAATCAAAGAAAAATAGCAAAGAATGTGAGATAAGACACAATGATTCATGTGATTCACTAACAATATAACAATGTATTGGCTACATCTACGGACAGAGGAGAGAACGAATATCAATCAAATTAGGACTAGAATTTTAAGAGAGTTTATATGGTAAACTCTTATAAAAGCCTATTACAAAAAATGATCCAAAATACATAAAAGCTCAATACAAAAACATAGATCCGTGCTGGCTGACCGGGCAGCGAGACTCCAACTAAGTAATCATGGAACATCATAGTTTCAAAGCATCAACAAGTCTACTACTAGATCGATTATTTATCTTGATCATAATCTCATTTTTTATTCTTTTTGGACTAAGAGAAGTAAACTATTGTATCAAGGAGTTCTATAAAAGTAGAGTATCGAAACCAACTGCTACAACAACTGAATTGGCAGTAGAAAATTACTGATCAGTCTTATGTTTCTCAAATGCAGACTTATGCCTCTGAGTACATGTGTAATCAGTTTTAATATTTCTAAGTAGTTTTTAATCTTGTTAAATAGTTGTTTAGATAACTGTTTAGTATTTCCTCGTATGGTGTTGTTTGGAAGAAGGAGAATGAAAATGATAATAGAGAAAAATGATCATTTTACCTATGTTTGGGCCACCGAGAATCATCCCTCTCGTAATCTCATTTCCTCATAACTAGTTTTTATTTTCCTCCTAATCATTTTTCATTCTCCCAATAACCACTTTTTATTTCCATGCTCATTGTTTTATTCTATGCAAAAACTATTCTCTTCACTCAAAACATAACTCATAGTTCTCTCCTTAATAATTCTCTTCACTCAAAATATAGCTATTTATTCTATTTTATAATCATTTTCATTCATATTCTCTTCCTGATTCTCATCTTTACGTAATCATTTTCATTTTCCGTGCCCCAAACATCAGCAATGTGGATGAATAGAAACGATTGGTCCTTAAATAATATGAGGAGATTTACTGGATTCTGATAATCTTCATATGGCCATGGCATCAAACACATCAAATCAAAATCCACAGCCTTTTCTCATCTTAGGGTCCACGAATAATGCAACACACCACAATACAGAATAAAAGAAAAAAAAGAAAAAAAGAAAAAAAGAACAATCATCTTGCTCCTTTTCCAGTGGACAGATTCCTTGTTTCCTTGTTATCTAATACCAAAACTATGCCGTTTTGATCTCTCAGACCTGACTCACTGATTCTTTAACCTTTTCCTTTCCCCCTTTTCCCGGCACCAACAACCAATCCCATCATTTTTATCTCATCAGTTTCAGTGTAGACACACAAATCTCTGTTCCTTTATTCATCAATATCCTTTCCCAGTTCGTCCTAATCAATTTGGATCACATTTTAAAGTTTTTTGAAAGTTTAAAAGAAAAAAAAGAAACTTCTTTTTTGTTATTTGGAATAAGCTTGAGCATCTTTCTTTCCACTTTCCTTGAGGGACCAACCCATTTTATCTGTTTTAGCTTTGAAAAGTTTGGACTAGTGGGAAAAAAGGGGTCTTGAATTTGAAAGATCACTAATTTATTTCATATTCTGTTCTTATTTCTTTGATTTTCAAACCCTTTAAATGGAAGGTTTTCATCTTCCCTAGATTTGGATTTTGCACCCACATGGATTCAGATCTTGTGCTGATAACTCAGTGTGAAATATCGATGCTTTGGGGAAAAGAATTGTGATGCTTTGTTGCTCTTGTCATTGTCATCTACACTTGGAAAAGGGAATCCAAATCCAAGCTAATATTTGCTGCAGATTCATATTTTTTATGTAAAATTTGTGGGCTTTCTTGGTGGGTTTTTGAAATGGAAAGCATAAACCAGCTGTTTTGAGGGGATTAAGGTTGTTTGGTCTAGAAATGTTCTGTTGGAGATTTGCAGTATTTTTTTTTTTTTTTAATTTGCATTCATATTCTAAAATGGTTGAAAATTTTCTTCAGATTTAATTGGTCAATCTATCAGTTAAATTTTAGAAATTAGTGAGGTTCAGTTCTACTAATCTCATTTCTGACATGATTGATGCTGTGAAACAAAGTTATTATAAGGTCCAATCTTCTAGTTCTGAGCCATAAACATTTGAGCTGAAAGTGAATCTAGATTCAAAGAATTTAGATTTTCACTTTCAGCTCTAGCCATAGCCATTTAGATTTCAAGAACTTCATTTGTTTATTAACTTCTTAAACACAAAACCTCTGTCATTAGCTGCATAATCTCAACTTTGGATGCTTTGAATTTTTACCTCTGAGGGTAAAGTTAGGTGAAGAAGAGCAGACAAAAATGTCTATGAAGAATAAAGCTGGAGGAATTGGGTTGGACTTTGCTTCAAGATATGTATTATTGAAAAAGTGGCCCTATTTCCTTTGTTTTGTGTGCTTTTGTGCTGGCATGCTGTTTGCAAATAGGTACTATAGTCCATAAGTCTTAATTTGTTATATTTCAATTAAAGTTTTTAATTGCTTTGTTTGGACTCCAAACAAAGTATAGTCCCACATTCGTTAAATAAGAGATAGATCATGAATATATAAGAGAGTACAACCATTTCTATTGCTATGAGACCTATAAGAGGAAACAAAAAGCAAAGTGCTTATGCTCAAAAAGGACAATATCATACCAATACAAAGATCTTCTCGAGGATCGTCGTCTTAACATGCTTCAATTTCCTGCAAGAACATAGAAAATTTGCAAGTTTTACTTTAAAAAATGGGAGCTTGAAAATCTACTTGTTGAACTGGTTTTTAAAGCCTACAAATCTTTTGTCTAAGATATCTTTCCTTTTGGATTCTAACTGGATCGAGATTGTGTTTGATTGCGCTCTTTCAATAACGTAGAATTTGCTTTTAACTAACCCTATAATTTATCAGCAAGCTGTTCATGTTAATGAGCATAATTTTGTCAGGATGTGGATAGTGCTGTGGCTAATAGTGTTGCACTGAAGTCTACAATCTCCCATGAAAGAATGCAGTTAAAATCTGAATCTTATGATCCAGAAATTATGAGTGATTCATTGCCTTTAAACTATACTTTAAATCTTGATCATGTTCTCAATGCAGAAGCATTCCTTTTACAAACTGAAAGATACTAAAGTTTTTTCAACACATTATGATAATCATTTTCACTGAAAACTTGTCGAGTGGAAAGATCACATTCATCGTTTTCCTGCTTTCAGTTCGCTTCTCATGCATACTTTTGTATTATTTGTTTCTGTTGGTTGATATAATTAAATTTACTCCAATCCATCAGTTTAGACTTTTGGATTGATCGGTGGTTTAACATAATTCCGCAGTTTCTTTGTGATAGAACTTTTTGATATCGTCTCTTTAACAAGGCCAAAACCAAAACATCTGATGCTAGGCCTGCGGAGTTTTCAAGGTTTAAGTTGAGTATTCAGTAAGTAAAAATGCCAATGCTTGAATCAAATTGGATTTACTCCTTTAAGATGTCATAATAATGATTGACCGAATACAAATTTTTTGCTAAAATGTTATTTGTAGGACACTTGCTAAGAGCATCTTAGATCTGCAGAAGAAACTCGCAGCTGTAACAATAGATCATGACTCAGCATCAAGTTGTTCTCGTGTTTCCCTGAAGGAAAACAATGTAGAGTCAATTTTCAAAAGAAAATATCTAGTGGTTGTAGGAATCAATACAGCTTTTACTAGCCAAAAACGAAGAGATTCGGTTCGTGCAACTTGGATGCCACAACGTGAGCTAAGTCTTTAAGTTTTTCTTTTGATTTTGATGCATTTTTCTTCATCTGCTTAAACTGATAATGATGTTCATAACTTAATCATACTAAGTGATAAAAGAAAGAAGTTGGAGAAAGAGAAAGGCATAATCATTCGTTTAGTTATCGGACACAGGTAAACAAAGAACACAAATTACATTCTTGCTAAGTTATATGCTACATATAACAACTATTACTTTATATTGGTTGATAGTGCAACTCCTGGCAGTATACTTGACGAGTCGCTTGATGCAGAGGAGCGTGAACACGGAGACTTTCTGAGGCTGGTAATGTCGTCGAGCCATCGCCATTGCTACAATTGGTTCTTGTTTTACCTGTTTCAATCAATGTTTTCTTTAGTTTTTAGTTGATGAGAATCCCCAATGATCAGAATACGATACTTGATGGAAGTTTGCTCATGTTTGTTCAAATGTTACAAGCAGAATCATGTTGAAGGTTACCTCGAATTATCGGCCAAGACAAAGTCTTACTTTTCTACAGCTGTTTCTTTGTGGGATTCCGAGGTCTACGTCAAAGTTGACGACGACATCCATGTGAACTTAGGGGAGTCTACATTAAGACATTCTCCTCTTTGAACTGTTATGTGATATCATACACCAAAATTCAAATGAACCAAACTGTTGATGCAATAAGAAGAGTGTTTCCTAAATAACTAAGCCTATATCCTTCCATCTACTACAGCTGCGCTTGGTGCAACCCTGGTTCAACATCGAACTAAACCTCGTGTTTACATCGGTTGTATGAAGACCGCACCTTTTAGCTATGAAAACAAAAACTCTCACCAATGATCTGTTTTTCACAATGGCTCTCAATTGGTACAGAAGAGTAAAGTACCATGAACCAGAGTATTTGAGATTCGGCGATAAGGGAAATAACTACTTCCGTCACGCTACAGGACAATTGTATGCAATATCAAAAGATTTAGCTACATACATATTGCAAAACCAGTTAAGTTCATACAAAACCATTTCGAAGTAGCTTTCGCACGTGATCAAACGACTTAAACTAATTCATTCTTTCAGGGATGTGCTGCACAAGTATGTCAATGAAGATGTTTCAGTAGGATCTTGGTTTGTTGGTTTAGATGTAGAATAAGTGGATGATAAGAAACTATGTTGTAGCACCCCACCTGGTAAGTTCTTATCTTTTCATTCATTTTAATCTTAATTCTTTCATCCATTTCTGAGTCTGCATTGTTTTTGCTGCACAAAAAGGCTGTTTTTTTTTTCAAATAAAAACCACCATATTTAACAAATAGTGGCTTTGTTTGTGTAGATTGTGAGACAAAATCTTTGAGAGGTAAATTTGTGTGGCTTCATTTGATTGGAAATGCAGTGGGATCTGCAATTCAGTTGAAAGGATGAGTGAAATTCACCAAAAGTGTGCTGAAAATGAGACTTCTTTGTGGACTGCAAGATTTTGAATGAGAGGACTCATTTTGCTTCATATGTTATACTTTTTACTTTTTTTTTTTTTGAGTTCATGATATACTTAATTGATATAGTAATGTACTTGCAGCCCTTGTTGTCTTAAATTAATATATTTTTCAATTATACAACTAATGTTGTTTTCTTGTTTTTGTTGGTTTTCCCCCTCTTTTAAGTCTCAGCCAGTTCAAGAGTGAACTTAGCTTACTATTAATCGACACTTATCTTCTACGAAAAAAACATTAGAGGTTTGAATCTTCAAATGTTGTTGAACTAAAAAAAAACAAAAAACTCATTCATCCTTCTCATTTGTGCTGTAACATTCTAAAAATAGTAAAAATAGTAATTATTTCATAAATAACTACGTCAGTATACTTTTTTTTAGCACCATGTCAGTATACTTGTTACACAAAAGATATTAACTAGGTAGAAATTTTTAAAATCTTAGGGTAACATCATTTTTTACCCTCACTTGACGAATTGTATCAATTATTTTACCCAAACTTTTTCATGTACCATACATTTATGTAGACCACACCACTCAAAAAATGAGTAGGAGTATTTTTTAAATAGTAAATTATTATTTTTTAATTCAACAATATAGCCAGCAACTTAACATAAAGTGTAGGCTCACAATCAAAATATCATGAGTTCAAATTATTTATCTCTAATTATCATTGAAAAATGAAAGTGAAGATTTGAATTTTTGACACATTATTGAATGTGACAATATATTGTTAACTAGTTAAGGTATGGAATGCTAGAAGTTGTTTAATTAAGTTATTTGGATAAACAACCTAATGAATAAATGTAGCTAGCAACTGAGAAAGAGTTAGAATTTGGGCCGGGCTGCTTTAAATAATGTTGAGCCTCAACTAAGAGATTGGGCCCGAAGATTGGGCTTGAAAAAAGTGGGCCCTAATTTAGACGGGCCGGGTTAGCTTGCATAGCTTGCTATACAAGCAATTTGATAATTGATAAAGGGATTAAATTGGGTAAACGTAGAGAATTCGATTTGAGAAGAAAACTCAGGTACGCTTCTTCATCTCCAAGTCTTCAGCCGTTATTTTACGATCGATCTCTCACAGCTTGATTTTCCTGTCTTTTTGGTCATTTTCATTCAATTACCTCTGTCGATTTGTAATATTGGTACCGATTTGTAACGATTTTGCGTTGTTAATCTTATTTAACCAACTACTGTTCTTAGATTTTTGTAATTTCTTTTGTTTTGTTCGCTTGTTGTTTTCGATTTCGTTTCCATTGAACTTCTGGGCATGGATTTTGAGTTGTAATGATCTGATGTTTGAATTCGCAGAAAGAATTTGAGATTCCCCATGGCTAAAAGCTCGTTCAAGCTCGAACATCCGCTAGGTTTTTCTTTTCACATTTTTCACAATTTTAATTATTTCTTGAACTTTCTTGTTTATTTATTTGACGGACTATGTAATTTTCGTGTGCTTTTGATTCTTAGTTTGCTTACTTTCATTTTCATTTAAGTTCCTGTGATGTTGTTGGCGTTTGATGTCTTTTATTAACTTAGGGACTGTTATTATGATTTCGAAAGGGGTTCTTTGAACTGTGTAATTGGGGCTAATCTTATGTTCTCTTTTTTCTGGAATCTTGATGTGTGAGAGGGTTCTTTCTGATGAAAACATGTTTCTGCCGATTTTCTCCAAAAGTTGCAGGGTCGGGTGGTTGTCCCACGAGAATAGTCGTGGTGGCATAACCTGACTTGGGCTCTCACGTCACGGATATAGAAAAAAAAATATGTTTCTTCCAGTCTCCGGGGTTGATCGAAAGACAAGTCTTTTGATCTTTGGGGTTGATTGAAAGACAAGCTGTTGATCTTTCAGCCTTTTGTTGATCTTGTTTTAGTTCTGCATTTAGTAAAACTCTCATTTCCCCTCAGTCCTGCATTCGCTTTACTTTGTTCTAAAAGGTTTCCACCTTTGTTATAGAAAGGAGACAAGCTGAAGCTGCTCGCATCAGGGAGAAATACCCGGATAGAATTCCCGTAAGAATGTTAAACTCTCATATTAGCGTTTTGTGCTGCGCACACTCCAATTTTCTCTGTCAACTTGATTTAACTGCAGGTGATTGTGGAGAAAGCTGAAAGGAGTGACATTCCTGACATTGATAAGAAGAAGTACGTTCTATAATGACACGACTTTATTTGAAAGATAAATTGAGCTTCTTAACTGAAATGGGCTGGGATGAAATTTGGAGATATGCTGCCTTAATCTTTCGTTTTCATAAAATTTATTAATCAAGAGGGCAGTGGCTTAGTTTATTTTATCTACTTCTGTTGCTGGTGATAGAATAATATCAACCATATCTAGTTTTATGAGTACATTCGATTGCACATAAACGGGCGAACAGGCGGGGCAATGTAAATGTCCGTATGATTGGATATACTTATATTACTATCCTTTTCCTTGATTTCAGGTACCTAGTTCCTGCTGACCTTACGGTTGGGCAGTTTGTTTACGTTGTCCGGAAAAGGATTAAGCTTAGTTCCGAGAAGGCTATTTTCATCTTTATCCAAAACACACTACCTCCAACTGGTTAGCTGAATTTCTGTTTCTGTTTATGTATAGTTAACTTGGCAGAAATTACAGCATGAAGAAATGCTTTTGCATTTGTTTAATATCTGCATTCTATTGTCACAGCTGCTTTGATGTCATCAATCTATGAAGATAACAAGGATGAAGATGGTTTCCTTTACATGACTTACAGTGGAGAGAACACCTTTGGATTTTGATTACTTCAAATCAAAACTAATATGTAAATTGAACTTCAATAACTGTAAATTCTTCCTGGTTGCTCCCCCAAGTCAGTGTTCTTAGCAACTTGTTAGGGTATTATGTTGCTCTTTAAGGACTTCATTAATTGTTGGGTTCTGGATTTGATGGTATTTTCCCCACCCAAACTGAAAAGGAAATGTGGGTGTTTGATTTGTGAGAATCCACGATTTCCACATCCTAATTTCAATCTCTATTTCATGTGAATATCAGATGTTTCTTGCGATTAATTTTCACACTTGCTTTGTTATAATAATGTTTCTGGAAAAATATCCATTGAACTGAAGCATTCATTGTCTTTCTGACTTGGGGCTACTTTACATCCACCCTAGATTTGATCATTCAGTCCACTTTGTTTATTTTATTTCTTATTATCATATTTCTTTCTTGAAAACTGGGTGAAAATGCAGGCCTAAGATTTTACTTTCCTATGATTAGCTTTCCAGGTTAAAGTAGATAGAATTCTAGTTTTTTGGCCATGCATATAGATCTATAGTCAAAGTCTTTGAGGTCTTATGGACATTCAACAGCAGGTTTACACTCCAAATACCCTTCTTCGCTGCAGCTCTTTTAGATAATCTTCATTGTCAACGAGGATCTAAAAATGAAGAGGTTTGGTTTGAAAATTACTTCATCAATAAACAAATTAAATCAAAACCGACAAGTTGTTTAAAGGTATTTGATTCTATCATCTAATATGAGAAACGAATAACTTGAGATTAGTGGTGGACAAGGTTGTGTTGAGTTAAATTCATGATGTCTACTATCTAAGAATTAATTTTTTACTGAGTTCTTTATACAAAAAAATATTGTAGGATTAGATGATATATTTGGTGATAATAATCGAGTTGCGTGCAAGTTAACCTGGATATTAAAAAGAAAAATCACTTTTTGCCCAGCAAGAATGATTCACAAAATGCCTCAAACTAAAACTAAATTTATCTTGTAGAGTTTTGTCACACCATGATTGTAAGTGTCAACTCTACTTGACAATGAGTAAATAGTCTATTTATCAAGTGTTAGGAAATCTTTTCACTTTTTCATCTTAATATGTCTTTTAAAATTGTATCTTTTTAAGTTCATCAATTTAAAATGGGATTTTTTTAAAAAACCGAATATACCAAACAAAGAAATATAAAATGGACATCAATGGAATATTGTTGATCACCAAAAGAAGTCTTGCTAATTAATTGGTTTTCTCTAACACGTTTATTTAGTTTACTAGCAAAAAGATCATAACAAAAGTACACCTGAAAATTAGTTTTTAATCAAGTAATATAGTTGTACCAAATTGGTTAGTGTGGAGTGATGGTTTCATTGTTTGGTTGTAAACAGTTTAACACTAGTGTCACAGGTTCAATCTCGATAATCGGTACTTGTCGTCCGCCACCCCGATATGTACTAAAAAAAGTAATAAAGTTGTATATTTAAACTAAAATACAATAGACCAAGCTCTCTTGACATTCTCTTTCAAACTCTTCTTCATCTTTGAAAGTTAATAAATTTCGAAGATAGGAGAGAAGGAAGTAGAAGAAGAAAGGGGAATCTTTACTGATTCAGTGGAAGCTCAGTACAAGACATAACAGAAATAACAAATGAAACTTCCCCTAATTACAATAATGCCCTCTATACATAATGCACCTAAACAAGAGTCTAACCACCAAATACAATTGAATACATCTAATATTCTCAAGTTGGGCTATAAATGTCAATTAAGTCTAACTTGAAACATAAACAGAAGAAACTTGGAGCTAGTAATTCTAAATCAGCTAGCTCATGTCTCCAACGGGTGACGCAGTGATTTAAGATTTGGGCTTTGAGGGTATGTTCCCCTCGAGTTCGAGATTCACCTATGGTACCACTTTTTCGATGCGTGTGGTGCCTGGCTTAGGGATGGGTTAAGTTACCCTTATTTCAAAAAAAAAAAAAACGATTGTGAATAGGAAGCCGATATGATTTTTCGCAGCAGAGAAAACCCAAGAAAACCCCAAATTTCGCCCTTTTATTGTTGAATTAATATTCATGGAGTTTATGATATTATAAGTTAGATATTTAGAATAAAATCTAAATTAGTTCCTAATCAAATTAATTTGGATAGATATTCGAATAAAATCAAAATGATTTTGAAATTTATCTTTTAGAAAAATATAAATAAACTTAGGGATTTTAAAGTTAGAATAGGAATAGGATTGAAGTAAAAAGATTCAAATGATCCTTCCGGCGGTATGTTTGATTTATTTTTTTATTTTGTTTACTATTCTTAATTTCTAAAACTCTCTTAATCAATTTAATTTATATATGATACTAATTACTAACACAATACTACTCTTATAACTAAACAATTTTGAGTTATATCGCTTTCTTTTCTTTTCTTTTTTGGAGAATTTGAAAGAAGTGGTTTTTTTTTTTGTGTCTATAATTTATTTTACTTTAAACATACATTTGATGTTATCTTTATTTTGTTTATTAATTTAGAGAGTGCGGCACAATTACACGATTAACCTAGATGATGAGTAAGTAAAGTATGTAAATTGAGTTTCATTTTTTTTTAAATTAAAATAGTTTCTCTTCATTATTCTTATTATTATTATTCTTTTTAAATTAGGCTACGTTGCCTTGAATCACCATCAGAAAAGGCGGAAATTTGTATTTATGTTGCTTTGTTCTTGTTTTTGCTCGGTTGTTTGAGTATCATGACGGTAATAAGGGACGCAAAAACTGTTCTTAGTTTTGAGGTATTTTATTTTATTTTATTTTATTTATATTCTATTTTTATTTTTATTTAGCATTCCATTCTACTAACTATCATTTTTTATCCTTTAAACTGAATATGATTTGATTTGATTTGATTTATCAGCTTATTTGCAAGACCACAAATGTCGCCAAATTACAACAAGACCTTCAAAATCTACCTGCATCCTCAACAGGTTTAATTTCGTGTACATTTGTGTATTTGCAAATACTATAGTATATTATATATCCATTTTTTTTTAAATAATGTTTTTTTTTGTAGACATATCAAACTATCTCCTCCAAGATCCCACCCTATATTTTTCCGCACGAAGTTCGGTGGTAAACTCATATTTCATCAATATATATTTAATTAGATTTTTGTAAATGTTTGTTATAATCTTATTTTTGTAATTGTAGATTAAATTTGTCTACTCATATAATCCCTATAATTCTTTGGCGGCTCAAGCCACCGAAAATTTTATCAAAATAAATTCGAAGAATAAAGAAATTGAATTTCTTGTCTTTAACTCTGCATTGAAATAAATTAAATTTGCTTTTTTTTTTAAAGAAATAATTAAATCAACATTTCATTTTATTGATTATTGACCATTGATTGTTAATTATTTACAGATCAAATTGTTGCTTTTTGTTAAGGGTAAAACCGATAACTTTTTAAATGTCAAAACTTTGGAGGATGTTATCATATTATTGAGAAACATTGAGTCAAGACCTGTTTGGGAAATCATTGTAAGTAATGATCTTTTTTTGGTTTGTTTTATGCTATTTTATATTTTAATTATGCATCTAATCATAATTTATAAATGTGATTTATAGGATGAAGATGTATTTTGGACACATCCTTTCAACAATGTGACAGATCTTCCATCTTTGAATTTAATTACTCGGTTGGACTATATGTCTATCTAACATCTTTGAATTTATGAATCATTTTTCTTCTTGTTAGGGTTTTATTTTTCAATTTTATAAAACATTTAGTTTAAGAACCTATTTTGGAGTAATAGATTTAATTGTTATACTGCCGTAGGAATTATATTTTTCTGTTGTACAGTAAATTTTTTTCTTTTAAAGTTTGCGTTTTGATCAGTTAGGTTCAATTCAGGCATGCCACTATATGTGAGTAACTATGAATAATTTGAAAATAAATAAGAAGGAAAATTGGAAATCACGTGTATACATCAAAATTAACTGATAAAATTAATCAAAAGTAATTTAACATATCAGTTTGTAAGTCAAATATTACTGCCCTACGTTAGCTTGTAATTTAATTGTTACAATTTGTTTGGCTATCGAATGGCCGATAACGTGTAAATTTTATTGTTTGATTATAATTTGGTTCAACACTTGCATCCATGGATTTAATCTTAAAAATTGGTAATTTAACTATCATTTTTTCAAGAACAGTTATACATCAAGTGTGTGGAGAATGAACTTATTGTTTTGGACAAGACATTGATGGTCTGTATTTGTAGTGTGACAATATTTTAGAAGACTACAAACTTTGAAGGATTTATATTATTGTATTCGACAGTTCTTAAAAATAATTGGACAATAGATTATAGTTTTAAAATATTTATAAAATTTAGAAATGTTCCCCATATATATATATGAATATGAATATGAAAGATATAAATATTTGAAATATATATTTTGTCTGTTTCAAAAAAAAAAATTATATTTTGTAAATGCTGTTTTTTTAAAAAAAATTATTTATTATTGGAATTCTAAATATCATTATGAATATAGTGATTATTGACTAGACGGCCATGATTATCAGATAGTCGACATTGTATATGAGCCAACTAAACTTAATATTTTAAAACCAACATGAGCAGTTGTTTAGTAGTACTAGTCTATGTCGAATGACTAGAGGTTTTGAGTTCGAGTATTTTCCACCCCCAATTGTTATAATCTAAAAAAAAAACCCCAATATTTTAATTTGATGTTAATTCATTTTCACTTCGTAGTCACGGATTCGATTCCTGAAATTAGTATTTGTAGTCTTCTTTCTCCCAATTTGTACTCAGAAAAAAAACATAAAAAAAAAACTAACCCAATATTCTATATGTGTCAATTAACCTATTTTACTTTATTAGTGTTCGTAAATTATATAAGTTGTCTCGACGATAATTATTTAACCGTGAAGATTAAAATGCCTATTTATTGAACCGATATTTTTACACAAACTAATATTTGGAAAACTGTTTAGTAGTACTAGTGTATGTCGAATGACTAGAAGTTTTGGGTTCGAGTATCCCCACCCCCAATTGTTATAATCTAAAAAAAAAAAATCCAATATTTTAATTTGATGTCAATTCATTTTCATTTCGTAATCACGGATTCGATTCCTGAAATTAGTATTTGTAGTCTTCTTTCTCCCGATTTGTACTTAGAAAAAAAAACAAAAAAAAAAAACTAACCCAATATTCTATATGTGTCAATTAACCTATTTTACTTTATTAGTGTACGTAAATTATATAAGTTGTCTCAACGATAATTATTTAACCGTGAAGATTAAAATGCCTATTTATTGAACCGATATTTTTACACAAACTAATATTTGGAAAACCCTAAAAATATATTTAAATGCTTAAAGTTGGAAAAATAAAAAATGGAAATTGGCAATTGGCAATGCCACGTAAGATGTGGTTCGGGTCAAAGATTGCTACGTGACAGTACAACACGCCACGTAGGCAAGAAATTGAGGATTCCTTAATCGCTGAATTCCGTACAGGTTCGTTGAATAAAATCTTTGACCCCCTTTTTTATTTAAGTTGCAGAAAAACCCAATTAACCCCAAACGATAAGAAATATTACAATAATCTTTCACCCCCTTTCTTATCCAAAAAAGAAAAAGAAAAAGAAAAAAAGATTCATTCATTTGTCTTTCATGGCAATTTCTGCTTCTTCTTCTTCAATCTCTGTTTCTAATTTTCAGCATTTTGCCGCTTTCTCTGAGGCTACAGGTATTGTTGTTCAATAATGCATAGAAGTTGAAGATTTTGTTTCTACGTTTTCTTTGCGATTGAAATAGTTTTTAGTGCAATGTTGGTTGGTTCTCAATTTTGGGTATCGTTTTTTAATTTGCAGCTACACGAAGTGGTTCTGTTCATCTGTTGAATCGGCCAAACGTTTTTTATTTCTTAGGCCTGGTTTTGTTGAGAATCCCACCTTATTAGTGTTTATTACCGAATCGTTTTGAGATAGATGTTCATACTATCTAATATGTATCCAAGTCCATAAAACCCACATGAATATCGATCTAATAAAATGAAATTGAGATCTGATTCATGATTCTGAGCCCAAAAGAAATACCCTAAGATGAGAATATCTACTTGTTATAAGTTAGATGACTACTCATCTCATCACCGATTGGTTTTGAGGGAGTTTGTGATTCTAACCAAAATTTAAAAATCGAAACAAGTTTTTGTAAAAAAAATTTAGTCCTAAATTTTGGTTTGGTTTTAGTAAACTTAATAAGAGATAGATATCAAAGTACTCAAGAGATGAAATAGTTTTGATTTTTGAAATTTAAGCTTGCTTACAAAGACTATCTTATTATATGTTTTATTTACTTGAATGTCTGTCTGTATCTTGTCTATATTTTTTATAAACCAATCCAAAACTTGCAAAAAAAAAAAAAAAAAAAACCTTTTAAAAGTGTGTTTTTATTTTTGAAATTTGATTAGCATTCATGTGGTAGGAAATTAGAATAAAAATAAGTTTAAATTTCAAAAAACAAAAAATTAAATGGGACGGTACAAATAATTATCCAATGGATAATTCTATTTCCTCGAATAAGAAGTTTATTTATGGGAATTTGTGTAAAAAAGTGTTTGTGGTATGATTAATGAATGATTAAAGGCCTTGAGACATTTGGCAAATGACATTGCGATTGGGTTCAGGAATTGCTTTTTTATTCCATCATTTGAATTAATTGTGTCTTATAGATTTTATAATCCAACATTCTGTCTCAAATGTCTAGAACTCCCAAATTGTAATGCTGTTGATTCTGGCATCTATTAGGTGCCTCTTTAATCACATTATGGCATCCACATTGAGTACATGTTCCCAGATGCTGTTGAAGTTCAAGCTTTAGTTCACAACAAAGGGCTGTTTTCATTCTACGAGGAAGCTTTAGTTCGAAAGCGAAGGAGTGCGGTCTTCATAAAGGAAATCTCAAACACGAAGATGTCGCCGAGCTCAATGGCAATGGAAATGGAGCTCTCCAAGTTAACGACATCTTCATCTCCCAAAATCTGGAGAACCTGAACAGAATAGGAATCGAAAATTTGGCCAGGCTAGAGAACCGAAAAGAACCTTGGCTTGTTGTTCTTTATGCACCATGGTCCCAATTCTGCCAGCTATGAATCATATAGCAACAAAAAGTAAGCACATTTGTTCCCAGCTTTGGTTTGGAATATCGCTAATTGACATTTTTTGGGTGAATTTGTACAGGCTATGGAAAGTTCATATGTTGAATTGGCCGAGAAGTTGGCAGGGAGTGGAGTGAAAGTTGGGAAGTTCCGAGCGGACGGCGAGCACAAGTTGTTCGCCAAACAAGAGCTGCAACTAGTATCCTTCCCTACAATACTCTTTTTCCCAAAACACTCGTCTAAAGCTATCAAGTACCCATCTGAGAAGAGGGATGTTGACTCATTGATGGCTTTTGTGAATGCCATACGATGATATATGTTCATACATCCAAATTGAATACTAAAATCCGAAGGGAAAATTCTCACCAGCTCCAACTTTTCGTTGGATTCTGTATGTCTGAGGAAGGATATATAAGAATCACTGCAATGGAACATGAGATTAAAACCAAAGCTTTGGGCATCTTTTTGGAGCTATCGAGCAATCGGTTCTAGGCCATTTGATCATGTCTTTAAACATGAGTCACGGGAAGAAAGATTTGAACATTTAATTTCTTGACCGGAAATATGATGTTTAAATCCATTGCGCGGAGTAGGAAATTCAAACTAAAGTATTTTTGTGTTTCTATAATATCCAAAAGGCCCGTTACATTGTAATTACATTGTGTGGGAATAGAAGGATTGTGAAAGTTTGTTAGGGTTGACTTTAGCTCCAAGTTTGGATGGAGAAATCTTTCTAAAAGCTGTCATAAAACCCTCCATAAAATTTTTACCCTCGTAAATCATACATATAATATCACTTTTACTTCAACCATATGCTTCAATGCATATGGTTATAACTAATTGGTTCTTGTCGAGCACTCGAACTCATAATCTTCTTACAACCAATAATTTGATATCTAAGGCAGGGTTGGACAAAAGCAGTGGCCAAGCCCCACCCACAATTCTGACAAACAACGGAGAATCTTCCATGTTTTCATGTTCATTTTTAATGATTACAAAGTAAAAAACTCTTATGGGATTTTACTTAAACAAACATTATTGATCCAAAAGTGTCGTAATTATGCCTCAGATCACAAAAACCAAACACAGCTCTCATTTCGCCGAATCATCATCTCAAACGTACGAAAGCTATGAACTTTTTGGTTTTGGCTCACATTTTAAATTCTAAACCATAATGTCCATTGATTGCACCCAATTCTTTTTGCAGCTAGGCTGAGTTGAGACTTGGCTACCTAGAACGAGAAATTAAAGCTTTGAGTTAGGTAGGTGGTTGAACCATAATTTCTCTTAATTAAATTACAAATTAGTTCACGAACTTTCATTAGTAGATCATAACACTTCGAAAAAAAAAAAACTAGATCTCTTAACAAAAATGACCATATTTGCTCTTATTTGTTATTTCAGAATCCCTTCATTGAGAGAGTATCAGTACTGTCAAATTAAGATGAAAGTCAAATACGGATTTTCATAATTGAACTTATAGGGTTAAAATGAATTACAACCAATTAATCAAGTCGATACACTACTAACATTTTCGATAAAATTATATTGGTTTGGTTGTTGATTATATGGGTGTACGCGATCCAAGTTGGGTTGGTTTAGAGGGATTGTTAGGACCAACCCAATGTTTCGGGTCGGTCAATTGTCCAACTCTATGCATTAAAGCAACCCAATTCGATCCTACCATTTTCAAGTTGAGTTCTCGGGTTGTGTTAATCTTCTATTTTTTCTATAAAACAATTCTCTATATACCCCATAAATATATAATCAAGTGAATATATACTATACTTGAACTTAAATTACTTATTTTTATTAGTGATCAATTTTTTAAAAACATATCTTATTATATGTTTATTATTATTATTTTTTAATCGGGAAATCGGAGCTTCGTTCCCCTATATATGGGGCACCACTGATCTGTCCTTAGACTATGGCACCGGGATACTTCGAAGGGTATTCTAGTTTAAGCAATTTCCAACGACCTCGAACGAGGGATCTCTCAAGGAAACATGCCTTGAATGCTTTTGCCTCAACCGCTAGACTGTCCCTTGGGAAAATATCTTATTAATTAATTTCTCTTTTCACACATGTGTGCATATATTATTCTTTAATTTCGGTTGGGTCAAGTTGAATTGAACGAGGAAAAAATTGGTTAACCTTAGAAACAATTCAATCCAACAAAAATTTAAAAATCTTAACTTAACTCAACTTTTACGGTTTGGGTTGGATAGTCCGGATTGCTCAAATTATCGATTCTTTCGTTCGGTAGTTGATTAGTTTGGAAAATATAATATTTTCCTTACAAAAAACTAAATAGTAAATAAAAGGAAGTACAAGGAAAGGATTGTTTAATTCCTCTCTTTCTCGCCTAATTATTAGGCCAATTAACCAAGCTTTTTGGTTGATGATGACTGACGACCAACCCAAAAGTGCCTGCTGAATTCTGCCACATTGGATAAAAATAATTCACTTTTCTTCTAATTAAAAAAAAAAAAAAAAAAGATCCAATACCTTTTTCTACCATTCATTCAGAAACTTTATTTGTAAATTGGAAGAAATTCACAAGCCCTAAACTTCAAATCTAATAAAATTATCAGAGTAATAGAGTCACGTGATTTTATTACAGGCACTCGTGACTCTCTGCTATAACGAGGTACACAGTTTTGTTTGTTCATTTTTAGGTCAGAAAATTTATGGTTGTTGCCCCAAAAGTATGTCTTTTTTATGGTAATTGAATAAGATATGATTCTCTTCCCATAAGTATACTAAATAATTTATGGTTTAATTTTCAAAAATAATAATAATAATAATAATAATTTATGGTTTAAAATCCGTCTACTTAATATTATGGGAATTTGCGCTGTATAGCAACTTTTTTACCACAGTTTACAATTATAGCACATTTTTAAAAATAATTCTTTTATAGCAAATTCTGCCATTTAAAAAAAAAAATTATTTACCTTTTTTATAGAAGATTTTGATATAATCTATCATTCTCTAGTGATAAAAGTCTATCAATTTTATCAGTGATTGATTCTATCGGCTTTTATTGATACTCTTGATAGAATCTGATGGAAGTCTATCGATTTACTTTATTTATTAGTAATTGATTATATCACCCTTTATCGATAGAATCTATCAATATGAAGTCTATCAATTTACAATTTTTGCTATATGTGCAAATATTTTCATTATTGTGCTATTCATGTAATATTTTATCAATTTTGTAATATACATGCAAAAGCCCCTAATATTATCATCTCAACTTTCAAAAGCTTGAACTTTTAAGTTTATTAATTTAGGTTAAATTATGAAAAACGCCACTTTCTTTTGAAAAAGATACCCGTACTTATTTTTTGTTAAGTTGCAATATTACTATTAGTCTTTTATAAATGTTCCCAAACTACTTTCAAAATAGATTTTATGGAATAGTAGATGGAAAATTAACTTAGCAATAAACTCAAATAATGTGGTAGTGATTAAGTTTGAAAGAACGACATTGGAACATAGTGATTTTTTTGTCTAATAATGTAACAAATTTTTTTTTCTCTCTTACACTAGTTTTATAGTGCCTTAAAAAAATCTATCTTTAAAAAACACTTGCAAAATATTGAAGATAATATTGCAATTTTTAGGGATGAATATTTTTTTAAAATACAAAAATAAGATTTAAGGAACTACTTCAACAAACAAGAATATGTTTGTGATTGAGAGACTATAACTTCGAATTTTTCTTCTCCCATTAATTAACTAACAAAAAAAAGAAAAATTGAAGAAAGTTCAGGATTTTTTTTTTTTGAGTACATAGTGGGGGAAGAGGGACCAACAAACTCTACATAGATGACACAACTACTCTCAAATAATATGAGAGCCAAATACCGATTTCTGGGCTCGAACTCGTAACCGTGGAGTTGAAATGGATTAACACCAGACAAGATAATCAACTGCGTTACTGACCCTCGGTAGAAAGTTTAGGAATTAAGTTGATGATTTTTTAATAAAAAAAATTCAATAGTATTTGAGTATTTCAAATCTATAACATCTGGATTTTTAAATTGTATATGTGATGCCAGTATAAGTGTATACTTTTGGGATTAAACCTCGATATAATATGCTAATCATTCCAAACTCCTTTCAAAAAAAAAAAAACACATTCTTTAGTTCCTATGTATTGACTGAGTTTTGATGATTATGGTCAACACAAAACATAATCAATCTCAAACGTTATTTAGCAAAATACATAAGAAATCATATCATTATTAGCTTTTAACATGACCATACTATTCGAGATGTGACAAAATTTCACTATAAACAATATATTCTAAACAAATTCAAAAAAAAAAAGAAGTCTTTTTATTATTCTTTTGCAGAAACATTAAATCTCGGAATTAATAAAGCACAGTGAATTCAGTGTTTAATTGGTAAAAGACACATACTTTAAAACCAGCGGTTGGGAAGTGTAAGTGTAACATCCTCCTGGGACAGCCTGGTTTTCCTCAAGAACAATCCAACGTATGAATTTACAATTCTACCCTCAACACACAGCCTAAACTTCCAAAAGAGTCCACCCTTTTTCCCCTTTAAGCCTTTTTGCTCGACCATCGTGTTAGAAGGGAAAGGAATCACAGCCATTGAACACTCAATCCACCAAAAAGAACTGTTCTTTATTTGCACTCAAAGGCTTTTTAGTCAATTACATGGCAATAAAGCTAAACCAATCTGTTTCATTTTAGTTTCTGTAATCAAAATGGTGATTTCGGTTTGTTGTTGTTGATGGCCTTAGCAATTTGTACATTAGTTTTGGTTGAATATGATAAAGATTTAGACGATGATGCAAGGATTTTTAGCTGAGCTCAAGCTTCATCATCAATGGCAGATTCTAAGTTTCCCCTGTTTTTTCTCTTCCTTTTTGGGGTTTTCTCTGCTTTTAGAGGTAAAATGAAGTCTTGAAAACTGGAATTTAGTAACCCCATTTCTGTTCTTCTTAGCTTTTTTTTTTTCTTGTTGGGTTTTTTTTTTTGCAGGTGAAATTCCGCCATTGATGAACGATAATAAACCATTTGTTGGGTTTAATATTGGGAGCGACGTTTCGAATCTATTATCCCCTTCAGATTTAGTTTCGTTCTTACATTTTCAGAAAATTACTCACATTAGGCTTTACGATGCAAACCCTGAAATTCTCAAAGCCCTAAACGGGTCGAAAATTCGGGTTATTATCAGTGTACCCAACAACCAGCTTCTTGCAATCGGGTCTTCCAACGCCACCGCCGCCGCGTGGATCAACCGGAATGTGGCGGCGTTTTACCCACACACGCTAATTTCCGGCATATCCGTCGGC
Organism: Sicyos edulis; assembly: GCA_036507275.1. Lineage (NCBI taxonomy): Eukaryota > Viridiplantae > Streptophyta > Magnoliopsida > Cucurbitales > Cucurbitaceae > Sicyos > Sicyos edulis. The sequence continues at coordinate 36,965,489 of CM071853.1, forward strand.
GATGAGGTTTTAACCACAATCTTCTCTGTTTCCCCTTTGTTGCTTCCTGCAATTGAATCCCTTTACAATGCCCTAGTTTCTGTAAATCTTCAAACCCTAATCCCCATTTCTACTCCACATTCAGCTTCGATTATTCTCGACCCATTTCCCCCTTCTCAGGCATTTTTCAATCAGAGCTTGGTTCAGTTCATGATTCCTCTGCTTCAGTTCCTTTCAAAAACTGGGTCGCCATTGATGATGAATTTTTACCCTTATTATGTTTTTATGCAGAACAAAGGGGTTGTTCCTCTTGAGAATTCGTTGTTCAAGCCCTTAATGCCATCTAAAGAAATGGTTGATCCCAATACTCTGTTTCATTACACGAATGTGCTCGACGCCATGATCGATTCGGCTTATTTCTCGATGAGGAATCTTAATGTTACTGATGTTGTGGTTCTTGTCACTGAGAGTGGCTGGCCTTCGAGGGGTGATTCGAAGGAACCGTATGCGACGATCGACAATGCCGATACGTTCAATTCGAATCTGATCAAGCATGTTCTCGACCGGAGTGGAACCCCGTTTCACCCTGAGATCACTTCTAGTGTTTATATCTATGAGCTGTTTAATGAGGACTTGCGGTCGCCGCCTGTTTCGGAGGCGAATTGGGGGCTGTTTTATGGGAACTCGACACCGGTTTATTTGCTTCAGGTGTCAGGAAGTGGGACGTTTTTGGCGAATGACTCGACAAACCAGACGTATTGTATTGCCATGGATGAGTTTGATGCAAAGACATTGCAGACTGCTTTGGATTGGGCTTGTGGACCTGGGAAAGCTAATTGTAGTGAGATTCAGCCTGGTGAAGCTTGTTATCAGCCTAACAATGTGAAGAACCATGCTTCTTATGCATTTGATAGCTATTACCAGATGGAAGGCAAAACTGCTGGTTCTTGTGATTTCAAGGGTGTGGCTATGATCACCACCACTGACCCAAGTGAGTTTTATCTCTTTACCTTCAATTTTAATGAAGATTTGTTTCTGGGTTGTCATTGTTTTACCTGATTTACTCTGGGATGTGTGCCTTATCTGAAATGGATAACTAGAGATATGGGTTAATCTAGGGACTGTGATTTATCTAGCTCAACTAAATTAAGATATATGTTTCCGGGCACTCGGGCCACCGTTTGAGGGTGAGTTAGGTTGGATTATAATAATTTAACTTGTGTTTGGTCCACCGGCTAAAAGAACGGGTGAGTTAACTCATATCCCTCATCCTAACTATAATAATCATACACCTCAAACATAGGTTAATCTCTTGTTATAATAATTTCCACCAAAATACGGATTATTATAACGTCCCATGTTTTAATAACCCGCCATTTGGAGTCCCCAAGAGGTGTTGAAGGGGTCGAAGGTTTTAGTTTTGAAGGTAAGCTTCCCTCAAGGTTTTAAATTCTAGATTTATTTGTGACATTAATTTGTAGATATTTCTCGTGTCTACGTTATTTTGATTATTTTGATGTCTCTCAATGTCCATCCCTACATGGTTACCCTAGGTAAAATCAAGCTTCGATTTTTCGATTTCTAAAAAAAACCCTGCAATTTAGAATAATCGTAGCCCGAGACTGGCAATGAATCTTTCCCCTCTCAAATTTAACTTGAAAAGGGAATGTAGTCATCCCATATCCCCTCACAAACATAGGTTATACTATTCTAGAAATCATTCTCTCTCTTTTTGTTTATTTGTTCTTTTGCAATGGTGGGGGTATTTTCCATTTCATATTGGTTTTTGTACCAACATCAATGCCCCAGCAGCACTCTGAAAGATTCCCAATTCAGACTTAGATTTTGGTGGCAACATGGGCTCCCCAAATTCAGTGTGTGTACACTACTATTACTATATGGTGACCTGTGATTTGTGACAATATCACCGACTTATATGGGGAATGTGCTTGTTTTGCAGGTCATGGGAGCTGCATATTTCCTGGAAGGTAATAGAAATCCCAAAAATGTCTTTTTTTTTTTTTTAATATACGAGATTGTCTGGGTCAGCTTATGTGCACCTCATCTGTGCTCATGAATCCTACGATATTTGGATGTTAAAAGATTCTGGGTTTTATCAATTTTCAAGTGAAAAAAGATGGGTTTTTTTTTGTGGCTTTCAACTTTTGTTTGAGAAAAGTAGTGTATTTCTTTTTGCAGTAAGAAAGTAGAAAATAAAACTTATGGAAAAGTGAACTCAACACAAATTCCTCAAGCCAGTGGAGGAGCAGATCAGAGATTGAGAAGGGAGAAGGAAGTTCATATTTTTCTGGTTGCAGTTTGCTCATTCTTTCTATTCATTCCTTGGATGTAGAAAATAAAAAAAAATGGGTTAATAATATATGTGTATTTTTGAAATGCAATATTTTTAGCAGGAAAGTAGAGTTGAAATTCATTTGGGATATTTTGGGAAAGGGCCTCTCTTTCTTTCCTTTATGAAAAAAGTGGTGGTGGTTGAAAATTTCAGATAAGCTACATTTTCCCCCCTCCTTTACAGTAATTAGTAAAGGAAAAGTAAAGTGCTTTTGTTGATATGTGATTAAGTTTATAGTTTAAAGTAATTTATGATTTTTGACAGTTATTCAACCAGCAGAAGTATTCATCTATTTAGTTGCACATTAATTTTTTTTTAAATGACATTAACATTCTTATTTTGAAAACCAAAATCCCTATAATCTTTAAAAAGGAATTGTAGTACAATGGTAGAGCTGAGAGCATATATTTAATGTTTTGGAAAAAGAAAATGGTGTTATTTCCCTATTTGTTTCGTTAACAAATTATTAAAATTACAAAAAAAAAAAATCAACTTTTTAATTAAAATATACTTCGACTTGTGTTGGAGGTTTGGCCAATATGTCAGATTTCTAGGGGCTCTTTGTCCAACCCTCTCAACCCATGTGTATGGGTCATATGAGCTTCATACGAGTTGAAGACTTGAGTTTGAGTCTCTTGATCCTTGTTAATGGATTCATTTGCGCTATCGAAGAGGTGCCATTGCTTCAAGTACGAAAGTTTCATTTTTTGAATATACATTAGGTAAAATGGATTACAAATCTTATATAGATGATATTATTATTCTTAAATAAATATGAGTCAAATATTTATTTACAAAATCAAACTTATGATTTCAGTATTGAACTAGATTTTCATCCAATAATGAAGTTATCGGTTGAAGTACGGAAGTATTAATTTGATTCGTGCTTGACTTATGAATTTTCACTCCTAACACAACAATTACAATACAATAACCAAAATATTTATTAAAAAAAAAGAAAAACCAAAATGGTGTGGTGGTCTATCATAAATTTGAATGGATTTTATTAGCCATTTTTTGGTCTACTTGAGACTAAATTCTCCCTTCCCAGTCGGGCCAAACTACATGTCGTTGAAGCCAAACGTCGTTTCACGTAGATACAAAAACGACGATGGTGAACAGAGAAGTTGGAGGCAGAAGCGGCGAAACTGAAGCAAATCGTTAACATTTCAAACATCTTTCTCAATCAGCCTCCGGTGAAAATTCCTTCAACATTTTGCAGTAAATCTGTGGCAATGTCTGGTTGGTCCTGCAAGAAATGCACATTCCTAAACCCACCATCTCAAAAATCAGCCTGCAAAATCTGCCTAACACCGCCATCGCCACCGCCACCATCATCTTCATCTTCTTCGTCCACAGCCCCTCAATGGTCGTGCAAGGCCTGCACATTTCTAAACCCATATAAGAATTCCGAGTGCGAGCTCTGCGGCGCTAGGGCTCCTGCCCTTTCGCTATCCAGTTTCAAGGATTTGATCGATGTCAGCCAAGATGCGGATGCTGAGTCTGTTGGGTCTGTGTTTTTTCCCTTGCAGCCTTGCCGGAAAAGGAAATTAGAGGATTCTGTTGCTGCATTTCGTGGCGTTAAGGCATCGAAGAACACTGTCGATGAAATGGGTTAGTCGTTTTAATCGATTTTTTTTTTTTTTGAAAGAAGGGTAACTAGGCCCGTACTTTGGCTAGGCACGGGGATAAATAGAAGAAGTAATGTCACAGGTGAGTCTGTCTCGAACAATAAACGTTACAGGTGAGTCTTAAACCTGAGACGTTGAAAGAGTATACCTTCAAATGAAGCCAAGTCTTCAACCACGGTCTCCAAATCCTATATAGGCTTACGAAGTTATAACTTTTAGCCTTGAGCCTTCCTTGGATCATTAGAGGCATATACCTCTAAGAAAATACATTGAAGCTTAAAGCAGCCTAGTATAGTGATTAGAAGAATGGTATTAATTTGGGAGTTTCTTTTACTATTTACGCCTTAGAAACATTGAAGACATAAATTTGTATGATAACTCAACCTTAAATCTTATCCAGTTAATTGGTTGATGATGTAAGCTTTGGAATATAACACACTTGGTTCAAGACCTTACACTTTGCTTTAGTCCTCCATTCAATAAAAGATCTTAAGTTTTCTCTATTCTTTTCTTAGAAAGACAACCATTTCAGGATAGTTAATTTTATTTTTGAACTTTTTGTTGACTAGTTTTCCTTTTCATCTCCTTTTGAAGTTCTTTATTGCATCTACTATGGTACTCAAAGATTTCTCCTTTGTTTCATTTATCTATGATATTGTTTTTTATTCATAATAAAATAACATAATCTTCTTAGTAAGTGACAATTGTCTGTGTGATTTATTGTTCTTTTAAATAAATATTATGTTTGCCTACTTATTTACAAAAATTTAGAATTTGTATGATGTTTTTACTTAAAATTGAGGTTTACGCCTTATACCGCCCCGAGGCGCCTCTTAAAGAGGAAAAACTTAGTGGCCGTTTAAGCCTTTTAAAACACTGGTCCTAATGTCTGGAATTTGTGTCTTAATACTGTTGTTTTTTCTAGTACAATATGGTTTTGAAGTTGCAGTAATGGGCTAGCTATATTGTCTCGTTCTTGATGGGTGGCAGGGGATTCTAGTTCAAAGGCAAGTTTGACATCGATTAAGGTTATGACTTATAATGTCTGGTTTCGAGAAGACTTGGAGCTGCGTAATAGAATGAGAGCCATTGGACAACTAATCCAACGACATTCACCAGATGTTATTTGTTTTCAGGTTTTTTCCATTCTTGGTTTTGCATCTATGTTTGAGTTTGTATGTTGCATTCTTTTATATCTACATTGTGCTGTAGGAAGTTACTCCTGATATATATAACATCTTCAAGATTACCAATTGGTGGAAAGTTTATCGCTGCTCGGTTGAGAAGGATTCTCATTCAAGGGGATACTTTTGTATACTGGTGAGGGTTTTGTTACTTTGCTTGATATTTCATTTCCTACATAACCGAAAGCATATTTTGGCTTCCGGGTTCGGTTTGCAAGTTTGTACAATTGATATGGTTGGTGGTATGTGGCCAGTTTGCTTCCTCTATGCCTGAAATCAACACAACATATCTCAACTTTTTGTTTGCATTTGCCTAGTAATTCTAATACATGTGTTAATACTCACCAAGAAGTCACGTATTCAAATCTTCTTGTGACCTTAATAGGAAAAATCTCAATGTCTCCAAAGTTTGCGCCTTGGGGCCGATACATTACGTTAACATTGCTCTTAAGAAAGTGCCTTGAATGTTTGAAGTATTTTGGCATTTGTTGAAATACTTTGGAATTAGTGCACCATTTCTAGTGATTGTGGGAAATATTGCATTGAGAGATGGTTGTTTGAGTGGTTTTTCAATCTTCAAAAGTCTAATATGCTTATGATTTGGTTCATGACCTGACCACTAAATAGGTTCAAATGACCTATTGTAGTAATAGACATAAAGACAAGGAGAGTACAACCACCAAGCTCCTTAAGAGGCTTGAACGTAAAACTTATTTTCCAAGAGTGAACTCTAGAACAAAATAAAGACCTGACTGAATGGCCCACCCAAACATGGGTGTGACTGCTCTCTAAAATACCCCTCCCCTACGAAACTTCTATGAGTTACTGTTTCTACTAAATGGGACCCTCAATTACACACAACACAACACATGGGACTCACAATTTAGCTCAACATGCCTTCATATTTAACTCTATTTTTTTAAATCGAGAAATCAGAATTTGGCTCCATCATACCCGGGGTAACAATACCCGTCCTTAAGCCACGAGAGGTGTTTACAAATTAATGCAACATGTGAGTCTCGAACCTGAGACCTTGAGGGGAGCACACCTTTAAAGCCCAAGCTTTCGACGACCGTGCCACCCCTTGGGGACTTTAACTCTAATTATTTCTAGCTACTTTCTTCCAGTGAAGCAAAACACACTGGAGGCTTAGCATTCTCTCTCTCTTGATCGATAAGAAACAGAAAAATATATTCACCATAAAGACCACATAATAGCCTAAGGACGAGGGGCCGATGGTACTCTTCCCCATGAAACTAGCTCAAGAAAGTGTTCCAATTGTTAATAATCACTAAAAGACTGATTATAAAAGAGTTAACATTTGTTCACCATTAAAGATTCAAAAGGCTCTACCATTCTCAACAACCCCAGCAACCCTTCTTAAAATCCTCTAGTATGAGCTTAGGTTTTGTGTACTTGTTATACATAACTTCTTATCTTATTCTCATTTTAGTTCTTTTGTCGTTTGTGCGGAGAGGTAGAAGACAAGAAGTGGTGAACCTGTGATTGTTCTAGTATTGTGCTTTGTTCTAAATTCTAATAGGTTGCATCATAAGCTGATGATATAATTTATCCATTTAATGTGCAGTTGAGCAAACTGCCTGTAAAATCCTTCAGCTGTCAACCATTTCCCAATTCTATAATGGGGAGAGAACTCTGTATTGCCAATCTCGAACTTCAAAATGGCATTTCATTAACAGTTGCAACAAGCCATCTTGAGAGTCCTTGCCCTGCACCTCCAAAGTGGAATCAAATGTATAGCAAAGAACGTGTAATTCAAGCCAAGGAAGCCATCGACTTTCTCAAGGAAAATCTGAATGTCATTTTTGGTGGCGACATGAACTGGGAAGATAAGTTGGATGGTCGGTTTCCTTTTCCTGATGACTGGATTGATGCTTGGGAAGAATTAAGGCCGGGCGAAATTGGTTGGACATATGATACCAAATCAAACAAGATGTTATCTGGTAACCGTACGTTGCAAAGGCGTTTGGATCGATTCGTTTGTAAATTACAAGATTTCAAGGTAAGCTCCATTGTAATGATTGGGACTGATCCAATTCCTGAATTAACATACACCAAGGAGAAGAAAGTGGGAAAAGAAATGAAGATGCTGGAGCTCCCTGTTTTGCCCAGTGATCATTATGGCCTGCTGTTGACAATAAGCAGCCTGTAATGTTGTCTGTCTTTCTTCATTTGCAGTGCTTCAAAATGCTTGTTTTTATTGCATGCGGTTTTGTATCTAGCTTAAACCAAACAATGGGTTTAAGATTTTGTATGGATCCAGCATCATTGAATCTAAACTCATTCTAGATCTTGAACTTCTCTTTCTTTGTTCTATCTCAGTAATTTCTTGTTCAATCTTTTGGTACAAAAAAATGTATAATTTGGAATGCATCTAGATTGGAAGGAGTTTTCCCCTTTAGAAAATGATAAAACCTAACAAATGAGTGAACCTTGACCCGACACAATCACATGGGTCCTCACTCCAATTGCATGTGATTTTGTATTGTCAATACAAAGCAGCAACTAAACTAAAGTAAATATTCTAAACTGAAGTTTTGCCCTGTCTCTAAATTTGTCAAGTGTTCAATCACTACGAACTCAGAATAGTTTTGAAAAAAAACAAGAATATGTTTAAAATTTATGATAAAGTTGAAGCCTTTCTGGTTAAAAAGACAAAAGTTGTTCACTTGATTTTTAATGTGAAGTGTAATCTTTCCATTATTTTTTATCCTCCTTTTCACAAGAATCTCTCTACATCCTTCCCTTGTCTTCGGAGAGATTAACGTTCCCTTGAAAACAAAAAGTTGAAGCTTATAAAATCATAATTACTTGTATAAAACTTTAGGATAGAGATTTTGACATCCTACTTGGAAGAACAACCGTCCAAGCATTTCAACATTTGAAGGTGCGGCATCGGCGGCAGTGTTAAAGTCCCCTTGACGGTGAGTTTTCTATGGAAAAGAATCTTGTATTTAATTATCCAACTTGCAAAGTTGCACGTGAAAGGGGCAACCTTGATAAATGAATAAAACTTGTCTACTTCTTGAGAAATTTCTCGTACATACTTTTGACTGTTTGCCTGGATAATAATATGTCACATAGTTAATGATTATATGAAAGATACTTTAAATATATACTTAAAAGATGATGCTTTAATTAATAAAAAAGAAATGATCAATTAAGCATCTAATACATTATTATCCATACAAACGGTGCGAAGTGAGTACGAGATACTTGCTCAGAAGCTGGACAGTCTTCATCTATAAATAATTTCATGGACTTTCATTTTTCAACTCAATCTCGACCGTTCAAGTCAGTGAGCCCTCACCTACAGCTCTGAACTGTTACACTGACAACTCACAATCTCTCCACACTTCCTTTCTAGATAACATCCAACAACACAAACTTCAGCTTATACAAAAGGCAAACCCACCACAAAACAAATGTAAAGTGAGAGAAAGTTTGGGACTTTGTAGATTTAGAGAGAGTGAAGGGCACCCTTTTGGCTGCTCATAAAACCCCTTTTCTTCTAGATCTACCACTTAATTTCATTTCACTCGATTTCAAGCTCCCCATTGCAATGAACCAATGCAGATTGCTCTGTTTTCTCATTTTCTTTGTTTTTTTCCCTGTTAATGAGGTTAATGCCGACAACCCATATAGGTTTTTCACTTGGAAAGTCACTTATGGTGATATCTACCCGCTTGGAGTTAAGCAACAGGTGCTTTGTTTCTTTCTTTTCTATGTTTATTTTTGGAAAGTGCCTCTTCTTAAAGGTTAAAGTTGTCGTTTTTATCTTCTTTTCTTCAAAACTATTGCTGTTTGTTCAATATGGCATAGTGAAAAGATTGAGTTTGGAGCTTATTTGTTGTTCTGTGGAACATTTGGCAGGGAATTTTGATTAATGGGCAGTTTCCTGGGCCTCAGATCGATGCTGTTACTAATGATAATTTGATTATCAATGTGTATAATTATCTCAAGGAGCCGTTTCTCATTTCTTGGTAACACTTGCTAATCATGTTTTAATTGTCTATTAGCATAATGGCTTGTGTTTTCTGTTTAGTTCCCGGGAAACTCTAGGAAAATTTGAAATCAAGTTTGCTTGTCCAAAACCAGGGTCAACAAACATTAATGTTCTGTCGGTTTCTCTACTAGTGATGTTCATTTACTCTCATTTGAGAGTGGAAAAGGTCAAATTGTTGTGTTCTATGAAATGGGGAATGTGCCAATAGTTTGGAATTGGAGGGAAAATGAAAACTTGGGAAAGTTTCTACTTTCACTTCTCCATTTTCTAGATCTAAGTTTTTTTTTTTTTTTTTTTTTGAGTACATAGTGGGGGAAGGGGAACCAACAAACCCTACATAGAGGGCACAACTACTCTCAAATAATATGAGAGCCAAATACCGATTTCCGGGCTCGAACTCGTGACCGTGGAGTTGGAGGGAAAATGAAAACTTGGGAAAGTTTCTACTTTCACTGCTCCTCCATTTTCTAGATCTAAGTTTTAGTGAAGAGTTTTTGAAATGGTTTTGTTGAGTAAATCTTATAAAGCAAACATCCTATTTAGTATTTAATCACTTTTGTCCCTCTTATTTTTGTTTGGTAGCAGTTTATTTTACATGAGTGTCATTAAAGTAAACATTAAATGATGTTTTATATTAGACAATTTGACCTGTTGTTGGAATGGTCCAAGGCAAATCTCAAATTCTTCACTAGTTTATATGTCCCTCTTGGATCTTATTGATTCTTTACATTATTTTTCTGTGAGATTAAAGTATTCTTCTTCACTAGCAGGCATCTTCTTATGGTAGAACTCAGTGTTCACATGGTAGGTTTTTTTTTTTTATCATTTTATAAAGTTACCCCATCTGTAACCCACATTAATGGCTAAAATAAAGTTTCTATCTTTGAATCATGGTTTTCATAGTGTACCAATTTTGTTGATATGAACAGCATTAAATTTGATGGGTCCTGAGTAAGGTGAAGAAATCATTACACTTTCCATTTTCTGTACCTTCAACTTTATGCCTCTCCAACACAGAGAACAAAATAAGCAAAAATTTGTTCTAGAAACGATTTTCCAAAATTGTTTTTAGTAAAAAGAAACAAGAAACCAAAAGTTAATTCTAATATTCAACTCCTAGACATGATCTAAAATTACCTTAAAGACTTAAACTTTCGAATCTGATTGTGATTTGTGATGTTTTGAGGTAAGATCTGACATAGACATCGTATTAAGATGTAATATGACTATTTCTTGTGGGATTAACTTTGCAGGAACGGTTTACAGCAGAGGAGAAACTCATGGCAGGATGGAGTTTATGGGACAACTTGTCCTATCCCTCCAATGAGTAACTTCACTTATGTTCTGCAGGCAAAGGACCAAATTGGCAGTTACTTTTACTTCCCATCAACAGCATTTCACAAAGCAGCTGGAGCATTTGGAGGCATCAGAGTTTGGAGTCGACCAGGAATTCCCGTTCCTTTCGCTCCTCCTGCGGGCGACTTCACTGTTCTAGCTGGCGACTGGTTCAAGACCAGTCATTATGTAAGCATTCTAAGCTTTTTCCAAATTCTCCCATGATGATTTGGTGCCTAAAATGTATTCCTTTTTCTTGTTCTTTATTCTCTGAGGCAATGATGTTACCATTTATTCTATACTACAAAACTCTGTTAAAGCTGGTTTCTCATTTCTTTTAGATTCTGAGACAAGCTCTCGATAATGGTCGAAACCTTCCCGCTCCGGACGGTCTTCTAATCAATGGTCAAGGGTGGAATGGATATACATTCAACGTTGATCAAGGTGAGCAACAATAGTTTCTGTTAACTTTTGTTCATAATTCCACTTTCATTAGTTGAAAATAAAAAGTTTGTTAATCTTAACATTTTCTTTTCAGGGAAGACATATAGGTTTAGAATTTCAAATGTGGGACTTTCAGCTTCCATTAACTTCAGAATTCAGGGCCATTTGATGAAACTGGTGGAGGTAGAAGGATCTCACACTCTCCAGAATGCATATTCCTCTCTTGACATCCATTTGGGCCAATCCTACTCTGTCTTGGTCACTGCTGATCAGCCTCCTAAGGATTACTATGTCGTTGTTTCGTCTCGGTTTACCTCCCCCATCCTCACGACCACAGCCGTACTTCACTACAGCAATTCATGGCAGAAAGTTTCCGGTCCAGTTCCGGGTGGCCCAACCAATGAGATCGCTTGGTCTCTCGAGCAGGCCAGATCCATCCGGTATTTTGTCAACTCTTTAGTAGCAATTTCAGTTGCTTTTAGTTGAGTATTGTTTGATTGATAAGCAATGAGTTACCTTCACTTTAGTTATCTGTTTATGGAAAACTTTGATAACAAAAATGAAAATCGTAAACTACAATCAAGAATAAAAAGAGTGTAAAACAAATAATACATAGATTTACGTGTTTCACTAACACTGTGTTAACGAAATCCACGGGTAGAGGTGATAAGAATACAAAAGGAGATAAGAATACAAAAGGTTTGACATATGAGAATAAGATTTTAATAGAGTTTATATAGTGCACCTCAAATAAAACTCCAATACTACATATAACCCAAAATGCATGAAATCTCAATACAAAAATAATGGGAGTTCTAGATTCCCGCTTGATGACCGGGCAGCGAGACACCCGATTGAGTAGTCGTAACTCAATATAGTTCAAGACATTTCAACAAGAAAGAATATCTCATCTATTGTTTGAAATTAGGGAGAAAAACACTAAAAAATATGGACAAGTCCAGATTACTTGAGAAAGTAACAGTTACTTTGAAGTTAATCCTGTTTGCAAGATTTAGTATGGCTACATTGCTTATTAAAAATTCTTGTTTCATTCTCTTTTGCAATCAGCTGGAACCTGACTGCAAGTGGACCTAGACCCAACCCACAAGGCTCCTATCATTACGGACTGATCAACACGAGTCGCACCATAGTACTAGCGAACTCGGCCCCTATTATTAATGGCAAGCAGAGGTTTGCTGTCAACAGTGTCTCATTTGTTCAAGCAGACACTCCATTGAAACTGGCTGACTTCTTCAAGATCTCTGGAGTTTTCAATCTCAACAGCATTCCCACCTCCCCCACTTGGGGCAATGCCTACCTCCAGACCTCTGTCATGAGCTCTAATTTTCGAGAATACATTGAGATCGTGTTCCAAAATTGGGAAGACACCGTGCAGTCATGGCACATCAATGGCTACTCGTTCTTTGTTGTTGGGTACGTAAGGGGCTCATTCGCCTCGTTAATTCATCGTTTCAATAAAGCAAAGAATCAGTTTCAGTGTCAATAACATAACATGGTGCTGGATTGATCAGGATGGATGGAGGCCAATGGACTCCTGCTAGCCGAGCTCGATACAATTTGAGAGACACTGTCGCCCGTTGCACAACTCAGGTAATTCCAGCATCTAAATTGTTAGAATAAATATCATTTGAGATATTTCTTAAGATTAGTTAGATTTAGCATTTGATCTTATTGGATATTCTCAGAAGGGTTAGGCCTTTCTCACAATTTATCAAACACAAGAGATCTTATGTGTTTGTCTCAAAACTTGACCTTTTGATGTTTGTTTTGGGGGTGGATTTCAGGTTTATCCAAAGTCATGGACAGCAATCTATATGGCACTTGATAATGTAGGAATATGGAATGTGAGATCTGAGAGTTGGGCAAGGCAGTACTTGGGACAGCAATTCTATCTCAGGGTTTATACCTCATCAACCTCTTTTAGAGATGAGCTGCCGATCCCTCGGAACGCTCTTCTTTGTGGCAGGGCCAGCGGTCGTCACACGAGGCCTCTCTAAGTTTCAAAATGTTACATTTTCTTTTTGTCACGAGTGGGTGACACGGTTCTACTTGGTCATTGTTTATCAGTCCTTAGATTAGTGTTTCTTTTGAACATTACTTGTTTAGAAAGCTCAACTTGAGCTCTTGATTCAAATTTATCTCATTGCCTTTTTCTCTGTTGTTATACTTGCGCGCTTTTCTTAATCTTTGAGTTAAAAAGATCAGAAAATGATTTAAATTATGTTAAGGAAGTTGCAATAAAAATACAAAAAAAAAGTAGATATTGCTAGTTCTTAAGAAGTGATATAGTGGCTGAAAACTTGAGTTTTGAAGGTATACTCATTTTAAAGTTCCAAGTTCGAGACTCACATTTAAAGGGGGAAAAAAAAAGAGTAGATATCGAAAAACTAAGCTAGAATTTAGCTATTCTCTCTATGAAGTGGGGGTAATTTAAAAAATTGAAATGTTTGATTAAAATTTTAAAAAGTGATCAAACGGATAGGTTGATCAAAGCATAATTAGTCTTTAAAAACCTTTTGGAGGAGGGGTAGCAAATATTGGAAGAGTTTTTATATCATTTATTTAAACCAACCAAATGGAGAGGTGAAGATGTCAAAATAGGTAATGTTTAAGTTCAACTTATGACAGATCTTCTATTTAGATATAAAATTTTACAAATTTTCCTTAATATTCGAATGTTGTAGGGTCAATTAGGTTGTTCAATAAAAATAATTGAATGACAGGTAAGTCTTAATATTGAAATGTTGTAGGGTCAACACTAGGTTGTTCAGTTAAAATAGTTGAATGATAGGTAAGCTGAAGCGAAACACTCACATGTATCTTTAAAAAAAAACATTCTTACAAGTTTTAGATTGCAAGACTTTGTATGTAAGTGTTATAAGGAACTTAAGCACTATACACATGGTGTTTATTTTTTGAGAAATGCACTATAAAGGTTAAAAGAATTCTCTGATTTTTAGTTGTAATTATATATATAATGTGTACTCAACTGAAAAAAAAAAATATAATATTACAGGTCATTTGAAAATGAAAAACCTAAATAATATCTAATGAGTTAATGACGTGTTGAGTATGTTGTTGGGTGGTAATCCAATTTAATATTACAGTTATAGATTGGATCCCGAGAATCGATATTTAGCTATCATTTATTTGAGAGTAATATATATTAAAAAAAACATAAATAATTATTATTATTTCGAAGCACCCAAAAGGCGTATATTCAAACAAACAAAATTGGCTTTTATCCCTTGGTCTAACTTTGAAACATTAGGATATAAATTCATAGAATTAATTGCAAGCGGAGATGAATGTCTATAGATATATTATAGACTAGAAATAGGATATACATTCATACTCCATTGATGACTGTACTGTAATCCTTTATCCTTTTTCATTTCTATTTATTGTACGATAACTGTACTGTTCTATTCCATGGAAACATTTTCTTGTTGATTAGGTTTCACTTTCCACCATGGAAAATGCAGTGAGGTTAAATCAAATTCACATTAGGGCTAATTTATTTCTTCTTTGAACTCCTTAGCATTAGGGCTCCTTTTTTTTTCTTTCATTTCGATTTCAAAGACCAAATGGATCGGTGGTGCGCTTAGTTATCTTATTTGGTGTTAATCCGTTTTAATTTCACATTCATGAATTTGAGCCAATTGGATTCAACAAAAATGAAATTAAGATTCAATTTAAGATTGATGAACTTAAAAAAAGTTATATTAGGATCTCAATTTTAAAGAGAGGACATCCCGTAGCTATATATAAGAAAATTCTTTTAACCCCCACCATTTTGTCAATTTAATGGTTTTCTTAGTACATATCAGGGGAGGGAGGACAAATACTGATTCTTGAATCGTTGTTGTTGAACTAGTTTACAACCAAACAACAAAATCATTGTCTCACTAACTCATTCGTTGTCAATTTAATGGGGGGAGATTCTGTGTGTGATTGAATTTGGGTTTTTGTATGAGGCGATGTACATTTTAGGTATGAATATGATGGAAACAAGTGAAAAATGGGCATAGAGATTGGGGTGTTTTGTAAGATTTTGCCACTACCACCCATTAAAGATGTGGTACTTTTAGCTGCTCGATTAGGAACAAGGCACCCTTCGCCACCCACTTTATGTAATTTTTTATTCTTTTTTACTTTTGTTTTTTGTTTTTTTTTGTTATTTTGGTGCTATATGATGTATAATATAGTCTACACATATATAAAGGTTCGACCTTTTCTCTCCACAAATGCTCTTCTAGGCTCTCAGATTTGTTTTCTTTGAAGAACTAAATTTGAAGGGCCAATAAGATTATCCCATTTCTGTAAGTTCTTCCTTCTCTTCATTTCTAGTTTTTCTATCATTGCCCATCTTTGTTCTTATCTTTGATGATGATTTCCTCTTCCTCTTTCCCTTTCTCTTGTGGTTGGTCGATTGGTTTTGTTAGTTTCTGGGATAGTTTTATGAGATCTTGGAAATTGACGTTGAATCACACACACAAACACTCTGATTTCTAGATTTGGTATTTATGAGGAAATTTGGAATTGGTTTTTCTCTGGGGTTCTTAAGAAGTTCCTTTAATCTTAACTGATTAGATTTGATTTTCGATGATTAGTCTGTGTTTCAAAATTTCGTGTGCTTGATGTTTTGCTTCTGCAATGTGACATATGGGTTCTCCATGCTAATTGTTTATGAAAACAAAATATTGTTCTTCTTGGTATTTTAAATCAGTGAGACAAAATTGGATAATCTTAAGATGCTTTATGTCTCTTAATTTGTGTCTAATGGCATTGGAACGGTCCAGTTTTGATCAAACTCAATGTGCTTTCTTGTGACTTGAGCTGAATAGTTTTGTTGTTCAGGAGGAATTTTCAAATTATTTGCAGCTTGTATATTGAACTTCATTGTTTTTTAATTCCTATAAATCTGAATTTTGTATGTAAGCAGCCTATTATTAATACTGATTTGCTTCTACATAACTATTCTGTATTTCTATTATCATCCTGTTATTTCCTAATCAAATAGAACTACATATTTGTCTAAATTGCTATGAACTCTTATGTTCTGATATTTTAGAGGAGCAAGATGAGGGGAGGTCTGTGGCAACTGGGCCAATCAATTACCCGCCGTCTGGCACAGGCCGATAAGAAAGCTGTGGGGCGTCGATTCTTTGCTTCAGAGTCTGAGCTAAAGAAAACTGTTCTATATGATTTCCATGTTGCTCATGGTGGAAAGATGGTTCCATTTGCTGGATGGGGTATGCCTATTCAGTACAAGGACTCGATAATGGATTCGACTGTGAACTGTAGGCAAAATGGTGGACTGTTTGATGTCTCGCATATGTGTGGACTGAGCCTCAAGGGTAAGGATTCCATCCCTTTCCTCGAGACGCTCGTTGTTGCTGATGTTGCTGGTCTTGCACCTGGAACTGGAACACTTACTGTCTTTACCAATGAAAAGGGTGGAGCCATTGATGACTCGGTGATCACCAAGGTGACTGACAACCACTTGTACTTGGTTGTGAATGCGGGCTGCAGAGACAAGGATTTAGCTCACATTGAGGAGCATATGAAGGCCTTTAAGGCCAAAGGCGGGGACGTCTCATGGCATATTCATGATGAGAGATCTCTTCTAGCACTGCAGGTTTAAATTGCATTCAGTTACATTGAATTCCTCTTTGTGAAGTTGCACCTGCTTATGAAATTGTCGAACTCATTCCCCTTAACATCGATCCCATCGATTTAAGTTTAATGCATTCTTCTGCTAATTACATTTTCCTTCCTTTGATTGCACCTATTGCAACACCAAACCAATGTGAAACAGTTGATTTACTTCCTTTTGTAGGGACCTCTTGCTGCACCAGTTCTTCAACACTTGACAAAAGATGATCTGAGCAAACTTTACTTTGGCGAGTTTCGCATATTGGATATCAATGGAGCCAATTGTTTTCTCACCAGGACAGGGTATGCTTCCTAGGCTTGCATTTCTTTCTTACAGTTTGAATGAACAAAGTTTTTCGGGACCACTTGAATGTTTGAATAACTCAACATGTTAATTTCCTTTTCTAATCATATAGCATCATTCATCCCTGGTGTTTGAAAAGACTGATTCTTGTCCATTTATCTGTTTTTGCTTTCAAATGTAAAGTTCGAGTATTATCTTGTTTCTTGTGAAAGCACTTCAATCCAGGGAAAGGAAAATAAAATAGAACTGGTTACACTTTCTTATACTTCAGAAATAATCAGGTACACAGGTGAAGATGGATTTGAAATTTCAGTGCCTTCAGAGAATGCACTGGATCTTGCCAAAGCGATCCTAGAGAAATCAGAAGGGAAGGTGCGGTTGACAGGACTTGGTGCGCGAGACAGTCTTCGACTCGAGGCAGGCTTGTGTTTATACGGCAATGACATGGAACAGCATACAACACCAGTCGAGGCAGGATTGGCATGGGCCATAGGAAAAAGGAGGAGAGCAGAAGGTGGTTTTCTAGGCGCCGAGGTGATTCTGAAACAGCTTGCGGAGGGGCCGGCAGTAAGGCGTGTTGGTTTCATCTCTTCAGGGCCCCCTGCAAGAAGCCACAGTGAGATTCAGAATGAGGAAGGGAACAACATTGGAGAAATCACAAGTGGAGGATTTAGCCCATGCCTTAAAAAGAACATTGCAATGGGTTATGTGAAATCTGGATCCCACAAAGCTGGCACCAAAGTGAAGCTTGTTATCAGAGGAAAAACCTATGATGGTGTTGTGACTAAAATGCCATTTGTTCCTACAAAATACTACAAGCCAACATAATTGTTCTTCATGTTTACTTTTGTTGTTCTGTCCACAAGATTTATCTGATCTGGCCCTTTGTCTTCTGACCAAATTCTGAATCTGCAAGTTGTTAGAAGTATTGGGGTATTTTGTTTTTCAAACTGCACTTATCAGAACTTGTTGATCATAAAAATGCAATTTTTGAATTGGACTGGTGCCATTTATATTTCAGCAACAGGAAAATCTGCATAAAATGCAGTACCCATCTTGAAAACTGTTAAGTTCATGGAAGATGAGTTAGATACAAAAGTAAGCATATGTATATACATTGTTTTTTTGTTGTTTTTGTTATCTATTTTTAACATGCGGAAAATATATGAAACCAGGACAATTTTCATAAACTAAATGTTTTTATCAACCATATTTACCTCCAGTTAGTATTTGGAGATTTTTTGAAATTTTGTTTGTAAATGAATAGAAACACGACTGAATTTAATTATTTTTTGTTATCTTCTAAATCCGACTTAGATATAGGCGCCAGTGCCTAAGATATATAACTGGTGCGAGTGAAGCGAAATGGAGAGGATTTGTTTGTAGAAATTGGGAGAGGATTTGTTCATAGAAATTGGAATGTGATTCGTGAAAAAAAGGAAAAATAAGAGAATAAATTTGACTATTAACGTTCCTAATTATTCCATGTTTGCCTTTTCAACTATAGGTTTTTTTTCTTTACCTTTTTTTTAATTACGGATTCGACTCGATAGATTTGATATATTTACTCAAATAGTTTTCAAAAGATTCTAATAATTGAAAATGTAGTACTCAAATTTAATAATAAAGTTTTATAGTAAGTTAAAGTTTTACATAAACATTAAATTTAAACGCCAAAGAGAAAAGATCATCAAGAATACTTAAGATTGAGCCAAAAGGCCTTGCAAATCAACAAAAACTCTGGTTCATTGTTAACTTTGCTTGCAGCATTTGGGTCAGATTTTGTGGATTCTTGTTCAGGGCTTGACCTGCAATGCTTGGATTTGTTGCACAAAGAAGTGTTTGAAATGAAAGTTAATTAACAATTGGGAAGTTCATTAGAACTCAAGCAAAAGCTGGCATCAAATTCAGACCAGTAGCACAAAGCAATCAAGAGAGTTTGCAAGCAAGATTTCCAAGTAGCTCTTTTTCAAGTTTTGAGATGATATTTAAATCAGCAGAGAGAGTAAAACAACTGTACAAGCAGTATCCATTAAAGATAAAACAGTAGCAAAGCATTACAATCTTGAGTTTCTTAAACACTCAATGCGTTCATGAACATAAAAGTTAGTTTGGATTGAAACTAAAATGGCTCATATGTGTATAAACAAACAAGCAGCTTCCTTTCTTCATGCTGCCTCTGCAAACCCGACTCTCAGCTTGCCAAAATCAAAGACTGTGTGGTATCGACCCATGAAGACGTCTCCCAAGATCCTGTGACCAACAAAAATAGGTCCTTAATCAATCAAAGGGAACAATATTTTGAGTGATTCTGCAAGTAAAACAAATGGCAAGAACTTATACCAGAGGGGTCCACGAGGAGGAGGAATATCGAGCGCAGTAAATCCACTGATGCACTGAGCGGCACGACCTACGCCCACCTTGAGTATATACTGTACGTTTGCATTGCTCGCCATGTTAGAGAAAGTTGGTAAAAACCAAGTGGTGAAGAATAATTAAAACAAGCATGTAACTTTCCATTCCCACGTGTAAGAAGCTGTAGCCAGTTCTTTTTCATATATTACCTCTTCTGGGGCAAGGTCAAAAACTTTGCCACCAATGGTGAAGGAAACACTAGGCATGGAAGAAATGTCTCCACAGTCCACGGCAGATTCTCCCATTGGACTAGGCATATGATCACATAGCTGCAGAAGAGTTGATTAATTGAGTCATCAAGAACAAATATCCTAAAAGGTAATCTGTAAAATTCTTCAAAGCAACACCTCATTGATGTAGTTCAGGATGCGTTCTTTGGTTTGATTCTGACGAAGTTGACTTCGCATCCAAACAACTGTCATCTCACATGCCGAGCACATGGCATCGCGTACACCGTCAGATGATTTACCAGCATTTTTATCCACCACACTTTCAATTCCCATACTACATGAACAAAAATAATTGCATGGATCAGTAAATATTAAATTTACAGAGTAAATGTGTGTATGATTTCATAGCAGGAGTATTGTGGCACCAAATTTATGCATAGCTCACCTAACACCTCGAGTTCCATCAAAAGTACACAACTTTATTTGAGAACAGATCTTTCTCGGATCTTCCTGTTGAAGATAGAAAAAAACGGTTGAGGTCAACAGTCTATAAAAGTTATGAAGATTGGGTGCGTTGAGAATCGACTCGGGGATATTTAACTTGCCTCGGACAAAAGTAAATCCATAATGGTTTGCCCATACTGTGAAACAACGGCCTTGCATTCCTGGCTTACGACTCCTTTGGCTCCAATGGCGTGATTAATCATTGTTATCACAGGCTACAAGAGAAAGTCAAACTAGGCATTTAACCCAACTTCAAATACTGCAGTTCTACTCAATCATGGATGCTCTTGCATCAAAGGCTAGGAGGTCTTTATGTCTCAGGTTATATATATACAGACGCACCAAGTTAAACCGTGAAATCTTAGGTTTACAAAAATTCACATTAATGAGATTTTTTTTTAATAAAAAGTACAACTGATTGATTCAAAAGATATAGCCTATACTGGACATGATTGACCTAGTGATAGTGATAAAGAGGGTCTGTAGGTGAAGTAGTCAAAGTGTACATAAACTAGTCCTATATGTATACAAATATGCATACATATTATATAAGAATCATAAAATATGGTAACATAGCCAACCAGAGGTCATAGGTTCGAATCCAAAAAAGAAAAAAAAAATGCAACATGTTAACATATGAGAAACCAGTGAGAAGTTGCAGATAACAGGTAAGGAAAGGTTAAGTCTATGTACGCACAGTGGGACCAGCCAACAGCGAAGTTCCGGAATCTGCTATGGCTGAGCAACCACCATCGCAATATCCTGGATAACAATTTTCTTTAGTCAGAAGCACATCAACGCAAAACTGAAACCCCATATCACAAAAATAAAATTCAAAAAGATGAAAGAAAAGAACATCATCTCTAGATCCTTGTAGATTCTATTTTTTCAGATAGATAGATTATAATTAATGACATAAGAAAGCATACTGGTAGGTTCACCGTCTATGAGAACATCGCCCATGTCAAACTGAAAATCAGAAAAATTTAAGCATGGTGAGTAACAACCATATGAGCTGGGAGGGATGAGATGAAGGCTTGGCAACCAACCTGCCAATACCCTTTCTGGGTGACAGGAACATAGGTATGCTTGCCCTTATAATGCTTTGGGTCAACTCCACCAAAAACAATTTCACCTCCTTCCTCCTCCTCGGCATTGCGATTGAGCCAAAAGGAAAAGACTTGTTCCTTAACAAGATCTTGATCAATCATATTATACCTAAGAAGAAAATGACAAATGCTTCATTCAAGCCTCTAGTGACCCAGAGGAACCTTAAACAAAAATCAGTAATATTGGTTGAACATATCCTACCATACTGGGACGGCATTACCAACTGCAATCTCTTGAAAACCAAGTCCCAACAGCCCATCAAACTTGGCCATCAGAAACGTAAGACTAGGTTCTCTGGTTGCCTCAATGAATATCTGAAAGAGTCGATGATAGCAATAAGTAACAAACCATCGATATTCAAATAACTCAATTTGACAGAAAGTAACCTGATTCTTTACGACTAGGTCTCCAACTTTGACATTGTCATAACTAAAGAAACCTGAGACTGCTCCAGTGCCATATCTAATTGCAGCAGATGTCCCTGCGTGATTTCAACCAAATTACCAAATTACTTAGGTCCTATTCGATGACTATTTGGTTTTTTTTCGTTCATTTCAAACTTCAAAGGTTATTTTCACTCAAATTCTCCACAAAGAGTTTCATCCGAGTTTCATCTTCCATTGAAAAAGTACTTGAATTTTAACCAAATTTCAAAATCCAAAACAAGTTTTTCGAGCTACTTTTTTTTTTAATTTCCAAAATTTAGTTTGGTTTATAAAAACATATGAAAGGTAGATATAAAAGTAAGAAAAATGGTAATCAAATAGGATGTTAGAAGTGTAGTTCTAATAACTTCAACATCGCTTCATGCAAGTAGAAACTATAAACATCCCCACATAAAAAATACCAATAGTTACAATCCAATCTTACACATGGATATAGGGAAGTACCATTTTTCTTGTATGAACTTGAGTGGCCTGACTTGTATCTGGCATGGAAATGACAAGCCATCTACATTGGAACACAAAAAATGAGTATGTAACCTATAACCAAACAAGTGCACTAAAAAAAAAAATCATTTCCACTTAAGTTTCTGAATATAATCAATGAGATAGATCCTTACAGAAAACAAGCACTTCGCAGAAGGCACCCATAGATTGGAACTGCCTGTGTCAAAAATCACAGTGAACTTTTGAGGGGGGCTACCAATGGCAATCTCACCATAGTACTGAGCATCCAGGTAGTTCTTTAACGCTACAATATCAGTATCAGAAGATTCACCAACATTGCCACTAAAGTAATACTTCCTGAATGTAGCTTTCGAATTCTCTGCATCCTTAGCCTCAAGCCTGGCGGCTAGCTGGCTTTCTGGGTCTAACTTAATCTTCTTCAATCCAACTCTAAGCAACCCATCCTTCGACGCAGACGAAACGATATTAGATGCAACCAACAGGAATAAACACAAGAAAGCTGCTTTGAAATGGTGAGAAGCCATTGGTAACCTACAAGTCCAAAGGGAAGATTCAAGTTAGGAAATCAAGAACACATCGTCCTTAAATGATCCGTTATGATATAAAACTACAGGGCAGGAAACAGAACCATTGAAAAAAAGAAAGGGCAGAGAAACCAGACTCATTGGATTCTTCTAACATCAAAAAGCCAAAAAGTAAAATTAAGTTATAAGTATATCAACTTTTAGCATAAAAAACAAAAACATAAATGGGAAGGGAAAAAAACTAATTAAACAAGCCCCAAATTACCACCTTTGTACATGAAAAACGATGTTTCAAAACCAAATTTCAAGCGATCAACCTCTTAAATTGTTCCAGATTAAGGTTAAACAACAAAATAATAATAAAAATTCTAAGAAGCTACACAAGATTATTCTAACATGTCTCATCCACAAAAATTAAGAGAAACTTATAACAATAAAATTGTTCAATTCAATTCAACAAAATCCAGGAAGCCCCAGTGAAATAAAAAAAAAAAAAAAACTTTCCCAAATCGCATAACAGAAAAACAAATCCACGCATGCAAAAAGCTTAAAAATCAAAAGCGAAACATAATTAGCAGAACAACCAGCCAGGATCATCAAAAGGGTAATCAGATAACAATAACCCAAATAAGGAATAGACAAAAACCATGATCACATTATGAAAATAACAAACAACAATTCAAAAAGTATACAAAACCCAGATACCACAACTTGTCGATCAAACAAACAATGCCAGTCCAAATAACAAACGCCAAAAGCAAAATACGAAATACAAAAACGATCCCACCATAATAATCTGAAAAAGGATAAACAAAACCCACCGGAATAGGATTTCAGGCGATCGTGAGACTTGGGGTGTAGGTTCGCAAATCTCTCTCCTTTTATAAGAGAAAAATCGACGGTAAACCGGCCGGTTCGAATTACAACAAGATGGTTTGATCTGAGCCGTCCGTTTGGGCGGGGCGGAGTTATCTTTTCATCGCGGGATTTGTCCACGAGGATTTGAATGCTCGGATACCGAAGAACAACGATTTTTGCGGGTTGCGAATCTGATGCGGCCGGTACTAGAAACGTTAAGGTGTTTCCGTTTGATCTGACTGTCGATCCTGCGATGGATTTTGTGGATTAAAACAAATACGAAGGGTGACGTGTCCGAAAATAAGGCAATGTGTTGGTTAGTTGGCAGGCGACGTGTCTTAGGCTGGCCGATGAATGAAATCCAATGGTTGAGTTTGTTTGGTTTTGCCATAAACAAATTTTTAAAGAAAGAAAATCGCCAAAATAGATTTTTATTTTAAGCTCCACACCAACAAATTTGCAAAAAACATTAAGGGTCGTTTAGTTTGCGGGAATCTTGGTCACCTTGTTCTTTTCGTAATTATATTTGAATACCCGGTATTTCTTAGGATTCCTATTTGAAGGGCATCCGACAACATTTGGATGTCCTTTTGATAAATGAGTTTCCAACATTCTCATGGAGAGAGAATCGTCTTTTGACGATTTTGTCCCACTTCTTTTGAATATTTATATTCATCAATTTTCTTTATTTACCTATTTTTAAATATACATATAAATAATTTTTATTATAATTATTATTATATATTTAAAATTATTTTAAAATCAATGTGAAGTGGTTTTTATTTTATTTTTCCAATGATGGTTTACATTTATAAAAATTAAAAAAAAAAAAAAGAGTCAATATTATTTCTTTTAAAATTTTCTTCTGTTTTTTTAATTATATACATAAGTTATCAAAAATTACAATTAATTATATAATTAACTGTTTAACATTTATAGTTCATTATATACATGTGTCATTATTTTTCCACACAAGCATACATTATAAAATTAGGATATAAGAAACTATTTTTTTTAAATAAAAACATACATTTAATTTAATATAAACAAATATATTATATAAATTTAAATTATATTAAATTAATGCAAAATTATATAAATATTATAAGGGTATTTTGGAAACGTTAGTTAAATTAACGTCATCTCAAGTACGATTCCCTATTCCCACAAAACAGACATAGTGATCTCAGTAGGTCGGATATCTGTAATTCCAGACATCTAAGATTCTGAATATCTAAGATTTCAGCTATCTTGATTACTGTAAAGTAAATAGCTCCTCAATTTTTTATTTTTTTTTAGATTTAAGTCTATTTTTGCTACAATTATAGTTGGGGATAAAGAAAAAATACAGTTAATATTTTATGATTTTTTAAAAATATATAGTTAAATAAAAATTAATTATTTTTTATTTGAACTTAAATAACTGTCTAAAATATTCTCTATGAAATTAGTTATGAATTAATCTATATTAACAAGAATAGAGTGCAATCATGTACAACTCGAAAATGTTATAAATTCGGATCTTTAACTCTCAAACAATTTCAAATATTGTTGATCTCAACAGAATTATTAATTAATTTTATATTTTAAATTCAAACTTTGAATTCACAATGATAATATAAAAGATTGATTGATTCAGGTTTTCAAAAAAATAATCATAATATAAAAGATTTTGATGTGAGATTTTTTTTTTAGTTCAAATGGTAGAAGGGGAACCATAATCCCTACAAAGAAATATTAATGTTCAAATAAATACCGAGTTAGATACTGAATTTTAGAATCAAACTTACAACAGTATAGTTGAATATCATCAAATAATAAATTTAAGAGCGAACCACCTTTTTGTGAAAAAAATTATGTTTTTAAATAGCAATTTCTCCCTTTTACTCCACTTAAAGTTTGAAGTTAATTGTAACACTTATAATATTTTAGAGATTAATGGATCCAATTTAAATTTAGGAAAGTAATTTTATAGAAAAAAAAGGAAAATAATTGATGCAAACTTAATAGTTTATGAATAATTTGTGCAAACATTTCCAATTTTATCTTATAGGGATTAAAATAATGGAAAATTTTGAAGATGTGGCACAGTTGTAAATAAAAAAGCTTGGAGCCAAGCCGCCATTTTCTTCTCACTCCTATCTGCTCCACGACGAAAAACGCCAGTTTCCTCGCCGCCGATCAAGCATCGTTCACCTTCGGCCATTCTCTTCCCGGTTTCCGGCGACCACAGAACTGCTGTGGATCTCTTCTGCTAATTCTTCTTCTCTGCACCGATCAGACTCCAAAGACACATCCGGTAAGCATCTCTTCTCTGTGGAGCTTTTTTTCGTTTCAATTTGTTGTTTTCGGCCTCCATTTCATAGAATCTGTGAGAGATTTCTTGTCTATTTCGGTCCATATCTTGCCCTAATTTGGTTCTATCAGTCTGCGATGTATGCATTTCATGTCTTGGTAAACTCTGATTTTCTGTTAGCTTCTTAATCTACTTTCTTCGTCTTTCAATTCATCTTTTGTTCTCTACACGATTTTCTTCATTTTCTAGATGACGATGACATTTGTATTACTCTTTATCTGTTGTTCATTGACCATTGCATCTGGATTTCAGTTTTTTTTTTCAATTCGATCGTTAATGCTGAGTTCCTGGACATCCTGAAATATCAACTAACCTAGAACGGTTGTAATTGAATAGGTTTACATCTTCATTGTGAAATGACTCTGTATTATATATGCTGAGATATGCCTATTAGTAGTCGGGGGTTTCACGCTTTTGCTAGCGCATCCGCATTCTGTAGGTTTAATGAGAGTGCATACATAAACTCGAATTAAACCCTAGCCGTAGAATGATATTCATTCTATACTAATAATTTGTCTCTCCTTAATAAAATTGTTCTCCCTCTCTGCGCGTGGAGTAGCTAACACAACGTTAGTGAACCACGTAATTCTGTGTGTTGTTTCTTCTTCTCTTGCATTTTTTTATTCTTCGATTGGTTGTTGATTGTCGTTTTCATAACAAGACTCTATAAATTGAGAGTGAGTTTACAATATATGAATTTCATTTAAAGAGTTTAGAGATGATAGAAAATGTATGTGTCTTCACCATTATTCAGCCGCTTCAATTCTTTCCGAGTCTCGGTGGACGTAGACCCTTAGATTTGGTCGAACCACTTTACATCACTGTCTTCATCTTCTCTCTGTATGTAAATAGTCTCTTTTGCATAACCATTGTGCCATAGAAATCGAGCAGAGTCCGCTTGCTGTTTGAGAACTCTTAGTTCTCTTCGTCTTCATTCTTCAACTGAGAAAGAAAGTAAAAGATCGAGCAAGAACGCATGTGTATGTTTTGAAGGTTTTCTAATTTTGCAATACCATGTCCGTACACTTAGCTTCGATTCCCACTGCCCTGTGGTACTCAATCCTAACAAATCCAAATGCTAGTTTAGTGCCTGCATATTGGTATTCTAGGTTCTTGTTGATCGGATGAATGCTTTGGCTTCTATTCTCATTTCTTATAATACAAAAATTGTATGTTATCGTTCTTAATGTTTGATAGGGAAAATTTCCCAAGAATGATTAAAGAAAAGTTATAGGTGGAACGTAATACTGGAGTAACTTATGGCATAACCTTGAAGCTGTGTTTGAGTTAGCTAACTGAACACTTCTTTAGGATTACTATTAGGAATAGGGAACCAATAATTTTTCATATTACTGAATGCTATTTTCAAATTTTAACAAAAGTGGGCTGAGTGCAGATTTTATAATTTGGACATGAAAAAGCAGCAAGAAGATATGGAAGAATTGGTGAATACTAGTTGTGAATCAAAGACTCCTACAGCAGACAAGAAGCTTCTTGCTACTGATGAGCCAAGATCTTTGAACCATAAAGACCTTGATCACAGCAATAATGTTGCAGGTGCAAATTAATGTAATTGTTGATGCAAGAGACGAGACCAACATTTCAATTTGCAATTGCAACAGTATGTGCATTCATATCCTTCATGTTCTTTTAGTTCAATGCTATAGCAGTTCAGGGATGAATTTATTTTACTATTTGTTAGAAACTGATATCTGATAGTGATACCGGGGCAACCTCTCTTGTTAGTCGGACAAATTCATTTATCTTTTTAGTTTTGCAGTAGTGTGTTGAATGGCTTATTCTCTGCCTCAGGTGTTGTAAAAAGTGCCGTAGTAATTCCTGTTTCAGCTGCATTAGCTTATGCCCACAAAGAAATGGCTTCATTTCTCTCCTCTAAGACTGATTTTGAAGCTTTTGATACTTCTACACAGTTTGGGCTTTTTATTGCTTGCATCTTTCATGACTTTTATGGTTTGCTCCCATCTTGATTTGTGTCAAATTTTTGTCAAGGCTTAACCAATAGTTTTCTTTATATTTCTCCCTTCTGTTCTCTTTCAGATAAACGTTGAATATTTTGAAAAAGAAACCAGAATTAGCATTGAAGCGTATAGAGGAAAACGTAGACACAGCTTTGCATATGCTGGCCAGAAAACCATATGGAATAATTGGTAGCAGGAGTGAATATGTAATCCCCCGAGCTTTCTTAGTGCATATGTAAATTTATCTATTTGAAGCATAACTATATAATTTGTTTGCTTGCTAGGCTTTAAAGGAATCTGCAACAAAGCTTTGATGCAGACATTAGCCCATCAAGTGGTTGAGCATGTGTGGCAAATTATTATAATGAACTTTACCATAGCTGAGTTTTTGAAGTGGATGGCGACTCCCTCAAGAGTACTACACGATGCTGCAAGAGTTGGAAACGTCGAGTTTATAATCATACTCATATCCTCCTCTGCTGAAAGAGGTTGATGATGATAACAAGAATATATTTCATGTAGCAGTTGAAAATCGACCAGAAAACGTCTTCACTTTAATGCTTAATAGAGGATATAGCATAGCCACTTATTACGACAAAAAAGACAACTTCAACATGCTCCATCTGGCTTACAAATTAGCTGCTCCATCTCACCTGAAGAGAGTTTCAGGAGCTGCTGTTCAGTTCCAAAGAGAGCCTATGTGGTTCAAGGTATGTATGTGCATCATTCCACGGTTCAAAATTTATTATTGTAACTACAATTGTTATCTAAGATTTGAAAAAAGCAGGCAGTGGACAAACTTGTGGAACCTAGCGAACACGATGCGGAACTTTCTGAGCTAACACCTCGAAGCCTGTTCACCAGAGAGCACGAACAAAGGCAGAGAGCACATGAAGAATACCAGCTATTTTATTTGTGGGATTGTGTATGCTCTTCCTTTCAGGGCTATTCATGGTGGCGGCCTTCTACATGGAATATTATGAAGGCTCAGATTCTGCTGGTTGCTGGGTCAGTGTCTATTGTTTTTGTCTAATTTTGTGCGAGTTACTTTCAATTACTGGCTAATATACTGCACTCTTTCGTTTTGTTTGAGTTTTATGAAGCACTGCTGAAGTGTTAGTAAATAATCTATTGTTTGATTTCTTTGTTCTAACTTCTAGATTTCTCAATCTTGTTCCACTGTTATTCTCTTCTTCCTTCTTTCTTTACCAATCATGTTAAATCAGACTGAGTTTATGAGTTCAAGTTGACCAAACCTATGAAATATAGCTATAACTGAAACTGAAAAGTACACTCCCATGTTCTTAAAGAGGATTTACCTTGAACATTTGTTAACTATTAAAAAAAAACACATCCAAACGAGTTATTATAATTAATCAAAACAATTCATCATTTCAAACTCTTCATTTTAACCACTCATTTTTTATCATTTATTTCTAACTACTCAAAAATTCAAAATTACTCAAAATAACTCTTCATTTAAAATTCACATCAAAACAAATTATATTATCTAACTCCTCTATAAACAAATTTTAGAACTATAGCTCATTCATAAAAATCTACATCCAAACGAGTTATTATAAAAAATTTAATTTTCTAACTACTTAAAATAAATATTCAAACTAACTCTTCGTCCGAACACACCTCTCTCTCTATGGTTTTCTGGCCATCGGCCCAAACTCTGTTTTGGGCCTTCTCCTTCCTCCCAGCCCATGCAACATTAATTTCCAACTACCAAACTGTCCTCTCCATCACAAAGCATTCATTTCCTTCTAATTTGTGTACTCTTCACGTGAATTTATTTGTTTATAAAAACAACAGCAAAGGTATGGTACAATTTGTGTTCTCACTGTCACTGCTACAATTTGTCCTTCTAATGACTATCTAATATAGTTATAATCTTGTTAACATGAAAAAGGTTAACAAAAAAAAACTACAATGGATGCATTTTTCTCTCTTCTTTTTTTTAAGTACTCTTTCTACCAATTAATTATGTGTTAAAATATTATTAATGATAAGATTATGCATGCAACATGGTTCCGTTGCATCTCTGGCATTAACTAGTTTATTAAGTGATTTTTAATATAATTAATGATTATTAAACATTGAAATCACTTTGGAATTCGGTTTGGCACATGTAACAGCCACTAAAGTCCTTATCTTCTTTGTTTCACATAACCCTAAGCTTTTTATCACCTTACTCCACATGCGACAAAATTTCACACACCTAAAACTTCTGTTTATAATAATTAATTTGTTTTTTTTAAGCCTTGAGATTCACTTTATTATTACACAACTCTTCTCGTCCTAAATTACGTGTACTTCGATAAATTTTTTAAAAAAACACTTAACTTTATAATATTTTATTGACAAAAATATTGATAGAAAATTAATTTTGAAGTAGATGACAACAAATATATTCGTAAGCCAATTAGTCATGAGGTAACCTAATTCTAAACCCTAGAAACAATTCCACTACACTTTTGAACCTCGACTGACTTAAGCATCAGAGGCTACGTGGCTCACACCACACCGGTGTCAATTGATTATTGTTTGTTTTGCAGGTATTCGTCCCAACGAAATACAAATTTACCGTTGATCCCGGAGACCAAATTTTGGCATTAACAACTTTGACCATGTTTGAGAGACATTTATGTAACAAAATGTAGGTAATAATAACTTAACTTACATTTGACCCATTGATTATAATCATTTGTGGGTTAACGTAAACTCAAGTCGTCACTTTACATCATCTCCACAGTTGTTTCACAAAACTATGCTCTCACTTGAGATTAATCATTTTCCCTTCTCACTCAACCTGTAACGTTGGTGTTTAACTAATTTATTCGAACCATTAGATTAACCTATAGAAGACTTTCTCCAAAAATAGCGATTTTTTGGGCTTGTATGTTCCTTACACACTCCTCTTATGACCCAAGCATTTATTTTCAAAATAACTAAACCCAGCAGGACGATATAATCCCCTTGTATAACTTACGAAAAATTAAAATATTTCATGGTCATAACCAAGACTCCAATTCCATATTTTTTTAGTAATGAAAATGTATGTAGTCAATTACTAAAAACCAAACTATTACAACGATGGTACAAGAAAAACATAGATCTTCAAACCAAAAAAGAGAGAGAGATTATTTTTTTTAGTACAAATTGGAGGAGAGGACCAACAAATCGTAGATAGAGAGTACAACTGCTCTCAAATAATATAAAAGTCAAAGAGTTGAAATTAATTAATACCAAACAAGATAATCAGCTGCGTGATTGACCTTTAATTTTTTTAATATAATAGAGGATTGAAAATCATTAATATATTCAGTATGACAATTAAGAAAAGCTTAGTTTTAAGTTAAAAAGAAAAAGTTCCTACTTGATTTATTAGTAAACAATTATATTGCTAAATCCCACTAATATTTTCATCCACTACAAATAAACTACATAAAAAGAAAAAGCACACAAACTCCTACCCAACAAGGTTTAGTTTTTCCACTAGAAGCCTCTTCATAATAATTAATAGTTTAGAAAAGTAGTATACTTTTATCCTCGAATTATTCCTGAAAAAAAAATACACACAAAATATTAGAAAAATGTAATTCAACAAAATATTGAACAATCATGAAACATGTAAAAAAAAGTATAACCTTAGATTTAGCTGAAAATATTCAACAACGAACAGGAGAGCCAAGATCAATCAGCAATGGCTCAACAGGGATGCATGCAACTTCATTATGATCAATTTGTTGCTCCTTAATACCATCATTATTATCAACATTGTTGAAGTTCCCATTAACAAGCCAATTGTTTTGAATTACTTTCTCAGCAAAATTTTCCAATGACTGAACCACTTCTCTGCGTTTTTCTTCTCGAATTATCACAGAACAAGCTTTCTCCACGGTTGGAAATGGCTTCATGTCGAGGATTTTCGCGCAAAATGTGGAATAAGAATCGTCTAATCCGACGACAAATTGCATTACTTTTTCCCTTTGTATTTGCTCGCTTGACTTCTCGATAGAACCACAAGAACATTGAGGCACGTCGATGTAGGTTGCGAGTTCGTCCCATAATTTATTTAGCTTTGTAATGTAGGATGTGATGGAGGAGTTTCCTTGACGGTGAGATGAAATTTCTTTGAAGATTTGAAGTATTCTTGTACCAATGTTGTTGCTTTGAGAACTACATTGTTCTTCCTTTGTATCTGAATTGAATGATTCATATATCGAATTTGCGTGAAGGACGAGGTTTGCAAGATCTTTGTCTACACAAGATTTTCAAGAACAAGAGTTAATACAAATCTAGTTCATCTTAGGTTTGCCAAAAAAAAAACATAAAAATTAAGAATTATAGTTTTCTTCCTCATTTTTACCCCAAAAAAGAGAGATATAAGAAATGTCAAATTCTATTTCTCCACAAAAAAATTGGACTTTAGCTTCTAAGTTCCAACCTCTAAATTGTAATTCCATCCTCAATATGAATGCTAATAACTATTTGGTATGTCCTAGGCTAATTTAGAAGCAAATCATTAATGTCAACAACATCATAATTTAATACTCTCATTAAGAAGAAGTTATCAATCCAAAATCTTTCTTTCTCAATTATTATGATAATTTTTAAAACATCAATCCACTAATGGCAAAGTAAGAAAATTATCGTACCAAAAAAAAGTAAGCAAATTATCATAAGTTAGGTCAAATGATTAATAAGATTTAAAGATTTCAATGAAATAGTGTAGAATCCCTTAAAATTAGCCAAGATGCAAGTAAGTTTACTTGAAATAGTTACGGGCTGCACTTTGGCATCATAAAGTTATCAAAAGAAAAGTTAAATGCATGTTTTTTTTTTGTTGAAAATTGAAAAATCGGAACTTCGCTCTCCGATACTCGGGCACTAGACTGTGGCCGCTAGGATACTTCGTTATTCTAGTTTAATTGGAACTTCGCTCTCCTATACTCGAACTCTATACTTCGTTATTCGTTATTCTTTCAAAAAAGAATGCCTTGAAATTCTTAGGCTCATCTGTTAGGGTGTGCTTTGGGGACAGTTAATAAATAGATGGTATTAAAAATGTATTCTTTGATCCAAGTATTATGCGATCAACCTATGGAAGTTATAAACAAAATTTAACCAGAACCAACCATTTGCAACATTTTAAAGCTAAATCGTCAAGCCATTTAAATAAAAGAAGTAAAGAGGTAGAAGTATAATAAAAGCTCACCATCTAAAGAAAGCTGATGCAACTTAGCACGAACAGCAGGATCACGAAACGCACCATAATAATGTCCATCCGAATAACAACGGTTCGGGTTTCCAACATCCCCGTCCACCCGATGACCCGACCCGCCGCTGGAACCATTTCGAGAATCTAAGTACTTATGACCCAAACCGGAAGCATCGGATCTGGAACCAGACCCGATGGCTCCCTTCACATTTCCCTTCGAAGGCGTGGGCCCACGCGCCGGTGTAGTATTTCCCGGTTTGACCGGGCGAGAGGAAGCCGGTCGGGTTTTAGCGACCGGCGTTTTGTTGCTGTTGGCGTCTAATTTCTTGTCGTGAGGATTTGGGGCTGGTGGTGTTCGCCTCGAGGGCAGGGGCTTGGAAGAAATGGGTTTGGATGGGTCGGTTCGGGGAGCGGTTGAAGATCTGTCGGGGTTGGTTCTGCTGGGGCGTGGACCGGTGGCGGGTTGGGTTTCTTTTCTGGGATTTCGTGGATCGGAGGCGGGCGTTGCCGTTGCCGGGCGGCGACAAGGAGACATGTAGTTGGGTCTGGAGGGTGGATTGGCGGTGGCATTGTTGTTATTATTGAAAGGTCTGTTTTCTCTTGGAGAAGAACGGGATCTTGGGGGACTGATAATTCCTCTCACCATTGTTTGCTCTGCTCCGATCTCGTCTAAACAGACCTGCCTTTTCTGTGCTCTGTTTTCTGGTAAACTACCAAGTGAACAAATTTGACGGCCACGATGCGATCCTGTCATTCTCTTAGATGTGGAATGGAGGGGTTTTTCGGGTCAAGTCAACCACATTTTAATAACACTTAATGTTTTTTTGGCTTTTACGAAGTTATTTTATTTTTCTCCTTTTTCATGCCACGTGTTTGGAGGGATATTTTCAAAATAAAATTTTCAATCATTCTTCAAAAAATTATATCAAAACCAGCTATTCTAATTATTTTAGAAAACAGATTTTTTAAACCAAAGTTTTCAATGAAATTTTCAAATTAAGATAATAATTTTAAAATAATAATTATTTTTTTTGTTGACACTCTATATATTTTATTTAAAAAATAAAAAATAAAATGATTAAAAAAAGATTGAGTATTATTTATTTTTATTTAAAATTTTTCTATTTTTATTTAAAATTTAATTATAATTAATGCTAAATCATAAAACATACTATTAAATTATAGAGTTCGTGTCAAACATGTCCAAAACTTTGAAAAGTTTCAAAAATATCTTCGAACTTGAAAAATGTCAGTGCCTTATTATTAAAGTTTTTTTTTAAATCATCAATTTAAAAAAATTTCAAAAACTTTCTTAACCGAAAAAATGTTAAAAATAATTTTTCCAATAATTATTATTATTGTTTTATAATAAAATGTTAAAGATTTTTTGTTGATATTTTGAAAACTAAGGATATTTTTTAAATTTTTTTAAAGTTGAGGGGTATTTTTTGAAACAAAACTTTTTCCATCCAAAATTAACCGCAAGTGTATTTTTTAAACATTTTTCAAAGTTCATGGGTACTTTTAATTTTTTTTAAAGTTTAGGAGTATGTTTAATACAAACTTCATAATTTATGGATATGTTTATACTTTAGGCTAAAATTAAACATGTAAAATACATTGTTTTAATATTATTTGAATAATTTAGAAATTTATATAATTTTCAAAGTAAGATAATTGGGTCAGTGACGTAATGGTTTGATTTTTTTGTTGTAAACCAGTTCATTCACTAGCATCACAGGTTCGAGCCCGAGAATACAAAAAAATTGGAAGAGACAAATTGACAAATATTAATAAAAATGAGAGATTTTGTATAAATAAACAAAAAAAATTCATATAAATAAAATATTAAAAAAATCAACATATAACCCCTCCTCCAAAAATTCTATCCAAACAAACTATTGCAGAAATTTTAATTTTTAATCACTCCTATAAATCCTCATTGAAATATTCTTAACAAAACACTCCTATAAATCTCCATCCAAACATCCCATACGAGGTAAGGGATTGATTGAATTTTGGTGTGAGGAGGGGAGAGGAAGGAAGAGGTGAACTTCATATTTATTTTTATTATATCAATTTTTACTCAACTTCTCTCATATTCCATCAAACTTTTTGTTTATTTTTTTCGAATGTTACATCAATTTTTTTTTTCAATCGTATACTATAATATTGAATTTATCAATTAATATAATTTATAATTATTATATTTTGAAAATTAGTATAAAATAGATTTTTTTTGAAAAATTAATATAAAATAAATACTTTTACAACTTTAACTTTTCCTTTCCAAAGTATAAATATTCAAATAAATATTTCATACATTTAAATTACTCCACTTTCTCTTTTCTATATATATATTAATTAAATAATTATTGTTAAATAGAAATCATTAATTCCAATCCTACTAAATGAGTAATCATTCAACAATATTAATATAACTCATGAATTAGAAGGTCATGAGTTCGGATTCTTCAACACTCAATTATTATAATTCAAAAACATTAATTCAAATCTTTCCACACTTATTTATCTTAGAATTAAAAAAAAAAAGAGTTATTTTGATTGACAATAAAATTTTGGTAGTATTTAGAATTTAAAAAAAAGTGAATTATTTTGATTGACAATAAAATTTTTATAGTTTGATTAATTTAAATATTGGTTTATTTATATTCAAAGAAATAAAGTATATAGTTTTAAAATTTTATCCAAGACCAAAAGGGGTCCTACTGATTTTGTTATTTGGTAATAATCTAATTCAACAACATAGTCATAGATTCGATCTTGAAAATTGATATTTGTCACTTATTTGATGGTACCTTCAAAACAAATTAACAATTTAGGACATGTCTTGTCATATGACTTATCACATGTGATCTATTTTATTTTATTATTATTATTATTTTTAAGATTACAACATTTAGAGATAAGAGATTCAAACTCATAATTTGATAGTTATTAAATTTGGATTGATACTCCTTAGCTGCATGAGGTCTAATCTGCATAAGCATAGAGAAAATTCAGCGTAACTTTAGTGGGTCACTGTCAGTCATATTGGGTCAGGTTTAAGTTTAGTGGGCCTTTAGACACTATGTCTGGGCCAGGCTGTTCGGCCCAGTTTGTAAGTCTAGCTCATAGCCTAGCCCATAGATTGGTTCGGGTCAAATTTATGTCTGACCTTGTAATTAGACTTGAACTGGTTTTTTAGATTAAAATTTTAATTTAATTATTTTAAAAAATAATTTTTAATTATAATTTTTATGTTTATTTTAGTCTAGCAACATTCAAATGGAGGGATTTGCACCACCCCTTAGACTACCATTGAGCTTAGCTGACTTCAATTCCTATAACTGGTGGCAATTTCGAAATCCATCACTAAGTTTATGAAGACATTTTCTCTAAACTTTCCATATATACGACATATTTACTTGTTGTGGGATGTTAGAGCACTAAAGTAATATTAGATTATTATTGTTGATTAGTTTAATGCAATTCATATGTGTCTAGTTAATATTGTAGAATCCAATTGGTCTCTAGGTTTAAGTTAGGTATTATTATTAGTTTATTATTTAAGAATTTTAGTAATTCAATATTAGGTGTGGTATCCAATTTACCTCCACTAATTCTCTCAATTCCAATAAATTGGCACGCTTGCAATCTAGAAACTATAGACAGAAAGCACCTTCTAACGCGTCTGTCATGAATTGAGAAGACAGAAACCGATGTTTCTACGAATTAGATTATTGTAGAATTGCATACAGAAGTTGTAGATACTGATATGGCAACAAAAGAATACCAATCGAGAAAATGTCAATGGATAAAATGCACGTGGGAAAAACCCAATTGGAAAAAAGCACCAAACGCCATTTGACAAAAAGAATCAATTGGAGAATGAAAAAATGTGCAACTGAAAACATATTAAGCTCTTTTACTATATTAAAGCCAAAATGTAATAAACTATAATTGATGTGTATTCTTGATCAAGAGGATCATGAATCTTTCAACTAGGTGGTTAACTCGTGATCGTGGAGTTGAAATGGATTAACATCAGACAAGATAACCAACTGCGCCACTTATCCTCGGTGGCTAGCTATCTATTATTACTATTGTTTAAACATAAAAATATTAATCAATAAAAAGGACACAAAAAAGAAATAAAAAAGCAACATAAAATTTTCAGATATTTCAGGAAACGTTACACTATGACATAAAGTCATAAACCAATTATCTTGAGACTTTTCCTAGCTTAATGAGAATTAAGAAACCAATGAATAAACTTGACCTTGCCTTTAACTACTACGCATGCATGCACAAATAAACCATATCAAATTACATAAACCCTAAATCCCATAACCTTAACAGCTCAATTAAGCATAATTACACATCCCATAGGCGCATAAGCTCCCTTTATTGCACTCATTGTTACAACCTCCACAATTCTTCCTATTGAACATCGGATTCACACACCTTCCAATGCAACATATCTCCGAGTACTTACATTTATTTCCACACATCCCGCAGTTGTTCCTATCCCTCTCTACATTCACACACTTCCCCTCGCAGCAATCCGGCCCGGTGCTGCCCTCCGCCCGGCACAGTCTCGGGTATTTGCTGCATGCCAATCCGGCCTTCTGCAGAGATTGGAAGTTAAACCGAAGGCCACGGAGCAAATCCAATGGAGAAATATCTCCGCTTTTTTTCGAAGGAAGGTGATCGAAAGTTTCGTCGTCGGGAAGAGTAGCATTCTCTTTTTTGTTCCTTTCAACTTCAGCTGCATGGGCTAAATAATGAGAGATGGTAATTGCCATAACTACCAAAAGGAGTAGATTGGAGAGCTTCATTTTGTGTAAATACTTAAGAAATTAAGAGAAAGTTGGAAATGAATTAAATTGGAGAATTGAATGCATGCATGGAGATATTTATATAAGCTTGGGCAATATGAAATTATAATAGTGGATTGGTCTAAATCAGCAACCACAAGAAATCGAAGGTGAATTGAGTTGGGTTTTTGACTATGTACAAAGTTCTAAATTAGGCAAAAAAAAAAAAACGTATATAAGTTTGAGAAAAATGGATAAAGTTTTAGGACTTTGAAGATAGGTTGGTAACAACCCATTTCGATATCCCAAATCTTTTTATTTTCTTGCAGTCCTAGCTTTCATGAGAAAGGAGCGGTATGTAAGATAATATAATCTTCCTTTTCAAGGCTTCATAAGCTTTGGAAAGTTTTGATTTTTGCACCAAAAAACTAAGATTAAGATAATATATTCCTTCCCATAGAGACATAAAGCTTTTTCGATGGTCATTGAAAACTAGAGATGTCCACGGGGCGGGGCGGGGCCTGGGAATGGCTTCCCCGTCCCCGTCCCCGCCACTTAATTTAATCCCGTCCCCGGAAAAATCCCCGATTTTTTCGGGGATTCTCAGCGGGTACTGCAGGGATCAGTCCTCATGATTTTTGATTTTGCTTTTTTTTTACATTTTTTATATATTATTTTGGACATTACTTTTAAATAATTAGATTTTTTTAGAAAATATTTATAAATTTCAACTACAATGTTAATTATTAAAGAAAAAATATTTATATGCATGGATAATTTCATCAAAAAATATATTTTTATTTGAAATAAAAGAGATAAAGTATTAAAAAAATATTTAAAAAAAAAGAAGTAATCTGGGCGGGAAAAATGGACATCTCTATTAAAAACTCTAGCATTTCTCTCGAACCAAATAAATCAAACACGAGCTCGAAGAAGAAGAGTTGTGATGATAGATTTTCTACGGCCATTAATTTAAGTCAATAATTCGAAGAGTAAAAACTCAACAATTTTATTTATACATAAAAACTAGATCTAAAATCTTAACTAAAATTAATCATCTATATATTCACTAGTTTCCCTTAAACATATGGGGTGTAAAGAGTAAAAAACAATAATAAATAAATAAGAAACCAGTAGAATCAAGGTCTAGACGAAACATTTGCAGGGAATTGAATTTCGACCAATTGAGATGATATAGGATGATGATACCCGGAAGTCGAAGTGCCAATTGAGAAATAAAAAATTAAAATATGCCATGCATGAGATATGAAAAATTAAAATACATCATGAAAAATGATCACCCATTGATAGATATGACATGCAACAACAGACAGAAACAAAGCATCCATCTTTATACATAGAAATTAAATCTAAAACTCTAACTAAAATTGAAGATTACAACAACTAAGTCTATTATAATTCTCAAAAAAAAAAAAAAAAACAACGACTAAGTCTATTATAAACACCTATATATCTAATAAGTTCAACTATAATTTGTTTTGGGGCAGAACAAAAATGTATAAATTTTATTAACATTAACCTTCACTTTTTCTCGATGTGAGGTTTTTTTCTGAGATTTTATTAGCAATGAGATCAGAATTAGCCATATATTTTATAAATTGTTTTTCTTTTCAATATGTGAGATATTTCAGATGTGAGATATTTCTTTTCAATGTTTGAGATATTTCAGATGTGAGATATTTCTTTTCAATATGTGAGATATTTCAGATGTCTTCCCAAAATGACATTTTTTAGTTCTTTATTCTTGGATTAAATATAAAAAGGGACCAAATATATATATATATATCTGTCAGAGGCCACATAAATACCCCCGACTATAATAAAGGTAGTTCATGTATCTTATCCGTTATTAGATTTTTTTTTTTTCATTATCTTTTTTATTTGGGACCATCAACATATAGAAAAAAATAATTGAAACAAAGGTTACCACACCCGTCATCAACCATATAAGATTGATCAACACGTGTTTATGAAACAGTATAATTATGAGACTAAAATAGGTAAATGATTAAGGTCCTGATAATCATTTGATTTTTTATTTTTTAGTTTTGAAATTTAAGTTTATTCTTGTTCGAATTTTTTACAATATGTTCTACCTTATGTACAATGTATCCATTTTTTTTAAGAAAATATGTGAACTTTCAAAAATAAAAACAAATTTTTGGAAGTTATTTTTTCTCTCAAATTTTGATTTTTTTTCTACAAATATCGATAAGATGTAGATATCTAAGTAAGAAAAAACATATGGTAAGATAACTAGTGCAAGTTTAAATTTTAAAATTCAAAAACAAGAAATGAAATAATTATCAAACGGAGACTAAGGAAGTGAATTTACTTTTTAATCTCGATATGATTTTTATTTAGTTTAATTAAGACTTGTGACAAAGTGTTTGGAAGTCGGTCTAATTGGTTTAGTGTCTTTTTTTTTTAAGAACTGTTGGTTGATAAAAGTTTTTTTTATTATTGGGTCAAAACTACTATTACCCTCGAAAGGAATTCATTCCCGTACATCTTGAAGCTCTCTTCTTATTTTTTGGTGTTTATATGTATGTCATTATTTTTATATCCCTTGGTTTAATCTCCAAAGTTCATCCAAATTCAACCATTCAAATATTTAAATTGTTGAGTCGGTCTCTTATGTTGAGTTCTTCCATTCTCAATTATAAGAAGATTAACTTGCACGATTTTTTATTCTTCTTAAATTTTATTCATTTTCAACTTATCTATGTGTTATCAATCTCAATTCGAATTGAGGATCGAAATCAATTTAATTATTGAAATCTTTTTGTTCCTACTATATTATATTATTGTCGGTGTAGTTTACATGTCTTTATACTATTATTATTAAAAATTATAATTTCAGTAATAAAGATATATATATATATATATATTAACGGTTGCGTTTATGGAGTGAGTTATTTAAGGGTCAGCCTGAGATATTATTCAACGAAGGCAATTGAGAAAAAGCAGAGCATTCACTTTTTTATTGACCTTTTAGTTTTATAATATTTGAATTTTGAGGACAGTGGGTCAATGGTTTCTCTCTTTTTTAAATTAATTGGGAGGAGACCACAAATTCTACGTACAAAGTAAAAAAATTAAAATATTAAATTCATGACGGTAGAGTTAAATTAGATTATCTTTTAAACCAACGTTTAGTTGATAAACATTGATGTGTCTATTAAAAACAAAATTTGTATGTCAATTTCTGCAATTTAAGAAAAGAAATGATTAGAAGACGTATATATGAAATGATATGCAAGTAGATGAAAAGAAGGGCGTTGTATTAAATGGATATAAGATTGGGGGTTGGATTGAAAATGATGGGAGATGACCAAAAGTTAGGAGGAATCCTTTAAGGCTAAAATTTGTTAAAATAGCACTTCCATTTTTCAATGGACTCAAAAACTATTCATTGGATTAAGGTCATTTCCTCAAGTTGCAATCAACCACAATGCCTAATCTCTCAAATTTCAGTCATTTTATAATTTTTTTGTAATAAAAAATAATAAAAAGGAACGCACAAAAAGACCTTGGAGTGTTTGTTTGCCATATTTAAAGAGGATTTAAATTTATGATTTACTAACTTCTTTTTCAAAAAACTACATTCAAATTAGTTTTTGTAATTACTAAACATAATTCCTTATTTTTACTATTAAAAATAGCTTTCATTTTTAATTAATCAAAATAACCAATTTTTATTTTATTTTTTAATTATCAAAATAATTATTCATTTTAAATATATATTTAAAATTTTTCACTCTAACTCTTCAACAAAAATAACCACATCCAAATGAGAATTTTTTTATAACTTTCAATTTTTAACTCCTTAAAATAATTTGTCAATTAACTTTTTTTTTTTTTTTAGGACGTAGTGGGGGAAGGAGAACCAACAAACTTTGCATCGAAGGCACAACTGCTCTCAAATAATATGAGAGTCGTGGTGTTGAAATGAATTAACACCAAACAAGATAACCAACTGTGTCACTGACCCTCGATTTTGTCGATTAATTTCTTATCCAAACACTTGTTCCTCTAATTTTAAATTTATAAAATTACTAACTTTAAAATGTTTTTGTGTCTTCTCATTCAATCCAAGTGTCAGCGTAGGGACGTGGTCGTTTTTCCTCCGCAACTGTGCATCCTAAGTGTCGGCCTATTTATCGTCTTCCGGCCCACTTTCATACGCTTTTTTGGGCCCCGTTTGGGATGCTTTTAAAAAAATATATTAACAAAATTGTAAATCTAAAAAATGACTATAAGTACGATCCTTTTAAACTTTTTAAAAAACTAATCATTAGATATAACCTTCTACTTTTTTTTATAATTTTAATATTAACCAGTATTTATAATATAATATTAATCTTAACTTCATTAAAAATTGACAACTCTTTGATCTCCCTAAATTTTAACTTAAAGACTTTAAATTTCAGGAACAAATTTAAAACTATATTTGAAAAAAATAAAGTTAGAAATCAAATTCAAAAGACTAAACTTTGAAGGCCGACCAAATAAAAATTAAATTAAAAAAGTCAAGACCAAAAATAATTTTGAAAAGTCCATATAGTAATTATGTCTAAACCTAGAGGTATTTTATTTTTCAATGAAAATTTTAGTTCACACGTATTGTTGAGAGAAAAAAAAAATCTTTCATCTTTTACATTTCAAGTACATATATTTATTTTTCAAATTTCATCTCACTACTGCATTTATCGTGGGTAAATTTCTTTCTTTTCTTTTTTTTTTCTTTTTTGAAACAAATAGTTGACAATTTTCAAATCTCCACACCCATATTTTCCAGAACTGTGTCTATCGTCTCTACTTTTCCAGAAATGAACCTGATAATGAAAAGGGAAATAATGATATTCTTTCATTTCATTTTTAGTTTAATAATAAGTGGAGAGAATGTGAATTCAAAACACTTTAATCATACTATTTATGTA
This sequence comes from Sicyos edulis, assembly GCA_036507275.1. NCBI lineage: Eukaryota > Viridiplantae > Streptophyta > Magnoliopsida > Cucurbitales > Cucurbitaceae > Sicyos > Sicyos edulis. The sequence goes on from CM071853.1 coordinate 37,008,266, forward strand.
ATTGAGATTTGATGAGATGTATACATCTTTGATCATCCTAAATCTTACTAAGTACAATAAATGCCAAATTAATCACTCTACTCAATAAACGAAACTGTAAGTCAACGTAAACACTAAAAAAAAAAAATTTAGTCAACGTTGGCTGGCAGCTAAAAGTCAACATCATGAACAATAATAATATTATTAAATATTTCTTTTTCTTTTGGATAATCTCAACTTCATTACCGAAATAGTTAGATTCAGAACAGCAGGCCCCCTTCAAGTCGCAACCTGTCTCTAACAGAAAAAAGTTGTTGTCCCTAAAAATATGCAAGCAAGGAAATCATGCATAATTTCACTTGTTACTTGAAAGAAACAAAACTTGTATAATAATTATTTTTTTAAAAAAAGTTTAAAAAATAAACTCACCCAACAATTACAAACGTATATTTTAAAATATTTGGGTTCATAGTCAAATACGTTGTAATATTATATTATAAATATTCAATAATACAATATTATGTATTATTAATATAATAATATAACAAAATATGTAATAATATTAATTAATATCCATGACTATTAGTGCATTTATTATTATTTTTTTCTTAAAAGTGATTATGTTTATAATTATTTTTAAAATTTGACTAATTTCATAAATTTCTAAAAAAAACTTGTTTTATGTTTATTATATATTATTTTAAAATTTTCAACTTGAATTTCGGATATATATTTATATGCTATTTTAATTTTTAATATATTTGAAACCAATTAGAAATTCAAAATATATAAAGTTTGATCATTCATTTATTATAGGAATATAATTGATATAGATCTGACTGACTGACTTTTTTTAACTAATTCAAAAAAATCAAGTTGATAACATGGGAAGATCAAAGTTGAGCCAAATTTAAAGAAAATAAATACTTTTATTATTGTCGTTATATATTATTATTATTATTTTTATAATAACATTTTGAGATTGAAGAATGAATTTAGTCGATGATACACGTCAATAATTTTTAAACAAATTTATTTGAATATTTTTTTATAACTTATGTTAGATATGGTATAAAACAAATTCAATAAAAATTGAAAATAAGAAATTTAAATTCAAAATATCTTGGTCATAAATATATATATTTATGTCATACTATATTTTCTTTGGATAAATATTGTAAATAGAAAATTTATTCTTAAATAAAAATCGCCACACCATTTAATTTCTTAATGTTTTCTTTTCTATTAAACTATCAATGATTTTTTTTATAGTAGTAATTGTTTTTAATGTTTTAATATGTCTTTTTTATATATTATATAACTTTTCTTTTTTCTTTTGAGAATAACTAAATTAATTTTTAAACTATAAATTAGAAATAATCAGATCAAATAAATACATAAAATATAAGTATAAAAAGAATTTATGTTTTTTTTCTAATGAAGCAAAAAATCATCAGACTATTTGTTAATTCAACAATAATTTAGGTCGAAATATTCGAACGGATCTCTTCTTAATCAATTTCAAATCAAGCAAGGGTTTGATTTACACTCCATGCTCTAGAAATATTTACCATTCGAAAATCTACATCCTATAAATCTAGTAGAAATTCCACAACTCCTTATGACCATGAAGCTGTCATATATGTGTTTCGGTTACTCCTATTTTAAAAGTTTATGAAATTGTAGAGAATATATATGTTGATGATCCCACATCGAAAAAGTGGAGATATCTTTTACCATTTATAAGATAGGTAAACTTCTCCTTTTATAATTAATAATTAGTTTAGAAATAGATGTTCATATCCTTCAATAATATAAAATCTCGACTATAAGGATTTTGGAACAAAGAATGCTCTATGTCTATGGATAGATCTTAATCATAGACAATTACTTATAAAAATAGGAAGTTAGTAACTCACAACTGTGAGTTATGTAAAAGTCAAACCTACCCCTAAAAACTAGAAAGTAAAATTTTGGCTTTATTAAGTTATTAGAGGGTTGACAATGACATTGCAACTTGACATGTAGAGCAGCTTCAACTCCTCTTCTATATTTGAACTTTCAAAGCATTAAAAGCTTTCTTTTTTTCAAATGGTGATCTTCAAGAATAAATATCCAATCTTCTTGGTTTATTTTTCAACAACCTTCTTTTCATTGCACTTTAGCTGACCTTTTCCTCCCCAAATTATCCTTCTACATGGTCTTTTTTTTCTCTTACTCTCTCTCTCTCTGCTGTTTATTTCTCTGTCTAACTTGTTTTTGTATGTCTTTCTTATAGGCTGCTCAAACACTGTATGGTACCACTTATGAAGAGGTTTGCCCTTCATTTTGTTATTGTTTTTCATGTTAAAGATTATAGTTTTTACTTTAATATTCGATCGCCGTAATCTATCGACTTAAGCTTTTATGTTAAGTGGCGATTTCAACTTTTTTAAGTTGATTAATTTATTATTATGTAGGAGTATATATTGAACTCACGTGGGATGAAACTTTTCACGTGCAAATGGCTTCCAAAGAATCAGGAGCCAAAAGGCTTGATCTTCATTTGTCATGGCTACGCAATGGAATGCAGTATCACCATGAACAGTATGATTGATATAATTAAATTTACATCAATTTTTGTGCTTAAATTTTAGATTGTTTGATCATTCATAATTCAATGTAATACAAAGGTTGGGAGGCTCTTTGTTGAGAATTCCTTTTTGAGAGAGCTCCTAATAATATAAAAGATAAATATTACTATTTTCATTATCAATTTGTTTTGAAATTGATGCTCCCGCTAACTAATATGCTATCAGAGTCCATTAAACTCAAACACATATTCAAACCAATAAAATAAAATTCAAATTTGAATTAAGATTGTTGAGCCCAAAAATGACACCATATCGAAGATCCCACATAAAAAATGAGGAGACCTCTTAACGACACATAAGTTGACTACTCCTTTCATTATTAATTCTTTTGAGATGAATATTTACAATATCTATCTGAATTCAAATCTTTATCCAGTCATTACATATACCCAATTACTGTTGACGCCCACGAGTGACACGACTTCAAATTTTTGAATTCATCGGTGATTAGACATAATTCAACGGCATAAACTTGACTCCTTCCCCCTCAAATATTCCTTAATTACAAAACTCAGCCCTGTTTTACATACAGGCACGGCAGTTCGGCTTGCAAAGGCAGGTTATGCAATTTATGGGATTGATTACGAAGGCCATGGAAAATCAGACGGCTTACAAGGCTACATTACAAGCTTTGATTATATAGTCAACGATTGCTCCAATCACTTCACAGCAATCTCTGGTTTCTTTTCCATGCAAAAGATTCATTTTTTATGGCTGTTAATTGGAAATTTTCACAAGGGTTTTATTCAAAATATGTTTTTGAATGCTCAGAAATGAAAGAGAACAAGGGGAAAATGAGGTATCTGTTAGGGGAATCAATGGGAGGGGGAGTTGCTCTGTTATTGCATAGAATGAAGCCAAATTATTGGGATGGTGCTGTCTTGGTTGCACCCATGTGTAAGGTATAAAAATTATCTGCTTCTAGTTTAAAATCTGTTGAATTTATAATTGGGATTTTGAATTTATTAAAAAAGTTATTGATTTTCCCTGTTTTTGACAGATTGCAGAGGATATAAAACCAAATCCTGTAGTTGTAAGTGTTTTGACAAAGCTTTGCAAGTTTATACCCACATGGAAGATAATTCCAACCCAAGATATCATTGATGTTGCTTTCAAAGTTCCTGAGATTAGACATCAGGTAATATTTATTTATTAATGTCCTCTGTTTTAAAACTGTTTATTAGAACCCAAGCATGACAATCAATTATTGTGATGATAAAAATATTGGATGTTGAGATATACCTTGAATTGTTTGATGCCTACAATTACTTACGCATATGGCCTTTCATGTATTTGAGCCTATTTTTTCTTAAAGTTTTATGATAGTACACTATGTAAACTCTCTTAAAATTTTATCCTAGTTGATCGGCATTTTGTATTCTCATCTTCAAATTAATATAACCGTTCTCTCCTCTTCTTTATAAACATAGCTAACACATCGTTATTGAACCACATAAATTTATGTATATTCTCTTTTTTTTTTTACAGTTTTCATTTTGATTGTTGTTGTCATTTTCATAACAACAGATCAGAACAAATCCTTACTGCTACAAGGGAAGGCCTCGCTTGAACACTGGCCATGAACTTCTCAAGATCAGTTTAGACCTCGAGCAAAGACTCGAAGAGGTTCGCCTTTTTTGTTGTTTGAATTGATTGGTTAAGTTTTTGAGTTGAGTGGTAGTTTAACTGGTGACACGTATTAATTATGCAGGTTGCAATTCCATTCATAATTCTCCACGGAGAGGCCGATCGAGTGACGGATATATCGGTGAGTGAGGACCTCCACGAGAAGGCGTCGAGCTGGGACAAGAGCTTGAAGACATATCCAGAGATGTGGCATGGATTGCTGTATGGAGAGACACTTGAAAACATTGATGTTGTGTTTGCAGACATAATTGCTTGGTTGGATGAAAGATGTGTTTTGGGAAATTCAAGGATAGAAAAACAGCTCAAGACTGAATGTGATGATCTTCAAACCAAATGATTTCAAAGGTGTATGCTGTGTAAATGTTGTTTCATATTGTCTACATTAAGAATATATTAAATAAAGTGATAGCCATATTAGAATATTAGATGAAATATATGGGCTGGGCTTCTATCTATGTATTATTCTTTAAAGCCCATTTCCTTATGTAAGCCCACTTTATATGTAAGTCTGGTGGGTTAGTTGTTTAGGCTTTTGTAATAATAGTCCAAACGTACAATATTATTTTGGTTGAAATTTCCAATTTGTTCTATTTTGATCTCTCAATTTTTAAAATTGTGTCTCTCAAATTTTATATTAATTTTATTCTAATCTTTAAATTTTCAAAAATTCAATTTTAGTTCAAAACTTTGAAGTTCGTTTCGTTTCGGTATATATATTAAAAAAAAAACTTAAAATCGATTCTTATAAATTATTTTTGTTAAAAAAATTAATAATCTTTCTCTATAAATTTTAATTATTTTTGTTGAAGTCAATATTAATGAACCAATTTTGACTAATATTGACTTCAAATTTACTATAAAGACTAATTTGAAGTTATTTTTAGAAGTGTAAAGAATAAAATTAGATTTTTGAAAGTTGAGATATCAAAATAGAACAAACCTCAAAAATTAAAAATTAAAATTAGACTTTGAAAGTTAAGGAACCAAAATAAAACAAAAATGTAAGGACCATAATTATATTATCCTAGTCCAAGTGAATATATTGCAACAAATATATTAAATGTGTTAATAAATACTAGATTTCTTGTTCGACCTCAATGTTATCGTACTATAAGAATATGTTTAAATATTTTATTAAAAAACATTACCATAATTAGAAGTGAAAATTAGACACACATACGTTATTCTTCTTGTTAACAATATAGACAAAAATATTATAACTAGATTCTCAAATTCTACGGTACTATACACTTTAGGCACAAGTTTTTAGAACTTTGTTTATTGTTTCACTTCAAACATCTCATGTAATGTGAATTACACTTGGTTTGTAATCTAAAAAAAAATAAAAAAAATATTATAATATGGTAATAAAAGGAGAGAAATGGAAGGAGGGTGGAAGAAGGAGAAAAGGTAGAGCTAAAATATTTTCTAAAATGTCACTCAACATGAAAAATAAATCTAAAAAGAATACCAACATAGAAAGGCCTTTTAAAACGGATTTTATTAAATAAATAAATAAAATGTACATGAAAATCCAGAAACCAAACAAATTATTCGAAATTTTTATGGATCACGTTATTAAAACGGCAATCAACAATTAATAACGAAGATAAAGAAATCGTAAAAGAGGAGGAAAAACAGAAATCACACGCAAGAATTTACGTGGTTCACAAACGTTGTGTTGGCTAGTCCACGGGCAGAGGGAGAACGAGTTTTATTCAGAAAGGCGAATTACGGAGATAAATGTCATAAAAACGGCTAGGGTTCTAATGGCTCTAATTAAACCCTAATTACATAATGCTAATTTACGTTTTCGAGACCCCCGCTCGCTGACCTGGAAGCGAGACCCCCGACTACTAATAGTAGGGTATTAGCGCGTTCAAGGCATAATGCAGTAGACCAAAAAAGTATTTCTCAAAAAAAAGGGAAAGGAATATGAGATTCATTCTAGTTCTGGAAACAAACGTGTTCCCCAATCCAGAACAAACGCACAGATCTAAAAGAAAGAAGAAAAAGAAAAGAAAAGAAAAGAAAAGAAAAGAAAAGAAAAAGAAGAATAAAGAAGATGATGAACCACAACCGTGTTGGGAGAATGAGAAGAGAAAGAGGAAGCTTGAGGAGAGAGACAATTGAAAAAGAGATAAAATTCATTTTTATTTTTATACAAATCGGCACTGAGAAAGGAGGAAGAGAAAAAGAAGAAGATAAATAAGATAAAAAGAAGACGATAAAAGTTTATTTAATTCGTTTAAACAAGTATATTTTTTAATGGGAATTTGATAGTATATTTTTTTGCATGTAGTACATTTTTTAAAATAATTTTATTGATGACATATTTTGTCCAAAATTCCTATTCTAATATATTAAACTTCTATAAGTTCAATCGATAAACTTTAGACTTCAATGAATTTTAAGTGATTGAATCGTGCAAATTAATAGATTTCAATTATTTTTGTGGCTCAAATAAATAAGTTTGAAAATTGTATTAGATTTTTTTTTTTAATATACATGCAAAATATTTTTTTAAAATTTTTAAAAATGTAGAGTTTTAAAACTCAGGAATTCAACAAAAAAGCGTTTTTTTTATCAGTTAAAAATACATATGGCATGTGTGTTTGTTTTTGTTTTTTCTAATGCAAACACATATGACAGGTTGAATTTATCAATAATGTGTCATTTTTTTTACTCAATAATATTTAAGATAAAAATATTTGTACAAGTATAATAGAACTAATTAAGATTTATATCTTTAACGAAAAGATTAGATGATGTTTATAAATATAAGTGCGATTTAATTTAATTGATCATAAGTCTTTAAAAGATAAAAACTTGTCTCTTTATAAATAAGAAGGCATACCTTTTTTAGAGTATGTTGATGTCAAATTTTGGGTCTTCGAGATCGATTGTCAATTTGTAATGATTTAGAATTAAACATCTACAAAACAAAGAGAAAATTAGACATTGACATGATGATGTGAGTCATGTCACCTTCGATGCCTAAGTTTGTTAGGTCAAAGAGGTGTAGCTAAATCGTTTCTAGGGTTTAGAATTGTAAGAGCCCCATTTCTTTTAATTCTTTTATTAGCTTAAATAAGTGGTTAAATGAAAAGAAGGGCAGTTTGGTCTTCTTCCATGGCTATTTAATTGCATTTTCGCGGATCCCTAGGGCAACATTGTTCATTCTCGAACCTGGCGTCGTTCCCCTTCCCCTCGCCTTTTTCAGACCACCAACTCGCCTTCGCCGGAGGCATTGCAGTCGGGGTCGTCTGCGCACGTGTGTGTGGCGTCATTTCCACCGAAGCAGGTCGTGGGTTTGAGCTGTGGCGGCTGCGCTGGCATCTTTGATTCGTCGTCCGAGTTGCAGCTGCCGGGTCGCGGGTTCGTCGTAGCGGGGGAGCCGGCCGTCGAGTTCTGGCGTGGAGCGCGCGTGCAAGCTCGGCGTGAGCTATACGGATCTGTTGTGGGAGCTCGTTTGGGTGTTGAGCGGTGTGGGTCGAGGTCGCCGTTGCCGGAAGAATTAGGGGTGTGTTGTCGAGGTCATAGCGCCACAACCGCCAGCCTCTCGCCGTCGCCGGAGTTGTTGTGAGGTCCATCTTGTCTTCTCTCTTTTACCTTCTTTCCTTGAGTTAAGTTACAAATAGTGGTTAAAGGAAGGAGAAGATGGGTGTTTGGTAAATGGGTTTGTTATTTAAATTGGGTTTAAGGATATTCTAGTAAGGAATAGGGGGTGTTTGGTTCTGGATCAAGCTTATTTTAATGAGGGATTTGGCTAGTTTGGTTGTATGGTTAAAGCTATTCAAGTGAAATTTAAGAGTTGTTTGTTTCTAGGTTCAAACTCACTAAAGTGATGGTTTAGGCTTATTTGATTAATGAGTTGGATTTATTTAATTGATGAATAAGGACTGTTTGGCTACTGGTTCATAGATATTCAAGTTGAGATTAATCTATGTTTGGTTATGAGTTTAGGGGTGTTTGGGGTTAAAGGTTGTTTGGATTTGGGGTTTAATAGTATGTGTTTTGAGTTAAATGACAAGTGATGATCGTTTGACTTTTCGTTGACCAGGTTTGCCTCGAGCTAATTCTTGTTCTTCGAGCCAAGTTTGAGGGGCACGTGAGACCATTGTGACACGTTTTTCGAGGGCTCGGAGGTGGTGTTTGGCTTTTGAGAGCTTTTAGTTCACGCTAGAGTGTTGTTTGGGAGTTCCACTGAGGTAAGGGACCCTTTACCCCTTCTCGAGGACCTGTGGTTAATACATGTGCCGGTTTATTTGCATTAGTTGATTGTGTGGTTGTAGCATGACCATGTGCATTGTATGTTGCATTGATAGCATCGAGAGCATATACATTCATGCCTTGTCTCTTGTTTGACTAGTGTTGCATGATTCATGTATGGTTGCCTGATATGGTCGAGTTGCATGTGGTTGCATGATTGTCCTGATATGGACTTGCATGATGTTTGATGCACGACTTGAGGCCTCGTTTGGACCCAAACGAGTCATAAGACCGGATAGAGGAGACTAGTAGGCGGGTGTGGACGATGATATTCGGGCGCACACCCTAGCTTGAGGTGATATTCTCTCGCTCCGCAGGACTTCCGTGGATGGTCGGCCGGCCAGACTCACGGCCCTAGATGGTTTCTACTAGTAGCCTAGGCTCTCTCCAGGTAGGTGGTATGGGCCTGACATAGTTCCTTGGTGATTGGTGTGACACCACCTCTCGCCGTGAGTACGAGGCCTGGGGCCAACAGGTTGCTCGGCTCACCGGTTCCCTCTGGAGTAGGATGCCAGATTGCTCTCGAGTCAGAGGACTCATGTGAGCTTTTGGGTCTTAGGGTCTACGATCCTTAGACTGCTCTGCGTGGTGCTCGTCAAGGACGAGGTTTCTTGACCTAACACCCAGAAGCTTGGGTTATGTACACCCTTCGGTTATGTTGCTGATCATACTTGTTTGCTGATGTTTGTATTATTGTGCATGTCTGTCCCCGAGCTGGGGAGCCTTACTGAATTTGCAAAAACTCACCCTTTCCACTGTGGAATCCCCACAGGTACTACTAGACTGTACCGAGATGGATGATCGACGGAGCTGGAGATGACCATGGGACCCGCTGCATTACTTTGTGTAGAGTCTTTTTAATTTATTCCTTCTGCATGAACTATTTAGGGGCATGATAAATTGAACACATTTACTCGAGCTTTTATGTTTTGACTCTTGGGTACCCAATGACACTTTAGATCGAATTTTATGGTTTTGATAAACTTGATTCTTTAGTGGATTTCAATAACATTATTTTTCCAGATTTAATTATACATGCCCTAAGTGTCGAACGTTGTTTTCATGCATTTAAAGTTAAGGACTTAGGTTCAGACCCTGATTTGGGTTGGGTCCTTACAAGAATAACTTTCTCATTAATCCCTAGATTGACAATTTGTAGGTTTTACGAGCTTGGCTATTTTAGGAAAATATCTGCATATAGGATTTAGCCCTAGCTTTTTCACTCGGTAAAGCAGCAGCGCCCAATTAGGCTAAACCATAACCACGTAGATGCGACAAAGTGACTTCTAAACAACACGCCGAGAAGGTTGAAAGTTAAAAAGGAGAGGAACCAGGTGGGGTCGGATCTACACCCGACTCGACCTGGGGTCAGGTCTTCCCTTCTAAGACACCCGACCTCGAGTCATGCTCCTTTACTCGACCCGATCAAGGGTCGAGGGGTCTTTCACCATGCACCTGACCTAACCTTGGCCCAGATCTGTCTTTTAAGTACCCGACCCGATTAAAGGTCGGTCATGTCCCTTTCTTACCAGACCCGAAGTGGGTTTGGCGCTGCACTGTTCACACATTGACATGGGCTCGCACTATTTTGTGGGTTTAGGCTTCTTGGCGCATCTCAAGGCTTTATCTTCAAATTTTGCTTATCACAGTTTATATATGACATCATTTAATATCATTAATATATATTTTTTAAATAAATTTTTTGTAGCACAAAAATTGTAATATATATATATATATTATAGATATAGATAGATATTTTAAGGAATGTTTGTCTCCTTATTTTTCTTTTTAAAATCTATTTGCTCGATTAACTCCTTATCTATTGACATTTTTTAAAAAAATCTATATATATAATTTGTATTGAGTTTCTAAGTTTTTAATATAATTTAGAATATTTTTGTCTTTAAAAAAAAATAAAAATTTACTATTATATTTAGTAAATTTATACCGTAAAAATTAAAAATAAAATGGGTTAATAACTTATTTATAACATCAACATGAGCCAAACTTGTGGTATCACGTAGAACCACGTAAAATTCGAAAAAGCCAAAATATATTTAATGTTTTGGAGAAACTTTAATCACTTTATATCATTAATTAATTATAATTATTTTGAAAATATCACTTTATGTAAATATTAATATGCTTATATTTAGTCGAACGATGTTCATACAAAGGGGTGTTTATTTTAAGAGAAGATGAGATGAGGTGAGGTGTTGGAAACCAAACACCTTGTTTGGCCCAAAGTGTTTCTCACCTCATCTCATCTCATCTTTTTTTTTTTTTTTTTTTTTTAAATTTAAATTTTTTCATCTTTTATATATATATATATATATATTTACTTATTTACTTATTTTATGTTTGATATATTTTTTTATAATAATATTATTATTTTAATATATCAATATATAATTATAATAATTATACTATTATTATATCAAATGTTTATTTAAATATATTAGAATTTTAAAAAATAAAATAAATAGATATATATTATCTCTTAATATATGACGTTAAATTTTCATATTTTTATTCATTTTTTAATCGTCTTTAATAACAAAAAAAAGTTATAGAATTTCAATTATTTAGAGATAGACTATAAATATCATATTTAAAAATTAATAATTAAAAGTTATGTGTTTATTTTTAATATTAACAATAAATATATCAATTTATTATTAAAATAAAAATTAAATTTAAATAATTTATACACATTGAATTTTTATCCGTAGTTTACAATATATTTAAAAGCATGAACTTATTTTCAATCAACTTAAAAATATTAAACTTATTTTTTTTGTTAAAAAAATGAGATTCAAAATTTATACTTTGTATTCAGCGTCGCACTTTGAAATAATAGTAAGAGTGGATATATTGTTTTTGAAAGGATAAATTAATTTAAATAATTTTGAGAGTCTTGATCGTATATACAAAAAATAACTATAAATTTCAAGACTTGTATGAGTTATAGGGATTAAGATCTATTCTACCTAATAAAAAAACAATAAATTCCAAAATTTGAGGGATATTTTATTACTTCACTAATAATTATTATCAAAATGTGACGGAGTTCTCTTTTAACTACAAAAAAATAATAAATAAAAAATTTTAGGAGTGTTTATGGTTCTCTAGAAGTATCAATGACTAATAAGATAAATATATTTAATTTATTATTACCTATTAATTAGTGTATTTTATTAACAATTCTTTGACCTTCGACAACTATGAATATGAATATGAATGTATAAAAGGTATAAGAAATTAAATTTTTTTAAATAAAATAAAAATTGCTTTCAAGATTTTATAATGACTAGTTTAATCAAATGATTTTATTTTTATTTTTTAATAAATAGAATCTTGGTATTTTTAATTTTTTTTTATTATTTAAGTCTAACAATTCTTTAAAAAAAAAGTTATTAACGATGTACAAATATTTTAGATTAGTCAAACTTTATTTTGGTGGTGTGAATTTTTTTTTTCTCATAATTTTTTTTAATTAAACAATATTTAAGTATGAAATATTAGAAACTTTTAACCTCATGGTTATTATGTCGTACATAATATCATTGAAACTATGTTTTTTTAAATAAAAACATCAATATGATTAAGGGTGCTTAATATTAAATTTATATTACTTACATTTTATTTATGATAGTAGTTATATTTACATACTTAATATATTAATAGCCAAATATTTGAGAATAATTATTTTTTTTAAAAGAAAAAGAACAATTTTATTGTTAAAAAAAAAATATAAGAATAATTTTTTTTTCTTTTAAACATATCTTAACATCTTATCTGCTCTCCTCCACCCCAAACAAGATTTTTCTATCATCTCATCTCATCCCAAATAAGATTTTCTGCTATCATCATCTCATCTCATCTCACTTGCAGCCAAACACTCCAAAAAAAGTCGTAACATGACATAAAAGTCAAAAGTGGATGTTGACATGCCATCAAGCAACAAAAGAAAAGGTTAAAAAAGAAAAAGAAAAAAGCATGTTTCCTTTACAAAAAAAGAGAGAGAGAGAGAAAAAAGAATAACGAAAAAGATTCAAATCATATTTGATTGGTTTGAGAAAGATATCCACACTTCTTTCATCGACGTTTTAAAATGATTTAAAATGTTCTTTATTATTACATCTATGATTATTTCTTGGTGTATGACAAATTGAAAATATTTTTCTTATTGTTTTTATTATGTGTTAAAAAAAACTTATTTGTTTTCCAATTTTATGAGACCCACATTTCAATTATTGCTCTCTCTCTCTCTCTCTGTTTTTTTTTTTTATTCATTACAATTATTGATCTTTCTAATAAAACAACACAAAAAAGAGAGATTCTTATTCCCCTTTAATTTAAATTATTTGTGATTCTCATTCAAACTAGTCCAAATATGATACCTTATTTCTCGTGGGTGTTGTCTGCCATTTATCTCAATTAAATTACGAAAATGGATATTCTTCACGTTTGTATTCCGGGCGACTATATATTTAAGGAAATTTATCCTCCATGTATATTTTTTGTTGTTCATTATAATTGCAGCACATTTTTTAAAATAATTTCATTCATAGCACATTTTGTCCAAAATTCATATTCTAATATTATTGAATTTCTATCAATTCAACTTATAGACTTTAGATTTTTATCAGTTCTACCGATAAACTTTAAACTTCTATTACTTCAACGGATAGACTTAAACTTGTATCTGTTTAACTTCCAAGTTCAACTAATAGACTTCTATCAGTTCAACTAATAGATTTTTATCAATTCAATTGATAGACTTCAATCTATTTTGAGTGATTGAACAAGACTTCACTCATTTTTGTGCTACAAATGAATAAGTTTGAGAATTGTGTTAAACATGAAATTAATTTTTTTTTTTTAATATACATGCAAAATCCCTTTTATTTAATATATTCGAACATACAATCTTTTAATAAAAAATATATGTGGATTACTTTTATTAGACTAAACCCATTTTGGCACAAAATTGAAACTAAATGCAAACGAATATTATAATCGGGTTAAGATATATATACAATAAAGGAAATGAATAGGTGAATTTATATGTATATATATTCAACAATTACTAGAAATTGATGATTCCAACGTGTAACTTTTTAGTTCCTAAGTTATAACCGGATATTATAGTGTTATGTTTTCAAGAAAAAAAAAAAAATCATTAGTGTTATATTCTTCTTGGAAGATAGGATTTTTTGTTGGACGACTATTTTGAGTAATAGAGGTGCTAACTTTCTGTTTGAGCAGTTCGGTTGAAGACTATTTCGAACAGAAAAGAAATGTTAAATGGTGGATTTTTTCACTGGAGGATAATTTTGTAAGAGTTGTGTAGAATATGACAGGTTGAAATTACAACTTTAAGGGTAAAAATATCCATTGTAATTATTTGTCAAATCATATGCTTTTAACGAGTAATGTCTCATTATGGAAATTATCTATAATCGAGAATTTTTTCATGAGTAGAAAAAATATATATATATAACAAACATTGATTCAGTGAGGTTGAGCTTCTATAACTTCCATCAAATTAAATATTTCGTATTTTGTTATATATGTTATAAAAAATGACAATCAATAATTAATAAAAAAAATACAAAGAAAAATAATGTAAAGAGAAGAATATGCTAGCTATGTTCACGAATAGAGGAGAAAACCTTTTATTAAGGAAACGGTGAAATACAAAATGTCAAGTATTGGAGTTAGGGTTTAATTCGAGTTTAACACTCTCATTAAACCCTATTGCAACTAAGGTCAAATTTTATAAAAACAAAAGTAGAAACTGGATAACATATTTTGTTTAGGTTTCGAGGGTGTTGCTTCTGAACTACCACCATGGGCCTTGCCTCTGAGATGCCCGCTCGTTGATCGAGTAGGAGACTCCGACTAAGAAATCTTAGAATATCAAACCGTTCAAAACATATTTAAACAGTATGAAATGTTTTTTAAAAATTGTTATAATTAAAATAAGAATTTAAAATTTTTTATCTACCATAAATTTCATAAAATTTTGAGGTACAATTGCAACAAAAATAAAAAATGCTACAGAAACTGATTTTTGTGTGGTCTTCTTCCTCCAATTTAAAAAAATAGAACTAGACCTCCTAACGTGTTTATGAGACTGATAGTTAATTCGCTAATTCTTAATTGATTTTGATATTAAAACTTATCATATAAGATGGTTGGATTTCAATATATATATGTGTGTGTATAAGTTCTGGATCTCAACCATGCTTTATTTTTAATTATTCTAAACAATTAAGATAGCAGTCTTTCAAAATTTTGAAATTTGTGTTTTTTGTTGTTTTCCAGAAGTGGACCTCTCAAACCCCTCGAAAATAAATTATCTCGATCTGCCCTGATTGCTGCCATTTGATGGCATAGAAGAATCGTGGATTTAACACATTTAAGGTCTCTTACCAATTATATTAGATGAATCCTCACTTTTTCAATATAAGACGATGACGATAAGATGATGAATATTTTCAACACACCTCTTTAAGATGGTTTCATAGAGAAAAAACAATTTTAGATTAGATCCGAATATGTAGACCACATCGGCTAAGCTTATGCCCACTTGAGTGGAATACAAATCATCCATATGGAATTGTGGTACCATATTAATTAATATGGAGAGTTTCATTTCAAAATCACTTGGTTGTGTGAGAATTAATAGCGTATCTCTTGTAAAGATGTTGAAAAATATTTTTTACTTTTCCATGATGAAACTGTGGCCACAAGATGAATATCTCCCAACAAGAACGATAATACAAATAGCATAAATGTTGCTTTAAGTAAATTTGTTTCTGTTGGTTATGTCTTCTTTTGAGTTTAAATTTCATTGATTGTTGTGAGAGAAAAAGCTGAAGAATATGGGTGATCAGATGAAACTACGCCACTCATTATCGTCTACATTGTGCTAAGGGTCAATATTGGGATAAAATTATAATTTAGGATGAAATAGATGTTTGGTGGGTCAGAAATGAAAAAAGAAAAAGGGATGAATTGCACGAGAAATTATTTGATGGCCATGTTGAATATTATGTCCAATTAATTGCATATAGACCACTTTTTAGCTCTTTTTATAACACACCAAAAAATTCGAACTTGAGCCACTAACTTCACCTCAATTAATCCCATTTGAACCTTAATTATGAAAGAAGTAGAATTTGTGCCTACAATGAATCAAAATGACCCAGAATCTGGATCCATTCCCATGGATTCTCAAACCAAGTTCATCCCACAAGAACATGAACTCGAACATGCTTCTTCGCTGACGGAGACCGTCGAGGTTGTTGTCGAACACAAGCTCATTCTGGCGGCGTCGATAGGCGACGATCTTCAATTGGAAGTCACTGCTGATCAGATCAACAGCGCCACCGTGGAGAGCCAAACGGTAGATGCTGCTGTTCCTGTTGATGAAGAAACCAAACAGTTAAGAACAAGTACGGTTGTTTTAACTCTACCACCTATATATGTATATATGCTCCTTTTCTTCTTTTAAACTTCCATTAAAATATCGTTAATTTTAAGATTTGTTTCATTATGATTCATAACTAAAAAGGAACCTTTTTTTTTTACTAAATGACTTTCAAAGAATAATTATTTTGGTCCAAGGGCGAAATTCATCGTTTTATGTTAGAAGGGAATTTAGTCAAACTAAACTTGTGTTCTTGTTATTTACACTTCTTTTTTAGAAAAAAAAAATCATTCACTTTTATATATATTATGATCTATTATAATTTGAGGGAAATTTAACCCATAATCTTTTAGTTATGAAAAGCTATTGATGGTAGTTGCTCTTATCAGCATTTATATCTAAATCAAATAATTGAGTAAATGTTTAGAGAAACACTCTAAGTTTATGAATGAAAATTCTTGATCGCAAGTTAAATTTTTGAATTTTTTTAATTTAAATTAGAGTAGATAATTTGAACTCATAACCTCTTGATCATGTAAATATATTAAATGTCCCAAAGTCAACTTGCACACACATCACTATTGTTCAATCAATAAATTAATTTCTAAGTATTAGATAACCATTAAAGGTTTCTGGAGATATTTTTAACTATTATGTCTCTCCATTCAACCCATCACGTTTCAATATAAAATGGAGTGAATATATACAATAAGAATAACAATAATAACATGTTCAACATTGCTGATTTAGGCGAGCATGTGTACTCAACCCTTATGATGTGGTAGGATGTTAGACAGATGTGTTGATTTATAGAAATTTATACAAGTGAAGAGTTTATGAGTTAAATCTTTTCATTTTAAATTATAAATATTAGATGACAAAACATAAAGGCCAAAATAGTTATAGCCTTCTTTTTTTAGTTCAAACTATCACAATTATTTTCGAATAAAGATGGTTTCAAAATCGAACATGTAACAGTAAAATTAAATTAAAATACAACCAATCAGCTAACCAACATGGTACCTCTCAAATTAGATATTTATTGCTCACCATATAAATTAGGTTATGTACTGATCAAATATTTATGATGATAAATTAGTAGAAAAGATGTGCTTTGTAATTAGTAAGAATAAAATAAATATCTATAGAAATTGTAAAAATAAGCGTTTCTATTTAAATTCTTTAGAAAAACTAAAAGGATATACTATGTAAATACGTTAAATTTTAAATATTAAAAAAACACATGAAAAGAAAAGGAAAAAAAATAAGGCTGTCACACCTCTATCTATATATATATATATAAACATTGTGGACCCATGGCCTCTAAATCCACCATTATGTATGCATCCATGCATGCATATGGCCCAACATGGCTCCAAAATTACTTATTATTGTTTTCTTATTATATTTGAATATATTTTATAAAGATGACAATCCTACTCGAATCTCTATATTAATAAGATATTGTCCACTTTGGGACTAGACTCTCGTGGCTTTGTTTTTTAGCATCACCCAAGTCATTACTTATATATCTACGGTTTTCCCCTCATCTAACCAATGTAGAATATTTTATTTGCATTCAATAATACTGTCGTGTTAGTGAATGGTAAGTGAAAAATATGTATAAAAATGGAAATGTTGAACAACTTGATATGCACAAAAGTTTTGAAAGGTCCAAATGAAGTTTTGATATTCATTTGGGTCTTATATACAACTAATTAACTATATATATATATATATGAAATATTCAGCTGCCAAAAAAATCAGCCTATATCGCGCTGCACTAAAGGGCGATTGGGAAAAGGCTCAATACATTTTCAACTCGGACCCGCCATGGGCTCCGAGCAATTACATAACGCGAGACAACGAAACAACTCTACACATTGCGGCTGGAGCCAAGCACATTCATTTTGTAGAGCAGTTGATCAACATAATGAGTCCAGAAGACATGACGGTTATAAACACTCATGGAAACACCGCCCTTTGCTTCGCCGCCACGTCCGGCGTCGTAAGAATCGCTCAACTTATGGTGCAAAAGAACAAAGATCTTCCCTTTATTCGTGGCTTCGGCAACGTTACTCCACTTTTCATGGCGGTTTCTTATCAACGCAAACAAATGGCTTCTTACTTGTTCTCTGTCACGGATCGCAAGCAGCTCACTTCTCAAGACCAGATTGAGCTTCTTATTGCTACTATACATAGTGACTTTTATGGTATGTCAATTCTAATTTGACCTTTTATTATTGTGTTTTTACGGTATAAAGTTTCGTCTCAAAATTAATTCATAATACAAATATTAGAGATCTTCCTCTTCCTCTTGTGTCACATAATTATAGAGAAAGGTGATATTTGGAGTTCTCACACATTTATAACACAAATATGGACTACTCCCATATTACCGGTTATTTTTTAGATGAAATTTCATATTATAAGAATAAATCACGGATATTAATTATAATGATTGTGAGGTTTCCTCATATTTTTAACCTGGAATATTTCTTTGCATACAATTTCGATTGGATCCTAATTTTAAGAGAGAACACTCATGTGATTTTTATGAACTCTTGTACCTTACAAGACAACATGGAATTTCATCCCAAAATCAACAAGTTTAATAAGAGGAATAGTCTATATATGTATTTTCCATTGACAATAAGAGAAATAGTCTATGACATATCTTATAATGGTAGTGATGGATATTTTTAATGTGAGATCCTCAAATGACCCTTAAGATAATGATTTTTTGTATTCATTATTCTTAAATTAGATCCTAATTTTTGAACTCAATACTGGTTTGTGCTTCCATAAACTCTAATACTATATATTAAGAAGCTTGAAATTTCAACTTAAAGTTAATTAAAAATGAGAGGTTTAACGACCTCATGTATGTCTATAGTGAGGGGTTTTCTCACTTTCTAATGTGATCAAATTCTCAAACACATATATAATTAAATTAAACTATATATGAATTAAGTTTTTGGTTGATTGGTTATGTAGCGCTTAATTAGTTGAACTTTGGATTGATATTTTCCGTTTACAGACCTAAGTTTGGAGATTCTAGAAAAGAATCCAAAGTTAGCAATTATGAGAGACACGAAGAATAACAACGAGACAGCATTACACATATTGGCTAGAAAACCATCATCCATCAGTAGCAGATCAGAGATCAATATTTGGCAAAAGCGCCTCAATTCTTGTTAGTTTTTTTTTTTTTTTTTTTTTTTTTTTATTTTCCATTTGACAGAGACTAATATTTCATTTTCTTCATGTTTTTGAGTGAAGGGACGAAGGGAATGTATGGGAAAGAAGTACTGATGAAGACATTAGCTCATCAATTAGTAAGATCACTATGGCGACATGTTCTACAAGAATTGCCAGAAAAGAAGATGTTGAAGTTCATTAAACATCCCACAATATTACTGCATGATGCTGCGAGGGCTGGAAATGTTGAGTTTCTCATTCTGGTTATTCGTTCATACCCAAATATTGCCTGGGAAGATGATGACAATGGTAATATATATATATAATCTTCCAAATCAAACTTTCATTGGGTCTTTTTATTTTCTTTATTTCAAGTAGCTGTTCATACTGTTAGAATACAAACAAAGTGTTTCACATTTAGATAAGGAGAATATTATGAATGTATAGGTGATGACAACCATCTCCATTGGTATGAGATGTTTTAGGTGAAATGCAAAAAATAAAGTCATAAGAGTTATACTACAATGAAAGTGGATTATATATTAATGTGGAGATCGGAGTTGGGTTGTCATGATCCTTATTAATTGGTATCATAGTCATGTACCTAAATTGGTCATGTCGGTACAACGCCTCGTTCTTGGTCTAAGAAGTTGAGAGCCTGGAGATCACACACTCATGGCAAAATTTTGTATTAAGTTTATTATCAGACTGGCGGTTGGTCTGGAAATGAACTATATGGATTGACTAGCAATGTACTCTCAAGAGAAGAGGAGTCAGTCGGATATGTAGTCATGACATAAATCTATTTATAAGTTTTTTTTTGTGGAGAAAATTGAATCCTCGAGTGCCGAACAGTGGAGGTGAACCCACCTAGAGACTTTATGGGTAGTTTAAGAAGAGGATTATTATGATACAAATAAAGTGCTCCACATTAGTTAGATAAGAGAAAGATCATGAGTATATAAATTGTTGATGGTCATCTCCTTAGTATGAGGCTTTTTGACTGAAACAAAAAACAAAATCATTAGAGATAAGTCTAAAACAGATAATATCATATCAATTAAAGATTCACGGTGAATTTCATTCTTATTACATTCCTAAGAAATAAGAATTTTATGTTATTCCTAACAAATAATAATCCCAACCAAAGAGTAAGATCTTACACTTATATTCAAAGGGTCTCTGCTCAACAAAATAACTAACAGTTTTGGAAATACAAAGTAGTCCCGCAGGCTAGGTAAGGAGTTCGATCATGAGTATATTAGTGATAATAATCGTCTCTATGAGTGTGAGACTTTTGGGTGAAACTAAAAGAAAATTCATGAGGGTTTATGACTAAAGTAGATAATATTATACCGAGATGTGTCGAAAATTATTATCTGTAACCAAAGAATTTTGGCTCTCAACTTTTAGTGTTTCATTGTCCAACAGGTAAGAACGTATTTCATGTAGCAGTCGAGAATCGACTCGAGAACGTATTCAGTCTAATACACGAGATCAGCGGGCTCAAAGACTTCTCAGCGAAGTACAGAACAACAGGTGAAGAAAAGTACAACATGTTACACTTAGCTGCAAAACTAGCCGCTCCAAATCATCTCAATAGAGTCTCAGGAGCAGCCCTTCAAATGCAACGTGAACTACTTTGGTTCAAAGAAGTAGAAAAGATTGTTCTACCTTCCCAACGTGAGGCCAAATGTGATGTTAGTTCCCAAAACCTAACCCCAAGTGAGTTATTCACCAAAGAACACAAAGATCTCCGAAAAGAAGGCGAAGAGTGGATGAAAAACACCGCAAACTCCTGCATGCTCGTCTCGACTTTGATCGCCACCGTAGTTTTCGCCGCAGCCTTCACCGTTCCCGGTGGCAGCGACGGTAACTCTGGCACTCCTATTTTTCGACACAAGTTCTGGTTCACCATATTCGTGATATCAGATGCAATCGCCTTGGTGTCATCCTCAACTTCCATTCTCATGTTCTTGTCGATCCTAACTTCGCGCTACGCAGAAGACGATTTCTTACACTCATTACCCTCAAAATTGCTGTTTGGAATCGCGACGCTGTTCATCTCCATCGTGTGTATGGTTATAGCCTTCAGTGCAACCTTCTTTATGCTCTATAATGAGACCGAGCTATGGATTCCGGCCACGGTTACTGCAATAGCAATCGTTCCGATTAGTTGCTTTTTCGCACTTCAGTTTGGGCTGTGGATGGATACATTTTATAACACTTACTTGTCTAGGCTTCTTTTTAGGCCGGATCAGCGCAAGTTGTTCTCATCATCTGCTTCTCATGCCGTTGATTTGTTTCGTGAGCTTAAGAAAAGAAGAAATGAAAGGAAATATAATAGGTGGGAACAAAACTAGGATTGAATCTCAATTTGTTCAATGTTATTAGATTGTTCTTGTTGAATATGTTTATTTCGAGTGTAAGATTTGGTTTTTTTAGATTTAAGACAAATGATTTGAGAGTGATGTTATGATCATGAGAGTGATGTAATTTCAATACCTAATTTGTGAAAAAAATTTCATTCTTTCTTTTGTTTTCTATCTTTTGAAAATGTGTCATGATAACTATTTGATTCTTTGTACTATCCCAACATTGAGACAAAAATGAGCAAGTACTTGAGTTAAATAGGTTCATGGTCCATAGCAACATCAACTTATCCCATATATTGAATTGAGTGGGGTAATATTAAATAGTGTGGATTTCTATCTCAAAACTAATTGGTAATAAATGAAGCAGTTCACATTTATAAATATGTTGAGAACTTCTCACATTTCCATATAAAAGGTTATTAGGGTGTGTAAACATGTTCAAGTACCAAGAATTGTGTAAAAAAAAGAATTGTCTACTATATTTCATTCCAAGTTATTTATCTAGTTAGTGTATGTTTCTTTTAGGAAAAACAAAGAATCAACCATCAAGAAAATAAAAAAGAAAAGAAAAACAAAACACAGTCATTTAGTTCATAACATTGTCTAATAAAGAGAGGTGAAAACTTGTTTATTAAGAAGATAAGAATACAAAATATGGATCAAAACTAAGACTGGGGTTTTACAAGAGTTTATATGATACACTTGCATAAAATTTCATTACAACATATTACCCAATATATAAAAGTCTAAAACAAAAAACATTAAACTCAATATGGTAAGAATCTATCTTATTAATTAATCTGACATACACATCTATCTATACGTATCTATATAATTCTTAGTTTAAGTTGAGTTAGCTGAATAATTTGTCATACTAAGAACCAAATGAAAACTATAAAATTATAACTCATTCTAATCAATATATATATAATATATATATATATGTAATGTGTAAAACCGTCTATTTAGGCATATTTGAGTTAAAGACTACCCAACTTAATCAGTTGGACTCAAGTGGGAAGCATCTCTCTGAATTCCTACTTTATTAATCACTTTGCAATGATCTGTCTGTCTTAATTTGTTTCAATTACTTTAGCCTTTGTTAAAGGCTCTTTCTTTTAAAGTTGATGGATTTAGAATGGTTGCAGCTTTAACATAGAAAAGCAGCGACACATGATTGGTGTTTGTTTCTGTTCACCATTATCAAATGTTGACTGAATTTTATTTGAATAAACGGAGTGGTTGGAAAGAGTAGCTCTACTTGGTTAAAAAGAATGGCGTCTCCATTTTTTAAATCAGATCCCAAGTTTAAATTGGATTCCACGGACATATGAGATAAATACAAGTTAAATTTCAAATTGATAATGAGAAGAAAATTGTTGAGATATGCCTCGAACCATTTAATTCTTTGTGATTAGTTGCCAGGGGTCTCGCTGCTCGGTCAGCAATGCATTGCAGCAAACACATTGTGCATTGTAGCAATGCATTCTACATTTGTTTAGTGCATCTCATTTTTTAACTTTGCAACATAAGCTGCATTCTGTTTCTGTTGCACGTTTCGCATGTGCTTACGTATCTGAAATCTGTTTCACGTTTACGTATTTTGTAATAGGATTTAACAAGAGTGCGTAAATAAACTAAAACTAAACTCTAGTCAATTATGACATACTTTCGGTATTCTGTAATTCGGCTCTCCTTAAATAAAACTACGTCCATTCTCTATTCATGAACTAACTAGCACAACGTTATTGAACCACATAAATTTTTGTGTTTTTTTAGCTTCACATCAATTGTTGATTGTCATTTTCATAACATAAATATTAGTAATTTATAAGTGAGTTATTATCGATGTGTACTCCATGTGCATATATGGTTGATTGGTCATTGAAATAACGCATGTACACATCAAAATTTAATTACCTGACTCAGCTGTAATCCATGCGTACTCTTTTTCTTCCGGCCATTTTTGGTGCCTCATTGAGGTGAATTTGAGCAAACAGAAACATGGCTCCGTTGAGGAATCAAAAAATGAAAAGAATGAAGTACAGTTTGAAAATATGCCAGCGCCACAACAACAATAATACTAATTCTACTGTTCCTTCTATTCAACAAGATACCAAAGCTGTATCCTCATCTACTCATTCTTCCCCACAGCCAGAACCAAAACCATTTGTACTCGAACAACCCGTTCCTCCGCTGTCCACGGCTGCCGGTCGATCGAATAGCCAGACGACAAACGACGACGTTGCAGCAGTTTTGGAGAATGGACAGAGTAATTCCCATACCAAGCAGACCACACCAGGTATGTAATTCTACTTGTCAACCACGTTCTTTTCCTTTGTTTCAATATACATTCCATTTCATCTCTGTTTCAATGTACATTCCATTTCATCTCTATTATATATTTAGAGTACTTGTAATAAGAATGGTTAAGAGATATTTTGAGATTTCATATTAATATTTAATTTATTTTATATATTTATGGGGCTTTTGCGAGAGAGTTTAAATATTCCACGAATAGTATAATAATGAAAATATTTGCACACGTACCAACAAATATAAATTGATAGATTTCCATATTGATGGATTTTAAGTCGATAGAATCAATTACTAATAAATAAAGTAAATTAATAGACTTCCATTAGATTCTATCAATAAGGGTTCATAGCATCAATTATTGATAAAATGGATAGACTTCCATCACTAGAGAATGATAGATTTTATTAAAGTCTTCGATCATAAACATAAATAGAGATTTTTTTTTAAAAAAAGGCAGAATTTGCTATAAATGAATTATTTTTAAAAAATTGTTATAATTATAAATTGGGGTAAAAAAGTTGTTGTATAGTTACAAATTTCCTATATTTATTCAAGATTAATGAAAATCCAAAAAAAAAAGACATTTTTAAAAAATTTATCAGGAAAACAGAGTCATCATTTCTCAAGTTTATAGATACTAGATAGGGTGATTATATGGTCTAATATACTAGATAGGGTGATTATAGAAGACTTTGATAGAAGCTATCATTCTCTAGTGATAGAAGTCTATCAATTTTATCAGTGATTGATTCTATCGGCTCTTATTGATAGACTCTTGATAGAATCTGATGGAAGTCGATAGAATCTATCAATATAAAGTCTATCAATTTACAATTTTTGCTATATGTGCAAATATTTTCATTATTGTGCTATTCATGTAATATTTTATCAATTTTGTAATATACATGCAAAAGCCCCTAGTATCAATCCATTTTTTTGTTCATTTTTTAATATTTATATTTACTTTTAATGAATAGAATTGTTGTATAGAAAAAATGAGAGATTAACCTCAACTTGACCAGAAAATTTGAAAATTTAGGGTTGGATTGTCTAATATAAAGTTGGGGATTTTGCATGTATAGAAAAAAATGGCAAAATATTTACAACTATAGCACAAAATCAAAACTAATTCATTTGTAGCAAAAAAATCAAATTGAGTTCTATCTCTCATTAGTGATAAGTGTCATCACTTATTAGTGATAGATATCTATTGTTGATTGAGGTCTATCACTAGTTATTGATTGATGTCGAATATGTTATATATTCAATTATTTTAGAAATTATGCTGCAAAATTAATACAAGAGGTAGAATTTGCTGGTGAACACAAATTCCGGTAAAGTTAGACCCGAATATTCATCACTAACAAATTCGTGACTCAAATTTTTTAGGCCAATCCTCATACGATTATCCCCCACGGCCAGAACCAAAACCATACCAACATGAATATGCTTCAAATTCCTTGCCAGATAGCATTTCTTCCATTATCGAAATTAGCCCCACTCCACCGTCCACGGCTGACGGCGACGCCCAATTGGAAGCGGCTGCCGGTCAGGGGTCGAACAGCAGCCACATTATAGACGGCGCTGCAGCAGTTTTGGAGAATGGACGGAGTTCCGATTCCAAGCAAATCATTCCAAGTATGTAATTCTAATTCTCAACTACGCTCTTAAAAATTTTAAAAAAAAAAAAAAAAAAAATTGAAACAAAGGAAAACAAATAATTAGAGCACACTGAATACATAATTTACTAGGCGTCGATCTTTTATGAATTATTTTTATGGTGTGTGGTTAGTTAATTAAATCACTTTTATGACTTACTATGGCAGGTATCAATTTTGTTTATATATGATTTGATATGTTCTGCTAACTCTAGTGTTGCTCTTTTAAAGTCGTGTGATTTTGAGTTATCTTCAAGAGTGGTATCAGAGTTAGCACAATGGTTGAAGACCTGGGCTTTGAGGATATGCTCGTTCAAGGTTCTAGGTTCGAGACTCAGCTCTGACATTACTCCTTCAATGTCTCCCGGTGCCTCGTCTAGAGACGGGCGCGGTTACCCTTGTTTCAAAAAGAAAAGAGTTGTGTTGTTGACTTAGTGAGGTCGGGATGATATTCAAGTGTCGAACAAAGAATTTGTGGGTGTTAATGGCGTATGTGATAACTACATAGTGAATCTGTGGTTGAGTTCTATGTCCTCTAATGAAAAGAAAATTCGTAATATGCTCGTGGTTGAGCTTTTCTAATACTTTGTTTGATAAGAGGGTCGTTGGAAATAGAAACGAAGAAGTTCTATATTGACTACATAATTTTTTAAGAAAAACATGGATATATGAGTCTCCATTTACATACCCTTTAAAGAGTTATGCCTAAAGTATATCATTCCAATATAGAGATTTATTGATAGTGGTTGTCTCTTCTAATATACTTTCTTCCTTCCACAATGTTGTTTGTGTGTATATATATATATATATATGTGATATGTTCAGCTCAGGCAAGAACTTTTCTGTATCGATCTGCACTTAAGGGAGAGTGGAGAAGGGTTGAATCACTAATTGAGAGGTGCCCACATTATGTTCGTTCTGCAATAACAAGAAACCAAGAAACTGTTCTTCATGTTGCTGCTAGAGCCAAACAAACTGCTTTTGTGAAGGAGCTAGTACAAAGAATGACCTCCATTGACATTGCTCTGCAAAACAAATATGGAAATACTGCCCTTTGCTTTGCTGCTACATCCGGAATTGTAAGAATCGCCGAGTTGATAGTCGAAAATAATAATGATCTTCCACTTATTCGTGGCTTCAGCAACTTAACACCACTTTTCATGGCGGTATCCTATAAACACAAATTAATGGCTTCTTATCTCTTCTCTGTAACTAATCTCAACCAGCTAACTCCTGAAGACCAGATTGAGCTTCTTATTGCCACCATTCACAGCGACTTTTTTGGTAAATCTCATGTCCAAAATCAACCTATGCTTTTAAAAATTTCGTTTTAACGTTTGAAGTTTATTACAAAGCAAAGTTTCTTTCGTTAAATTCATGGATGAAAAATGACGTGTTTGTGTATGTCTTTTTTTCTGTATATGTTCAAATCTATTTACACGAGTAATAATATGGATGTAAAATGATTGTTTTTGGATATTAGTATAATATGCGTTTGGGTTCTTAGAGAGTAGAGAATATTTTGATATTGTCTTTGGTTAAAAATTTTGGAGGGACATAACCTTCTCAAAAGGCTATGGTATTGTAACCTCTATTAGTTCTTTTTTTTTTTTTTTGATTATAATCAGTGTCTTAACTCAAAAAATCATTTTCTGTCTATGAATTTAATGAAAATCCTTCCGGGGTTGTTTTGAAACAAACTTTCAAGGTTAAATGAGAATTCTAAAAATTTGGGTATAATTGAAACCAAAGCCTGGTATTTTTAATAATTTAACCTTTATTTTATAATCTGTTTTCATGGTGTTTATACATGCTTAACTTCACTCCACGTTTTTGTTTCTTTTCAGATATAAGTTTGCAGATTCTAAGAATGAATCCAAATTTAGCAACTATGAAATGTGCCAAGAATAACTACGAGACCGCATTGCATGTCATGGCTAGAAAGCCTTTAGCAATTGGTAGCGCCTCAAAGCGATTGAACATTTGGAAAAAGTGCATCAACTTTTGTTAGTATTTTTTCAAAATTACTGCCACACCCTTTTTGAATTTTTGAATTTTCCATGTAATACAAAGCCTTCCTTAATCATTTTGACTACTGCAGGTATCAAAGGGGCGTACAATAAAGATATGATGAACACATTTGCTCGTGAATTAGTTAAGTTTCTATGGAATTATATTGGAGAGGAGTTTGATGAAAAGGAGATGTTGGAGTTCATTAAACATCCCACGAGATTGTTGCACGATGCTACAAGAGTGGAAAATATTGAGTTTTTGATTCTGCTTATCAACTTATACCCAGATATAGTATGGGAAGAAGATGATGAAGGAAAGATCATATTTGATGTAGCTATTGAAAATCGACTTGAAAATGTGTTCAATCTGATAGATGAGATTGGTGGGCTCAATGAGTTTGCAATGAAACATAGATTGACTAATAGAAAGTACAACATGTTACACACGGTCGCAAATCTTGCTACTCAAAACAATCTCGACAGGGTCACAGGAGCTGCCTTTCAAATGCAACGTGAATTGCTTTGGTTTAAGGTACTTGCTTACTTGTCTCTCTATCAGATAAATATATATGACCAAGTATAAGAAAAGTTGTTCATTCTATCTTATAATTGCAAGATCTTTCGAAGGAAAATTTTGTTTTTTGTCCCTAGATTCGGTCTTTATGTTTCAAAATCAAATACTTTTATTCCAGACATTTCAATAATACTCAATTTTATTGTCAAGGATAAAAATGTTTGTTTTTAAAATATAGAGACCAAATAGTCTAACTTAATTAGGGACTAAAAATAAACTTTTCCCATCTTACTATCTTTTTTATGTGAAATTCTCAACCTGCCTCTTCATGATAGTGCCTTTTAAGTTTAGTATTTTTTAATTGGATCTCAATTGTTGTAGATGGTATTTCTCCTCGGGCTTTATAGATTTCAATGCTATATTCGATAAGCATGTTGTTACATCTCACAACTAATTGGTTTTGACTATTAAACTCTTAATTATCTAATATAATATTAGAATTTATAAAACTCCACCAGATATTTGGTCCAAATAAAGAATCTAATATAAGATTGATGATACTCAAAGTGAAATATTTTTCTTTAGTCATAACTGTGTCGATCAGCTTGCGCACACTCGACTAATGTCACGGAATGATTATAATATTTGGATATCAAAGAAACTCGTAGGAAATTAATTCCTAGGTAGGTGGTCCCTATTGAACTATTCACCTCTTATCTCTCCAAGGTCGTCCAAAGAGACTATCTTCTTAATTAGTCATGTGAGGAAACCTCTCAACATATATACGATACACACGATTACTCGTCTCTCACCTCACAATCAAACATATTTTTCTTCTAATTCATATTTTGATCAATTTAGGAGGTGGAGAGGATAGTTCTACCTTCCCAACTCATGGCCAAATCCAACGACTCAAATCCACAAGCATCCAAGTTGACTCCACGCGAGTTATTCACAGAGAACCATAAAGGACTTCGCAAAGCTGGCGAGGAGTGGATGAAAAGCACAGCAAACTCCTGCATGCTGGTTGCAGCTTTGATAGCCACAGTTGTTTTTGCCGCAGCCTTCACTGTTCCTTGTGGATGTGACAACAACGCAGGCCGTCCAATTTTCCAACACAAGCCCTGGTTCACTGTGTTCGTGATATCAGATGCAGCTGCATTGGTTTCATCTTCGACTTCGATTTTGATGTTCATGTCAATCCTAACTTCGCGTTACGCGGAAGACGATTTCTTGTACTCGTTGCCCTCCCGGCTGCTCATTGGACTCACGTCCCTATTCGTGTCTATCGTGTGCATGGTTGTGACCTTCAGTGCTACCTTCTTTATGCTCTACCAAAATGCTAGTATTCGGGTTCCGATGACCGTTGCCGTTATGACAATTCTTCCCGTCTGTTGTTTTTGTCGACTTCAGTTCAAACTCTGGGTTGATACATTTCACAACACTTACTTGTCTAGATTTCTTTTCAGGTCTCGTGGTAGATTGTTCTCATCGTATTCATGTGTACCTGAGGATGTTGCTGCTTATTACTATTATTCAGTTGATTAATTGTAATTAACTTTTATTGAATTTTGACAACTCTCTTTTGGAGCTACTTTATTCAAATCATTCCACTCTTAGATTCTGAAAATGAAAATTGTCTCATGAAATGTCTTGAATATAGGTTAATAATTATGTTTTATACTTTTGTATTTTTTTTTTTTGAAGGTATTATACTTTTGTATTGATCTAGAGCTAATAGAATTTTATAAGAGACACACGGTATAAAAAAAAAAGTACCATTCTCAATTTCAATGATGATAATTAATTACTTTAATTGTATTGATCAAGTCGCACGGTATGCGTGAAAACTTCAATTACTTTAAAAAAAAAAAAAACAAATCGTGATAATTTAATGATGAATATTTAGTAATGTCACTTAAGTATTGTTTTGGTTGACATTTTTAAATATTTTTAATTGAAGTATTTTTCAAAATTTCATTTTTTATAAAGTATTAATATACTATTAGTATATTTTATATCAAACAAATTATTCTACTAAAAAAGTATATCCATATTCTCAAAAAAAAAAAAGTATATCTATACCATATATCAACTTTATAAGTGATATAATTCGTTTCAAGTATTTAAATAATATATTTGATAGTAAAACATTGAAAAATGTTACCAAATAGATTGATGACGATAAATTTGTTTGATTGATTATAATCTAATTCAACTCTACTGCCATAGTTTTGATCATGAAAATTGTTATTAAGAATATATATTTTTTAACCTTTTTATATTATAATACAGAAGATATTTTATAGCTTGGAATGAAATCATACAATAATGAGAGTAATAACCCTCTAATGAGTCCTTGCAAATCAAAACTCTCTCTCAATTACATAGATAAATTTCAAAATATTAGACTTCAAAAGCTCTTTGAAGAGGCATATCAAAACAAAAAAGTTGTTTGAAGAGGTGAGCTGGAAGAATACCACATCGACAGATTATGATTACATGCATTCTTCATATACTTGCTTGCAGACGCAGTTGTTCGCCGAGCCTAGTAATGTGGGCTTGTAACCTAAATAGGGGCTTCGAAGTGGATGGAGACTGAGCCTAACCCAGAGGGTTTGGAGCTCCGGAGTAATTGCTGGCCCGCCCATTCCAAGTAAGGAGTTGGGCTTCGGGCTTTGAGCGAAGGCCCAGATCCCATTGCCCTTAGAGAAAGAGGAAACCGCGTGAGGCTGGTTCACAGAGCAGCGTTACCTGTCGCTCCCGTCGGTGGAAGGATAACGGGCCGGTTCTCCTTGGCCCAATCTGTACCCGGCTGGACAGTCTTCAGTTCACAACCACTTTTTTTTCAAATTCTAATTACTTCTTTTAATTCATTTCTAGTCACATCAAAATAATCACATCAAAATAACAATCAAGCAAGCACCAAATGGTTTTTTTCGTACTATAATTTGGTGCTTGCTTTTCTCTTCAACGAATTAGTGTTGGATGAAGGAGTAAACTGTACAATATGTTTTTTTATGATTGTTTAGAAGAGAATGTGCATTTTCTAATGGGAATAATAGTTAATACCTTTTGATAAGCCATGTCCATTGGGCATACGAAATTTGCTAATAATATAATATGTGCCTTCTTTTAGTTTCTATTTTTCTAATATGTGCGTGTAAAGAATAGTTTCAACAATATAATTGAGATGAATGGATCAAAAGATCATGAGTTTGAATTTTCAATCTCTCAATTGAACGGCTTCTGCATAGAGAGAATGTGAAGTTTAGGGTTGCAAGAAAAGACGTCGTGTTTGATCATGTGTCACATCTTGGATGTTGAAAGTTGAATAATGTGGTTATCCTATAATTATTTTATGCATCCTAAATATAGACAAGGGTTAATTTCTAACCATTCTTTGCATCTCAAATACATACAATGATTGCTCTATAACCGTTTTTTGTATCCAAACATAAACAATCGTTCTCGTTTCCTTAAGAAATCGATTAACTTTCTAGCTCTTAGCCTTTTTATTGAATAAACCTAGTATTGTTTCTGAATAAGTGTAACTTTTGTACAATTCCTAGAGATGACAATAAAGTTGCATAGCTTTGGTTTCTTCTTCTGGAAATTTTTCAGTCTACAAACTTTCCAACCTTTGTTTTATCTCCATTCTCGAGAGGGCTTGATTGTAGTGTTTGGTTTCTCTTGTTCTTAATGAAATTCTCTTTCTTAAAATTACAACAAATGGGGGATATAGTGATTTGATCTCCCAAACTTTAGAAGAAAGGATATATATTAATTCTCATTGAGTTATGTTTATTTTAACTAACGAACCATTAAGTTAGGTTCAAGTAAGACGAGTAATTATCGATGAGAGAATGACTTAACTGACAATGACATGAATATGTCAATAACTAAGAAGGTTTAAATAATTGAACTTAAAACCTTATAATTACTAGATTGTATATATACTTAATGTCACAAGAATATTGATTCTTTTTTGCTCAATCCCTACTTTTGATTATTGTTAAAATTATTATTAAAAAAAAAAGAAGAGGTGGACGTTTATTTATAAAGTTCTTTAAATATTTGGTTGAGAAGAGAATACTTTGACTTCATCAAAGATTGTATACAATACAAAAAGTGAAAGCAAGATCTGAAAAAACATCGTGCTGTTTTCTTTAATTTAAAATGTAAGGTTGATTGATGTTAACTTCTTTTTAGCTTTTTTAAGGGATTGATATAAAGGAAATTAGAATTGAAAAATAAATAATAAAGTAAATTGAGTTTGGAATGGAAAAGGGGTTTTTGTGTTACACTTATGACTGAGATCCAAAAAAATCCATATTCTTTTATCAGAGATTGGGTCCCAATCTCACGAAAGTTGTTCTTTTTTTTCCTTTCTCTTTCTTTAATTATTTGCCTCTTGCTCCTCAAACACACCTGCCCTTTCAAATATATAACTCCCAAACATTCAAACTTTTTTTTCTTTTTTTTAGATTTTCCAACATTAGTCCGATCTAAAAAATAATTTTTTGAAGTAAAACTCTATTTTTAAATAATAATAATGATAAATGTAGTTGTTAATATTTATACTTTCTTGTTTATATTGTTTTTTTAATGAGTATTTAATATTGTTTTTTTTAGTACAAGTGGGGGAAGAGAGTTTATAAATACTGATTCCAAGGGTCGAACTCGTGATCGAGGAATGGAAATAGATTAACATCAAACCAAATAATCAATACTTAAGTAAGGGTGGGTAAGTATTTTAGAAATACTTATCCACCTTAGAACTACATATTTTTACTTATAAAAAAAATGGGTTTTGATCGATGGAGAGAGAAATGCTAAAGTGCAGATAAAAATGCAAAAAAGTAAAAATATGTGATTTTAAAGATAAGTAAGTACTTGCCCATTCTTATCTAAGTATTACTCAGGTAATGAAACTCTTTGCAACTCATCTATGAATAAACACATTCAAATGAATTATTATTTTAATTTATCAACGAATGGGTTAGTGGTGCGATTGGTTATTTGGTTTGGTGTTATTTCATTTCTAGTCCACGGTCACGGATTTGATCCCTAGAATTAGTATTTGTAATCGTCTTTTCACCAACTTGTACTAAAAAAATATATATTATTATTTCTCTCTAATTTATTATTTAATTTAGTGGAATTATAATGTCAATATATTTTTTTTCCAAATATTGTTCCTCTTTTTTCCTTTTTTGTGTGTCTTGAAAATATATCCAACGGCTACCACGATAGATTCCCAAGCATATCCCACCATCTTTGAGCTTATTCGCCTAATGCGTCCAAAGGGACATTTCTCTTTGGTTGTCATTTTCTATAAAATTGATGTTTATTTTAATAAGTGTTATTTTCGACATCTCCTCCAAATGTGTGGTAAGTTATTTTTATTTATTTATTCTTCTTTTTTTGGAGAAAAGAAATAGATCATTCAACAGCAGATCAAACCAATATAATTATTCTCTAAAAGTTTAGTAAGTGTCAAATGGTTACCTTTCAAAATAAAAATTCGTTTTCAATAAAGAGAATTAGATCCTTCCAATAAAAATGTTTTAAGAGGTCGTCGGCATTCATCTTTCACCTGCCTTTGAGAAGTGTTACCCAATTGATATCATCTTTAGAAATATAAGTTTACTTCTTTAGAGAACTTAACACCCACAAAATTACAAAGGAAAATTGTGATGGATAGTCGAATTTGTGTATGACTATGATTGATAATTTTTTTTTCTTAATATTGTAAATATTTTTTTAATTTAGCCTACTATTAAAAATACCCAAATTATAAATATTAATAGTTTTTTCAATAACATTCGGTAGATTTTGAAACTTAAGATCCACCTATTACAAAATAAAATTGTACTTTAACCCGTTAAAATTCAAAATTTCAAAATCAATTTTGAGTGAAAAAAAAAACTCCTCCTTAAATAATGAGGTAAACCTTCTTTAAAGTGTATATATGACATTATTTAGTGCTACGAATTATTTCTTTTTCTTTTAATATCATTGAAACAAACTTTTTGTTTGAGGATTGGCTTGATTGGCTTGATTGAAGGTAAAATTCTTAAGAAAAAAAAAATTAATGTTTCAACATAGAACAGTGAAAGGAAAATTGAAAGTAAAGTTTGGGTGTGGAGGCCAAGTGGCGTGACTGGTGAATGACATACCACTTAGGTTTGGTCCTCCTTGCACCAAAGGTGGGCTGAGATGTGTGGCACCAAAGATGCCGCATATGTTGATATTATGGATGGGATGCAGTGATGACTGAACTCCACTCATGATGTCACACACACATTTTAATATTTTTTTATTTAAAAAAAAAGTGAGTTGAGATGTGTGGCACCAAAGGTAGCACATATGTTAACATTACGGGGAAAGTGCAGCTGGCCCTTTTTTGCTTATTTGCATTCCACGTGTACTTCACTTTACTATCTTGCCCTTTTCCTTTTTTTTTTTTTTTTTTTGAGGTTGTGTTGGTGTCCCATTTCAAGACAATTTTGAATGTTTTATGAAAAAAAGAAAAACTTGCCTATTAAAGTAGATGAAGATGAGGCATTAAGTGGACCGCACAATTTTTAAAAAATATATTTTTTATTTATCAAAAATAATATTTTATGACACACATAATATCATATATGCTTTTAAGTATGAATTTTCCTCTCATCCATCCAAGAGTAGCAAGCTTTTTTCTTCATAAAATAAAAAAGATTTCTTATTATTTCAAAATTTTGAATTTTAGTTTGGGTCTACTATAAAAAAAAATAGTGGTTAACAAAATGAGGTTCCAAGAAAAAAAACTTAAAAATTTGAAGTTTAAAAATGGTTGAAATTTTTAATTTCAAAACACAGATTGTGAAAAAAATGTAAGAAACAACTTTAAATATTTGTATTAACTCAAAAATTTAGATTTTCAATAGGTATTAGTCATCATCTTTTGAAGTTTGAGGTTCCATGTTCGGAGCACTTATTTTCCTTGATGATCTTTTGATTATGCAATAAGTTCTTGTTGACTAATTTGGCAAATATTAAATATTTATAGCGTAAGGATTCCACATTGAAAAAGTGGAATATCTTCCGAGAACCTATGGAATAGATGGATTACTTATTTCATCCCTTATTGATTTTAAGATTGATATTCACACTATCGGTTAGACCTGACCATCTTAATGCTCCGTAAATTACAAGATTAAGGTATTTAGTAAATTAAAACTAAATTATTGATTGCAACTCAGATTTGATTGAAGGCGAATTCAAGAATTTCCTCCATTAAACTTCAAGTAATCAATATTGATATAGTTTTTTAATAATCTGAAAAATAGAAACAAACAAAATTAGGTACAAAACAAAGTTGCGTAACAGCTATATGGAGGCATTAATTTCAAAGGACACTTGTCACGTTCATAATATGTGTATATATATATACATATATATTAAATCACACTTTCATTAAAAAAAAAAAAAAAAAGAGAACAAAAAGTCAAGTAAAATGAAAAACGAGATGCATTTTTATTTTGATACATCAAAATTCCTTGTGTTAAAGAGGATGGACCCATCATTTTTATACTGTTAAATAAATTTTATAGAATTGAAGTAAAGATATATATATATATATATGCTTTTTTGCATGATTACAAAAAAAATAATCAATGACAAATTATTGAAGGAGAATTTTTATGAATAATAATACAAATATTTCAGTAGAAAAGTTGACTTTCTGTTGGCAATAAAAATTTTGCTCAATGCCATAATAATTTGTGAACCAAATAATATCTGAAAAGAAAAATCAAAATGGAAAGATAATAGTGGATAGTTTTCAAAAAGAAAAAGGTATATACTCGACTTTGTTTATATTTTAAGGGCATGTTTGGTCCCTTTAGTTATCACTAGAAAGAAAAGGGAAATTTTATTTCAGTATATATCCACCCTCTTTTCTCTTTTTTTTGTCAATTTTTGTTTTTTAGTCCATTTTTTACTTTTTAAATTTTTATACACAGATTTCATTATCTTCATTTTTTTTGTTTCCAATCAAATTTATTATATATATATATATATATATATTTATTTATTTATTATTATTTTATTTTATTTTTTGAATTTTGCCTTCAACTTTTTGGTAATGCTTATCAATTTAAATTTCTGATAATTTGATTATTTTTATCTGATTACCAAATTTAATTATTGGATAATGGTAATGATCTAAATATATAAAAATTAAATTTTCATTAAGTAATAATTAAAATAAAATGAGCCATCTTTTAAATTGAAATTGAGTGTTTATTTTAATTTTTTAATATTTTTATAATTATATTTTGGTATGTTATTATTCAAATTAAATCATCAAAATTAAGTTTGGAACCTTAGCTTCCCACCAATAAAGAATTAAAGTTGTTAACCATTCATTAATTTAATTTAATTTATTATATTTATTTATTATGTGTATATTTTTTCTTTTAAAGTGTAATATTTATCATTTCATTTTTAAATATATATGGTTCTTTAAATAATATTTTTTAGTGTTTATACATTTGATTTTTATCATGCATTTGAAATTTGTTGTATAAAAATATATATTAATAAATATTTATCGTATTATTTATCAATTTTTTCTAACTAGTGCATTTTTTTTAATAAATATATGAAAATACATATCCATATGAATTAAAGATATAAACACTTAAAATAATTAAATTAATATATTTTTCTTTTGGTGTAACTCATTTTGAATTGAATTTTTAAACTTAATTTTAAATAATAAATAAAATAAATTTAAAAAATGATATTTTATGAATATTACATTAAGATATATATATATATATTATTTAAAAAAAAATTACAACACTTCATTTCCTTTCCCTTCTCACCAAACATAAATTTATTATCACTCACTTTTTTTCCTTTCCACTAAACACTAATTTACTCAAACTTCTCTTCATTTCCTTACACTTCCATTCCTTTCCCTTCTCGCCCTAGCCAAACATGCCCTTGGTTGGCAATTTTTAGACTTCGAAAAGTAAACAAAAGCTTATCTTCGAAAATAATAATAATAATAATAATAATAATAACAACAACGACGACCTAATTGAATTAATTAACCAGAACGTTGTGAAATCAAATTCTTATCTCCAACAGATTTGACAGACCCAATGAATAAGGAGCCTCCAAACCAATAGCCAAACCAGACCAATATATCAACAACAGCCGTAAATTCCAAATGGACAAAGAATTGACAAGCATTATCGTTATGCATTTCCAACTCCCTCTAAAACCCATCTTCAAAATCAAAACCCTCATTCCATACAATGATTTTTTTTTCTTTCTTTCTTTTTGCATCATTCCCACTTTAGCAGTTCAATAATCGAAAGAATAATTTGATTCTGAGTTTGAGGACTAAGAGAAGAGACGTGTTGCTTTTTTGCAGTGGAACTTGGATCCATTAAACAAAGGAACAAACCATTTTTCCTAATTTCTCTCTCCGATTTCAGAAATGGCTCTTTTATCTATACTCAACAAAGATTCAAACCAGCACTATAGTGCGTTTTCCTCTTCTGCTCTGTGCAAAAGGACATGGGCCTGCCTCTTTTCTGTGTTTTGTCTGTTGGGTCTCTCAGAATTCTGCTGGGTTTTGGTTTGTGGTGAATAAGAAACCGACCCCACTTGTGAATTGGCTGTCTAAGCGATAGGTACGAATTTTTGTCTGTTTTTTCTTTTCTTCATTGATTGTTTTCTTTGGGGTGCACGAGCCAAGGATGGTGATGGGGTTGGGGTTTCGAAAATTTCTGATTCATATTTATCTGGTGTAGGTTGTGTTCATCTATCCAAGTATCTGTTGATGTTCTTATTAGCTTATTGTTTGGATTGCTCTGTTTATCCATGCTTCAATCTGGGGATTCTGGTGGTTTGAAATTTATCAATCTTTGTCGAATTGGGGATTGCCCAACTTTGTTTCTCAGATTCAATTATCTGGGTTGAGTTCATTTCTGGAGTTGGATATAGATTTCAAGTCAAGATCAGGCATCTTTTGTTGGGATTTATTGAGGGGTTTTTCTTATTAACTGGGTTCATTTGATTGGGAGGTTTTGAAGTTGGGGCTAAGATGACTTCGACTGTGGATACGGATGAGGGCTCTGAAATGAAGGGAAGTATGTGGGTTCTAAACCAGAAGCTTGATCAGCCTATGGATGAAGAAGCTGGGAGGCTGAGTAATATGTACACAGAAAAGGTACCAATTGGTTATTTGTTTAATAGATTTGAGAAAGTTACAGAAGTTGTCAACCATTGATTCTTGTTCAATTATATATTTTCCTAATCTCTGTGCTTTCTGGTCATTTCTGGATCTTACTTTCTCAAAACTGTTCCTCTCCAACTAGTTTAGCATCCATTTTATGAGTTACATTGTAGGGTTTAATGATATATTGCTAAGGTCTTGGAGATGATGAATATGTATGGATGTACTGCCATGTTTTTAGTGGGATGTGAGGAAATTATGTCTTGCATTCATTCATCTGATAAGATCTTATATGTTCCAGAAATTCTCGGTATTGTTGCTTCTTCGACTTGCATATCAAAGCCTTGGAGTGGTTTATGGAGATTTGGGGACTTCTCCCCTGTACGTTTTTTACAATATATTTCCTCATGGAATTTCTGATACGGAGGATGTAGTTGGAGCACTATCATTGATTATATACTCTCTCACTCTCATTCCCCTCATAAAGTATGTGTTTATCGTGTGTAAAGCAAATGACAATGGTCAAGGTAAGCTAGTTGTGTATCGGCCCAATTCTAAACTATTGTAACTGGAAAATTTTAGAGTGCTAAAAAATCACAGAATGAGAACAGTTATGGAGATAATGGTCCTCATACTCACGTTTTGGGCCACCGAGAATTATTCTCTCCATTATCTCATTTCTCATAACCACTTTTTTATTCTCCTTTCTAACTTTTTTTTTTCATTCTTCCCATAACTACTTTTTATTCTCCTCATACTCACTAACCTATTTATGGGCTTTAGGTTACATTTTCTCTAAGTTAACCTATCTGTGTAGGTGGAACATTTGCTCTCTACTCCTTGCTATGTCGACATGCAAAAGTAAAAACTATTCCGAACCAACATCGAACTGATGAGGAGCTAACAACATATAGCCGCTCTAAATTTCATGAGCAATCATTTGCTGCTAAAACAAAAAGATGGCTTGAAAGTGGCTCATCTAGGAAGAATGTGTTGCTCATTCTTGTCCTTGTTGGAACTTCTATGGTGGTTGGAGATGGAATTCTTACCCCTGCAATATCGGGTATTATTTATTTTTTAAGCAACACTCCAAATGCTCCCACTTGGGGCATAGCTCGTAGCTATTACTTTATGTTGGCCTGTGGTTGTCTTCCATTTACTTCTTAGGTAAAGCCAAAGATATGCATTCCTCTGTTGAATGCATCAACAATATGAAGCTAGGCTAATAGATCTTATCGTACTCATAAGGATCAATGTTAATATCATGCCACACACACCCTACTTCATTCAATTCAAAATGAAAGTACTTGAGGACTAATTCACTTATGGTGGTTTAAACAGAAGGATATATATGGTCAATATATTATGTCTCAACTCCTTAGATGCAACTTCTTACTTTGCTAATTAAACTCAAGAGGCATAGTTCTGAAATTAGTGGTATATATTTTATAACATTCTTATTCCTATCTTCAGTGGAATATAATATCTAATCACTTATCTTGTGTATGAATTTCTTGATTGGTTTGAAAGTCTTGCTTCTGTAAACGAACAATTAACAACCTTTTTGTCATCAACAGTTTTATCTGCTGCGGGAGGAATCAAAGTAAACCAGCCTCATGTGAGCAGTGGTATTGAGCTGATTCTGAAATTAGTTATACATATTTTTTTTCTTTAACTGCTCGTACTCCTGTTAGAGTTCACATGATTTTTTCTACCAGGTCTGAAAATTTTATCCTGTTTTCTGTGGTGCAGATGTTGTTGTGCTTGTTGCTGTTGTGATACTAGTGGGATTATTCAGTGTGCAACGCTATGGTACTGATAGAGTTGGTTGGCTCTTTGCTCCAGTTGTGTTACTTTGGTTTCTATTAATTGGAGGTATAGGCATGTTCAACATCTTGAAATACGATAAGACCATTCTAAGAGCCTTTTCACCTGTGTATATTTACCGCTATTTTAGAAGGCGAGGGATAGATAGCTGGACGTCCCTCGGGGGTGTTCTGCTGAGTATAACAGGTACTTTACTTTTAAAAGAAAAAAGTTAACAAAGCTGATATCACATTAAATGCGCTTAGACATTCAACATTTGTTTATTTTCATTTCTAATGATTGGTTGTAAATCCAGGCACAGAGGCTTTATTTGCAGATTTGGCTCATTTTCGCGTAGCAGCTATACAGATTGCTTTTACCGTAGTTGTTTTTCCTTGCCTTCTCTTGGCATATTCTGGACAGGCTGCCTACCTTATGAACAATAAGGAGCATGTGGGTGATGTCTTCTATCGCTCAATCCCAGGTCCACTTTCTTTCTCCTTGTCTTTGGTATCTAATGACATGTGCTTCAGTGAAGCAGTTTAGCTAGAGAACTTCATAATTTCTTAAAATGAGATGAAAACTTTTGTTTTAAAAAAGAAGATAAACATTGAAAAAAGAAAAAAAAAAACGAAAGAAAAGAGGGCGAGAATTCTAATTCACTTAGAAAGGACAAGAAAAATTGAGTCTGCTTAAGCCTATAACAATGGAGCATGTTGGGAAAATCAGAATGGGTACCTGCTAATTACATTACACCTATCAGATGCCATTTATGATCTTGCAATTTCAGTCTATCAAGATGTGACATGACCTAGCTCTCAAGTGTGTCACCTAATAATAGCTGACCTTATTGAGACTACTTAGAAGTACACTTTTTTTTGGCTCCTTAGACTTGTCAAATTACTTAAATTTACATTTTCTTTAATGGAAACTGGAAATATCAATATTTCTTTTGTCATTGTTCTCTTATTGTAAGTTGAAGTTTTTATGGGATGCTATTTATGCATTGCAATTACTTAAAAGTGATATGCCGACTCTCTCTTTGCAGAGTCCATTTATTGGCCAGTGTTTATTGTTGCTACTGCAGCAGCTATAGTTGCTAGTCAAGCCACTATATCTGCAACATTTTCGGTAATCAAGCAAGCGCTTGCCCATGGCTGTTTTCCAAGGGTTAAAGTCGTTCATACCTCAAAGAACTTTCTTGGTCAAATATATGTTCCAGATATTAACTGGATCCTCATGGTTCTATGCATTGCTGTGACAGCAGGATTTAAGAATCAAAGTCAAATTGGAAATGCTTATGGTAATTGGAAATGTTCTGTATGTTTCTCTGAAATGTTCTATTCTAAAGTAACTGCATCATTCATGTTGACTTGTAGCCAGAGAAACGAATGAAATTAGTAGTAAAGTACTGTAGGTTCTCTGGTTGAATTTCTGAAATATCACATTTGCTGCAAAGTCAGCATATTAAACATTGCACATGATAGTTGTTCAAGCATTGAATTTAGTATATATTTTTTTCCTCTAGGGACCATCTACTCTGCATTATGAATACCTGACTAGAATGTCATTCATGCATTTAACTGGTTCTTTTGGTGCATATACTGCATTAAATCTCTCCATCTCCTCTTTCTTTGAACAGGGACCGCCGTGGTGGTAGTCATGCTAGTGACCACACTGCTCATGATTCTAATCATGATCTTGGTGTGGCGCTGTCACTGGGTCATCGCCCTGATTTTCACCGGATTGTCACTAGTCGTCGAGTGCAGTTACTTTTCTGCTGTTCTCTTCAAAGTTGATCAAGGTGGCTGGGTCCCCCTTGTAATTGCTGCAGCCTTTCTTATCATCATGTATGTGTGGCATTACGGTACTGTCAAACGATATGAATTTGAGCTGCACAGCAAAGTTTCAATGGCATGGGTTCTTGGGCTTGGTCCCAGTCTAGGATTAGTCCGTGTTCCTGGAATTGGACTTGTGTATACCGAGCTAGCAAGCGGGGTACCACACATATTCTCCCATTTCATTACGAATCTTCCTGCCATCCATTCTGTTGTTGTGTTCGTCTGTGTGAAATACCTTCCAGTCTACACCGTGCCAGTGGAAGAAAGGTTCCTGGTAAAGCGGATAGGACCAAAGAATTTCCACATGTTTCGTTGTGTTGCGAGATATGGTTATAAAGACCTCCACAAAAAGGATGATGATCTTGAGAAAAAGCTTTTTGAAAGCATCTTCCTCTTTGTCAGGCTAGAATCCATGATGGAAGGTTGTTCAGACTCTGATGAATACAGTTTGTATGGCCAGCAAACTGAGCATTCAAGGGATGGCCTATTGATTACCAACAATGGAAATGCAACTTCATCCAATTTGGACATGACTTTCTCATCAGTTGACTCAATTGTGCCCGTTAGATCTCCGTTGCGTTCGAATAACACAGTACGATCATCTGAACAAGCAAGCAATCATACCGATAGCGACGAGATCGAATTCTTGATTAGGTGTAGAGACGCTGGGGTTGTGCACATATTGGGGAACACGGTAATTAGGGCGAGAAGAGAATCAAAATTCTACAAGAAGATAGCTGTTGATTACGTATATGCTTTTCTTAGGAAGATTTGCAGGGAGAACAGTGTGATTTTCAATGTTCCTCACGAGAGTCTATTAAACGTTGGCCAAATTTTCTATGTATAGTTCATTTAAATTTAGTGATGGAATAGAGAGAGTGAATCAAATCTGTGCTATAATTTGATTGAAAGCTTTAGCTTTTTTGCATCATAAAGATAAGGGAACTGTCCATATATTAATCTTCAAACACTCTTTCTTTAAAGCTTGATTATGTGAAAGAATAAGGATGTAGGGTTATCTCATTCTTCTTTGACTATTTACAGTGGAAAAGTTTAACCATATTCAGAGATCGAACCTGTGATTGTGGAGTGGAAATGGATAAACACCAAACCAAATAACCAATCGTGCTACTAATCCATTCGGTTAATCAAGGTAAGTTCAATCTAGAGCTTGTATCATCATTCAATTCTAGAAACTAAGATGTTAAATTAGCTATCATTCTCTTCGTCAATTATTCTCCTTTACTTTAAACTCCTCATTCATGTGTTTGTTGTTTGGAGTTCATCATCTTATAGAGTGACCGCGTTCCCTTGGAACACATGGAGCGTATGTGTTACCGGTCTCATTTCTCGACGAGTACAATGATGAAATGGCAATCGGTAACTGAAAAAATTCTAATCAAATTATCTAACATGGAATCACAAAAAACTTAGAAATAATCAAATCATCCAACATAGATTCAATAGGTCAACAATAATAAAATAACAGTAAAATAATCTCATGAAACTAGTGAAAAAGAGAAGTTTCAAGAAAAATTCTCGAACCCGACAAAGTTTTGTAGTAGTCCTTGAATATGGTTAAACTTTTCCGCTGTTTTGTGTATTCAATGGCTACACAATGTATATTTGAGTCCAATATGGACAAAGATCAAGCTTGTTATTCAAATGGCCATCCAAAAAACACTAAGTGGGTTAGAGATGGTTAAGGATGCTGCATTAAAAAAAAATCTCACATTTTTAATAAAATACATGAATTAGTTCTCTCAAATTGAGGCATGTTTATCTAATATGATATTACAATTATGCCCTTAACTTAACCATGTTGGTAGAATATTTGGATGCCGAACAAAAAAGTTGTGAGCTTGATCAATAACATACTCAGTGAATTTGCTGTCGAATTTTTGTGCTGCTCCGATGAGAAGTAAGTCATGTCATTAAGGGCTCATTTGATGTTAGGAATAGCCTTTGATATTACTTGAGGGAGAGATGGAGAACATTCATCCCATCTCTATAAGAATATTATTTGAGGGAGATGAGAGTTTTTTTTT
This sequence comes from Sicyos edulis, assembly GCA_036507275.1. Taxonomy (NCBI): domain Eukaryota; kingdom Viridiplantae; phylum Streptophyta; class Magnoliopsida; order Cucurbitales; family Cucurbitaceae; genus Sicyos; species Sicyos edulis. The sequence goes on from CM071853.1 coordinate 37,052,252, forward strand.
CTCAATATACAAAAATTCAAGTGCCGTTGCCAAGGATCGAACCCGGGTTACCCGAGTGATAGGCAGGAATACTTACCACTATATTACAACGACTTGTTAAAATTTCAGAAAGGAATATTTTAAGTGCTAAAGTGGAAAACATTTCATCCCTACTTAGAAGAGTATTATTTGAGAAAGAGGAGTTTTTTCTCACTCAATATATAAAAATTAAAGCGTTGTTGCCGGGAATCAAACACGGGTCACTAGCGTGACATGTGGGAATATACCACTATATTACAACAACTTATTGATTATAAAGAATGATTTTAAGTTTTTGTAATTTCAAAAAGAAATATTTTTAAGGTCTAAGGTGGAGAACATTAATCTCTCCATTTAGTGAGGTTTGAAATGGTACTTTGTTTAAGAGAAGAATTATTAAAACTAAGGAAGCCCTTGTTGGCAAGATATCAAAAAGATTTTGAATATATTAGTAAAAACCATCTCATTTTAGATGAAACAAAAAATAAATAGATAACAAATAATTGAAAAGGAAAAGAATCTATAATGGTTAATTATCTAGAGAATTAATTTTTGAATTTTCTTAACAGTGTAGGTTTATGCGATATATCTCGTGAGAATAGCTAAAATATGCTCAAGTTAGCCTAGATTTGAAATAATAAGTTATTTTGAATAGTTAAAAATAAATAATAAAAAATGAAGATTTCTTTTAAATAGTTAAAAATTAATATTTACAAATCAATAATTACTATAATAATGAAAAATTATTTTTAATAATTATAATAATTCGTTTGTATGTATTATTTAGAAGACTAGTAAGTAAATACTCAGTCAAGTCTCAAACAAACACCCATTATTATTTGAGGCAAAGATTTATAATTGTAATGAAAACATTTTTATTTTGGACAGATTGAATGATTGCATATTTGAAAATACTACAAAATAATTGAAGAAATTGACCACGCAACTGAAAAACTTTATCCAAAAAGAAAAATAAACAAAAATAATTAACATGTGCAAGAAAAGGAAATCGTACGGTAAGGCAATGGCATAAGCCATTCAAGCTTCTGATTCGGTTTGTTTCTTCATTCTTCAACCTCCCAATTTGGTCCAACACAGAGGCGAATTGTTTCTCCTCTAATGCAAGCCGGTGATTGTGGCGTTGCAGCAAATTCCGGTCACCGGAATCAGGGAATATACCTTGAATCCTCGATATCAGTTGAAAAAACAGTGATCAAATTTGAAACGTTAATGGAATTGAGTCAGATGAGAAGAAAATTAGGGCACAGAGTTTTGAATCAATGGCGGCCTGTCAGATTCGATTCAACGGAGCCGTAAGAGGTAAATCCCTAAGTCCTTCAAATCTTACGAGTTCTTAACGCCATTGTCAAGAAATTCCTTGTTCGTCCGTTTATAGCACTGCAACTACAAGACTGATGATCCACTTTTTTTGAACTTTTGAGGACTGAGGAAGTTCTTATCGTGTTTGTATATGAAATTACGTTCGCAGATTCGAGCGATATTTGCGCTATGTAGCGATGACTAGACAAATGAATGATTGATTTAATTGACTCGATTATTATTCAATGTTTTCGTACTGATCCGACAGCGTTGTTTGTCATATGCATTTATTTGTCACCTCCTCCTCAGCTACCTCCCGACGTATATTATCGATTTTCAATCCAATAATTGAATCGTGATCGCGGATCGCCGATTGTTCATCTACTTGTTACAGATTTTGTTGTAGTTTCGATTGGCGTGGTTAGGTTTAATTCATCTCAGCTTCATTCTGGTTTAGGTACAGGGCTATCCTTTCGGATTTTTTCTTCTTTTTCTGTTCGTTTATTGATTTCTGATATGGTTTTTTTTTTTTTTTACTTCTTCCTAGTTGATTTCTGGGTTTTCCGGGGTTTCTGATAATTGATTTGTTGTTTTTTAACGGGTTACCCTGTTGGATTTGGGTTCTTCGAGCTCCAAGTTCCTTTTGTGTTTCTTAGTTGAAACCTTTTGGATGGATTGAGTTTTTTTTCTGCTCGGAGATTTCAAACGAAAACCAATCGTGAATTTGGTCTGCTGTTCAACATTTTTTCGTGGTGCTTGAGTGGTTGTGAAAAACGATATTCAAAGGTTGATAAGCTTAGAAAGGGAAGGTTTCGTATTTTCAAATGGCGACAAGATCCAACACTGGTGAAGATACTGATAATAAAGATGGTATCTGGGTTATGGATCAGCAGTTTGATCAGCCAATGGATGAGGAGGCTAAGCGGCTAAGAAATGCGCATCAGGAAAAGGTGAGTTGCTGTTCCATTCCCCCCATTTGGTGTGTGCTTCTCTAAAATTTGGAATCTCAACTCAAGCATCTATCCATCTTTTCCTCATTTTCCTTGAAACTTCACTTTGCAACAGCTTGCATTTCTTGTTGTCCTTCAGTTAAAGTTATGAATTTAAAGTGATTTTAGCATACCCCAATTGTGTGTGTGTGTGATTTTCTTTCCTAATGATTCATTGCGCATATTTTCCTTTCAGGATCACTCTTTGTTTAAAATTCTACAACTTGCGTTCCAAAGCCTTGGAATAGTATATGGAGATTTGGGTACTTCCCCTTTGTATGTCTTCTACAACACATTCCCGGACGGAGTTGATGATACAGAGGACTTGATAGGAGCCCTTTCATTGATTATATATTCTCTAACTCTCATTCCCCTTATCAAATACGTATTTATTGTCTGCAAGGCAAATGACAATGGTCAAGGTAATTTGATTCCTACAGTTATACCTCTACTGAAGAACATTTTTTCTGCTACGCTTGTATGGATATTAAAGAAGTATGCATATTCTTACAATTTCTATGATATGTTTAGAGACTTTCAGGGCTCCAGGCTCTTCCTCTCTCACACATTCTCTAGGAATTATCAATCACAATGGCATGAAATTCATTAAGGGATATTGTTCCTAACAAATGCACTTTCAAAAGTTGTGTTTGTCTTCGAATGAGATACTTGTCCTGACTAGTTCGTTTTTCAGATGGATAAATGAAGGACGCAAGAAACCAACTTGAGATGAAAATTCTTTTTGAAAGACATTTTGAGTGCGAGATCATATTTTTTTGCAAGTCTTAGTTGATCTATCCTGTTTGATATTGACGCGGGACTCCTTGCTCTCCTTTGATGCAGGTGGAACATTTGCTCTATATTCATTGCTCTGCCGTCATGCAAAGATATTATGTATCCCTAACCATGACCACTCAGATGAGAAGCTTACAACTTATAGTTGTTCCAAGTACCGGGAAAAATCGTTTGCTGCAAAAACTAAGAGATGGCTGGAAGGACATCATGTTAAGAAGCACGCAATTCTTGTTCTCGTTCTTGTTGGCTCTTGCATGGTGATTGGGGATGGGATTCTAACACCTGCTATTTCAGGTACTTGTTACTCTGTTTTTAAACCTTGAAATGTACGTGTAGTCTCTTATGTAATCTTTTAGTGGCATCATACAAAAAGTATAGGAAATGGAAAATTAGATGAAATAGTCTGCATAGCATAGTGACAAGTTGGCAGCATTCATGCATGACCTTTTAGAAACAATACAATTTCTCGGAGTAGGTACTTGTCCACCTGACTGGCTAGTTCTATGCGTCAATTTTATTCATATAAATGCTTTCTGTGCAAAATAAGCCACGTGCGTCACGTAAGTGTCATATATTTGGAAGATTTTGATGCACCCCCAACTGTAATTAATACTTGAAATTTTAATTCGGTTGCATGAAATTTTGAGATTTCTTTGCGTCAGAATATGATTGACCTTATCGTACATCTGCAGTTCTTTCCGCTGTTGGGGGGATCAACGTTGGTCGTGAAAAAATAAGCAATGGTATCTCCCTGGTCCTGAAGCATTTCTTTTCGCTTTAGATTTCAATATTCTCATTTTTAACAATTCAAGGTCTCATTCTTTGTTACAGAAGTAGCTGTTCTTGTTGCTATTGGCATACTTGTCATTTTATTTAGCATGCAACGTTATGGCTCAGATAAAGTAGGTTGGCTTTTTGCCCCGGTAGTTTTACTGTGGTTCGGTTTAATAGGAGGCATCGGCATATTTAACATCTGGAAATATGATAGCAGTGTCCTGAGAGCTTTTTCTCCTGTATATATATATCGGTATTTTAGAAAGGGAGGGACAGCTGGATGGACATCCCTTGGAGGGATCATGCTTAGTATAACAGGTGAGTACTTCCATGTTGCTTTTACTCAAGTACCTCAAGTTTTATCAAGTTGAAATTTCTGACTTCTAATATGAGAATATAATACAGGAACTGAAGCGCTTTTTGCCGACCTGTCCCATTTTCCAGTTTCCTCCATACAAATTGCTTTTACAGTAGTGGTATTTCCTAGCCTTCTTTTAGCCTACACTGGACAAGTTGCCTATCTCATGAAAAACCCAAATTATGTTGCTGGTGCCTTCTATCATTCAATACCAGGTTTGTTTTGAATTTAGTTTTTGAGTATATTGTAGTGGAATAGGTTTTCTTTTTACAGGAAAAGTAAACTTTTCATTGATGTATTGAAAGATTACAAAAGCCATGTCAAAACTTTTTAATACGCTGCCAACAAAAGTATAGTTCTAGTGGCATCTTGTATAACATAGTAATCATGAGATTACGTATTCAAATCTCTCCTCCCCGAATATTTTTCAATAAATAAAAAAAAAACTTTAAAATATGCTTTGCCACAAATAAGTCAAAGTGGATGTATAGTGAATGATAGATTGAAATCATTGAAGAGTTTGTTGTTCCTCTTCAACAACTATTTCGAAAAGAATGCGTGAATAAAACTCAACTAGGGAATGAAACATTGGCCAGATGTTGGTTGGGAAAACGGAGTGGGGATAGTAGCACTAGCCATAATCTTTCTCCAATAAAGTATAAATTGGATTAGGTTTTTCTCATGCACTGCTAGAAATAACCGTTCCAAAAGAGTTTTTGAATATTTTAGGCTCGTTTGATTTTTTTTTTTTTAGTTTTTGAAATTTAAGCTTATTTTTACTCTAACTTTCTTACCATGTATTCCAACTTTATTTAAGAAAGTATGTGAATTTTAACCAAATTTCAAAAGGCAAAACAAGCTTTTGAAAGCTACTTTTTTTTTTCATTATTTCCAAATTTTGATTTGATTTTTAAAAACATGATAAAATATAGGTGTCCAAGTAAGAAAAAATATATGGTGAAGTTGTTGTAGGCTTTCAAAAACCAAAAATAAAAAAGTACATTTATGTTTCAAGGTGCGAGTGTTGCCTTGGAACTGAGTGTAAGATATTCATGTCTGCAGAAAGTATATATTGGCCAGTATTTTTTGTCGCAACTGCTGCAGCTATCGTTGCAAGCCAAGCCACTATATCTGCAACATTTTCATTAATCAAGCAAGCCCTTGCACTTGGTTGCTTTCCAAGAGTTAAAGTTGTTCATACTTCAAAGATGTTTCGTAATCAGATATACATTCCTGATATTAATTGGATTCTGATGGTCCTTTGCATTGGGGTGACAGCTGGGTTCAAAAATCAAAGCCAAATTGGAAACGCTTCTGGTAAGTCTGACTCTTTTCCAGCAATATGTCCAAATATTGAAGTCTGCGATCGAATATAATATATTTGTTACGTTAATTTAAATAATTGAGGCCATAGGCATTATCCTACTTATCTTTGACTCAATTTTCTTTTTCAGTCCACTTAGGAGGTGTTTGGGCCACCAAGAATAAGAGGGAGAATGGGAATGGAGATAATTCTTCATGTTTTGGCTACTGGGAATTATTCTTCTCATAATCATATTTTCCAAAAATCAATTTTTTCATTTTCCCCCTAACTACTTTTTATTCTCTCTCCAACAATTTTTCATACATCACATCACTATTTTTCACTCATATCTTATTCATTATTTTATTTTTTCCATAATCATTACATTTATCTCAAACACAAATAATCATTCTTCCCATAATCATTATCTTCACTCCAAACACAAATAACCATTACTCCTATAATCATTCTCTTCCCTATTCTCCTCCTCTTTACCATTCCCCTCTTAATCATTACCATTCCCCTTGCCCCAAACACACCCTTAACAATTCTCTATGGAGAAACTTTTAGGTCAGACTTAAATGTTGATGTTCACCTATGGGCCAACCATAGTGCGGCACATAATTGGACATCAAATTTAGGTCAGGCGACCTAAATATTTCTTTTCTATATGTACTTAGCGCTAGATCATGAGCAATTTAGTCTTGAAGGTTGCTATGTTCCAATTGGACAAAACTCTCCAGCTGAACAAGTAGGTGAAAGCTGCAAACGGTACATAGTAATTCTATTTTTTTTTTAATAAAAAATATTTAAAGGAGGAAGATTCGAATATGCATCTCATGATTACTAGATCATACAAGATGTCACTAAAACTATATTTTTATTGATCATTCTATTAGAAGCTTCCTAAATGGCAGAACTAGTTTCTTTTCATCACTTTGGCTGTTTAGACGTACTCATTGTCTACCACATGTAGGTTGAGTAAAATGATGGATCCTACATAATAAAATAATGCATTTACTGATTACATGGTTGAATAGTAATAGGAGTTACCTACTATAGTAGTTTTAACATTTCTTCTATTTTCTGTCACAACAGGGACAGCAGTGATTATAGTGATGTTGGTAACCACACTTCTGATGACTTTAATAATGATATTAGTGTGGCACTCCCACTGGACTCTAGTCCTGCTCTTCACTTCCTTATCACTGCTTGTGGAGGGTTTCTACCTATCTTCAGTTATCCAGAAGGTTTACCAAGGTGGGTGGGTCCCATTGGCCATAGCAGCAGCATTTTTCATCATCATGTACATTTGGCATTATGGTACAGCTAAACGTTATGAAATTGAGATGCACACTAAGGTTTCAATGGCATGGATTCTTAGCCTTGGCCCTAGTTTAGGACTTGTAAGGGTGCCTGGGATAGGGCTTGTGTACACAGAACTAGCAAGTGGAGTCCCCCACATCTTTTCACACTTCATCACCAACTTACCCGCCATTCATTCTGTTGTGGTTTTTGTCTGTTTGAAGTGTCTGCCTGTCTGCACGGTCCCGGAAGACGAGAGATTTCTAGTAAGACGGATTGGACCTAAGAATTTCCACATGTTTCGCTGCGTAGCTCGATATGGTTACAAAGATCTCCACAAGAAAGATGACGACTTCGAGAAGAAACTCTTCGATAGCCTCTTCTTGTTTGTTCGACTCGAGTCCTTGATGGAAGGCGGGTCTTCAGATTCGGATGTATCTAGCATACTCGATCTGCAAAGTGAGAAGGTTACAGAGTTCCAATTGAACATACGTAATTCAAGCTGCTCATCTATGGAATCAACAGATCTTCCAACCGCAGAGTCCATCGAGCTTGCCAATTCTCCATTGCAGAACCAAGCCATCGTAACGCAAAGTCAAGAAAACAATCAGAGTGAGGCAGATGAGTTGGAGTTCTTGATTAACTGTAAAAATGTTGGAGTTGTGCACATACTTGGAAATACAGTAATGAAAGCTAGAAGGGACTCCAGATTCTGCAAAAAGATTGCCATTGATTATGTATATGCATTTCTTAGAAAGATCTGCAGAGAAAACAGCGCCATGTTCAATGTTCCCCATGAGAGTTTGCTTAACGTTGGGCAAACATTCTATGTATAACTGTAATGTAGCAAAAAACTGATCAAACTGATTCCTTGTACTCTCGAAATTCAAGTGTGTTCAAGATTTTGTTGTAGAATTGTCTTTTTGGAACGACTATCCGTTAGACAAAAATACTAATTTGGTAATGACATTTGAAATTATATTAATTCTAATTTATTTTTTAACTAATACAAGCCTTTTAATGCTCAAACATCTTTTTTTTCTTTAAGGATTCAGGACCACAAATCATTTTATAAATGGTTCACAGCAGGTCAACTTTACCATCGAACATGTTTAAACAATTAACACTCATGTTAATTCCAAGAAACATTAATATACATAATTGCAAGAGGTTCTTCAATTGGTGTAACCAACCAATATCTTCTTTTTTGTATGTATTCACTATGATCATACATAATTGATAAATTAATAACATGTATCATTGACCAAGCTAAATTCAAAATTTTGTAGATGAACTCCAAAAATAAAAACCCTTAGGTGTTGCACAGTCCACAATTTCACTATTGATATGATATCTGAAAACAACCTACAATTCCGTTTATCCAAACCCTTATTCATATACTACTATGTAACACACTCGCCTTATACTTTAGGAACTGAGTACATCCACTTGTATCCATGCTAACTCGGGAAGCAAGCAAAGTAGGGTAAAATCATCAGACATTTACTTGGGTGTTTTTGTCTGGGTAGCCGTAGACATCACACGCAATCGCCTTGCTATATCTGTGAAAGATGGCCGGGCTACTGGGTCGGGAGACCAACACTGTTCCATCAGCAATGTCCAGTCAGGATCGCAGAAGGTTGGGATGGGTGGTCTCAATGTGTTGTTCACTATGCCTCCTGAATGGATTAAAAAAAATTCAACAAATTCAGATTTCATCCATTTGAGTAGAAAATAAATAGAACAATTATGTACTAAAAGAAAGTTGGAAACACAAATGCACCAAGAATGTAAATAAAGAAATAAAAGATGTATCAATTTTTTTTGTTTTTTTTTTTTGATGTTTGTGAGTGTCTACACCAATTTATGTAAACCTCGGAGACATACCGTAACTCTACAACATTTGGATGTGAAGGAAATTTATAGGAAATTATTTTTTTAAGTTGGTGGTCATTCCCAAAGGCTTCTTTGACCACTAGGTCAGACCAACCCAAGATGGTTAAACAGATGTATTGAATTGAATACCAAGAGCCGCCAGAATTGTGGCGAGCGTGTTGGAGGTGTTAGTGGAGCTAAACTCAAACACTCGACTGATCCAAATGAAGCAATTCAAAGTAAATTTTTTGGAATCAATTATATGCAAAAATATGCGATCTTACAAGCTTTTTCAGTTGCATAAACCAACCGGGTAAGGGGTCCCCCCTTGCTATGATTTGACCCCAACCTTACTATTCAAAGTCTCAGAGAAGAATTGAAGATAAATGAAACCCAAGGAAGCATACAAGGTGTTTTATTTTCCTTTTTGATTTCCATACCTATGATTGCTCCATAGTGCATATTAGCATAAGGCTCTTCTCCAGTAAGGATCTCCCATAGGACAATACCAAAGGAGAAGACATCAACCTGTCAATCAAAAGTAAGAAAGTCAAAACTACATGGGCAGAAATAATGAAACCCATTTATTCAACCTACTTTTTAATTTTTATCATGAAAAAAAAAACTCAGGGTACTTTTTGCTCTTTTATTTTAAAGTTGGTTTTTCAATTGAACTATTGTTTGGTAACCTTCTCTTAGCTCATAACAGAAACCTTATTGGATCAGCATTTTGTCTCTGAAAAGTGATTGCCTATGTGGAGGGTTGAGGGAGGAATGAGTCCACATATCTTACCTTTTCAGAAACCTTGCTGCTGCTACCATTAAGTAATTCAGGAGCCATCCACGGAAGGGTCCCTCTCACACCACCAGTAACAAGGGTATTCCTCTTTATTTTTGACAAGCCAAAATCTCCAACCTTTATAACAAAACCAATACAAACGTAATCAATGCAGGCGAAAATACTCATAAATCCACCACCCCATAGAAATTCTAATCAAGAAGAGTGGTGTATCAAATACCTTGCAAATTGGCCGTAAAGGATCTTTCAAGTTGACAAGCAAGTTGTCACATTTCAAATCAAAGTGCACAATATTCTTTGAATGCAAATATTCCATTCCAAATGCTGCATCCATTGCAATAATGAGCCTCTTACGTCGATCCAGGTACCTGGAATACTTGCATGACATGTAAAGAACGAGTTCTTGAACAATTCAAGTAATGTAGGATAACTTGAAACAAAGAGATTACCGTTCTTTGCTAAGCAAGACGTTCCGCAAGGAGCCATTGACCATGAATTCAGTCACTGTGGCCAATGTCCCATCTGGCCCATCTTGCACCACACCATAAAATGCCACCACATTTGGATGGTGAAGCTTTGAAAGAATCTCGGCTTCACGCCAAAACTCTACAGTCTGAAAATACAAATTCAATATGTCAAATTAGAGAATCATGATAAAAAACAATCGATACCTATTCGTTAAAAATAAACCAACTAAAAAAACAGAAGACTGTCCATTGCTGCCTAAGATATGATGTCTGCTAGCAAAAGAAAATTGTAGAAAGATAAATCAGCAGTACGGTTGCTGCTACTACAACACATATAACCAACTGCTCTAAAAGTTATGTTTTTCAGAATGATTGGTTATACAGTTGATAAAGAAAATGTGTAACCGTTGGTTTCCCATCCCACTTTTCTTGAAATATTACACCATCAGATCAGTGTCTAACTTACTACTAGAATGAGCTAATAACCTCTCGGAGATTTGATTTCAAGAAAAAACCTCTTGGAGATCATTCAAATGGAATTTAGCTCACCAATCTTTCTTGCTCTGAGGACCTACATGTGAAACAGCTTTTTTTTATCCGTTTAATTGCTACATCTGTTCCTCGCCACTTCCCATGATACACTGTACCAAATGTGCCAGCACCCAGTTCTCGTTGCTCTTCAAGATCTTCATTCTTTATTATCTGTCAAGCCATCCAAAAGACGTAGTCAACAATTTAATGGAGGGAAAGTAAAACCTTAAATCCTATACACCCAAGATCAATAGTTCATTCGCTGTGTCTGCAACCCAGAAATAATATCAAGACCAGTTTATAACTAAGAAAATAATTGATAACTCTTAAAAGGTCAGTAACTCAAGTACAAGAGGGTAATAACTAGTACGCGTAAGAAAGATGGTGTATAGAATGGTGCTTGCATTTTGTTACACCAAATGGTTGTATTTATACACGTGAGGGATAACAAACTATTCCTTTAATAATAAAAGGATCAACTAACTAAAAATAACATTCTCTAACCAAATACTTAAGTCTAATAAAAACAAAAGAAAATGCAATCTCTCTCATGAATTCTAAACTTGCATCAGCCTTTCCACTAAAATTCTTTTGTTTCTCCCTCTCAAATGCAAAAATAGATTTTTATAGAATTATACATTATTGACAACTTAATCCAAAAAAATACAAAATTCATAAGAATTTTCCAACTGAAACATGTTTTTCGTGTTTCCACCAAATGAGGTGGCATAGAGAAGTGCAAAAGACCAGCTAGTAACTACCAGTTAGCAAACAATCTTGAAGTGACATGAAGTGGGAAAAAAAGGTTATCCAAATGGTTAATTTCTATACGTCTTTGCAGCAAGGAACTTCTCATAGAACAATGTAAGCAATGACAGTGGATAAGGTTAATGCAAAACTCAGAAACTCATACATCAGCATTTCTTTTGCCGAAAACAATAGTCAGGGAACTTTTTTTTCTGCATCTCTTTATTCATATTAAATATTCACAGAGAAACGTAGGAAACAAATATAAATACAGGTGAAAATAACATAATATTGAGTGGGCAGACTTTTCAAATACAAAGAGCAAAATCAACTTACAGCTGTTCAAAGCCTCAACTTCACTGTACCATACAAAAATCAACATTATATAATAAATGATCTAATGAAATGCCAAAAAAGTGCAAAGAAAAGGAATGTTCAACTTTGACTTAGTTGCATGTAATAAGGGAATCAACTGGGAGATTTGTACCTGCAATGTACTGATATCAAAATCTTCAAGATAAAAATCAACGAGAGGTACACCAATATCTTGGATATCCAACTTAGCGTCCTAAAACAGTAAGATAAATGAGAAAATGCAGTAAGAGAAAAGAAATAAGCTGGAGGTGCAAATTATTATTGAAGGAATGCAATTGAAAAAACCACATTATCAGCTTGTGGAGCTTTAGTGCTCGATTCATCCAACTGCATGCTTTCATTGTCCTTGAGCTTTGAAGAATTATACTCTGTATATAGATTTGTAGTGTTGGGTCCAGTGAGCAGACATGATTCCTGCTGCCCATTGTCATCAAAATTGATATGAGAGTCGTCTCTGTGATAAATGGCACCTACATCAGAATTTGCAAGTGAGGAAGAGAAGCCCAGGTGGTCTTGATCCATAAGCGAAACATCTCTTGCAACAAACTCCGCCTGAACCAAGTTTCTAAAGTATGACCAACGCTTAGGCTCGTGATTCTCCACGTTCACACTCATGCCAGCTACATTAGCTTGCAATGGATTGATGCCGGAAACATTTTCAGAGTTTCTGGCCTTTGAGAATATATCCGAAAGGAAATCACGTGGAAATCGGTCATTAATATCAATAAGAATATCCCCATGCTCTGGAGTGCCAATACCAACTCCAGACTCTACTTCAGTAACATTCTTACCAGGGTTCTCTGTCAATGACGAAGGCTCTACTAGCTCATGAGTTTCGTTTCCATGGTTTTTAAGTGAAATTCCTTCAATCCAGCCTGAATCTAGTGGTTCCACACCAGATTGCTCTTTCTGCTGATCGGAAACTTCTTCATTTGTCGTAAGATGAGCCAAACCTCTTGCTTCCTTCCTATAGGCAGATGGACTTCTGATATTGGACTTGTCACTGACCTTAGACCCATCATGCTCGGTATCTGTCAATGTTTTGAATTTTTCAATTGTCTGCAATCCATCTTCTACAGTATGACAATTTCCGCATGGTACCTTTGACGATGAAATAGACTGATCAGACTGCAGAGTCACATTCCCCTCAAGTAATGTTTCAGCTGATTCAATAATTGTCTGAGAACAATCAGAGTTTCCATGATTTCTCAAAAACTGAGAGCCAAAGGAATCATCAGATTTGGATAAACGGTTCAATTCAGCCTGCTCCCTTGGAATCCTTTCAGAGTGAAAAACACGCTGTGGTAAAATTGGTTTCGGTGCATCGTCCTCGGAGGCACCAAAACCAGCAGTTGGAAGACCATCGGATGAAAATTTATCATCTTCAGTTCTCTTGTTTCCTTCACTGCTCCCTTCTAGGGGCACTGATTCTTGAGCAGGATCTTGATGCTTCTTGTTGCTTTTCATAAGCAGTAAGCTTGATCCTACATTTGTGTCTGAATTAATTACCTGCACTCCTTTTGGGTTAGAGCTCAAAACCGAAGCGTCCTTTAGGTTTGATGGATGTTCTAACAGTTGACTATCATTAGTTTCATCGATCTTATGGAGCGAGCCTTCCCTTTTCATTTGTGCATCCTTAAATGATGCCTCCTTCTCCAATGATTGAATTTTATCAGGTTCATTCAGCTTTGAAGTTGAGGTCTCTGTAATTTTACCATCTTTTAACGATGCATCTGAATCTTGTGTGTGAAAACCACTGACTGGATAGTCTGTAGCCAAGCCACCAAGTTGATTCACATGCCCTTTGCAGGGCAATGAAGGTACATTTTCTACAGGTATTGCATTGTTATTAAGAATGTAATCGTGTTGTGTCTGAATAGATGAAGGAACTGAAGTCTTCCCAGCATTTTCAGGTAAGCGTTGCACGGGGCAGAAAGAAGAGACTTGGGGAGGCCCAAATTCACCTTGCTGCAACTTTTGTCCTGACGATTGCTGCAAATTGGGCTTGAAACCACTAGATGAATTAGCCCAAATGGTTTGAGAGGACTGGGAAAATGAAGGTCCAGAAATGGTCAAAGATGATTTAATGTTATCAAACAATTCTGGAGCAACTTGACCACTCTCTGATCCAATATTAAGGGCAAGTAACTCATCTAAATTGTTTCTTGAAGTAGTAGCCAAGGGCGTTGAGTTCCTTCTTGAACTGAGGTCCATACCATTTACAGCAATTACATATTCAATCTCTGAACCACCCTCTGCACCTACGGCACCAATTTGAGCATCCTCCAAATCAGAAATAGAAAACAAGAACATTCGCGGCTTTGTTGAACCTCCATTTTCAGTAATATTACATTCCTCCATCATGTTCTGCAAGTCCTCATCACAAGATACAGAAACCAATGCATCAAGATCTTCACCAGGTAACTGATATTTAATAGTATGAACTTGATCATAAATTGTTGATGCTTTCTGCAGCAGGTTTGACCAAGAAATATCCTTGGTTATACGTATGATACGTGTTTCACCCCCAACATACCTTAGTTTCCCATCACAAGGGCGAGGCATGATTTTACCACCAAAACTGCACAGAAATTTCACCTTTCTTGATGAGCTATCGGATGCTCCTGAAGATGTAAAACTAGGAAGTCGACTGACATCATTTCTTGATGAGGCTCTAGGGACAAACCTCATTGAATTATATGAGCTTTTTTCTTCATGTGAAGAACCCACTCTTTCAAAATGTTGGACATGATCTTTTTCAGCAGCGTTAAGCATGGCAATGTTAGTTGCACTTTCTGAACTAGCATGTGAAACTCCCAGAAAGCCTTTGAGGTCCACGTACACAGGTGCGACACCTGGGTCAGGAATATTGGTGGGAACAAAAAGATGCTTTCCATTCACCCTTTCCCGCATAAATTCAAGTGAAAATTCCTCGCCAGTTTGAATGGAGAAGTTGTGGACATGACTAGCTCCCACTGGCATATTATATTCAGGAGGTCGAATGTTAGAGCTTAAGTTGCTCGATGGATCATGGAAAGATCTTTGATTTGTAGACCCAAGTCCCTGATTTCTTGCTTCCAAATTGGTAAGGTGAACTTGTTCGCAATTACTATGCTGATCAATGGTACCTCTTTTCACATTTCTTTCCATTTAGTTAGACTTTATGGGGACGAACTCAACTGAAAATCCCATGAATTAAGAGAAACCGCAGTATCAGCAAAATCATGCACTTGAAGTAACAGATGGTAAAATCTTGTCCAACAATGGAGAGCTGCAGCCCTCAACTGAAAACCTGGGGTTCATGAACTCGAAAGTCATAAACAATGCATGTAGCAATAATCAACATATAGACATAATAGAGGATAAAATAATCAGCTTCCTTGATTCATTCCAGAGAGCCATACCCTAGAATTAAACTGCTTAATTGAATGAATAATTCTGGCTACAAAAAATCATAAAAATGCAGAAATAACTAAGCTAACAGTACACTAATGCGATGACACTTAAACTGATATGCACACTGTTGATTTAATTTATGATGAATTATTCTTCCCTAATTCATAATTTCCTAGCCCTAATTTAGAGTTGAAGCCGCCGCACCTTACAGTAGCACCAAGCTACAATCGAAAACCGCGTAGTTCCCTACAAGTTGACGAGTTCTAATCAGAACCATATCCGACCGCTTCCCCTTCGCCGGAGCCGTAATCGCGCGTGAGGTTGCTGCAACTTCACTGGTATAATCTCACCGGCGCGTGAAGAGACTCCACAGACTTAAGCACGGTTGTTTCTCAGATCCGGAGACTTTGGCTCGTCAGAATTCTCAGATCCGGCGACCTCCGCTCGTTTCCAATCGAGAACTGCCAGATCTTTTTTTCTTCTTCGTCTTTGCGCAGGTTTTCTTCCCTTAGATATCTTTGCTAAACGTGTTAGTGCAGCCCCCTGTAACACATACGCGACCCACGACCCGGATCCGACCGAACCAGTACCGATTATTGTACGGCTCGTGCGCGACCCGGACCCAGCCTTGTACCCGCGAACAAATCAGACTCAGTTCTGTGATTGGGCCGTGACTTCCTGCTCTTTTTGTTGGGCCGGAGTTCAGTTATTGGGCCGTGACGGCTGATTAAAGTGATATCTTCGTTAGAAGAACACGGATAGATTATGGAGAAATGTGTTGCCTTTTGTTTTAAACAAAATTCTAATTGAAACCACCCAATATTTATTTATTTATTTCCAATTTGCTATTCATCTACGGGCACAATCAGGTTAAACATTTAATGAAATAGAAAAATAATCCTACAATTATTATATATAACTATTTTTCCAAAATATATTGTTTGATAACCATTAAATTTTTATGTTTTAGATTTATGAAATTTAAGTCTAATATCTTACCACATGTTTCATTTTACTTAAATATTTATATTTCGTCTATATTTATTGAAACCAAACCAAAATTTAAATTAAAAACAAGTAGCTTCTAACTTAAAAAAAAAAAATTATTATCATTCACATATTTTTTTTAAAAAAAATGAATACAATGTACAAAAGATAGAACATAGAACAGTAAAAATAAATTTAAATTTCAAAAACTAAAAATTAAATAATTATCCAAAACAATTCTAAAAAAAAAACATGAAAGTTGCATTGAAGTGGAGAGGATGACATCATAAAAAATCTCATTTTGCTAAATATGCTTTGAAAAGTACTTTATTTTTGTCATACATTTTAGAAATGACCTCCATTTTGTTAATTCGTCAGGTATCATTCTCATTCATGTATGAGACATGATATAATATTAACATCCTTTTTTTTTTGGAGTCATTAAATATCATATTTCATAACTAATATAATTAAACTGGTTAAGATATATATCGAAATTATAAGATGAACTTAACTCGAAATCAATGTCCTAGTCATCCTCGTTTAAATTTTTGTTATGCTGATTTTTAATATAATATTTATCCAACGTTTTGTAATAAAAACAGTTTTTATAAGTTAAACGTATTCTTGTAAGTAAGAATTTTAGAAGTATTATATATAATTTAGAAGGAAAGAAAGAAAAAAAAAAACCCAGTAAAGTAGGCCCTATTGACCTTGTGGACCAGTGTTACGACAAGGCGAGTACGGAAAATATCTAAAATGCGAGTACTCCACCGTGTTTGGTGCCCTAAATTCCAAAGCTGCGAATTGGGAATTCCTGTACTCGCTCCGAAACCGCAGCGTCTTCCTTTGAGCTTGCGTGAAAGTGAATTCCCTTCCCTTCATTGCAGCTGATACCAAGTATTAAAATCAGCTGTGAGTTTCTCTAAGAACTGATTTTTTTTTTTTTTTTTTCATTTCTACCAGTTTCAGTTTCTGGGTTAATTACCAGACTGACTCTAATTACTTCAGCTGCTACTTCCCATTACACCATTTCTTATGTTCTAGCTCTATCTTCTTCCTTTGTCAGACTGGATTTACTTGTAAAAGAATAATTGTCAAACAAGTTTTAAGTTGAAGTAGTTATCATTTCATAAGCAATTGGACTTGCCCACATTTACTTCACTTCAAAAAATGTTTGGTTATAAGAAAATGCTCTGCACATTGCTTCCAGATGTAATTTGCTGAATTTGTTTTGTGATATATCATGTTTTGAAGGCTGTGTTAATTGTTGAAATGGGTATCATACTATCATATATGTATGTTTTGACTTGCTTTCATGGATTTTTTTTTTTTTTTTTCATTTTTCCAGCTCTGCACAACTTAATGACATTCTTTGTGGTACTTGGTGTGAAATTTTGGTTAGATACTAGATAGTACGAGTTTCATATCAAAATTAATAGGTTATGAGAGGAGTCTTTGGTGATCTCCTCCCAAGGACAACGTGCAATTTCCTGACATCCAAATGTTGTAGTGTCGGGCGTTATGTCCGGTGACAATAGTCTAGGTGCGATGGAGTTTTTATTTTTATGGGAAACAGAGACTTTTCATTGATATATGAATCTCCCATTGGAGATGAAAATGGATAAATTATAAATATTTAGGGGATAAATCTGCTTGCACCAAAAATAAAATATTAGAAATAATAATTTCAAGGAGCCGATCAAAATGGAAGGAAACATCCCTGAAGAGCCTCCTGTTTCTTTCCAGCCACAAGTTTCAAAGAGTAGCTTGAAACATGGCCAACCATATGAACTCAAGATTGTGCCATTTTTTTTTGTTCTAATCAATCTTCAACTGTATCTCAATTTTATTTTTATCGGATCGAATATTTATTTGGGTTTAATGAGCCTTGATAGTATATTAGATAGAATGAGGTTCCTTTCCTTCTCATAACCATGAATCTATCTTTTGTGTCTTGTTATTAAAGTGATCTGCTGCCTATTACGTTTAACTAATACAAACATATCTTGATTCAGGTGTATTTTCAAAATAGTTAAAACTCAAGAAAGGGAAATGTATTGTAGATTTATATAAGTTTATTGACTGTCCTAGGAACGGGTGTGCTTACCCTTGTTTTGTTTCAAAAAAAGATTTATATAAGTTTATGTTCTATCCATCAAGATAGATCTTGAAGAGCTGTGAGAGACCACCAGAAAAACAATCACCAACTTAAGTATGGATAATAATTCAGAGCACTGTGGCAAAGAAATTTGTGTTAAAGATGGCATAGATTGTTCTTCTCACATGGTAGGAAAAGAGAATACAGGACCAATTGTCAATATAGATATGCATGAATATATAAATATAGCATATTCTCATAATGTACTCAACTTGAAGTCTTTCAAAATGGTAGAGCCTCATGAAGGAATGGAATTCGAATCAAAGGAGAATGCTTTTACATTCTACAAGGAATATGCCAAATCAGTTGGTTTTTCTGTCATAACAAAGGCTAGTCGTAGGTCCAGAATATCTGGAAAATTTATTGATGCAAAATTTGCCTGTACTAAATATGGAAACAAGAGAGAGTCTGGTGTAGTTGAAGTTTCGGATCCTGTAACAAGTTCAAATAAAGCCATTGTTGTTCCTGCAAAGAAAAAACGAGGTAGAATCAATCGGTCCTGGGAAAAAACTGATTGCAAGGCCTGCATGCATGTCAAGAGATTGCAAAGTGGAAGATGGGCAATTCATAGTTTCGTAAAGGAGCACAATCATGAAGTTTTTCCAAATGAATCCTATTACTTTCGTGGTTACAGGAATTTAGAAGTTGGTTGTAGTAATATTGATGTCTTGCAAGGCAATAGAGCAAGAAGAAAAAGTAAGCTTAGTGTAAAGTCCAGGCAGCCTGGAGGTTGTACAGTACCTAACAAGCAGAAAGTTGCGGTCGCTGATCAAGTATGTAAGGTGCGACAACTTGGTATAGATGAAAGAGACGTTCGGGTTATGTTAGATCATTTTAATCGTATGCAAGATGAAAATCCTAACTTCTTTTACTCTATTGACCTGAATGAAAAGCAGGGTTTAAGAAATGTGTTCTGGGTTGATGCAAAAGGCAGACTTGATTATGCCAATTTTGCAGACGTGGTTTTCTTTGACATCACGTACATTAAGAATGAGTATAGATTACCAATTGCGCTCTTTATAGGCGTTAATCATCATTTTCAGTTTGTTTTGCTTGGATGCTCATTGGTTGCTGATGAGACCATATGTACATATTCTTGGTTGATGAGGGCTTGGCTTAGAGCAATGCATAAATGTCCTCCTAAAGTGATTCTCACTGTACAAGACGAAGCCCTTAAGGAAGCCATTGCGGAGGCATTGCCGGATTCTTTCCATTGTTATTGTTTATGGGACATATATAGCAAGATTCCAGAAAAGCTAAGTTATGTAATGAAACAACATGAAAATTTTGTGTTGAAGTTTGACGAGTGTGTTTTCAAGTCTTGGACACACGAACAGTTCGAAAGACGGTGGCTGAGAATTGTTGACAGTTTTGAACTGAGTCATGATTTGTGGTTTAAGTTATTGTATGCAGATCGCAGTCGATGGATACCTGCATATATGAAAAACATCTTTTTAGCAGGGATGTCTACTCGCCAAAGGCCAGATGGCATCAACTCTTTTCTTGATAAGTGCATACAGAGAAAAACATCACTTAAGGAATTCTTAGACCAATATAGTACTTTTGTACGAGATAAATTTGAAGAGGAAGCAAAAGCAGATTTTGAAACTTTGCATAAACAACCAGGATTAAAATCTCCTTCTCCTTTTGGGAAACAAATGGCTGCATTATACACGCATACAGTATTCAAAAAATTCCAAGTTGAGGTTTTAGGAGTGGTTGCTTGTCATCCAAAAATGGAAAACAAAGATGGAGAAATAAAATTTTTCAGGGTTCAAGATTTTGAAGAGGGTCATGATTTTCTCGTGGAGTGGAATGAAGCAACTTCAGATATCTCTTGCTTATGCCGATCATTCGAATTCAATGGTTACCTCTGTCGGCACGTAATGATTGTTCTGCAAATGTCTGGCATACACAGTATTCCTTCTCAATATGTGTTGACTCGTTGGACAAGGGATGCAAAGAGAAGACTACAAACCAGGAAAGGGTCTAATGGCGAATCAAGAGTTCAACGGTTTAACGATCTTTGTCAGCAGGCATTTAGATTGAGCAATGAAGGATCCTTATCCCATGAGAGTTATAATGTTGCATTTGATGCTTTGGAAGAAGCTTTGAGGAAGTGCGAGAGTTTGAAAGACTCGATCCAACCATCCCCTGTATTGCATAGTGGTCATGAATCAGAAGTACACCAGGGTAAGAACACTAACAAGGCCAGTAAAAAGAATGCAACCAACGTAAGAAAACAAGCAATTCAGTTTTCAGGCACTTCAAATGTTTATAGGACATTATTTTCTAATCTTATTCATTTCCCTCTTGTTTAGGATTGTTTTGAGCCAGAAATTACAACTATTGGTATTCTCGATGGCTGGCAACAATTGGTTAGTTTATTTTTATGTTTGCACCAAAACCTGCTCGGTTATGAGGCTTGATTGATTACATTGGACTAATCATATGTAACTTCTTGCTTGCAGGGACATTTGAATTTACAGGCACCAACCCTTCGCTGCCCTGATGAACCAGAGGGATTACAAGGGGTTGTCTGACTCACTCTTATAGCTCTTTTAATTCTATAAATATTTATACTGTTTAAAATTGTAGCATTTATATTCCTAGGAGCAAAGGAGCAGAAGAGCTCCATCTCCTGAGAGCTACTTCGGTGCACATCAGCAGCTTTTGCATGGAATGGTAAGACAACTTTTTTTTTAAATGTTCGCGAGTGTGTGGATCAGCTTGCGCACATTTCGACTATTCTCACGGAACATACTGCATGACCTTACAATATTTGGATGTCAAGGAAACACATAGTAATTCTTAGGTAGGTAGCCACCATGAACTGAACCAACAACCTCTTACTTTTTTAATGCCTTTAAACCACTAGACTCCACATGATGGTTGTAAGACAAAATTCTTGTTACCGGAACCATCATTTGATTCATGGATGAAGCCACGTCTTTCAGACATGAAGTATTTTAGTCAAGTATTGAAGGATTGTTGTTTGTGTTTTATTAGGGAAAAGTAAGCTCCTTCGCTTCGAGTTGTGATGGCTGTTTCGAGAATCAACATAGAATACGAGGGCAGGTAATTGACTATTACGACTTTTTCTCTTCTCCATTTACAATATGCACCATCTGAATCACTTCTCTTTTATTTATGATGAAGGGGCAACCAAACTCAATTGCTTCTATCAGCGACGATCGTTTCCGAGCACAAAGAACGCAGGGAGTTGTAAGAGATGTTTGAAGTTCATCTGTTTCATAGACAATAATGGCTATAATCCATCAGCATTTTCATTGAGACTAATAGTTGAACACAAACAAAATGTCTTCTTGCAGGGGCAATTGAACTTCAGGCCAGATGCTATTTCAGGTGGCTTTGACCATCAAGCTGGTTTGCATAATAGGGTACTAAAATGTTCTTTCATCTCTCGGTTAGTCGAAATTATTCGAGGATGCCGCCGGAAAGAGAGAGATTGCAAAAATATTTGGAGTTTGTGTCGGCTTAATTGGATCTTTTTTTTCTTAGTTTATCTCATATGTTCTCCATTGTTATGGTTTAATGTTTTTGTTCACTTTTCTTGCAGGATCCATCTAGCGCAGGATCCACAGAGGTTCATGGCATTTCATCCAAACAATGCAAGTAAAATCTTTTACCATAACCGATCTAAGGCAATAACCATCTTTAGTGTAGATAATCTCAGCGGTTAATATCAATATCAACAATCAACGTTCAGTTTATTAAATTAAAAATTAAGTGTAATTGATTGAATGTGAAAAAACTCGGACATGAATAATCAGGTGCATCCAATATAAAGTGTTAATCATTTGTATTCTTGATTTCAAAAAAAAAATAAAAAAATCACTTGTATTCTTTTTTAGTTTAATATGTGGAAGGAGAAAGAGATTCGAACATCAAACATCTTAATCGAACTAGATTCATTTTGACATTAATAATTTGTACTTCCATCATTGAACATAGAAGTTGAATTCGTGTATTATGAAAAGCATGAGTTATTCTTGTCATGATTATAACAATTGTTAGATTGTAAAGTCACTCTCTCACAATATTTGATATGCTTAATCATGTATCTAAATTCTACTCTTTTTTTTTAATTCTGCAATAATTGGGACTTGAACTTGTGACTAGAGGGTTACTAAGTGACACATAATGTCATTGGACTACTCGTTTTGGCATCTAATTCTACTTATTTATTTATTGTATCCTTGAATTTATTTTTTAATTTGACGATATGAATTACTAGTCAAAATCATATGCCTATTGAATTATGCTTAAATTGACTTTTTGCCTTTTTTTCATAGGTAAAAAGGAACATTTATATTGTGTTCTTTAAACATGGATTATAAAAAATTGCACCTCGTGATATTGGTTTGTATTGCAATATAAAATTCAAATGCACGGGCATGAAAACTCATGCTTGATTTGGTTCTATGAAAAATCAATTTAACAATTTGTCATATTCTCTATGAAAATTCAATTTAACAATTTGTCATATTCTCTATTCTCTATTCATCAATAACATAAGTATCCGTATGTCTATAACTTAGAGCCATAAGTGCTAAAAAAAACAACAAAAAAAAACTTAGAGCCATAAAGTGGAACTATATATGCACGTTGACTATTTAATCATTAAAAATGATTTAACTTAAACTCTAAACTATACAACAATTTTGCGATTAGCTTCTTTTTTTTAAGAATTAGAATTTTTTAATGTTTTTTTTTTATTGTTTTAATTTAAAATTAGCCCCTCGAGTTGTTAAAAAAAAGAGAAATACTTCGTAAGGAGGACTCTTTTCTTAAGGGTATATGTGGCACCATTTGGTACTATAAAATTTTTACTTTTTGCTTTTTTTTCTTTAAAATTGATTAAAAGAAAGTTTTGTGGCACCAAATGGTGCCACATATACCCTTAAGGAGGGAAGTATTTTTCAAAAAAAATTCCTTGCAAACAGTTCTAGAAAATACCTCTCAAATGTTCCCGATAGGAGACTTCGAGCGGGTATGTTTGGTCTCTACCCTCCCCTTTGTATCTATTGATTGCCATCCTTTTTTTCCATCCATCTCTACTTGATCTCACCTTCTTGGCATGGCATTCATCTTATGCTATTTTTTTTTTTAAATAAGGTAATCACGTCCATCTCTAGGTCAAACACCGAAAACATCGAAGAAGTAATGTCACAAGTCTCGAACTTGAGATCTTGAGAGGGGAATACTCTCAAAATTCAAATCTTCAACCACTGCACCACCGTTTGAGGGGAGCATCCCTCTTATGTTGTGAACTTCGTTTTACTCGTTCGTTCAGTTGTTAGTTCTTGTCCCATTTCTGATCAAGAAAGTCGGTTTAGAGAGTGCTTGTATTTGTGATGCAAGTGAATGTGTACCAAAAAAAGCTGTTATAAAGTTTTGTTTTCCGGTCTTTCGTAGAATACAATTATTCACTTGTAGAGAGACTTTTGAATTTCGAGACATACTTTTAATTTCTTTTATAAAAAAAAAAAAGAAGGTGCTCTTTTTAAGACAATTAAATGGACTCCGCAAATATTAATTTGACAGATTTTTTTTAACTAGTTATATTGCGTAATCTGGAAAACTTGTATGTTTTTTCACTTTTTGAAAAGATAAAAAAAAAGTATATATATATATATATAATATTTCATAATTTATAAATGTATTATCAAATATATTTTAAATTATTGGTGATTTATTTTTAGAAAAAAATCATTTTTTTAAGATTAAAATAATTGTTAAATTACGATATTTTATATATAAATTACAATCTAGTTGATTCTAAACAAAAATTACAATCTAGTTTTTCAATCTGCTACAAAATACAAATTTGGAAATACAATGAAAGTATGCTCTAGTCTTAACCAAACCGCTTTTTGAACAACTTTTTGGCTTACCCAAATTCCACGAGTAATATGAGAATTCAAGATGGTTAGTTAAAATCCCGTTAGATAATCGTTTGGTTTTTGTTTTTTAAATTTAAGCTATTCTTACTCAAATTGCATACAATATGTTACACATTTTCTCTAATATATCTATCTTTTTTTTAAGTAAGTGTGTGAATGTTAACCAACTTTTAAAAACAAAAAAACAAGCTTTTGTAGCTGTTTTTTTATTCTTTCTTAGTTATTTATTATTATTATTATTTTTTAGATTACAACAATTGGAGGTGAGGGAGATTCAAACCTAAAACTTCAAAGTCATTAAGTGTACATTGATGCCGGTTAAACTACTGCTCTATTGACTTCTATCACCTTCTATCTTAGTTATTTGGTTGAAGAGGTAAATGGTACCACTCACTTTTTTGACCCACTCATACGAAATTATGATTTTTTTCTTTTTTGTCACCTTTTCTCATGTTTACTCTAAATTCAATTCAAGCTATTCTTACTCCATACTATACAAGACTTTATCTCTCTTTTACCTCAACCAAACTTTCCAAAATCTTTTAGCCGTTTCAACTGAACGCATCATATATTTTTTAGGAAACACTGTATAACTCACCCATAAATTATGTATTTGTAACCATTAACCTTATGAGCTTTTAATTTGAGTCATCATCTTTCTTAAAATTTAATTAGTGTAAGTAATGACTTCATACTAAAAGGATTTTTCACATATATGGTAACAAAATAAATTGTCAAATTTTGAAAATAGTAACATCCATAATTAATACATTATTATGTTTTATTGATATATTATTGTATATTACTACAATATTGGGTATTGTCAATACCTATGATTATGATTTTTTTTTTTTTTAAGTGATCATATTTATAATTATTTTATAAATTAATTAATCTCCTATGTTTCTCATATATAATCTGTCTTGCTATAATTGAGTCCCACCTCAAAACCAAGGCAAATAAAAAGAAGACTCATCGTCACACTTAAAAAGTTTATTTTTGATGGAATAATTGGAGAAATAGTATATCCACATCAATGGTTTACTTGTTTTCCCGACTTATATTCTGGACTAAACACATCGATGGGGCTCCAGCATGACGAGCACGTGCAGTCCAATTTTGACAAGACAAATTGAGAAATAATTATATGCTGCCCGGGTAGCATGCAGTTACTATTATCGCTAAAGTTTAGTAAAAAAATCAATAACTAAAATTTAGCGACAATTGTGGCTGCATGGTGCCTGATGCCTGAGAAGCATTCAGATAAATTTAATCAGAGGACGGGGTTAAACGCGGTCTGGGTTTTATTACGAACCACGGGCCAAATGAAGGTATAGGCGACGGGTTAAACCGGCCCATACCCACATGCCAAACGACCCCTTATTTATGACCCACGCAACAGCCCTAATTCTGCGGCTCGCACAGGCACACAATAGTTCCAGAGTTACAGGGCCGACTAAACTCCCTCTCAGGCTTCAACAGAACGCCATTTTTTTCTTACTTCACCACTAATATTAGGTGATTTGGATTCTTTTCTTTTTCATTCATCCATTTCTTGCTTTTTTCGCGGCGATTGTTTTTTTTTTTTCAGCTAAAAAATGACATGAAATTGGTTGTTGGGTTGCTCTTTGTTTGTGCCGTTTGTTTGTTTATTAATTTTGGATTAGACATCGTCGAGGTCACTGATGACGCATTTGAATTGAGTTCAAGATTTGTTTTTTAATTTGTCACGTAATTATCCATTTGATGACTCCGAAATTTGGAGCTTAATTTGATTTTGTTAAACCGATTCAAACTTGCAAGCTCTAAACTTAGCAATAACAACAATGAAGTACTCGGATGATTTCTATGTGATGAAGTTCCTTTCCAACTCAATTTGTTTCTCTAATTTTCCTGCCCATATCTTAATTTTTTTAATTTGTGTTCTGTTTGGTAGTCAAATGATATCTCCCCTTGCACCTCAAACTTGCTGTAATTCAGGAAACCATAGAATCCGCCGCAGTGGTTCTTTTTGGTTATTAGTTTTTCTTATGCCATGTACTCATAACAATTTTGGCTTTTGATGTTCTGTATTTTGTTATTGTAACGTTTCTAAAATTGGTTAATTTAGAGGATAGATGACATCTGGAGATTTAATTTTAGATATTACTTGTTCTAATTTTAGATATATATATATATAGGGACGGGCATCCTTGTTTCAAAAAAAAAAAAGAAGATATATATTCCTTCTCTCTCGTGAACTTCTGTGGATTTACATTTGGTTTAAATTTATAGACCCTTGCCTCTATCAAACATGTTTTGAAGTTTCTTTGGGTATTTGTGCAATATTTTCCAGCGTGTATTAAAGGCAAATATGACTCTTATTATATTGGTATTATAGAAAATACGGTTTATATATCAATTCACAGCTTACCGATGTGAATTTTCTTGATATGAACAGTGGAAAGTAGCCAAAGGAAGCATTAGCGGCTTGACAGGGTGATAGTGATGTTTAGCTCTGTTGCTGCTCATTCTTCTGCTGCGCCTATCACTTCTATTCCAACCGGAGAACTCCGTGCTCGGTCCTTCCTTAAGGAAGCCACTCCTTCACCTCTTCTTGTAATGTGCAATTCACCAGCTTTTCTATTTTATTTAAATACATTTTTAGTTCTTAGGTCTGGACTGTCCCCTAGAGGTGGTGTAGTGGTGGAAGGCTTGGGCTTTGAAGGTGTGCTCCCCTCAAGGTCTCAGGTTGAAGACTCACCTGTGCATTAATTTGTAGACAACTCTCGTATCTCCATTCTTTGGATGTCTCCCAGTGTCTGGCCTAAGGACGGGTGCGGTTACCTCATTTAAAAAAAAAGTTCTTAAGTACATTAGTCCTTCGATATTTCTGGTGCCTGACTTAGGGTCGGGCGTGGTTACCTTTGTTTCAAAAAAAAGTTCTTAGGTCTGAACTCTAGTTTTAATTTGGTCCTTATATTTCAAAATTGAACACTTTAATGCTAACTTTTAGTCAATGAAATAACAAATTTGTTAGTTACATAAAGTAATGTTAACTAAAATGTTGATTAAACTAATTTTAAATTTCAATATATCGATGAAGTAATTATTTTAGTTTTCACATATTAGACAAAGCTAAAAAAAATACAAGAACTAAAAGTGAGCATTATTGAAATGTTAGGATAAAAATGTTCAATTTTAAAACATATGTTTTAAATTGAAACTAGATTCAAAACCTAGGGACTAAAAAAGTAGTTTTTCCTTTCTTTTATGTGTTGATGGTAACAATCCCATTTTGTGGGGTTATAGTTCTTCCTCTTATTATTAATTTTTTCCCCTAAACATTGATCCTAAGCAGTCTTTATTCACCCGTGTCTCTCTCTACAATCATTCTGTGGTACGACGGTCGTGCTCTACTCTCAAAGCCATGGCTGATAGTAAAGCCACCACTCTTTCTCCCGAGATTACCTTATCATCTGCTTCTGGTAGTATTCTCTTGTCCTTTTATATAGAACCTTTTTTTTTGTGTGCCTTTTATGTAGAAAGCTTTGAATTTGTGTTGGAAGTGTCTTGAGAGATGGACATTGGTGGATGAGAGATATGAAAGGAAGTTTTGTTTGTTTTTCGCTAGGGAGTTGATTTGTTAATCTTTGCAAAAGTGGAGCGACCATCATTTATGAACTTTGAAGATTTCAAAAAAAATCTCATTTGAGCCAGTTTTCTTGTATTATGACGTAACTTGACTCATTTGGAAACGTTTTTGTATCGCTTATGATTTTTCCATAGAAATTTCTCTCTTTGAATATTTTTTTAAAAAATGGAACTTTTTTTAGTGAGCTGGTTGTACCAATTTTGATTTTTATGTTCAATTTCAGGAAAGAAGCTAGCTCTGATATCACTGTCAGACAAGAAGGATCTTTCATTTCTAGGAAATGGGCTTCAAGAATTGGGGTGAACTCTTCTAGACTTATTATGAAATTTTGTTTAAGTCTTTTGCTTGGTGATTGATCATCTCTTCTTAAAATCACTAACATGCCATTATTTTGTATGGTGTGTCATGCGCTTTCAAAAAATTGAAAACATATATCACTCTTCGTATCTTATTTACTTGCAGCTATACAATTGTTTCAACTGGGGGAACAGCATCTACGTTGGAGAAGTCTGGGGTACACGTTACTAAAGTGGAGGAGCTTACATGTTTTCCTGAAATGGTATGTTGCCTCTTCTCTTGTTTATTCAGATTCTGAACATAACAGAAAAATCTCAAAATTTTATTTTATTCTGTTGAGGGAAGTTCATGGCAGAGTGCAATTCTGTGATCAGTTCACCATTTTGCTTAGATTCCTGGCGGAATTTTATTTATGCTTTCTCTTGGAAATATGAATAGTAGTTGAAAATGGTGGTCGGAGAGAAAACATGGACTTTTTAATGTCTCTCAACATAACTATGCAGTAATTGGAAATGGTGGTCGGGAGAAATAATATACTTTTTAATGACTCTCAAACTCAACATACCTATGTAGCATTATACAATCAACCGACTTTCCGTTTTGATACCTAAGTGGCATATCTTTTTGTAAAGTTTTGATGGGCGATAGGGCTTTTGTACTTTTCATATATTAATGAAAAGCTTACTTTTTCTTTAAAAAAAACTTTTTTTAAAGTTTGTACATGGCATGAAAAAATTGGCAGTAATCTCCTATGCATAGATTATTGTCTCTTGAAGCTCTATTGTTCAAAGTTAGAAGCAGATGCACTATACTTATACATAATCAGATGCTCCCATTCTCGTTTATGTTATTCTTATTACTCTACATTTGTCGAATTTTTTTGTCTTGTTTGCTTTCTCATTTTTATTCTCGTATGAAGTTAACATAAAATTAGGTGGACACTCTCTGGACCATTTTTATTTGTTATGAATTTTAAGGAATTCGATATGTACAACTATTGAAGACATTATTGTAGGCTGCAGGGTAGTTAAATTTTATTCCCATCCCCCTCCCTCCCCCACCATCACAAGGAGAGTTTGTATGAGGGATTAGAGTAGATTTGCATATTCTTTAAATCGTTTAGAAACGATATATTTGATTCCCTGGAATAATTTTGCTTTGTGGTTGCAGCTTGATGGCCGTGTAAAAACTTTGCACCCTTCTATACATGGGGGTATTCTTGCTAGAAGAGACCAAAAACATCATATGGACGCCCTTGATAAACATGGAATTGGTGAGTTTTATTTTAATTTACGATCAACCTCTGGAATTCTTATGCGGCTTCTAAATTTTGAGTGCAACGCATGGCCTTACTGCATAACTTGTCTACCATTTTCTGAAATAGTTTCTCTGCAGGCACATTTGATGTCGTTGTGGTAAATCTGTATCCGTTTTATGAAAAAGTTACCTCATCTCAAAAAATCGACTTTGATGATGGAATTGAGAACATTGATATTGGTGGCCCGGCTATGATCAGAGCTGCTGCAAAGGTAGGAAACTGCGGACCTGCGGGTAAATAATTTAGGCAAAGTTGGTCTTGGGACTCATATTAGCTTCCTCCCGATTTGATACGAAAATTTGATGGAAATGTAAAAATTGTTATTTGTTTGTCAAATATTGCAAAATTTCTCCAACCAATATGGTAGTGAAATTAATGAACTAGCTCAAAACCATTTTGGCTCAGTGGCATTGGGACACGTGAAAAAAAAAGAGTAGATTTGGAGGAAGTGGTTGAAACCATTGATCACCACTCGCCTAAAATATTAGAATTCTTTAAGTTTTCTTACCTTATTATCTTGGGAAAATAATCGAGGCTTCTGAACACTCACGAATGGAAGAAACAAAAATGTCTCGGAAACCATATCTCTAATTGAGGCCGATATCCCATATCATATTGTGCTCTTGAAAACATGATATGATTTTTTAGTTTGGGATTACATCAAATTTTCTTTCTTTCAAAAAGCATTGCTTTTAGCTTACAGTCTATAGTCTTATATGTGCATGAACATACATGCAGAATCACAAGGATGTGTTGGTGGTTGTTGATACTGAAGACTATCCTGCACTGCTTGAATTTTTGAAAGGAAGTGGAGACGATCAACAATTTCGCAGAAAGCTTGCTTGGAAGGCATTTCAACACGTAGCTTCTTATGATTCTGCTGTTTCAGAATGGCTGTGGAAGCAGACTGTTGGAGGTAAATTTCCTGTTTCATCTATGCCAAATGTATAAGAGCTAGGATTGTTTTAATCCTCTTTATTTTAATCACTTATTTTCTCATTTGATCCCAGATAAAGTTAGAATAAGCACCGGTCAAAATTGTGAAGAGGAAACCATTTGCTTTTTTTCTTCAAAAAAAAATCTTGATGAAAATACTATATTATTGTCTTGATCTGGTGGAATTTTTAGATTAAATAGTCTTTTGTGTTTGTTGGAAGATAAATTCCCTCCCAGCTTTACCGTGCCTCTTTCCCTCAAAAGTTCTCTCCGCTACGGGGAAAATCCTCATCAGAAGGCTGCCTTTTATGTTGATAAGAGTCTTGCCGAGGTCAATGCTGGTGGTATTGCAACAGCAATCCAACACCATGGAAAGGTGAGCAAGTATCCTTCATCAATTCAGTTTGTGACATGATGTTGTTAGAAATACGTACTTGTCAATCTGTGCCTTTCTGCAGTTATTTATGTCTACTAACAGATACCTAGTGTAATGGAATAATTCTATCTATTTATGTTTGTGCCTCAAAATTTTCTAAAATGGTAACAGTAAGAAGCTTTGCCCTGATGAGAACGTAGAAATATCAAGAATTTATTCAATTTTATCAATATGTTGGTGGTTGATTTACTGTTCCTGACTGATTGTTTTGCCAAGTAAATTATAATATTGGAGGGCCAAGTCATTTAATCATTTGTCTAGTGGTTTTGTCTCTTAAGAGTCCAGTGTAATAAGGGCCGGCACAGTGGTTGAAGACATGGACTTTGAAGGTATGCTCCCTTCAAGGTTCCAGGTTCGAGACTCACCTGTGACATTACTCTTTCAATGTCTCCCGGTGCTTGGCCTAGGGACGGACGTGATTATTCTTGTTTCAAAAATAAAAAAGTAATTGAGTTCCTTTTCCACTCAACAATGAACTAGATTATAATACCTTGTATGCCATTTAAGTTTCATTTGTGTTTGAAAACTTTTTTTTTTTCTTGCAGGAGATGTCATATAATAACTACTTAGATGCGGATGCTGCTTGGAATTGTGTATCGGAGTTCAAGAATCCTACTTGTGTGGTTGTGAAGCACACGAATCCATGTGGTGTAGCTTCGCGTGATGATATTCTGGAAGCATATAGGCTTGCTGTTAAAGCTGATCCCGTGAGTGCATTTGGTGGCATTGTAGCCTTCAACGTAGAAGTTGATGAGGTTAGTGTGTTCTCTTGTCGTGAAACTTTATTTAAGTACCAGTATTCTACTTTAATTTAAGGAATTTTTACATGATCAAGAATCTCTTGGAGTTGAGACAATTCATTTAACTTGAATTCAAAATAGCCGTGAGCCAAACCAAAATCTCCAGCTAAACATCAAAGCCATGGAACTTTCATGTTATATCTGGGCGTAA
Source organism: Sicyos edulis (assembly GCA_036507275.1). Classification (NCBI taxonomy): domain Eukaryota; kingdom Viridiplantae; phylum Streptophyta; class Magnoliopsida; order Cucurbitales; family Cucurbitaceae; genus Sicyos; species Sicyos edulis. Next base: position 37,083,951 of record CM071853.1, read on the forward strand.
ACTTATCCTTCTTTTTCATTCTTTTTTTCATTCTTAATAGCTATGATAGTTTACTTAAATTACTGGAGATCCATTATCTGATCTTTCGTAATCTATATCTTATATTTTGATTTCATGAATCAATGAAAGGTTTCTTATCCAAAAAACATCAAGGCCATGGAACTCAAGACTAATGCTTTACTCTTATTGCCTTTAGGTTCTGGCAAGGGAACTTCGGGAGTTCAGGAGCCCTACGGATGGCGAAACTCGGATGTTTTATGAGATTGTTGTTGCACCCAAGTACACAGAGAAAGGGCTTGAGGTCTTGCGTGGGAAATCGAAGACTCTGCGAATTCTTGAGGCAAGCAAAAATGAGAAAGGGAAACTCTCACTCAGGCAAGTTGGTGGGGGTTGGTTAGCACAGGATTCTGACGACTTGGTTCCCCAAGATATACAATTTAGTGTTGTTTCTGGAAAGGCTCCTAAAGAAAGTGAGCTTCAGGATGCAGAGTTTGCTTGGCTGTGTGTCAAGCATGTTAAGAGCAATGCCATTGTGATTGCAAAGGTTGGTATAATCTTAACTGGATTATGTTTGAATTCTGTTGGGAAATTTCTGATGGCTGTCTATTTTTGGCAGAATAATTGTATGTTGGGTATGGGAAGTGGGCAGCCAAATCGTCTCGAGAGTTTGAGGATAGCATTGAGGAAAGCAGGGGAAGAGGTCAAAGGATCAGCTTTGGCTAGCGATGCATTCTTTCCATTTGGTAATTTCCTAGAACTCTGATGGCTTCAAGTTTCTAATGTGCTTATGAAAATGAACCAGGATACTACGGTTTAAATTTTTATGTCTGAAACATTTGAGTGTTTGGATTCGATAGAAAATAGTGGAATGGAATGGAAGTGTTAATGGTAATCGGGGGTATTTAACTATTGGGATAATTAACTAGTCGTTTGGGGATTGACGTTAGTAATGATAGAGATAATTGACTATTCGTTTGAAGATTGATGTTAGTAGTGGTTGAGTGATAAGTTTGATGGAGAGTTTGGTGGGGGTTGTTTATCACCAAATACAAACAAAGGGTTCTTTGATTCTATTAAAAAAAACACCCCAAAATTGCAACCTGATCTGCTACAAATGACAATGGTCCTTAACTCTTCTTATGAGCGTTTACTTTTTGCAGCTTGGAATGATGCAGTGGAAGAAGCATGCCAGAGTGGAGTAGGTATCATTGCCGAGCCCGGGGGCAGCATTCGAGATCCCGATGCTGTCGACTGCTGTAACAAGTATGGTGTGTCCCTTGTCTTCACCAACGTGAGGCATTTCAGGCACTGATGATGCTTGTTAGGCCTCAGCTCCTGAAATCTTTTAAGCTAGATTTTGACTCCCACATAATATGAATATTATGAAGATGTTCTTCCTTAATGCAGAGGTTGTTGTGGTTTTGTAAAAGAAGCAGTTCATGTTGTCGCCTTGAAGTAGAGGCTAACATGTACCATATAACTTATAACAATAATAAACGCCTCTGAATATTTAAGTGTGTTCCTTTTAAATGGATCTTTGACACAAATGAATCAACAGCAACACTGCAATCAATAACATATATCAAACTTGGGTTATTTAGAATAATTGTTTGGTTGATTTAAAAATCCAAGCGTATTAATACCATAATTTATTTATTTAGATAATCATCATTTCAAATAGTTAAGAGTGAGAATTAAAGATGTTGAATTCAATTTATTATCACTACCTACTTCAGATAAATTTTCTACATGTTGAGTCGGGCTGGTCATGCTCAAGTGGTCTGAATTACCAAAAAAATAAATTCAGACAACTTATTTTTGTTCTGGAATTTAGTTAAGATTTTATTTATTTATTTTTGTACACTAGATTCATGGTAGGGAGAAAATCTTTTCAAAAACCAAAAATTAGAAATGATAATGTGGCGGTTTAAAGAAATTTAATTACCATAGGTTGAGAAAAATTACGAGTTTCTTTTTTTTTTTATATGAAAATTGAGAAAAATAGGAGTGGGTTATTTATTTCAGTATTAATTTCCTATATTTTGCCCTAAAAATGAATTTCCACCAATTTCTAACGACATCATAAAGAAATAAATTAACAGACAAAAATAATTTAATCCAAATATTTTAAAACAGGTGGGATTCATATACTAACCAGAATCGCTAAATTCTCAAAAAAGCCCCTAAAAGAAAATACATGAAAGGGAAAAACAACAGAAGTATAAGATTACTTTGACTATTGAGACAACAATTGAACAAGATCTTGATTCTTGCTCATCATCACCCATTCGTTTGGAGATTATGGTTCAAGATATGCAATTTAGCCAGAAAATCAAGATATTGAAAACTTCAAGATATTATTATAAAAAAGGAAAAGAGACCAACGAAGCAATGGATGATCAAAAGCACATACATTCATTCCAAGATGACTTTTGCTCCAAGTGCCTTCAACTTTTCAATTAATTGTTCACCCTCTTCCTTGGACAATCCCTTCTTCAACACTGATGGTGTTTTCTCCACTAGATCCTTTGCCTCTTTAAGACCTAAATCAGTGAAGCTTCTTACCTCCTTGATAATTTTAATCTTCGCCGACGCTTCAAATGACTCTAGTTTCAACTCGTAAACAGTCTTTTCGGGCTTCTTCTCCTCCTTGGCTGCTCCTGTTGATGCCTTCATTGCCATTCCAGCCAAACCTGCAGCTCCTGGTTTCATAACTCCAACAACTGGCATGCCTGTCATTCCTAATTTTTTCCTCAATATGGTAGATAATTCAGACACTTCAACTAATGTGAGTCCAGATATTTCATCCACAAGCCTAAAAACACGATCAGTTGGAGGACTGCGATGTTGTGTTGGGTCAAAATTAGATGGATCGTAATCAGCTGGAAGCCTTCTCTGGTCAATCTCGACTTCATCCTCGTCCTCCTCTACCCGAGCAGGTTGAGCATAATTTCTATTTGATCCATTTAAGATGAGAGGATTGAGAGCAACAGCAGGAGAGCAAATGGTGCTTGCAAGTACATTAGGTAGGAGATGCCTTATTCTTAAAATTAACTGCATTTCTCAAGTTGCTAAATTAACTTTTCCCCCCAGAGGTAGCAAGCTGTTTAGTTTAAACCCATTTTCGGCTTAAGGGAAATTCAGTGGCCTGCATTACAAAAGAAAAAATTAAGTCAATAAACCAATCGACATTTGCACCCAATTGAGAACGGAAAACTATAGACTAGTTTGTTAGTCACGAAGACAAGAATTCATTTTCTTTGTTAATGGAGTTCTAGGTTTTTCTTTCTAAAATCTATGCCCGCCCCCATGGCCCAGACTAGGCAGACATCAGAGGTTTTTGCTAGTATAAGTAAAACTAAGCTCTCCTAAAGATTTGATCTTGCAGTTTTTGGGTAAGTGTTACTTAAAGACTGCAAGGTTTATCCAATGTAGCTTCCCCTTGGAGGTGCCGAAAGACAAAGCAATAAGGCCTTCAGATACAAGTAAAATTTTCAATACAAATTAATCAGCAAAATGATGAGAGAATCTTCACTGCAAACATTTGACATCAACATTCACGTTTTCTTTTTCCCTGGAAACAAAGAAACCAGAGCTTCGCTCCACTACACTCAAGATAACTACGTGACAAGTCCATCCCTCGACCCAACATCAAGAGACATCGAAAGAATGGAGATACATGAGATGTCTACAAATTAATGTCTCAAATAAGTCTCGAACTTGAGACCTAGACAAGAGCACACCTTCAAAAACCAAGTCTTGGACCACTGCGTCACCCCTTAAGAACACATCAACCTTCACTCTATAAGTTATATTTCAGACTATCTGAATAAATTTATAGTTGGTCGTGAGCTCACATGTATAATAAGGAAAATATTACTGTGTTCAATGTTCATAGATAATTAATGACTAATGAGTGTTCCACATTCCTATACGAGGACAAAATGATGGTCAAACTGATATCAGAACCATTATTTCTACAGCGAATCAAAGCACAACGAGCAAACTGAAACAGAGAAATGGCATCAAACGTAACATTAAACCTTGTTCTTCAACCAAAACCGCTAACCTAAATTGCGATAAATCAAATAGTCCACTCAAACAACCTATCTTTCCCAAACATTAATTCAAAAACAAAACGCCACAAGAGGAATGAATCAAAGAACAATTTGTCCTAACACCAATCGAATAACAAACCTACAGAAATCACAAACTGAAAAATGTAAAACCTTACGTTAAGAGATGTGGGCCGTTAGGGTTTGGTGGATTGGCGATGCTGATGGCTGATGGCTGAAGAAGATTCAATCTTGCCCAGAAACGGAGGTGATGAGTTCCAGAGACACTGTGCTGCAAATCAATGGAAAATTAGGGTTCCCATCTGTTTTTTTTTTTTTTTTTTTAATTAAACGTATAATTTTAGCGATCAGGATGAAAGGGGTATATCTAAGTGGGCTGGGTCAAGCAATAAGGGAGGTTTAAATGGGCTGGGCCTATTGCGGTGACGATAGGCCCATTTATTTGCACTTTGGTGGGCTATCTCAAACCCAACCCATACATGAAACCCATTCTCAACTCTCTCCATGTCTTGAAATGTCTTAAGGATACTGTCATTGTGAATCTATGTTTTATTTTTATATTTTATACTTTTTAAAGTTTAAGTTAGTTTAAGTGCTTCTAATAAAATTTTTAAAATTGTAATGGAGGAACTTTTTTTCATAAAATAATTACGGCAAATTTCAAAGTATTTATATATATAGCTTAATATTATATTATAAATATTTATTAATATAGTATTATAAAAATCATATGCAACGATACTCATTAGAATCAAATATTACGTTTGCTATTTTTTAAAAAAAATACTTAATAATTTCTAGATTTTACTACTCGAATAATTTTTTCTGAAATTTAAAATTAATTCAATTTCGATCTCCACAAATAATACACGAACATAAATGGAATGAAATTCAAAGTAAAGGAAGGGAAGGAGTAGTATTTTAATTATTATTTTATTTTTCTAATTACTATCCCTAACCCTTAAACACTGACTTTGAAGTCGAAGTAAAAAAAACATTAAACATACTTTCCAAAGTAAATTGTAACTGGATTCATAGTCAGAGCTTTAAACTCACCTAAATACTTTAAAAATATATTCTTTATACTCTAAATGCAAGCTTCTAAACTCATTGGTGTAGCTCAACAAAGCTAAAAGAAAGAAATCTCTGAAAATAATTTTTTATTGATAATTCAAGGTTACCCAAATACATGAGAAGATCCCCCATATTTTTAAGCAAATGAGAATAAAACTATTTCATATATGAATTACCCAAACTCAATTTAATGACTTCATTAATTACCATCAGTAATTCTTGTACATTAAACCAAACAAATATGTCCAACTATATACCACATTAAACCAATTGAATTAAAATTTACCAAAAAAACATATTTGGTTGTTTTGTTTTTTTTTTTTTTTTTTGAAAATAACATATTAGGTTGTCATTTAGTTATGAGATTGTGTTGTAATGTACCCGTACAACTCATGGAATAATAAATATAAAAATTCCTTTTGTACCTGGCCATTGATTTTAAAATAGAATCACACGTAATACAAACAAATATTTTATAGAGTAAAGAAAAACATGGAGAATCTGAACTCTTGAATTAGAGGAGAAAAGAGAAAAATAAAATGTGGTAAAGATAAAGAAAAAAAGAATTGTAATTTCAAAGAGCGCAGGTTCCGAAAAATGGTAGACAAGATGACTACAATTAGGTGTGTTATTGATTGAAGCAATGCACATAAATTTAGGTTTTTAACTTTAGCAAATTTGAAGAACTTACACAATGGAATAATAACACACCCTATGCATTTCCACTTTACACATACACACAAGCTTTGACACCTCGCACTATGCTTTTTTTGTTTTTTTTAAGCTTAATAACAAATTGCTCGGATATTGTTTGATCCTTATTTATTTTATTTTTTATTTTTTGTGTTTGAAATTTAAGCCTATATTTATTTTTTATATTTTTTTTGATATTTTGATATTTATATTTTAGTCGTGTTTTTTAAAATTTAAACTAAAATTTAAAACTATAAAAATTACAGAAAATAAAAAAGTTTTCAAATACATATCTTTGTTTATGGATTTTTGTTAAAATTCACATACTTCTTAAACAAAATATGAAATATTTGTAACTAATTTTAATACATACAAATTTAAATTTCATAAATGAAAAACGAAAAAAAAAACAAATAATTATAAATTGAGGTCTAAGAATTGAATTTATAAATTATTGATTAATAGTATATGCATTAAGGTGTTGATTATTTGTTGATTAGTTGTAATTCAATTCAACCAACTGTGTAGAATTTATCATTTGCTTCCCGGTTTGAATTCAATATATATACTTACAATATGAAATATATAACAAAAAAGTCATAGATTTCAATCTTCAATTAGATAGTTTGTTGAACCGCAAAAAAGACACATCATAGAGAGTTTTTTTTAGTATAAAGTGGGGGAAGGTGGACCAACAAACTCTACGTAGGGGGCACAACTATTCTCAAATAATATGAAAATTGATTAACACTAGACAAGATAACCAACTGCTAGATATGTCCATGAGCGGGGGAGGGACACAGGAAAGGCTTTACCGTCCCCATCCCCCACCATTTCTATTCCCCATCCCCACGAAATTCACCCTATTATTTTTTAATAGTTTTGTTTTGATATTTATTATAATAGTTTTTAATTTGTTTTAAATAAGTAATAAGATAAGTAGAAAAAAACTATAAAAATATTACTATATTGTTATTAAAAAACAAAAAAAACTATTGTTTTATTTTTTGATTTTTTAGTATATTGTATTTCTTTTTTCTTAAATCATATACCCTTTGTAAAAAAAACTATAAAAGGTTACTGTACTGTGTAAGATGCCAAAATTCTAAAAATGGTTGATGTATTGTTGTATTTTTTTAAAAGACTAATGTATTTTTTTTTTATATCAATATTTCTTACGAATTTGTCAAAATATATAATCCAATATTAAAAAAACATGTATAATGAAGTAAAATTAACACAATTTTAAAAGAAATAAGAAAATTAAAGAATTATTGGGGCGGGACTAGGGAAATGAGGATGGGGATCACATTCTCCATCCCTATTTAGTCATCGGGGAAATTATTCTCCCTGCTCACTCCCCCATCCCCATGAAATGGGGATTCTCCGCTTTGTTCGAGACGGGTCCCTGCGAGGCCCCAGTCCTACGGTTTAAATGGACATCTCTAACAACTGCGTCATTGACTCTCGGTCACATTATAAAGGGTTTTAATTACCATTCACCTACTAAAAAAATGGAACACATAATAAAAAAATTTAATAAAAATAAATAGTATGGCCCAAATTACTTATAACATTTAACAACTTTTTTTTTATTTGCTTGGAAGACCTATAACCCTAATAATAATAATTTTTAGATCGATAGTTACCGTATATTAAATTCATTACTTTTTATTTTTCAAGACCATTTTTTACACTAAAGTAACACATTATTTGATATTTTATTTTCAATTTATTTATTTTAATACTTCAAATAAAATATATTAATTTTATTTTAGTTATTATTTAATTTCTTGTCCCAAACATTTTAAACTCTATACTCATACAGTATTTTGTTTATAAAATAAAACTCTACAAACTTAAGATGAAGTTTGAAAGAAATGTGGTTTGAATCAAAATTCAATTTGGGTTTTAATCTTAAGCTTTTATAACTAATATTTTATTGATTGTTATACATCAAATTTCAAAATTGAAATTGTGGCAAATTAAATGTATAGAAATAGAAACTTTTTTTAAAAAAATATTAAAATATATAGAAATTAGATGGTGCAGAAATTATTTTCATAAAAAAATCCAAGTTAATTACTATTTCCATAGGGCTGTTTGTTTGACATATTTAGATAGTTTTTAGGTTAATGAGTTATATTGAGAAGTTATGTTGATGAGTTAAAAATTGAGAATTGTGTCAATAACTCGTTTGGATGTAGTTTTTGTACAGATGAATTAAAAGTCAAAATCTTGTTTGGATGAAGATTTGAAAATAAGTAGTTATTTTTAGTAGTTAAAAAGAAATTATTAAAAATGAATGGTTAAAAATGAGTTATTTTGATTAATTTGAGATGAATGATTATTAAAAATAAGTGGTTAGAAATGATTGAGTAGTTATAAATGAATGGTTATAAATGATTGAGTAGTTATAAATGAATTGTTATAAAAGTAAAAATGAGGAGAAATTAATAAAAACTAGTTGGGATGTAGATTTTTTAGTAGGACTTAATAACTCATCCTACTAACTCCTACCTAAATATCTCAAACAAACAGCCCCATAAAATAGGGATCAAAAGTGATTTTTTAATCTAATTTAAACTGTAATATATACGGTGTAGTGAGAAAAAGTCAAAATAATTTTTTTTAATATATAAAAAGAGTCAGAAGATTAAAATATAACAATTAAAAATGGAATAAATAAGTAGAAAATGTTAGAATTAGGGGGAAAAGGAGTTGAAAAGTGGAGACATTTCAGAGCGCAGGTGAAGGACGATTAAGTCACCTGGCAACATGAGCTTTGGATTTTCGAGGGCAATTGTCTTTGTAATTTGTGCTTAAGGTCCTTAATTACCATTATTCTGTGATTATTATAATAAAAAAATAAATTTAAAAAACAGTACTCATGTTTATGCCTTTTGCATTTTATGGCACATTTAGTTTTTCAAGGAATTATTTCCGAAACCCAAAAAACAAATAGAATATGGGACAGCACACAGCACACAGCACAGAACAGAGCTCATTTTCGGTTTCGATTAATTAACCATTTTTTTATGATACAATATATTCTCGCTAAAAATACATTAATGATATCAATATATTTACAGTCAATCTGTATAACAAAATCATGAAATGCATGTAGTATACAACTAGCTAAAATGTAAAATACTAGACTTTTGTACCGTCAAAAATATTTTTTGTAAAATTTCGACAAAATAGAGAATATCAATAACATCTTATATGATTTGGTAACTAAAAAATCACTAGTTTAAATCTCTTAAACCATTTATAAATAAACAAACACACAACAAAAAAAAAAACCAAACAATTTAGCTGGTGGATCGTTGATGAATTGAAAAATAATCGTTGATCTTTTATGTGTTGGTGGATCTAGGCAAGGGTCGATAAAATTACTCATTAAAAAAAACCATTTATAAATAAACAAAGACACAAAAAATAGTAGTTTCAAAGAAAAGGAAAAACAATTATTAACGGATCCATGAAGTAAACACAAAAAATTGAGCACTATATTTATCATGGGAGAATGATATATTAAACTTATTTATCTTGTTATTGATAGTCATTTTATTGCTTCACATTTTAAGAATTTCATAAAACAATTTTTACTATTTGGTAACAAGTGTATAGCTCAAGGTTTAAATTTCTCTACTTTTAATTGTGGTGGAATAGAAAAAGACACCAATTAGTATTTTGTATTTATTGTGTTGAAAAGTATATAAAAAGTGTAAATTTAAAAACAAAATTAGAATTTGAGGGCCATGGCCCCCCGGCCCCTGGCCACCATGAAGATCCATCCAACTATGAATCATATGAATGTATTTATGAATGTCCTTTAAACTATTTCCATGTTCTATCGTACATGTTCTTCACTCAATTTCTTATATGAATATTTGAACAAAATTAAATTAAAATAAATTTTGGTTTTGAACAACTATAGACTACTTTTATTTATATATATATATATATTGTCTTGAATTCATTTTCATTTATATTATGCAAAAAATCAAGAAGAGCAGAAATATAATTCTAAAAATGGTCAAATATGTGCATTACACAATGTTTTCAAAATCTCTCACGACAATAACATAAAATGGAGTTGTTTGGACGGCCATTCATTTGCACTTTACTGATTCTTTCGATTTATATTTGAGTAGTGCAACAAATTTATTATGACAACTTCCTTCTTGTTTTTGTTTTTTCTTTAATATTATGACAATTTCCTCCAAATATTCATTTATCTATCTAATCTCTTATCCATGTCAACTTCTTTTTGTTGGGAGAAAACTTCTTACCATGAATTAGGGTGATTGAATTATGTTAAATCACCGATCAATCCAAAAATCTAAATTGATAGATCGGAGTAAATTTAATTATATCAACTAACAATTATGACCACGGTTTAAGATTTACTCCACATTAGTATATGATATTTTATACTCTAAACATAAATGTTCATATATTTATTTTTTGTTTTATCCAAAATACTCCCTACAAAATAATAAATATTCTCTTGCTTATATACTTATAATTTTTTGAGTAAAACTCCTCTACACATGAGTCCTACAATTCGATGATGTGGCACCATTGGGTGCCACAAAAAATCATCTTATAAATAAAAAAAGATAAAATATAAAGAAATTTTTGTGGCACCAATCATCAAATTGTATGACTCTCCTACACATCCATGCGTAGGATGTGTAGGGGAGTTTTACTATCGTCTTTTCCCTTGCGTAGCTGACAGCACTTCCAGCACCAACCAAAATCAACAAATGACTTTGACTGCCATTACTATTTACCTCTCTTTATATATTTCTTTTTACCACATATCAAGTATCAACAAAACTTGTCTTCTTCCAAACATGATATGAGGAATCAAAAACTATCAATCTGACAAGTCCAAAATTAAGTCACAAAAAAATATATACATTGACCCCATTGACTCAATATTCCTCTTCACATAAAATTATATTTTCCGGTTATTTAAAAAAAAAACACACAAAATATATTTTAAAAAACATGCTATATATTTTCAAATCATTATTCTACAGGCTACATCATATTGTCACATTTATATACTTTAAAAAAAAAAAATGGACGCATTGCAAGTCCAGTATAAACTAAGCTAAGAATGGAATGAAAAGTAATATCGTAGCACGCATACATATGAAATATAAAATGGATAATTAACGTGGGCAATTTCTTTACATACAAATTTTGTAGAATAAAAGAATATTTACCGTAAGAATGATAGAATTTAGCATGAGCTGAATGTAAAAATTTAAATTAAAAAAACTTAAAATTTTATTAACATTTAAATATTGTAGGTTAAACTGTTCCACCATGTGTGCAAACTGTCCTAGACATTCACACATTATAAAATTTAAAAATTCAGAATTATAGAGGTTCGAGAGAGGGTAAATGAAAATGATTGTGTAGAGAATAAGAACTAGAGAGAGAACAGGAAAGGAAATAATTATAAAGACAATGATTATTTGTATTTAAGATGAAGAGAATTATTATTGAGAAACAATTATTTGTATTGGAATGAAGAAAATGATTAAGGAAGATAATTATTTATATTTGGCCTCAAGAGAATAATTATGATAAAAATAAAACAATAAATATAAAAAACAATGATGTGATGTATTGAAGTGGTTGTGAGGAGAAAATAGAAAGTAAATAGGAAAAAAATAAAAAATGTGATTTTGGGACAACACTTCATGGAGAAATGATTTCCATTTTCATTCTCTTTTATTATTGGAGCTACAACACATCTTTTGTAAAATAGGATACTTTGAAGTCTTTAAGTCTCAATTGAGGTAGACCAACAAATCATACATAAATGACACTGCTAATATCAAATATTGATTTATGAGCTCAAATTTATAACAATAAATTGAAATGAATTAACAACAACGGGATTTGGTCATTAAAAAAATTGGAATGAAAATGGATGGGGGCAAGGGGTAATTCTGACAAAGTCCTTGGGTTGCTAAAGCCTCTGTAAAACCACAGAGAAAGTATAGTATTAAGCAGAAAAAAGCATAGGTTATTGGCGGGCAGAATCGCACCATTAACACAACTCCCAACCCCCCCTTTCTTTTTCTTTTCTATTTATTCTGTTAAATAAACGACAAAGGGGTCGTCGAGAGAGAAAACGCTCGTTCCAGTCATTAAAAAGGACAGCAACAAACAACTTTCAAAAACCAAACAAATTTTCATTTTAATTTTATTATTATTATTATTATCATCATTGAGTTACTGAAAAAAAAGAAAAAAAGAAAGAAAGAAAATTGAATGAAGTTGGTGAAATGATGAACCAGTTCAACACCACGGCCGCTGCGAAGCCTGCATGGCTTCAAGCCCTAATGGCCGAAACATTCTTCGGAACCTGTTTGCTTCACGAAAATCGACGCAAATGCGAAAAGAATGTTTTTTGCTTGCATTGTTGCCTTAGTATTTGCCCTCACTGTCTCTCTTCTCATCGCTCTCATCCTCTTCTTCAGGTAATTAATTCAACTCAATTTTCAATTTTTTTTTTTTTTTTTGTTCTTGATTTTCATGGATTTTTTTTTTTTTTTTTTTTTTTTTAAGGAGAAAACTTATCCAACTTTTGGGATTTGGTTGGTTTCCTATTCGCAGACGAATCCATTTTTATCCATCTTTTCCTGCCAGAGCTCTCTCAGTTGTTGCTTTCACTGAAAAAATATGAACTTTTTTACTCTTTTATTATGTATCCCTCTTTTTTGCTTCTTAAAATGAAGCGAATTTTGAAGTGATTCATGGGTGTTGTCAGGTTAGACGATATGTTTATCACGATGTAATTCGATTGGGTGATCTTGAGAAGCTAATTGAGTGTTCTCATATTCAGGTATTTCTTGGGTTGATTTTTGTTTCATTTGTAGTGATTGAATTTTGGGATTAATTAATTAAGTGAATTTTTGCAGCCGTACACTATAAATGGAGCAAAAGTGATATTCTTGAATTACAGGCCGCAGTCTCGGCCATGCAAGCAAGGCTCTTCCAATGCTTGCTTTACCTGTGATAGAATTCTTCAAGAACCCTTTCATTTCTGTTCTCTCTCTTGCAAGGTATTTCTCTTTTAATTTCCTTGCATGCATGTTATCTTTCTTTTTTTATCTTAATTTGAGTAAAGTTTGAGTTTACCCTTTGTTATGGGGTTTTTATGCCCAATTTTTAAATTAAGGCTTAGTTAGAAGCTTAAGGGATTTTAGCTCAAGCTTTTTGATTGAATGCTTTTTTTAGTCTAACAGTAAGTGGAATAGAAGATTCAAACTTTAGACATAAATAGTTAAACTTTTAGTAGTATATTAATTAATTAAGAAGTGAATTATGCTTCAGATAGTCCCTATGGTCATATATATATATAAAAAAATAATAATAATTAAGAAGCCTTAGTTATTTTTTAGTATGTATGAGCATTTAACCGGTTTATGAACTCATAACTTTCTAAATACTATTTGGCTATCGAGAAAATTCAATAAAATATATATATATATATCTAATAAGTAGCAGATTAAACTCTTTTTTTGGAAAAAAAGATACATATATTGAGAGGAAGCAGAAAAGGCTCAAAGATATTGAAAAGGGGCATTCCAGTAGCAGTCCTAACTCATAATTTTCTAGCTTTCCAAAATTGCCTTCATCACTATCATGGTTAAAGTTTTATTCATTTATCAGGAAATAATGATTCTAAAATATAATATTAATTTTTTTTTCTCATAAAGAAATGCAACAGTACATCTTTATTCCCTTTGTGAGAAATTATTCTGAGTATGGGCTATAATACTGTGATATTTTTTTTTCATTCCATAACATTTTTGGGGAAGGTGTTCAAACCTCAATTTGATTGCTATTAAATTATAGCAAATGTCATTAGAGCCACGTTCTTTTTTAATAGTTTTTTGTGACAATTTTTTATAGGATGATGTAGATAGAAATATCTCAAATTTTATTAAGAGTATGAAAACATTAATGAATTCATATCCAAACTCCTGATAAACTATGCTAAGTAGTGAAAATATTGAAGTCGTTAATAGTATGGGAAATGCTGAAAAATTATGTCAATAAGCATGGAATATGAATTAAAAAGAAAAATCCACATGTTTCTTAATTTATTAGGAACAGAACACATTTGAAATAGTGCAATTTGTTTTTTACACACCAAGATATTATGAGCCAAATATTGTCCCAAGAGACTAGGGCAAGGGTGAAAAACTAAAATTCACCATATTCTATGCACTTTATAGAATTGATAGCGATTTAACAAAACTGGCAGGTGGATCACATGGTGTACCAAGGGGAAGATCTATGCGGGATACTACACAGGTTCGACGAGTCTGATTTCTCGTACTCGCAATTCGAAGGGCTTAGAGTGGACGGGCTCGAAGGGATCGACGACGATGGCCAACCGACACCGAACACCCTCATCGAAGACTCGTCCCAGTTCAACAAAGGCTCATCTTGCTCCAATAATATTACCGACTTAGCCCCAACCAACGCAGGAACTCACATTTTCAAAAGAAAAAACAAAGGCGCCGATTTCCTTCCGGCTGGCATTGTTCTATCTCTCAGCAGCAGAAGAAAGGGCGCCCCTCAAAGGGCACCCCTTTCTTAATTGCCAAATTACCCTTTTAAATTTTCTAAAAAGATAAAATGGGCAATATTAAAATAAATAAATTATGTTAGGGTTTGTTTGTTTATTATATATATAAAAAAAAAAAAAAAAAAACTTTAATTAAATTTGTGGGTTTTGGTTATTGGATTGTGTTGACAATGTTGTTGGTTGGTTTTATGGCTCTTTTCCGGTAAGGGTTAGGTTTTGAGAAGTGAATTACGCGGCGGTGGGCGTGGATATTTCCGGTCGGAGATATTTCTCTTTACACCCACCAATTTTGTATTAATTCGTGTAATGTTTTGGAACTTGAAAGTAAATTATATATTATCCGTTGGGTTGTTGTTTGTTGTGCCCTATTTTTTTAATACACTTCAAAATAAGAAAAGAATAATACAGTACGCAATGTTTTTTTTAGAATTAAAATATTTTAGCGGTATTTGAATGATTTTTCCCCCTTTTTAATTTAACAACATTTATACCTAGTGGGGCTAGGAGAACAAATTTGTTCTAAATAACAAATTCTACTATTTTGATTTTAATTATAATTACTTTTTAAAAATATTTCAATTTTTATTATTTTCAATTAATTTTACTTTGTTGTTTTTAATTATACCATTTTATTTAATTAAAATATATCAATTTCACTTAATTGAAATGATCGATATTGTGACCATCATTTTAAATAATTTAATCGATTTTTGTAATATTCTATTTTTTTCTAAAATTTTGATATGGTAAATTTGATTTTTGACTGTTTTTTTGTTACTGGTGAAAAATCCTCTATTTTTTAAGTGTTGGTTTAATGAATATTTGTCCACTTTCTATCTTTGTTAAAAAAAAAATCCTTTTGTATAATAGATGATACAGGTTTGTGAGATTTAAAATACAATCTAGTTGTTCATATACTAAGATATCAATTAATTTAGGGAATTTATTGAGAACAATTTTTGAAATAATTCATTTATAGCTCATGATTTTCTATCCATAATAGAACTTAATAGTGATAGAATAAGTATACCAATCATAAAATTAAATTATTGATAGAATTCAACAAGTGATAGAACTTTATTATTAATTGAACTCTATTATTAATTGAATTCTATCGGTGATAAAAATCAATTTAGATTTCCAACTACAAATAAATTAATTTTAATTTTACCATTTTTTAGTATAGGTAAAATTCCCATTAATTTATGTTCACTATCATTCTTCTTTTTATTTCTTAATTTCAATGGTATATTTCTTTTGATCCAAAGGGAAACTGATTCTATAAATTTCGTTCATATGATTATTTTTAGCTAAATTTAAGCAATTGGATAAGATTTTCAAAACATCTTGAAATGCTAAATAAAATAGCCGTCAAAATTTTAATATATTTTTGAATAAAAGTCAATAAAAATATAATGGTTAAAATACCATTTTGGTCATTTGACTTTGGAGTTTGTTCCATTTTGGTCTCTGGACTTTTAAATGTCCAATTTTAGTCCCTCAACTTTGTTGTTTGTTCAATTTTGGTTCCTCAACTTTCAAATGTCCAATTTTGGTCCCTCAACTTTGCTATTTGTCCAATTTTGGTTCCTCAACTTTCAAATGTTTTCAAATTTGGTCCTTAGACTATAAAAAAAAGTTAAAAAATTGTCATTTAATCAAATGAATTTTTTATCACTCCTAAATTATTTTCTCTCTCTTTCATCTTTCATAATTTCTCTCTCTAGAAATTTTACATGTCTTCAATCCACTTCACTTCCCCTCTTTTCTTTTCTTTTTTTCTTCTATATTTTCTTTCTTTTTCTTTTTGGCTTCATGATAGACTATGAATTTTGGAAAACAAAAAGTGATAAATCAAAGTAGGAAAATTATTATTTAGAAAAAATGATCTCATTTTAAATAATTTGATGAGATGAATTGAAGAGAGAATAAGAGAAAAAGAGAAGAAAAGAGGATTAGAGAGGTGTATTTAAGAGAGATAAAACTTTTAGAAGGAAAAATGATAAAAGATGGAAGAGAGAGAAAATAATTTAAGAGTGATAAAAAATTTATTTAATGAAATGACCATTTTTTAACTTTTTTTATAGTTAAGGACTAAATTTGGACATTTGAAAGTTGAGGAACCAAAATTGGATAAACAGCAAAGTTAAGGGACCAAAATTGGACAAACAACAAGGTCAAGGGACTAAAATTGAACATTTAAAAGTCTAGAGACCAAAATGGAACAAACCTCAAAGTTGAGGGACCAAAATGATATTTTAACGAAATATAATCACGTGCCATGTTAATACTTTCCCAAAATTTATGTTAAAAATAAGTATGGGGTTTTCTCAAAATAATAATAATAAGTTTGGGGGGTGCTACATTTAGAATTAGTAAAACGTCTTAAAATACGAATGTGCTGGTTGAAATTTGTAATTTCTCAAAAGAGGAAAACATTTGAAATTTTTAGTGAGTGGTTTATTAACAATATTCAAATTTTAAATTGAAAAGAAAATGAGAAATGGATACCTAACAGATATGGCATTTCCCTCCATTATAAGAGGGTAGATTATCACCACAAACCAACAATCATCATTTAACATGTTTTATCCTAAAGTATGCTTTTTAAGAAAATCACCAAAAAAGGAACTGGCCATAGAATTGTTCCAAACCAAGCATGCTTCATTTTAAAATTTTATAGAATTAGGTCATTTTAAGGGAAAATATATCTTATTGAGATAAGTAATAGTTAGCATTTTTCATGTTTGGTTTTGGAAGTCAAATCAAAGTATAAGAATCGAGTGGTTTGAACATGGTGTTTGCATAAATGGTTACATAAAAATTTTATTTGAATAAAGTTGTATGTGGAACCGTTGCTAGAAAACCTTCTTTTAATAAGGTTGTTTGTAAGAGATGATGCACGAGAACCTTATTTGTATAAAATTCTTTAAAGAAAGGAATGTAGCAAAAAAAAAAAAATGTTTTGAGAAGGAATTGTATAAAAACATTGTCTAGATAAAGTTGTTTGGCAGATGGATTGTAATGAGGGATCGGACATCCAAGTGAGGGGTAGAATGTGACATGGGGGATTAAATTTTCTCATGAGGTAAATTTTATCCCTTGTTCCTTTCTTTTACTTCCTATTTATCACATGCATACGTAAGTATTTCTTAACTATAAGTTAGATGATAATTTACAATGTAATTAATTTACTTATTTATATAATGTTTTAAAAATTACAAAAAATGATAATTTGACTAATGAGAGATAAATGATAAATTGAACACGACGAAATACTTGTCGAGAAGTGGACAAGTTTTATGGTCATTATTATTTTGTCTTTCTTGGTTTTTTTTTAAAAACAATTTTTGTGTTTCATATTTTCTTTGTCCATCCAAATGCAATTGATCATTTTGTATAATAATTAGTCAGAACCCAAACATGAATAACAATTTTCACTCAAAAGTGTTCTCTCAATCTGTTTTTTTTTTATGCCCAACAGCAGTATCAGAGTATTAGAAAGGAAGTGGTTGAATTGATGAGAGTATTTTAGGTTAAAAGAGGGAAGGGATTGCAGAGATTGGTAGGGGCAGCTCAGAAGAAAAGAGGCAGAGATGTAAAAAGGATTGATTTGAAAGCTCTTAGTTGTTATTTTGGAGCCATCATTGTCAGATCTTCTCATCCCTATGTACCCTACATTCCTCATACTCCATTCACAACCAATCTCTTCAATTACCCTATATTTCTATTGCTCTTTCTATTTGAGATTTTAATGCTAATATAAAATGGATTTATTTTGATCAAGGGTGTGCATGTCATCGAGAATATAGAAGAGAATGATAAATGAGATGATTATTCGTGTTCGGATCATCGAGAATCATTCTTTTATAATTATATTTTTCAAAAATCATATTTTCACTCTTTTCTCCACTGCTTTTTATTCTTATCTCAATAACTATTTTTATATCACATTATGTTTTTTACTCTCGTCATACTCATTATTTTATTTTCTTTATAATCAATATATGCACTCCAAACACAATAATCATTTTCTTCATGATCATTATCTTTATCCCAAATACAAATAATTATTCTTTTCATAATTATTATCTTTTCAATTCTTCCTTCATTTCTCTCATAATTATTATTATTCTCCTTCCCCAAACACATCCTAAATGACCCAAAAAAAAAAAAAAATTTTAGCAAAGTTGTCAAATTGTCGTGCTCGAATGAGGCGGTAAATCTTTGTTTAGGCAGGAAAATGTATTAGATCTATCCATGTAACTGAAAAATAGGAGAGAGAAACATTTTTTAAGACATTTTACCATTATCAAACTCAAAGGATGTTTTTTTTTAATTCCAAGTTGGGGGAAGAGCATTACAAATACCGATTCAAGAATCGAACTCGTGACTATGGTGTAAAAATGATGCAGTTCTTTTAATTTGAAGATAGATAGAATATCTTAAATCATTTTATTTTGATGAATTTGGCATAATTAAAGGGGTGTTTGGGCCACCAAGAATAAAGGGCATAACGAGAATGGGGATGATTCCCCGTGTTTGGGTCACCAGGAATCATTCTCCCCATAATTACGTTTTCCAAAAATCATTTTTTTTCATTCTCTCCCTAACTACTTTTTATTATTTCTCTAACAACTTTTCATACATCACATCACTATTTTTCACTCGCATCCTATTCATTATTTTATTTTTCTCATAATCATTACATTTATCTCAAACAAAAACAATCGTTCTTCTCATAATCATTATCTTCATCCTCAAACACAAATAATCATTACCTCATAATCATTCTCCTCCTTATTATCATTTCTCCTTTAATCATTATCATTTACCTTGTCCCAAACACCCCCAAAGTGGTAGGGAAGGGTGCATGGTAGGAAAATGGCAAATGGGCGTGTCAGAGAGATCACGTGGAGATGCCAGCTGGCGGCATGTATTAAAGTATTGTGTACACACTAGCAAGCTATTGAAACCTAGTAAGTACAGCTGGCGTGCTGGGGAAAATACACGCGTCCATTTACTGCATCATGAAGTAAGTCATAACCCAATTGGACACCTGAAAATTCGATACGGCGTTTATACTTTATGGTCTCCAGTCGACGTGTCGTCCAGCAATTATCACCTTCCAATTAATCAATTATTATTATTTTCATTTCATCTTAAAGCAAAATCATCTTTGCTACTTTATTTACCAAATTGTTCCTCTACATAAAAAATATGTAGTTTTAATTTCATGATTCGATCCACAGATGAAAGAATAATATTACATTTGATTTTTTTCTATATAAAAAAATGATCTATTAACAATTTCCTTTTAATTTGAAGTTATAAATCTATTCTCTATTTTGTTTCATTTTCTGTGAATTACACTTCTAGGTCACTAAAATTGAACTTAGTTTCTAAGTTCTTTTTTAGAATTAATTCATAAGTTTTCAATTCTATCATTTTTCTTTAGTTAAATTTAAATTTCATTTTAATATGGTCCTCGAATTTTCAAAGTGACAAGTTTGATCGAATTTTAATTCAACCCCTAGTTTACATTAAATTTATTGCTATACTATAAACTTTGAAATTAATTTTCAATATAAGAATGCATATAATTGTAAAAGTCTAGTTGCCATATTCCACTAACATAAATTTTGTGAGGACTAATAATAATAATAAATAAATAAATCGAACTAGACAATGACCTGATGATTTCTTTGTTTAGTGGAAATTCAATTCAACATTATGGTCACATTTCGACTTCAAAAATTGGTATTTGACTGTTATTTACTTGAAATAATAGGACCTTTATAAGATTTGTGAGCCTCCTCCTTCGACTTGTATTCAAAGAGATAATAATATAATTAATAAAAATACTAATGACTATTGAGAAATTATTTTTAAGCTTTAAATTTGAATTATAATTCAAATTTACTTCCCATACTTTAAATAGTAGTGTATAAAAGATTCGATAACTTTAAGGAATTCAAATTATTTAACAAAAGGCCTAAACATTAAGTTATACTTCAATTTAAGTTGTGTTAAGTTATTTTATAATTTCGATTGGATTTAGTTGATTTTAGGATACACCAATTTTTTGCTTAGTGTTATCTATATTTTATTCATGATTCATTTGATTTTTTATAGATAAACTAGGTAATATAGATTAAGTATAATAACATGTCTATTTTATTCATTTAATTATATTTAACGTTTATCATGAAAAACAAACTAACATCGATAAGATTAAAATTGGGATGGTGACTATTCTTTACTTATTTTGAATTCAAACCAGATATAATTAAAGTTGAGAAAATAGTTATATGCCACATTTTATACCGATCGAATTAGAGTTTTAATCGAGAAGTGGATATTGATATGTTTGTTTGTTTTTTTTAAAAATTTATTTGAACAACACGGATTGCAAAATTGGGTATCCAACGCTTTATGCTCTCTGAGTACTATTTAAAATATACAGAATAATTGTACGGATCTCTGAACAAATACGTGGAACGACTATCAGACAATATGTAATCAAATGATCATAACATTAAATGTCTATATGTATTTTGTTTCTTTACTATACATTAATTTTAAATTTATTTCTTCTTTTTTTTTTTGACAGATTTTAAATTTATTTCTTACAGGAAACCAATTTGGTAGTATAAAGTATCTGTATTAAAATATAATAATAGTGGGGTTGTTTCCATGGAAGTGTAATTTATTTTCATTTAATCTGTGTTTGAGTTTTAAAGTGAGAAGTGGATTTGACTAGTCTTGCGTTGACTGTTTCAGCGCCATATCATTGAAATGGTACAGTCAGCGACTTGGAATTTTGGAACGGTTATTTTGGATGTATAATAAAAAATTGTATATACAATCAAAATTAATTATTTGTAGTATCAAATTTAAAATGAGTTTGATTGGTGACAGAATTTAATCAATAATAAATTTATTTTATTATTGGTTGAGTTTTGTCAGTGGTTACCACTAGTTAAATTTTATTATCGATAGAAAAGTATATTTTATAAATAAATTATTTTAGAATTTATATTATAAATATATTATAAGAGGTAGAATGTACTCAAAATTATTTTCTCTTTGAATTATTTTGCACCGGTGCATTATAAGAGAAAAACTACAATAAAATGGTTTAGAGTCGGAGTGAAATAAAAATTCAAAACTGTTAGTTTGGGGAACAGTTAGATTATCACAAACTTTATTTGGGTGACGTTATTATAACAAAGTAATGGTCAAAGGTCAATTGTGTAAACGTTGTTACAATATAAATTATGTTCGATCGTATTTGAAAGACATATTATTATAATAGAAAAGAGAAACTGATTATTTTAAATGAAGTATGTATTATGTAGGGATTATTACAATATGTAAAAAAATGATTCTTAAATATTAAGTTAATTGATTTTTTACCAAATAATAAACAATTGTCTTTGTACATTTCAGTCAACGTGCAGTGTGTTATAATAATCAAAACCATTATTTGCATAAACTTTCCCAAATACAAAATAAAGTGTCTCAAAAAAAAAATACAAAATAAAATCAAACTCTCAGACACCATTTGCAAACTAGAAAGATAAATAAAAGTAAAAAAGGAGATAAGTTAGAAATATTTGTTGTAGATATAATTTTCATAAATTAAAATTTTTAAATAAAATGGTTATCTAATGATTTTTTTTTATATTAATTTATAATTTAACTTAAAAATAGTTGATGATATTTAGGCCAACAAAAATGAGAATGATTAAAAAGAAAATTCTTTTTACCCAAATTTAGACCTAATAAGCTATATTTATTTTTCTCATAGACATTATTTATTCTTCATATAATATATTTTTCTTATAAAACAATTTTTTTTAGAAATTTTTCACAAAATAATTATAAATATAATTAAATTTCAAAATATTTATAATCATAAATATTAATTCACTTTAGTACTGTATTATAGATACTCATTAATATAATAATATTTATTATTAATACATTATCATGTATTCTTAATATGATATATATTTTTTTAAAGATTAATACAATATTATTTGTTTTTGAAGTGACTCTATTGATAATTATGTTTTGAATTTGACTAATGTCCTAAGCTTTTCTTTATTATTCTTTCGGTTAATGAATTTTTTTTCCTTGTATATTTTGCATTCTAATTTTCTTGTATATTTTCGATTCTAGTTTCTATAATTATTCACATTCTCTTTATTCAAAAGGCCATTTGAATTCCATGAAAAGAGTAAAAAAAAAAAGAAAAAATAAAGGTGTTTGTTTTGTTTATTGATGTGAAAAAGGAGTTTGTTAGGGTTGAAGAGCACAGAAATTGGCAATGGGAATGGGCCATTATCCAGTGCGATGCGACCACCGGTCAAAGGAACGCACTATAAACTCACCAGTGGCACTGCAAAACGAAGATGCCACAATTAGGCAACGAAGAAGGAAAAAGAAAACTCCTTTTTATTTAAAATATATATATATATATATATTTCTTTTTCTAAAAAAAAGAAAGAATGGGATGGGTAGAGGGTAAAATTGTCAGATTAAAATGGAGCCCAGAAGAAACAGTTGAGGTAATTGGATGGCAGAGGCTATAATTGTCCATAACCTTTGACCAAACATAATACCCACTTTGACCCTATACCCCCCCCCTACCCCTATACACCTATTTTTGTCTTCAAGCCAACAACAAGCAAACCCACAAAATCCTTTTGCTTTTCATTTTTGGCTTCTCAGGCTCCTCTGCCCCTAAACCTAAAACACCAAATTTCCACCTTAACTTGGGAATATAAATAAGTGCAATATTATAGGTATTGATAATATGTGCATCTATTTCAAAAGGTTTTTAACTTAAGGATTTAGTTTGTATGGTTTGTAAAACACTATTTTTATAGAGTTATTTGACGAACAAATTAAATAAGTAGAAGTTAACTATTTTTTTGGAATCTAGGATACCCAAGCTTCGCTCTCCTATATTTATGGCACCACTGGTTCGTCTTTAAACTGTGGCATCGCGATACTTCAAAAAGTATTCTAATTTAAATGTTTTCCAATAGTCTCGAACTAGGATCTCTCAAGCAAACATGCAAATAGAAGTTAACTATTTATGTGTTAATAATAAAGATAAGGAATAAGTGATTGATTAATACAATTGAAATATACTTTTTACATATGAATATAGTTTCCTCCATGTAGTTAAGTCATCAACGATTACACTTAGACAAGAATTATTTTTTGAATTTTTTCGAGCTATAGGGACTAATTTGTTTTATTTTCAGAATATGAGAGCTAATTTATAATCGTCTTTAAATCATATGAACTCAATTTTTAAGTTTAAAAATGAAATTGAGATATAATTCCCAATTTTGTAAATCCGAAGTGGCACCATCTTGATGTTAAGAATTTCACATTAAAAATGTAAGGAGACTTTTTAACATTTATAATGTAAGGAGACTTTTTAACATTTATAAGATAGGTCAGTTCATCAAAATGATATCTTTTATAACCTAATATATTACTAGAGTTTATAGAACCTAAACGGATATATGTATGTAACAGTCCGACCCATCGCTAGCCAAGATATGATCCGCTTTGGCCCACTGGCCTCACGAATTTGTTTCTCCTCCTATGGGGGAAAACGCGTCTTGCTAGGGAAAGGTGTTCACACCCTTTATAAGAAGTGCTTTTTTCCCCTTCCCAACCGATGTGAGATTCCCCTATGGGTTTCCACCTCCTCTTAGAGGTCCAGCGTCCCGATGGACCCGCACACCGACCTGATGCCTGGCTCTGATACCATCTGTAAAGACCTGACTAAAATATCTAATTTTAGTATAAATTTACGGACATGCATGATAAAATAACTTATTAAAACTAAATAGTCAAAGATGTTTTTGCTTAAAACTAAGTTCAGCTCCTAGCCATGATAAGTTTAAACAGAAATTGAAAACAACAACGATAAATTCAAATAGTTCGTGCGGTATTGAAAAGACAAAATAAAATCAATGGGACACATGTCCCCCTATGATCGTTCGTTGCCTCCAGCTCAGCCACCACGGTTCACTCTTTTACCTGAGAGGGAGAAAAATGATAAGGGTGAGTAATGATCGTTGTTGTTTTCAATTTCTATTTAAACTTATCATGGCTAGGAGCTGAACTTAAATTTTGTTTCAGAATTTAGTTTTAAGCAAAAGCATCTTTGACTATTTAGTCTTGTTTTAATAAGTTATTTTTATCATGCATGTCAGTAAAATTCTACTAAAATTAGTTATTTTAGTCCGGTCTTTACAATGTAACTGTAAAAAATGAATTGAGATCTGGTCCATGATGGTAGCCTCATTCTAAAGTTTTAATTTTTGTATAAACTATAAGCCGCCCTCCCTCTCCTTCCCCAACCCCACATGAAAGAAAAGACACAAATTTACAATATTATTAGATATTTCGTTTGAGTTCGAGAGAGATACAAAGAAACAAATGGAAACACTATTTGAAATTGTTTGGATTTTTTTTTTTTTTGAAGTAATTGTTTGGATGTCTAAACAGATAGTGAGATGGTTTCATAGGCTGAAATGATAAATCTCGACTAAACAGTGTGCAATGGTTTCATAAAATGAAATGATAGTTGCTTAATTTGAAAGATGGGCCAGTTGTGTTCATGGTAATTGTATGGGCCAAAGCCCAATGAGGCCCAAAACTGGAGGAAAGCTAGGGTTAGAATTGATGCAAGAATGTACGCCAATTACCAAGTTACCCATGATAAAAAGGAGGTCCACTAAGAATGATCCTCATCCAATAGGAGAGAAGATTTGAATTCATGACCTCTTATTATATATTAATATTGTTGAAGTAGTACTCTTATTAACTTGATCTAATAGTTTGTTAATTTATTATTTTATTTTTTACAAAAATCCAATAGTTTATTATTTTTTAATCCTATATAACAGGTAATATTACTCTTAAATAAAATGAAAGTTAAATAGCTATTTTCAGATTCTAATTCGTGATCATGAAATTAAATTGAATTTCACTCAATCAACTAAATTAATGCGCTATCAACTCTTACAATGAAATCTAATACTATTATTTTTTGTTGTATTGTATTCGTTCTTTTAAGGGTATTTCGCTCTCTCCTTTAGATTGAGACCACACCCTATATTATTAGGTGTAGAATTGATGAATTGATGTGTTGTATACTATCATATCGCTGGAAAGTGAACTAAGGATATATTTTCTCCTTTAAAAAAATTAGAATTTTTAAACGTGCCTTGCGCGTGATATTTTTTTCTTTAAACGTGGTATGTGAAATTATATTTTTATTTATTAAAATACTTATAAATAATACTATATATTTTAATCTAAATTATAATATTTATGCTAAAATTTTACTTTTGTACCTAATTTTTTTTTCATTCGTTTATTATTTTAATTTAATCTAATCATCATCTCGATCTTTTCATTTACATAGACGTAAATCATCTTTTCAAATTTCTAACTCTTTTAAAATATTGTAACACCGATTAATTAATTGAAATATATCATGTATCTTTACTAGTAATTGTAATATTTGAAAAAATTGATTTTAATAGCTCAAATTAATTATTTTATATATATTTATTTGTTATAAAACATTTCATTTGACGTGAAAGTATGTAAAATAAAATACAATTTCCTTTCAAAAAACACAATCTAAAATTTCAAAAATCCTATTTGTTTTATTATTTCACCTTATATTATATAACTAATAAAAAATAAAGAAAACATTGAAAAAGAAAAGATAAAATCTATTATCTGTCTCTTCTCATTCTTTCTATCATCGCTAATAGATCGAATTTTGATGAAATATCAATTTTTAAATATTAATTTAACACAAATTAAGTAAATAAAATAATAATATTATATTTTTATTTTAAAATCTATTATTCTCTATGAAAATGATATGGAGTATAGATTTATATTTAAAATTAAAAAAAAAAATATATATAAATAATTAATTTATTCATAAAATTGATCAATTTTAAATAGGTACATATGTCAAAATATGAGTAGTACTCTAATGATATCACATATCAAAGAATAACCAACAAATTATATGTTCAAGCCATATTTATTATAATAACAAAAAATAATAATTATAAAAAATTATCTTTCACTAATTTGAAGAACGTTATAAACACTCCTTCAAAATTTTAAATACTCCATAAATTTTTTTAAAAATTATGAATTAGTGTTGAACCATAAAATAAATAACATAAAGAAAATATAATAAAAATAAAAAATAAAGGAAGAAGAAGAGAACGAATTAAATACTATTAAAAAAACTGTTACCTTCGACGACAATGGCTCCCACGTGCACCAATGCTAAGACTCGATTCCAACCCAAACAAAATCTCTACAGCATCAATGATAAAAGAATTATTAGTAATTTGAATTAAAACAAATCATACATCATACATTGAAAAAAAGTAAGAAAGAATTATAAGTTCGTGGTATTTATAGAAAAAGGTAGAACCAAGATCTTCTTTAAATTTGAAAAAAAAAAAACTCAAGATTTTCATTTGATTTTATACTTATTTAATTTGAAGATACTATACGATTTTAATGACTAATAATAAGTTTGTGGTATTGATAGAATAAGCTAGAACCAATCTCTAAATTTGAAAAAAAAAAACTCTCACGATCTTCATTTGATTTTATACTTTTTTTTTAGTTTGAAGATACTATAAGATTTTAATAATTTGAAAAAAATAATGGCATATTTGTAGATATATATAATATGGCTTAAGGGCAAAATCGTCCAAAAATGATTTCCTCCTTAAGCCACACTTTAAGGTAGTATGATTATACTTTATAACTATGTATTTTTTGTTTTGTCTCTCTTCTCTATTTTACCAAGTCTCTTCATATTATTTACAGCCTAGCCAGAACATGTTAATAATCACATTTAGGTCAAACGTTCAAACACATTTTTCTTCACGTTCATTTACGTTATCAAAATCCCATCTTGATTTCATTTCTATCTCCACCATAAAACACAACATCCCCTTATCCCCTCACCAAAATATTCTATCATAAATTGTTCTTTCAAACATTTCCTCTTCAATCCCCAATTTTAATTTCAAGTATAATGAGTAGTATCGAAGTTGACATACAATTGTCGCTGTCGTGATCTTATGAAGATGATGAAATGTCCATATAGACAACCATTTTAGAAAATATATAAAATAAATATTCTAATCTAGGGGATTCTATTTTAATTTATTTAAAAAGTTTAAATTTTTTAATATAAAATAATTCAACGACACAAGTGCGAGCTTATTAAGCAAGAGAATATGATTCCACTATTAATTATTATTGAACTAAAAATATATATAATTCAAAGATTTTGACCTTTATTGTTCATATAATCATAGACGTTGTATTTATTAAAAGAATATCTATAGTCGTAATTTGGTTTGACACCACTTTATATTCAAAAGAATCTTAACTAGGTATGAGTTAAACTTGGAGATGGAAATCTTCTTTCAGTTCAATGATAATTGGTCGAGAAAAGAGTTTAAAAGAACTTCTAAAAACTAAAATAAGAATTAAAATATCCATTTATGATCAACTTCTAATAAGTTTTCGAGTTTTATATCTAATCTATCTCTTCACCTTAAAAAAAATAAGGCAGCTGCCCAACCCTCATACCAAAAGTTATTTTTATACTCAATAGAGAGATCATAGTTATGAAAACAGAACAATAATAAAAATAAAAGGTGAAAAAAAAAACATAGAGACTTATATGGTCTACTAACGATGTATAGACAAAAATATTTTATTAATTCAAAGATACAAAAATTGAAAATGTCAATCAAGAGAGCTAGAGTTTCAAGGGAGTTTATGTAATGTCACCCTCATATTAAATTTTAAAAGAGTTTATATAATGTATCATTATAAAATCTTATTATAAAATAAGGCCTAGATATAAAATTATAAAAAGTTACTCTTTTTTCGAAAGAAAGTGGGCGCCTCCAACGACTTAAATATTGAAGAAATGTGGAAATTGAAGTAGAGGAAAAGTGTATGCATATTTAAGCTTTATTGACCAAATAATGTCCCACTAATACTAACACACACATATCTTATTGAATTAAAAAATATCATTAATTTGAAAATAGGTATATTTATAATTTTTCAAAATAATGTATTCATTTCAAATAAATGAAAGTTAAATGCCGATTCTTAGATTTGACTTCCCCAGAAGTATGAAAGTATAAACCAACCACTTCTTTGTTGTACGGATATGACTTAGAGATTCCAATTCCGAGTGGATACCTTTTTTATATGAACTTTTGCAAATTATTTACTGTGACATTCAGAGTGTGCTGGCTGCCACTTGCTTTGATAGGACGTCTTCTAAATTGCCACAAATGAAACAAAAGCATTCAATTTCCAATTTGCTTTCTTGGCCTTACAACTTTGACCATTTAATTAGTTTTATTAATTATCTTTGAATATACAAGTTAGTACTTTATACCAATTCCGACTCTATATGCTATCAAACAACTGCAAGTTAGTTTATACCATGATATTTTAGAAAACCGAAATTTGTTAGTTTGATTTCGATTGATGGAAGAACCAATATAAAACATAAGCAAATCAAGTATATAAATACTCAAAGAAAATAAAAATATATTGATATTTAAATTTGATGGAATAACAAATTTAGATATGAAATATGAAATTATAATTATTATGGTACTTATGAGAAATGTTGTTTTTAGTTGATAAAATATGAATCTTAAAATCAATTTGGAAACATGATAAAAAATTTAAAAATGCAAGTTCTAATTGAAAGCAAAATCGAAAATTAAACAAATAGTTGTGTTCTTTATTAGACACCGGTTTGGACCTAATTGTTGTTGAAATATCGAAGATATTGATTTGGTTGCCTATTTGACACAAAACTAACAAAAATTGATTGAAATCACCTCCGCTTCCCCGTAATTATATTTCAAAAAACTTACATTTTATTATTTATCTAATTACTTTTTATTTTTGTTTCAAAACAATATTTTATTCTCTCCATAACTAATTTAGCCTCTCATAATCATAATTTTATTTTTCTTGCAATCTTTTTTTTTTCATCCAAACACAAATTATCATTTTGTCAACATTATATTCACCGTAAACATAAATAATAATCTCTCAACTATCATTTTCACTCCTATTTTTCGACGTCTAACTAAAAAAACTATCTATTATTTAAAACTCTTTCCTTTTTAAGACGCCAAAAATGCTTTGCACCAAAAGAGAAGATGTACTTTTACTTATAGAGATGATCTTAAATCTTTTTTTTCTTTAAAAAAAATTTAAAGCCAAGATAGAATTTTGTCTTCTTTTTTCTATTTTTTCTTTTATACAAAATAAAATGAACCAAGTTTAGTAATAACGCAAATGTATTCGGGAGTTCAAATACACCGACCTCCGTTCTAAAAAAACATCTATGTTTGGATACTTATTAAGATAAGGGCTTTCCAAGAATGGTTTGGTATGAGTGGAAGAGAGGTGTTTGAAGGGGTTTGGAAAGATTTAAAGGAAATAAAACTTGTTTGGTATTAATGGTTTAGATGAAATAAACAAAAAAACAATTTGTATAAATTGTAAGGAGTGACTAGGAATCAAATGACCGTTTGATAACGTTCTCGTTTCCTGTTTCTTGTTTCTGTTTCTAATTTTAGTGAAGTTTTGAGAAACTACAAATTGTTGTTTCTACAGTTCCGTTCCCTATGTAAATACAATGATTCCTTCTTTTCTTTTTTTGAAAGGTTTGCTTGTGTTGTGCTGGTTTTGTGGATGCTTATTTTGTTTTTGACCCAATTAACGTGTTGCTCCCAGTTTTTCCAATATTTTCATTTATATATTTTATTTAATTTCTTAACTTTTTCTTATTGTTATATTTATTATTTGTGATTCATTAGTAACATTTAAAATAGGTATATTTATGTTATTTAAATTCAATTTATATATTTTTTTAACAGTTCAATTTGTATATTTTATATCTAAATTGAAATATAAAATTTAATTTTGTAATATATTATTTTTGGAGTATACTTATATGCATACTTTTTAAATTTTTAGCATACTCGGAGTTGGTTGGAATACTTGAACATATACATTTTACTCATTAAAACACATATTTAGCCTCATTTTAATAGTTTGGATCAATTACAAGTTCAAAATAAATATAATTAAGTTTGATTTTAGTCAATATTGTTTTAGATGAACAATCGACTGATAACCTACCAAATTTATGATTAATTTTGCATTTAGATTATTTTTTTTTTTAGATAAATATTTTTATTTTTATAAATTTAGATAAAATAACTAATTCATATTAGATCAACGTAAACTTTTAATATATATATATATATATATATATAATATTTTAATGCGTGTTATATAATTTTATACCTGTTAAGCTTTAAAAGAAAAAAAAAACTTTAAAATATTAGAAACAAGAAACATGAAATAGTTATGAAACAAGTTTAGTTTCTGTTTCTTATTTTTTTAAGAAACAAGAAATAGAAATAGTTATCAAACATATTCTTGTTTTTTGTTCTAAATAAAAACAGGAATGAGAAACAAGAATTATGAACAAGAAATAAGAAACGAGAAACGAGAATGTTATCAAACGAGGCCAAAGTGACAAAAAATCTTATTTGATAAGAAAAAAATGAAAAGAAAAATAAAAAAGAAAAAGAAAATCTTTTTGATAATTTTGACAAGTCAAGGGATATTGTAATAAAAGAAAATTTGGGTTGTAGTCGGGATTGCACCCCATCATGGTGTGAAGTCACATATATATTATTTTTAAAATTTGTTTTATAATAAATATAAAGTTAGAAAAAGAGATGAAATTTGTGATATAAAAATTATCATACGGGTGATATCATGGTAGGGGTGTAGCTTGAGCTACACCCAAAATTTTCGTTTGTAATAAAGCGATAAATTTGGCATAAATCTAGTGCTTTGTTTTTATTTTTGAAAAATAAGCTTATTATTTTTTTTTTTGAAAAGTAATGATCCATTAACTTTCAACAAATATACAATATTTATTTTTAAATAAGTGTAATCACGTATGTCCCTAATTTAAACACTGGAAACAACCAATAAGTAATATCACGGGTGAATGACAAATGTACAATATTTCAAAATACCAAATCCTATTTTTAAAAAATAAATTTGACAAATATTCTAATAAATCTTATAAAATATATAATAATATTCAAATGTTTAATCTAACTAATGGTAAAAAATATGTCAACAATATTTATTCAAAATATTAAAATTTTTTTTAGTACAAATTAAAATAGAGAATTACATAAAAAATTATTGAACTCAATTAAATGACAGTGAAATACCAAATTTTAAAATTAAACTTATAAATATAGTATTAAAATGATTGTGAGATGAAATACAATTCACATCCCACCAAATAAAGAAAAAAAAAAAAACTAGTTAAAACTCCTCCCCTACTGTCTCAATAAACCTGCCTGAAAAAATCATGTGAATTGAATATTCAAAACGGAGAATCTTTAATTCGTACTATAGATACCTTTGAAAAAGAAAAGAAAAGCGGGACCCACCAAAATCAATCAATAGGGTGGGGCCCATAACAAACTAATTGGGGATTTTAGTGGTGATCCCTCTGGCCAGGGCTAGATTCCAAATTCACCTCAAGATTCTGCATGTACTATTCATATTGCACGTGATGCCATGTGACACAATCAAACAAACCATCTTGCCTCGCGCTAATTTCGATCCTCACCATTGCTTTTCTATTCAATTATATGTTTTTTTTTTAGTATTTGTGATTATCGGGATTAGCTTGTAGCCACGTTAACTAGGGAATTTTGCATGTATAACAAAAAAAAATGGTAAAATATTTTCTTAAAACAAAAAATAATTCATTTGTAGAAGAAAATTTAAATTGACTTTTATCACTTGTTGAGTTCTATTAGTGATAGAATTCAATCAATTATAAACTCATTCTATCAAGATGAATTATTTTCAAAATTCTGCTACAAATATAATAGAAGAGATAGAATGTGCTGTTGATGGTAGATATTCTAATTATTATAGATCAAATCCATACATGGATAACTTTAGTTGAAGAATCTCCACCTTATTAATGTGGGATAATTGCACTACAAGTGAATATCACCACATATTGGGAAAGCATTTTGGGTAGGATCGTTATTTGGGAGGCTCATAATCCACATGGGTTCTGATACCATATTAGAGAACTGAAGTTCCACCTCAAAACCAATTGACAATGAAGGGAATAATTCATATTCTTATAAATATGTTGAAGAATCCTCATCTTATCAATGTGGGATAATTGCACCACAAGTGAGTATCTCCAACAAAGCATTAGACAGTAACATATCCAACAAAAGTATGTGCAATTCTATTACAAGTTGTAAGAACATAATCGATATCCCTATAATAAAATTGGGATGTTAGCTTTTAATTTCATCAAATAACATATCAAGGTGCTAACTTGGACCGCACCCTTGTGAATTTATAGCATATTCACGAGGTCGATTGCGTTCCAAATAACATCCTCATTGTTTTGGCCGAGAGAATACCAGCATTCCCATTCTTGTAGGAAGTTGCTGCAAAAACACGAACCTGCCTTCTCCATTTCTCATAGTTGCACCAAATCTCAAAAACTATACAAACACAGGCGTAAAAATTGAAAGATAAAATTTGTTAATTAAGGTCTTGAAAATCATTTTATTTTTTAGTTTTTGAAACTTTAGTTTACAACAATTATTTTATCATTTGAGATTTTTACTTTAATATCTATATTTTACTTATATTTTTAAAATGAAATCAAAATTTTGAAACTAAAAAAAAAAAGTAGTTTCCGTAACTTTATTTTAATTTTTGAAATTTAATTAGAATCCAAAAGGAAAAGTGAAATCATTTGTAGGATAAAAAATTAATTTTAAAGTTTAAAGGCGAGAAAAAAAAGGGCTTTGTTTGATAACATTTACTTTATCTACCTTTGGCTTTTATTTTTAAAAATTAAACCAATTAATTTTTTTAATTTTTTTTTTTTAAATTTATGAAATTTGATTAGCATTCACTTCAATCTCAAAAATAAAAAACAAAGAAAAGAAATGGTCATCAAACGGATTTAAAATGATTATTGATGATGACGACTGTATTTTTTTTTTGAATATATATCGGGGGAAGGAGACAAATATCGATTATCGGGTTCGAGCCTATTTCACAAGTGTTGAACTGGTTTACAACAAAGCCACTAACCCATTCGGTGACGGCGGCTGTATTTGATTGGTCATCTGAGTAGAGTGAAGAATCAAAAACACATTTCTCTTAATTAGATTCAAAAATAGGTTACTGAATTAATTTCTCTGCTATATATTAAAACATTATCGACCCGATAGTGATACCCTCCTCAAATAATTTCTGTACTGCGGGGCCCACGTGTTATTTCGCGCACCACAAATATGGTGAAGATTCCGGAATTCTAAAGCGGGGAGCCAAAAGCCAAAAACCAAAATCCAAAATTCCAAAAAGGCTTTCGGCCTCCGCCACAGCTCCGCCGCCGCTTCTCTGCCGCCGCCGCCGGCCATGGCCATTTCTTATGCGAACGCCGATTCTATCACCGCTTTTCTCATCAAGGATCATCACCATCACCATCACCTTTCTTCTTTCTCCATGCTGTTTAGCTACCTGCTGTTTCTCCTTTTGTTTTCGTCTCCTCCCACCGCTTACGCATTTACTGGTATATTTCATTATCTTCCTCTTTGGATTCATCTCGATACAGCTTCGAAATGGAAAATGGATGTTTCTTCGTGAAAATACACGAAACTGAATCGAAATCAATACGAACCACTCGTTTATGATTTTATAGCAAGATAACGTAAATGATAAAATTACACTCGCCGTTAATGATTTCTTGTAAATCGTTTGTTCTGATTGCTGTGGATTCATGTTTACTCCGAGGAATATACAGATCTGTTTCTTCTCCATCGAGTTTTCTATCATTCGTTACATCGTATATATTGTATGATGCTCATAGAAGAGGTCAGATTTTCGTTTCTTTTCATTTTTGCGTTAGGAATAGTCTGTTTGGTTGAGTACTTTCGCTGTTGCGTAGCTATCTCATCAGCTTTTATGTTATCATTGGAAATTATTCGTCACGTTGGTGAACGATTGAATATCGAGAACTGAGAATGTTTTATTCAAAATTTTCAGGAGATGTAGCCGAAAATTCGAAGAACAGAAGAGCTGATTTGTTTGTGGAAATTCTCAAGGACGAAGCAGTAGGTAGATTGAACGAATTAGGGAAGGTAGTGGACCACGACCTCTTTTTTTTTTCCCCTCTTTTTGCTAACTACAATATGTGTGCCATTGCAGATGTTTGGTAACTATTAAATTTCGTGAATAATTCGACGATTTGTATGTGTATCTTCGTTTCTTGTATATGATTCTGCTCTAGTTTTCTATCCATAATATAAAAATGGTCATAACTTGTGTTGACTGCGTAAATTTATAATTGGTATTCATACCTAAGAAAGATTTATGAGGTTGAGTGTTTGGTTTGTTTTGTTTAATATTCCCTTGTTTATAAAAATTGTCCTGCAATTTTATATAACTTCAATTTTTAGAAGGCTTATTGGAATTTTCGATGGAAAGATTCAGGGCTTATTATTGAAACTTTAATATCTTTAATTCCCCATTTTTTTCCTCTCTGAAGATTTTTACCTTGGTTACTTCCCTTTTCAATTATCAAACTCTTCATTCTTTGTCGTACTCCATTTATTATAGCATAGTCCATGAATAGTTGTCCTCCCCTTCCCCCAGATAAACCTGCTGAATTCCAGAGGTTGAGTTCTAATCCAACTTAAAACTGTTCGATGGTGAGTTTCCTGTGTTTGTTTGTGTTAATTATTTCCAGTTGGTAACTCAGAGTTATCTTATAATTTTCTGCAATTATCAGGTAAGTGATGCTAATCGCTATCTTGAGAGGACGTTCTTGAGTCCAGCTTCTATCAAAGCAAGATTTCTTCTTCAAAAATGGATGGAGGATGCTGGATTGAGAACGTTAGATTTCTGCATTTACGTTACTTCAAGTTGTCTTAATATTGTTATTGATTCATGTTCTTGAACATTTTCAGGTGGGTTGATGTCATGGGCAATCTACATGGTCGAGCTGAAGGAAGGAATGCAAGTGCTGAAGCATTACTGATTGGTTCTCACTTGGTGATTATTTGACTTCCTCTAAGCAGAAGCAAGAATTTATGTTGCATATCAAGCTGAGAATTGAACTATCTTTTTTC
Organism: Sicyos edulis; assembly: GCA_036507275.1. Taxonomy (NCBI): domain Eukaryota; kingdom Viridiplantae; phylum Streptophyta; class Magnoliopsida; order Cucurbitales; family Cucurbitaceae; genus Sicyos; species Sicyos edulis. Next base: position 37,119,782 of record CM071853.1, read on the forward strand.
CCTGTAGGATACTGTTGTTGATGCTGGAAAATTTGACGGCGCATTAGGCATAATATCTGCTATTTCTGCTTTGAAAGTTTTTTATATGAATGGGAAGTTAGAACAGTTAAAGAGGCCGATTGAGGTTTGAGTTACTTACTTTCTCATTAGCAATAGTGAATTTAGAAGAAATAATTTACTTGTTCCTGATCTCTTCCTCCAATTTTTATCATCTGAGCAAATTTTTTCTGAAATATTTTTTATCTTGAGTAGGTTGCAAGAAAAAAAAATTACTTTAAAGTTTTGTGAAACTTTTTGATGGGCTATCAAATGGAACTCTTAGTTTGCATATCTTAGCGGAAACAAGCAGGGATATTGCTGGTTCTGATACATGACAAAATTTTCTACCTTGTCACATTTAGTCATGATCAACCACAAAATTATGCAGGTGATTGCTTTCAGTGATGAAGAGGGTGTGAGGTTTCAATCAACCTTCTTGGGAAGTGCAGCTATTGCTGGTATTTTACCAGCTTCGTCATTGGAAATATCAGATAAAAGGTTTTGTTTTGTAATTTCAAATTCTATGGATGCACATCATTCATAATTACCTGTTTATTGATAAATATTACTTTATCAGTGGCATGGCGATTAAAGATGTAATTATGGAGAGCGGAGTAGAGATAACAGAGGAGAACTTGTTGCAGCTCAAGTATGACACCAAGTCTGTCTGGGGATATGTTGAGGTATGACTTTGGGTGCTTTTCTGAATTTGTAGTATTTGTTCTCCATTTAAAACTTAATTATTAGAACTGGGTACGATAATTAGTACTTTTCAACCATTATGAGAACATTATTATTTTCTTTGACCTTCAGGTTCATATTGAACAAGGACCTGTACTTGAGTGGTCTGGTTTTCCTCTTGGAGTGGTTAGGGGCATTGCTGGGCAGTCACGACTAAAGGTACGCGAGTTAAAAAACCTGGAGGGGACTGAGAAATAATACTTGCTCAATGCTAATTCATTGAAAGAGTTGTGACTCTTCTTTGAAATGATTGCCACACACTTGATGGCAGGATCATAACATTTTGAAATATTAATGGTCATGTTTCTTGAGCCCTCGACCACTAACTTGCATATCAATGGTTGAGAAGCATGCTTTTGTTTAGATTCTTACTCCTAGAGATGAACTTGATGTCGTACTTTAACCCGACCAAAGGTCGAGGATTGGACCTTTTTATTTCTCTGAAAAGCTGTAGTATTCGCCCACCTTGACCTAGTACTAAAACTAAAAGTCACACGATACTGAATATTGTGCATAATTTGCTTACTTTTTTACCTTCTTCTGAAATAATGATGCCGTAGTGAGGTCTGTGGTAAATATAAATTCTTTTTAACATGCAAGAGTATTATTGATGATGAATTTCTTATGTTCGCATTTTACCATTTCACAAACTGACTAGCAAAATTTATAATTTAGTTGCGGTCACTGATGCGTAAAACTTAAAAGAAATCTAACTTTTTTGTTTCATGAAAAAATAACTGGATTTTTATTTAAGTTAGGATGTGAATTTCGTTTGATAGAGCGATACATGCACAAAGATTGCAGGTTACAGTGAGAGGCTCTCAGGGGCATGCCGGAACGGTTCCAATGTCTTTGCGCCAGGATCCCATGGCAGCTTCAGCTGAATTGATTGTACAATTAGAAAAGCTATGTAAGCAACCAGAGAGCTACTTATCTTTTGATGGCCATTGCACCGATTCTACCTTGAAGTCACTTTCCACATCCCTTGTCTGCACGGTTGGAGAGATATCAACATGGCCCAGTGCAAGCAATGTCATTCCAGGCCAGGCAAGGATTTGATACAGAGCCACTACGTACCCCTTTTTACCGAGAAATTTTTAATGTTTGACATGTTTCAACAGGTGACCTTCACTGTAGATTTACGCACTATTGACGACATAGGACGAGAAGCCGTAATTTATGAATTCTCTAATCAGGTACATAAAATTTGCAGTAGCCGATCCGTCTCGTGCAATATTGAACGTAAGGTGTGTATCCTCCTCCATCAAGTTCTTTTGTCCACATTTATCATTTTGTTTCCATTACGGACCTATAATATGTCGTGTTTGTTCCTTTCAGCATGATGCAAATGCTGTAATTAGTGATTCCGAGCTCAGCTCGCAGTTGAAATCAGCAGCTTCTACTGCACTTAAAAAAATGGTTGGCGACATTCAGGAGGAAGTACCTATATTGATGAGTGGAGCAGGGCATGATGCGATGGCCATGTCTCATTTGACAAAGGTTTGTTCTCAACTTACATACCATAATTCATAAAGTTCTAGTTTTGCACTTGCATCGACATGGTTATCGATGATGCTAACGAGAGAATTGGCAGGTGGGAATGTTGTTTGTCCGATGTCGTGGTGGCGTAAGTCACTCCCCCGCTGAGCATGTACTGGATGATGACATTTGGGCTGCTGGTTTAGCTGTCTTGGAATTTCTAGAAAACCATCTGTAACAATGTAGCCTTTATTTATCGTACGCAAAACTAGTTAGGGTATGTTTAGTATAAGTGCAACATGTTAATTCAATTGTACAATCCATCTTTATTTCCACCTCCCCTTCCTCTAAAACACTAATAAATTATGGTTCTGTAAATTAAATTTTTACAATCCATTTTCGTGGGTTGTATTGAATTCAATCATTTTCTTATCATTCAGGCCTTATTTGTTTTTTTTTTAAAAAAATCTCTGATTTGAGGCTCTGGCTTCCTAATTTCCAATTCATATAAAGAGTGGATTTCATTAAAAGGAAAGCAAAAGCTGGATGAAACCATTCTTCCAAATAGAAGTGAAATTATGTTAAATAGTTGTGTTTATTATTACAACATTACAGATCAAACTGCACAACAGTTAAACCAAGTGGAGTGGTAAGACATGACGATAATAATTTTAACAATTCTTCCAAACATACTCTAAGCTATTCAGAAATTGGGTTAAACGTAATGAACCTTGAATCCTGTCCTATACTAACCAGCTTGTTTCCAAATATGCACCGAACTATTCAGAAATCGGGTTAAATGTAACTAACTAACTGCCTCGGATCCTTTCCTAAACTAACCGGCGGGCAATAAGAAACTTGAATCAGATGGCTGCCTTTTACTTTATAGTGAGAGGGGAGGGTGCCAATTGTTGCAACTGATGAACAACATGCGACATTCGAGGGCGCATGGATGGGACATGTTGTGTGCAAGCATATACAAGGTCCACCACCTTCTGAACATCACCAGCCTCCGGAATTTCAGAAGTTGAAGTGGTCGTTATATGAGGATCCAAGAGATCTAAGTAATGATGAGCCATCACGAGAGGTGTTGCCCATTCGAAAATACTCTGCCAACCAACTGAATCAACTGGCTGTGCAGGCCTTCGACCGGTCACAATTTCAAGCAACAACACTCCGAAACTGTAGACATCGCTCTTTGTTGTTAGCTCGTTTCTGTAGACAAATTCAGGAGCAAGGTATCCATAGGTCCCTCCTGCCATCACAGTTCTCTCGTGCATCATTACTTCATAGGCAACCAACTTTGACAGACCAACTCCCATCAGATGGGCACCAAATTCTTCATCGAGAAGTACATTACTGGAGCGGATATCACGATGTACCACGTGCGGCTTGACCTTGTCGTGAAGGAACCTGTATAGAAAACATGAAAGATGACAGTCAGTTAATAAGGACGAGAAACAAGGTTGGGTTATTAATCGAAGTAAATTGTACATACGCAATCCCTTGGGCAAGAGTCGTTGCAACTTTCATTCTCATAATCCAATCTAAGCTTCGACCACCTCTTGGTACATGGTGAAGCCATCTATCTAAGGGCCCATTAACAATAAATTCATAAACAATGTAGCGGTCGCCATGGTCATAGCAGCATCCTTTCATGGCAACCAAATTTGGATGACGAAGTTTAGCAACTCTTGCAATTTCAGAATGGAACTCCTTTTTCCTCTGAAATCTGGACTTCTTTAACCTTTTGATTGCAACTCTTGAGCCATCAGGTAAAAGCCCACTGTATGTACCACCAGTTTTCGTATCTCCAAGAAGACGATTTCCCTCGCTGAAGTTTTTTGTAATCGATCGTAGCTCTTCTTTGGTAAATACCTTCCATGAAGGCGGTACCAATGCAGAAGCTGCATGATTGGATGGCTTTCGAGACTTCCTCCGCTTTTTGCTCCTCTTGTAGGCAAGCAACCAAACCACCACAGCAAACATCGTGCAAAATATCAACCCACTCACAACAGCTAGAATGACTATATACTCCTTGTGGCAGTGTATATGATGGCATCTATCATCTGATACATAAAAACAAAAATATAATCTCGGTGTGGATTACAAAATCTCTCAATGGCTAAACTACCAAAGAACGAAAATACCACATCTTTGACTCATTTTTTGTGTGGATATCCATGAGTGTTGAGGTCAGCTTACACACACCATCACTATTTTCACGGCACAATTCTTAGTTCTTATTATATTTGGTTGTCAAGATAGGTGGCTACCTTGAATTGAACCTATAACCTCTAGGAAATTTAAAGTCCTTATTCGACCATTAACCATCATGAGCGGTCCAATGGTCAAGGAGGGTCTTGAGGAGCTAAAAGGTGATGTGTTCAATCCATAGTGACCACCTATATATAAAAAATCCCTTATTTGTTTTTTCTTTTTTGTTTCTCTCTATTTTCCCTAGTGTGTGTGTGTGTGACTATGTGGGGGGTATGGGTGGGAGAAAGGGAGAGAGAGAGCTTGAGTGGAGAATATACAGGGTTAACCATGATGCATAATGTGACCAGAATATCCAAGATGATGCCATACCTATATTTATCATGCATATAAAAGAATGAGAACTGTTGCATTTCTCATCCTTAAGGAATGTCGTTGTTGATCTTCCAAATATCAAAGTACATGTTTCAACTGAATCATTCATGCGGCAGGAGTTGTTTTTGCAATTAGAATCCAGAGCAGTGCTGGGAATAATGGAATCGTTCCATTTTGAAACATTATCCGACCACTTCCAAACAAAATCATTCGAAGAATTGAACGCTCTGCCACCAACCCAACAGCCACCAAGAGTTTCATTACACAGATTTTGTGCAAAGCTAAGATCCTGATATGTTACTAGTGCTGCCAAGTTCCCGCCATAACCATTACATTGGCTCTCTGATTCATTCCATACTTTAGGGATCGACATTAAACCATAGCATTTATTCTTGTTCGGACTAACAGACCATCCATCAGGGCACCATCCTAGCCTCGAAGAAAAGAATACAATTAAAGGATACCATATTGTAACCACAGTATAACAAAGACAAATGAAGTATGAAGACAATTTCTCATATGGATCAGTATGCTTGAATGCAAGGAAGAACAGAGGGAAAAAAGAGTAGGACTTGAAAGTGAAATAAGACATGTCGCATAATAATAATCAGCTAAGACCCTTAGCAAACTGGGAAATTGGAGTTTCGCTCCACTTTATCCAGGGTAACCACGACAATTCCTAGACTAGGAACCGAAAGACATCGGAATAATGGAGACACCGAAGGTGCGAACTTGTGACCTTGAGGGAAGCACACCTTCAAAGTCCCAAGCCTTTGACCACCGTATCACCCCTTGAGAACAAAAAATTCTTTCATATTGAGAAAGAAAGAATCAAGTTACCAAACTCTTGGAGGCAAAATAACAATTCTAGAAGCTAACCGTATACCTTTTGGGTTTTCATTTCTGGAAACAACCGAATCCCCGTTTACAGACTGGTTGAACACCTAAACAGCCAAAGGAAACTTCATGAGTTAATTCCCCAAATCCGAGGCAAAACATTCAATCCATTCCATGGAAAAGCCAAAACAACAATACAAAAACAAGATAAAAATCAGTGATATAAAATTTCCTTACAGTGTCCGAAGCGCCTATTCTGGACACCCAAATCAACACCAAAAGCGGAAGAAATTGCAGAAAAGTCGATTTCACCTCTGTCGGAGCCATAACCATAAACCCTAAGCACGAAAACTCCAACAAAGATTAGCCAGAAAGAAAAGTCCGTATTATAACAAGATCGCGGAAGGAACAACACTTCCACAAGACCTAATTAACACAGAAATCAACTCTCCTAAGCGATTCAAACAAATAATTTCACACAGTACAGGTAAAATCGAAAAAAAACAATCAAGAACATTCACAAACAAGATTTGGACCAAAATCACAACACAGCGGTGATAGCGAGATTCGGAGGATGAAATTGATGACGAAAACATTTGAAAGACTTACGAGCCGACAATGCGTAGACTTTGAAAATACGAATTTAGATCAGTTGATTGAGCCTTTTGTTCTCGTCGTCTTCATCTCCAGAAATTTCAGCATTTCTTAGGAATTTGAAGAGAATTGATGAAAATGGTGAGATGAGAGCGAAAAGATTTCGAAGGGCTCATTGCACAGAGCAAAACCCCATTGGAGTGAACAGTGAGGAGTAGTTTCACAGTTAAATGAGGTCTACCAGCTCTGACCAAAACCTTTTCTTTTTATTTATTTCTTATATTGTAATAATAATAAATCCAACTCATTTATCTGTAATAACATGTTTGACCCCTACATTTTTGCACTTATAATTATTTTTGTAATAAAAATACGATCTTTTTTTTTTTAAATAGTCTTTCACATTTTTAAAAGTTGCACTCTGTTAAAGAATATTAATGGTTTAAATGAATTCATTAGTAAATAAACAAATCGAGAAAAAAATAACCATCTTAAAATAATCAAGTTTAATTTGTAAAAAAAAAAAGTTTAATTTGTAAAAAATAATTTTAGTTTCATATTATTAATAAATTTTAGAAAATATTACCTAAACCATGCATGTATCATATGATTACTTCAATCTTTTAATTTGATCCATTAATTTTCAAGTATAAATTCTTAGATGAAAAGTATAAGTTTTTATAAGTATCTTTAAATTTGAGTAGTTTAAATATAATGTAATGAGTACTTGTACGAAAATTTTGTTTGAATAAAATTATTTTGGATAAATTAAATGAAAATTTTGTTTGAGAAAAATTGTTCGTAGGACATATTATGATAAAACTTTTTTTAGATAAGCTTGTCTAAAATGTAGGAAAAAATGTTATTTTAGAGAGAAATTGTAGAAATTTTTTGTTTAGAAAAAGTTTTTTCTGCTATAAATAAACATGGTTAAATTTTATTTCATGTTCCTTTCCCAAATTCCCCGTGACCATGCATGCCCCAAGATTATAGGAATTAAATAATAAAAAGAAATTAAAAATTGAACGAAAATGACATGTACCGACCAAAATAAATTCAACCAAACAACTTTATTAAGACTGTATAAGGCCCAATGGGATACACGATATCGATTCAGAAAATAAAAGAGAAATGGTAATAGATGACATATTAAACAAAATAATTATGACCATATTTATAATTATTTTTTAAATTTGACTAATTTTGTAAACTTTTCAAAATAAAAAAGAAATAAGCCAGAGAGGGGATTTATAGACTCACAAGCCAGAGAGGTGCCTATGTTATGAGCCTAAGCCGAAAATTGGTTAATTATGAGAAAATTAGCTAACAGTTTTCTTATAAAGATTATCAGTTCTATTCACAGCTTGTCGACTATTTCCACAGGATCCGCTATTGAATCATATAATATGAATGACAAAAAGTTTTGGAGTAAATTAATTCTTTAAGTACTTGTAAAAAAATTAATTTTTAAATAACTGGTATAGATTAAACTTATAACCTTTTAATTGATTAGTATTCTTTCGATTATTAAGACCACGTTTAATAACTATTTCGTTTTTTGTTTTTAGTTTTTCATTTCAGATTTTTGTCTTAAAATAATAAAAATCGTATATATTTGATAACTCATTTAAGTTTTTGTTTTCAAATATCACTTTTTTTTACTATTTATTATGTTCTTTTCATACTTTTTTTTTAAACAAAAACAAAAAGTTGTTTTTTAAAGTTATTGTTTAAGTTTTTAGAATTTTTTTAATATTTTAAAAATATTTTTGAAATTTCAAAAACAAAAATTTGTTATCAAACAAATCTGTTTTTAAAAAAAGTAAAAATAAAAATAAAAAACGAAATAGTTATCAGATGGAGTCTAAACTATTCAAGATTATTAGAGATGTTCACAGGGTTGGATGGGGTTGGGGAGTGCCCTTCCCGTCTCCATTCCCACCACCAAAATCATTCCTCATCTCCACAAAATTCACCGTTTTATTTTTATTTTGTCTTTTTCTAATCTTAATTTTTATAGGTAGTTTTAAATAATATTTTCAAATAAATAATTTTTCATGGAAAATATATATATAATTTCAATTAGATAACTAATTATTATAAAAAGTATGCATTTGAATAAATATTTTTACAAACAAAATAGTATAACTAAAGATTAAATTAGTAGGAAAATTATTTGTAAAAATAATAAAATAAAAATAAAATGTAAACGAGGTAGGGATCGGAAAAACTGGGATGGAAAATACATTCCCGTCCCCGTTTACGTTGCATGAATTTTTTTCATTCTGCTCACTCCCCCATTCATCACCTAAACGGGGATTCAGTGCCTTGTTCGGGCCGGGTCCCCACGGGAGAATAGACATCTCTAACAATGATTACCGATACCAACTGCATTGAATAATTTTTGAAAGATGAGGTCTTAGAGTTTGAAAGTTTGTTGAAGCCCAAGTTTCAAGAGTTGTTACAAACCATGAAGAGAAGATTTATGCATGAACTACACCTGTCTAAAAAACGATATACATGAAACTTCCCTCATTCATAATCAATCAAGGCAAGAGTCACATGAGCCAAAATGGCTGAAATATACACCATGATCAAAATAACTGACACTCAAAAAAAAAAAAAAAATCTTCCGTTACAAAACTCTACCCCCAAACCACTCCTATAAATCAAACCCCCACAAATACATTCCTCCTCCACATTATTATCAAACAAGTACTTCCATATATCTTCAACCATGTCCGCTCCGCGACGTTGTTTTCGGGTCGCCCTCGCGGTCGTTCTCGTGCTGTTGCGATGTTGGAAGGAGACGTTGTTGGTTTTAGCACAAAATGAGGTTTCGGGGATTTTCGTGTTTGGAGACTCTCTTGTGGATGTTGGGAATAATAACTTTATACGGTCAGCTGCGAGGGCGAATTATTACCCTTATGGAATTGATTTTCGTGGTGGTCCTACGGGGAGGTTTTCCAATGGAAAAACTGTTGTGGATATGTTTGGTAAATTAAATTAATTAATTAATTGTTGATTTTTTTTTTTTTTTTTAAAAAAAAAAATTTGAAATGATTTGCAGTGGAGATGCTTGGAGTTCCCAACGTTCCAGCTTTTGCGAATCCGAATACTTCGGGAGATCGAATACTTAACGGCGTTAACTACGCTTCCGCTGCTGCCGGCATCCTTGATGAGACTGGCAGACACTATGTATGTTTTTTTTTTTATTTTATAAAGAGTTTTATTTATTTATTTACAACTTGAAGTTGAAAGTTCTACATTTTTCTTATTGTATTATATTTGTATTGGGCACTTGGCTTGATGAAATATAAAAAGAGTTCAAACTCTATTTAGAAGGGAATAAAGCTTGCTAGTATCCAAGCCTTTAAGAAGACAGAATCAATATCTATTAAAGATAAAAGCATAACTTAAGTAGTGTTAAGAGTAGCTAAACAAAGAATTATTACAAAACATGTCTTAATGCTTATACCCATTTGATTATTATTATCCATTTGTACATCATGTCAATTGAACCCAATTTTGGTAATTGGCATGCCCACTCGATCTATTGTGATGGGTCTAGAAGGCCCACTTTGAGTCGTGAGAGCCTTGAGCCTAGCCACCTTTCTAGACGGGTTTTGAGACAGGTTTGCCACCTTACTCATGTAGACGGGTCCGGAAGGCTCCTTGAATAGCGGGGAGCCTCGAGCCAAGTCTCTTCTAACCCATATGGTTGGATCAAGGGAGATCTCATGCTAATTTTTCCATCCTCGTTTTAAGAGTTCTTTTGCATTGTTATAAATTTCACTTATACCTATGCACTATTTTTCTTCAAAAGTTTAATAAATATATATGGGGATTAGACTCTCCAAACCTCTTAATTAAAAATATATATCTTCATCACATTGAATTTACATGTTGACAATCTTACTCAAAATAAGAGTTTCTACTTATGCTAGTTTTTTTTTTTTTTTTTTTTTTTTTTAATTTAGCAAACAAATAATCACTACACTCCTAAACAATATATAAATTTTAATGGGTAGAACTTCATATTCTAATCTCTAAATATAATAATACTTATAGGATTACAATATAAAAATATTGGTTATGCGAGTGCAGGGACAAAGGTTCAGTCTAAGCCAACAAGTAGTGAACTTCGAAAGCACTTTGAATGACTTAGGAAAATTAATGGGCAGTAGGAATCTGACTTGCTACTTATCAACGTCCATAGCTTTTGTGGCATTTGGAAGCAACGATTACATCAACAACTATCTCATGCCCAATCTTTATACTTCCAGCTTTAGATACACTCCCAATGAGTTTGCCAACCTTCTTCTCAACTGCTACACTCGTCAGCTTCTCGTTCGTCGCCTTTTATCTTTACAAACTCTTTTTTTAAAAAGCTTGTTTAGAATGAATTTTAAGTATTTAAAGTTAAAACTGCATGCATGCACAGACACTGCAAAGCGTGGGGTTGAGGAAGTTTGTCTTATCTGGAGTCGGGCCACTGGGTTGCATCCCAAATCAGAGGGCGACCAGAGCGGCACCAAGCGGGCGGTGCGTGGACAATGTGAACCAAATGTTGGGAGCTTTTAACGAAGGGTTGAGATCGTTAGTAACACAGCTAAATAGCCAGTACCCTGATTCTAACTTTGTGTACACTAATGTCTATGGTATTTTTGGTGACATCTTGAATAATCCTGAGACCTACGGTGAGATTATGCATTCAATACTATATATTCCAACTATGTCAAATAAGTATAAAAAATTAGGTTTTTTTAATAAATAAATTAGATGCAGAGTAGAGATTTGAACTGATAACTTGAATTGTGCCAAGAAAGGTTTAAACTAGCGTATGAAGTAAACTCCTATCCGTTGATAAAGTTTTCAAACTTTGGGAGATTTTGGCTAGCTATGGCCATACCTCAAGTGAAGGTAGACATTTTTTGTTGGATTGTTTTAATTAATTGGATTTTAGCATTGTGTTGCTATAAGTTTGAACATCTTTTACTTGCTTGACCTTTTTGGTTAAGTTTGGATATTCTAACCATTGGGTTTAGACGACATGATTTTGAGTAGATTTAAAAAAAAAAATATTAGATTTTGTTTGATAACCAAATATATGGAGAGAAAATAAACTTAAATTTTTTTAAATAAAACAGTTATCAGATAAGACCCAAATAATAAAAATGTCATGGCATTAATGAAAGGTTTAATGTGTGGTATAGGGTTTGGAGTGGTGGACACAGCATGCTGTGGAGTAGGGTTAAACAGAGGGCAGATAACATGTCTACCATTACAATTCCCATGCCTCAATCGCAAGGAGTATGTGTTTTGGGATGCCTTTCACCCAACTGAAGCGGCCTCCGCCATTCTCGCCGACCGAGCTTTCAGAGGTCCGCTCTCCGATTCCTACCCCATCAATGTCCAACAGTTGGCCCTCATCTAAATGTTTCTTTCTCTGATCACAACAAGAATTTCCAGATTTCCTGGCGCCGAAAGCGCCGGAATGTCCATATATGTTTTTATACTATCTACCATCATCTGTGTTTCTTATGTTGTTTCTCAAGTCAAGAAAGACCCCTATGAATATGAATGGGCAAGCCACTCTTGTTTCTTCTCTTCATCATTCTAAGAATGATTCGACTGATATATGCTGCAATATGATCTAAAGTAAAAGAGACTAAAATTGGAAACTAAATTTTGACAAAATGACTAAAATAGTATTTTAACTCTTAATATTTAAAGTCTAAAACTAAAATAAGCATTTTGAAAGTTACTAAAATGAGATGTGAAGTAAAGATACTAAAATGAGATGTGAACTTTGCATCAAACTTTCATCGTTATACTCGAAAAGAACCAGCTGGCGCCAACATGTTGCAAAGTAAACAATAAAATACGACAGAATTTACAAAAATTTCCACAATAATACAGAAACTAGAAAGCAAATAAGAGCCTTATAAATCAAAGAAAAACAATGTGTTTGGAAGTCTACTCTGGGCCACACTCACAGTTATAGCCAAATTAGTTGACTTGGAAGTCCTCGATTCTAACGTCAATCAGCTTTCAAATGCCATTTCTCTACAAAAATGGCCATTTTAAGCTTCTAGATACTAGACAAGCAATATAAATGTCAAGCCTTTGTGGGCCAAATCAACAATAAATGGCACACTACTCATCAGCATCAACAGTTTTAAGTGATTTAAATTCAATCTAACATATATTGGATCTAATTCTTATCCATTGCGATCTGCCCATTTCCATAGAAATCAAAATGGGTGATGATATTGTTCAGCAGCAGAGAAGCTATTGGTGGAGATGGAACAAACAAGATTTCTTACCAGAAGAATCCTTTCAGAGTTGGAGCAATTACCGGTTTGCTCTGTCGCGGACATGGTTTCGATTCATGGACCGTCTGCAAAGCAGATCGTTCGACGAAAATGAGATCGGAGAGCTTAGAAAACGAAGTGAAAATGAAATGAAACGGTGCCTTACATGGTGGGATCTCACTTGGTTTGGATTTGGGGCTGTAATTGGAGCTGGAATCTTCGTCCTCACAGGCCAAGAAGCCCATGAACATGCTGGACCAGCCATTGTTTTATCCTATGTTGCTTCTGGCGTTTCTGCAATGCTCTCAGTTTTTTGCTATACAGAGTTTGCTGTTGAAATCCCAGTTGCAGGCGGCTCGTTTGCATACCTCAGAATTGAATTGGGGGACTTTGCAGCCTTCATTACTGCAGGAAACATTCTCCTCGAAAGCGTTGTCGGTACTGCAGCTGTTGCCCGAGCTTGGACTTCTTACTTCACCTCGCTCCTGGATCGACCCAGCAATTCGTTGCTTATCCATACGAATCTGAAAGAAGGATTCAATCTTCTTGACCCCATTGCCGTTGCAGTCTTGGCGATCGCTGCAACAATAGCGATGATCAGCACGAGGAAAGCCTCATACCTGAATTGGATTGCCTCTGCAGTTAATACAGTGGTGGTTCTGTTTGTTATAATTGCAGGTTTCATACATGCTGATAAATCAAATTTGACTCCTTTTGTTCCATTTGGAGTTAAAGGTGTCTTCCAAGCTGCTGCAATTGTTTACTTTGCTTATGGAGGTTTTGATAACATTGCTACCATGGCTGAGGAAACAAAAAATCCATCAAAAGACATACCATTGGGATTGTTGGGATCGATGTCGATTATCACTGTGATATACTGCTTGATGGCATTGTCTCTGAGTATGATGCAGAAGTATACTGACATAGACCCAGGTGCTGCCTACTCTGTTGCCTTTGAGAGAGTTGGAATGAAATGGGCCAAGTATTTGGTGGCTCTTGGTGCTCTGAAGGGGATGACTACTGTTCTTCTGGTTGGAGCACTCGGGCAAGCTCGGTATATGACTCATATTGCTCGAGCCCACATGATTCCGCCTTGGTTTGCCCTTGTTCATCCAAAGACGGGAACTCCCATCAATGCTACTCTCTTGATTGCCATATCAAGTAGCTGCATTGCTTTCTTCTCTAGCTTGGAAATTCTGGCAAGCTTGTTGTCAGTCAGCACGCTCTTCGTCTTCATGATGATGGCAGTGGCACTTCTGGTCAGGAGGTACTATGCAAAAGGGGTTACTCCACGGCCACACCAGTTGAAGCTTTTCATTCTCCTGTTAACCATCATTGCTTCCTCCATGGCAACTTCTGCATACTGGGGGCTTTACCCAAATGGCTGGATAGGATACGTGGTGACCGTCCCGATTTGGTTTCTAGGGACTTTGGGGATCGCATTGCTTCTGCCAATGCAAAGAAAGCCAAAAGTTTGGGGAGTTCCGCTGGTGCCATGGCTACCGAGTTTGTCGATTGCGACGAACACTTTTCTCATGGGATCATTGGGTCCGGAGGCTTTTGAAAGATTCGCAATCTGCACGCTCGTGATGCTTATCTACTACGTTTTCTTTGGTCTTCATGCAACATATGATATGGCTCATCAACAAGACAAATTAACTACCCAAAAGCAGGTTAATGAAGAAATCACGCCCAGTGCAGGTCCCTAAGTTCATAAGTTGGTGGAGAATAATGTGGATTTCAGTTCCAGGGCAAACAAATTATCATTCTCGAGCCTGTTCCTGTTTGCAGTCATAAAGTTTCTCAGGAAACAAAGATCTAGTTAAGAATTATATGTATAAATACAGTTTGTTTGATCCTCTGAACCTGGTAATGAATTCTAGCAACTGATTCTCCTGCATAAAAATTCATGTTCTGTCAATGCTTCTAGTTTCCACATAACTTTTTTTTTTGGATAAGAAACAATAGTTTCTTATTAAATTAGTTTCCACATAACATAATGAGCTTCGTATTAAATTAGTTCCAGTTGAAGTATTATTTTGCTACAAGGGAGCTCAATTATGAACGAAATGTACTCAAGTAATGAATAGAAGTCATTACACCTACAAGAAACCTGGTTCATGACCTAAACTTAGGAAAGAAAAAACAACAAAATGATAAAGCCCTAGCAGTAATAATTCCACTGTCAATGTCTCTACTTATTGCGCTTGGCCGCACGCTTGCCCTGGCCCTTCTTAGGTGCTCCTTTACCTCGCCGCTTCAGCATTTCAAGCTTGGAAATACGCCTAGCAAAGTACATGGTGGTATAATCAGAATATTGGGGAAAATCTATTGCACAGAAAGATGCAACTAGAGGCGAAGGTAATTGAACCACGACATACAAAATTAACCACCAGTTTGCAACATTTAAAAGCTAAAGTAATTGATGTAAAATGTTGTTAATTTCCTCATATTCTTTTAGACAGATTGCAAACTATGTCCTTGCACTTTAGCTCATATACAAATATAACCCCTCCAATCTAAGCAACGAGCAAATATTACTCTTTTTTTAAAACCAGAAAATCGGAGCTTCACTCCAGTTCCTAGGCCAGACGCAGAGAATAATATCACATATGTCTCGAACCTGAGACTTTGAGGGGAGCATACCTTCAAAGTTCAACCTTTCGACCACCACGCCATTCCTTGGGGATGTGCAAATATTATTCTTGCTGACTTAATTCTTCATTAATATTAACAGAAAAGTTATTTAGAGAAAATGTGTCTGTTTTTTCTAGAGCATAAAAACTTATAATTTAAAAAAATGAGGAACAATCATGCACAAGCCCCTTATATGTACACACCTCCTAATATCACTCAATACATTGTTTTTTGAAACAACGGTAACCACACCCGTCCCTAAGCCAGACACCGGAGACATCGAAGGAGTAATGTAACAGGTGAGTCTTGAATCCAAGATCTTGAGGAGAGCATACCCTCAAAGCCCAAATCTTTAACCACTGTACCACCCCTCGGGAACTAATATCACTCAATACATTGGCTAAGAAAAACTACATTTTGATCTTATCATTATGCATAAAAATCTTGTGCAAATGGAATGTTTAGGTCATGGTAGTCACAAAGAGGGAGAGAGAGTACTCTTGTTCTTGTTGAGCCATGATGAGAGGATCATCCTTCTTGATGTCATATGGATACCACTGAGCTACTTTGTCGCCGATGAGTTTTTTGCGCAGAAGCTTGTGGGTAGATCGTTGACCGGTTGGGTTAAGTATGTGACCAAATATCCTTGCCCTTGCTTCTGTCACTCCCTTATTCACTGCTGCAGCAACAATACTCTTCAAGCTATTAGTAGCCATTCTCTCTTCCGTTCGGGTTTATCCTCTGTACTTCACCAGGGAAACATTCAAGAGGATTTTTTATTTTCAAAAGAAAATAATGTAACAATATGTTTTAAACATTAGAACCTTCAACCGGTGAAGTTTGTAAAAAAAATTGTACGAATTCCATTTAACCAACAAAAAAAAACCCAAAGCGTTATTTCCAGAAAGCAGAGAGCTTTCGAACAAGCAATTTTTTTTTTTTAAACAAAAGTAACTACGCTAGGCACCGGGAGACATCGAAGAAATAATGTCACAGTTGAGTCTCGAACCTAGAACCTTGAGGGGAGCATACCCTCAAAGCCCAAGTCTTCAACCACTGTGCCACTCCTTGAGGACTTTCGAACAAGCAATTAGTACTATCTGACACCAAACCTACAAAGACTTTCTCATCAGACAACAAAGATGATAAAGAATGTAAATGGACCTTCTGTCAAACCTGTAAATAGCAAGTTTCACTAACAATGTCAATACTTTCTTGGGAGCTTAAATTGCCCAGTAATATGAAATACTATTAGTTCCCGATTCCTATTCCAAAAAAAAAATCTCTGGGCGATACTCAATTCCGGAAAACTTCAGTAAATGAAGGTTCATAAAAAAAATCAGGCTGCTTAGAAACCAAACACTTTGACTTGACAGTCAATCATATCAAAATAGATCACTTTTCTAGTGACCTAACTACAATGGTTTTCTTGTTTTCTTTACTATCCGTGATTGTTTGAGTCAGGTTGGGCACACATCGACAAATGTCAAGGGATATACCATAAAATGTCAAAGAAACCATAGGAAATTAATTCCTAATAGGTGGTCACCGTGGATTGAACTCATCACTTTTCAATTTCACTGTGATAATTAATAGTACTTCATGCTTTCTAGGTGACGCGGTGGTCGAAGGCTTAGGTTTTGAAGGTGTGCTTCTCTTGTGACACTAATTTATAGATACCTCCCGTGTTGAGTCCCCAAGGAGTGGCACAATGGTTGAAAACTTGGGTTTTGAGGATATGCTGCCCTCAAGGTCCCAAGTTCGAAACTCAGCTGTAACATTACTTATTCGATGTCTTCCGGTGCCTGGCCTAGGGAGGAGCATGATTATCCTTGTATCAAAAATTAAAGATACCTCCCGTGTCTTCATTCCTTTAATGTCTCCCAGTGCCTGGACTAGGGACGGGCGTAGTGGTAGAGCGAAGCTCCGAATTCCCAGTTTAAAAAAAAAGAATTTGAGGGGAATAGAAGAAAACTCGAAGCCATAGTATTCAGTTTATGAATATGAAATTGTAAAACAATCAAACAGACTCCGCCGATTTTGTTCACAGAGAAGCAAAGTTGGGTGAGAACAATACATTACCGTCAAAACTCGCCATCTCAGACAGTGGCGAATACAAACTTGGACTGTAAATTAATTGAAATTACTGAAATGTATGATCTGAATGATCATTCATCATCCAATGAACCAAAAACACTTCCGACAGACTCACCGGAGCCCTAAATCCATCGAACCATTACCCTACACGAAATGAAATATCCAAAATCAAGGGCAAAAATCGACTTACCACTGAAACTGAAACTGCCAATTAGGAAGCGCTTGGTGTGGAGAGCCTGATATCGTCAATCTACAGAGCGGAGAATTCCAGACTCGTCTTTCTTAAGACCTCTTTTTACACGAGTTTTTTTTTTTTTTTAGTACTCTTTTTACAGGAGTTGATTTGGTTTGGTTCTTGATTTCTCCCTATGCAAAAAACCGAACCAATCACTTCGAAACTTTTTTAACATATTGGGAGAATGAGACAAATATCGATTCTCGGCATCGAATCCTAACGTTGGTGTTTAACTGATTTACTAGCAAACAATAAAACCATTGTTCCACTGATCCATTCAATTTTATATTTTTTTAATACTAGGACAATTATCTAGATTTTACTATATTTGTTGTTTAAAAAATTATGAAAATTTAAATATTGAATAAGAATAAGTGAATACGTAAATTTAATTCTTAATTTTTAAAATACTCTTGATCAATAAGTTAATCCAAGATGGTTTAGACCATGATAATTAGAATATAAAAATTTGATATTTTGATCTTAAAGATAAAAAATACATGTCAATTAAAAATAAAACAATATTTAAAGATAAAAAGATTTTAACTTATAAACTTTTAATTAACGAATTATATTATAGTTTAAACTAATTTGGGTTCAACTTTTATTCATCACTTCCAAAACTCATATATATATATATATATTTTTTAAATATTGTTTCTAAGCTAATTAACTAATTAGCTTAGGACTACTAGGGGCTGTTTGTTTGACATATTTAAGTAATTTTTGAGTTAAAGAGTTAGATTGAGAAGTTATGTTGAGGAGTTAAAAATTGAGAGTTGTGTCAAAAACTCGTTTGTAGTTTTTGTATAGAAGAGTTAGAGTCAAAACTTTGTTTGAATGTAGATTTAAAAATGAGTAGTTATTTTTAGTAGTTAAAAAAAATTATTAAAAATGAATGGTTGAAAATGAGTTATTCTGATTAATTTGAAAGAAATGATTAAAAATAAGTGGTTAGAAATGATTGAGTAATTATAAATGAATGATTAAAAATGAATAGTTAGAAATTAGAGTTATTTTTAAAAGTAAAAATGAGGAAGAGTTAATAAAAACTCGTTTGGATATAATTTTTAAGGAGAAGTTAGTAAATCCTAGAACTAACTCCTCCCTAAATCTGTCAAATAAACAGCCCCCTATTTAGTATAGAGTAATAAGGTAATTAAATAATTAATAGAGAATTATCCACAATATCTAATTATTTCTGACAACATTTACACTTTTTAATTTAAAAAAGTATCATTATTTACTTTGAACTTAATAAGGGATATTAATTCTTACAATTTGAATATGATAAATGTTATAATCTTTCAGAAATTTTGAGAAAGTGTTTCCATTTTTATTTTGTGATTTAACTTGCAGTCCTAATGAAGTTATACCGATGTAATATGTTCCCATTAATGCTACACAAATAACAGTGTTCCTATGACTAATAACTGAATTTTACTTGATGAAAATTATGTAGCTACAGCAGTATCTTTACAGGGACTGAAGACAAATTCATGCAGCTATCATCAATATTATCTCCTAAGGTAAAAATTGCAGTAGAAAATTATTGAAAACTAGAAAAGTATCCGCTCTTGATAAAGATCCAATGCCTTGATGACTTTCTCTATGTACAATTTCCGGTGCAATCTGTATCTGCAAGAGCCAGAACCCTTCATTATTAGCCACATTACATTAGAATCATATAATTTACATAAGAAAGAAGAGGATAATATGTACTTGATTGAAGCTTCAAGCGTCCTTGTAGCTTCTGACATAGAATCTGTTGGATGTTTCAAATATAAGATTTTCAGAATTTTTAATGTCAACAATAGCTCAATGATATTAGAGAATTTACCATCAGCAGCCACATTCTACCTCTTGTATTATATTTGCAGCATAATTTTTAAAATAATTCATCTATAACATATTTATTTCTATCACTCACCTAGTGATAAAACTCAATTTACATTTCTATCACTGATAAAAAACTTAAGCAGAGATAGAATGAGTCTGTCATTGATTGAATTCTATCACTAATAGAAGTCAACAAGTGATAGAAGTCAATTTGGATTTTCTGCTACAAATGAAATTATTTTGGATTTTGTGCTATAGATGGAAATATTTTGCCATTTTTTGTTATACATGCAAAATCTCCATGATATAAGTGTGTGTCCAATGACCAAAAGATCATGAGTTCCAATATTCCCAACTTCAATGGTTGTAGAACTTAAAAATAAAAAAAAGGTGTTCGGACAAAGAGAATGAAAATGAGTATGAGAAATATAAGAATATGAGGAAAAATTATTATCTTTGTTAGGATATGAATAAAGAGAATAATTATGGAAAGAATGATTATCTGTGTTTGGGATGCAGAGAATGATTATGATGAGAATTATTATCTGTGTTTGAGGTGTAAAGAATGTTTTCGGTTGTCCAAACTAAATTATTCTCTCTATAATCATTTTAATTCTCATTACTCCAAATGTCTCATACTAGTTATTGTATAAGCAATAAGCAGGCATTTAACGACATGAGCATAGTAGTGGCATGATGTATAACCTAATAGCCAAGAGGTTACAAATTTGAATCTCTACCCAAAATATTATTGAATTAAAAATAAATAAAAAAAGAAAGAAAAGAAAAAGAGAATGCATGGGTACCGAGTATTTTTTGGTCTTGTTTCGATGTGGTAGGAAATGCTGCAAGCATCTGTTGACACTCTTGTTGTAACTCTTTAACTGCTTTCCTCTCCCTGCTAGGGCTTGGTGGGATATCCCCATCTGACCATGAAGGCAGAGATCTTGCCGCTGCAATCACCGCTCCGTCAACAAATGAATCTTCCTTGTTAGATAATCGACCTGCTATCGATATTTGTTTCGATGTTCAGTGCTTGGTTGAATTACTAAGAAAGTTACTTCACCTCATACAAGAAATAAGCGAAAGAGAGTTTTCATTAACCATACCATTGTAGTAGTAATCTCCAGGAAGGCCAGCTATATTGAAAACTGATAAAAATGAATCCAGGTGAATACTTGCATTACCAGAGAACTCGATCATATCCCAAGGATTCTGCAGTTTCCCAAGTTAGTTGTTTTTTTTTTTTTGAGAAACATTCCCAAGTTAGTTGTTAAAAAACACACTACAAAGATAAAATTCATATCGGTGACAACATAGTAGGACATCGATATTTTGTTCCAACCTAAGCTACCAAGTGTTCAACAATGGAAATGGAAACTACGTTAAAGATGCTGAAATTCAGAAATAAAAATGACAAAGTATCATCCATAAATCCTAAACTTAAGCCCATATCGGAATGAGTAAACTATAACAAGAAAGCAGAGTCATTTGATTCAGTGAAAAATTTATGTTAACAACTAAATGGTGGTGAGTTTGAATCCAAGAAATGTGAAGTTGTTAGTACAAGACGCCGGTTGAACTATGCTAACAGAGTTGAAATAAACACATGCAGCAACAACTTGAATTACAAGTTCAACATAATCAAGTGATCCTAGATAACTCTGTACTGATCTCAAGGTTAGAGGTTTGATTCCCCCTTACCCTACATATTGACGAGAAAAGAAAAAACAAGAATAATCCCAGGTCACTCTGTTTCTTTAAGCCTCCTTTAGAAACTACCAGCTACTTAACTTTATTTACTCTACCTTATTTTCTTTTCAAATTAACAATAAACAAGATTTTAGCACACTCGTGACTCAATTCAGAGTTAATGAAGCTGTAAAGACTTTTGTAAAATGAAATACGTTGCATTACTTAAATATATATGGGGAGTTAAAGTTGTGCTTGAGAGAAAATTACCTCAGGTGATGAAAAACCATATCTCTGCAGAAACATGCTGTTGTTTTTCTCATTCATGTAATTGACTGTCATCTGCAAGTTAAACAAGAGATAGAGTAGACTTATCTTTACATGTATAGGCACAGAAGCATTCATCAGCACAATTAAGTTTCTGAATAAAATGTTAACGTTAAAAGGTTTTATTGCATAATTCTGGATTAATTCTGGCAAGATGAGATTGCAGCACAGATTGATACTTCAAGAAAGTGTAAACACCCAAGACAAAGGCAAAAAGAAAATATCATATCACCCTCCTTCCACTAGTCTATGAACTGTAGGGGGGGGGGAAGGATAAAACCATCAACATCTTTTTCTTTTTCTTTTTCTTTTTCTTTTTCAGTGATTTAATATGCTTTGAGATAAAATTGGCATGAAAAAAATTGTGTTAGGTATGCAGGGACATATCGAAATTTGAATTAAATAGGACAGTTAAAACCTCTTGCCCTTTTTTGATCTGCTGCCCAGCATTTATCATCACCTCAAGCATCCGGTCCTTATAACGCCAATGGAAAAAACAATTTGGCCGAAAAGAATGGTTTAGCATATCTGCATAGTATGGTTACAAATTACACAATTTTTTATACAAGAACGCTTAATACACTAAGTTTATCTGATGGCTTCTAAAATGTAGAAAATAGAAATATACTAATCCTGGGATGCATATTGAGGCATCATAGCCTTTAACTCCTATTAAAAGATTGCCAGCAGTTCTGCACAACTTTGATTCTTATAAAAAAGAAAGAAAAAGAAAAAAAAGGGGGAAAAAGCAATTTCAAGAGATGATTCAAATTACCTAGAGCCAGAGGCTAAACTCCTTATTGTTTCCAGCATCACAGGACACATTAAGACCTACTTATGTGATCAATAAACACTAGAATATTTGTTGTCTACAACTCTAACTTACTAGTCGCATGTATGATATACCCCCAGCAGAAATTTACCAGCATAAGGAATTAGCATATTTGCATTTTGTACTAGGGCTCCAATCCTTGTTTGCATGTTTATGGATCGTGATTGCGCTATACTCACAGCCCAAATGAATCTTTTAGGATCTCGAGCAAGGCGCTTAAGTTTAAGGGGTACACCACTGTGCTGTAGAAGTATAGAAACAGTCATAAAACAGCAGCGAGCAAACTAGCATTATTGAAGATTAACAGCACATTCCGCCCATGTAATAGAAAAAAGTCTACCCAATTCCTTTCCCAGAACTCTAATGCTCGACGCTGCTGGTCTCTGATGGTTGAAGCAAGATTTTGATCCTGCAGTTCCAGAAGTTCTTCCTATAATGCATAAAAGATATTACATAACGCAAGTTGTCAAGGAACCATAAAACTAATATGAAATAGATTCACCAAAGGAAAAAGAATAATTGAACTATAAACTTAAAAAATAATCTAATTAAACTGTATTCTATGATTCCCAATTTTTTGACATCAAACTTACGATAGATGAGAAAAAAAAAAAAAAAATGTCAATGTGATTGCATGGCAGCTTATTAATACATGGGTGCAATGCAACATTGTTTAAGCACTTATTCTCCCTTCTGACACTAGTAAACAGTTCTATGAAGAAAAAAAACACTCACTGTATGGATAAAAAACTTCACTAAATCAGATTTTAATTTCGTAGTTAGTCAAATATAAGAAAACACTTCATTTGAAAACATGAATTACATGCAATACACTAAACCTTTAGGCATGAGATATTTTTACTGCTTAATCATCCACATAAAATTTTCATTGTTTATTCATAGATACCTCTGTAGCCAGAAGCAAGCTTGTACACTCCTCAATACTTGGTAAGAAATCACCATAGAGCTGCCAAAAGTTGTCCTCTCGATCGAATGCATATAAAAGAAGACACGCTAACCTTAAATCCCAATCTGTCTGCCATTGCAAGATATGCCTTATATGAGTCAATTACAAACAAAAGAACAGAACCAATAAATAAAATACACTGAAATTCATCCAAAAAGATAAACTAAATGATAACTGGAACTGATTCAAATTGAAAGGTATAGAATATCAAATATTCAGATAGGAACCAGAGACACAAAACAAATCTGCTGAACCAGAACAAAAAAATAATATGAAAATTCCAGATAAAAAGAATTAGAACAAGGAAATTTGTCGTAGAAAGCAAATTCTAGCATCCCTATTTTAATCATAGCAAAATATGAAATATTTAACTTGGTTGAAGCCATTCTGCTTTAATTGATTGAAGTCTATCATTTTTGTGACTATCATTTTAACGTGATTGAATCATTTTTTGCTATATTTGAATTTTTTTCCTTTTTTGCTACTTGTGAAAAAACCCCTAAAAGCAAACCTCAAAAAAGGTACCTTATCAACAATTGAATGAAAATTTTGCTTACCTCTGGATTTGTTGAGTTAATTACATCAAATATTGGATGACCCACTGGAATTATATCAGGGAAAAACATCCAGGGGAGTTTCTGGCTAATGGTTAACATTATTTCTAAAGGAATTTCCATGATAACCTGTCAGCGAGCACCATTATCAGTATCAAAACGAATCAGCACGTTCTACTACAGGTTTAAACATCAACAAACCTAACTGAAAATTTTAAAAAATGATACATAAAACTAACCCTAGCACGGCGAAGAGGTTCAACATCTTTAGAAGCATACACTCCAAATCCACCCGGTCCTTCTTTGAATTCGATTCCATAAGCTCGCATGCTTCTAACATACCCTATCTTATAGAAATCGGGATCTGCCGGTTCCAACTACAGAAGTTTAAACGATGAACTAAACAGTCATTAAGATTCGATTACAGATTCGTTTAGCGAAGAAATTAATAGTGATTGTAGATGAAATTTCACCTCGGAAGGAGATTCGTCTACTTTCGGAGATTGTAGAAGCGGAAATGCGGAAGTTTCCGTTGCGGCTTTGATCGGTCTTAGTCTGTTTTTAGGGGAATTTGAAGAATAGTGGCTGAATCTTGGCGATGGAAAAGACCAGAAATCCTTCACCTGCATCCATGAAAGAGGGGGAAAAGGAATTAGAGATGGAGAAGAAGAAAGATCGGTTGCCATTGAAAGAAAGGAAGAACGAACCTGCGAGCAGGAGATGAAGCTGTGAGCGGGCTGATGGAAGGAGATAGAATTCGCCATTTCTGCAGAGCCAAAAGCTTGGGGTTCAGTTTTTGCAGAAGAACGTTATCCACTTCGCCTATTTGCTTCGATGTTCCCTCCCATTTTTTTAAGAACGGCACAGACTATTGCTCCGTGTTTAAATATGTTACAGAAGAAAAATAAAATACAACAATATTCGGGGAGGAACAACAAATACCGATTCTCGAACTTGAATTTGTACTACTGGTGTTGAACTGGTTTACACCTAAATAATGAAATCATTGGCCACTAACCACTCGACAAAATAAAGTACAACTGGGTTTTGTTTTTTTTTTCTTTTTTTCTTATGAACC
Organism: Sicyos edulis; assembly: GCA_036507275.1. NCBI lineage: Eukaryota > Viridiplantae > Streptophyta > Magnoliopsida > Cucurbitales > Cucurbitaceae > Sicyos > Sicyos edulis. Next base: position 37,144,639 of record CM071853.1, read on the forward strand.
AAAAATTGTCTAAATACAAATCTAATGTAAATTATAAATTTGATTCAAATAGTTTGAAATAAGTTGATAGTTAATTTGTATAGTTTAACCTTTTTTTAATTATATGATGATAAAATTTAGAATTAAAATTTAATAATTAAATATAATTGAATAATAGTTTATATTGTTTGTAATCACTAGATAATTATTCATTAAGTTTTGAATATTACACTAGATGACATAAGTTTTGAATATTATACTAGATGACATAAGTTTCATCTCAAAACCGATTAGTAGTGATGGAGTAACCTACATTCCTTATAAATATGGTGACGACTCAAATTTTAATGTGGGATAAAGGTGAGGATCTCTAATATACATTGTCAAGATGTTGATTTTTTTATTACATCAATATTGAATTGGATTTGAATTATATTCCTTAGATTGGATTGAATTTGTGGGTTGAATACTCGTTTGAGTTAGATTGAAATCTAACTTGAGTTTAATGAACTTTGAAATCATTTCAAGTGGGCATGTTGTAGATTTTTATATTGTGCTACATTGAAAATGTAAGTAGTTTCTTATCATGTTTATAAGATGTGTAAGTTACTTCTCTCATCACTAATTAGTTTTATGATAAAACCTCAAATTATCTGGTAATTTTGACTCACATATTATTTTCTATAATCAAAATGCATTTACCTATGTGATGTAGGCTATGGGTTCCCCTTGCAAATTAGTGTGAGCTCTCTAACTGCTATACATATATAAAGCAAATTTTGATTGGGTTTTGAGTTAATTCCTCCATCTTTTGTAAACTCTATTCAAGATTTTTTGGATGACCATTGTGAATGAGAAGCATATTTCTCGGTGCATGTAGGATTTTATTCGGAACTACTATAAATTATTAGTGTGTCGATTCTTTTTCATCTCTTATTCTTCTTTGATTTTTTTATTATTACTTAATTTGCACTATAAGTTTTGTAGCAATTAGTATAAATTTGTTCTAACATATCTAATATAGTATTATAATTCATAAAATTCAATGGGGTATTCATTTCCCAATTTCGAATCGAATCTAAGTTTGTATAATGTGGATCTAACTTAAGATTGATGATTCCAAAGAAGTATCGTATCATGAAAGCTCTGAGATCTTCACCTTCTCTCTCTATATATATATATAACACTGATACTACTAAGAGGGACAAATATCGATTCTTGGGATCATACCTATGACGCTGGTGTTGAATTAGTTCACAACCAAACAATGAAATTATTGCGCCACTGACCCCTTCGATTATATATAATACCAATTTGAAGTATGAGATTTTACCCTCATCAGCGGATTTTACCTTTATATTATATTTGCAACACAATTTCTAAAATAATTTATCTATAACGCATAATTTTCTATCAACGATGAAACCCAACCAATGATAGAATGAGTATACTGCTGATTGAATTCTATCGGTGATAAAACTCAATAAGTAAATAAATTTTCTAACAATGATAGAATTCAACCAATGATAGAATGAATCTACTATTGATTGAATTCTATCAGTAACTTGCAACGTGATATAAACCAATGAATTAAACTTGATTGTGCTATGAAATATTTTGTCATTTTGTTTATTAGATAATAGATTTGCAAAATCCCCTAAAAGGGGGTGTTTGTTTTAAAAGGAGGTGAGATGAGGTGAGGTGTTGAAGCTCAACACCTTGTTTGGCCCAAGGTGTTATCCACCTCATTTCATCTTCTCTCTCCTCTTTTTTTTTTTAATTTAAAATTTTTCACCTTTTTATTTGTATATATATTTACTTATTTACTTATTTCATGTTTGATATTTTTTTTTATAATAATATTATTATTTTAATATATCAATATATAATTATAATAATTATACTATTATTATATCAAATGTTTATTTAAATATATTTGAATTTTAAAAATTTAAAAAAATAGATATATATTATCTCTTAATATATGACGTTAAATTTTCATATTTTTATTCATTTTTTAATCGTCTTTAATAACAAAAAAATTATAGAATTTCAATTGTTTAGAGATAAACTATAAATATCATATTTAAAAATTAATAATTAACAGTTATGTGTTTATTTTTAATATTAACAATAAATATATCAATTTATTATTAAAATAAAAATTAAATTTAAATAATTTATACACATTGAATTTTTATTGGTAGTTTATAATAGATTTAAAAGTATGAACTTGTTTTCAATAAACTTAAAAATATTAAACTTATTTTGTTTGTTAAAAAAACGAGATTCAAATTTTATACTCTTGTATTCAGCGTTGCACTTTAAAATAATATTAAGAGTGGATATATATATTTTTTTAAATGATAAATTAATTTAAATAATTTTGAGAGTCTTGATTGTATATACAAAAAACAACTATAAATTTCAAGACTTATATGAGTCATAGGGATTGAGATCTATTCTACCTAATAAAAAAAAAATTCCAAAATTGGAGGGATATTTTATTATGTAATAATTATTATCAAAATGTGACCGAGTTCTCTTTTAACTACAAAAAAACAATAAATAAAAAAAATTTAGGGGTGTCTATGGTTCCCTAGAAGTATCAATGACTAAGAAGATAAATATATTTAATTTATTATTACCTATTAATTAGTGTATTTTATTAACAATTCTTTGACATTCGATAACTATGAACATGAATATAAATGTATAAAATGTATAAGAAAATAATTTTTTTAAATAAAATAAAAATTGCTATCAAGATTTTATAATGACTAGTTTAACCAAATGGTTTTATTTTTATTTTTTAATAAATAGAATCTTGGTATTTTTTAATTTTTTTATTATTTAAGTCTAACAAATCTTTTAAAAAAAGTTATTAACGATGTACAAATATTTTAGATTAGTCAAACTTTATTTTGGTGGTGTGAAAAAAAATTATCATAATTTTTTTTTAATTAAACAATATTTAAGTATGAAAGATTAGAAACTTTTAACCTCATGGTTATTATGTCGTACATAATATCATTGAAACTATGTTTGTTTTAATAAAAACATTAATATGATTAATGGTGTTTAATATTAAATTTATATTACTTACATTTTATTTATGATAGGAGTTATATTTACATATTTATTATATTAATAGCTAAATATTTGAGAATAATTATTTTTAAAAAAAAGAAAAAGAACAATTTTATTGTTAATTTTTTTTTTAAACATATCTTAATATCTCATCTCCTCTCCCTCCACCCAAACAAGATTTTTCTATCATCTCATCTTATCTCAAACAAGATTTTTCTGTCATTTCATCTCACCCCAAACAAGGTTTTCTGCTATCAACATCTCACCTCATCTCATCTGTAGCCAAACACCCCTAAAGTATGCTACTTGTATTTAATTTTTTTTAATTGAAATATTGTATTTAAGTTTGTTGACTTATTTTCAAGTTTGTGTTTGATTGTGTTAAGTTAGAAGAATTTAATGAATTCAACAACAAAAAATTTTGTATGATTTATTATTAGGGTCCATATGTATAATATTTTGTTTAAAAGTAAACTCTCCGACAGTGAAGTATAAAAGTATGAAACTGAATATTCAATATTTAAAAATTGTCTAAAATTGTGCATCTCTTATTTTGTATGGTTTATTATTCCCGAGTGATATTATTGGACTTCGAAAAGGGAGGGAATATGTCAATATGAAAGCAGCTCAATTCACATTTAAAATATACTCTCGTTGTCTTTATGTATATATATAAAGAAATGTACTCTCAATTAATATGCTGTACCTTCTATTCCAAATTTTGCCTTGTTATAAATATATGAAACTAATTGAACTAGTCAAATTAAAAAATAATTATAAATATAATTAGTTTTTAAAAAATTAATAATTATAATCTTTTATGTAGTAAAACAATTATAATTATTAGTATTAATGGAATTGTCATATTATTTTGTATAATATTGTATTAATAAATATTTATAATACAATATCAAAACGTAGGAATAACGACAAATATTTTAAAATTTATCTATTATTTTGTAAAAAAAAAGTCCATCTAATACAATTTTCATAAAGAAAATATACTGTTAGAAAAGTATAAATAAAAAATTATAATACATTTAATTCATTTTCAATTAATACAACATAATAATCGGCCTAAAAATGTTGCTTTCCTAAACCCTAAATCTATCTACAATATTTTAATAATTAATAAGTCGATATGTTAGTGGAGTTTGTCCTTTTTGTATAGTCTTTAATCACTAAATTCTATTTCATCACCCAATCAACTTATGATATATGCTTTTTTTTTGAAGTTGAATAAATGTAGAAATAGGTTCAAGCCTTCAAAGCTTGAGAATTGTGGTTCATTATTGTTATTATTATTATTTGTTTCATGATAATTACCAACAAGATAAAAAATTGCTTCACAGTACCATTTAATGCCATAAATTTTCTTTATTAAAAAAATTAGTATGGTTGAAATAAAAAAAAATTATTAAAGGAAATTGGAAATGGAAGAAATCTCGACAATAAAATAGTTAATTAAAGGAATATATTTATTAACAATATTAACATTATGGAAAGTGGTTTGAATAATTGAGGCAGTTGCTTATCGTGAAATTAATGATTCCATTCTCAATGTGTTGACGAGTAAATTAAATTGCACAAACTATTGTTATTTTACAGTCTTTTGTCATACTCTGTTTGGACGAGGCATCTTTTTATATAAAATTTATATAAATAAATTAATGAGGTTAATTAATTTTGTTTGGTTTAGACCTTGAATTCCCATATGTAGGTCAAACAAACACAAGTGGTTCAGGTTACAATGTTGGCTTTGCCTACAACTTCAAAAGGAAATTCCATCACTAATTTACTCTTATTAGCTTTATTATGTGGTCCTCAAAATATAAGGTTTGCAATCATATTTGTTCTACATTTAATTAACATGCCCCGAAATAACTTACTTTTGATAAATCAAAATGTCTTTTAATATACTCATTTACCTTTATATTTGACTCAATATTTATATAATATTTTATGGTACTTTCGTTCAACAATTACATGACATGGGTCTAGTGATTTCATTGTACAGTGGAAATTCAGTTTTATCATCATAGTTATAGTTCTGTCATGAAAATCGATATTTAATTTTCATATTACTTTATTTATTATTATTATTATTATTTTGATATCTATGATTTTCTGAAAAAATTTGTTTGTACTTTTGATTAATGTTATTAGACGTACCCCAATTTATCTTTATATCATGGCTCACAAATGTAAAAAATTTTAAGATGAGATCAAACTCTATTAAAGTACGAGGCTTTTAAAACTAGGTTTCTTTAAAAGTTTTAGATTTCAAATTTTTTGTTGCCCTATTAAATTCGAGTCTTTGGAACATGGGTACTACCCACACACACACATATATGTATATATATTTATTTATTTATTTTTGTAGAGTAAAATATTATTATTATTATTTGAAATAGCCGTATTCACGTCCGTTCCTACATTAACCTCATATAACTATGTACATTGACTTTGATTTTTTCGATTATAAAAAATTATAGTATTATAAAAATTATTACATAGATATTACAGTTTAAGATTTATTCTCTTATATTCCACCGCTCATGTGCTCAAAATTTATTAAAACACAAACATTAAACACCACAAGGTAAAAACGTATAAAAATATCGAAAAAAATATGGCTACAGGATTCTAAATTATTGTAAGAAAAATTAAAAATAGACTATATAAATCATTCCATTTAAAGTTGTGTTACAAATTAAAAAAGAAGGCGGTGGTCAAACCCCTTTTTGTTTTAAGATGAATAAATCTGAATACTGAAAATATTCTCCAAGGAAAGGACAATAGTTCCAACTATTAAACTTTGAAAATCAAGAACCAAAATAAGAACAATATTTAAAAATATTGTGTATATGTGTGTTCAAAATATTTTTTGAGAATATACATGGGGAGAAGAGAACCTGCAAACCCTACATAAAAGTTGATTGCTCTCAAATAATATAATTGTAGAGTTGAAATAAATTAACACCAAACAATATAATCAATAACGTTACCAAACTATTCTGTACATGTGTGTTCGACTTTAAAATAAGAAAGGGGTATCTAAATTATATTTTTTAAACGTTTAATTGTATATTAAAGTCACCGCTAATATAAATGGATTTCAACCAAAATAAAACAATCAACGATAAAGACTACCTTTTCATTTAGTAAACTAGCAGAAATTTATTTTTCTTACTAATTACGAGAATATTAATTCACAACTACCCTCATCTACTTGCATACTACTTGACAATAATAATTTTTGTGGGCTGATTTTGTTGGGAGCTTCTGATATTAACCTTTGATTGAGAGTACCCATGAAGTGCTCCTTGGTTTTGTACAACATCAATGGCCACAAATAAAAGCTCCCAAATTTATCATATATATATATATATATAATATTTATGTTTGGTTGACTTTATTATATTTGGTTGTAGAGTTGATTTGTAAGATAATATTTTTTTATTTATTTGAATTTGATTGGTAAGATAAATTCATTTTTGATAAAAGTTTGCAAAAAATGATTAGTACTTAATGGCATAATTAAACCAGTTGGTATTTCATACCTCAAAGGTGGTTGAATTAAAAAAAACACTACTACTTTAACCAATTAAATATATATATATATATATATATATATATAAATTAATTTGTATAATTTCGTTAAGTTCAAATTTTATTTACATATAAATCCAAATTGTTGAAATTCAACAAATATTTATATGAGTATTCACTGATGATTTTTTTTTTGACAAATCTATGATATTTTAGACTATAATATAAATGCCTTAAACTTTGTTATCTTCAATTTAACTTTCAAACATTGTTAACTCATCTAAAGAAAACTACACACCTAAAATCTTATATTTTTTAATATTTCAGACCCTTGTGCGCTACTCTTATGTACTATAAAAACACCATTATTTATTAAATATTTTGTAAATCATTTAGAAAAAACCTAACAAAGAAGTATATGTTTTGTTTATTTAAATCATAATAAAATCATAATGTTTGCATATGATAGACGAACTGAACAATATCTACCAAGATGATCATATAAAGTTACTCGAGTGTTTAAAATTGTTGAAATTTGAATCAATATAAAATATACAAGAAAAATAAAATTCATATGAAAAACACACACAAATGCAAGTAAACGAAGAAGTACGAGACAAATATTATATCGATTCAGGACAATAACTTTCTGCATCCATTTTCAAACCAGAAAGTTCAATTTCACTATCTTTTTCGAAAAAGTCAACTTTCATTTATTTGCATATTCTCAAATATAAAAAAGAGAATAAAGAAAAAACCAAAATCAAATTATAATTCCTCACACAATTTTCAATAATCTCTCAATCAGTCTATTGACAAGTTTATTCACCAAATGTGAATCACGAATACAACAATCATCCTCCTAACAAATATATACGAAGTATATTTGAAAGTATTATTCAATAAATACTTCTAAATTTTAAGAAAAAACAGAGTGTGAAGCCATGAAAACAATAAAAAGTGAAAGATTACACCGGATTTATAGTGGTTCGTGATAAAACTCTAAGATCCACTTTCATAATTTAAGAAATGGATGCTCATTTATAATTGTGGAGCATAAGATGTAACTTCAAAAAGACATATAAATAGTATTTTAACTCTCTCAAGTTTGCCCACCCTCATAACAAACATTATATTTGGCTTTAGAAATACTCACACAAAATGTTAAAGAAACCCTAACCCCAACCTAACCATGATTAAATCATTAATCCAAATTATCATATGTGTGAGTCACAAAGAGGGTCTTGTATGCTTAAAGCGATGAGTTCAATCCACGATAAATACCTACCTAATAATTAATTTATTATAAATTTTCTTAACATCAAAACGTTGTAGGGTCAGACAATATATCTTGTGACATTAGTCGAAGTGCACGCAAACTAATTCAAACCGTCAAAAAAAAAAGTCACAATGGTTCTCACCTTTTCCGGATCATGTATATTATTTTAATAATATCAATTAAGTCAGGGGTGGTGTATGAGAAAATCATTATATAACTTGAGTATTCAAAATGGTTCTCACCATTTCGAGATCTTCAACATTATCATCATAATATTAAATAATTGGTGGGGGTGTTAATTATAGACAATGTAAAAAACAAAACATTCTTACTATCACAATAAAAAACAAGATTGTGGGACAAATTTCACAAAATCAACGGAAAATATCAAATTCAATTTATACCGCATAAAAAAAACTAAAAATGTCGGTTGACATTATGATTTATGAGTTGGTTTTTACGTACCAATATGACCATATATATAATATTAATTGAGTAAAAATATGGAGTACGAACAGCAAGGCAAAAAGGATAGAATAATATAAGATACAAAGGTTTGGTAGGATCAATCAAAGAAAAGTGTTTAAAAAACCCTATTAAATAATTGCATGGCTCTCTCTCTCTTAATTGTTGGGCTACATTATATTTTATTCTTCTTATTATTATTTTTATTTATTTTTTTGGCGATGATATTATAAATTTGAAGTTGGTTCTCTATTTCAAAATTTTTAATGTTTGATTTTTATTTGTATATTAAAAAAATTAAAATTGGTAATTTCTTGCTAATTTATTAACTTTTTTAAAAAAATAAATACTCTATATTAACTTTTATTTAATAAACCTTAAAATTATCTTATGATTTTATTATTTTTTAAAGTAAAAGTGTGAATAATTGTATTAACGGTACTTTTTCACAAGTAAATTTTAAAAGATTTGTATCACAATATTACTTAATATCAATAACTACATTTATTATTTTTTAAGTGACATATTCATAATTATTTTTAAAATTTAACTAATATCACAAGCTTTCGTAAATTAATATAATTAAATTATTTTCAATTAAAATTAACTTCAAACCCACAAAAATATATTTTTTGTGACCTTTTGTATAACATACTAATCGAGAGATTATCTTGTACCTACAAAAATGTTGAACAAAAACAAACTTCAAACTTATCTCCTAACCTATCCTAAAGATTCAATTTAAAAAAAAAATTATTTAGAATTTAAATTTGAGTCATAAATTATTTAAATGTAATTGTTTTTTCAAGTGTGGAATTGGTTTGGCTTTTGCATACGTGGGGAATTGATGAAATTGTATATGTGGGACAACATTGACTTTTCCAAAAGCTGCATATTTTAAAATACACAGCCAATTAGGTTCATATTGTATATATTTGGAGCTTCAACTGCTCACTTTCTCTACAGAGTTGGTTTTCACTCCATTTTTTAGCTAACACATTACAACAAGCAAAACCCAACCCACCATCCTTCCTCATCTTGTCCCTCCTTCCAACCACTGTTTTCTGTTTTTAAAAAACTCCACATTTTCCCTTAAAATATCTTTCCCTTTTTGACCTTCCCCACATTATATTTATTATCATGTACTTATCTGATTCTGATCCTTTCTTGGAATTAGAGCACCTGAAAAATGAAAGACAAATTAATGTCACACTAGAATTGCCAGCGCTCTGTTTCTCCATACACAGCCATTATTAGCGCCGCTCTTTGTTGCTTCTCATTCTTCACCACTTGTCGTTCATTATCACCGCCCAAATTCAAAACCTTGTTAAAACCAGAGTGCTTTGGTTTCATTTTTGTTTCACAAAATGGCTCTGTTTTTACGGTTTGTTCTTGTGCTCTGTTTTTTGGTGTGTTTTTCTCAACGTGGGGTTGTTTTGTGTGATGATGGTTCGAGTTTAGAGGTGCTTTTGGAGATAAAGAAGGCATTTGTGGATGACCCAGATAATGTTTTGATGGATTGGTCCGAGAGTAATCCGAATTTCTGCACTTGGTTTGGTGTTTCTTGTGGGTCTGGCTCGGTTCATGTTGTGGGGTTGGACCTTTCTGGCTCGTCGCTTGGTGGGTCTATTTCGCCTGCACTAGCTAAGTTGCAGAGCCTGGTTCTTCTTGATCTTTCTGGCAATGGCTTGATGGGTTCCATTCCAACGAACCTCTCGAAGATCAATTCCTTGGAATCTTTGCTTCTTTTCTCTAACCAACTCTCCGGGCTGATTCCGGCTGAGCTTGGTTCGATGACGAGTCTTCGTGTTTTGCGAATCGGCAACAATGGACTCACTGGTTCAATTCCTGCTTCCTTTGGGAATCTTGTGAATTTGGTTTCTCTTGGTTTGGCTTCTTGTAGTCTCACCGGGTTGATACCGGTTGAACTCGGCCGTCTCGGCCGAGTTCAGGAGCTGGTTCTGCAGCAGAATCTGCTTCAGGGTCCGATTCCGGCCGAGCTCGGAAACTGTTCGAGTCTTGTTAACTTCACTGCAGCTGGTAATAGACTCAATGGTTCGATACCTAAGCAATTGGGTCGTCTCGAGAATCTTTTTACTCTGAACCTTGCTAACAATTCTTTCTCCGGCGAGATTCCGGCGGAACTTGGGCAGCTCGGTCAGCTTTATTATTTGAACCTAATGGGAAACGAACTCGAGGGTTCAATTCCAATTTCTTTAGCTCAATTGGGTAATCTTCAGATTTTGGATTTGTCTATGAACAAATTAACAGGGGGAATTCCAGAGGAGTTGGGCAATTTGGGGAGTTTGTTGTACTTGGTTTTATCGAATAATCCTCTTTCTGGTTTCATACCGAGAAAGTTGTGTTCAAATACTTCTAATTTGGAGCATTTGGCGTTAACTCAGATAGAAATCTCCGGCGAGATTCCGGTGGAGTTGATTCATTGCCGATCACTGACGCAGATTGATTTGTCTAACAATAGACTAAATGGGTCGATTGCAGATGAGTTTTATGAACTGACTGGCTTGACTGATATCTTGTTGCATAACAACAGCTTAGTGGGTTCGATTTCACCGTCGATTGCAAACTTCAGCAACTTGAAAACTCTTGCTCTGTATCATAACAATCTGCAGGGGAATCTCCCACGTGAGATTGGCATGCTTGGGGAACTTCAAATTCTGTATCTATACGACAATCAGCTATCTGGAAAAATCCCTTTTGAGTTGGGGAATTGTTCGAACTTGCAGATGATTGATTTCTTTGGGAATCGGTTCGATGGCGAAATTCCGGTGAGTATTGGAAGATTAAGAGAGCTGAATTTTCTTCATCTCCGGCAGAATGAACTTCAGGGTAGAATTCCGGCGACTTTGGGGAACTGTCATAAACTGACCATATTGGACTTGGCGGACAATTATCTTTCTGGTGGGGTTCCTTCAACATTTGGTTTTCTTGGAGCTTTGGAACAGCTTATGCTTTACAACAATTCTCTTGAAGGTAATCTTCCTCATTCGTTGATCAATTTAGTGAACCTTACGAGGATAAATCTGTCCAAAAACAGATTGAATGGGAGCATTGCTTCATTGTGTGCTTCCCCGTTACTTCTTTCATTCGACGTTACGAACAATGCGTTCGATGGTGAAATTCCTCCCCAATTGGGCAACTCCTCCTCCCTTGAGAGGCTGAGATTAGGGAACAACCGGTTTTCAGGTGGAATTCCGGCTGCATTGGAAAAGATTCGTGAACTGTCGTTGCTCGATTTATCGGGGAATTCTCTTTCTGGGTCAATTCCGGATGAGCTTTCGTTGTGTACGAAACTGACTCATCTCGATCTTAATGATAATCTTCTTTCTGGAACTATACCAATGTGGCTAGGTAGACTTCCTATGTTAGGAGAGATTAAGCTCTCTTTGAATCAGTTCACTGGTCCACTACCTTTGGAGTTGTTCAATTGTACCAAGCTGATTGTGCTCTCTCTTAATGGAAATCTATTGAATGGAACATTGCCTGTGGAAATTGGTAACTTGGTATCACTTAACATCCTCAACCTTGATGATAACCGATTTTCGGGTCCAATTCCTTCAGCAATTGGTAAGGTAAGCAAATTATTCGAGCTTCACATGGCGAAGAACGGTTTTGATGGGGAAATACCAGTTGAGATTTCCCAACTACAGAATCTCCAGAGCTTGTTGAACCTCAGTTACAATAATCTGACTGGTGAAATTCCATTCTCTATTGCTCTATTGTCCAAACTTGAAGCGCTTGATCTATCTCACAATGAACTTACTGGTGAAGTCCCTCCAGACATTGGAAAAATGAGCAGTTTGGGCAAGCTCAACCTTGCTTATAACAAACTAGAAGGAAAACTGGACAAGGATTTTTCGCACTGGCCGGCTAATGTGTTTGAAGGAAACCTTCAACTTTGTGGAGGCCCTCTTGGACATTGTGGGGAAGCTTCTACGAAAGGATTGTCGGGTCTGAGCGAAGGGGCTGTAATCGCCATATCTGCAGTTTCGACTTTGGCAGGAATGGCCATTCTAGTCCTTACTGTTACCCTTCTCTACAAACACAAACTAGAAACTTTCAAAAGATGGGGTGAAGACAATTGCATTTACTCATCTAGTTCTTCTCAAGCACAGAGAAGACCACTTTTCCATAACCCTGGTGGAAATCGAGATTTCAGATGGGAAGAAATTATGGAGGCCACAAACAATTTAAGTGATGATTTCATCATCGGCTCGGGAGGTTCGGGGACAATCTATCGAGCTGAATTACAGAGCGGTGAAACCGTTGCTGTCAAGAAAATACCATGTAAAGATGATCTTTTATCGAATACAAGCTTCATAAGAGAGATCAAGACACTTGGAAGGATAAAACACAGACATCTAGTGAAACTGCTAGGATATTGTATCAACAGAGGAGCAGGATCAAATCTGTTGATTTATGACTACATGGAGAATGGAAGTGTTTGGGACTGGTTGCACCAAGAACCAGTCAATGGGAAGAAGAAAAAGAAGCTTGATTTGGAAGCAAGACTTATGATTGCTGTTGGGTTAGCTCAAGGAATGGAATATCTTCACCATGACTGTTTGCCCAAGATTATCCATAGGGACATCAAATCAAGCAACATCCTTCTTGATTCCAATATGGAGGCACATTTGGGGGATTTCGGCCTGGCAAAAGCCTTTGCTGAGAACTACGACACTGACACGGAATCGAAAACATGGTTTGCTGGTTCTTATGGCTACATAGCTCCAGGTAACACAATTTTTATTCACTAGTTAGTTGATGAAATATATAATTAGCCTAACTAATGTTTGATGTACATTTCCTTTTTCCCAGAGTATGCTTATTCTCTAAAGGCAACAGAAAAGAGTGATGTCTACAGCATGGGAATTGTACTGATGGAGCTCATAAGTGGCAAGATGCCAACAGATGAAGCTTTTGGTGTGGATATGGACATGGTGAGATGGGTAGAGACACGAATTGAAATGCAAAGTATGGCTGATAGGGAGGAGTTGATAGACCCGTGTTTGAAGCCGCTCTCGCCGGGCGAAGAATCTGTAGCATTCCAAGTCCTTGAAATAGCCCTGCTCTGCACTAAAACTGCCCCACAAGAAAGGCCAGTATCAAGGCAAGTTTGTGATCAGCTCCTGCACGTTTATCATCCTAGAACAGCAGATTATGATAATAAGAAGAAGACAGATACATATTCTTGAGAAATAGAGAAATTGTCATAATCAGTATGGTTTTAGAACAGTGACTGCTCATTTGTTACCATAAACAAGTTGATGTACTAATTTATCAAATAGTAGCTACATTATATATTAAGAAGCTCTTACTATTCATTTGAATAAGCTTTCATAATTTTCTAGTTCTTCATGGATGATAAGCTAAGTCCTAAGCAGAGTTCTGGGCTTCTAGGAAGGCATTGAACTCCTCTCTCGCCTTGCGCAATCTAGGCGTGATGCAGGAACCTGGGGACGGTGGCGTTGAAGGAGACGAGGCCGATGCCGAAAATCGAACATGATGAGATGAATCGGTTGGTTTTTGGACTAATTTCGTCAAGTTGTTCTTCGGAACTCCCTTATGATCTTTATCGAAGATGAAAGCTGCACTAACAGGTGCATTTGCATCAACACTATTTCTCATTAACTCCATTGGCAGATCAAAGAACAGGTTACTACTGGATTCGTCTTCGCCATGATCATTCGACAATGCCGACGAAGCCCATGATCCACATTCGAATTTCTCCATGGAAACCGTCCTCGATATCACACTTCCAATCTCGGTTCTCGATAATCTCACTTTTCCAATCGCTGGTTCTTCTTCTTGTTCTTCCTTTCTCATTGACCTAACCACCTTCCCTCTGCTGAATCCTGGTAAGAACAAACACAACGCTCCACATTTAAATCCATCATCTACATGATCTAAATTCTTCGCACTATTACGATCATTCTTATTCGATTCAATCCTGGAGAAATTCGTTTCTGGAAAACTAGCTTTGTTCAGCCACAGATCCAAATCGTCCGCCGGAGCGCTGGCTCTCCCTTCGCCACACGATTTACTTCTTCGAATCTGAGTTTCCTGATCCTGCACCGGCGATTTGATCTTCGTCGAATTGGAGAATTTGAGGTGCGATCCTTGATTTTCAAATTTGCTTCTCTTTTTCATTAGACCTAATCGGGGAGATGAATTGGCGGAGTTAGAAAGACTATAGGTCAAGAACTTGAACTGCGACGGTGGTAGCGGCGGCGGCGGAAAATGACGATCGGCGACATCGGGAGCCGAAATGACCGGAACGACGATCATGTCCTCTCTCGCCGATGACGCTCTCAACGATATCGGATCCACTGTAATCTGCTTTTCCTTTTCGCCATTATCGGCGAAATAAGTTGAACCGGCGAACTCCAGGTTCTTAGCAGACATCAATCTGTGGTTGTTGCAGTTCTCCGACGAAGGAAATGCAGGCGCCATTGCCGGAGAAATTGGTTACTGAGAGGAAGGATCTGAATGTGAGTGGCATTGGGCTTCAATTGGTTTTTATACCAGAAAAAAGAAAGAGATGATCCGCCATGATATCTCAGAACGTGGGCACCATTTTCTTGAAGAAACCTTGGTAGTGTCTTGCATGATCTTTTCTTGCATTGACTTGAAGATTAATAATTTGATGAACACAAAAACTTGGATAACATTTTGGATATGCGACATTATTTGAATTTTTAATATTTAATTTAAAATTTATGTACTAAAATGCATGAATTTCTACACAAATGAATTTATAAAATTTAAAACTTACCTAGTGGTAATGAGTTCAATATCATGATCATGCATTCCATTCGATAATTGGTATATTATGAAATCGACAATCAACAATCGAATAAAGAATAAAAAAAATGCAAAAAAATGACACAGAATTTACTTGGTTCGTGTTAGCTAGTCTACAAATAGAAGGGAGACGATTTTATTAAGGAGAGCGAAAAACAAAATGCAAATATTAAGGTGACTAGAGTTTAATTTGAGTTTATATAAACATTATCATTAAACTCTAATACAAAAAATAAGCCAAAAAATACATCAAAGCCAGTTAAAATGACAATTACTGATTTTGTAGAGGTTTTGGGAGCGTTGCCTCCGAACCCTCGCTCTCTGATCGGGCGAAGAGACCCCGACTAAATAATTGTAGGACATTCAACGTATCTCAACAAATTTATGTACTAAAATGTATGAATTTCTACACAAATGAATATATAAAATTTAAAATTTACCAAATATAGAACGGTGGCCGGCTGATTTCATTATTTGGTAGTAATGAGTTCAATATCATGATCATATTAATTTCTATTCGATAATCAATACTTACCTCAGATTTATTTTAAAATAATAATATTTTAAATACTGAATCAGTGGTGCAGTTAGTTATATTGTCTGATGTAGGATTTGTTGATCTCCTATCCCCACTTTCTACTAAAAAAAGAATAATAATATTTCAAGATGAAATTTTAGAGTGACAAGTATATTCATGACAAGTAGTCAATTGGACAGCTCACATGACTATGAATGTTAAAAAAAGAATAAAAATAAACGTGCATGTAGTTGCGATAGAAGTGGAATTTTTTAATTTCAAGTGCTTTAGTGTAGGGGAACATGTATTCGGGTTAAAGTCTCGATGATGTTCATTAAAAACTAAATAAAACTTTCCACGTATGATAATTTTTTAAACTTTTAAAACACAATTCTCTCTCTCTCTCTCTATATATATTTTTTTATTTTTTTGTAGTAATCATATATTTTTCTTTTTTGTTTAATTCATCATTTGACATGTATTATTTTATTTTATGAGTTATGCATCCTTTTCAATTCTTATTTTACGAAAAATAATGAATTGATGTAGTATGAAATTTTTTAAATTCTACCTCCGATCAGAAAATTTCCTATCTTCAAAATATAGTGTTTAGTATTTCTAAATAACCTAGTTAGTAGTTAGACACATGTCTAATAAATGTCTGAATGATCGAGACATGTGCATTGAGTAAGCAAAATTGAAATTGAAATATTAATTTTTGAATGCTTGTCTTTAATAATATGTATATTTTTAATAATGACATAAAAAATAATTTATTCCATTTTTAATATTATGATTAAATTTAGTAGTTTTTTCTTCTTTCTTTTGAATTCATCAAAAATTGGAGTGATTCGCAAGGAGTTGTTCACTCACAGAACCTCAAAACAAATTGCCAATGATTTTGTTGTGTGAGCTGTTGTTAATTCAGTTTTTTCTGTTCTAAATAATTTTCTATTTTGATAAATTTGAATATAAAACTAGACTAGACACTGTTAATTAATTTGTAATGGTCTGATCCATTCAAAAAAGGAAAAAATAAATTTGAAGTGATGTGAGTAGAACTTGTAACCTAATTTTTATCGTATATCTATTCTTTAAAAAAAAAAAACAAAATTAACTTTTTTTTTTTGTAAGGAAGAAGGTGTTGAAGACAAAAAAAAATTGTATAATTTGTATACGTCAATAATTTTTATTATGTTATCATAACTAGAATTCAATAATTTGAATTAAACAAAAACTAACTCAATTATCATAACTATAAGTCAATAATTTGTATTATTTTATCTTACCACAAATTTTTCATTAAATTGTAAAAATATATTTGAACTTTATTTATTGTCTAACATAAACATACAAGTGATGATAATATGAGCCAACATGAGTAGTTGTTCAACGACATATATGGTTTGAGTCCCCCACCTCAATTGTTGTAATCTCAAAAAAAAAAATCATGATAATATGAAAAATCTAACCATGATTAGAATGTGTCTCTAGTAATTTTGAAACATCACCTCATAAATTAATAAAAAATAATTTTTACAAGAAACAAAGTTTAAATATTTTTATGATGTAACCTAAATTATTTTGATTTGAGTAAAAATTTCCTAGTAGCAAAGCTATTTTTTTAGTATTGTTAAAAAATTGTTTTTTAGTTAGCTTTTTTACCAAATAAAAAAAACACGAAAAAACCCCAATCGTTCAACAAAAATGTCTCCATATACTAATACGTCAACAAATATATAAATTTATTTAAAAAATAAGAAAGAGAATAACACAAATAATTCAAAACTATTTATGGGAATAAAGTGACACGTGTTACAACGGCATTCGTAGAAAAGGCAAGAACAAAACTACTTACTGCAGGTGAATTTTTCTATTAAAAAAGAAACTAGATTTGCGTGTTCAAGAATAGACTTACAAGCTTTTAAGGGAAGAAATGGGCCTATTCCGAAACCCAAAGAAACAAAGCCCATTAAATAGCAGACCAAACAAAACCAGTCGCCGTTCTTGAAACGACGTGGCGGTCATCCATTGGCTAATTGCACGTGGCACGAGATTTGATTGGTGGAAACAACGCTACGAAGAAAGCTTCAAGGATCTATTAATATACAGTGTTAGAAAGGGGCGGAGAAGTTTACCGGACTATTTGAAATGTTTTGAGAGAGTGTTGTAAATCGGGATCTAATCTTGTGAAGCTCAACGGGGATTAGGGTTTTGAGATCCAGAAGAAGATGAAGGCGGTTACTGTAGGATTAGCGGCGGCTTTGCTCGTTCTTTGCCTTTCAATTGGTCAGTTCCGAGCATCGGACGATGAGGTAATGATCTGTTTCAGCTTGATTTGGTCTTCATTTCGTTGTTCGTTTCGTTTTGATTGAGATCTAAGTCGTTGTTGTTACGTCTGAGAGTCTGATTTGATTGTCTTGAACTTTTCTGTTTTTATGGAGTTTAGATCTTGTACGAGTCGTTCGATGAGAGTTTCGAAGGCCGCTGGATCGTGTCCGAGAAGGATGAATATCAAGGTTAGTTTCTTTTTCTTTTTTTTGTCTTTTTTGTTAGTGTTTGTTGATGCTTAAATCGTTGCGTATGCCGAATTGTTTTTAGCTGGATGTGTGTATTGCTTGATCTGTGTCTTTAAGGAGGTAACAGAGTGAATGCACCGTCGATACAGTTAGTACTCTCATTATGTGATCTATATCTTGAATTTTATGTGGTTGGAGGGTGATTTATGTGTGGTGTCTCTGTTCAATGACATAATGAAACGAAAATATGGACTTTCGCAATTCGCGAAGTTAAATTCGCGTTTGTGACAGTGTTAATGTGTAATGTCTTTGATAATGTTATCGTAATGGATGATGATATCTATCGAGGCATTTACCTGGTTGACGTTTTGTGAGATAGCTATATTCGTGTTTAAAACAAGACTAAGTAGTTTATGGCATTAAAATGGTGGAATTAAGATCAGAAGAGGATGTATAGATATGTTGAATTGCACGTGGGTTGATAAGAGAGGGTTGCTAATGCAACTTATCGTTATTTGTGTTTTGTAGGTGTCTGGAAACATTCTAAGAGTGAGGGGCATGATGATTACGGGCTTCTAGTGAGTGAGAAGGCAAGAAAATACGCCATTGTGAAAGAGATCGATGAGCCAGTGAGTCTTAAGGATGGAACTGTGGTTCTCCAGTTTGAGACTCGCCTACAAAATGGTCTTGAATGTGGTGGTGCCTATCTGAAATACCTTCGGCCTCAAGATGCCGGATGGAAAGCTAAGGAGTTCGATAATGAATCTCCTTATTCTATCATGTTTGGACCAGACAAGTGCGGGGGAACCAACAAGGTGCACTTCATTTTGAAGCATAAGAATCCCAAGACTGGGGAGTACGTTGAACACCATCTAAAGAATCCACCTTCTGTTCCAGCTGACAAATTATCTCATGTGTACACTGCCATTTTGGAATCTGGCAATGACGTGCGTATTCTCATTGATGGGAGTGAGAAAAAGAAGGCCAATTTCCTTTCTGAGGATGATTTTGAGCCTCCACTAATTCCTGCCAAGACAATTGCCGATCCAGATGACAAGAAACCTGAGGACTGGGATGAGAGAGCAAAAATTCCCGACCCTGTTGCAGTGAAGCCAGATGACTGGGATGAGGATGCTCCAGTAGAAATTGAAGACGAGGAAGCTGAAAAGCCAGAAGGATGGCTAGACGATGAGCCTGAAGAGATAGATGATCCCGAGGCCACCAAGCCAGAGGACTGGGATGATGAAGAGGATGGTGAATGGGAGGCACCCAAGATTGATAACCCGAAGTGTGAGGTAGCTCCAGGATGTGGTGAATGGAAGAGACCAATGAAGAGGAATCCCAAATACAAGGGTAAGTGGCACGCCCCAGAAATCGACAATCCCAACTACAAGGGAATTTGGAAGCCTAGGCAGATTGATAACCCCAGCTACTTCGAAATTGAAAAACCCAACTTCGACCCTGTGGCTGCAATCGGAATTGAGATCTGGACTATGCAAGATGGTATCTTGTTTGACAACATATTGATTGCCAAAGATGAGAAAATTGCAACTTCATATCGCGATGCCAAATGGAAGCCAAAGTATGAAGTTGAGAAAGAGAAACAGAAGGCCGAGGAAGCAGCTGCGGCTGGCCCAGATGGCCTTGCAGAATACCAGGTAGATATATCAGTTTTTATTCTCCATCATTGATAGAGAACATCACAAATGTCTTTACTCATGCCGTGTATTTGTGACTTTCCTGCAGAAGAAAGTCTTTGATGTCCTATACAAGATCGCAGATATCCCCTTCCTCAGTCAATACAAGTCGAAGATAAAGGTAAGTGAGCTAAGGTTCTTCTTTCCATTTTTTTTAGTTCGAGCTCAACAGACATTAGGTCTGGTATTCAAACACATTAACTTAGGGTAATGTTTTAATATTTATGCTGGTTAAGCTACGCTCATGTTGGCTTATGAAGATGCAGTTATTTATTTATTAGTATTCCAGTTTATTGATTTTGATGTATGGTATGCAGGATGTTATTGAAAAGGGAGAGAAACAACCAAACCTCACCATTGGCATTATAGTATCTATCATTGTGGTTTTCTTCACCATCTTATTGAGGCTAATCTTTGGAGGGAAGAAGCAGCAACCGGTGGGTATTAAAAATGTCTGTAGTTTTTCAGCTGCAAAGAACTTAGGATATGGAATTAATAAGAGAATTTACATATTTATGTTGGATTTCAGGCGAAAAGAGAGGAGAAGAGCGCAGTAGCAGCCGAGATTTCGAACGATCAAAGTAGTAGCAGTGGAGAAAAGGAAAAGGAAGAAGAAGAGAAGGAAGAGGCTGCCGCGCCTGCTCGTCGAAGGTCTGGTGCTCGGAGAGATAATTAGAGGGAAGAATGGAGGGACTCTTTTGAAAATTTGCTGTTTTGGATGCAAAAATGGAAAGAAACTAGTGAAATTGTGATTGTACTCTGATTCTTGATTTTTTTTTCTTTCCTTTAGTCGCTGGAGGTAGGCATGAATACTATTTTGAAGTTTAGATATTTGAGCTGTTGTGTCGAGGGGCTGGATGGGAGAATTTGAGGAAAACAATGGTTTTTGGATCACTATTTTTAAAAATTGTATTCCTCTTTTTTCTTTTTAATTTACTTTTATGAATTTCGTAGTTTTTTTTTTTGAGTACTATGAATTTCGTAGTTAATTCTTTTTTTAAAGATATAAGGGCTTGTTTGGCTAGGGTGGGAAGGGAAAGGAAATGAAGGAAAATGAGAGTAAATAGGTGTTTGGTGGGAATGGAAGATAAAAGAAGTATAAGTAAATTGGTGTTTGGTGAGATAGGAAGGGAAGAGAAATGAAATGAAATGATAGTAAATTAGTGTTTGGTGGGATGAGAAAAGTAGTGAAGTGATGTTTTTTTTATTTAAAAATAGATATTTAATATTTTTAATATATAATTTTATATTTATTTTATTTATTATTTAAATAAAATTTAAAATCTAATAACTTTCATTATCAAAATACTTAAATTTCATAATTGTTAAAAAATGAAAATAATAAATAAAAATAAATAGATAACATAATTTCTATTCTAAAAAAATATCATGACTTTTATAATAAAGATTAAGTTTAGAAACTCAAAATGGAGATGGATGAGATAAAAAATAAAATAATAACTAGTTTAATTATTTTGAGTATCATATCTTATATTTATGTAATATAAATTTATATTCGTTTATAAAAATGTATGAGTTTAGAAAAGTTTGAAAATAATAAAATCTATATTTATATATATTTATGTGTGTGTGCGCGCGTGTATAACAAATTGTAAATGCATACATTATTGATAAAAGTCAAATGCATGAAATAAATATTGTTTAGAGAACATGATACATCTAAAAATAATAATAAATATTGCATTTTAAAAGAAAAAAATGTACATAAATAATATAAACATATTCAATTGGACGAGTTGGTAAAAATTGACTACCTTACATTTTTATTTAAGAAAAAGTTGAAATTGAAATCTTAATTTTGGCAATTTAATTTTGAATAACTATTACAAAAATATAAATATATATATAAAAGTAAAAGAAGTTGATTTGGAAATTGAAAAATATAACTAAAAATTAGGAATGAAAAACTAAAATTAAATTGGCCATAAAATATATAAGGAAATAAAGTTTATTTGGAAATTAAAATTAATATTAATACTACTAAAAAAATGAAGTAGGAAACTTAAATTTAAATTAAAAAAAAAAACTGAACGAAAGGAAAATAACATAGAAGGAAAGAAGAAAGTAAAAAAAAATAAAAAAAGTTAAACGCGCGGGGTCCACGCGTCGGGATATTTGGGCGCGTGGGACCCACGCGCCGTGTTTGGCAGGGACATTTCATCCTTGTTGGCCAAACGCCGGGAAGGAACCTTCCCTTCCCTTCCCGGCGGGCCAAACGTCCCCTAAGTGTTTACGTAATATTGAATTTACATTTTCCTCATTCCTCAATTAGGTAAATCCACTACTTTGATTGGTTAGTCGAAATGATATATTTGTCCCTTCAACTTTTAGTGCTTTCCTTATTGTCAAATTTATTTTCTTTTTCTATCATTTTTTTGACTCGCAAATAAATGGTCGCTAAATTTAATTTCTTCATTATGTTTTTCTCTGTAGTAAAGTTTTTTTTTAAACAATTTAGTAAAGTTAATGGGCTGGAACTCTTTTTTTGGGGGATAAAAGATACCTATGGGCTCGAACATTTCGTCTAAATAAGCTCTTCTAAATAAAATAGAAATAATCTGTATTTCCATATTTCTAAATAATACATACATATAATTAAAGCTTGGATTGACAACGAATTTTGTTTTAAACTGCTGTTTTTAGTAAAAAGCATAAAAAATATATTTGATTTAGTAAACTACTTTTTTAAATTTAAAGTTTAAATTACAAATTTTGTTTTTTGGAATTCAGTTTAGCAATTAGTTCTATGATTTCAACGAACATTACAAGTTCCATATTTGTGAGGCACTAGAAACATTTGAGAGAACAAATCTTCAAATCCATAATCTTCAAATCCATAGTCTAGTCTCTATAGTGTTGAGCTGTCCTACATAATCCTAGTTATGAGATAATACAATAAAGATAAATGTTTTTTTTTTAATCTCTTTTAGTTCTCTATCACAAGTTTTGTTGTATTCATCCTTAACTTTTATCTCCAAAATACCAAAGTTTTATTTTTTTTTAAAAGAAGAAAAAAATATTATTCTTTCGTTGTCTTTAAAGTGGTCTAATTCAAAAAAAATAATAATAAAAAAAAGAACAAGAAGAACAAAGAGTAAAGTAGAAAAAGAAACACTTTTAAGAGTTAGAAAGAAGTTTATCTTTCAATAGGAACAAAAACCACTTTAAAAAGTAGCTCAACTAAGTCACTCAAGAGAAATATCCATTTTCGAATAATTCTCTAAATACATGTCACAATTAAAAATTTAAGGAATATAGAAGAGGATAAAGAAGATAGTTAATTGGTAAAAAAATTTCATTGGAATAATAAAGCGAATTTTATTATAGGTTAAAGAGGACGAAGACTACATTGTATACTACACTATTACAATCTTAACGACATATTATATATAGAGAAAAATAAATATAAAGTAAATCTAACGAGTTCAAGAAATCTTACTTAACATTACAATATAATGCATTCTAGTATTGTACTATTACTATTTAAAGAAAAATCTAATGAATTCAAAAAGTCTTTCACAACATTACAAGAACACAGAGATAATGGATTCTAGTATTATATTACTACTATTTAGAGGCAAGCAACAAAGAGAAATATTTAAACATGCAGCTACTAGTGGGACAAAGTTTCAATCACTTATTTTATTTTTAATTTTGAGGAATAATCTCTAAAAAAAAAAAAGTAAAAATTTGCCACGTTCGTTGCAGCCAACAAACATTTCTTCAATTGATTCACACAAAAAAAAAAAAAAAAAAAAAAAAAAAACAAAAACAAACATTTCTTCAAGGGAACTCAATTAATGATTTGGTGATATATGAAGGTGCAGCTCTAGCTTTTAAGGGAAAATGGGCCTATTCCAAAGCCCAAAGAAAAAAGCCCATTAGCCGGAGACTAAGCAAGTCTCCGTTCTTGAAGAAGTTGACTACGTGGCGAACAGCCATTGGTTACTTTCACGTGGCACGAGATTTGATTGGTGGAAACAACGATATTGAGAAAGCTTCAAGATCTATTAATATAGAATTTTCGAAAGAATCAGTGAAGGTTTCCGGATTAGCTACGGCTTTGATCGGGATCTAAAAATCTTGCGAAGCTGAACGGAGTTTAGGGTTTCAGATTCCGAAGAAGATGAAGGCGGTTACTGCAGGATTAGCGGCGGCTTTGCTCGTTCTTTGCCTTTTACTTGCTCAGCTCCGAGCATCGGACGATGAGGTAACAATCTGTTTCAGCTTGATTTGATCTTCATTTCTCTTACATTTAGATCTAAGTGCTCGATTTACGTCTGAAAGTATTGTTTGAATGTCTTTGAACTTTTCTGTTTTTGTGGAGTTCAGATCTTGTACGAGTCCTTCGACGAGAGCTTTGAAGGCCGCTGGATCGTGTCTGTGAAGGACGAATATCAAGGTTCGTTTTCTTTTTTCGTCTTCTGTGTAAATATATGCTGATTATTGAATCGTTGCATATGCCGAATTTGTTTTTAGCTGGATGTGCTATATTTCTTGATATGTTTGCCTAAATGAGGAAAAACCGTAATAGAGTGTTTGTACTGTCTATACAATTACTTGTGGATGTTGGTAATGCTCTCGCTTATGTTTTTCGTTGCCATTTTTTTAATTACTACTATCATTTTGTGATATGGATCTTTCATTTGTGTGGTTCGGGCTGATTTATGAGTAATATTTCGTTCAATGACATAAAGAAACGAAAATGTGGACTTTCGGAATTAGTTAAGTTTAAATTCACGTTTGTAGCAGTGTTAATGTGTTGTCTTTAAGATAGTTTTTTTTTTAAATCAAGACTGAGTAGTTGATCTTATTAAGATTTGATTTGTTGGAGATACTCACTTGTGGTGCAATTATCCCAGTTACTCCTCTCATTTCCAATTGGTTTTGAGGTGGATATTCTCTAATAAGATTAGAAGAGGGTATATAGATATGTAGACTTGCAAGTTGCACGTGGGTTGATAAGAGAGGGTTGCTAATGCAACTTATCGTTATTTGTGTTTTGTAGGTGTCTGGAAACATTCTAAGAGTGAGGGGCATGATGATTACGGGCTTCTAGTGAGTGAGAAGGCAAGAAAATACGCCATTGTGAAAGAGATCGATGAGCCAGTGAGTCTTAAGGATGGAACTGTGGTTCTCCAGTTTGAGACTCGCCTACAAAATGGTCTTGAATGTGGTGGTGCCTATCTGAAATACCTTCGGCCTCAAGATGCCGGATGGAAAGCTAAGGAGTTCGATAATGAATCTCCTTATTCTATCATGTTTGGACCAGACAAGTGCGGGGGCACCAACAAGGTGCACTTCATTTTGAAGCATAAGAATCCCAAGACTGGGGAGTACGTTGAACACCATCTAAAGAATCCACCTTCTGTTCCAGCTGACAAATTATCTCATGTGTACACTGCCATTTTGGAATCTGGCAATGACGTGCGTATTCTCATTGATGGGAGCGAGAAAAAGAAGGCCAATTTCCTTTCTGAGGATGATTTTGAGCCTCCACTAATTCCTGCCAAGACAATTGCCGATCCAGATGACAAGAAACCTGAGGACTGGGATGAGAGAGCAAAAATTCCCGACCCTGTTGCAGTGAAGCCAGATGACTGGGACGAGGATGCTCCAGTAGAAATTGAAGATGAGGAAGCTGAAAAGCCAGAAGGATGGCTAGATGATGAGCCTGAAGAGATAGATGATCCCGAGGCCACCAAGCCAGAGGACTGGGATGATGAAGAGGATGGTGAATGGGAGGCACCCAAGATTGATAACCCGAAGTGTGAGGTAGCTCCAGGATGTGGTGAATGGAAGAGACCAATGAAGAGGAATCCCGAATACAAGGGTAAGTGGCACGCCCCAGAAATCGACAATCCCAACTACAAGGGAATTTGGAAGCCTAGGCAGATTGATAACCCCAGCTACTTCGAAATTGAAAAACCCAACTTCGACCCTGTGGCTGCAATTGGAATTGAGATCTGGACCATGCAAGATGGTATCTTGTTTGACAACATATTGATTGCCAAAGATGAGAAAATTGCAACTTCATATCGCGATGCCAAATGGAAGCCAAAGTATGAAGTTGAGAAAGAGAAACAGAAGGCCGAGGAAGCAGCTGCGGCTGGCCCAGATGGTCTAGCAGAATACCAGGTAGATTCATCAGTTTTAATTCTCGGTCATTGATAGAAAACATTAAAATGTCTTTACTCATGCCTGGCATTTGTGATCCTACAGAAAAAAGTCTTTGATGTCTTGTACAAGATTGCAGATATCCCCTTCCTCAGTCAATACAAGTCAAAAATATTGGTAAGTCTTCTTTTTTGTTTGAGTTCAACAAGCAAGGTCTTGGATTCAATTACACGAGGTTGGTAATGAGTCTATATTTATTTCGGTTGAGCTATATATATGTTGGCTTACGATGATGTCGGTATTTAGTTAGCATTTCGCTATATTGATTGGTGATGTGCATGTATGCAGGATGTGATTGAAAAGGGAGAGAAGCAACCAAACCTCACCATTGGCGTTATAGTATCGATAATTGTAGTTATCTTCACGATCTTATTGAGGCTAGTCTTTGGAGGGAAGAAGCAACAACCGGTGGGTATTAAAAATGTCTATAATTTTTCAGCTGGAAAGAACTTGGGGTATGGAATTATAAGAGAATTTACGTATTTTTGTTGGATCTCAGGCAAAACCAGAGGAGAAGAGTGCAGTGGCTGCTGAAAGTTCGAACGATCAAAGTAGTAGCAGTGGAGAAAAGGAAAAGGAAAAGGAAGGAGAAGAGAAGGAAGAGGCCGCCGCCGCACCCGCTCGTCGAAGGTCCGGTGCTAGAAGAGACAATTAGAGGGAAGAATCCGAGTCTTTTGAAAATTTGCGGTTATGAATGCAAAAATTGAAAGAAACTAATAGTTGTGATTGTAAGCTGATTCTTGATTGTTTTTAACCATTTCGTCGTTGGAGATAGTTATGAAGTATACTATTTTGAAGTTTAGATATGAGATGTGCCCGAGTACTGAAACTTTGGGGGCTGGATGGGAGAATTTTGAGGAAAACAATGTTTTGGATCACTATTCTTAAAATTTTATTCCTCTTTTTTCTATTTAATTTACTTTTATAAATTCTATAGTTTTTTCTTCTTTTTTTTATAAAAGCCTTTTTTTTCCTTCAAATTTCTTGTAGATTGATGGAAGTTATATTTGTCTCATTCCTCAATTGGGTAAAATCCTACCAGTTTAATTGGGACCATAGATTTCGTAGAACACCTGGCGCAAAATTCTTTCACTTCTTTTGGTAAGCTTTTCTTATCATCAAATTTATTTAATTTTCTCGTCAGTTTTTGGCTCGCAAATTATGGTTACCAAATTTATTTTCTTCATTTTGTTTCTTGAGCTTATAAATTTTTGGGGTTGGATTCTTTTCGTCTAAAATTTCTTATTAATATAAAACAACCTTCGAGAAACAAAACCGAATCTGAAAATACCATTTTGGTTCTCAGCAATTAGTCCGATAATAAACTAGAAGTTAATTTTGAATTAGTTCAATAATTATCAATTTAAAATTGTATATAAATTCATAGACCAAAATCGAAAGCCTCTCATACTATATGCACATACATATTTTAAACAAAAGGTTCTTTAGAGCTCGATCGAGGTATGCAAAAAAAAAAACATTTTGAAGCTAGGCCACGTAATTTTGGAAATTTGATATTGTTGGGTACTAAATCCTACTTATGAAACCTACAAATAATGCAAGTAAAAGATCTGATATATTGTGAATTAAGAAATCAAGAGCTAGTATTGCAAGAAAAAGTAATTTCGATGTTTACTCCGGACTTCTTACGGGCTTATAGGCCATTATCGAGTCATTCTTTCAAATTTATTGTGTTTTGGTCTTTTTTACACTATTTAGAGAGTATTATTGTATATTTTATTTCGTTAGATAAATGAAATTCTTTGATTTTAAAAGAAAAGAAAAAGTTATTTATTGCGATTAATTTTAGCATAATTAGAAAAATCATTCAAGCATACTCGAATAATAGGTCTAGTGTGCATTGGCTGTCACTTCGTACTTGTTTTCTTATGATCAAATCAAATAAGTAAGCAGAGCCATGTGAGCGATATCAAAAAACAAAAAAAGGAAAAAGCAAAGCCATGTGAGTTTTGATTCATTTTGGCAAAAGTCTTGTTTGGTCGGATAATATACAATGAGAAAATGCTATTTATGAAATATTAAATTTAAGGGATAATAGACAATGGAGTGTTTGTTTACCCTCTTGAAAGTCGAGAATTATTTTAAGTCGTTAAAAATTGAGAATTGTAGCAAAAAATTTGTTTGGATGTGGGTTTTGTATAAAAAAAATTGAGTCAAAATCTTGTTTGAATCTAAATTTAAAATAAGTAGTTATTTTGAATAGTTAAAAAAGAAATAATTAAAAATGAGTTTTTTTTTTATAATTAATTTGAAATGAATGAGTAGTTACCGGTGTTTAGAAATGATAAGTTAATTTTAAAAATAAAAATAAGAAGTTACAAAAACTCATTTGAATATAAAATTTCGAAGATGAATTAGTAAATCATCAATTTAAATCCTCCTTAAATATGATAAACAAATACCCCCGAAGAGTTAACCAAAATAAATTATTGATAAGAGATCAATTAGTAGTCAAAGAAAGTCAGGTGATGAATTCAATTTATGATGGTTGTCTTTAACATCTTAATATTGCAGTGCCTAAATTCTACTGGCCAATGCCCAAAATTTAGACCCCGTTTGATAACTATTTTGTTTTTTGTTTTTTGTTTATGAAATTTAAGCCTATTTCTATTCAAATTTACTATTATGTACTCCATTTTTCCTTAAAAAAATAGGAAATTACTAACCAAATTTAAAAAACATAAATACTTTTTTTTGTTTATAAATTTTAGTTTTATTTATTAAAATATAGATAAGATGTAGATATACAAAAAAAAAAATATATATATATATATATATATAACAACGTAGTTATTGTAGGCTTAAATTTCATAAACAAAAAACGAAAAATAAAATGATTATGAAACGGATCTTAACAACGAATTCTGTAAGAGTGCAGTAGTCAAATTTAATGAGGTCTTCAAGTTAACGACACTAATTAAGCGCGCAGCTCCTGATTTCTGTCCAACTATGAGCGCCGATTCTCGATTCTACTGTTCTTCGAAGCTCTGATTTCGTGGCTTTGGAATATCGAAAATTTGGAAAGGCGTTGAAGATTAGGGAATGGTGGGCATTTGAAAGCTATGAGTAGCGATTCAAATTCCAAGAATGGCAGTAACGGCTCATTTGGATGGAACAGAGCTGGGGGTTTGATAATGAAGGCTTTGGTGCTTGTTGGTGGCGCCCTTTTGCTTAAACGTTTTGCTAAATCCACAACCCGATGGGATCATGCTCGCTTTGTTTCTCACTCCCTTTCCGGTGTTAAGGTTTTTGTTTTCGGAAAACCCTAAACCCAACTGCTTCATCCTTTTTTAATTTCTGATTTTTTTGTGTGTTTTTCTTTTTTGTGGATAGTTTTCGAAGGAGCAAGCGGTGAGGGATCCTGACAATTACTTCAATTTCAGGTATGCAATATGTGAATTCTGTTTAGTGTAATCATTATGGGTTGAACTAGTGATTAAGAGGTCGTGTATCATGAAGTGGCCTAGTGGTCAGGTGGTTTTTGGGAAACTATTCCTACAATTTTCCTTGACTTACAAATGTTGTAGTATGGTATCTGTCTGTATGTCTCGTAACGATAGTTGAAGTATGCACAAGGTGGCCAGATAGTCAAGGATAAAGAGTCTGGCAAACTAAATCCATGATTGATGGCTACCAAAAACTAAATCAAATCATGACTAATTGACAAGGAAGTAATTTTGTACGAGTTTTCTTGACATCCCAACAATTACTAGGCAATATGTTTCATGAGAATAGTTGAGATCCACGTAAGCTGGAACAAACACACGAATATTAAAAAAAAAAAACATGTTGTTTGGTAGTTGTTAAATGTTCAATTTTTAGTATTCAACCATCATGGAGTGACAAGTGATGGGTTCAATTCAAGGTAGCCACTTGCCTAGGAATTAATTTCCTACAGGTTTCCTTGATATCCAAATGTTGTAGGGTTAGGTGGTATGTCCCATGACATTAGGTGCACGCAAGCTGGGCAGGACAGCCACGAATGTCAAAAAAAAAAAATCTAGGATTCTTCTGAATGAAGAGCTTGATTCTTTTTTTATTAGGGCTTCTTTTGAATGTGATTTAGATAAATTTGTGGATGAATAGTCTTGATTGATGGGCTTAAGTATTGTGTTTTAGAATGACTACGTGCCCTGCAGCAGAAATGGTTGATGGTTCTACGGTGTTATACTTCGAACAAGTGAGTGTAGCTCACTTTTCAGTTTCTTTAAATAGCTCACTTTCCCAGATATCAGTCCTCATCTGTGTGTGTGTGTGTGTGTTTTGATAGGCTTTCTCTAGAACTCCTCAAAAACCTTTTCGCCAGGTACTGTTTTTATCTTACTCTCTTTTTTAGTGTTTTCTGTTTGAGATTTATCAAGGAACAAAAAAAGTTATCCGTTGATCATATCCTATGTTTAATTTTCTGAGTCTTCCAATGAACAAAAGAGAAGGTTTAAAATCGTAGAACCGGTGGAGGTGGTGAATTTGTGGTTTGATGGAACTGGTGGAGAACCTATGTTTAATTTTTCTGAATTTACTTGGATTTTTTTTTATTGATGATCTTCTATGTTTAATTGGCCGAACCTTCTTTTCTTCCATCAGTTCTTTACCTTTTTCATAGTGTTCGAATTGTTCTTAGGATTTTTCCTCCATTTTTTGGCTTTGAGCTTTTGCAAAGTGGGCCTTCTGAACACTTTTTTTGAAAATATTCTTCTGAACACTTAATATCTATAATAATGGCAATTAATTCTGTGGTTGCAGAGATTTTATACGGTGAAGCTTTGTTCAAAGGAGATGAAGTGTGATGTGGAGGTGAGCACAATTACTGTGTAAAATGCATGCTGTTTGAAGCAATATGACATTGTTATCTTTCCTCTTTTATTGCAATAGACTGATGTGAGCTCCCCCAAGTTTCTTACATTTGTTCACTTTGTAGCTAAGCTCGTATGCCGTCCGGGAAAGGGAGGAGTACAAGAATTTTTGTGATCGTGCAAAAGACCAACGCCCTCTTCCCGAAGAAATTCTTGGGGTTAGTCATCTGCTTAAGGCTTTCATCAGACTTTCTATTGCTTCATATATTATAAATATATATAAGTTTGTTTTAGAATATGTTGTTTTAGCTTTTCTGTTGTCCTCTAGTCTTATTCCTGATCAACCTAATCTCTATGTTACTTGAGAAAATATGGTAGAGTTAATCTCAGAGTCCTACATGGTCTTTAGGTTCTTAACCTATCAAAATTAAAGATACCTCCCTCAAGCACGGTTGCTCCTTAAGAGTTAAGACTAAGACCCTTCTCACTCAGACACCCGTAATAACTCTGGCTCACACAACCGTGTAACTATCCTTCATATGACCCCTTATGATTCTGATTGAACCCGGATCTATTGATCAAGGAAATACAAAATAAACCTACGTGAAAGGCAGCTAGAACCTCCATCTCTAGAAAATTGTCTCTTGACCCCTAATGAGATCACTCAATATTTGCCCAACTCTACCTTTTACCCCTACCTCTATTTATAACAAAATACTCTAACATCTACCTTATTTATTTACTAATATACCCTTAGTAGGGATCTATCACCTTCAATCACATTTTTTTAGTACAATTTGGGAGGAGGGGGACCAACAAACTCTACGTAAAGAGCATTACTGCTCTCAAATAATATGAGGGTCAAATACTGATTTTCAAGATCGAACTCGTGACTCTGGTGTTGAACTAGATTAGTACCAAACATTAAAACCACTAGGCCACCAATCCTTTCGGTACCTTCGTTCACTTGCACTCTTGACTCTTCTGTGATTCTGGATCTATCACACTCCTTACTGAAACTGAATTGGCTTTTTTACAAAAAGAAAAAAAAGAAAAGAAACTGAATTTGGATGTAGCTGGGAATATTTCATACAAGTCTAGATTTTTATGCACAGGACATCACAGAGAATTTGACTACATTACATCTCAAGCGTTGTGATCGTGGAAAACGTTATCTGTACGAAGGTTCCACTCGCCCTGGTGGTTTTCCAAATTCATGGGTAAGGGGTATCTGGTTGTCTATGTTCCCTTGTCGTTCCACATATAATTTGTTTAGTTTTTTTTTTTATCTGTGGGAACGCCAAGAGTAAGACTAAAAAGTAGTTAACCCATGTTCCAGTAGTAAGTATTTGTTAGGATTGGGCCTTAGAGGAAATAGGATTATCCTCGGGGTATATGAGCAAAATAGTTAAAGTGTTCGTTAGTCGTTAGGGTTTTCAATTATAAATAGAGGGGACGGGTGAGTGAGGAAGGGATCCAAAAATATTGAGTAAAGGTTTAGTGGAGTTAGACACGAGAGGTTTCAAGTCCTATTAAAATTTGGTTTATCTTGGATTTTCTTTATATTTTGATATCAATCTTATCAGTATCACTCCCTTCCCTTACCATCAGCCTTCATTTTTTTGACAGAATGGAGCATCCTACTGCACTTCAGAAATTGCCATCCTAAAGAATAATGAAGTACATATCTGGGAAAAGGGTTACGACAAAGATGGAAACCAGGTTTAATTTTCTTACATAGTTAATGTTTTAATTTCATAAGAAATAATTTTTTTTGTTAGTGTTAAGTGCTAGACCTCAAATAAATTTAATGTTTGATTTGTTATTTACAGGTTTGGGGAACGAAAGGACCTTATGAATTCAAGCCAGTTCCAGCCTCCAGTCTGAAGGACATGTTTTCTCCATTAAATTTCTCTCAGCTGTCCATGGGGAAAAGAATAGAGGGTTCATTTGTCTTGCAATAATAGTCACTTCATAATTTTTCTTATCTTGTGTAAAGCTCCATCACCTTTTTTATCTGAAATAAAATCTTGCATTTGCTTGTCATGTGTCTTATTCTCTCATTAGTTCGTTGGTGAAATGTTTTTGTATGTGTATTATAACAGTAAAAAGAGCCGATCGAATTCTCGAAATCAAGCAAAATGGCTATCGACTGGACACTCTTGTCGACATGCTCTCCGGTGGATATCTTACAAAGTTCAGTTCGGAGGCAACTACACAGTAACTGTTTCCTCCTTTCTCATTTTAGATATATCCCTTGAAGATACATACAACCATTACTAGCCTAGTTATATCTTCTGATGTTCAAACATTATAGTTAGAAAGATGAAGGATTTGTGCAGGAAAGATAGTGAATTCCTGGACATAATTTAGAAAGATTATGGGAAAGAGCCTTTGAAGAATTAAAAAATTATGAGTTCAATCATTGATAGCTATGTCCTAAAATTGCTATCACAATTCTCTTTGCTAACATTTCCATTTTGAAACATTGAATAGCCACACAAAACACAACTTCAAGTTGTGATAATCATCTCAACAGCAAGTCAGAACATTTTACTCTCGAGACAACAGAGAGCTCAGCAGCTACCTAAGAAGCAGGTAAAATATGATTTGAAATGGTTCTGTTTGTCAAATGACAAGCATTCTTTAATTGTCTAACAGAAATCTAAGTTGCACCATTGAAACCAACTGAATCCAATAGTATTGCTTTTATCTGCTCTGGATGGACATCCTGGCCTTCACTGCATTGCTGACAAATGTACTCTTTATCAGTCATAAGGGTCAAACCAAAGACGAGGCTTTCTCGCTCTCGTTAAGTCATAATTGGGTAAACTCGGAACATAGTAGTTGTGTTACCGAGTAAACTGAAAGTAAACAAAAGAATCAAGTGTTAGCTTTAAATAGAATTTCACCTCTGCTCGGAAAATGTCCATAGCAAAACCATTAAAGCAACTAATCACAGCTT
Source organism: Sicyos edulis (assembly GCA_036507275.1). NCBI lineage: Eukaryota > Viridiplantae > Streptophyta > Magnoliopsida > Cucurbitales > Cucurbitaceae > Sicyos > Sicyos edulis. The sequence goes on from CM071853.1 coordinate 37,178,539, forward strand.
GCTGGATGTCTAATCCAAGATCATCTAATGCCCGAACTGTGGAGAGCAAGAGACCAGGTCGACGACCACAGAACATGTGTATATTGACTGCCCGTCCTTCTCGTACCCGAACTTCGACCTATTAACACAGTAATATCAGCAATAGTCTCTTCAGATGACAGGATTGCATCAAATAATTCAATTGCAATGCAAATGCAATAGTCATGAACCCTGTAAAGGGCAATTGAATTTACCCTTGCAGGTCGGCCATTAGGGCTGGGAAATGAGCTAGGACAAAGCTCCTCCTTTATACGACTCGAGAGGCTCGGCGCAGTTGGAGTCGGGGGGCGAAAGGTCGTGCTCGGCGTCAATGCCGTCCCAGAAGGAGAAAATTCTAGTTCACTATGAAGGTCATTGATTCTTTGTAGTAGTTCCTTCAAGTATTCAATTGCATCCCCAAGAATTGAAGCCCTATCCATCTAGTCATAGACATTGGTAAATAAATATCCATTACACACTGTTATGTTTACCATATGAAGCAAATGAGGGGAAAAAAACAAAGAAACTTAAAGGCACGTTAGTACATTTTTATACTGAAAACAACTACTACATAACAAATGTTATCAGAAACAAGAATTTGGAGTCTAAAATTCTTACATATATGGTCACACGGTATTTTTTTTAACTTCTTAGAATATTCCTTTAGTATATAGATTTAAAAGAAAGAAGACAAATGAAATATCCTTTCACCTTTTAACCATGTTCATTGGCTGTTATTTAGAAAGCTAACCTACAAGTAAGAACCGAACACTGCATCATCCTGTGTCGATTCTTTTGTTCTTATTGATAAGGAGTCGGGGAACAGATCGACAAGCTTAAACAGAGCACATACATGATGAAAATGTCTCTATATCAGCAAGTGTAAGCTTCAAACTGAGAATCCCTATCAATAAATACTAAAAAGAACAAAAGAATTCAAATGAATACTAATACAATGGACACCAGAAAGAAAAGTGAGCAAGGGAAAATTTTTTGACAGCATGCGAGATGGCCGAGGGAAAACGGAACGTTATCGAAACGATTAGGAATGAGAATGAGAATGAGAAGGAAGAGAAAGAGGGCATGCTATGTTTGTCAAAGAGCAGAACTAGAGAGTTCCCTTTCCCTCTGTTTCTTGCTAAAACAAGATAAGAGAATTACATTCTTTACTAGTGAACTTAAGTTTTAACACAATCAAGTGGCCTCCACACACCCTCACCTCCATCTTCATTTTTTGAAAAAAATATTTTTGAGACAACACATTTATAGATGGAGACTCAAACCTCTAAACTCTTGATCCAATGTGTTTTATGACTTAACTAGGGCCTCCACGCCACTATATCTCATCTTCTTCTTAATAATCGGGAATCAAAACTTCGTTTCACTATACTCGAGGGCCTCAACGCCTGTCCAAAGTTCAACGTGGGAGTTTAAAGGATTTTACAATTAAGTTTACTCATAGATTTCGAACTTAAAATTTCTAAAAGAACATACCTTAGAAACCTCAATCTATCAACCAAGCCGCTCCTTAGGGGCGGCACAAATATCTCCATGTATGAATGGAAAACAATGAGAAAAATACTTCCAATCATTCAGACGAGTTTAAAGCATTTTGAAACAGTTAAAAAACGAGTTGTTTGGTTCAAAGAAAGAGGATGGATGTTCTTGTGAATATGAGAAGTTGAAAACATCACGTGAAATGACAAAAAATGAAACCAGCAAAAACACAAAGGCAATGCCAAGAAATTCTTACTTTGCTGATGTTGGGAACAACAGACCGCAGCATGTAGAGTCTATCATTGAGCTTCTTCCTCCGGCGCCTCTCGGCCATCAAATTCTTCGCCGGAAGTCCTTTCTTCTTCCCCTTCCGGTCGCCGCCGGTCACTGTACTATTACCATTGGAAGTATTCCCAACATTTCTACCACTCTCATCAAACATAGTGTTATTATTCTCAGTAAAGTCATCAGAATCATAATTGAAACAAGATGTGTCAATGCTAGTATCTTGCAACTCATCTGCATGGATCATCTTCCTCTTCTTCCCATTTTCATCACCCACTTCATTTTTTCCAATATCAGCCAAATTCTTCCTTAGAGCTGCCCTTTTCTGAAAAAGTGTAGGCTGAGCTCCCACTGAGGGGAAGGATTCAAGTGGTCTCAAAACCTTAGCCCGAGCATTCCCCAAATTCTCGTCGAAACTGCGAAATCCCGCAAAACCCGAATAATTCTCTGTCAATTGAGAGTCCAAGCACAAATTAGAGCTGTTCATCTGACAAGTTGAGCCTAAATCAGTAAACCCAGTTAGTAACCCTAATCCACCCCCATTGTTGAGCAGAGCCGAAGCATTGGAAGCTTGGGCGTCAAGAAACCCAACCTCCGCCCCAAAATCAAAGCTATGCTCTAAAGGGTTGTTACCAATGACCTTGGAAAGTGAAGAGAAAGTGTGTGTTGGGGGAAATAAGAACCGCAACTGAGATGGGTCGATGTCGTTGATGTTGTTGAAAACAGAGGAAGAAGAACAGGATGAATCTGGAGGGAGAAGCAACAAATTGTGATGTGGGTCTGTGAAATCATGGTTGAAGGTAATGGAATTGATATCATTGGGAGTGATGGACCAGTCGTCTTCAACCTCGAGCATGGATTTAAAGGTAGAGAGGGAGGTAATATCGCCGCCATTGTTGTTGTCCAAAACAGAGCAGTGAACAGAGTGGTTGTTGTTTTGAGTCCAGGAAGTTGGGTGTTGTTCATCATCTTGATTCTGAATCCAAAAGGCATTGCCAACTCTGGAAAGCATGATGATGATGATGAAGAAAAGGAAAGGAGTGATTTGAACAGGTTTGGTTCAAATGGGTTTTTTGGGAATGGGAAAAGAAATGGAGAGAAAGCTGACACAGAAAGAGATAAGTGCAGTGAGGTGGAGAAGAGAGAGTTGCAGAAAGAAGGATATGGAGAATTGAAGACAAGAAAATGAGGAAGGTTGCATAAGGAGAAGGGCATTATCTTTTGAGAATTTACCTCATTCTAGGCCTTATATTATATTTAGATTTTTTTAAATAATTCATTTATATTACATTAATTTTATCACTAAATTAGTGATATAATTTAATTTAAAATTTTATCATTAATAGAAAATTCAAGTAGTGATAAAATAGTCTATCGTTAATTGAATTCTATCACCAATAAAATTTAAATCACTAATAAAAAAATTCAAACAGTGATAAGAATAGTCTATCGTTGATTGAATTCTATCACTAATAGAATTTAATCAGTGATAAAAACTCAATTTAAATTTTCTGCTATAAATAAATTAATTTTGATTTTATGTTATACATCGAATTACTTTACCTTTTTTATTATATGTACAAAACCTTCTTATTTTTTGTTTTCTTGATTTTTTTTTCTAAAAAAATTGGGTTTTTGTTTAAAAAAAATCAGTTAGGGGTTTGTTATTTTTTCAAAAGTGAGGCAAAAGAGCGGAGAATAAATAAAAAAGCTTCTTTTATTTTTGGGCAAACAAACAATAACTGGAACAACGTTACACTAATCTTTTGTCACTGTTCAGTTTTATGTGTTGTATTTTTCAGGTGAATAGTTTTTTATTTTTTGGTAAAATAAAAACATACAAAGATACCTATAAAAAGTGTAGTAGTGTAATTAACATTCTCTCCTTCCAACTAAGAAAAGTGATAAGTGTGTGAACCTGACTAAAAGATTATTAATTCTAATAATTTACTTATAGTTGTGGTTTTTTTTTTTTTTTTTGAGAAAACTTATATTTGTGGTTGAATTATTAAAAAAGAAAAAACATACGCTACCTCCCTACAAATCTCTTCCTCCCAAATTTATTGTACTTAAAAAAGAAAGAGGAAAAAGATGCCCTTTTAAAAAATATTTTCAACAATTTCTATGTATTTTCAAGGTTTTGACAATGTCTCTTTTTTTTCCTTTTGTAGCATGGGTCAATTTATAAGTTTAGTTCCTAAAACTTAAAAAATGTATAAATCTCTAAGTTGCTTAATGAAGTTTAATATATTTAAATTTTAACCGTGTCTAATATATCTATAAAGTTTAATCTTTTAGTTAACAAGTTCTCTAGTCAATGTACTTTTAAGATTTAGGAAGTTATCAAATACAAAATTAGAAATTTATGAATTTGTTAGACACTTATTGATGTTCAAAGACCTATTAGACATGTCAACCAGAATAAAGCTCTTGGGAGTGATTGGAATTTGGAGTTGATGAGAGGAGAGGAAGGAAATTGAATGATTTAGAGGTATGACGTATTTGTTTGGGAATGAGTATTTTGGTGAGGAGGGGTTGCATAGATATTGGTGTTTAGGTGAAAGATATTTATTTTATATTATTTTTTTATGGTAATTATCGTATATTTGTATTAATTTATAAATTTAATATATTTTATTTTAAATTATATGGTCAAGAATGAATGGAGGTTTGATATGACATTTGATAGAATTATATAGAGCAATACTTACCTACACATGAATGTGAATGGTGAGTATGATTGTTGCCTATGTAGCACAAGTTTTTACCACACATTAAAACATAATATTAATAAAACATTGGAAAACAAAATAAACATGTGGTAGAAACTTGATGCCACATAAGCAATAAGCATACTCACCCTACACATTTATGTGTAGGTAAGTATTGCTCAATTATATAAAAGATTTGATGAGATGTTGGAGAAGGGTTGAAGAAGAGTTGAGGAGAGGTTGTGTTGTACGAAGAACAAAACAAGGGCTTAAGAATTTTCATCTCCTTCCCTTTCTCTCATCTCTCAAACCTCAAAATTCAATTTAATCCTTAAGGGATGATTGGATTTTGGTGTTGAGGAGAGGAGAGGAAGGAGTTAGGAAACCCAACTCCATATTTGTTTTTAGTACATCAAGCTCTCCTCAACTCCATCTAAGCATTTCTTTCAATATTACATCAAATCTTTTACATAATCTTATCTAATGTCATATCAATTTTTTTTTTCAATCATATAATATAAAATAAAAATTATAAAATATATTTATCTAATTTTATCAAAAGTCACATCAATACTTTTTAAAATTTTCGAACACATAATATAAAATAAAATACATTAAATGTATCAATTAATACAAATATGCAATAATTACATTAAAATAAATTAATATAAAATAAATATTTTTACAACATCTCTTCTCTAAAATATCAATTTTCAAACAAATACTTCATATTTCTAAATAAGTCAACTTTATCTCCTCTCTTCTTTTCAACTCCAAAATCCAAGTACTTCCTAGGGCATGAAGTATAACCTTTTGATGTATAAGTTAATAAAAAAGTTATACATTAAAATAATAATAATAATAAACAATATTTTTGGATAATATGTGATCAAATTTATAACCTGTGAACAATAATACATATGGGTTAGGTTGTTTTCACAATTATTGGACATAACTTTCAATATTATAACTAAGTTGGTCAACAAATCACGAGCAGAGTACAAAAAAAACGAAATAAATGAATAAGCTTCAAATGTCTGTTTGAAAAAAAAAAACATAGACAAAAGTACTATCAATAACAGTCCCCATCTGAAGAAAACTCTGAGTTTCTACACACCAAAAGAGGAACAGTATTTTATTTTCCATGTCCTCAATTTAAAGAGATATGTAATATATATCATCAGCCTCTGCAACTTGAATTACAGAAACATAAATTAGAATAAGACAAAGGCCCTAAAAGAAAGGGCACTAATTCAATAACTCCTTCAAATTGGCAGGGAATTTAAAATTAAGTATATAATGCTAACCCAAGCATCTCGTGAAGCCATTGTTTTCACCGCACCTAACTAAAAAATCCCATCTTGCCTTTCACTTTCATTTTCATTTTCCTTTTCCTTTTCCTTTTCCAAACTTACAAACAAGGTTTGATCATATATTAGATAAACATGAGCTTTTAATTCGAATTTTATCTCGTTACTGTGATTTGTAACTCATGAATCTGGTAAATTGTGACGTGTTTTTATTGAGGATCTCACGTTAAAAAAAAAAGATATATGAACTTACTATTTTTTTTTATTTGCTTGCTTTTTTTTTTATTCTTGATTAATTTTGAAGTGAAATATTGTATATATCTAATATAATATCGTAGTTCAATCAAACTAACATAAGTGTTTGATCTTTTAAAAAAAATGTGATCTTATTCGAAAATAGAGAATCAAAGATTGACCATTCTAATTAGGAGTATTGTAGAATTATAGTTCAGCATAAACCAGTTTTGTTAACCATTTTACCAATTACTCATTTTTATTCTTAGAACTGGTTACTTGAGAATCATATATTAAAGAGATAGAAATCTCTTATCCTTAACAAGATGTACATTGAGTTATTTGTTTCCTCGACCTGTAGTTTTAAGATGAAATTTGATATTTAATCAACCATCTTTCATCTTATTAGAGATCCTCGTCCTTGTGGCGTTTGTCCGACAAATGTGAGAAGTGTTCAACGTCTTTATAAAAGATATGTGTTACTCTCTTTGCTACCAATTGATTTTAATGTAAAATCTCATATTATCTAATACATTTACAATAAAAAACGAAACAACAATCAATCAAAAACAATATAAAAAAATGAAAAAACACACAAAATTTACATGATTTACTAACGATATTTAAGATATATCCTCAAACAAAGAAGATAAAAACAATTTTATTAATTGGAGACAAGAATACAAAATATCGATCAACCAGGGCTAAAATTCTAAGAAAATTCATGTAGTACATTCTCATAAATCCTATTACAAAATAAAGAATACATATGAATAATGAGACGAGGGGAATTTGGGTGCAGCCCGAGCTGCACCCCACCCATGAAGTCACACACATATTTTAATATTTTTTATTAAAAAAAAAAATGGACTGAAATGTGTGGCACCAAAGGTGCAACATATGCTCACTTCATGGATGAGGTGCAGCCTGGGCTGCACCCAAATTCCTCTCGAATGAGACCCCGACTAAATAGAGAAGGATATGTCAACAACATCTTTTGGGGTGGTTGGAACCTCACTATGGCTCTACAAGAATAATAACATTATTTGTTTTTTTCCAATGGGATTATAGGGGCAGAAGGGAAATGAATGAATGATTGAGATTTGGATTCAAAATTTGAGCTGAAAGAAAGGGAGGGGACAAAGAGTAATAAATGATGGTCCAGAACAAGGGGCAGTGTCATTAATATTACTGGAGCAACCTCGTGATTATCAAACACACAGCACCCATTGACTCATCACCTTTTTGCTCTTCCTTATATATATATATATATATATATATATATATATATATATATATATATATATATATATGTATATATATAGTCCCCACTTTCCATATTATTAAATAAACGTTGACTTTCATTATGATTATGTACCAACCAACACTCCCTTCTTCTCTGAAAATGATGGAACTGAATATTTCTAAAATTTAAATTATTGATCTTTATGTCTCTGCTGTGAGTCACCATGTGCTGTTGCGTTGCCTTTTCTGCAAGATTGATGATATATGCTTAATTCCCATATAAGAAAATCACTAAACTTGGACATTGGATTTATGGACATTGGATATAAGAAAATCCCATATATATCCGATCAAAACTTGGACATTGCGTTGCCTTTTCTGCAAGATTGATGATATATGCTTAATTCTTTATGTCTCTGCTGTGAGTCACCATGTGCTGTTGGTAGTAAGATTTAAGAATGAGACCTTTGGTTGGTAATCTAAAAGCTTTCCTTTTTTTTTTTTTTACATCTGCAACTATTCACACGAATTTATGCATTTAGACTATTCTTTGAGATAAACTCATGAACTCTTAGTTCTCCAACTTCAAAACTTTTGGACAACGATGCAGCTACATGATCGTTCATTCATAAATCATAAACCTACTGCAGAGGATAAACTTAATATTAATCAATATATCAAAATGATGCAATTTAGATTTCAAATTAAAAAATACGTGTATAGTAAAGACATAAAACTGTTATTTTTAGAATTTTTGACTAAAAAGATGAACAGAATCCAAATTGCCTACTATAGAAGCTCATCTTCCAAATTCTCTCTGCTACGACGTAGTTTTAGTTTAATGATCTTCATAGCCTAAAAGAATCTACAACATCAATAAATATATTTAGTTATTACATTTTGTGTGGACTAAAAATAGGCATTCCAATTTGTTCAGATGGTTTTGATTTCTCATAGGAGACTAAGCAGAATGTTTGGAAATAATTATTACAGAGCCATCTCGTGAGACTTCTAAACACCTGTCCTAAAAGAGAGAAATAATGATAATAATGAAGAAAAGATGAGTAAATTACACAATTTGGATAAGCATTCATATGTTTTAAAGGGAGAAAAACACAAATTGGGGGCGTAAATTGATCAAAACGTGGAAAAAAAAATTAATTGAACTTTTTGGGTGAAAGAATTGGGATGAAGTCTATTTTATCATACAAGGCATTCTAAAATATAACACTTTAACTATAAGCTCAGTTGGGGGATGTAACAGAATATCACACAGCACAAGAGTAAATAAAAATTTGCATCCACTTAAGCAAACAGGGTAAACAAAAGTAGAAAATTTGTTGCGAAAAACTGAGATTTGAGTAGGTATAAATCTGGGTGGTGGCGTTTCAGGATTTAGGAGTCTAATTCCTTAGCAGATTTGTGATTACTGAGTGAGAATGCTGAAGATTGATCGATTTCCTTTCGAGATGCTTCCCAAAGCTGTTGTTCTACTCCAAGCTTTCTGAGCTCTACAAGACCTCGTTCAACTGCCAAAAGAATATATATATATATATTTGTGTTACACCATATAAGTTACATTCCAGATGATAGAATAAGTTTCCAGACAAATAAATTTCATCCTTTTTTATATCTGTGAGTGTCAAAGCACATCTCGACTAATTTTCAGATCGTCTTACCCTATTACATTTAGTTGGCAGAAAATTAATTTATAATACAACTGCCTTCTCTTCAAGAAAAATGTAGGAAATTAAGTAGGTGATGACCATGGATTGAATCCATTCCCCCCTCTAGCATTACCAAAACTTTTATTGATATGTTATATAATACGGGGATCTATAAGCAGCTCTACGAGCTTATAAAGGTTTTGACGCCTTCTCATCGTCTTTTCAATGTGAGATACTCATCAGATTAATGATTAGAAAATTTGTTGGTTTTTTAAAATAATCTATATTTAGATCCCCAAAATGGGATGATTTTGGAAAATATACCAAGGCACGGTCTTTTTTAAGGATTAGAATTGCACTTCTTTTTTGTGGTGAGTGAGAGTGTGGCAAATTCTAGTATTTTATGAAGAAATATCAGTAATACATCAAAATGATAAGCAAACTAATTCGTAAAGGTATCATGATAAATATTGAAATAATAGATTCATGCATACAAGACTAGAAGAGCTATGCAACATGTGAAAACAAAATTCAGAGAAATCAAAGCCAGTAACAGTAGTAATGGACAACATGTATCGTACCATCCACAGCATCATGTGATGTTGGAGGCTGTCCACTACGACTGATCCAAAACTGAAGCCGCTCATCCGCAACATCCTCATCCACACCATATGCCTTGGCTCTTCTCCAAAAGTATGTGAGCCAAGCCTACACAAGTTTTCATACTCCGTCAATTTTGAACCCAAAATGTTGCAAGTCCAACTCATGCAAACACGAGTTATCCAAAGATGGTCAATGTTGATTTTGGTAGGGACAAAATTGTTAGGATATCAGGATATAGAGAACTAATGGGACTGTAAACATGTTAAACAGTTCATAAAAAATGGAACAAGTAATTTGCATATCCAATCTAGGATACTTAACAGGTTAATAACTCTCGACAAAGAACTAAATGAGGATCTTATGGAGAAGAAAAGGGAGAGAAAATTTGCCCATAGGCTACAATAGCAAACAACATCAAAGATTTACTGAAAACTAGAGAATTGGGTACTTTTTGCGCACAGGAATTTTCATATATTTCCACCAAAGAGATAATGGCGTAATGTAAATCCCAAAAGATTAATAAAAGTAGGAGGTTCATGTAGCACAAACTAAATAATCCTCAAGACCAACAAGAAAGATGAAACAGATAAAACTACCTGCTTAAAAAGAACATCTTCAGCTTCGGCTTCACTTAGTTCTGCAAAGAGAGAAGTTCAATCATAAATAACTCGTACGCCTAACTAGCACTCATTTTATTCATTTTTTTTTTCATACTCTTGTTGTGTGAGTGTACGAAAAATGCTAAAACCATCATGAACTTGCAAACATGAATATACTGTTTTTTTCCTTATTCTACGAGTATGTTATGTCGTTAATTATAATAATTTTAGTAAGGATAAGACGTGTTTAAGTAAAGTACATAATAAATTACTTAATTATTCGGTTCAAATAATTTAAAGGCATTTTTTTAACTAAAAAATTTAAAAAGCTAACTATTTGCTCAACAGATACTCTTAAAATTGACAATTTACTGAAATGAAAACCGTTAAAATTAAATATATATAATACATATATGATATATAGGTATAGAGAGAGGGAGAGAGAGTGTTTGCAAAAGAAATAAAGAGAAACTATGTAGTAAGAGAATTGAATGAAAAAAAGGTGTATAGCTTTATTAGATAAAATGAAGTTCCACCTCAAAACCAATTGTTAGTAAGGGAAGTAGCTCATATCTCTTATAAAATGTTGAAGACTTCTCATAAACTCCTCATCTTTTCAACGTGGGACAAGATGAGTATCTCCAACATGGCCCCTCAAGATGGTGTCACACATATTTTCCTTTTTGGAAACCAAGAAATTGGAGCTTTGCTCCTCTATAACTAGGGTTACCACACCCATCCCTAGGTCAAGCACCATGAGACATCAAAGGAATGGAGACACGGGAGGTGTCTACAAATTAATGTCACAAGGGGCCAAAACCGGAGACCTTGAGGAGAGGACACCTTCAAAACCCAAACCTTCGACTACTACACCACCCCATGGGGACTTAAGATGGTGCCATATTGAGAATACTATCTTGGATTAGGATCCAAATTTGTGGACCGAAATACCCGATTTAGGCTTACTTGCTAGGGTCGGATTCAAATTTTTGGGAACAAATGCCCGTTTAACCTGCTTAAGTTGGGTCCAAACTATCCACTTAGAGCTTAGATGCCATATATATTATATGGTTCCACCTCAAAACCAATTGGTAGTAAGAGGATTAACTCATATCTCTTATAAAGATGTTTAAAACTTCTCATCTTGTCTGGGTTCCACCTCAAAACCAATTGGTAGTAAGAGAAATAACCAATGTCTCTTATAAAGATGTTGAAGACTCCTCATTTTTCCAATGTGGGACAAGAAGAGCATCTCCAACAAGAGTCATTAGTATTGTTGGGAATATAAACAAAGTGGCGTAATAATCCCACATTGGCTAAATAAGGGGTAAATCTTGGATTTATAAGGGAAGGCAAACATCTCCATTGGTATGAGGCCTTTCAGGTGAAACAAAAAACAAAGCCATGAGGGCTATGCCCAAAGTGGACAAAATCATACCAATGTGGAGATCTTGGTAAGTCTGTCGTCTCTTATCAAGTATGATAAAGGGTGGCTTATGAACTATTAGAGATAAATTGTTGAGTCAAAAAGCACATGACAAAATGTTCATCTCGTTTTAAATTACTCATTATATTATATTATAGCCAACACTTGGAGAAACTTTTTGTACGCTGGCTCTATCTTTTTTGAAATGTGTGCGTTGGCTCTATCAAGTCAATCATGATTCATGTCCTTTACCCTTATGATCTTATGCTCTATCAGTCAATCATGTCCTCTACACCCTTACTATTTTATCCTTCCGCCACAAGCCATAAATAACAAATAGCAAAATACACGGATCTGGCTGGACTTTTGATCTCCTTAACATTTAATGAGTGTGGAGTATAGATGAGCGAAGCTCCGAAGTTCTGGAAACATAAAAAAAAAAAAGTGTGCCATATAAGGTACTATGGTCAACTTACCAAAAGACTCAGAAAACTTCGGATCAGAAGGTGATTTAGAATCTGTGATTAAAAAAAGAAAAGAAAATAAGCAACTTCATGTGTATCATTCCTATAAGATTCAATTGAAAAATCATTAAGTTTTTATAATAGTTGCAAATCAAACTCTTAAAAAAACAATTCCCGAAGTTCTGATTCTGAAAAGAAGTTGACTACCTGATTGATGAATCAGACTTGGACGTCTATGTTGTGCCAATGCAAACATAGCTGCATCTTCAACCTGGAAAATGCAAAAATGAAGAATGTTGAGAAAAAGATTAACACAAGGGCATATCAATAACAGCAAGACAGATACAGCAGAAAGATTCAAGCTGCAAAGTGCTATCATTCACATCTAAAATCAAGCGGGGCTTATGTTAGAGGGAATACGAGTCTGTTGTACACGGGGAAGGTTTATTATAGCTATGATAAAAAAGAACAAAGTTTTACACAAAGACACACGATAGGACAAAAAAAGAAGGGGGCAGATCAGTAGAGAAGAAGTAAGCAATAATGAAGTTTGAAAAAATAAAACCTTTAGAGATGTTAATTCTCGCAATCCCATTTCAACTGAAAGCATACTCTCAATATTTCCTTCACCAGAGAGATCATTTAAATCCTGGATGAGCTTACTCCTATCTTGATCATTTCTACCTGAAACATGGATGGAAAACATTTATTTTATTTTATTCATCAGAAATACTGAGAAGTGGATAAAAGTAAATGAATGATATTAAACAACTCGAGCCAAGTGTTGAATCAACCTTCAGGCTCTTCCTTAGCCTTTTGTCCAGCAGAAATAACAACTTCGAATGGCAAAGGAGCTAAAGAAGACCAATACTCGTGTTTAGAGATTGCTATATCCGCACATATGCCTGGAAATTAGCAATCAGTGAACAGAGGGTAGAAAATCTACAAACATGCAGAAGTCAAAATTTTGCAGCATTTACAAGTGGTCCAAATGTAAAATTATTATAAACCTTATGCGATATATTTTTTTTTTATGAAGAAAACCTTATGAAATATAAATGAACATAAAAGTGGAAAAAAGCCAAGGAAGATATAAAACAACAGCACTCCAAATTTCTTGGGGAAAGAAACAAGTCATCGAATGTCCCTACAAACGTAGCTACAAAGATGATTAACAATCCAAGATCAAGTTCAGAATTACAAGGGAACTTCTTTTTCTTCTTTTTTGGACAACTAAAAGAGACTCTTCTTTTTCTTCTTAAACAAACAAAAACAATCTAGGGGAAGAGAGCACATCCTCACAAAACTCAAAAGTACTAATAAGAAAAGAGCCTTCCAGGGAAGATCATGGCTTTATTTTCTGAAATTACAAAGATCTTAGGAAAACAAGCAGCCAGTGCTTAATTACCCATCCAAACATCTGGCTGACTGGCCAAACAAAAGTCCTTTATTCATTTCTCACCGTTATCAGAGACAACCTTTCAGAAGTAGCTTAATACTCCACCAAGTTCTTGTGAATTTCCAATTTTCTTAGTCTTTGTGAACTCCATAATATAAAGTGTTTTAGTTTTACCAACCATAAACCCAGCCCAATAAGAAAAGAACAGCTTTAGGAAACGGAAACCTCAAAACTAAAGTATGCTATGTGCCATTTATAAACTCAAAAATGTTCTTTACCATATTGTACAGCAAAGCCCCAATAGCGAGCAAGCCAACACCTCTTCAAAACAACCTCCTCCTGCGAAAAGAAGGAAAATATGATTGAAAGAGAACTTTACAGCTGAACTTAGATATTGGTTCTAAAGCTAACACTAACCATCTCTTCTTGTGTCAAAATCATTCTCTGTGTCATTACACGAAGAGCCTTCGCTTCAGATTCTGCTTCTCGAAGTTGCTCTGTAGCTGCTGATGATTCATCTCTTAAGTTCTGATAAAAAAATCATTACAACATCAGATAACTGAAACCAGGAAAAAAAAAGTTATATAAATAGAGAGAGAGTGTGATTTTCACCTCAATTTCTGAACGAAGGGCAGAAATTTCTTCGTTTCTACTATCTTTGGTTGGTATTTTAGCCTTGAGTTCAGCCTGTACAAAGAATAATAGTCAGAATTGGAAAAAGGAAAAAGATTTTTTTAAAAAAGATAGAGCCGATGAGATAAAAGGTGCTCATTCTGAAGCCAAATCAAATGTCAACTTTATAATGCAAAGGCCTACAAAATACAAATGACTCAATCCCTTAAAAACCTATTCTACATGCTTCTTATAGTTATGATCTCAACAAACCTCTCTTTGTTTCAGGATTGCTTCTTTCCTGCAAATAAATAATGTGAAACAATAAGACCTGGAAAAATTCATAAAGAAATGATAAGTCCAACAGGATGAAAACAGACCTGCTTAATAATTTAGCTTCCAAGGATACACCCTCTCCAAGAGTAGCAACCTATGAAATTGTTAATAAAAAAAAAAGAAAATATTTATTGGTCAGTAAATTGTCAAGGGAGGTGAAAAGCTTGCAAGAAATGCAAATTCTTTATTTAATTCAATGAACTGGCTAGCTAAATGAGTTAAAAAACAACTACCCGACCAACACCTCAAGATACATGCAGTCATACATAATACTCCTCTTACTTTCTCAACCAGATAGTGTCCTATATAATATATTGCAAGAAAAGACACTCTGACTATAAAAATTACAGCCATCATTCTCTATTGAAGCACTGTGAATTACTTATTTTTTGCTTTGCAATCAACCTATCAAAATTTACAAAATCAACATGTTAATTAATACCTGTTTCTCTAACATTCTAGCTCTAGCCTCTGCTTCTTCCCGTTTTTCTTCTGCTTCTCGAAGCTGTCCAACAAAATCGAGCATAAATTTCAACTGAACATGATATTGGGGGAACTCATATTCATATTCATAAACATTATTGGAATGGTGAGCAGACCTTTTCGAGTATATTCTCGTTCTCTTCTTGTAGCATATCAAGCTGCAAAAAGACAAAAGTCAGGTTCAGTGCATTCTAACTCAAGAATTATGCATGATCCCATAGAACAAAAGACGAAAATCAATTCCTATAACTAATGAAGGGCCATATTCTAGTGCAAGAGACAAAAATTGCTCTCTACAATTTATAATGTCATACCTCATCACGTAGTGCAGATGCTTCCCGCTGATCTCCTGCATCTTTGGAGTTAACCTGTCCAATATCGGATGGAAACCTGACAAAAAAAAATTAAGAATTGAGTAAATGAGGAAATAATAAAGCTCACTGCCCCCATTAGCCATAAGCCCTAATATTCACATGTATTTGAAAAAACAAGGTGTTCCATGTTATAATAACCTTCTATCTCCAGTCCTAGAAGGAGGTTCAATGGGAGGTATGACAACTGGAGTTCTGACTGAAGGTTTACTTGGTGGAACAATCTGGTTCGAGCGCACCGACATCGACGATCTACCAGTTGATGTGGATCGAACTTGAGGAACATGCTCTACGAAATTCCGACCTAACTAATCAAAACACCAGAAATTCCAATCGCCTTTCGTTAGACAGTGTACCACAAGCTAATGCTAAAAAATTCTAATCACCGGATTGATCACTGTCTCTACTGAATCCTAGAACAATCGATAACAAGCCAAGCTAGCTAGAACATAGATCTTAAAATCAACGATAAAGAACAAGGTATAGAAACTAGAAAAGCTCAATTTAACAAACAATCCACAAGAACACAGATAAAACATCATGAGAATTGATGTCAACAGTTCACCTAACTAAATCAAAAGTGCTAAGGATACTCGAAATTACCGCGGGGGACGGAGATCTGTTAATCCTGGGACCGGAAATGGTATGAAACGAATTGGAATAGGAATTGTTACTGTTCACAGCACTCGGGTAAGACGAGTGAGTAGGAGGAGTCGGAGTCGGAGTCGGGGCACGGAATCGGAAGTTGAGATCGTCGTCTTCGTCGTCGTCGTCGTCGTCGTCCGTGTTCTGCCTGGCCATGACCTGAGCCAAACGCTGAGCCGCCTTCTTGGCGGCGACATTCTGAGCGCGCTTGATGGTTGAATTGGAAGCCAATCGGGACTGAGGATGCGCCGGCGACATCACCGGAGAAGACGATCCAGTGCTGCTCGAGCCGCCGCTCCACTGCCGGGCGTAGACTGGACTTGCAGGTCTCCTCCGATCCATCTCCGTTGAGATAATTACGCGAATTCGATTGTGCCGCCGTCGTCGTTCCAAAATTAGCAGAGATTTTCTTGGTGCTAGATTTTCTCGAGAAAATAACCAGAGAGATGAGAATCGGGGTTGACAAATACGATCGTGCAAGAAAATACACAACAATGTCGTTTGATTCAGATGTGCGATTTCCTTCAACGTGGCGTATAATCATCAAACTTCTATTATAATTTGTCTAAAATATCGTATACTTAAGGAGATTTTAATTGTATACGTCAAAAAAGAAAAAGAAATTAAAAGAAAATTCAAAATATCATTAATAACATTTTAAGAAAAAAGTAATTAGGAGTAGAAAATGTGATGGTCCCAATAAAATAGTCGTACAGTTTTCAGTCATAAACTTCAATTTCTTTTGAATTAATAATGTTAATTACTTTATTTTCAAAAAAAAAAAAGAAGCGTTAATTACTTTAGCATTCAATCAGTTTTTAAATAATATTTTTAATAAATTCGTAATAGATTGAATGAGTAGATAATAACATCTAATTACTTTTGAGATGAATAAATTCAATTAATTCGGCATAACTTTCAATTTATGTTTGATGTAAACCAACAAAATTAAAAACTCAAAGAAAAATCTCTCTATATATATTTTACAAAAGTAAGCTCTTAAGGATAAATACCCTATAATTAAATTGTTCACCGTATTATGCATTTTTTTCAAGGAAATAAAATTGTAATATGCCATTTAATAGATGAAAATTCTAATTAGGAAATATGAAATGTAATATAGGTTTCTTCAAAAAAAAAATGTCGTAATTAAGTTATAAAATTTTCCAACTAATTGAAGTTTGACGTAGTCGTGTTTTGGTATAAATTATAAGGCACTTTTCTTCAAAAAGAAAAGAAGAAGAAAAAAAATTTCTAATGGACCCATACTTAATGACAGCTAAAGCAACTAGCCGTACTTAGTCCTACCGGTTTATAAATTAAACAATCAATTTGAATTAAATAATTACCTATCAAACAAGTTGAATCAATTTATTTGTGTTATATGATTAATTAAAGAAAAATTATACAAATAAAAATAGTTGTTCAACGACATTAGTATATACTAAAAAACTAAGAAATTTTAAATTAGAATCCCCCATTCTCAATTAGTGTAAATTTTTTAAAAAAAAATTATCTATCTTCCTAAAACATATTTTTATAATAAAAATATCATAAATTTATTCAAGTTAAATCGACCGAATAGAAGAATGATAATGATTTTCCTCTCCTTTCCTCAATGTTGCATTGGATAGATTAAAACTCTTATTTTCTCTTTGAAGTGTGCTTCTTCCAAAAATTCTAAATGAGAAATGACAAAATTGTTGAAATTGAGAAAGAGCTTTAACTTTGTCGGGTTCAATCTATTAGAAAAACGGAAGAAGAAAGTAGGAAGGGTCAAGTTAAAGGTCTCAAATACTATGAAAATAATAATGTGTTACATACGTAATACAACTATATAAAAAGTGTATTAAAATTTTATATAAAAAAATGATGATTTAATTACCGAGAAAAAAATGATACATTAAATATGTGATAAAATCCTCATAAATATTAAAAAGTATGTAATTAAACACTTTCTCAATATTAAAGTATCGCTTATCAAACAAGAATTTAATCTATAAATATGCAGCACCGTGACTAATAATTTTACATGGTTTAACGTACGAGATGAACAACAAAATTACATTACATCCACTGATTATATACATTAACGAATTGTTTTGTTTCCAACCGACACACATTGAAATTCTATGTTATCAATCTTATCATATGCTGTGTCACACTCACTTCATCTAAGACTTGACGGTCCTCATTTACCATATGATGCATTTGGAAAGAATTCCAATATCGGGCTTGACCTTTTCCTCAATCATATAATTGGGCCAGGAATACTGGATGCCTCTCAAGGCCCAATCACTCCTAGGCCCATCATTGTAGATTTGCATCTAATACCCATCCCATTGTTACTTGACTTCTTTTTCGTTTTTTTGGAAATTTACAACAAATTAAGAAAATAATTACAAATTTGATCACTTAAAAAAAAAATCGTAGTTATCCATATTAAATATCAATACAGTATTAATAATTATATTATATTAATATGCAATATTGTATTAATAACATATAATATGTTAATAATACAAAATATTGTATTAATAATAATATATTAATAATTACAATGAATACTATATTAAATTATGATGCAAATATTTTTAAATTTGACTACATTTATCATTATTTTGTTAGAATATACTACCTAGTACCATTTCTTTTTTTCTTTCTTTTTGGACAATCTTCGTTTCATTTTCTTAAGTTCGAACATATAATTAGAATTTAAGCTTTTTTAACCTTTTGGTAGAACACGATGTCTGTGAGAGATACTCACTAACCTATATTTCACATTAAAAGTGTGAGAAGTTTTCAACATTCATATAGATAAAGGTATATGAGTTACTTTTTTTTTTTTACTACCATTGATTTGAGGTAGAATCTCATATTATTTACCGACATATATTTTTATTTATTTATGAATGTCCAAGACAGTTTATGCAAGTCTCACCTATTTTCATGAGACATACTATTCACCTCGTAATGATAACGTTTTAGTTTTTTCAAGACCTCTCGACTATTAAACCCATTTATAGTAGTTAAGTCGATGATTATCAAATAGAGTAATTTGTTCGTTCAACTCTCCTATATCATACTATTTGACCCAACCGTTTGCAAAGCAGTGGCAACCACGAATGTCTTTTAGAAGGATTAACATTTTTTTACAATACAACATTTAAAAACACAAAGTGATATTTGGATGATTGAGATTAACATAGGGTGGATTTAGTTTCTTGATCCTAATTTATGTTTTATGTTCAAGTTTAAAAAATAAAATCCAAAACTCTCCAACTCAAATACAAAAATATATGAAAAACACAAAAACACATCAAATTGTTCGAGACTTTGTCTTCACTTTAGACATGAATTATATGGATTATGGAATCAAACAAAATGGAGTGATTGGTCGGATTGGATTGGCTTGGCTTGGTGGTTGTCCAATTTTAATAGATTTGGCCGTCAAATTGATTGCGTATCTTCACCAAGATTCACAAACAGATCTTATCATTTATGACCCCTATTTCTATTTTGCTCTGCGTCTTTAACAATAGTGCTTCACTATTCATTCCTTTCTCATCTCCCCACATATTGCTCATTATAAAAAAAATTATGAGAAAACATCACAATTAGTATAGGAAATTTTTTCACAATTTTTTTTTTTTTTTTTTGTAGTCTATTTTAATTAGAACATTTTTTAAGAAATATTTCATCTATAGTAGATTTTTTCTTTCTTTCATATTCTAGTTGTACCCTTTAGTGTCGGTAGACTGTTATCAAATACGTAGAATTTTTCGTCTTTTTATTAGGTTAGACTCTAAATTTATCGTATGTACAAATTTCTTCCATAAATGTGGTATTTGAAGGGTTTTATTATTATTATTACACATGAATGATAGAATCTAATATAATATCAAAGCATATATAATTAATAATCTAGTCTATGATTTTATTCAAAATTGATGAATCTAAATAGATCATGAGTTGAGGACATGCATATAATTATATGTTTTTTTTTTCTTCTTGTAAAAATTTTCCTTCTAAAAGCAAACAAGAATGATTATTTGTATTTGAGATGTAGATAATGATTATTTGGGGCGGTTTATTTGACATATTTAGGTAGGAGCTAACATTATGAGTCAACTCCTACTCGAAAACTTACATCCAAACGAGTTTTTATTAATTCCTTCTCACTTTTACTTTTAAAAATAATTCTCATTTCTAACCATTCATTTTCAATCATTTATTTATAACTATTCAATCATTTCTAACAATTTATTTTTAATCATTCATTTCAAATCAATCAAAATAACTCATTTTTAACCATTTCTTTTTTAACTACTAAAAATAATTACTCATTTTTAATTATCTATCCAAACAAGGTTTTGACTCTAACTCATCTACATAAAAACTACATCCAAACTAATTTTTGACATAATTCTCAATTTTTAACTACTAAATATAACTCTTTTATAAAAAAACTACATAAATATGTCAAACAAACAACCCTTTTTTGTTTGGAAAGAAATGAGTAGTTGTAAGGATAATAAAATAATAAATATGATGAAAATAAAAATTAGTGACGGGAATATAAAAAATAGTTTTAAAAAATCATGATTATGGATAGAACCAATATTTACTAAAAATCTATCTTTATTCTGATTCTCCCCGTTTATTTTTTGTGGCACAATCGCATGCGAAGTGAATAGCCAAGTTTTTGTGATAATTTAATTTGGAAGGTTGATTTGACAAGTGAAAGGAGTACAAAAACACCAACACCGACCTACTAAAAGACCGCGAGCATATCTCATAAATTTCATTTCACGCACGCAAATCACGCGTGTTATATATTCGCTACTAAAAGTAAATCTTATATTTATAATATGTGATCTTTTTTTTTGTTTTGAACAAGTAAATTTGCAGAGAAAAATTTAGACTCTTTAATTAAGGAGGCAAGTCTTTCTTAGAAAGGGTATGTGGCATCATTTGGTGCTATCAATTTTTTCTTTAAACAATATTATTTTAAAATAAAAAAAAAATTTGTGGTATCGAATGGTGTCACATACTCCTTTTAAGGATGACTTGCCTCCCTAATTAAGGAGGCTAAGTTTTTCTCATTTGAATATTTGTGAGCTTTAAAGTTTCAATCTTATCTCATAGATCCACGATTTTTTTAAACTACAAAAAATGAAATTCAAATACAAACTTGGTAAAGTTTAAAAGTTTATGATGAAAAAAATACAAACAATAAAGTTCATAGAACAAAATTTAAGTATAAATGTTTATATTATAATGACAATAAAATTTGGTAGAATTATTAACAATCATTTTTTTTAAACAAGAGTAATCAGTCTGTTTCTAGAAGTGTTCAAACAATCCAAAAATTCGAACCAACTCAACCTAATTTGGTATAACCAATCCCGACCCATTGCGGATAAGTTTTCCTGTTTTTAAAAATGGAACCTATCTCAAAATATATGTGCATTGAATCTGATCAAAGCTATTTACTTTTCTGCATGCAACCCGTACCAAACCATGAAACGTCAAATCTTTTGTTTCTCTGTGCTTTTTTCACACCCGGTGACTTATGAAGAGGAAATGGGACATCCAACTTTGGAGCATGCGCCGAATAGTAAAAAAACATAAATGAAATAAATATATTCGGGAATAACATTTTGATTATTTGAGTTATAACCTTTCTTCTATTATAAAGTCTTAATTTTGATATTCTTTCAATTTTAGTTTAGAAATGTTTTTAATTTAATTTTGGTCCTTTAATCTTTGATGTTTAGACCATATTGGTTTATAATGAAAAAAACTTAAAATTTAATAGTAGGATTTCTTTTTATTTATTTATCTTTAAAAAAATTTAGAAATATGTTTTCATTTTATCTTTATTAATATTATTGGATCCATTTTGATCATATTAACTTTAAATTTATTAGAGAGATCAATTAACCTTTTTTAAGTATAAAATCTAAAATGTAACATTAAAAAAAGCTCATGCACTAAAATAAACTAAATTTTATTAGAGAATATGAGGATCTACCTCAAAGTCAAGCCATGGAGGGAGTAACCCATATGTCTTATAAATTGATGTTGGATGCCCCCTCAAGATGGTGCCTCTTTTGGGCTCACCATTATTGAATCGGACTCAATTTCATTCTTATTGGACCGATACCCGTTTGGGCTTTATGGGCTCTGATACCATATTAGAGAATATGGAATTCCACCTCAAAATTAATTGGTAATGAGAGAAGTAACCCATATGTCTTATAAATTTATGTTGGACTCTCCTACTCTCGAATGTGGAATATTTATGAGATCTCAACAAATTTAGGTTTAAAATTGGATTTTTGAATGATTAGAGAAATATTATAAAGTATAAGCTCTCAAATCAATGATGCTTCAAATGCTTCAAATAAACTATGTCTCTCTTGGTCTCTTACTTTCTTCAGATAAGAAGAATCATAGAAAGTTATGAAATTCTCCTCGTAATTCCATGTAATCACAATTTACAATTTTCCATAAGAATTTATTTTTTTATTTTTTATTTTTAATTAAGTCGATAATTTTGGTTGCATATTTTTAGAAGTGAAATATTTTGGCACGGATACATCGAAAAATTTCGTCTCATTTTTCAATATATTATGCATACGTTGACAAATAGTTCGTGCAAAGTAACAAACAAATGAATGCTATTTAAGGTAACTTATTTATTGATCATCCAAGAAATGTTTCCTTACACATGTTGGGAAACCTTACATTTTACGTATGTATGGTATTATTTAATGTTACATAAATTTAGTTTATAAACAAAAATATTTAAAAATATTATTTATGTTAGTACCAAATGATATTACATATCAAAAGATAGATTTCTCCTACATATTCATGTATATAAAAGTTTTTCATATGAGCCATCTGTAATGCAGTTTAATATTCCTTAATAACAAGTTATCCTTTTAAATTATAGGTTAAGAAGTGGTGAAGTGTAATTATTATAGGTTGACATATCTAAGACTCAATAAAGTATTAGAAAAGTAAAAAAAAAAGATGAGAATCCTATTTAGATATTCACATTAATATGAAGTGTTCACTTTAAACACACACGCCCTCATGCTTTTCTTTTTAATTTCATTCAAAAGACTTGTGATCAATAGAGATAGTTGTATCACTTATATATTTTATGATATTTCCTTCATTTAATCCACGTGTGATACTTTGTTTATACATAAAATTAGTTGAAATGTATGTAAACTGTGGATATGGAAAATAAATGGTGACGTGAAGTTTTTTATTTTATTTTATTTTTTAACTTGAAATAAATTGAAGGTTGAATAAAAAAAAATGATGAATGGTCACAATTTGAAAAAGTTGTATTTGAGTTGAATGGTTTAGTCGAGAGAAAAGTTTGTCTTATACCAAAATATCAAAATTTAAAACATATTCTATTTTATTTTAAATTTAAGAACATAAATAATAATAATAATAAAACTCAAATTTTATCACAAATAATCTAGGCTATATGTTGAGACTTAAGAGTATACCGAATAGATTAATGGTGTAATGCTTTCATTGTCTGGTTATAAATTAGTTTAACACCAGTGTCCTAAGTTTGAGCCCGAGAATTGGTATTTGTCTCTCATTCTTCAATATGTACTAAAAAAAAAATTTGAGAGTACAATTAAAATGTGTCGGTGATGGAATTAGTTATGTGTTAATCAATTTTCACTCCACAGTCACAAGTTCGATCCCTGAAATCGGTATTTGTAATCTCTCGTCTCCTAACTTATATATTTTTTTAAAAAAAGTACAATTGGGCCGAGCTTAAATGCGTGAAAGTCCAACAAAGCTGCCGACAAAGCCCATTAATTCCTAGCTTCACTATTTTGACCTAAAAATAGTCTCAGTCAGTCTCACAAACACAAAATTGTTTCGTTTCTCTCTCTCTCTCCTTTTCTTTTCCTTTCTTTTATTTCTTTTTGTTGTTTTGTTGTTTTGTTTTTTCTTAAAAATTAACTTCTCTTGCGGAAATTGACACAATAGTCTATCTCTGAAACCTGCAATGAGATATGACAGCCTCGGAAAATTGCACATATCTTCTTTATTATTTGTTGATGTTATAAATGTATAAACTTTATTTTTTTTTAAACGACTTTAATTTTTTTTTTGTTGAATATACGTAATATTTAAAAAGTGAGAGCATTTTTAGTTGAATACATGTAATACACTCCAAAAATAAAAGATGTCATCTAAATTGTTCCAGCTTGAATAATTCTTAAAACTTATAGAGATGTGTTTGAGTAAGTTATTGAGTTTTCAATTTTTATAAAAAAGATAATTAACCTATTTTATATATGTTTTATTTTAAATGATGGACCTAAGTTACAAATTTGAAAGATTTAAAAAAAAAAATTACAAATTTGAAAGGTTTGGTTCCAATTATACCATTTGAATATAAATTTATATTTCATAGATAGTTTGGTTTTTTTTTAAAATGATGGACGTACAAAGTCTTAATCCGTGAGCAAATTAGAATTTCAAAAACCTATTAAATAAAATTTTTAAATTTTATGTATTTATTAGGTCCTTTTTTTAAAAAAATAATAAATCACAAAAAACTTACAAGTCTATATTATAATTTTTATTCAATATATTTTTCAACGCAACAAATGTGTAAAATTAGGTCAATCAATCTTCCAATTTTAAGAAAATTATACCCTAAAAAAACTTTAAGAAACATATAAAACTATTTAAGTGTAACACTATCTTTAAATTGGTAAATATGTGTAATTACATTCATTATTTGTTATTCCATAAACTTCTTCCTATCCAACTCTTTTTTTTCTAGATCAATGTGATGTGATCAGGTGACATATTTAAACATATGAACTTTTTTTATTGAAATTACATATCAATTACTCTACTTATTTTGACTTTTACTAACAATTAATATTTTGCATATATACAAGCATGCAATCTAATTTTAATAAATCAATAGAAGAAAAACTATTTGGTAATTTTTTTTATATATATATAAGCATCTTTCTGCATATCGTTATTAAAATGTTAACTATTAAGTGAGGATGAATTTCAAACAATTAAGAGAGAGAAATAGGATGGAAAACGACAAATTCGAAGCTTTTAATCGTAGTCTTTTATGCGTGTATGATTATTATTATTTTGCGCCGTTTCCATGCATGTATTGTTTGATGAGAGGAATTTGGGTGCAGCTTGGGCCACTCCACCTATGAAGTCACACGCATGTTTTAATATTTTTTTATTAAAAAAAAGAAAAGAAAGAAAGTGGGCAGATGTGTGGCACCAAATGTGCCACATATGTTGTGACTTCATGGGTGGGGTGTAGCCCAGGCTGCACCCAAATTCCCTTATTGTTTGATCGATAGAATAATCTCTTTTTTTTTTTTGAGAAAATATATAAAATAATTTTTAATTTTTTTTTTACAATAGTTAGAATTGTCTTATGTATGCAATTTACTGCCTTCATATTACTAATGGAATAATGGTGATTTAAGAGACTAATGTGAAAGAGACGTTTGTCTTGTAGTCAAAGTAAATTTCAATCTATAAAGCCCCAAGTTGAAAAGTTCAAGTTTGCTACCCATAATATATGTTTAGATGGTATAAATTATAGCTTTTTCAGTTTTTAAGAATAAGATGAATGATTTACATTTATAATCTTTTAATCATATAACATATTCCATATTAATTGAAAGACCAAATATCTAAAAAGGAGATAGCTTCATCCTATTAATTTATAAATGTATATAATAATGTTATAAGAGATAGTTTCATCCTATATTTCCTAATCGAGATGAAATTTCATGAGGATCGAAGTAGGATTCCAAGGTAGGAGAATCTTCATACCCCAATATTGATACTTCAAGTACAAATATTTAATAAATTAGTTTAAAATATTTTAGATTGTAATTCGAATTTATAATTTCATGGTTAACCATATGTTATTATGATTATGATCTTATGGGTAGAAAAAATCACTTTATTGTCACATAAATAATTTATCATCATATATTCAAATTATTTCTTACTTCTAACCATATGGATTATTCGTGGAGTATATGAAGCTATAGGGATAAATTCTATCCTTTTAAATACATGCAAAGTAAAATTTAAGTTGCTCTAAAGGAGAAATGCTAAATTTATAATTGAACGAATAAAAAACAAGAATTGAGAGAAAATACTAAAATTTAAATAGATACAATAATCATAGTAAGAAATAAAATAAAAGAGTAAACCAATGGGAATGGATAGCTAGTTTATTTATTAGTCAATTAATGTAGTTTTTTTTTTCTTTTCAAAAAACAATTAATTAATGTAGTTGGTATTTGTTTGTATGGACAAATTGACACGGACGCTTTCTCTTCGGTGGTATCAACAACCGGCTACCCGCTGCCCCACTCTCAGTCTCACTCCACTCTCTTTCTCTCTAATTTTCTAATCTTTTGAAAAAATTTACCAAATCAACCAATCATCCTTAATTCTACTAAAAATCACAATAAATGTTACTTTTTTTGTTCCCTTGTGACTGAGAATTGAAATTTCACTTTCAATATTGGAGTATCATTGATCTTGTTATAAAAATGACAATCAACAATCGTGAACGTGAGAGAAGAAAAAGAAAACAACACAGAAGTTTACGTGGTTCACTAACGATGTGTTGGCTAGTCCACGGGCAGAGGAGGAGAGTAATAGTGTATTGAGAGGGATGAAAATTTGCAAATACTGAGATTATGTCCTAATACGACTAGGTTTAATTCGAGTTTATATAAACACTCTCATTAAACCATATGACAGAATGTGTAAGCATAAAAAAAAAATGCGGATGACGTTCAGCGAAAACAGAATGCTCTACAGAATGCGATTTGTGGAATACTCTCTCTGACTGCTAATCGTAGGGCATTAATGCGTTCAAAGCATAACACAACAGATCTATCTATCGTGGAGTGGAAATGAATTAACACCAAATCAGATTATCAATCGTGTCACTAACCTTTTCGATATAATATATTTTAATTATGTTTTTTGTTGGTAATATTTATATGGTGATCTATAAAGTAATGATAGGAAAAACTGATATGACAAAATGAAACAATGTATGTATGTATGTATTTAGAAATGAAAGAAAAGCAGCAGTAGACAGATGGGTAGTTAACGGCTCGTTTGATAACGTTCATGTTTCTTGTTCCTTGTTTTTCAGTTATTGTTTCTTGTTTCTTATTTTTTGAGAAGAAGAAACGAAAATGTGTTTGATAACTGTTTTTGTTTCTTGTTTCTTAAAAAAAATAAGAAACAGAAACGTTTATGTTTGATAATCATTTCTTGTTTCTTGTTTTTTATTATTTTTTAAATATTTTCAAGGGGTGTTTTTTTGTCAAATTTAAGGACGGCTTAGATTGAGTATTTACTAACTACTCTTAAAAAAACACATTCAAACGAGCTATTATAACTATTCAAAATAATTCCAAATTTCTAACTATTAAAAATAACTCATCATTTCTAACTATTCAAAATAACTCTTCAATTTATAACAACTAATTTCTAATCATTCATTTCTAACAATTCGAAATAACTCATTTTTAACCACTCATAAACTAATAATTCATTGTTAACTACTCAAAATAACTTTTCATTTCAAATGCACGTCCAAACAATTTATAGTTTCTTACTCCTCTACAAAAAAATACATTTAAACGAGTTTTGGTTGAGCTCCTCTAAAACTACATCAAAACGAGTTATTATAAAAATTAAAAAATTTTACTACTCAAAATAACTCAACGAGGTGTTTAGATGAAGAGTTAGAATGAGGAATTAAAAATTGAGAGTTGTAGCAAAAAACTCGTTTGAATGTAGTCTTTTTGTAGAGAAGTTAGAAACAATTGTTTATGTGGATGTGGATTTAAAATTAATAGTTATTATGAGTAGTTAAGAAAATAAAATTTGAAATAAGTAGTTAAAAATAAGTTATTTAAAAAAAATAGAAATAATTGATTAGAAATGAGTTGTTAGTATTCGTAAGTTATTTTGAGTAGTTATAAATGAATGATTAGAAACGAGTGGTTAGAAATGAGGAGTTATTTTGAGCAGTAAAAATATAAGAAGAGTGAAATGTATATTTTAGTGATTTGTTTTCTTCATAATACGAAAAATAATTTCACGTTCCAAAGGTTAAATACAAAACCATCACACCACAATCACTTACATTTAAAATTTTTAAACGCTATAATATAATATCAATAATAGCCCGACTTTAGAAGGCAAAAAATTATATAAAAAAAACGGAACACCAGAAACTGTTTTGAACAGTTTCTCATTTTTCCAGCTAATTTGAGAAACGTTTCTACTATTTTTTGAAACAAGAAACAGAAACGGTTATCAAACAAGTATGTTTCTCAAAAAATAGGAAACAGAAACAAGAAACAAGAAACATGAACGTTATCAAACGAGCCTTAAATGTTTTCATTTGAAATAGTTGTCACCAGCTTTGGTCCTGTAACGATCCTGACCCAATTTCCTTGACGGATCAAATGAAAAGATAGAATCTCTATTACATCTTTAATTTCTCCCTTCCTCTCTTTTTAATTAATAATGGAAGACATTCCACTTTTCAAAACAAATACAAAAGCTAAACTTTTTCTTAAATGAATTTAGAGTACTCTATCATTTGATAAATCCTTAAAAAGAAAAAAAAATTCATGTTAGGTGATAGTCATAGAATTAAGTATATAATGGTTAGCTGTTCATGCATTTTTTTTAAAGCTATTTAGGTATCAATGATATAATCTTTTACATTTTATGACCTATTTGATTGGATAAAAATTGATTAATCAATTAAAAAAAAATGCACTAGTTTGCTTTCTAGTTCAAAGACTAGATTAATTCTTCCTCGAAAACTCACATCCTAACGAGTTTTTACTAATTCCTCCTCATTTTTACTATTAAAAATAACTATAATTTCTAACCATCTATTTTTAATAATTTATTTATAACTACTAAATCATTTATAACCACTCATTTTTAATCATTTCTTTCAAATCAATTAAAATAACTTATTTTTAACAATTCATTTTTAATCATAAAAAATAACTACTCATTGTAAATCTGCATCCATACAAAGTTCTGAATCTAACTCTTTTACATAAAATCTACATTCAAATGAATTTGTGACTACGACTCATAATTTTTAACTCCTCGATATAACTCCTCCATCTAAATTCTACGTAAACCATGGCCCTAACTCTTACAAACAAGTCTACGTACACTTACTCAAGAGACAAAGGCAGTCAATTTTAGTCTGAACTAAAGATAAAAGCATCTATCTTTCTCTCTCCTCGTTTAAATTTGATAACATTTAATTATTTTCTCTTTCTGCATCCTCCTCTTTATATAAACCCTACCTCTCCAAGCATTTCCTACACTCACTTTTCCAAGCCTCCATCAACACTCAATACCTTCCATTCTTCAACTTTCAATCCCTCAAAAAATTAAAAAAAAAAACAAAAAAATGGCAGCCTTTTCATATCAATATCAACCATTTCAACTTGACTCAATTTTCTATCCCAACAATCCTCTCAAAATGGGTGCCTTTTTTGATGACCCAAATTTCAACTCCAATTGCTTCTCTCAATTTTTCCCTCAAGAACAACAACCCATTTCCCATTTTCCTGAGGTTTCTAAACAGAGCCCTGAATCCTCCATTGTGGTCGACAAATCAGACAGCGGCGAACCGCCGGTCGGAAGCCGGTTCAAGCCGGCCGTTACGGTGACTTCCCCTTGTAGTAAGAAGAGAAAACCCCGTGGAGTTAACTCCTCTGCTAGCTCTGCCCAATCTAAGGTGGGTTTTAAAAAAGTTTCGATTTTTATGGTTTTTATGTTATTTTTGAGCATTTTTGTAATTAATTTTTTGATGGGTTTTTTTAGGATGGAACTGGAAAGAAGCAGAAAAATAAAAAGGAATTAAATGAAAGGAAATCAGAAGAGGAAAAGGCAAAATCTGGGAAAAAAGATGAGAAAAAAGTTTGTGAAGAAAGTGGTGCAACGACAGGTTATATTCATGTCAGAGCTAGAAGGGGCCAAGCCACTGATAGCCACAGTCTTGCAGAGAGGGTAAATAATTAATAATTAATCTTTAATAATAATAATAATAATTTCAAAAGCCTAAAAATAAGGCTTAATTAAAATAAAATAATA
Organism: Sicyos edulis; assembly: GCA_036507275.1. Taxonomy (NCBI): domain Eukaryota; kingdom Viridiplantae; phylum Streptophyta; class Magnoliopsida; order Cucurbitales; family Cucurbitaceae; genus Sicyos; species Sicyos edulis. Next base: position 37,208,664 of record CM071853.1, read on the forward strand.
AGAGACCCCACACGCTAAAACCGACATGTCGTTTCATTTCAGGTGAGAAGAGAGAAGATTAGTGAAAGGATGCAGACATTGCAACGACTTGTTCCTGGTTGCGACAAGGTAAAAAATAGTTCTTTTTTATTAATTATTATTATTGTTTTTTTTAAGAAAATTTTAAGCTGACATTGGAAATGTGGGTTTTCGTAATAAATAGGTAACAGGGAAAGCTTTAATGTTGGATGAAATTATCAATTATGTTCAGTCTCTTCAAAATCAAGTTGAGGTATATACCACAATTTTTTTTTTTAATTAATCATTTTCCCACCCATATAATAATTACCCTTTTTTTAATTTTAATCATAAATTTCATTAATTTTCTTTTTCAGTTTCTCTCCATGAAACTTGCTTCTTTCAGCCCAATTTTCTTCGACTTCAGAATGGACTTGGACGGTCTCATGATCCAACCAGAGGTAAAAATAAAAAAAAAATAAAAAATTACCGAAAAGCACAAACCCTTCGAAAATATTTAGGGTTAAATATCAATTTCATGGATCTAAATCATTATGTTGAACTAGATTTCTACCAAATAATAAAATTATTAGGTCAGCGACCTTTTCGGTCTTTTGTTTAATATTGTTGATGTTAATGTTTGTTGTCCCTAACAAATATATGTATTATCTTAACAGACGTCGATGAATGGTATAGCCCCGCAACTACCAGCGATGGCGCAATGCAGCATCGTGCCACCACCGGCGTTGATCGACACCACGATTCCGACAAGCGCCGCCCCGGATATCTATCCTTTGATGGACCATTCAGCTAATATGTTTCTACTTCAGCAAGGGATGAATCCAAACGTTTACTCTCAATCTTCTCAGGTAAATTTATTTATCTATTTATTTTTATTGTTAATTCAATTATTATTCTTTGGAGGACATTACAGAATATTAAAAAAAGAACCCCATCGTTTTCAGGACAACGTTAAAGTTTCATCATGGGATGTCGAAGATCAGAAACGAAAGATTCTTATTTCATCAGGAATTGGCGACAATTTGTGTTACTTCCATTAAAGAACTACTAAGAATTTGAAAAAAAAAAAAAAAAAAAAAAATCGAAGGATTGAATGATGGACAACGAACACAGAGGATCTGTTCCTTATCCCATTTTTAATCATCTGAGATCTGTTGATGTTCAAGTTTCGAGAATCTATGTAGTGATTTTTTTTTAGATCTAAATAAATCAATTTATTTATTTAAAATGTATTAGTCTTAGATGAAATATATTAAATAAAAAATTTGATTGATTAGCCTATATGTCTATTTTTATTTCATGTATGGACTTTCTGATTCATTCATTCATTTTTTTTCCCTGCCTGTTTTTCGAATTATAAACTATACAATATTATTCGAATTATAAAATGCAAAAAAACCCATCTCTCGGCTTCATTAATCAAGTTGAATAACGTTACAAACTTACAATCAACACCGTCAATATCATTTTTTTTCTCAAACAAAAAACACAACGTCAAAATCATAATTTTAGGAGGGGAAAAATTGGAGGAATCTTGAATTTGGTATTATTATTATTTTTAACTTATTTTTTTTAATGAAGTTTTGGAGAATACTATAGTACTGACGAATAAGATAAGGTTTTAAACATGGATGTATGTGAACAGAGCAATGTGTTGGGTTTTGTCTGGCAATATGCCGATGTTGTCAAAGTTCTACTGTTTAGTATTACATCAATCATCCCATCAAATCCATTTTTTCTTTATAAATTTTATTTATTCTCTTTTTAAAATTAGCATTTTTAAGGAAATGATATGAAACTTTATAGTTTGAATATGATGGTTTAAAGTGTCATAGTTTATATCTATATAATTATATAGATGAGAGGATAGTAGATGGAGCCATTATTAGTTAATTGTGATTTTTAAAAATTAAATCATAACAATTCCGCATGACATAAACAAAATGGAACAAATTGGATGTGTTTAGTTGATTGGTTGTAATCTAATTCAATTTCTTAGGTTCCGTTTCATAATCATTTCGTTTTTGGTTTTGTGTTTTTGTTTTTAAAAATGTTAAAATAGCAAAAAAATTCTATAAACTAAAAAAATAGAAACAAGTTTTTGTTTTTAAGAAAGTACGAAAAGAACCAGAATAAATAGTAAAAAGTTTTAAAAAATTCAAACAAAATAAGATATTTGAAAACAAAAAACAGTTATCAAACATATTTTTTTGTTTTTCATTTTTAAAAACTTAAAATTAAAATGAGTTATCAAACATATACAATTTTTTTTTTTAAAATAAAAAATGAAAAACTATAAACAAAAAAAAAATGGTTATCAAACGAAATTTTAATTACTTCATGAAAATGTTTATTTGGTTCTCATGCAACTTATTTGAAAGTAGTAGTACATATTAGTCCATTTTCCAATTAAAACTAATTAAAAGAAAAAAAATATCATGAATTGGGAAAAAGGTGTATGTTTCTTTCTTTATTTTCTTTTTCCTTCTATTTTATTTTCTAACTAGTTTTCCACCCTTTGCTCTCTGTTGGAATTAAAAAAAAAATAAGACAATGATGAATTTTATTTACAAATTGCCATAGCCAACAAAATCCCTCTTTTTTCCAAGATTCCATGTGAAGAAATCTTAAGAGGGTCATCTTGTCCAGGTTCATAATGTAGGTTAATTGCTTCTGGAACAAAATTTTGTTATCAAGTACAAAAAAAATTGAGAGGCAGTTATTATTGGTTGAGAAAAAAAAAATAGACAATCAAGAGAAATATGTTTTTTTTAATAATTGAAAAAGGAAAACTTTATCAAACAAGCTGTATTAATTCAAAATGAAGACATAAATTTTCAATATATATATAAAGCTTGCATTAAAAAAATAAGAAGAAAATTAAATGAAAAACTTGCCGCCAAATTGTACACCCCGATTAAGGTTTAGATAATTATTGTGTATGATGAAATGCTAAATAGGCTAAAATAAAGTTGAGTAATCCATCAAAATAATTAAAAATTTCGTCTGGCCCACGAATTAATACGATGGGATTATGAGAAATATACAATTTGACATAAGAGATAAAATGAAATTACAATTATTTGCATTAATTAGAAACAGCGATAGATAAGTAGTCTAATCAGTAGTCAAGTTTCGAAGAAGCTTATTGGCTAAAAGAATAAATGGCTTTTTTATTGTTCATTCTTCATGACGGACTTTTAACTGTGTACATGTGAACAAGTACGTAGGTAATTCGTACGAAATTTATCTTCGATAACATATTTTTAGTTCTTTATTATAATTATAGCATATTTTTAAGAATAATTTCATCCATAACATATTTTTATAAAATAATTTCATTCATAGTACATTTTGCCCAAAATTGCTATTCTAACTTCATCAAACTTCTATCAATTCCTTTTTAAAAAAAAAAAAACTTCTATCAATTCAATTAATAGACTTTTATCAGTTCAACCGATAGACTTTAGACTTCTATCAGTTTAACTGATAGACGTCAATCGATTTTGAGTGATTGAACCATGCAAATTGATAGACTTCAATCATTTTTGTGTCACAAATGAATAAATTTGGGAATTGTGCTATATATGGATAATTATTATTATTTTTTTATAAACATGCAAAATCCCCTTATAATAATACTTTGGGAATTTATCATGCATAACATATTTTTGGATCTTCAATACAATTGTAGCCCATTTTTTAAAATAATTTCATTCATAGTACATTTTGCCCAAAATTCCTATTTAGACTTCTATCAATTCCACTAATAAACTTTAGACTTCTATCAGTTTAATTGATAGACTTCTATCCGTCGACTAATAAGCTTCTATCAGTTCAACTGATAGACTTTAGACTTCTATCAATTAAACTGATAGACTCAATCGGCAAACGATAGACTTCAATCACTTTTGTGCCACAAACGAATAAGTTTGGAAATTGTGCTATACATCGAATTATTTTATTTTTTTATAATATGCATGCATAAACCCCTAATTTGTATTGCTAATTTGTATTAGGCTATGTTTGTTTCACTCATTGGATTTGATTTGGTTTGAAATTCAAATCAAAATCAGTGTTTGATTCACAATATTTAAATATAATTTTGAAATTGATTTTAAAATCATCTATTTTTTAATGTTTTTTTTAGTACATCTATTTTTTAATGTTATTCCAACTCTTTACTTGACTTTCATGTGAGTTTTAAAATATAATAAATTATTGTTATATTCTTTTATTTTTGCATTATTATTTATTTCTCAACATCTTTTTTTATGTTTTTCTACCTCAAATATAGATTTTTATTCACGTGAATGATTTTACCTCCCAAAATAAGTATGTATTCTTTTTTCTTTTTTTAAAACTAAATTGTTTATTCTTATTTCATTTATAATTTCTATTTGTTAATATATTTTCCTATAACCTTTTATTTTTACTATATAATTATAAATCGTTTTACAATTTTAAGTTCTCAACTATAATTATTGTCATTCATATTACCTCAACACTATATTATACCTTTTCTAATATTATTATTTAGAATAATTTATTAAGATTCCCATTCGAAAGAACAATACAGTGAATTCGAAAGAACAATACAGTGAAACAAACACAATATTAAGAGATACTTGAATTTAAAAGATTATAAATTTAATTTACATTTAAATATACTTTTTCTATCAATTTCCTTGCTAAATGTTGAAACAGAGCAAATCCATTATTTTTTAAGCCAATGGTTTATTAAGAGGATAAATTTATATAGAAAAGAATCACTTTTGTATTTACACTTTGTTTAAATTATTAAAAAAATTATTCATATATTAGAAAGTCATGTGTTCAAACCTCCAAACTCCAAAACTCCAAAATTGTTGTAGTCTCCAAAAAAAATTAAAATTTAAAAATTGTAATGTTAATCTAAAACTATCCTAAATGATGATTTAGAAATACTTTGTAGTAACCATCGGTTAAAACAAGTTCTCAAAAAAAAAAAAAAAAACCGATCGGTTACAACATAGGAAAGGAATTTTTTATTTTTTTTTTTAATTTTTTTTTTTTAGGGTTTAGGGTTTGAACACAGTGTAAATACTCTTATACTATTGCCGTTAAGCTACTGCTCTTATGAACGGAATTCAAACTGGGGTAAATGGAAATATGTTCTTTCAATTAAGCATAAAACGTGTTTCCCACGTTGATTTGCTATTTTTAATCAACATTCTAACCTATATAATTTATGCTAGATAATTTTGATTAGAGTGACGGGTAATAATATTATAATTTTTGAAATAGTATGAATATGTTTGAAACACATCACAAAGTTGAGAAGAATTAATTTTTATAACTTAAACTGTTATGAAAAATGGTTAAAAAAAAGCAAGACAAAATAATGCATCAATTAACATGGTTCATTAACAGTATTAATTAGGTCCACGATCAAAGAATAATAAAAATACAAATACTTTTTTTTTCAGATTACAATATTAATTGGGGTTGGGGAATCGAACCCATGATCTTATAGTTATTGAATGTACACTATTGCCATTAAGCTACTACTCTTATTGACAAAAATACAAATACTTAGTCGAACAAGGTTAGGGTTTTAAAAGAGTTAACTATTATGGAGTGACCTAATGGTCAAACAGGATTTTAAGGTGCTAAAGGTGATGAGCTCAATCCATGATAGCTACCTACCTAAGATTTAATTTCTTATAGGTTTCTTTGACACTCAAATGCCATTAAGTCGGATGGTATGTCATGTGATATTAGTCGAAGTGAGTGTAAGTTGGCTTAGATAGTCACATATATTAAAAAAATAATAATAAAAAAAGAATTTTTTTTAAAAGAGTTTATATAATGTACTATCGTAAATTTTTTTATACAACACATGACTGGGTAGCAAAAGCTCCAACTAAATAATTGTAGGACAATATAACTAAAAAGACATCTCAATATGAACTACCTAAGAATTAATTTAGATAGTTTGGACATGTTACAACGACATTGGCATGAACATTGATTTTGACTAATGTAGATTCATATTAGGATTAAACCAATGAAACAAAGGAACAAAGGAAGATGCAATTTTTGTTTCTTCCCTTAAAAGAAGTTACATATGGATAATCAAATGGGGTTTCCTTGTTCCACACCTATTGTCTACAAATAAAACCCCCACATGTTGAATTGTTCTCATCATGATAATTTTGGACCCCTAAAGTTTGATCTCCCACATGTCCTATTCTACAAATATATATGATTAGAACCTTGGCCTTCCCCTTTTCATTACATTAATCCAAAAAACCCATACCCCAAAATGTTGCTGATCACTAGATTAATAACTTAGATATACAAATATCTAACAATAATGTAAGTTTGATAATTGCATGTCAATTAGATCAAGTACATTATATTAACATTTTTTCTTCTTCTTTTCGCTATAATTAAGAAAATAAACAATTATAGCTGGAAATGGTGTTATATTAGAATTATTTGCAACCCACCAGCCCATCAATTTCCTTTTTCAATGGACCCTTTTGTTTGTTTTAAAAAGAAAAAGAAAAGAAATTAATATGTAAATGAGCTTTCATAAAAGCCCTTTCAGTACTCTACTGACCAATCTTGCCTTTCTCCCAACATCTTAACGTAACCCTCATTTAATTGGCTGGTCGCAACCTGATATCATAATTCATATCAACAATAATAATCCTGTCCATTTACTATTTAATACACTGTAATTTCTATTTAATATTTTTCAACTTATTATAAGTTTCGTTCAAATGTTTATATGTTATTATAAGTTTTGTTTGGTGTATGAATTTTTATCCATCTTATTTGTTTATTTTTGCTATAGTATCGTCGCCATCTAATTTTGATTGGAGATATTGAGGATTTATCGCAATCTATTTTTATTATTTGTTTGTTTTATAATTTGGTGTTTGAGGTAGCCGACATTGATGTATGGTCTTGTTTCTCTCGGTTTGGCCTATGTCTTGTACTGTTTCATAACATCACTCCGAAATTTCACCATCGTTTTGACTCAAAATTGTTTTTTTTTCCTCTTTGGGTCCATTTAATTTATTTTTGTATGCATGCACAAGAAGTAGAATCTCTCCATACTTAAATACGACTCTGATTTATATTTATTGATGGATTAATAATCGTGTACCTACTTTTTAAAATCATATTCAATTCACTGTTGGTAATTCGTTGCAATAATTAGAAATGATATAAAAATGATATTAGAAAGACATCGAAGGAATGAAGACACGGAAGATATCTACTATTTAATGTCACAGATGAGTTTCAAACCTATTTGAATCTGATCTCTTTGATTCAAGTATAGTTTCAGCTACATAATTATGAGATTTATGCTTCCAATTTGATTAATGATGGAGTGCTAAAAGAATATAGCTCAATGATATCATGTAGGATGTAATAATTATAATTGGATTTGCTCCTCAAAACATAGACGATGACTACAACCCTTTAGGATAGTTTTATTATAAATATAATGCTTTCCTTTCTGGTGTACTAAATCAAACTTTTGCAAGAATTACTTACAATCTCCATTGCTATAAATTGAGTGTTTTTTTTTTGTAACTCTGGTATGTTTTTTACATACAACTTTCAAATGAAGTATTTTGTTCCAAGAAATATTAACCAGGGATCATAGGTTTTAATTTACCTTTTTAATACAGAAAAGAGTAAAAGGTTAAGAAAAAATGGGAAGATTCTTTTGAAGTAAGTTAAGTTACAAGGCCTAATCAAACTATCCAATCTAGATTATAGAAATCAGAAATTGAAAGGTAGAGAAAAAAAAAAGGAAATTTCTTTTGCTTTTGTCTTGGAATGACAAATGATTATATGAGGAAAAGAATCCATTGACAACTGATATTAGTATCAAAATCTTGGACCACAAAGCAAGGAGCAGATGACTACAAAATAGAGAAAACGACTTGAACAAAATCGATTTTTTTAAAATTATTATTATTATTATTATTTTTTTTAAAGACAATTTTGGTTGTGTGGGCATCTGCAAATAAAGGAAGGAAATAAATGAATCAGAGGCAGTGAAGTCATTTTCGTCTTTTATCTTTTCAGTGAAAAGGGAAAAGAAAGTACTCTGGAAAGTCTCAAAATAATAATAATAGTAATAATACATTGAACATTTCTTGAGGCAAAAACCCCTAAAGAGATTACGCCACAAAATTGACCACTTCATGCACTCTATCTTTCCATGAAACATCGCAAGAGATTATAGAAAAAAGATTTTAAAAAAACACTTCCAAGCAATCTAACAAAACGACCCATCCAACTCGGATCTCTACATTACACTTTTTTTTTATTCAACAATATTGGATAAGAGGAGATTTAAACTTGTAATCTCATAATTGTTATATTGTATAAGATGTCGTTAGAACTATGTTTTTATCGACTCTCTACATTATACTTAAATTGTCTTTTTATCTTGAATAACTTTTATAGAGCTTCAAAAAACCTATTTATTTCACTGAGCTATATCTCAAAAAAGAAAAAAGAAAAAAAGAACAATTGAAAAAGGTCGGACCCAAAAATCTTCACAGATGGAGCAAAAATACAATTTTAGTTTCAGAAATTTATTTTTAATCTAACTTTATAGATTAATGATAAACAAATTTTAATCAAGAAAAAACACACATTTATCTCTTTTTTTTTGTAACCACCTTCATCTTTAGGTCAGGAATCAGGACAAGAAGTAATATCGCAAGTCAGTCTCGATCGTGAGACCTTAAGAGGAGCATACCTTCAAAATCCAAGTCTTCAACCATTGTGCCACATCTTGGAAACAAAAACAAAAATTTATCCAGTGAACATTAATGGAAACAAAAGAGTTCTCTCTTCTGGTATCAATTGCCCATCGAGGGCGGCCCGGGCGACAAACGACAAAGCAGTAGAAGAGGATCGTCTTCGACGTCGCCCACCACCGTATTAAGTGATGGGTAGCAGAGAAGGGGCTTGGGGGAGGGACCAGTAGGGGTTTGGAGAGGGCGCTGGTTGCGGCCAAAAAGGGGCCAGGGTCCACCACAGGCAACACCCTATGGCTCGGCCCCTCAACCATTGAATTGCTTTGTCCCTTTCCTTTTTCTTAAAAACTAATAATATATGTGTGTCCATTCAAGCATCTAGCCCCTAACTCATGCATGGGCTGTCCCAACAAGAAACAACACCCAAAAAAAAAAGTTATATCCACTCCAATTGATTAATTAAATAAAAACCTCTAAACTTTATAATTAAAATTAGGGAATTTGTTCTAGGTCCATTTCTGCCCTTCATCACCTCTTGATTGAACAATATCTTTTGCACTGATTTAGAACTATCTCTGACGTTGATTGAAGACTGTACTGATTCAAAATTGTCAATAGCACTGATTGTACAATTTTGGCAAATTGAAGACTATATGTGTGTATTGAAGATTATCTGTTGCATTAATTGAAGTCATAAAAAATATGAATTTACTATTTTACACGAATTTCTTCTAAAAAGTGGATATTCATATAGTTTTTTTGGTTTTTTTGTATGTACAAGAAAAATCCTCTTAAAACTTCTACATAAATTAAATGATATCAAGATATAGATTTATGTATCAATGTCAAAAGTATGTAGAGAAAATTGAAAGATTGAGAAAGGAGAAAAAATGGAGATGATTTTGGCGACCAAGGGCGAGAAGTAGTTGCATATGTTTGGTTTATGTAATTTCACAATAAATATAAATGCATGCATCATCCGGACCTTGTCTTATACGAATCCTTTTTTATAATCTAAGCTTTTGTCGACTTGGTCCTCATGAAGTGGCCATGCATTTGGTACACACGTTGGATACAGTATATTTGATTAAAACTTTAGGCTTTTTTTTAGCCTTTTGTTGTTACCTTATACTTGTGTAATAAATGTATTTTGGATTGGTGCTTGCTTTTCGTGGACATGTTTAATCAACTTGCAATGAAATCTTTGATTGTTCATTGATTCCTTTCAGTTCCAAGAAAAAATTTGAAAGAAACAATAATTTAAATAGGTTTCTGTTGAAGATTTCATGTTGAAAAAATGAAAAGACCTTATAATATTTTATGAGAGATAATAAAATTAAAATAAAATACAAATGAATATTCCATTTAAAAAAACAAAATTCATCCCCAATTGTCAATTGCTAATTATAAGAGATATAAGTTATTCCTCTCATTGTTAATTGGTTTTGAAGTGTAACTTCGTATTCTCTAAAAAAAATTCATCGCAAAAATAGAGAACTAAAGAAGCATCCGGTTGAATTGGCATTGTAATGATTTGCCATCCAAAATATGAAAAGATACTCCACAATTTATAAGCCAAAGGATCCTTTTTTTTATTATTTATTTATATTGAATCTTGAAGATGTGGACCAAATACCCACCTCGGAAACTCTGATGTATAAAATTTTAATTAATTTACTAGTACATGATTTTTAATTTACTACATTATGTCTATGACCTTTTAATCATGAAAACATAGAGATTATTCTTCTTACGAGTAATATACAATGTTGTCTTATTTCTCCTTTCTTGTTTTCACATTCATTAATATGATTATGATATGGTTTCCCATTTTAGTAACTTCTACGTTAAAATTAAATACTGTACACTCTTTTCGTTTTTTGAAAGGTAGAAAGAAAATTCGAAAGCTTCATATATATTTTTTAATGAATACATGACATTCTAAAAATAGGACAATGATATAAGTTTGTACTTGATATGTTTGAATTAGACACAATTGCCCTAATTTAAACTGTGGGCTTGTGAATTGGGCTTTGTAAACCCAATGTGAAGCCTGGATCTGAGTCAGAATGGGTTGCTTCCTTAACCAAACAGCCCAACTCTGCACACTCATCCCTTGGGCATATGCCCTTTAAATGGGCCGACTATTTGGGCCTCGATTGTAAAACCCAGGTTCTCAATCTGTCATAATGGTCATAGGTACATAATATTTTATTAAAAAATATTAGTAATATATTATTGAAATGTATTAATAATCGTGGATCCAAATATTTTTAAACTTAATTATTTTAGTGCATTGGCTTTTTAAATAAAAAAGAAAAAGTAAAAAAAATTAAAAGGTGTGAATTTAATTTAGTGTAATAATGTATTTAATTACTAATTTATTACTATTTTTTTTAGGGTTAGATTGTATATCCAGTATTTAAATAAAAACTATTTATTTCCCTAATAAAAATTTGATATGTTCTATTATAATAATCAATGGTATAAACAGTAATCAATTAATGGCAAAAAAATTATTTAACATAATGTAATAGATAATTAAGAAGGTAGAATTGAAATAAAAAGTCGAATAGTAATTGATATTAATCAATTTCAACTCCATATCCATTTATGTAAGATTTTATTAAAAAAAAAATTCTGTACTAATTAAATATTTCTAAAAAGTACCGAGGTTCTGTGGCACAGTTTCGTGTTAATCTATTTTAATTCCATGATTATGATCTTGCCCAAAAATCACTATTTATCTCTCATATTAGTTGAGAGCAGTTGTAACCACGTGAATCTAGCTGATCGGAACTTCGAATCACACCGTTTTCCGGTGAATGCTGAAGCAAGATCCAGAAAGTTACTGATCGAGGTCGTTTCTCGTCGAGATCCATTGAAGTTTTTGGTAAAGATCCTTAGAATTTCTAATTTCTCGGCTCCATTTCGATGAGGTTGTTGCAATTTGCCTTTGTTCTTGCTTTAGTTTCTGGATTCGCCGCCATTCTCATCTACATGAAAGGCGTCTCTAACCTATGTAAGTTCCTTTCTGTTCGTGTTTGATTTGTTTTCATTTGAATTTGTTCATCTAATCCTGCTTATATCTATTGATAGATGGCGATTATCAACTCTCTGACGTCGATTTTGAAGCTCTGCAATCACTTCGGAGCAGCTTCCAGAAGTGTGTGGTGAGTTCTATAAACCTATTGTTTCGAGTATTTGCTATTTCCGATCTGGATATAAAATGTGAGAGTTTCGCTTTTGGCTATAATGGAAGAAGCTTATTACTTCACATTCTCTGTATTTGAAGAGCTTCTTGAATGCCTATAGTATTGATGGCGCTTTTTTTCAGTATCAGTGTCTGTCTCGGCCAGGTTGCTTGACTAATCTCACATTTCGATGTCAAGAAAATCTGTAGTAAATTAATTACAAGGTAGGAAATCTTTCAATGTCAAAAAAATCTGTAGAAAATTAATTACTAAATAGGTTATCACTATGGATTGAAATCGTAGCCTCTCAGTTATTCAAGGCCCTCTGGACCATTAATTCACGCCAATGTGGTTATAATTTATATTGATGACATTTAGGATTATATAGTTAATTTTGGGTGTTACTTTGTTTTATATGACGTCGATGATTGTGTGTTCTCTCAATTCAGTGCGAAGTAGTTTAATATTTTACTCATAAAATTCTCAATTGCTTAAAATTTACGTTAATTGTTAAATGGTGTTGCAGAGTGCAAATGGGTTAGGTTTACAAGCGGTAGGTGGTGAAGATTATTGCCTAGTTACAATGAGGTTTCCTCAAGATACCATTCCCAAATGGGTAGGTTCTCTTGGATCTTGATCACTTTTATGTTCATATATCTGTTGAGTACACGGAGTCGGATTAAGTTGGAGTATTGAATCCCACTTAACTTCTGAAACAGTGGTTTTTTCGAATCAAGTTTAGCTGATATAAAAACAAGACTTAGATGTTTGGAATTTACATGTGAACAGAAAGATCCTAAAAGTGGTGAACTTGAAGGCTTATCATATGAATTTAATCTTTGTGAGGCTGTGGCTACTTGGGAACAGGTAAGCTGCTTTCTATATCTTATAAAAGATTGTATGCATCAATTTTTAGGACTGAATGATGTTCGTTGTCAGTTCTGAAGTTAAATGGCTCTTGTTTTACATTTCTCATATAAAAATTCATAAGCATGTTTTCAAATTAATTATTATTTAGTGAGTGGACTGCCCAGGTGCGGAACAGTACTACCATACTGACAAGGGAGTATATTGATGGCTTGCCCAATGGATGGGAGGAGTATGCTTGGCGTAGGATTAACAAAGGAGTACTTCTGTAAGTAGTTTAAGTTTACGAAACCTTCTCATTGAAAGGATTGATAGTTTATGGATTTGTAAACACAAATCACTTGCTGAATACTTGTATTCTATTGCGAAAACAAACTATTTTGAACACAAGTTTTCACAATTTTAGATTTCCTTCATTTTTGGATAGCCATTTTTTATTTTAAAACTTTCTTCTCTAATAATCATAAGGAAAGAAGTCTTTAGTTTATTCAAAGTTATGATTAGTTTGCTATTATAGGGTATGTTAATTCTCTTTTACATTTCAATATATTTTGGTTTCTATCAAGTTCATGTTGATGTTGATGTGTTTTGAGCCCCAGCATGGACATCCCTGTTTGAAGATCATGGACAGTTTCCCATAGCCAGTGCTCACTGTGGCCTTTTTTGTCCTTTTGCAGTAATCGCTGTGAGAATAGAACTTTATGCATGGAGAAACTCTCCCTAGTACTTCCTGAAACACCACCATATGTTCCAAAACAGTATGGTCGGTGTGCTGTTGTGGGAAATTCTGGAGATCTCTTGAAAACCAAATTTGGGAAGGAGATAGATGGTTTTGATGTTGTTATAAGGGAAAATGGGGCCCCTATTGAGGTTCGGCTTCTACTAATCATTTTAGATGCCCCTTTCCTTTTAATAATATGTTTTTAATCTGCTTAATGCTCTGATTTTCACAGAACTATACTGACCACGTCGGTAAAAAAAGTACCTTTCGTCTTCTCAATAGAGGATCTGCGAAAGCTCTGGATAAAGTTGTCGAGTTAGATGGTATTAAAATGTCTTTTCAATTCTTGTTTTGGTGCTGATGAGTGATGACATAGTATTGGACTTTGGAAGTATACTTAGTATGAAATGCATATTTTGCAGAAACTAGAAAGGAGGTTTTGCTAATCAAAACAACAATTCATGATATCATGAACAAGATGATTCAGGTTCCCGTTCCCTTTTAGTGGCTCCCTTTTTAACGATCTTAATAAAAAAATTATACATGGTTCTTATTTCTATGCTTTGTTTTGTAGCTTCCTATAATTATTACTGGTTTGGACCAAACTCCATGCTTTACGACTTCCTAGAAGTTTCTCTGGTTTTCTAATTCATCGAGATTCAAGTAAAAAATGGAGGATTGTTTCTTTAATAGTTTCCTATAGAGATATTTTGTTTCTTTTCTACTCTCCCCAATTTTCGTGTCTCAAAGGGAGAAAAATGGAATAATAAACTGAGGATGATCCCAAATATTTCAATTTTCAAATGGGCTAAAAAGATGAAAATTTCATTTGTTCCTCTCTGATAGAACGAGAGAGGAGGAAGCATGCTGGTAGGATATTTTCGATCCTTTATATAGGAAAGGTGCTTTATTGACACTGTATATAATAGAAGATCTGCCAACAAGAGCAGTAGCTCAACGACATTAGTGTCTTTTCTTGGTCATGAGTTTGAATCCCATTCCCCAATTGTTGTTGAACTAAAAAAGAAAAGCATGTAATAGAAGATCCTCTAGAATGTGAGTCGATGAAATTCAAGAGCTTGGAAGAAGAGCTTTCATTGTCTTTAAATATGAATAATATGTAGTTCCCAAGGGGTGGCACAGTGGTTGAAGACTTGGGCTTTGAGGGTATGCTCCCCTCAAGGTCCTAGGTTCGAGACTCAGCTATGACATTACCCCTTCGATGTCTTCCAGTGCCTGGCCTAGGGACGGGCGTGGTTACCCTTGTTTCAAAAAAAAATATGATTCATTATGTGAATTACTCTCTCTCTGCTGTTTCTTTTAATAATTCAAAGAACACCCCATCAGAATTCCCCAAAGAGAAGTAAATGTTTTTTTTTCTTCAAACTAATACTCACACATATATAGTGAGTGTTTGGGCAATTTGTGTGTAAAGATCAGGCCGTTGCATTGAAATTAGTGTATTTTTATTGTTTTCATCAATTTCTCGCTGATGAATTAGAGTGTTAGATGTTGTACTACTAATGATCGATCATGTTTTATGTACCATTCTATTGTGAAAATTTTATTCCTAACTTGGATGTTGAACTTGCTCCCCCGCATTTCAAATTTCATGATATTTTATTTAGTTGATAGCCTCATTCCACCCTACTTATTGTTTTCCTCCTACTTTATGCAGGAGCCTCCAATAAACAATCCCGTTTATCTCATGCTTGGTGCTTCATTTGGTTCTGCTGCAAAAGGAACTGGGCTCAAGGCTCTCGAGTTTGCTCTCTCTATATGTGACTCTGTAGATATGTATGGCTTCACTGTTGATCCTGGTTATAAAGAATGGTATGAGATCTGTTGTTACAGATAATTTCCAAGATTTGAATTTTTTTTAAAAATATACTTTATTGATGACTGACACTAAATGTTCTCAGGACAAGGTACTTTTCAGAATCTCGACAAGGTCACACACCTCTGCATGGTAGAGCATATTACCAGATGATGGAATGTTTGGGAGTAAGTCTGCTATAATTTATGCCATCTTTGCTGAAATTTGTGTCATTTATTAACTTCCCTTCAGTGGTTGGCAAAACTAAACTAAATTTTAATGATAGAGAATAGGCCTAGTGAAAAGTTTAAAAGAAATATTTGAAATTACATTTGTTGATTATATTAAATGAGTTAAGTTCTATATCCAGTCCTCTGTATTGCCATTCATTTTAAATATAGACGATTGATCTGAAAAGAACCAGAAGAGAGTTCAAAGTTTATAAATAAAAGTTATTTGATATTTTATCAACAAATATTTATCCTAAAGTATTGAAGATTATGATTACCTGCTGGAATTTCATTCTTGTTAACCTGTTATCTACTATGAAATGCGCAATTGGAATGCATGTCTGGAAGAGTTCTCTATTAACCACAATATTTTCATCTGTGCTTGATTAGTTGGGAAGTAATAGTACTTTTAAAACTGTGTAGCTTGTCAAAATACATTCTCCAATGCGACCCAATCCTAACCGGGTGGTGAAGTGGGTGCCAAGCCAAAAAATGGTTAATGCTGCTAGAGTTGCATCTGAGAAACGATTGAGGTAATTGATCAATATCAGCACCCCCTCCCCCCTCTCCCACATAAGGAATTAATTTTATGGGTGATCAATTTATCTGTTTCTACTTAACCATGAATTATTCCATGTATGTTGAATACTATTTCATTCTCTTTTGACATGGACAGTGTACAGCATGGTAAGATTGCAAATAAACTATTCTACCTCCCCTTTTTCTAAAGTATAATACGAGGTTGGGAAACTCGAACCACTAACATCTTGGGTCATTAAGACGTCCAATATGTCAGTTGAGTTATGTTGATGCTCTGGTTCATAAATGAATTGTTTATGCATGCGTTGGCATAGTTTATACTTTGTACGTAAGTGTATATTCTTGCCCTAGAATTTAACCCCAAAGATGCATGAATGATTGCAGGAGTGCAATACTGGATCCGCAGCTCTTTAGTAACTATCAACTATGAAGCAAAATTCTTAGTGCTCTACCATATTTGATTAACTAATGCAAAATTAAATAATTCCTTGAATTTGTATATGCTAGAAATAAATTCATATATGTTTGCTCATTTAATCGATGTAAAGGTATATAATCCATTTCTAATCTCTTAACAGGATGGTTGGAGCAGGTTCTACAGACCCATTGGCTACATGTTCTATCCTAAAAAAGAAGATCCGAAGCAAGCCTACATCTGGTTCGAGTCTACAAAAACCGGCTGCTGCTCATCAGCAATTTGTGCGAGGCACGACCATGTATCCTATGGAGCATAGTCCTGGTCATGGTCTTCTTTGCACAGTGCCGCCGAGTTAAATCCATGGATTGAGTGTTAAAGTTCTTTTCTGACCAAACATCATTATAGAGGAGACTTGAAAGGCAACAAGGCATCTTTGAAGCATTGCCTTGGAAGTTTCTTCATTTTTTCAAGGTACAAATCTTCAGCATTCACAACCCAGATTTTTTACAGAGAGTTAATAACTTAATATAACAAACACGGTTGGGATAAAGAGTTACAGGTTAATCCATCATTTTTTCATTAAAAAATATTTAGGAGAGAAGAGACTCGAACTTATGATTAATAGGTTGTATAAGATGCCGTCCGAGTTGTCCTTTTTTTGCCTTAATTTTCAGTAACATGAGACATGACAGTCTGTACTGAAATAAGATGGTATTTTCATTGCCTCGTAGAAGTATATAATTCATTACTTTTCTAATATGTTTCTCTATTTCTTCAAAATTAAATAAGATAGCATTTTGAATAAAAAATAGCGTGATGGTTGATAAAATAAGTGAGCTACAATTGGATATTAGAAAAACCATCAATTGGTCAAATCTCTTGCATTTAATTTTTCTTTGTCGAGGAAAAAGAGGAGAAGACTGGATATTTAAAAGTTAAAGTATTCGAAGTCAGCTTCAGGATGTATTTTAATTTGTAGAAATTTTGAAGTATTTGAAGGAATTCTTTATTCTTATTTTTAGTTAGTTCTCTTGTCACCATTCTCAAATAATGTAAACTTGGAATGGATTATATCTTAGAAAAGTTTAGGCCCCGTTTGATAACCATTTTGTTTATGAAATTTAAGCGTACAACTACCTTACTATACCTTTTTTCTTATTTGGATATCTACATCTTACCTATATTTTAATAAACAAAACCAAAATTTGTAAACAAAAAAAAGTAGCTTCCAAAAACTTGTCTATGTTTTTGAAATTTGGTTAGTATTCGTCTACTTTCTTAAGGAAATATATCCACATTGTAAGAAAGATGTAGCACATGATAGAAAATTTGAATAGAAATAAGCTTGAATTTCATAAACAAAAAATAAAAAATAAAATGATTATCAAACGGAGTTCTATTTATTTGTTTATTATTATTATTAAGAAAAATTTCACAAAACACGCGTATACTATAGATTTATATCAATTACACCTTTGAATTAAAATTGAGCAATGCAAGACAAAGACTAAGATAACTAAAAGTGATTTGTGCAATTTTTCCTTGTTATTAAGGCCAATTAATGGACCAAAAGAGCATTATAGAATTTTGTAATTAAGACTCAAAGAATAATGTAATTTTCCTACAAACTTATATACCAACATAAAAAATTTAGCGATCTAATTGAAGACAATTCAGCATACTTATGAGGAAAAAAAGGTTTTGAAGTTCTATTATCTCACTCAAGGCATAATGACATCACTCTTTTCAAATGTCCTAAATTTTAAGAAATGCCATTACAAAGCCTTGGAATGGTCATGTTTATATTCCCACAATCATATTAGAAATTCTCTAGTGAGACAAAAGGTCTTGCACATGAAAAAGTTAAAAAAAAAAAGGAAAAATTAGTTGTATAAAAAATCAAGTACTGCTACCAACCAGCCAGCATATCAATAAAAATTGGGGAAAAAATGCCAAAAAGACAAGCAAACAAAAGAGGTCATCTTCGTAATTAAGATAAAGTCGTATTGTTTCACTCTTTATATTGTATTGTCATTTATCACACTAAATTATAAAAAATAAAAATAAAAAAAAACTCGAACTATACTATTTTCTGAAAACCAACTCAAATATACCATTTATTTGATTTAAAAAATCTCATATTATTTTTAAAGTTGTAGTATTATCTTGACATTTATGTCAACTATACCATTTAGGTATATTTAAAAAAATCGACTTAATTCATGCAAAATTCCAAGTCACTATCGCGTCAAATTTTGTCTAATATTCTAATATATACGAACATTAAAATTATTTTTGAAACCTTAGGAGATGTTAATAATAATATTGCAAATTTTTTTTTTTTTTAAATAGATATATTGTTTTGAACTCAATTAATAAAAGTTGTTCCACGTTCTTTCACACCCAACTACTTCGATTTGCTAGAAAAGAATCAAAAGATACACGGGTAGACTTTGGAAATTGAAGACTAATTTTGCCAATCATCATTATAGCCTTTTTATTTATTTGGAATCTTTTTCGGTTTTTGGAACAAAAATCAATAAATATCTATTTTTATGAATATTATATTAAAAATATTGAATAATTATTTTTTAATTAAAAAAAAAACTACCTTCCACCTCTTCTTATCAAAGACTAAATAAATTACTAAATCATTATGAGGTGGTTCAATTGGTCAAAAGAAGATTTGTGATAGATTCAATCTTCATGGTCCGAATAGTCAACGATTTAACAAAAAAAAACTAAATAAATTACTATGGTTCCTTTTCTTTTTCTTACTCTCATTTTAGGGTAGTCAAACATGTCTTAAATAGTGAAATATTCAAGTGGGGGTACCAAAGTAGGATGGAATTTTAAGAGATGGCCAGAAATAAATTGAAGTATGACAGTCTGATTTTGGAAAATGAGTTTGGCGGTAAATGAAGCTACCAAAAAGTATTCTTGAGATCCATTAAAATAAAAAAAGTAATTGGAGCCAAAATTAAGTAAAAAAAAAGGGGTTTTAGCAGTACTACACCAAATAGAAAAAATAATTACATTCATGTTCACATTGAGAGATTTTAGCAAAAGTAATCATGACTTCAAAAAGGAAAAAACAGGTAAATTACACAATTGTCCTCCATTATTAAAAAAATATTTATTAAAATAAAAAAATATCAAAACAAACTCCCTTGATTCTTTGATACTTTTCAACTTCCATTTGCCATCCAAAATTATTTCCTCGGTTGTATATAACGTTTTTTTATCATTAATAAAAATTACGACTTTATTTGAGATTCACAGTTTGTTTGTTGTTGTTTTGATTTTGCCAAATAAAATCTAAAATCTTCCAATGATGTATTAATAAATAAGTACGGATTTTTTCTTTTGAGTACAATAAATAAATAAATATAGATTTATGTATTAGTAATTATGTATTATATATATATATATATTTTTTTTTTTTGAGAATTCTGTATTTTTTATTTGGGATGTTTATAAATACCTTATTAATATATTATTTTATGATATTGTATATGGTTGTGTATGTATCTCGCATGAATATTAATTCATGATACTTTATATTTATTTGTATTATTTATTGATTATTTGACCATGATTTTATTATAAATACAAGTAGATCTAATTTTTATAACTTAGAAATTAAAGAAACTAAACAACCCGAACAATGACTTTAGGAAGGGAAACTTAGTAATCAAATTCAGAAAATAATTGCAAATATGATCATTTAAAAAAAATAGCAATCATACTTATAAATATTAATAATATAATACTATATTAATAACATAATATTGTATTAATAACGTAAAACGTTGTATTAATAATATAAAGTGTTGTATTAATAAGTATTAATAATATTGTATTGATCCGTATTTATGACTATCGATGCAAATATTTTCAAATTTGACTACATTTGTAATTATTTTGTTAGAATAGGTCATTCATTACAATTTTAAAAAATAAAATAGTTTTTTTTTTGAAAACTTACAAAAGTAGTAAAATTTAGAAAATAATTAAAAGTATTAGTCAATTGTTTAGAAATTTAGCAGTATTAATACAAGATATTGTATTAATAACATAAAATGTTGTGTTAATAATATATAATACTGTAATAATGATATATAATATTGTATTAATAATAAATAATATTGTATTTATAATTATTAATATGAGTGTATTGAAAGAATGAAATAAATGTAATTAATTGCTGGAAAAAAAATAAAAACAAGTTGAAAAAATGCTGAAAAACTAATAAAAAAAAGTTAAGAATTTAGCAATTTGTCATGTGGCCACCAGAATCATCCCATCAAAATGCAAAGGCAACAAAATTGTAACACACGCAGCTTGGCATAATAGTGGCGCGAAAGAAAGAAAAAAAAACCGGAAAAGTAAGGGTATAATTGGTATTAATGAAATTTTTTATTAATTAAATTTAAAACAAAGAATAGATTTACAAATACTTCCAAAGATGAATAAATTTGTAATTATTTTCCTAAAAGTGGTCATCTACTACAATTTCCCAAAAAAAAAAAGGTAAAGGCACAAGAAACTGATTTTTCTTTCGTCTGATTTGTTGGAAACTCCGGTCACCACCGTCCAACGGCCGGCGGCACCACCGCTGACTTATGAAATGCAGCGTTGACTTCGGCTACCGTCCATTATCTGATTTTTGTACGTGTCTTCGATCTTCATCCTCTATTTAATTTCAAAATTTTGTTGTAAGTTTTAGGGAAGAGATTCGAATAGATGATAATTTGGTCTACAAGTTATGAGTGACAACTTTTTTGTTGTGTATTTTAAAAGAGCAAATTAACTCCTCTAATATAGATGTATTTATAAACTCCCACAAAAAACATTTAACTTACAAATAAAAAAATCAAAATTTATATAAATTTATATGGCACTTAATGGTTCCACATAAATAAAATATGCTCAATGTAGAAGAGCTTTACTCTTCGTAAAATCCTTGTCTTTTATTTATATTTCCTTCCATGACTATGATTTATAATAAATTAAAAGGCCAATAACGGACAATAACAAAAAATGTGGAGAAGATAGGCCAATGACAATTTGGCAAGTTGGCCTTTAAATAAACATCCCCTCGTGCCATTAAATAGGTGAACTATCTTTCTATTCAATAAAATTATTTGCTTTCCAAAAAAAAAAAAAAATCAATAAAATTATTTAGAAATATAATTTAATTAGGGGTCTAAAAAAATTAATCATTTAAATTCAAATGACAAGATTGAACTGGATTATAATTTTATTTAAGTTGAGTTATAAATTTTATAAGATTAGTTAGTTTCGGTGTATTATTAATTCTTTGCTTGGTTGGAATAATATTCTTATATATGTATAAAAGATAATTCTTAATCATAGTATCGAATTGTCTCCATTCTTCAAAACCTAATTCTTAATCATCCTCATCTTATTTTATGTTGGTGGTTAATATTTAAGGTGCATTTGAAGCACTGATTTGGTTATTATAGACGGAATGTTACGATAAATTGTAGATTATTATAAATAATGTTTGAGGGACATGTTATTATAATATGAATTATGATAAACTGTGTTTGAGAGACTATTTATGTAACAAAAAATAATATATATATATATATATAAGGTATAGATAAATAGACGGTTTAGATAAATGGACACACAAATTTAGGTAACCACCGTTTATAATAAATGAGAGCAAACATTGATTGAGTTATTATAACCAACCTATTTATATAGGGTCTAAACGCACCCTAAATCTTAAATATAAAAAGACCAACTCGGCCTCTCCGCCTGTCTGAGTGTAACGCACTCTCCTGAAATGCAAATGGGGTTTTGCCGATATTTTATAACAAAAAATTATAATATTATTTATATTTTATAACAAAAACTTTAATATTATTTATATTTTATTGAAGTAGCTGAAATTTTGGTGGTGTTTCCATACCTACGCCCGCTTTCTTGTTCGTAGGCTTTTTACAGAATCTCCATCTTCATCCTTCACTCAAAAACCGCCATGAAAATATCTCCAGAAAACGACCATTTCGCTCTTTCAAGCACCCTAATTTCTTCACTCCTCGAAGATATTCCACTCATAAACAATTTCAAGGGCAAATGGTGTTCCATCAGAGCCAAACTCGCCGATCTTCGCACCCAATTGATCGCCGTTTCCGATTTTCCGAACTCCTCTTCCAATCCCCTGTCTCTCGATTTTCTTCACTCTGTTTTCGAAGCTCTAAGCGAAGCCGATTCCATCTCGCAGAAGTGCCGGAATCTGAATCTTTCCGATGGGAAACTCAAAACCCAGAGCGATATTGACTCGATTCTTGCGAGGTTGGATTGTTTGCTCGGAGATGGCGATGTTTTGATTCGAAGTGAGATTCTGCACGACGGTGGGGTTTTGAGTTCTTCGTCTAGGAGGGAGGTGGTGAGGGCGGAATCGAGGAATCTGATCACTAGGTTGCAGATTGGGAGTGTTGAATCGAGGGTTTTGGCTATTGATTCGTTGTTGGATTTGTTGAATGAGGATGATAAGAATGTGACCATTGCTGCGGCTCAAGGGGCGGTTCCTGTTCTTGTGAGGCTTCTGGATTCTTGTTCTTTGGATTTGAAGGAGAGGGCTGTTTTTGCTATTTCTATTGTTTCTATGGTGGATGGTGTTAAGCATGTTTTGATTGCTGAAGGGTTACTGCTTTTGAATCACTTGTTGAGGATTCTTGATTCTGGTACCGGTTTTGCTAAAGAGAAGGCCTGTTTGACCCTTCAAGCTTTGAGCGTTTCGAAGGAGAATGCTCGGTCGATCGGTTCGAGAGGAGGGATTTCGTCTCTGTTGGAGATTTGTGAGGCTGGTACTCCCGGTTCTCAAGCTTCTGCAGCTGCAGTTCTGAGAAATCTCGTGTCATTTAGTGAAATTAAAGAGAATTTCATTGAAGAAAATGGGGTTATTGTTCTGTTGGGGCTTTTAGAATCAGGAACTCCCTTAGCTCAAGAAAATGCAATTGGGTGTTTGTGTAATTTAGTTGTGGAAGATGATAATCTGAAGCTCTTGATTGTTAAAGAAGGTGGGATTGAGTTTTTGAGAAATTTCTGGGATTCGGCTCCATCTGTTCGGAGTCTTGAAGTGGCTGTAGAGCTTTTGAGGCTATTGGCTTCATATTCTCCAATCGGAGAAGCTCTTATTTCAGATGGGTTTGTCGATCGGCTTCTTCCGGTTTTGAGCTGCGGAGTATTAGGTGTTAGAACTCAAGCAGCTCGAGCCGTTTATGAGCTCGGATTCTGCACGAAAACTAGAAAAGAAATGGGG
Organism: Sicyos edulis; assembly: GCA_036507275.1. Taxonomy (NCBI): domain Eukaryota; kingdom Viridiplantae; phylum Streptophyta; class Magnoliopsida; order Cucurbitales; family Cucurbitaceae; genus Sicyos; species Sicyos edulis. Next base: position 37,232,545 of record CM071853.1, read on the forward strand.
GACGCTGGACTCATTACACCATTGGTTAATATGTTAGATGGAAAGTCTGTTGAGGAGAAAGAAGCAGCAGCTAAGGCATTGTGTTCTCTATTACAATATACTGGTAACAGAAGAATTTTCCAAAAAGAGGAGAAAGGGATTGTAACTGCAGTTCAACTCTTGGACCCTTCAATCTCAAATCTAGACAAGAAATACCCTGTTTCATTATTAGCCTCGATTTCGATTTCAAGCAAGTGTAGAAAGCAAATGGCTGCTGCTGGAGCTGGTTTGTATCTACAAAAGCTTGTTGAAGTGAATGTTGAAGGTTCAAAGAAGCTGTTGGAAAGTCTTGGTCGTGGTAAAATTTGGGGAGTCTTTGCTAGATCATAGCCGTGGTGGGCATTTTCTAAACTTGGTATATTGTATAGAACCAGAAACATGATTCATGAATCTGTATGTATAATAGATGTTTGTATATTTTTAATTTATGGGTCTGATTTTAGATTACGAGTTCATAACTTTCTCTGTTCTATGTGCCTGTGGTAGAAATGTCAAATGCTGTACTATGCCAGCTGAATTTGAGGATCACTTTTACAGACATGATTAGGTTTGATGACCAAACTTGATTTTGATTATCATTACTGCAAACTTCATTGTCCAATAATTAAATGACACACCTCCAACTATGTATATTATATCAGATTTTGATGTTATCATACATACTGATGCTATATTATATATCAGGATGGTTGAACTTGAGCTGAAAAGTTTTGATTCCCATCTGAAACTTCCTTCAATTCAACTTGTGGAGAAGGTTGCATGGCTTGCTCTGATTTGTCTTGAAAGCTGAAGTCTTTGGTAATAATTTCAAGTATGTACCTTTTATGTTCTTACATATATTCTTCAAACTAAATTATCAGGGTTGGTTTTCGATTGTTAATTTATGTAAATATCTTAATTACAATACTTTTTTTCCCTTCTCATGATAAGTAGTCCAGAACTTTAGAATAATTGTATATCATTTTGACATTATTGATCTGAAATGTGCCTATTGGTGATGTTGAATCCTCCATGTGGGCTGTAACTATGGGTCTAAAGCACGTGCATTTGTAGTTTAGCATGTGCTTTTTCACCGATTAAGATAGAAATTGGACTGTCTTTGTTAGCTGTTGCCTTAACAGGTAAGGGTCCTACACAACTCTTGGCCCATTCCAGCCATTGCTCTATTTGGCTGAACTTGCTAAGCTTACTAATCTGTTGTCCACTTTGAAGCAGATATCTTCCTTTATTTAGATGCAGTAATCAAATTACTGTTTCTTATATTCTTATCTATAGTGGGCTTGGTCCAATTTAATAGATTAGAAGAGCAAAACTTTCCTTTTCCCTGTCTTGCCCTTTTGTAGCCTAGCTGCTTCCTCTGTGAAAGGGTGCCACTGTATCTTATAATCAGGATTTTAAGTACAATTAGAAGAAGCATTACTAGACTCCCTTGTTTGATGACCCAGTCTTAAGGAGACGTTTTACTAACTTTTAGGACTCCGCATTCTTAATCCAGAAGCGATGACTAATCAAATAATGGATGCTTCTTATCCTTTCAGTTTGTCGATATGATATTCCCCGAAACTAGATGAACAGAAATGGCTAAACAAGCTAATGTTGGGTTTATGTTCCCTAACATGGGCAGGCTAGCTTTTCTAGTCATTGCTCTTATAGGACTTGTTCATTTCTGCTGCTTATTGACCTCAAGGTGCTTGAACAACTCAGCTGAAATTGCATTATAGATACAAATTTAACACATGGCAACGGCATGTTTGGATGTCTCAAAAATGTCCTTGAAAATATCGGTAAGAAAATAGATTATAGGCTTCAAACAGATGGAAGAGAAAAGTTCAATTCATACAAACAATAGATTGTGAAATTGTGGATGAATCTCCATTCCTCCACATACATAAATACAGGCTGAACTGAAAGAAACACATTTGATGTTACGAACAATGGCCGGTAGTAACTCTCCTCGTCGTCTAGACAGACTATAAAGATAGCCATAGCCAAAATCAAAGCCACAGCCAATCCAACCAACACATTATTATCATCTGATGTTGAGCAGCACTGCATTCTTTTTGCATGTATATATTCAACTCTGGCTCTTCACAAACTTTTCAACTTCTAATCATGAACAAACCTGTTTCTTGGAAAGAAAAGAGACTATTTTGAGATTACAGAGTTTAGTTTGGCTTAGAAAGTGTCCAAAGTAGAACACAACATAAAATTTCTATCCAGAATCTGTAGAAAACAAATGAAGATTTGACACGTCAGTCACAAAAGTGGCTCTTGCTGGGTTCTAGTTGTTCTGTTTGCTTGTGGCTAAAAGTTCTTTCTTCCTCCTTTATGTTATTTGATGGCTTCTTTACTTTGCCACCGGAAGACCAAGTTCCGAATTTCGAGTTGGAGTTCGAGTCACCAGTAATAAACACAGTAGCCTTAGCATCTTTTGCTCTTCTTTTCTTGTTCATGGCTTGTAATACGACGATTCAAATTGAAATCGATACCAAGTTTAGAGGGTGATTGGATTTTGGCGCTATAAGGCCCTCTAAAAATCAGCAAACAAGTGTTTTACTGAGAGAGTGAGGAGTCTCCATTCTCATTCATATAAAAAAAAGATATTAATTAGGCTTCAAGACACTATGTAACAGAAGAGAAAATAAGTAAACCACAGCAAAATAGAAATCCTACAAAGGGAAAATTGTAGGATTGCAATAATCAAAACCTTAATTTGTTTGTTACCATTTAACTTGTAGAACTGTTACAAGTGAACTCTTTTTATTTTTTATAATAAAAAAAACTCTATTACAACACAAATATGAAACACATGTAGTTTAGATTAATGTGTCATATAATACTCTAAAAGTTGAAATTATGAAATCCTCATAACCAACCAATCTATAGAGATCAGCTAATACTATGACTATGAGATATGACCATAAAACCCTTGAAGAAAAATATAATGTGTCTTACTTGATTAAATCCAGTACCAAACTAAATATTTACTTATAATGGAAAGTTCATGAATTAAAAATTATTCACATCTATATTTTGTTCTAGAAAATCATGAAAATCATTATGGAGGGATTCAGTGATAAAAAAAATGCCCTTTTAAGTAATAAAGAGTGACGAGTTTAATATATGAGACTCTTATCTAAGAATTAATTTTCTACAAATGTTCTTAAGGATCAAATGTTGTAGGGTCAAATAATATATTTAGTCAAGATGTATGGAAGCTGACTTGGAACGACAAAAAAAGAAAAAAAAAACTTTATACCAAAAAACAGTTATTATAGGAAAGAAGATATAATCAAATTCTGCAAGGAGAAAATTGCTATTGCAATGATGGACAAGGTGTGGACAAATCAATAAACTAAGAAGAGGAAGCATTTAAGAAGCAAAGAGACAAGTTTGGAGGATTGAAGAAGTGAGAATAAAAACTATTTGTTAGTAGGAAGCAAAATCAAAATGTTTCTTTTCTAATAAAAAAAGAAGACATAAAAGAGAGAAAACTTGACTAATGGTCTGTTTTCTTATGGAAAGAAACATGGCAATCTTCAAAACATGCAGCAATTAAACAATCAACCCATCATCTATTTTTATTAATATCATATCCCAACACCTTTTTTAACAAGGTGAACTGTAAGGTTCCCAAAAAATATACACAAAAATGTGACATTTTTAATAATTACAACATTCTCCACCTTTTTAATCCCACATAAAAAAAAAAAAAATCCCTTCCTTTTCACCTTTTTTCATACCCACCTTTTTTCATCATCATAAAACATCTTCCTTTCTTTTTTGCCTTGGAAAAAAAGGTTCAATGATTACAAATAGACAATAGGAACTTGAAATGAGAAGCACAAAATTGAGAAAGTGGAAGAATTTGAATGGTTTATTTAGCAAAAGTAGATGGGTATTTGAGGGAGATACAATGATGATTCTTTCACCTGGCTGTGACTTTGGTGATTCTAAAAGTGCCAAATGTCAACGAGTTTGGTGTTGGAGAGAAACAGATGATAGAGTGCACTGAATTTCATAGACAGAGAAAAACACTTGAAAGTGAAGGAGAAAGGAAGTGCAGCACTTCAAAATTAATGATTTTTTTTTGTTTGAATTAAACAATATTTGATATTTGACTAGGTGATTAAATAATTCTCTTTTTTTGCAATTGATAAATTTCATTTTTTAGTATAAATTGGGAGAAGAGAGGACTACAAACCTTAAATAGAGGGTCCAATCGCTCTCAAAATAGTCAAATATTAATTTTTAGAATTGAATTCGTGATTATGGTGTTGAGAATTGGATCACCACCAAACAATGAAACTAATACATTATCAACCTTTTCGGTAATAATTAATGAGCTTTCTAAACTTTATTTTACTTCAAAATCCACTTTTTTTAGGGTTTAGGTTCTAATCATTATCTCAATCCTTCTACCATCTAAATGTGAGTTTCTTACCATCCCTCTTTCATACTCTTTCAAAACCGTTCTTAACCCCCTATTATAGTACTATAAAATTATCAAATAAATCACGTATTTAATATAATAATGATATATATATATATATTTCCTTAAAAGAAAGAATATAGACAAACTCATAAAATCATTCTTCAAAACAGTAACTTAACCTTATTGTTTATTTTAGAAACAAAGCGTTCATTTTTTCATGAATTGAATTGCATACCTCTAAATACTTTGTTTGATTTTTAATGCTTAGTGGCCTAATAGTTTTATTGTTGGGTGAAAATCCAATTTAACACTATGATCATGAGTTTGATTTCTGGAATTGTTATTTGACTTTTATTTATTTGAGAACAGTTATCTTCTTTGTAGAGTTTGTGGTCTCCTTTCTTCCAACTTATACTAAAAAAAGATTCCATGCTCATATTTTTTAACTTGTGAAAACTTTTTTTTTTTTTTTTTTTAATAATAATTTCAAAACGAAAACGAAATAAAGTAGAACAATATTTTCCATAGGATGAGTCAAAGTATTAAGATTGAATGGGACTTAATTTCCTTGAATTATGCAAAGATTCAAGCAGTGGAGGTTGGTTGTCAACCAAAACATGGGTTTGAAATTGAATAAATAAATATGAGGGTAGTAAATTACCAACTTAATTATTTGACTTATTGTAACCTCTTGGAATGTTTTTGGTGGAATTTTTGCTAAAAAAATACATGAAATTGAATAATTAGTAAAGCGTTGAACTAAATAGTATTTCTAATAAATTATATGCCTTCTTTTGTCACACACTTCAATTCATTGAGACTTTCTTTTTCATATTATTAAATTAAGAGGTCATATAGTTGTATAATCACATACATAATTTTTGTGTTATGTATTTAAAATACAAAATCAAATTGAATTTCTTAACATAAGGGGGTGTTTGGGATTTGATGTTGAGGAGAGGTGAGGAAGAAGAAATTTCAATTCCATGTTTGTTTTTAGGATATCAACATCTCTCCAACTTTTACTCAACCTTTCCTCTAATATCGTATCAAATCTTTTAAATGTCACATCAAATATTTTTTTAATTTTTAACCATATAATATAAATATAAAATATATTTTATCTAACCTTATAAAATATCACATCAAGATTTTTCTACTTTTCAACCACACAATATAAAATAATATATATTATATTTATCAATCAATAAAAAATCTACAATCATTACATTATAAAAATTAATATAAAATAAATACTTTTACTACATCTCCGCTCCAAAACATCAATCTTCAAACAATTACTTTATATCTTCAAATAATTCTACTTCCTCTTTATCTTTAACCTTTTCTTCTCTTCTCTCCTCTTTTCAACACCAAATTCCAATCACCCCTAAAATAACGAAATTAACCAAACCTAGCTAACTAGGGCCGCATTTATTTAATATGAATGAAAAAAAAAACTCTTGCACCTTCTATTTAATCAAGAAATTTTGTTGGCAAAAAACTTATATTATTAGACTGTGGTCTATGAATTATTACAAATTTGATATTCGACGTGCCTAAAAAAAGGAATAAAAACTAAAAGATCAAAGCTCTATGACAAATATAGCATACTATAGTAATAAATAATATTATAATTATTTTATGACAAGAGTCAATCTATTACAATTTTTTTTAAAAAAATAAATAATAGAAAATTCATTGAAAAAATTGGGTTATAGTCTTCGATTAGTATTTAATCAAGAATTATTATTGTTATTTTAATTTATAATTTAATTAAGCTCAAAATCGTGTTTGAAATATTTATAACAAGTGTGCTATAATTTGTTTTTGAGTACCTATAGAAGGAGGGGGGACATATATTGATTTTCGGGCTCGAACATGTGACGCTCATATTGAACTGGTTTATAACTAAATAATAAAATCATTGGGCCAATAATCCATTCCATAACAAATGTGCTAGAATTAAAATTTACAAAAATAAATAAATAAATAAATGGTCACATATATCAAATTTCCTTATAATTTAAAAGAAGGCCTCATATTTGTTCAATTATTTTTTAAAATTCTTTCTCCTTCTCTTCATGACTTAACTGTCAACTCTATGGGCTGCATTCTTGCCATACAAGCCGTCAACGATCGCCGGAGCACCGACCACCACTCTCACGTCGACGGAGTTAACGGCGAGACAGTTAACCAACAAACACCTTCGCCGGAAAAACAGGACCTCCGGCACGACGTGAACTCCTTCTCTGTAGATCCACGGTGGCCTTCGCCGGACATTTTCCACCGGAACGAGCAAGGTTGGCCGTCGTGGCTACTAGCAGTCGCCGGCGACGTGATTCAAGGCTGGGCGCCTCGTCGAGCCAATACATTTGAGAAGATTGCTAAGGTATGTACCAATCACCGATGTGTTTCGCCTTTTTGAATCGATTCAATAGTTTTAGAAAGAAATTTCGTGTGATTTTTGGTGATTCAGATCGGGCAAGGGACGTATAGCAATGTGTATAAGGCTAGGGATCTTGTGAGTGGGAAAATTGTTGCTCTGAAGAAGGTTAGGTTTGATGATTTGGAACCAGAGAGCGTGAGATTTATGGCTAGAGAGATTTTGGTTCTGAAACGCCTTGATCATCCCAATGTGCTTAAGCTTGAAGGCTTAGTTACTTCCAGAATGTCGTGCAGTCTTTACTTAGTGTTCGAGTACATGGAACACGACCTCGCCGGACTCGCTGCCGGTCAAGGAGTCAAGTTCACAGAGCCTCAGGTATATATATGTATTCCTATGTATGCAGATTGTTTCTAGTATAGGTTGAATCTGAGCATTTTGTTGTTCTTTGAGTATGAATTTCAGTGTTGTTTTTGTGTAGTTTGTGGATTTCGCTTCGGTTTCGAATTCATGTTCTGGCATGCTTTTATTTTCTTTTCCTTTTCACATTTGAATTGTTCTTGGATAAAATCATGTTCGTAGTTCTACATCTTTGTGCATTTGGATTCAGATAGTACTTCCGTGTTTTAATTTTTAAGTAAATAGAAGAAAAGAGACTCTACAGAATTTTTCACTTTATATTGGTATTTGGCCGAATTCCATTAACCTGCATAGAAGTTAAAACTTTCATTTATGTGCATGCTTTTATATTTTCAAAAATTTCAAGTTCTATTGCTTTGGTTTTGTTTTAGTTTTTATTTTACTGACTAGTTTAAGTACACCTTGATTAATCTCACATGATATATTACTTAACTTTACAACATTTGAATGTCAAAGAAATCGGTAGGATATTATTTCTCCTAGTTAGGTGGTCATCGTGGATTAAATCCAACACCTATTGGATCTTCAAGCCCTATTTAACCATTAGGCCTGATGGTTAAGTTCTAAGTCTCAAGGAACAGCTACATTTCAATGTTGATGGTTGTTGAAGAAAGAGATCTAAGATGATAGGGTCAGAAGTTTCCTAGTACAAGTAGACCTTTTCAAACTTTAGAGTGTATCCTAATGCATTCTCTGAGGTTTCTTTGAAAAGTTGAAGTTTATAGCTTCTAATAGCATTTTTCGCATTGATAAACTCAAAAATATGAAAGACTGGCTGTGGCATTTCTACCAGGTCAAATGCTATATGAAGCAACTATTATCCGGGCTTGAGCACTGTCACAATCGAGGTGTTTTGCATCGTGATATAAAGGGGTCCAATTTGCTAATTGATAACGAAGGAATACTCAAAATAGCTGACTTTGGGTTAGCTACTTTTTTTGAACCTGAGCAGAAGCAGCATATGACTAGTCGAGTTGTAACCCTTTGGTACCGTCCTCCTGAACTATTGCTTGGAGCTACTCTTTACGGTACAGGGGTCGATCTTTGGAGTGCTGGCTGCATCTTGGCCGAGCTGCTCGCTGGGAGGCCAATCATGCGAGGAAGGACAGAGGTATTCTTACTTTTTTTTCTCTCTATTCCTCTTCACCCATCTTCTTTGGTGCTTACCTGGTTTCTGAAGAATTAAATTGGCTGATCCATTAAATTTAATACTATTGATTATTGAGCCCTTAATGATTATGTAAAATAATTGATTTGGTCATTAAATATGTTATGAGTTTATGCCTTAGCTGTTGTATGGTATTTCAATCATTTGAATTCTTTATCAAGTGTAAATATTAAGAAATGCATTGCTTACATTTTTATCTTCTAAGCCCAGTGCAAGATTCTATCTGATATTTATTTCTAGTTTTTCACCTCAAGTTTATTCTAGCTTGACAATATATTTTCCTTGCCCATGGCAATAATTCATCTTGAAATGATGCATCATCACTGTGCGAAGTTGATTCGGAACAACTTTTTTCTGCTAGGCTGAACAACTCCATAAGATATTTAAATTATGTGGTCCTCCAACTGAGGACTACTGGAAGAAATACAAATTGCCGAATGCAACTCTTTTTAAACCCCAGCAACCATGCAAACGCTGCATTGTGGAAACTTTCAAGGATTTTCCATCTTCTTCTCTACCCCTTATCGAATCGCTCCTTACAATGGACCCTGATGGGCGAGGAACTGCCGCTGCTGCTCTGGATAGCGAAGTGAGTAATATTGCTTTATAACATTGCTGATATGAAAAGGAAGTGACTAATTTTGCATAAAACAACATATTTGATTTTCTGATTGCAGTTCTTTACTACAGAGCCTCTTGCTTGTGAATCATCAAGTCTACCTGAATATCCTCCTAGCAAAGAATTGGATGTGAAGTTGAGAGATGAGGAAGCTAGAAGGTTTTTTTTTTCTTTCTCTTTCCCATGCTTTTGTTTCTATCATCTTTATCATTTCGGGTGTCTGAACAAGCAATTCTCACTTTGATTTCAGGCAAAGAGTTCAAAGTGGGAAAGCAACTGCTGTTGATGTTGGTGGCAGGAGAGTAAGAGTACGGGATCAGGTTAGTCGGGCTGTTCCGGGTCCTGAAGCTAATGCAGAAATACAATCAAACTTAGATGTAAGTTGAGCTTCCCTGTATATTTTCCTCCCTACATTTCGACCTTTTTTTATATTATTATCCGTGAGTGTCCGGATCAGCTTCCATGCACCTCGATTATTCTCACATCTCGATTATTCTCACATGACATATCGTCTGATTCTACATATTTAGATGTCAAGAAAAGAGAACAATTTGGGGACAGCCATGGCTGCACCCCATGTATGATGTCATCCATGTGACCTTTTTAGGGCCACAAATTCTACCATTTTTATAATTTTCTTTTTTAAATTTTAAAAATATTAAATGATATTAAAAAAAAGAAAAGAAATGTGTGGCTCCAAACATGAGTTGAAAGGATGGCAGGGGTGGCTGCACCCAAATTACTCTCTCAAGAAAATTCATAGGAATTTAGTAGGTGGCATAGATTGAACCCACAACTTTTTAGTTTGTTAAGAAGTTTATGACCACTAGGCTACTCATAGTGATTTACAGTTCGATCTTTTCATATCAGGTTAACTTGTTAATATCTCAACTCTATTCTTCAGAGATGGAGAAATGAGACAAAAGCAAATGGTAAGAGCAAGAGCATTAGCGAGAAGTTTCCAACACATGAGACATCCCAAAGGGGCCATTTATCATCTGGTGCAGCTGATGCTTCATTCAGCTCCATTTTTAATTCAAATTCTGGATCAGTTAAAAGTACACGAGCTCCCGGGGAACCTGCTCGGAGGAAGAAAGCCAATAGAGATAATCCGTCTGTGTCTTCATCTCGAAAGTTCATCCGTGCTCTGAAGCCATCAATCGGGTTACCGATGGATCTTTTGTTTAGAGGCAAATAAAAGAAAAAGATACATATCTTGAGTTTTTGAGATGCCAAATCTGAAATAGAGAAGAATAATTTATATAAATAGGTTATTTCTTCACTCCAAAGTCAAGTTCTTTCCCATCTCAGCTTGGTACATAATCTACACTAGAAATAGAAGTAAGCCTGAAGAGATTTCTGTATATTCTGTAAAATGGGGTTCCAATTTTTCAAATGCTATGATTTTGCTTTGCTTTAGTAATTATTTTTAGGAAGCATGTACTGCTTGTTAAGGACATTGGAAATGATATTTGTAAGAAAAACAAGAGGACCTTTTGACCCTTATGTAGGATGTTCAAACAACCCGAAATCCAAATAACCCAAACCAATCCAACACAATTTGACGGGTTGGGTTGAGTTCAAAATCATGACCTAAAATTAACCAAACTCAATTCGACCAATCCGAATTGATTATTTTGTTTAATTTTTTTTTACCTATAACATAATTATGTATGCTTATATATATTTTATTTAACTATTATTGTTACACTTTTTATTTTTCCCATATTCTTTAATATTTTTCCCATAAGGGCCTTATGAATTCATCCATGTGAAGTTGAACTCTCTGAAAGTGCTTCCAGTTGATGAAAAAGTTAACTTCGAGGTGCTTTCACCAAATGAGCTGATTTGCTCAGAATTTCCTTTTCTGTTCCTCATCCTCTGTTCAGAAAAAGTTACTCAAAATGAATTGTTGCAATTTCTTAAATTTGAAAATCAAAACGAAAAATTAGTTTGATAGTAAAAAAGAACAAAAAGTTCGAAAACCTTAACTACGAATAATTCCTTTGAAGGTTGAATAATTGATTATTGTACGAAATTAAAAAGTTTACTGTTGATATGGTCCAATCCCAATTCATCATTGATACAGCCCAAAAACTGTAATCCAACCATGATTCAAAATGTCTCTTTTACTAGCAGCCCAATATTTGTCGATAATTTAGATTTAGGTTAACTGCAAAATAATATTGAAAAAAACTACCTAGATTTAGTCTCTTTTCAAAAGGTTATTTACAAAAGTGTTAATATACAGAATAGTGATAATTTAAACGGCTATAAATTTGGTCCCTAGAATTAAGTTCTTATATTTTGATAAAATCTAAAAAATTATAATTAGTGTCTGACCAATTAAATAAGTGGAGGTATCTATTCATGTTTAAATGGTATAATTTTTTTTAATCCGATCAACTACTTAACTTACACGGGCATTAACACATACATTTATATATCTTTCACATATTTAATTTGTCAACAATATAATTAACCATGTCTAATTTTTAGGTAGAAATAAAATTATAACTGATAAAACATAAAAATTAAACTTTAACTTTTTTAAATCATATGAATTAAAGCCTAAATTTTAAAATCATAAGCACTAATTTCTACCCTAGGATCAATTTTATAATTTAGCCTAATTTAAATAGATAAATTTTCAACTTTGTCTTCCTATATACAAAACAAACCCTAGACCCAAATTTTGAGTAGGGAATTGTTTATTTGAATATCTCCACATTTGCCATTTTTTTTAATTTTTTTTATTCTGGACAATTTTGTAAACTTATTTTTGAAACATTCCATCCATCACTAATATTCTTCAAGAGTTATAGCAAAAAGTGATTGAAGTGTGTTACATTCATCCTCATTTTATAGATTAGTATTTTTATATTGATTTATATTTAGCTACTTGCAAACTTTATTTTTTTTTTTTATTTTTTTTTTGAAAAAAACTTTATTTTTTCTTAATACAATAAGGAATGAGGACACAAATCACTAATCTCGTAAATTTTAACACATTTAGTATATCAGATTATCTATACTCATTTTAGTATTGACATTAAAATAATTAACTTATAAGTCTCCAGACTTATTTCAAAGTTTATTATCAGAATACCTAGAACAAAAAGTAAAACAAACTCATGTATATCAATTTTTTGTGTAGTTGAGTAATTACAGAGGCTAAACTTTGAATTGGTCATACATATTATATTAACTCTGCATAATATTTGGTATAAATCTTAATAAACCAGTAGATTATTTAAAAATAAATAAAAATTTAAAATTAGAAAAATATTTGAAAAAATATGATTATTTTCGGGAGATTCACTTCGTGGTTCTGCTAGTGGAGAGCAGAGGATGGGACAAAAGAACAGAGAAATGTGATTTGGAAGAGGATGAATCTCATCCGTCCATCCCCATCTTTGATTGTAAATGTACAAAAGCAACTAAAAAACAATAAAACAATGTTTGTCCAATAAAAAAGCTTGTCGGATCAAATTGTCATTCAAATCAGAATGAATATGTCATCTTTTATCAGCTTTGGCCCGTACCAAAGCTAAAGGATTCAAGATAAATATATCTAACATATATTTATTAAAGTTAAATTTATCTTCATCTAATAGCAATGTGTTTGGCTCATTTATATAAATGGCCAGGTTGGTTATAATAACCCAACCGATGTTTGCCTCACCGTTTATTATAAACTGTGGTTACCTAAACCTCCATGTCTGTTTATCTAAACCTACGTGTCTGTATATCTTAATCTTACATATATTACTTTTTTGTTATATAACCAGCTTCTTAAACACCGTTGATCATAATCATTGTTATAATAACTTCCCCTCAAAGATAATTTATAATAATTTACTGTTTATCACAACCCACCGTTTATCATAACCTTCTGTTTATCATAACTAAATCGGTGCTCCAAACGCACTCATAGATAATTTGATGAAAGCTTATTTGAATAATGTATCAATTAGGTTTATGTCTCATTCTCACATTGTAACTAATTAAAAAAACACACAAATCAAAATATATCTTGTGGTTCATTTTTAGTTCATTACATTATTTATTTACTTATTATTATTATTATTATTATTATTATTATTATTATTATTATTATTAATAGTACGTTTCCTTAAGAATGATAAATATATCTCTTCATTTTGAAATGTTGGTAGTATCTTTTCAAATTGGTCACCTTTCTTTTAGTTTTTAATTTGGTCACCACTCATTAAAAAGTTTCAATTTTATTTATAATATATTGAAATTTTCAAATTTTCAATAAAGTATTTATTGTCATAAAAAATTGAAAATACACTCTACCATTAGAGATTCAAACATATATTTATCCGAAATAGATATATATGAATTGAAATTGAGTCTCAAAATCCATAAATGTATGTGTTAATATTGGCCTTCCAAAATCTCATTGATTTTCTAAAAAAAAAAGAAAAAAAGAAATGCAAGATATGCTAGGTGGGGATCAAAATGGTAGTCTCTTTAATGAGAAAAATCCCATTAATTTCATTTAATTTCATGCATACACAATTCCAATCATTGCCAAAAAAAGTATCACACAGATCCAAATTTAAGAATCCACTAATCATCTCTCTTTATTTTCTTAATCAAATTAAAATCGTAATAATAATAAATATTAATGTTTCTGTGTAAATGATCGAAAATTTGTAATACTAAAAGTTGCTGCCAAAAAGTAACTTTTTACTAGATAAATAAAATGCGATCGAAATCTTTTGTAATTGCCTAAAGAAGTGTTAACCAACAATCAAGATCGTAAATTGTGAATCACATTTCATAATTTGACTATGATTAGCTAATTATGGTTGAATTTGGGTTAGGGTTTCACTTGATTGTATGGCAAAGTTTGAGTGGATTTGAAGTCGCGAGCGTTGAGAAATTAAATTTATTATCTGTTTTAATTTTCATCTTTGATGTTCATTTTTTATGAACAATTTCGAATGAAATTTAATCATCTTTGTGATTCTTAGAGTGGACATAAGATTTAACTGGTATCACTAGTTTAGTGTGTCAATCTCTTCTCCAACTATTATTCTTTAATTTCATTGTTTGATCTATTGCACTCTGATTTTTTATTCAATGTAAAAGAAACTTGCATAACAACTTCAATAATAATTGTTGCAAAAAAGAATATATAGCAATAAAAAGGTAAGGGGGTGATTGTATTTTGGTGTCGAAAAGAGGAGAGGAGAGAAAGTTGAAAAGAAAGAGGAAGTAGAGTGATTTGGAGATATAAAATATTGTTTGGAGATTGATGTTTTGGAAAGGAGATGTTGTAAAAGTATTTATTTTACATTGATTTTTTATAATGTAATGATGGTAGATTTTAAATTGATTGATAAATATAATATATTTTATTTTATATTGTGTAGTTGAAAGTTAGAGAAAGTTTGATGTGATATTTGATAAGATTAGATAAAAGATATTTTATATTATATTATATGGTTAAGAATTAAAAAAAATGTTTGATGTGACATTTAAAAGATTAAATAAAATTTTTGATGTGTGTTGGCCATGGATTATCTGTCTCGGTTGCTGTCCGATGCTCGGAACAAAGGCCTGATACAAGAGTGCATTATTAATGAAGCTCACATTACTCATCTGCTTTTTGCGGACGATATTTTTCTCTTTTTTGTGGTGGATCCTGAGAAAATTAAAAATTTGCTAAACATTCTCCTTATCTTTGAAGCTTCCTCTGGCCTGAACATTAATCCAAAAAAGTCTTCCATTGCTGGGATCAATATAGATCCTTTTTATTTGAACTATTTGGCCAATATATGGAATTGTCAAACTTCCACCGTACCTTTGTCGTACCGTGGAATGCCTCTTGGTGGTCACCCCCGACACCCCACTTTTTGGAGCTCTATCACTGAAAATATTGAGAAGAAATTCTCCAATTGGCAATATAAATATTTATCCAGAGGAGGCCGTGTTACTGTTATACAATCGGTACTTAGCCATTTACCTACATATATGTTGTCCAACTTCAAAGCCCCAGTATATGTTTATAAGAAGATTGAAAAATGTATGCATAATTTCTTATGGGAAGGAGAGGCTTGTAAAGGGGGATCTCATTTCGCCCGTTGGGACAAGGTAACTCTCCCAAAAGATAAAGGTGGTTTGTGTATTGACAAAATCCACATACATAACGAAACTCTTCTTGGTAAATGGATATGGCGCTTTTTGGCTGAAACTAATGGTTTTTGGAAAAATGTGATTATGGCAAAATATAAACCATTTTTCGATGAAATTTTGCCAGCAAAAGCAGATTCAGTAGTTGGCGTTCTCCTTGGATCTCCATCATTAAGCTTGCTGCTCCTGTTATAGTTAACTCATGTTGGAAAATATAAAATAGTGGTCATACCAGATTTTGGCTGGATAATTGGATTGGCAATGGACCTCTTCGGGCTCTTCTTCCTCGATTTTATGCTCTTTCATTATCTAAAGAGATGCTTGTACGTGAAGCTTGGTGTTCATCAACTAATAGCTGGGATATAAGGCCTCATCACTCCTTATTGACTAGAGAAATCGAGAGATGGGCAGAAACCTCCAATGCTTGGCGACATCCCACTGGAGGTAATGAAGATATTTTGAATTGGAATCTTGATTCTAAAGGCAAATTCTCTGTGAAATCTCTAAAAGGATTGTTAATTCAAAATGCTTTTACTGCAACTTCTCCCAAGTTGAGTTTGGATTTTTGGAGTCTTCATATTCCCAAGAAGATCAAAATATTTATCTGGATCACGCTCTACAACGACCTCAACACTATGGAAATTTTGCAACAGCGATTTGCTAATAAATGCATCAACCCAAACCGTTGTTCTCTATGCAAAAATAGTGAAGAAAGCTTAGATCACATCTTTTTGCAATGTTCATACTGCTCTAATATTTGGTCTCACCTTCCTTCTAATATGCAACCTGCCTTCAACAATGTATCTACCTCTGATTTCATTCTTTCCAAGATTGATATTCGTCTTACCAACCAGCGACATATCCTTCAGAGTAACATATTGGGTTCAATTCTTTGGTGTATTTGGTTGGAACGCAACACGTGTCTCTTTGATAGCTCTCACATGGATGTGTCATCCACAACTCTTTGGGAGAAGATTCTTATACAGATGGCATCTTGGTGCACTAAAGACTCATCTTTTTGTAATTATGATTCGGCTAGTATTGCTCTAAATTGGAGAGCTTTTTGTACTCATGAACTCTAATTCTGCATTTGCTTGCTTTGCTATAATATTATATCGTATCTTCTTTCAAAAAATAAATAAAAAATTTGATGTGATATTAGAGGAGGGGTTGAGGAGAAGTTGGGGAAAGAATGACAAACATAAGGTCGAAATTTCTCCTTCCTCTCCCCTCCTCAACACCAAATCCCAAACACCCCCCAAAGGTACTAACAAGATTACATACCAATCAATCATGCATACATTCTACTGTTGTTAATTGGGGAATCATTTTTGGATTCATATGAAGTGCTCCAACAAAGAAAAAGCTTCTCTTCCTTTTCATCTCTTTTCCCCTTTTGTTACGCATGAAGTTTTATCGTAAACAACCATATCTCCAACAATAAGACATAATTGTGGCCTTAGGATAATTGAAATGCTTTCTTTTGTAACACTTGGTTCATCTTTAATTTCAAAAAACATTCTTTTGAAACTAAAGCGATTTTTCAACACTTGGTTCATGTTTATCGTCTCGTAAAGATTTCTCGAACCCTCATCACATTTCCCGTCGCGTAAACATCGGACATGATTGATAGGGAAAATAAACGAGAATGACAATTACCGAACTTACACTCGTACCCCCCTTTTGTATTTTTTTTTTTTCAATCTACACTTATTGAAGAGAGACTACCTATAATACCAAGGAGTACTCACTCATTATCGTCCAAATTGAAACAAAACATTAGATTAAAAAAAAAACCCAAGAACCATAGGAATGTAACTAAAATTAGCATTGGAATAACAAGAAAGATAAAAAGAAAAAAAGAAAAAAAGAAAAAAGGTGGTTATTAATTTTGAGTTTTTTTTTTTGATGTCCTTATGATTGAAAGGCGTTGCAAAATGGGATCTTTAATGAGCTAAGAAAAGGGTAAAGAAGATAACAACTTTGAGAAGAAAAGCTATAAGCAATAAGCAAAGCAAATATCTTCTCAAAAAAAAAAAAAAAAGCAAAGCAAATAGGGTATTCGTGTCTATCATGTGAAATTTATTTCTCAATAATTGCCTCTCAATCCTTCCCATTTCCTTCTCTTTGTTTATTCCTATACATTTGTATTGGGATATGCCTATGATTACTTAGTCAGAAATCTCACCGTCTAGTTAGCGAGCTAAATTTTATTTGAATTTTTATGTATTTGAATCATATTTTATAATAATATTTTATGAGAGTGAATTATAAAAATTTTCTTAAAACCCTAGCACCAGTTAATCGATATTTTGCATCATTTTGTATCTCCAAGATTGGTAAAATCGTTCTCCCATTATTCATATGACGTAGCTAATAAACGGTTAATGATCCACATAATTATGGTACGTTTTTTTTTCTTACCTTCTGTTTTATATGGTTTGTTGTTCCGATTTCTTAACAATTTAATTCTCTTTTGTTTCATCTTATTTTTATTGCCAATCAAACCCACACCATTGATTCAACGCAAAATATCTTCATCACAAACTTATTTTTTAAGTTACCAAGTCTTGAGGTCTAGTAATAGGTTAAATTTAATTGGCATAAAGTATAGACTTATTCTACCCCCACATGTTTGCTGACAAAAAATATTGTAATATGCTTAATTTACAAATTTGGTGTCAAAGCTTTTAAATTTGTATTGTCGATGAATGTTAAAAGGTTTCTAATTAATATGTGACACTAAAGCCCCGTTTGATAACCATTTTGTTTTTTGTTTTTTGTTTATGAAATTTAAGACTATTTTTATTCAAATTTCCTAGCATGTGCTTCATCTTTCCTACAATATATCAATATTTCCTTAAGAAAGTAGGAGAATACTAACCAAATTTAAAAAACATAAATAAATTTTGGAAGTTACTTTTTTTGTTTACAAATTTTGGTTTTGTTTATTAAAATATAGGTAAGATGTAGATATCCAAATAAGAAAAAAGGTAAAGTAAGATAGTTGTTGTAGACTTAAATTTTATAAACAAAAAACGAAAAACAAAATGGTTATAAAACAAGGCCTAAACTATTAATTTAGTGTATAACATGAAATGTTCAGTTTTTTTTTTGAGAAGAACATGAAATGTTCAATTTTGTGTCAATAGTCAGTATTATATTCTGCATTTTTTTTGAAAAAAAAATGCAGAAGTTATCATGTACAAAATAGTTGTTAACTTAAGATTCAGTGACGTTCAATAGATTCGTTATTTTTTTTTTAAAAAAACGTCTATTACAAAAATTACGTTCTATTATACACAAAATTTGAAAAGGCAATGGGGCTATTAGACACTTTAAAAATTTACCTACTAATAGAAAATTGAAAGCTACAGTTCAAAAAAAAAAACAAAAAAAATCTACAAGTTTAGGGTCATTTGATGTTTGAAAGTTCTCCCTAACATTAAAACAAAATGCCGCAAACTATTAGGTTTTTTGTATTTTTGTTTTTAAAATTTAAATTTATATGTACACAAAAGAATTTTTTTTTTTTTTTTGTAAAAAAACAAAAAAACACTTTTGAAAGTTATTTTTATTTTCAAATTTTAATTTAATTTTTAAAAATATAAGTAAAATGTAAATCGTCAAATAAGAAAAAATATATGATAAAATAATTGTTGTATGCTTAAATTTTAAAAATTTAAAAACAACTTAAAATAAAATATTATCAAATGGAGTCTAAGAATATTATATATATATATATATAATTAAATAATTAATTAATTCAAAGGATTCAAATCAACTTAAATACACTTAAACTATTATCATCAGTCAAAATATATTATGCATCTCTATAATATTTAGTATCACATTGTTGCTCAAGTGGTCAAAGAGAATCTTGAAATACATTAGTCCAGTTGCACACAAATTAGCTTGAACAATTACGAATATAAAATAAAAATTTAGAAGTCAAAATAATATGTAGAAAATTTAGATAGATTTTTTTTTTTGAAATGGAAAATTTAGATAGATGATGAATCTAAAAATGTACAATTTTAAATTCTCGTAAGATTTATTAAACATATAACTTAAAGCTTAGATTCATTACGTAGGACGACATTGGTAATCAATAAATTTGTTAGTCTAAACTTAAATGTTTCTTATATACTCTTCGATAAGCTGTCAAAAAAAGGAAAAAAAAAACTCTTCGATAAAGTATATTTCTTCAACTTTAATTTAACTTTATTCTTAAAAGAAGTTGTAATCACAACAATGGTTAATAATTTGATTAACTATCGAATGGGTCAGTGACGTAATGGTTTCATTGTTTGGTTGTGAACTAGTTCAACACCGCCACATGTTCGATCCCGAGAATCGGTATTTATCCCACCTCCCCAATAATCATGGATATGCCATATATATTAACCTAATCTTTTCGTAAAAATATCTTATCATTAAAGAAAAAATACTACTTGACAAATCTTATCTTCTGGGTTTGTACAAAAATTCATTTAATTTTTTTTCCCACTTCATCCTATCCCAAAATCCAAAACCCTCATGACTAAAAAAAAAAAAAAAAAAAAAAAAAATCCAAAACCCTCACCAAAAATCCCACTTCATTTTTGTCACTTCTGCCTTATTATTATTATTATTTCCTCACCAGTTCCATTTCCAATCATATGGCGCTAGGTAGTTTATTTTGTACAGATATTTATATGTTTTTCATAAATAAACATTATATTAAAAACTTTCATGTTAACGAATTTTTTTTTTTTTTTTTACATTTTTTTAATGAATAAGATGCCACTTGGACGTAGGGTATTGGGTACCGTACTTCACGAGTGGAGGTCAAAAGCTAGGCAGGATAGAACGCAATAACAAAGTTAAATTATAAAGAAACAAAACAAATTAATCATTTTTAAATCAACAATTCCTTAAGATTAAATTAATAATGCTGATTATAAATATGTTACAAATGTCTTAGCTTAACATGTAAATACAAAGTGAAAAACGTTTTGAAGATGATGAAAATTACGCTTTTATTTGATTCCTTGGTGTGAACAAAAGTAACCCAACAAAATTAAAGCAAAAGGTTTATTTTGAAATGTAGCCTTTTTTAACAAAAAAAATGTAGCCTTATATTATCTAAGTTTACAATTTGTACAATCTTGACCGTAATTAATTATCAAAATATTTTATTCATTACATTTTTTTTATAGCTCGAGAATTTGGAGATTCGTTTCCTCTAAACTCATAAGCATCATTGACTTGTGTTGAAACTATGACTCCAAAAAATGTTATTTATTACATTTTATTTCAAATTTAAATAATACAGGGTTGATTTTAGAAAGAAAATAATTTAAGATTCAAAACTTAGAAAGATCTAAAATTGGGAAAATTTATTCTAAAAGATGGATAATTATAATTATAGATTCAATTATTGAAGATAAAGCTAAACGATTAATCAACTTAGTCCTCAATCTTGTAAAATTTTCAATCTTATCTTAGTAGTATTAAAAGTTCCCATTCTTACAAAGTATGTTAAGATTTATGTGAAGAAGTTGGTATATCATTGAATTAGTATTACATCCATATGTTTAACTTTCTTAATTATCAGGTCGTCAACATGTACGATGGACGATGGAGATTTAAACCTTTGATATTTTGATTATTGATATATATCAATTTATGTTGAGCTATGCTTAATTTTTTTAAAAACTTTTTTAATTAGACATTTAAAATTTATTCTTTACATTTTCATATTAGAAAAAGAAACGGAAAATGAGAGGCAAACACAGTAAGAAAAAAAGAATAAAAAAGAAATGAGAAAGGGGAAAGGAAGGTGGGGACAGTCACGTGATGCGCATGCGCCAAAGATTATTATAATAATTCACATGCATGAAGCTTTATTTAGAGATGGTCTATGATAGGGCCGAAATAAGGGATTGATTTTACCATTCTCATCTTTGTCACTCTTTTAAATTCTACTGCTAATTTAGTGTTAAATTTTGTAGGGTGGGAATGAAGTTTTTGTGCAGAGAATGATTCTTTATTTGTTATTTGTTATTTATTTTTTAAATTTCAATTCAATCTTATAATTTCTTGATGAATAGTCAGATGACTTTTAATCATTCTTAAAATAATAGCTAACTTTTAACCATAAATCTTTATTAATTTTCAACCAAATATTGAATTTCGTAGGAAAATATTTATATTGTTATATGTATATATGTATTAAAAATCAAATTAATATAGAATATAAACAAGGCTGGTAATAGGGTAGAGGATAGAATATATTTTCAATCTCCATCTTCATTAACTCGTGCTGAATTTCTTTTCTACCTACTCACTTTCCCATCCCTCCCTAAACAAAGATTTACAGTCCTGTTAGGAGCGAGCAGGTCCTTATGGAGCTCGCACACCATGAGAAAAATAGATATCCCTACTTAATTGTGATTCGTAGTAATATTATCATTCTATTAAAATACTTGATTTGATGGTAAACAGTAACAATCAGCCAGGCTTATATATATGAGAGCTTCTTAGATTTGTAATTGCAACTTAAACAAACAAAACGTTTTGGTTCAAAGAGAGATCCTTAGAGTCCCTTCTCAAAACCTAATTTCTTTCTCCTTTAATTTCAATCATATACCAATCTTTTCTTCTAAAAAAAAGAAGAAAGAAGATAGTGATGGCTTTCTTCGATATCCATCACCCTGGAGTTTTCGTCTTCGGTCTTCTCGGTTCGTATTATTTCATTCTTCGAACTTGTTTGAAATGACTTTTCAACTTCTCAAAAAGAAATCATTCTAAATCGATTCTAAAAGAAATCATTGCTTCATATTCTCAATTTAAAGTTACTTACTTTTTGTTTTGTGGGTTTGTTTACTTTAGGTAACCTCATCTCCTTCATTGTGTTTTTGGCTCCTGTGTAAGTTTAATCTCATTACAATTTTGTTTTTCATAGTGATTCTTGGAACTCAAAATTTAAATGCTAAAATGGGTTGTTAATTTTTTTTATTGGGCAGGCCAACATTTATGAGAATTTGTAAGAAGAAATCAACAGAAGGGTTTCAATCAGTTCCATATGTGGTGGCACTTTTTAGTGCAATGTTGTGGTTGTATTATGCATCATTCAAGCCTGAAGAAACCCTTCTCATTACCATCAACTCAGTTGGATGTTTCATTGAGACTATTTACCTTGCAATCTTCATCGTTTTTGCTCCAAAGCGGATCCGGGTAACCGAATTAACTTCAAGGCTTTGAACTTTTTATCATTTTAAAAAAATTAGGCCTCATTTAGTAACGATCTTTCATCGGTCCTAAAGAAGCCTTTGAACTCTTAATCAAATTTATAAAAAAAGTTAATTATATATTGAAATATGAATTAGTTATTTAACACACAAGTAAAAGTAAGATCACAAAAGAATGAAATTTAAATTTATAAACTTAATTTTTCGAAAATAAAAAATAAAACGGTATCAAACGGGTCTTGGATCGTATGATTTTCGGTAACGTTTTGATGGTTATGAACAGGTTTCGACGCTGAGATTCATTCTTCTGTTGAATTTTGGAGGGTTTTGCATAATTCTACTTGTAACACACTTCTTAGTGCAAGGCTCTAACAAAGTGAAGGTTCTTGGATGGATTTGTGTGGCCTTTTCTGTCAGTGTGTTTGCAGCTCCATTAAGTATCATTGTCAGTATCATTAATTAAGTTAATTAATTTCATTAATTACTTTTCTTGATTGGTTTTGGATGTTGATTTATTGTTTTCTTTTTGGGGGTTTTGCTTTATAAAAGAGATTGGTGATTCGCACAAAGAGCGTGGAGTTCATGCCCTTTTATTTGTCGTTGTTTCTCACACTCAGTGCAGTTGCTTGGCTTTTCTATGGCATATTTCTCAAAGACATCTATGTTGCGGTATTGCCTTCAATTCTTCCTTCTTAAATTTTTTTTTTTTTTAATGAAAGTTTAATTTAAGTTAAGTTTTTGAATTTTTAAGATTGTGTTTTGTCCACCCGTGAACATTTAGTTTTTGTGTCTAAAAGATGTTTAGTCTATAAGGAAAATTTAGATTCTTATTGAATAATTATTTTAGTCTCATTTAATAATTATTTGGTTTTTTTATTTTTACTTTTTAGAAATTAAGTTTATTTTTATTTTTATTTTTCAAATCTTTACAATGATTCTCTTAAGAAAGTATTTAATTCCTAATTTAATTCCTTAGACAAAACAATTTTTTGAAAAATATTATTATTATTTTAGTTTTCGAAACATGACTTAAGAAACCGAAAATAATTTATGAGTGGAAGTGATATTTATAGGCAAAGTTTTAAGAAACCGAAAATGAAAAATTAAATAGTTATCAATGAAGCTTTAATTTTTAATTTTTTGTTTTTGAAAATTAAACTTAGAAACCCCACTAGATTCATTGTTTTATTATCTAGTTCTATCCATGTCTTCAAAATTCAAGCAAAGTCTTGGAAACTAAAATAAGAGTTTTTTTTAGAAAAATATACTTCATATATAGGAGGTGTATGTAAGGAATATATAAACCTAAGATTGTTTTAAAATTAGTTGTTTTTTTATTTTTAGACTTCGTCAATTAGTATTTCTTTAAGAAATATGAAAATC
The DNA here is from genome assembly GCA_036507275.1 of Sicyos edulis. NCBI lineage: Eukaryota > Viridiplantae > Streptophyta > Magnoliopsida > Cucurbitales > Cucurbitaceae > Sicyos > Sicyos edulis. The sequence continues at coordinate 37,256,398 of CM071853.1, forward strand.
ATAATAAAGAAATGGTAAGAAAATTAAGAGCCAATTTTAAAAACTAAAAATCCAAAATTATATAGTATTTTGAAAATGGATGCACTAAACAATTTGGGCATTATACAAGGCAAGAAAAAGTTACATTTTATTTTTTTAAATGAATTACACTTGATGATTTGAAATTCATATTTGTTTTTAATCATGACCAGCTTCCAAATGTCCTGGGATTAATATTTGGGATAGCTCAAATGATCCTCTTTTTAGTGTACAAGAAACATGAAACAACATCCAATATAGCAAAGGAAATGAAGCTACCAGAACACACAACAGATATTGTAATGATTGCCGCCGCCAATAATCCGACCACCAACTCCGACAAAGATTCGTCTCTCCCACCTTCCGTTAGTGCCGTTGAGGTAATAATTACCAACGGAACAGCCAAAGTCAACGACAACACTGCACACCCAAATGTTTAACTAATTTAACCGTTTTTTCTACTGTCTCTTGTGTTCTTCCTTTGTTGTTTTAAGCTTGTTTGCAATCTGCTTTAATTTTGTTTTTCTGCCCAATGTACTTGTGCCCAACTTTTTCTCTAAGCTACCATGTAACAAAATCATGTATAGTAGCTAGAGATGAGTGGTGGTACGTACATAAGTAGCTTTTTGTACTCCGAAAGTTTGGTCGTCTCGTGTAATTACTATTTATTTTAATCAATCATGTTCCGATAAAAAATGTCTTTTTTTTTTTTACAACAATTGGAAGTAGGAGGATTCGAACTTATAACCTCCAAATCATTAAGTATACTTTGATATTGTTGAACTACGATTATTGTTGGTTGTTTTGATGTAAAAAGTTCAAAGACTTTGGTCATTCTATATTATTTCTATGCCTACCAATTACGTTCACTTTTTTTTTTATAGAAATTATACAAAATCATTAAAGTGTTTTTACGTGAATTGAATTAAATAAATGCCTTATCTAATTCAAAAGTGATATGGATGGCTTTATAATCTTGTGGTTTGTGTTACAGAGAATATTAAATATGAAAAAAGTGAGATATGATGAGAGGATGTTTTGAAAATCTTAAACTTGATGTTTGTTTTTATTCGTCGTACTTTACCTTTTGAACACATGCATAAATAATCAATACACTTCATGATTGCTTATATGAATCTAAAGTCAGAATAATTCAAAAGCATGCCTACCTTGACTATTTATATTTATTATATATATATACACATATATAAAGAAGTTGAGTGATGGGAAAAAAAAGTTCAGCTCTCTAAAATTAATATAGTTACATACATAAAGTTTACACCTTTTGTCAAGTGCATACCCGAGCAACTTGTTATCATATTAAAGTTAAAGAAAAAAGGTCGTGACATCTTATTATATAACGTTAAATGTTCATCACTAGCCCAATGGAGTTTAGCCCACTTAGAATAAAAGTTCATTATCGAGAAGTTTCTTGGTAAATTGTAGAAGTATTTAGAACTTTAGATTTAGGTAGATATTTAAAAAATGTTCTAAAAAGTGCAAAATATTTAGATGTTCTTAAGAACTCTCTAGATAAATGTGAGGAAAAATATCTAGATATTTTTTAAGAGTACTCTAGACAAATGTGTGATCTACATTGTCTAGCTCATATTATAAATACCCCACCACCCCCACCATATTATGTATCCAAGAAAAAGTAAATGTTGTAGTGTCTTACAAAGTGTTTTGTAAAAGTCCTAGTGTGATTTTGTAGTGTGTGTCTTAAACACACTTGCCTTGTAATCTCTTCTAAAGTGGTCATAATAACAAGTGTCGGTATTTCCCACGTAAGAGTTGTGTTCAACATATAACACATTTGTTACACGCTAAATTGTTTTAATATTAGTGAACTTTAAAGTTAGCTTCAATTATATCGAGCTAATTTTAAAATTAATGTGATTATTCATTTGAACAATTATATTATTACACCAAGTAATTGAAGCTAATACAGATATTGAGTTATACAGCGAGTAAACTGAGATATTCATTCGTTTAAAAAAAAAAAAAAGAAGAGATATTCATTTTATTTCAGAAAAAAAAAGATATTCATTTTTTCCCACACAGATGTGGATCTATGAAAGGTCCTAATTATACTAATAAAAAAAAGAAATAGGAGAAGTAAAATTACCTTTAACTAGATGGAGAGAGGGATAGGGAATAAATCTCATATCTCTCCTGTCTCATTCAATTCCCATGCTTACTTTTAATTTTGGAATTATTTTAGATTATTATTACAGCATATTACATTTTATTGTTTATTAACCTAAATAAATCAATAGGTTTGGCGAACAAAGTCCAAAATAATTCAATATGTTTGAATCACATAGTTGAATAAGAATAATTTGATCTTTTCTGAAATTAAAAGAAAAAAGAAAGAAAAGGAATTTGATAAAAATATGCATGCATTTTTCGTTTTAATTCGAAAATTATTGTGAATTAAATTTAAATAAATTAGAAATAAAGCATGAATATCTACATACAATGTGGATATACCATTTTTAGAAATTAATTGAACTTTTCATTGATTCGGATACTTTAAAGCCCAACCCCTATAGGTGAAGAATTGATCTCTTTGGAATGTGCTGTATATTATATCTTTTTTATTAGAAGGTTTTTAAAAAAATCGTAAATGCTTAATGGGGCTTTTGTGAAAAAAAAAAATATTTAAATTAAGATTTATTGTTTATTAAATTTAAAAAATCAAGAAAATTAATTTAATTTAATTTAAATTAAAACTAAAGGATAATAATTATTTTTATGGGTCGAGGTCCTTCTACAACATTGCCGAATTGCTTTAGCTATCATCCCTAATTAAATTTTCTGTTCACTATATATATATATATATATATTTTTCACAAATCCACATTTGTCATTTTTTTTTTTTGTACAACTTAGCACCAACACCGAATTTATATTTTCTTCCACTAATTTTATTAGTAATATTGTTGGAAACATTTGAATCAATTTAAAAGACAATAGAAGACGGAAAACTTTTTTTTTTTTTTGTAACAACATGAACATAATTGGAACTAACTTTAAAGCTTAGAAACATTATTCTAAATAATTTTTCCTTTATTATATTTTACATGTATAATTTTTTTTTAATTAATTAATTTATATTTATAACATTTTGATAAAGACATGTGAATTAAAGATAAATCAATTAATGAGTGAGATTTGATTTTCAAAGATTACAATTATTTAAAATGAGAAAGTACAATAATATAAATAGAAACTTGTTTTACTAGATTTGTGCAACAATGTTAGAGAGGAAAATGAATTAAGAGCAAGAAAATGTTATAATAAGAAAAATTAAAGTGAGATGTGTGTAACATTGTTAAAGAGGTATAAATGTTATACAGACAGAAACAAATATTAGCGACAGAAATAGTGATAAACTTTTGACCAATTTTAATTAGAGGAGAAAGTAAAGTTATAAAAAGAGAAATAAAAAGTATAGAGGGACAAAAATAATAAAGCGAGATACGTGTTAAATAAAAAATTAAAAGTTACGTTGACTAAAGAGAGAAAAACTCGAGAGATAGAAAGAAAAGTTATATTAATAAAGGAAAAATAATACTTAAAAGAAAAAAGAGATAAGTTAGGAGAAATAATAGAGAAAACTTAGAGAGACATGTGCCTTAGAAAGCAGCCAACATTATACAAGTAAATTTCCTCAAAAAAAAAAAAAAAAACATTATACAAGTAAATTTTAGGGTTTAAAGGAAAATTTTGAGAAAATATGTTAGATAATGTTGAAAGTCGATTATATATTGTAAAAATAAAACTTATAACAACCAATTGGTTGTTATTTTCGCAAAAAGTTATGTTTACAAAATTGTCTGCATTCTTTTTTAATTTACCCACATAAGAAAAATAGAAAAGGCTACCAAACAACTCTTTTGAAATGGAATGAGAAGTATTTTTATCAAGTAGAGCACATAAAGTGGATTAAAAAGTAGATGATTAAGTCCAACAAAACATCATTAGAACCAAATGAAAAGAAATGAAAAAAAAAAAAAAAAAGTTCAGTCATCAAGCTTAGCGAAAACTAAACTAACATTGAAAAGGGCAAACGAATATAAATTAAATGAAAATAATATAATATAATAATTCAGTCTTTAAAGCTTAGCCAAAAATAAACTAACATTTAAAGGACAAACGTATATATAACTTAGATAGATAGATATGTTGATTAATGTAGAATCCAAAAGGTTGAGCCCAATAAGGATATAATTGCATCTAAATCGACCAAGAATTAGTGGCGCAGTTGGTTATCTTATCTCGTATTTGACTCTCATATTATTTAAGAGTAATTGTACCTTCTGTGTAGAATTTGTTATCCCCAACACCAGCGTCACAAGTTCAATCCTTAGTATGTGTATTTGTCTCCCCTCCCTCATATGTACTAAATAATAATAATAATTATTCATAACATTGGTATACAACCAAGAGATCATGAATTTGAATTGTTGTAGTCTAAAAAAAAACAAGAGTAATTAAGATAGAGAGTTTTTTTAATTTCCCAATCACATTCTTTTTTGGAGCTCTAGGGTTTTTAATGAAGCAATAATAATAGTCGGATTTATTTTAGGGAGGAGAAAAAAAACAGTAATTTATGTTTCATTTCGTGGGGGGATGAGTTTATTTTTTAACAAAAAGAAAAAACCTTGGTCGTTAGGCTTTTATTTCTAAATACAACAAAAATTAGAGGATTCGAACTTATCGAGGATATATGTCAATTATGGTTAGGTTATTACGTACACATTTCGTCAAGTTCTATAGCTTTTCATGATTCTATCCATTGTTGTTAAATTCGTACCTTTCATTTTCTTCTTTCTTCTTCAAATTCTTCTTTTATATGTACAACCAATCACCACCATTAACATTATTATTATTATTATTATTTACAATATTCCTCATTTCGTACACTATTACACTTTTTTCCTTAATAAAGTTGTGGTCAAAGGACAATTTAGTGTTTTTTAAAATTAATTTGTGATTCATAAAAGGGTTAGAATATCATAGTATATTTTAGATGTAAACTAAGGTAGATTGAGACATAATTTACTTTAGAAGGGCCTCCACACGTGTGAAGAAACACCTTACACATATCTTTAATTGCGATTAGACTAGCAAGTTAATGAAAATGTTGACTAATAAATTTCTCTTAATCATGATCTTGTCATTACTTTTTTCTCATCTATCAAGCATGTACCACATTTTTTCAGTATAAAATAATATTGGAAGTCGAGGAAAAAAAGAGAATTTATCATCAGCAGCACATTTTACCTTTTGTATTACATCTGCAACATAATTTCTAAAATAATTTCATCTATAGCATATTAATTTCTATCATTTATATCAGTGATAAAACTTAACTAGTGATAGAACTCAATTTAAAATTCTATCACTAATATAAAATTCAAGCGGTGATAGAAGAAGTCTTTCATTGATTGAATTCTATCACTAATAGAACTAAACTAGTGATAGAATTCAATTTGAATTTTTTGCTACAATTGATTTAGTTTTGATTTTATGCTATAGATGAAAATATAATGTCTTTTTTGTTATACATGCAAAATTCCCTTGAAAAAACCTACTACCTGTAGATAAAAAAATATATACTAATTATTGAACTAATTTCAATAATATGCATAAAGGTTTAAAACATGGATTTTTGATGTATAAGTACAAATATATATATATATATATATATATATATATATATATATATATTTATGAACAACATTTTAGAATAAATTTTTGCATAGTAAAAAATTAGGATAGGTCTAATAAAAAGACCAAAAGATTTATGTATCTAATGACTTCAATCAAGACAACAGATAATCTTCGATAATGACTAAACTTACGCACATGCCACACTAAGTCATCTAAAAGCCAAAACTTACATTTTTTAACCAAACTCTTACAAATTTCAAAGAGGAGTCAAGCAAAATTCCTTCTCTCCTATATATAACCTAATTTCTTCCCTCTAATTTTATTATAACTCACTGCATCGACATTATTTATAAATTTAGTAATAAATATGAAATCAATAAAAATCATAAAAATAAATAAAACTTTGAAAATCACAAGAAATAAATAAAATCATCCCAAGTAAAGTATAATAAAATTTTGAATTTGAATGAACGGGTTGTCCAAAAAGAATTTTACAATAAAGAATGGGTGTTAGTAGGAGAAATACATGAGCATTGAGCAGACATGTCCATTATTTTGATTATACAATGTACCAAAAGAAATTGTATATTTACTCAAAATATGCTTGTAATTCATTGATATTTCTAGTTTAACAATAATTGAAAGTTGATAAATTCAAATACTCATGGAAGCCAAATTATTATTTTGATTGGAAGCTACTAAAATGAGCATATTCAAAGTGATTTTTCTTTTTTCAGAAAACTACAAACTAGACATCTGGTCAATGAAAGACCAGCTTTGACCGTTCTATCACTTAAAAACTTGATTAAAAAAAAAAATCATGAAATCAGAGATTACATGGATAAACTTCCACATTATATGCTTCACTTTAAGAAACTTGTTTTCAAAAGATTTGATTTATACTTTCTCGAACGAAAGTTTTCAAAACCTTTAAAAGGCACTCACCTCATATTCGTCGATGATAGGGTTCGAACCTACACAAATAAAAAACCTAATCAATTTTAATTTTATCTCCTTAACCCGTTAATCATTCCAACATTTCTACTAATTATCAATCGTCTATAATCAAATTAGAACTTTTTATTTATATTTATTATCAGATAAATTATATATATATATATAAAATACATCAATAATCTAAATTTTTTTTAAAAAAAGTTCAAATTTACTACTATTATTATATATTGACAGAAATTGTGACTAAAAAAATACCTCTTTTAACTCCCAAAATCGCAAGACTGTTTACCTTAAAAAAGAAATAAAAAACGTCATTGTCGATAGATATGGACGAAAAACGTTTATATTCTATGTTTTATTACCTCGCTCTTCTATTTTTCCTTTCACTATATCTTTTTCAATCTATATTTAACTCTTCTTTATCCGAAGAAAATAATAATAATAATAATAATAATAATTTCCAATACCCTCTTAGTCTCATACTCCATTTTCATTTTCCAATTTGTTAACATACCTTATTTAATCAAGGAATATAGGCTATATATAGCAAGAAGAAATGAGAATAATGGAACTACCAAGGAACCTTAGGTTTCAAATACTGTAACAAGGTTGTATATTATAATATGCTTGAGTTTAATACACAAAAAGAAATACATAGTAAGAATTTGAGTCAGTGGTGCAATAGTTTCATTGTTTAGTTGTAAACTAGTTCAACTCATAGGTTCGAGCCCGATAATCGGTATTTGTTCATTTTCCCCTAATATGTACTGTTAGCATCTTTTTAGTAATTACTTTTTTTAAGAAAAGTATAAAGTTGTGTGGTTATTCAATATAATTTGAGCCATTATCATATATATCCCATGTGTTCTTGGGATAAGCAAATAAGACATGAAATATGTCTTATATGAAGACTGGACTAACCCACTATCAATTCAACAAATTAAAAGAAATTGTCTTCTTAGGCATGTGGAATTATTTGATATAGAGGACATGGTTCTCAATTGAATTGGTGGATGACAAGGTTGCCACCCAACATTTTGACCAAATTACCAGATGGCCCACCCAAAATCCAAAAGTTGAAGACTCTATTTGCAAATATAATACATATTGTTATTGGGGACTAAATAAAAATAAACCAATCAAAGAAGAAAAAGAGAAAATTCAAACAATGAATAGCAACACCCTTCCATATCTAAGTTCAATGATGAACACTTTCCATCATTTTCAGGAGAAAACACTCTGCCACTCTTCTTCTCATTCACTTCAACCACTTTTCTTTTTAATTTATCATCAACATTTTTTTTTTCTTTCATGTACCATGATTAATGTCACGTGACATATCGTTTGTCCTACCACATTTAAATGTAAAAAAAATTGTAGAAAATTAATTCTAATTAGACTAGTGATTATTATGAATTAAATTATTCACCTTTTAAATTTTCTAAGACCTTTTAAACCATTAAATCACTTCATGATATTTTAAATTCTTTTTCTTAAAGTACAACAAATATTGAATATGAGGATCGAAAAGTTTAATCTTGAAAGACGAAGTATTAATCAAATACCACTCAATTTCATATAAAAATTTAGACAGAACAATATTAGGTTATTATATTCCAGTTTTTTTTTAATACACGGAATCAAACTTGAGTCCAAAGAACCAAACTAAAATTTGGTTTAACTTCTTAACCATGAAGTTCAGATGTCATTTGGTGGTTATTAATCCAATTTACAACTAAGTAATAAGGGGCCATTTCAAAAAAAAAATGTTCTCAAAGGGCAGCCCACCAGCTGAAGCTAATGACTCTAAGATATACTTTCTTGAGAGATTCCTAGTTCAAGATGTTTAAACTAGAATACCTTTTAAAGTATCTCGGTGTCACAGTTTAGGAACATGTCAGTAATGTTTGCTAGGAAGCACGACACTTCTATTTTGACAAAGTATTTGTATCGTACTCGTGTCCAACACCGATATTTCCGGACACTCGTCGGACACGTGTCCGACACTCAAAATTCCGTGTCCTCTTTTATTATTATTATTTTCAATTACGGACACACCATGGACATTTTATGGACACCTCAATTAAGACTTATTTGTTTCCAATGATGGATGAAATGACAATGGAAAGTGTTGGTGAAGGCCGTCGACGACGATGTCTATCGAAGATAGATGGACTAAAATGGAAAAAGGAAAGAAAGAGAGAAAATAGAATGTAGAGAAGGAAAATGAGATAAAAACTAAAATATTTAGAAATTATTATATGGGTAGGCTTATAACTACCTGAAATATTTTGGATTTCATCTTTTAATAGTATATTATAAAAAATAATAATAAATCATGTATCCTCGACGTATCCGTATCCTGCATTTTTAGATAATGGCGTGTCTACGTATTCGTGTCGTGTCGTATCCGTATCTCGTGTCAGTGTCCATGCTTCTTAGAATGTTTGAGTATAGGAGAGCAAAGCTTCGATTTCTCGATTTTTAAAAAAAAGGGACAACTAGGGAAATGGCTACAATTTAGAAACTAATTAAGGATGTGGTTAATGATCTTCTAGACTTTAAATTTTGTGTCCTTTTTTTATTTCCACATTTTAATTAATTTTAATGTGGGGAGTAGTTTACAATTGTACCCCCTCCTATATTTCATAATTTTTTTTAAAAATATATTTTAAATAGATTATTTGTAACTACATTTTTTAAATCTAGAAAAATCTACAACAAACTAACTAATCCTAAAAAACGGTAGTAAAAAAAACTAAATCAATAATTATAAAATCAAGTAGTCATAACCATGAAATTAGGGATTTTGAACATTTAAAAATTTATACGTAGAAATTTTGTTCTTAACGTTTACAAGTATAGTTATACATCTCATTTCCATAAGATGTACATACTCTCATTGGTTGGTGTGATTATTGTAAGTTTGCTTAAATTTTAATTAAAAAATGGTTGAAAATAGTATTTGAAGAAGATGAACTTTAAATACCAATTTTTGAAGAAGATGAACTTTTGATTCTTTCTCTCGTTGAACAACCCCTACGAAAATCTTCCACCCATGTATTTGCAATTGATGATAGGCCCACATTGCAAAAATCAGCTGCTTAAATTTTAATTAAAAAATGGTTGAAAATAGTACCTGAGCATGGATTTTATGAGGACTTTAAATACCAATTTTTGAAGAAGATGAACATTTGATTCTTTCTCTCGTTGAACAACCCCTACGAAAATCTTCCACCCATGTATTTGCAATTGATGATAGTCCCACATTGCAAAAATCAGCTGCAAGGGACATTCATGCATTTTGTTAGACTTCGATTCTCGAGACTCCAAAAAGGACTGGTATCAGAGCCATGTTTCTGAAGATATAAAGGTTTCTAGTATAAGCATCAAGATCCTTTTAAGTGCTCCGACATTTTTTCTAGTGTAATCTTCCAAATTTTTCGAATGCCTCTGTTATTTAAATATATTAACCTCTAAAATTAAATGCCTACTTTATTGGAATTTCGTTTTTTTTTTTTTGCCTTTTATTTTTTTGCTTTTTTCATATGTTAAACATGGTTGACACGTAATTTATATCTAATAGAATCCCTACTTTGTAGGGATTTTTTGTTTCCATTATTTTATTTTATTTTTATTTTGCAAATGTTAGACATTGGTTGTATGTATTATGTACATATCCTATGTTAGTTACTGCCAGCACCTATTATGTACATTTCACAGTAAGGGCGCATAAGTTAATTATTGTGGTCACTTGTATATATTATGTGAATAACGTTGTTTCCTTGATTTTTTTTTTTTTTGCTTAAATTCGACATTGTTAGCACATATTTTGTAGATCCACTATACATCGTGATTTAAGCACATGCGACGGATCAAACACGTAACGCGCGAAACAAATAAACTTTGTCTAGTCATCCTTTGTGACTACTTAGTTTCTGCAACTTTGCCTAGTGCATTTTGTTTGAGGATTTACATCATTGGTTTTTGTTTTGTGGATTGTATTCATATATATATGTAAAACTGAGACCTCATTTATGTTGTGTTTAACTGTTCTTGTTGTGTTATAGCTATTAATCTTGTTTGGAATGTGTATATATGTATGAATTGGTTCATTAGAAATACATTATTCACTTGCCCCCCTGAATATGTCCATGTGCCCTCTATCACCCCTAACATTGTTTCTATTTTCTGAAATTATGCACCACATATGTAGTCTCTACAACTTATCAGTATGTGTTATATGTTTGTACACCCATTATACATCGTGATTGAAGTACATGCGACGGATGAAACACGTAACGCGTGAAACAAATAATTAAACTTTGTCTAGTCATCCTTTGTGACTACTTAGTTTATGTAACTTTGCCTAGTGCATTTTGTTTGAGGGTTTACATCATTGGTTTTTGCCTTGTGGATTGTATACATATGTATATGTAAGACTGAGACCTCATTTATGTTGTGTTTAACTATTCTTGTTGTGTTATAGCTATTATTCTTGTTTGGAATGTAATATACGTATGAATTGGTTCATTATAATACATTTTTCGCTTGCCCCTTGAATATGTCCATGTGCCCTCTATCACCCCAAACATTGTTTATGTTTTTCGAAATTAGGCACCTCATATGTAGTTCCTATAACTTATCGGTATGTGCTATATGTTTGTACACCCACTGTACATCATGATTTAAGCACATGCACGTATGAGTCATATAACGCTTGAAGCATAAAAACTTTCGAAAAACATATCATTGGTTTCTGTAACTTCTAGTGCTTTTTGTTTGGGCGTTGATATCATTGGTTTTGATCTAGTGTTGCCTATATATGTATATGTCAGACTGAGACCCCATTTATGTTATGTATTTATTTGTTCTTGTTGTGTTATAGCTGTTGTTTGGAATGTGTATATACATATGAATTGCATCATTAGAATACACCATTCGCTTTCCCCCCTTGAATATGTTCATGTGCCCACGATAACCATGACACTATTTGTGTCTTCCAAAATTATACACTGCATATGCAGTATATACAATTTATCAGTATGCGATATGTTTGTACATCCACTATACATCGTGATCGGCAACTTTGATTGAATGTGATCTTTGAATATTTTTTTTTGTTTTCCTCGTGCAGCAATCCTGATTTTCATATATTTTTTTAGCCACCTCCCTTAAATCTTAAGGATCAATTTCTAATTAACCGATAGCAAGTGGTTAATTATGCTTAGATTTAGGAAAAATGAAATATTATATTATAAAATAAAAAATGGTTTGTTATGCTTAGATTTAGGAGAAAATTGTTTTTTTGTTAAACAGCTAAAAGAAAAAAATTAAAGGGTAGTTTAGGAAGGGAAATATTCATCTCTCTTACAAATCTTTTTTTTAGCCAACGATTTAAAGTTCAATACAAAGTAGTCATATCATCCATTTTTTCTCTAAATCTAGCTATTTGCTATCATTTCCAAAAAAAAAAAAAAAAGTAATAAGGGGGCCAAGCGAATTTGTATGCCAAATGTTTTGGTTCAGATGCGCTTTACTCTCTATACCATGCTCACTTGGATCAATTTTATATCTAAAGGAATTATTGGATTTTATCACTTGGGCCCATTGGGCTTTATAAGTACTACGTCCCAAATGGTCCCACTTATTACAAATTTTGAAGAAAAAAAATTATAATATACAAAAGGTTTTTTCAATTTGGCTTCTTTTATTGCAATTTGCTCGCCAACGACAGCAGGTTTTTTCAATTTCAACGACTATTTTTTAGATTCATTTATAAAGTGTAAAAATTTAATGTGAACTTTTGAAAATTCAGGAATTACAATAAAAATAAATATGAAAGTTCACTGGAATTATTCAAGAACTAAAATAGTATTCCAACTACAGATCTAGAGAAGAAATGTGCTACCCATTTTTTATTTTTTGAATTCAATTAGATTTGAGAGACTCAAATCTATAATCAACTAATTATCATGTAATAACTTAGAAATGATGTCAATGAAATACTACTCATTTTGAGTGTGTAACCCAATTGCCTATGAATATAATATTTATGATCTGGAAAATTACAATTGAATTAACAAACTGATATTTATTTCAAGAATGCTTTTAACAGCTCAATTACAATTTTAAAACAGTATCCTACGCGCAACATTACCTAACTCGAGTTAGAAAAACATGGATATATAATTCAACATTTATTTTCTACATATAATTCCAATTATAAATCAGAACTTAGCAAACTTTTCTTTGTTTTAAAAAGGTGGGCAGTACATTCTTTACTTCATTTGTGTATTATAAAAAATGAATTATAAATTTTTAACAAAATTTCAAATTATTGGTAAGTCAGAATAATATTTTTCAAAAGAAAATACAATACAACACAACACAAAATAAGGTTAAAAAGAAAGAGAAAAAAACTAAAACAAACAAATAAAAGATTCCTCATTTAGAGTCGAGGAAAAATCTTGAACTTTTGTTAAAAAGTTTATATTATCAAATTATCATTATCGATAATGAACAAATTTGGCAACTAGTGAGTTCATTCATGAGGGCAATTACTTAGAAAATAATTTTTTCCAAATTTTTTTTATAATTAAATGCTATCAATGCAGATATGGTCCATGGATACATAAATAATATCTCAAAAAAAAAAAAAAAAAGTCTTTTTGTTCTTTTCCTGTGTTTGTTGGACTCACCTGGTCTTAAAATATCCTATCATATTCATATCAGGGTTTTGTGTTTTACATCAAAGTTGATGTTAATGGTAAGAAAATAACGCTACAATTTACAAACACACGGACAAAACCATAACCAAAAAAGCTCATTGGAAATATCTATCATGTTACAAAAATGCAAAACCCTCAAAATAGAAAACCATCTATCTTGATAGAATAAACTTTTTTCACAAAATAATTATAAATATAAGTAAATTTTAAAATATTTACATGCATATTCATTAATACAATTCAATCCGATACTATTAATACACTATTTTTATTATTACTCAACAACTATATTTACTAATTTTTTTAAAAATTGATTATATTTATTATTTATAATTTTTTTCTACATTTGATTAATCTAAAAAAAAAACCTCACAAATTTCCCAATTATAAATTATAACTCATATATATATGTAATCACTTTTATTCATCAAGTGAACAGTGAGTCAACAATTTCACCATTTAATTTGAAATACCCAATTAAGGAAAACAATAACCTATTAATCTCTTCTTGTATGTCATACACAGTCAATCCTAGTTTTTATATCCAAGCATTGATGTCTTTTATTAGATCAATGATAATCATTTGAGAGTTAAAACTATATTATTTTCTAAATTTGACTAATCTTACAAATTTTCCTTTTAAGAAAAAATGTAGCGGATAAATTGACCATATTTTACGATTATTTTCTAGAATGGTAAATCTCCCAAATTTCCCAAAATCATAACCAACAAATGTGCTCCACGTGAGAGAAAGGGGGTGACAAATTAAGAGGTTGATAATTTAAAGGCCAACAAAGCAAACAAATCAGAGATACATTATACATATAATAGCTTGAAATCTCCTTAATTTGTCACACTAACATCGCACTATCAGATTGTATATAGCTATATATATATACACTTTGATGACTATCTCACAACCCCCAAAAAAAAAAAATTTAAAATGTAGTGGGTTCCTATCAATTCTTTCCCTATCTCACCATCTATGTATATGCAAAGTTGGTATCATGAACACTATTAAACCACAACTCTCCCCTCTCCAAAAGTAAGACTTTGTAGGAACAGACTCACTGAAAACAGCCAAAGCCCACAGTAAAGCAAAAGCAGAACACAAAAAATGAAAATGAGGGGCCAATGTCAATCAGTAATCGATTAAAGTACCTGCAGCTGCTTCTAATGCTTCATATATGAACATCTCCTAGATGGTTTTGGCTCATGCCGTTTCAGTTGCAGACAACTCTGGAGACCGAAAGCGGGTAAGGAAAAGTGTTTGCATACTGGAAAGAGAGCGTGCCACCGTAGACTAGAGGCTTTCCGTCGTTGACGAGACAGTCATCGTAGCGAAGGCGCTTGAAGACTCTAGGATTGATGAGATGGGCCGAGCTGAACCAGCCACATTTGAAGTGGATGCTATAGATGTCACAGCCAGTGACACAAGCATTCACAACCTCCACAGTGTACGTGGGAATACCTGTTGGAAGTGGAGCCGTGGGGCCTTGGTTAATCACTATGTCTGATTTTGTACACTTTTCTCCCCAAATTCTGGTTGGTTCCTCAAATGCTGCTTCTCCTAAAGCAGATTCAAGTAAAGAAACGGGTCGATGTCAATTGTTTGCATTGTAGAAATGGGGGCATTGTTCAAGCCACTATCCACGTGCTAACATTAATTTTATAAATAAATTTCAACCCACCAATTGGTAAAATCCACAAAAAAGTGTTGAGAAAGCATAAATAATCAATTTTAAAAGATAAAGCGAATTCAAGGGCAATAAAGGGAGGAAACGTGCCATACATACAAATGTTGTAATAAAATACTAACGTGCAATACATACATATAAAAGGTAATAAAATAACCACCATAGTTTTGTTTAGTGGTGAAAGGGGATGAGTTCAATGCCACCTACCTATATGAGTTTTCTTAAATTCAAATGTTGTACGCCGATTAAAATAGTTGAGGTGGGCGTAAAATGAATGGATTCTCCCAAGTATTAAAATGATAATAATAATAATAATAATCATAAAATGTACAACCCACCCATCCCACTCAAGAGTGCCACGAATCATCTAATCCATTATAAAATTTAATACACACACTCAACAGTAGAGCCTTTTATGTTAAAGTAATGAACAAAACTAAAACTCAGAGAGGCATTATTAATGAACAGCATTCACAGGCAGAAGGTTGCTTTTGAGTAATCAATGAATGGTGAACAGAAAAGGAAGAAAACCTTGGTGGGTACATGGGATCCATTAAAGAAAAGTTCTCCAAAAACAGATACAGAAAAGCCATAAAGGTCAAAGAGCCAAAGAAGAGCAGGAAAGTAACTTAGCAAAAGGTGCGCCTGAGCTTCATTCCTAAGAATAGACGGACGTGCAATTCTGACACTAAATCAACCCTTTAACCAATTGAGTAGCCAGCCAATCTCTCCCTTCCCCCAATCCCAAGAACATCATTCCAAAATCAAACAACTATTCAAAAATTCAAAAAAAAACAAAAAATATCCACAAAAAAAACCCAGAATCCGAGTCCTTATTGTACAATTTTGTACTGAAATTGATATAACACGATTAATCAGATTTCAGAAACATATTAGTAAGAAGAAAAGATCTCGAAATCAATTAGTTATGAAAGGAGCGTTACAGTATTATTATAAACTCTCGACTCTTTCCGACGTAAGACTCTAACATGTGCTCTTGAAACACAAACACATCGATGAAAACTCGTCCACAAAAGAATCAATAACATTCAGATCTGTAATCATGTAATGATGTAATAAAGTAGTAGTAGAATAAGAACAGCATATTTGTTTCAATACGCAGAGCATAAAATACACAAAAGAAACCGATCAGGACAAAGAAGCACAACGAAACAAAAACAAATAAAATAGTAAACAGAGATAGAAAAAGACAAACAAAAGCAACACAGAGAGAAATGCAACGGATAAGGATAAGTAAAAACAAATCGAGATCAAAACAAAGTGCAAGAGATGAAACAGACCTGTAAGAAAAGCAGATACGGCAGAGAAGAAGACGCAAATCGCGAATACTCGCCGATTCGTAGACAGATCTGTCATCGTCGATGAAGAGAGAAGCACTAGAACGCCTGCGTTGAACAAAAACATCAAATCATCGGAGAAATTTAGCATTTAAAACACAATCAGTCAAAAGAGAAAAAAAATCGCCGTCGAAACTGCGGATTTGATCGTCTTTTACAGAATCGCAGAGATTAGCTTACAGCTATGGCGTATATACAGAGAAGAGGGAAATACGAATCGGAATACGATTTGGATACAAACGTGAAAGAGAAAAGGGAGACAGAAAAGTAAGAGAGAAAAAGCGAAGCAGAAAAAGAGAAAGAGATGTACGTATGGCGCAGAAAGTTGAGACCAGGCTTCCATGAGAGACAAAAATGGCAGCTACGACCTGCAAATAACAAAACACCACGATGATCTTCAAAGATTCATTTCCACGCATTTATGGAAGATGACAGCCGAATGGAGGAAGGTGAAACCCTAGACTGAAGCGGAGTGAAGTGCAGACGGCGGCGACCGGAGATTTCCCGGCGGAGGGAAGGAGGTTTTGGGGCTGTAAAATTAAAAATTAATGAAAAAGGTAAAAATGAGCAAATGGAATTTGGGATGTGACGGGCAGATATCTATATAGAGCAGTGTTAACCGTCACGTGTGCAATATTATCTACCGGAGCTACCCGCGCTTGGATGTGATTCATTTTCTTTTTCATACCGTTATAATTAAATACCAATGTTACACGTTTAAGTTTGAAAATTGGTATTTATATCTTCTCACTCCATATGTATTCGAATTTTTTTTTTTTGAAAATCAAAACTTTAGTAGAATTATATTTCAATCAAAACTTTTGGGGGTGTTTGTTTAACATATTTAGGTAGTTAAAAATTGAGAGTCGTGTCAAAAATTCGTTTTGATGTAATTTTTGCGTAGAAGAGTTATAGTCAAAACTTTGATTGGATGTAGATTTAATATGAGTAGTTATTTTTAGTAGTTAAAAAAAACGATTAAAAATGAGTGGTAAAAAGTGAGTTATTTTGATTGATTTAAAATGAATGATTAAGAATGAGTGATTAATAATGATTGAATAGTTATAAATGAATGATTAAAAATGAGAATTACTTTCAAAAATAAAATTGAAGAATTAATAAAAACTTGTTTAAATATAAATTTTGAGGAAACCTTCGTAAATCCTAAAACAGCCCTTGGAGGAAGTCTTGCATTTTATCTTTAGACCTTTTTTCTTTTCTTTTTTCTTTTCTTTTTTTGAGAATGATCTTTAGTGGCACCTTATGTGTACCCTAAATAAAAATATTTGAAAATAACTTTTATACGTGGCACCAAATGTTTTCACTTATGTAAAAAAAATGTAGCTATGAAGACTTTATGTTATATCATTAAGAAATTATGACAGATTGGAACGGAATATCTATGTGATTATAAATTATACAAAATATGAGAGTTTTGCTCTTGTTGATCATATTGATGTGATTCCTTTTAATTCTTATTTTTAAGTTTAATATTTGTTTTATTTTCGAGATTTTGAGCTTTGATTTTTTTTTATATATATATATATAGATACATTTTAATTCTAAACTTTTGGATTACTACTCTAAAAAATTAAAATTAATTTTTCTTATTAATCATGAATTTCTTTCATCCATTCTATCATTAAAAAAAGATTTTTGCATATATGATTAAAAAAAAGATTTTTGCATATATGATTAAAAAAAAGCAAAATATTTTCATATATATCACAAAATTAAAATTGAGTTGTATCATTGATAGTTATCAATTAGTTATCAATTTTTTTTATCACGGATAGAATTCCATCCATGGTAAATTTATTTTATTAATGGTTGAATTTTAACATCGATAGAAATTATGTGTGTAAGTGAATTATGTTAGAAATTGTGCTCCAAATATAATAGAACAAGTAGAATGTTTGAAGGTAAATTCTCTAAAAATGATCATTTATTTAACTCTTAAATTTAGAAGAAAGAGAATTACAAATAAAAATAGATAAAATAAGTTTATAATAAAGTTAAAACTATAAAGGGAAATTCTAGTAGGTGGACTACTTTAATAAAATATTTATAAATCTCAACACATTCTATAATAGCAATCTTATTTTTCTATTTATTATTAATTAAAATATAATTTGTCTTATCTCCATTTTACCCTTATCAATTTGATGCACTAAATTTCGTTTTTCTTCAACTCTTATTTTTTTTTGTTTACTTTTTAACTCGCACCTAATTATTTGTTTGATTGGTGCATTTTTTTGCGTTGGCAATTCTTTAATTTTTTGTTTTTATAATTAGTTCTTTAACTTTTAATTGGTCTTTTTGTTACAATTTTTTTTTCATTGATAACAAAATAAAAAATTAATTATTTTATCTTTTATACGTTGAAATAGAAAGTATAATTATATTTTATCTTTTATTTTTTATATTTATAAATCATATTTATCCATTTATAATTAATTCATATGTATTTAAATACCATTATATCTCTAATACTTTTATCCTATTTCAATGTCTTAACAGCTAGATTTTTTTTTTTGAAACATTAGAACGAGTTATTCACTTGGGCTCTGACTAAACATATACACCATCGTCAATATCACAAATCGTTGTTGCAATGTCATTGCGTACTTGTTGGAGAAAATAAAGTCAAAGCCCTCGAATCTGAGGGTAGAAAAGTCATAAATGTGAAATTTTGTCATCATACATGTAGTTGTTAGAGTAAGCATTCAAATATGAAGACATTTATGTTCAACGACGAAAATGCCTATATTTGATGTTGGACAAGAAAAGTTTATGACACGGTTCAATTAGTTGACGAATCAACACTCACTCAGACAACTTCTTATCAATAATAAGTCTTCAATATTCAACAAATATTAATATTGTATTAATGACTAAATATAAAATATTTAAAAAAAACTTGCAAGATTAATAAAATGTATAATATAATTACAAATATGGTCAATTTTTTTTAAAATAACAATTATAGTAATGGGTAATACTTTCTTATAATATTGTATTAATAATACTTTCTTATTGTATTAGTAATACATAATATTGTACTAATAATATCAAATTGGAAAATAGTAACGAATGACTTATTCCAATAAAATAATTACAAAGGTAGTCAAATTTGAAAATATTTGAATTCATATAAATACAATTCAATATGGTATTAATAATACTCATTAATATAGTATTATTTAATTATTATTAATACATTATTATTTACTTATTATTAATACAGTATTTTATATTATTTGGGTTCGAGTTGTCCCCCACCCCCAATTGTTGTAATCTCAAAAACAAAAATGTAATATGTATTATTAATATCGTATTTTATTAATACCCATGTATGATTGTTATTTATTTTAAATAAAAGTGACCTTATTTGTAATTGTTTTCTAAATTTGACAAATCTCATAAGTTTCCCTATCAAATATTGTATTAATAAATATTTATAATACAATATTAATGTCTATAGATGCAAATACTTTAAAATTTGCATGTGATTATGTTCCGAGAATAGTGCAATACAATTTCCCAAATATTTACTAATAATACGTATTAACAATATTATAATAATGGAATACGTACCATGTACATACCCAAATGTCTTTATTATTATAATTAATAACCATATAATTCTTAAATACTTGTATATATTAAACCTTGAATCGATAAATACTGTATTTATTCTAAATAATGTAACTATTAATACTGTATTTAGAAAGTTTGTTACATGTTAAGACATATTATCTCTATAGTTTAAATGCACTATTAAATAATGGAATCTTGAACATTTCTTTAATACATACCATCCCTAAATTGCTTTTATAAAATCATTGTCAAATAAACAATACAAATAAATATAAAACATGATGAACTAATAGTCATTTGTGAGACATCTTAATCATAAAATATAGTGTTAATATAAGGTACTTTTACATACACAAGTAAAAAAAAATACATTATTAGTAAATTTTAGAATTATTAATACATCACACAACTTACTCAATCCATACTAGAAAAATAATAATATCGTGGAATCCTTATTGATTAAAACAATTATCATTAATAAAGAAATCGTGTATATCAAACTCCAGTAATAGTAAATGTTTATGTAGTTACTTTTTGTTGGAAACCAAATTGAAAACCGTCCACGATTAAGAGAGATATTGTTTGAGGATATTTGTGTAATTTACTTATGCAACGATTTTTTTTTTTTAAGGAGTTGATTACTTGTCCTAAATTTTCTAGATGTGGAAAGGGGTGCAATTCTTTTTTTTTTGTTTAGTCTACTTCTGCATAAAGCCCAACCATAAAATAACAATAATAATAATAATAATAACAATAATAATAATAATAATAAGTGGACCAAATAACCATAAATAACCATACCAATCTTTTACATCATTTTTCATGTAGCAAAAAAATTGAAAGAAATTTATGGCAAAATTTTGAAAATATGAAAATGGCCTCTAAAATCATCAAAATATTAACACTTCAAATATTGTAAAAGATTAAAAACAAAATTTTATAGATAAAATAATTTATATAAAAAAGACTATAATTATAATTGTCTAGATAAAAGTTGCCGTAGCATTTTTTCTTATTATTATTTTGAAACCTTAAGCTGCTATTTTCACACAACCGATGATCTTTTTTTTTCTGATTTTATAAGAATATATATATATTTTTAGTACATATTAATAAAGACAAATATCAATTATCATAATTGAATTTTTAATGTTAGTATTGAACTAGTTTATAACAAAACATTAAATCATTGCACTAGTGATTTATTTGATGATTTTATAAGAGTATAGTTATTCCAAATAAACATAAATAAATCATAAAGGCATATGTCATGACGTGCGGTCTTGCATATACGTATATATTTTATTATTAGTCCATTGACACGTGTGTGTAATAAGATATAGTAAACATTCACTTTTTTCATGTAACATATTATAATTCTTTTATGGGAATTTTGCATGTATATTAATAAAAAAAATTTTATTGTATAGCACAATTTTTAAATTTATTCATTTGTGGTATAAAAATGATTGAAGTCTATTAATTAACATTGTTTAATCACTCAAAATCGATTGAAGTCTATCAGTTGAACTGATATAAGTCTATTAATTGAAATGATAGAAGTCTATCCAGTTGAACTAATAAAAGTTTAAGTCCATCAGTTGAACTGATAGAAGTCTAAAGTCTATCAATTAAATTTATAGAAGTTTAATGATGTTAGAATAGTAATTATGGAAAAAATGTGTTAGGGATGAAATTATTTTGAAGAATGTGTTATGATTGTAATGAAGAGCAAAAAAATATGTTATAGAGGACAAATTTTTTTCTGTTATTTTGTCTTCCTCTAAAAAAAGAACGCATATAATTATGTTTTTTTTAGATATTATATACCTGGGCCATTGAAATGGCCATTCTAAATGGGGCCACTATGAATGCATGAGAATAGGCATAGGCCCATTCATTTGCAAGGATCACCAAATATCCAACTTAGTAATCTATCCATTTGACAAAGAAGCCCTTCTTGGGAGATTGTTTATATTATTGAAAAGGATTGGTGGAAGAACATAGTGATACATTTACAACTTTAACCTAAAAATAGTGAATCATAAACAACTAAAATTAATGAACCCAAAATTGATTTAAATAATATATTAATTACAATAATAGTATTTTCATTGTCTACCATCTATGTTAAGATTT
Source organism: Sicyos edulis (assembly GCA_036507275.1). Classification (NCBI taxonomy): domain Eukaryota; kingdom Viridiplantae; phylum Streptophyta; class Magnoliopsida; order Cucurbitales; family Cucurbitaceae; genus Sicyos; species Sicyos edulis. Next base: position 37,278,580 of record CM071853.1, read on the forward strand.
TCATTTTCTTAGTTATGTAAATTTGTATCCTAAATTTCGTCTGCATCAGATTTCTATTTCTTTCTCTGTCCTGGTGTTACACTAAGTAAAAGAAGCAAATATAGAATGGGTCAGCAACTAGATTTACAGACATGAAAAAGATTAGGTGTGACTCACTTGATGCAAAACAACTCAACCTCTATTTAAATTACTATAAGCTCTTAGCTACTCAACTATACTAATAATCCAAATTTCGATTTTTGAGAAAATAATAAAATTATTATAATTGAATATGTTCAAATTAACAAGGGAGGAATTATAAAATAGAGTTCTAGTTTGTATTCAAATGATAAATGGAGAATTTAATAGATTTTAATTTTACCCTCACCCATTTTTAACGATAAGTGAACCTACTGAGTTTTGATATGTATAAATATTTATGATTAACATCTCCAATATTGAGTTTAGTAATTTGTTTAATAAAATCATTTTAATTCCTAAGTTCCTACAAAATAAATAAATGTGTGTGTGAAAGTAGGCAATCAAACTTCAAGACTTGCCATAAATAAGTCTTAGAAATAACTCGCAATCTGTACAACGTTATCCAATCATGTCCACATTATGTGACTTTATTCAATAATTTCTCAATTTTAATGTGTGAATATTTTTTTTATAAGAAAAGGAAGAGAGTGATCGCTTCACTAGCTACATACATTTGACTATTCAAAAGTGTACACATTTTTCAAACTTTTAAAACATTTGAAGTAGTTCTCAAGAAAAAAAAAATGATTCTATATATATGTTTCAATTTCAAACTCTATAGTCAATAAATTTAGCATAGGGACTCCAATAATTTACTAGTTTTTACAAGCTATCAATAATGGTAAAAATTTTGGCATAAAAAAATAAAAATAAAAATAAAAGGGCAAAAGTTGTCGAAATATTAGAGTTTTAAACTTTGTGACTTCTTGGTTTTTATTTATTCCAAGAAAAGTAAAAATAGGAAAGAAAAATAAATGATGAATGGATCTTATACAAATTTTTTTATGAGAGTTAAATAAGATGACATAATAAAATGACGTATATTTCATTATTTTGGCCAAAAAAGTCTCATACTTCTTTTGAATTTTTGATAAGTTGGATGAAGAGTTGGAAAACTTTCCCTTCATTTTAATTAGCCTCATCATATTTAAGCATCGACGAAAATTGAAATAACTTTACTTGGTTGTTTTCTAAAATATATAAAAATAAAATAATAATAATAATCGTTGTTTGAAAACTAAAAGCAGAAACCAGAATCATTATGCCAAATAGTATCTGTTTATAATATATAGTTAGTTTCTAGCTAAAACAATAGAAAAGAAAGGGAAAGAAACATTAGCCTTGTTAATTCTACGGTAACGAGTTCGAACCTGAAAATCAGTATTTTACTTTTATATCATTTGGAGAATAGTAGTGCCCTATTTGTAGGTTTTGTTGGTCCTCCTCCCTCAACTTATACTAAAAAAATTCAACTTTTTTTTGTTGAAACATTCTCAATGATTAAACCAAAGCTACGAAAACAATACTAAGCATGCAAAATTGTCAATGTATATGATTGTGTGCGTTTTTGTTTTTTAAACCAATGGATAAGACTTTTTACAAGGTGGGAATATTCTAGGAATATATGGTTAAGATTTTCTCTAAAACATTGTAATTATTAATTTATTATTTAATAGTTTTTTTTAGAAGTATTATTTAATAGTTAATAGTAATTTGATTACTTATGTTATAGAACATTACCCATAATATGAAAGAAAAAAAAATCATGGGTTTTAGTGGAATTTCGAACAATACTTGACAAATGATCAGAGAGTTCGTGTTCAATAAAATTACATTATAATATTTTGAATCTGCCACTTTGTAATTTCCATAAATAATTTGATCGAAATAACTCGTGTAAAAAGATGCGACTGTATATGTGTATCCCGTTGCAATGAATTTGTATAAATATACAAATATTGAATATATTTCTTAAAATATATTTATTGAATAGATTAATTAATATTTCATGAAATTATTATATGGGGTTTGGTCTTAATTTTGGATGAATCATAATATTTTACTTGTGAAAATTCGTCTTTTGATTTGTATAGGTGAGAATAACATTTGTTTTCGATTCCAAAAAACCTACTATTTTTAAGATTTGACCAAAATAAAAATATTAGAAATATAATTTCATTATATGAATAATTCTTTTTAAGTGCTGGTTTTGAGATTTTGAAAAATTAATGCATGCCATCTCACTAATTTGAAATATTATGGTGATGATTATATTGAATCATAAACCAATTTTTATTTAAGTTGACATATGTCTGGAATGGTTTGATACATCACGATTATTTAGTCAGCAATCTCATTGATTGGTTAACGAGTTGAGGTTCAAAAGTGAGGTTCATGGGGGAGGAGGGGGTTCAAGGGTAATGTTCTAAACCTAGACAAAAAAATTAATTTGATTTATATTTATGTATATATACTTTTATGTATTTGAATCTACTTTTTAATAGGAGTGAAGCATATAAACTCTCTTAAAACAACTTTATTGACGTTTTGAATTTCATTATTTCTCTGATAATGCTGTTTTCACGCGGATGTAATTAATACATCATTTGCTTTTTTTTTTTTTTTTAGTAGTTCTTTTATTGTTTCGTTTTCATAACAATTTAGATAATCAAATGTATTTAATATGGAGGTCAAATTTCAACATTGAAGATCCGCCAAAACAATTCATATATTTGAAACGATTTTTTTTAGTCCCATATATTTGAAACGATTAGTGTATATCGGTGTGTGTAAATCGTATATATTTTTCAAATGAAATAAAATGGTAAAAATAACTGATTTATCGTATATATATTTTTATCTTTTAAATTTAACTTTGGTAAATGTATTTTTATTTCCTATTAGTTTTATAAATATCTGTCTAAACTTGAAATTCTAGACCTTAAATATAAAACTCTAACCACTTAACTTTAACTTATAGACAAACTCATCTTAAATACTAAACCGTAAATTCCAAATTCTTAACACTAACCCTAAAATACCAAGTCCTAAATATTAATCTTCTAAAAAAAAAAAGTCCTAAATATCAAACCTTAAGCATTAATTACTAGGGGGTTTTGTATGTTTAAGAATAAAATATTTCCATCTATAACATAAATCAAAACTAATTTATTTGTGATACAAAAAATCCAATTAAGTTCTATCATGTTCTATCAATGATAGAATGAATCTACTGCTGATTGAATTCTATCACTGATATTAAAATTGTGTTTTATCACTGATTGAGTTCTGTCGTGATAGAAAATTATGTTCTATCACGGGTTGAGTTCTATCAATGAAAAAAAAATTATGTGTTATTGATAGATAGTTGAATTATTTTAAAATTTGTGTTATAAATATAATACAAGAGGTAGAATGTGTCGTTGAGGGTAAATTCCCTAATTACTAAACCCTACTATACCACAAAAATAAAAATAAAATACTAAACTCTAATGATTTTTTAAAAAAGTATACATTCATTAAAATTTGAATTTAGAAATTGTAAAAATTCAAATTTATAACCTCTCAATTATAAACATATTTGTGTTGTCGAGGTATTAAAAGAAGTGTTAATTTTTTTTGTAATTTAAGCCAAAAAAAACTTTAAATAAAAATAAAATCTAAAATAGTACTTTTGTAATGAAGTGATTTATAAGTTAAGAGGGTATTAAAGAATCCACAAGTGATGAATTCAATCGATGGTGGTTACCTACCTAAATATTAATTTTCGAATTTTTTAAACATCTAAATAGTATAGAGTTCGACGATATGTCTTGCGAGATTAGTTGAGGTGCGGACTAGCTTGATCGGCCGAAATTGTTAATAAGAAATTCTTCTATTCACCATGTTTGGCCTTTTGATTATTATTTGTTTAAGAATGAAGATAAACAATATTAATTAATTAAATACAAACAAAGGAGCCATATTAAAATATTAATAATATACAAGCATGTGAAAGTTATGGGTGCAAAAAGAGAGAAGAGTGCATGTATGGATGGATCCTTTAAATGACATTTGAATATAATTAAATGCAAAGAGGAAAGAAGAATGAGCCCTTCTTTGAAAGTGAATAATTAATATTTAAAACCTACTACCACCACTAAATTTCAATATGCCCCCTGCTTGGATCATCTAAATGCCAAATAAGACTTTTTCATCATCATTATTATTATTATTATTAATTTTACCTTCCACCCATTTTCCTTGCTCCTTAACCTTCATCCCCTTCTCTATTTTTTTTTTATTCTTCTGTTTTAAAAAAAAAAATAAATATATACAAAAATTGAACAACCAAAACGTGCAGTTTTCCTCTATATTAATTTATATGTTCTAGATTGGAATGATCATATGTAATTCCTTATATCAATTATGTTGTCGCTTCTATCTTAAAATAAATTATGTTGTCGCTTCTTTAACTTGTTCTATTTTGTTTCTTCGAAAAAAAAAACTTGTTCTATTTTGTACCAACTTCAATTTTTAATGAGACATTTTTAATCCTTAATTACCTCATTTTTTTTTCTTTAATTTTTTTAGATGAAGGAGACTATATTTGAATCAAATTCAAGTCGAATGATAATATAAAAAGAAAAGCAGTAATTTTAGGTATAATCTAATAATAAAAAAATTACATGTTCAACCTTTAAATATTATGGAATTAAAATATTTATGTATGAAAAATAGTAATACTTATTCTAACAAAATAATTATATTTAAAAATATTTACAACCGTATGATTATGATCACTATGAATACTTATAATTCTGATTTTTTTTTTTTAAGTAATCATAATTATAGTTATTTTCTAAATATGACTAATCTCGTAAATTTCAACTTTTAGGTTTCACCTCAATATCCTTTATATATGTTAAGTCTAATGAGCTACCAAACTCAATATCCTTCCCCTCTTATTTTTCTGGAGATTTTCAAGTTTCACCTCCCATTTTTCATTATTAATTATCAATATACAAATCATCATATTAGAATTCCGATTTGTCACGTAACTTTTACTTCTATTGAAAATTTTATTTGGAGAATATGTTCTTTTGGTTAATAATAAATTAGCAAAGTGTTTGACACGCTTTGATTTAAAGGTGAAATTGAAATGCAAAAAAACGTTTAGAAAATACAGTGAAATTTTATCACACAATCAATTAATAATAATAATAATCATAATCATAATCATATATTTTAAGAATTTTTTGCTTTTTCTAGGTTGGACTAGGAGAAGGATATTCAACTGCTATTTGAAGATTCAATATCTTTAAAGCAATCATATGATTCACTTAGTTGGAATATAATCCTAGAATGCTCAATAATTTGTTTAAATCTCATGTAATTTTGATAGACTAATTCAATGGATGTGCATTTATTTGCTTGAGTTTAATCTCGTGTGTGTTTGTTTTTTTTTCCAGAACTGGATTCTTGAGAATCAATGAAAATGGAAAGTTGGGGCGGATAAGTGCTTAGAATTTAGTTTTTAGGGTGTGTTTGGAGCACCATTTTAGCTATGATAGACGGAAGGTTATGATAAACGGTGGGTTAACTATAAATGGTGTTTGAGGGACAAGTTATTATAACGGGGATTATAATAAACTGTATTTGAGAAGCTAATTATGTAATAAAAAGTAATATATGTAAAGTTGAGATAAACGGCACATAGGTTTAGATAAGCGAGCAAGCAGGTTTAGGTCCCGTTTGATAACCATTTGGTTTTTTGTTTTTGGTTTATGAAATTTAAGCCTATTTCTATTTAAATTTCTTATCATATGCTCCATTTTTCTTACCTTGTATCCATCTTTTTCTTAAGAAAGTAAGTGAATACTAACCAAATTTTAAAAAACAAAAACAAGCATTTGGAAACTACATTTTTTGTTTCTAAATTTTGGTTTTGTTTCTTAAAATATAAGTAAGATGTAGATATCCAAATAATAAAAAAGTTGTGGTAAAGTAGTTGTTGTAACCTTAAATTTTAAAAACAAAAACCAAAAACCAAAATGGTTATCAAACAGGGCGTTAGATAACTACCATTTATAATAAACGGTGAGACAAACGTCGGTTGGGTTATTAGGGTTTTATATGTTAGGGTTAAAGGTTAGGTTTAGAGTTTAGATAGATGCTTCGAAAATTGTGGGGTTTTTTATAAAAAAGAAAAGAAAAAAATCAATCGAAATTGAATTAAATGGTTAGTTTTTAGAGTATGTTTGTAGACAAGCCCAAGTGGGATAACGATCATTTTGTCATATGTCAACACAAGACCTTCCTTTAGTTAACCCTAATTATTATTATTATTAATGTTAAAAATAAATAAATAAGTTTGTCTCCGTTGACAAACTCCTAATTTTAATTTTTATATAATTAATAATTGCAGGTATCTGGAAAGGCTGCTAATAAAAATTAAATAACTTTATCCCACATAAATCCTCCCCTTCCAAGTCTACTCTCCAACCAAGCTCCATAATTTCCCCTATTTAAATCCAACCCCTCTTTCAATTTTTCTTTCGAACCAAAACAAACCCCCCCCCATTTCTTTTCCACCCCAAAATTTCCCCTTTTCTTTCAAATTCACCCACTTCCAATTTGGGGATTTTGCAAAACATGGAGGGCATGAAGAAAAAATGGACAAAGCTACTGAGTTTCAAGGATTTGGTTCGGAGCAGAGCCGGGAAAACCGCTGTAGTGCCGGAGGAGACGGTGAAAAATAGCAAATCTTTGAAGAAAACCGGGTCCAAAATGAAGAACCGGTCGGTGGCTCCGGACGGTTGCTTTGCGGTGTACGTTGGACCGGAGAGGGAACGGTTCGTTGTGAAAACGGAATTCGCGAACCACCCGTTGTTTCGGACGCTTCTAGAAGATGCTGAGGTGGAATATGGGTATAATAGTCAAGGCCCGATCTTGCTTCCTTGTGAGGTGGGGCTGTTTTACAATGTGTTGGCGGAGATGGACGGCGGCGACGGGCTGAGCCACCGGTCGACGGCCGGGGAGGGCGGTGGTTTGATTGCTTGTAGCCCACTTCGGCTGACCCGATGCGGCAGTAGACACGGCGGTTACGGCGCCGGAGGATATAGGTTGTTGAGTCCGTCGTCGATGCTTAAATTAAATGGTTTTTGACTTTGTACATAAAATCACGAATGAATTAAATATTTATGTGCTAAGGTTTCTTCTTATAATATGTCTATGGAAATTAGGAAATATATATATATATTTTTAAAATAATTCATCTATAGCATATTTATTTCTATCACTCACCTAGTGATAGAACTCAATTTAGTTTTCTATCACTGATAGAAAACTTAAGGAGTGATAGAATGAATCTATCATTGATTGAATTCTATCACTAATAGAACTCAACAAGTGATAGAAGTCAATTTGGATTTTCTGCTACAAATGAAATTATTTTAGATTTTGTACTATAGATGAAAATATTTTACTTTTTTTTTGTTATACATGCAAAATCCCCTAAAATATATTAAATACTATTTTCTTTCGATTCTCAAAAAAAAAAAAAACTATTCTCTTCTTTCAATATCAATCTCATTATTCTTAAATAAATAAATAAGAAAAGCAAATATCACATTGACAACAATTAAGACTGGTCTCACACCCAAAATTTTAGTGACACTTTTGGTTTTATACTATTTGGTTGATGATCAGAGTTCAATATCCCTCTCTTGAATTTAATATTGAAAATTGATATTTAACTCTCATTTATTTAGTAGTAGTAATATTCGTTATGTAGGGTTTGTGGTTCCATTGTCCAATTGTACTAAAAAAACAAATTAAGAGTGGTCCTTACAATTTATAATGCTTCTTTATTCACACCTAGTTAGTTTATTGTAGACTATTGCTAAACAATTGACAAAAAATAATTTCTCTCTTTCCGATTAATAAGAATCACACTTATTAATTTAAAATTTAATATAATTAATACAATATTTCATCTCCTTCGTCGGTTCATCCACAACAATGGTTATTCTCTCTCTCTCTCTCCCTTCTTTGTTCTTTTTTTTTTTTACAAATTAAGAGGTCGTGTTTTATTATGAACAAATTTTAATCAGAAGAAAACAAGTACTTTGGTGAAAAAAAAAGAAAAACAAACAAACAAAACAAAACACAAAGACCAGTTTGATTTTTTGTTTTCTTTTTTAAATTTAAATCTATGTCTACTATCGAAAATATATTCTAATCATTACTTGATATCTACATTTTACTTTTTTAAAAAAATCAATCTACATTTTACTTATATTTGTAAAAATCAAACAAAAATTAAAAATTAAAAAAAAAAAGTTTACAAATACTTTTTTGATTTATGGAATTTGATTAGATTTTACATGCTTCCTTAAGAGAAAATAAAATTATATACGTAGAGAATTTGAGTAAATATAAGTTTAAATTTAAAAAATCTAATCTAAAATAAAAAGACAAATGATCATTAAACGAGGTCTAAATGAATATGGAACAAAATTAATGTTAACTTTGTTGTATACAAAACAAATAATATTTCTCCAAACAAAGTTATACCAAGCCTGCTTCAAATACCTAATTATCCACCATCTAACTCTTCTTTTAAAGTCAACTCTTCTTTTCTAAATCACATTTACAATAATACGATAGAAATTAACCGCAATTTTCCATTCCATATGACTTCATCATTCAGGGTCATTATCGCTTTTTTTTTTTTGAAACAAGGGTAACCACACCCGTCCCTAGGCCAGGCATTGAGAGACATCGAATGAGTAATATCACAGCTGAGTCTCGAACCTGAGACCTTGAGGGGAGTATACCCTCAAAGCCCAAGTCTTCAACTACTGTGTCATCCATTGACGACGTCATTATCGTTTATTTAATTTGAAAGAATGAAAATTTAAGTCTAATTAATTTGATATTGTCTATTTTTATTATAAGCTCGCGTACCTTGTACATGTCCTATACTTGTATTCTACTAGTACTAGCGTGTGAGGAACTCATTGGCGTGTTTTTAAAAAACAAGAAGTCCAAGTTTTATAAACCATAAATTAAGTATAGCACACATATGTTATTTCCATATGTTTCTTATTATGCTTACATTATCTTTTCAAATTCAATTATCCATATGTCACATGGTATCGTGACTTGATAATTATATAATTATTACCTTTCTCATGCCTCACTTTAGAAATACTTATGACCACTTAAATGCATCTCATGTTATATATGTTAATCATCAAAATAAAAGACGTCAAACATAGTTTCAATAAATCAACTATTTTATCTTTATGTCAACACAATCATGTTGCATAAAGTCATTTTCATTTGAGTGTTCGCATTAAACATAAAAACCATCTAGTATTAAAATCTAGAAGAGCAAATGTGAAAAGTTCTTAACCTATTTATAAAATATATAATTTTTCATTTTCAATAATCTTAAATTTAAACAAAATAAGTTATGGTCTCTCGTATAAAAAAAATCATATCCAAACAATTCTTTTTTTTCATATTTCTTCCATAAAATTAATATCCAAACAAAATTTTACAAAGATGTAAATTTTTAACTTTTCAAACTAACTCATTCGTTGAATTCTGATCCAAACACTTCCTTAGGGAGTGTTTGGGATTTGGTGTTGGGGAGAGGAGGGGAGGAGAAATCACAATTCCATGTTTGTTTTTAGGTTATCAACCCCTCCCCCAACATCTCCTCAATCTCTCCTCTAATATCACGTCAAATCTTTTATTTAGTCATTTAAATGTCACATCAAATCTTTTTTTAAAATTTTCAATCATATAATATAATATAAGTATCTTTTATCTAATCTTATCAAATATCACATCAAACTTTCTTTTATTTTCAACCACACAATATAAAATAAAATATATTAAATTTATCGATTAATCTAAAATCTACCATCATTACATAATAAAAAAATCAATATAAAATAAATACTTTTACAACATCTCCTCTCCAAAACATCAATTTTCAAACAACTACTTTATATTCTCAAATCACTCAACTTCCTCTTTTTCTTCAATTTTCCCTCCTCTCCTCTTTTCAACACCAAAATCCAATCATCCCCTTACAATATTTGTTCCACAACGAAGATTTGAATTAATCAATGGTTATTTGTGAAAATATTTATTGCACTTGACAAATTTCAAGCCGTTATCCTGCCGACAATAAGAGCAAAATCAATTTGTGCTGATAAAAAGAATCAGCATCAATGAAAACGACCTCACCCAACTGCCCCGCCGCCACAAATCGCTTGCTACGGCTCAATAATTTATTATTAATTTTTTTGGGACAACCAGAAAAGTGTCTATGTGTTAGATAATAATTAAGTTAATATTTACGATTTTAAAAATTTTAACCAAATGTCTAAATCTGATTTTTTTATAAATAATTAAATAATTATTTCGAATGTGATTAACTATTGTGCCCTTGTTAATATTTTTAATTTATGTGAATTATTTAAATTTATTTTAGATTTCTTCCTAATTACCCATAAAAATTTAAATATTTAATAAAAGATCTAAATTTTCAACCAACCAAAGATCTATTTATTTATTTTTATATAGGTTGTTTGAAGAGTTATTTACTCCTTATTTAGTGGGTGGTGACGTTTTTTTTTATAAATTCAATATATAACCTACATAAATAAGATAAGGGTATTATAGGATAGGTTTTTTTTATCTCTCTTCCCAAGATTAAAAATTAGACATTCATTTTAAGTCTAAATAGTTTTAGACAATCCCTCAATAGCTATTTGCTATAATTTCCCTATTTTTTAAAAAAATCTCACTGGGCCTTATGAAAGGCTATTTCTGCCCAACCCTGGTCCAGACTCCAGCCCATATTTCAGAGCTCACCTAAATACATGAAAGAAATGTTTATCTGTCAATTTTAAAAAGGATTTAGTATAATTATTCAAAACCAACTACCTATTTTTAACTATTTAAATTAAGTTTTAATTATTTAAAATAACTTATCGTTTTGAATTACTAATTTATAATCAATAATTTTTTTAATAATTTATTTTTAAATATTTAAAATAATTTCTCATTTTAAATTTACATCCAAAATAAATTATTATCTCTACCTATTTCGAAGAAATCACGTCCAAATAAATTTTTTGTTATAACTTTTCTATAAAAATTTAGAAACCTCAATTTTTCAGCTATTAAAAATAAGGAAATTTTGTATGTATAACAAAAAAGCAAAGTATTTTCATGTATAACACAAAATCAAAATTAATTCATTTGTAACAGAAATTCAAATTCAAATTGAGTTCTATCACTGGTTGAATTCTATTAGTGATAAAATTCAATCAATGATAGACTCATTCTATCCCTCTATGAGTTTTCTATAAGTGATAGAAATCCAAATTGAGTTATATTACTATTTAGTATAGATGAATTATTTTTAAAATTCTACTACAAATATAATATAAAAGATAGAATGTGCCATTAAAAATAAATTCTCTAAAAATAACTCCTCAAGAGTTCAAAGGTTCTTCCACAATAATTTTTCGAATAATAATTTTAAATAGTTAAATTTTCATAAAGGAGATGTAAATTAAGAAAAGAAAAATGAGTAGTTTAATTTTTTTCCGAATCCGAATTCTCATGAAAACCCAATCCACCACGAGAAAATAAACATCTATAATTAGTTCCTTTATTTCGTATTTAATTTTCAACATTTTGGGAAGAAATATCAATCGAGTAGTAATTTTTTAAAAAAGAAATTATGGTAAGAAGCAGAGAGATTTATTGAGAAAGAAGAGCAAAGGAAGAGAAAAATGAAGGGGCGTGTCATAAACAAATAACACTAAATTATTCAAAAACTAAGAAGGAAAAAGGTTGATTAAATCAATCGGCTTTGGCCTCGGTGGCGCGAATGGAAGGGGGATACATGAGATACTTGCCACCGGTGAAATCCAGTGCCTGCTTGGTAAGGGCGTCGGATTCAGAAGCTCCGGCGGCCGGCATTGCCAGTAGCCGGTACGTCCACTCCACCAGCTCCGGCCAAAACGCCTTCCAATAGTACAGAACATTGTACCACGACGGCTCCGTCACGTACCGCTCTCCCCGGCACACTCCCTTCACAACCACCTTCGCGCACGCCTCCGCCGTCTCCACCGGTACCACCCCTATCAATGCCTGCTCACATCCCCCACCATTATGATTAGAGTCTACATGATACTGGTTGATACAAAGTTTCACATTTTATGTATCACAACAACTCAATCCATCCAGATTGATCTTATATTTAGGAGACTAATGTAGGTGATCCCTTAGACATAAGTCGTTTTATCTTTTTTAAGTGACTCTCATTGAATTACATAAGTGGATTTCAAAATTTAGGTGAAGTCAAGGCTGTCACATAAATTGCTCGAACTTGAGCTTATATTAAGATTTTTAATATTTTTTAATATCCATGATATATCACTGATGTCACTATCAGTAGACATACGACCCTACGACATTTAAATGCCAAAAAAATTTATAAAAAATTAATTCTTTAAATGACAAAGAAACCCGTAACAAATTAATTCTTTAGATGCGAAAGAACCCGTAAGAAATTAATTCATAAATAGGTAGTTACTATAGATTGAATCATGTAGGTTACACACCTCAAGACCCTTTTTGACTAATCAAACCATTTCATTATAGTTTTATTTTATTAATTAATTGGTGGGCAGGTAGGAAAGAATAAACATGAACTGCAAAGTTCAAAAGCTCTATGACCAAACAATTATTCAAAACTAGTATATAAAAAACAGAATTAGAATTACATCCCTCATGTCTTGGTGGAGTTCAACTTTGCCTTGAGCATTCAAAGCTTTGCCTTTAGTCAGTTCGGATTCAACAAAACCAGGAGTAACAATTGTCACACTAATCTCCGGCGACAGTTCCACTCTCAATGTCTCAAACATGCTCTTAATCGCCGCCTTGCTCGACTGCGCATTCATTTTTCAACCCCATCATTAAACAAAAAACAAACAGAGCATCCATGTCTCTCAATTTAGTCCAGAAACTTACATTGTAAATGCACATTCTCGGCGTCGGTAGCCACGCAGGCGGCGCCGATAGAGCCACAATCTTCCCTCTGCTGTATCTCAAATACGGAATCGCTAGATGGGTTATGTACACGGCTCCCCAGTAGTTTATATCCTAAAATCAATTTTCACATTCACAATGTTAGGATTCACCTCGAGAAAAGTAAAGACCTTTGCAATTCGCAATAATATATAAGAAAGATCGACTATTCTTTCTATTATCAATTGGTTTTGAGAGATATTCACGCTATGTAATATGGTATTAAGACTTATCAAAGCCCAAACAAATACTCAGCCCAATAAAAATGAACAATTGAGATCTGATTCAAGATTGGTGAGCCCTGAGGAGACACCATCTTGAAGAGAATATTTTAGAATTTTATGTTGAAAAGAGTGAAGTTCTCATAATAATATATAAAGAAAGATATAGACTATTCGTCTCATTATCAATTGATTTTGAGATAGATATCCAACTAAAAAATTTATGCACCAATTTTACAATTGCGATTGTTGATTTGTTATTACCATCACTTGTCTGAATGCAGCAATATCAGTTATGTCTTCAAATAACACCAAATGGGTAATTGCAGCATTGTTCACCAAATGATCCACTGCATATCAAAATCATAACTTCAAAATTTAAAGAGGATTCTGTTTTATCTGTTTCTTTTTGTGTTTTTAATTAGGGGAAAATTTTGCACATACATCTGCCAAAGTGATTCATCGTGTCGTTGATCACGCGTCGGCAATCTTCGAACTTTGAAACGTCGGCTTTAATGGTGATTACATCAGGTGATCCGTAATATCGAGCTATTTCTGCAACTTCTTCTAGTAGATTCTCACGTCTAGCTACAAGAACTAAACAAGCTCCTCTTTTTGCATACTCGTACGCCAAATGCTGCCATAAAAAAAACATTAATTCCTAATACTTTGTTAAATTTAAAGATTAGAATTAGATAGAAGAACCTAATAAATTTTGCATGGATTGTGCTGCTTTATGGTTAATGTAAATTTAGCAGTTTGTGTTGATCTGATCAAGTAGTTTCCATGGATTTCATATTTTAGTCAAAAATAAGTTTAACACCATAGTCACATATTCAATCAAATTAGTATTGGACTCTCATTTATTAACTGATATTTTATTTAATAATTATTTGGAATCCAACTCACGGTCATAATTTTAAACTGTTTAACCCCATAATCACGAGTTCAATTAAATTGGTATTTGACTCTCATTTATTAACTGATCTATTATTTAATAATTAGTTGGAATCGAACTTATGGTCATGATTTTAAACTGGTTTACCACCAAACAATATAATCTTATATGACATAATATGAGATTGACCGAAGAATCCTCTCCTTCTTTTTTTTTTACAATCTCAAAACATTAATAATTGAATTGGACTATATAATAAAAAGAAGAATGTGGTGGCGATGAAAAAATTCATGCACAGAGATACGTGCTCAAATATAACCACAAACTGACAAATACTCTAACCATTATCTCTTACCGAGGATAAAATTGTAATTTTAAAATCAATTGGTAACGAGAGAGTAATACACAAAAGCCATAAAGGAGCTATCTCTATTAAATAATACGAATAGGCAATGAGAGAAGTAACTTATATGACATTGAAGAATTCTCACCTTTCTAATGTAGGATGCCTCTTAAAATAGTGTCATATAGAAAATATCATGTTGAATATGATATGAATTTGTGACCAAAATACCAGCTTTAACCTATTCATTTGGGTCGAATTCAAGTTTTTAGAATCAAATACTCGTTTAAATACTCCAAACACAAATTTAAATTTCATCTGTTTGGTGGAATTGAAAATTAGGTGACGAGAGTTTTGATAAAATATTATACAATATAAAATTGGAAAATAAATTTTAGTAATCAAAATATGGACGAACATAATTTTTTTTTTTTTTCCAGAAAAACCCCTTAATTGTCGTGATATCTAGTTTGGCTCTGTTTTCAGAACTTGTCTTCCACGATCCCTTTAGGATTGAACCCTGTGTCGGCACTTCCATTGACACGATTCATCCCTTTTGGGTCTGGGTGTCCATAGTTCGACATGTCGTTTTACAGAAATAAGAAAAAAAGGTTTCAATGTTTCACAACCACAGAGGACGTGGTAGTCTTTAATGTTTACACGTGTATCTTTTGATTTGTACGTGGCTCCGGATATTTCCAACTTTTAGGTCCCGTTTTATAATCATTTTATTTTTTATTTTTTGTTTATGAAATTTAAGTCTATTTCTATTCAAATTTCATATCATGTGCTCAATCTTCCCTACAATGTATCCATCTTTCTTTACTAGGACAATACTAACCAAATTTTAAAAACATAAACAAGTTTTTGGAAGCTTTTTTTTTTTTATAAATTTTGGTTTTGTTTATTAAAATATAGGTAAGATGTAGATATTCAAATAATGAAAAAAGTATAGTAAAGTAGTTATTATAAACTTAAATTTCATAAACAAAAAACGAGAAAAAAAAATGGTTATCAAACGGAGCTTTAGTTTAACATTATTTGAGTGAAAATCAATTTTTGTTGTAGGTAGAATAACATAGGTTGTGAGGATTCCAATTTTCCCACATTATTACAAGGAAACGAAATTATTATTTTGATACTGAATGC
Organism: Sicyos edulis; assembly: GCA_036507275.1. Lineage (NCBI taxonomy): Eukaryota > Viridiplantae > Streptophyta > Magnoliopsida > Cucurbitales > Cucurbitaceae > Sicyos > Sicyos edulis. The sequence goes on from CM071853.1 coordinate 37,294,316, forward strand.
TCACTATGTAACAGTTTCATTGTTTGATTCTAAATCAATTTAATATTAGTATTATAGGTTTGATAAATTAATATTTGTCCTCCTTCTTTGGATATGTACTTAAAATAACTATTAGATTATGTGTTTTTCTCTTAATATAATTAAATTTTAAAAAATAGCCCTAAATAGATTATATTTCTTCTGTTCCCTGAAAAATTGCTTTGTTTAAGATATATATTCTAATATGACATCATTACTATTATTAATATAGTTTAGATTGAATTTGGTATTTATAATGATTCGTTCATTAATATTAGATGATTTTTCATGTATAATGATAATAAATAAAATATTATGAATAACAACTTTTTTTAAAAAAAAAATGTCTGCATAGTAAAAAATTAGGATTGGTCTAGTAAAAAGAGAAAAAATTTATGTATAGAATGACTTCAATAAGTATAAATGATAGTCTTTTAATGAGTACATATATTATTTTCGATCAATACTACGAACATTCTTTAAACATTGTTACAAGATAAACTTTAATTAATGTAACATATAATAAGTGTATATATAATTTTTAATTAAGACCATATATGTTTTCTTAACTATACCTATATTGAGCAAGGTGGAGGTGGAGATTCAACTTGACATTTCTTTCTTATATTATAAATCACAAAAAGAATTATATGTGGTAAGCTTAAATTTCAAAAACAAAAAACAAAATTATTATCAATGAGACTTATATACGAGATTATATTCGTTTATATGATTAAGAAAACTTTGATAATAAAAATATTTCACAAATAAAAATTATTAGTGTATTTACTGGGTTAGTGACATGTTAGTTATTTTGTTTGGTCTTATTCCATTTTAACTTTACGTTTATGGATTAGAACCCAAAAATCAGTATTTGATTCAGATATTATTTATATTATTTAAGAGTATTAGTGTCTTTATCCCATAGTTTGAAAGATGATAAAAGGTGATGGCTTTTCAAAGTTAGAAACATTTTAACTGCGATGACTTCATTCACTTTTAACCTAAATTCTTCATAGAAGTAAACAATAATCCCAATAGAAAGTACAACAAAAAACCAAAGTACATGGATCTAATATAATATCTTAATTGGATTAGACCATACTTAGTAGCATAGAGAAGTATTATGAGCATAGATACTATATACATACATATATAACTTCCATTATAACCATTTTACACCAAAAAGAACTAAAAAAGGCAATAATTACAAAGACTTATAGCCTTTCTTTCTATGTTTTTTCTTCACAGTCTTCAATTCATCACAAAAAGTAAACATAAAAGTTTCAATCTCTCTCTGCATATTGACTCTAGCAATAAAATCATCAGCCCTCTTACTCAATTCCTCACAATTCCCAAAACCCATCTCCAATTCTTCATCATCACTTTCATCATCTTCATCACAACTCTTCAAACTCTTATCTTCTTGTTCTCCTTCACCAATCGAAAAGGTCTCTGCAAAATTCCCATTAACAAAACAGAAATTGTTTCCAAAAAGATCCAAACTTTTTGAGGAATTTGTTTTGGATTCACCGATAAGAACAGCGACGATGAGATTTCCAAGGATGAAAACGAAAGTGGGTGTGGGAAAATTGATTGAGTAAAATGGAAGAATCCATAAGAGGCTAAAAAACAGAGTAGCGAGAAAACAGAGGAGGAAGTTGTTGATGATATTATTTACAGGGGAGGATGATCTTGTTGGAGATCTTGTTTCCATCTTTGTAATACCCATTTTTTCTTGTTTTGATCTCTCTAAATTGCAATGGAAATGCAATTCGAAGGAATTGAGGATTTATATTGTTCATGAATTTTGGCTTTTTTAGAAGACTGCAAACATAGTGGATTAGCTTTATTATAAATATAAAAATATACTAGTATTATAATTTTAAGGTCAATGAGAGTCTTAATAAAAATGATTTTTTATGTTTTACAACTTACTTTGCAAAGGTATAAACTAAGGGCATTTATGGTTAAAAAAAAAAACTAAGGGTATTTACTTGACCTAACTTAACTCTCATCATTGAATGACGCAATAATTTTATAGTTTGGTTGTGAACCAGTTCAATACTAATGTTACAGTTTCGATCTCGAAACTTGGTATTTATCTTTCCTCGCCCAATATATAATTAAAAAAAACATAATTGTCATCGAATGGGTCTGTGACACAATGCTTTCAGTGTTTGGTTGTAAACCAATTTAACATCTGCATCACAAGGTTCGATCCTCAAACGTCGATATTTGTCTCAATCCAATTTATGAACTATAGCTATGGTCAACAAGAGTGCAGAGAGGTTATAGAGTCAAACTCTTTTATCTAAAATATTGTTGGTTAAAAAATGTAAAATTAAACCAATAAAAATGGTTAAACCAATAATAAGTTTCCTTCTATGGATCATAACATATTAACTATTTGTCAAAGTATACTTTAATGTTAATTGATATCTATTTGTTGATTAAGTGATCATAAGTTTAAATCTTTCAACTTTAAACGTAGTTGAACAAAAATAAAAATATTATCAACTTCATTTATTAGGACAAGTGATCTAAAAACTTTATATCAAAAGAGATAGTTTAATAATAATTTTTTTTATATAATCAATGTGAGACTACTTTACTTATTTCTCAAACAATCTTCTCCTCAAATAAAGTTTCCTGTTTCGTCTTCTATGTTAATACATGCAGATTCAAACCTTTCCGGCATAAACAAAGTCAAAGCCACCCTTCCAATATTTATCTAAGTTAGAGGTATGACTCTATACTATTTGTTAGAAAAATTGACCATAAGGGAGATTTATACCTAACATGATATGATCTACTTAAAGTATGAACTTTCATAATCTTGTTTTTGGGTCACATCACCAAAAACATTCTTTAAAGATGTTTTTACTTAGATACATATATTCTTTCGCTTCTCTAACTGAGATAAAAATTACTTTATTTGCATCTTAACATTGGATATGTGATGTTTTCATGGATTAATTTTATATATACCCGACAAATTTTAAAGAAATTACAACTTTCATGATTAATTTTGAGAAAGATTAAATTTTCTTATTTTTTTTCCATAAATCTATATAATACATAACATCTAATAATATTGAAAGGTTAAATCTAACTAACCTTAAATAATATCTTAACTGTATTTATTCCTAACCATTCATAAGTTGGAAGGAAAAGGGATTTTGTGATTATCTATTGAAAAAAAAACATTAATTAAATCACATACGTGCATGCCACTTTACCTAATTCCTCTTAAGATATTTCATATTTGAATTTAACCTTTTCTTCTCTAAAGCAAAAGTAATGTGGAATTTTTCTCAAAAAAAAAAAAAAAAGTAACGTGGAATTTGATGGGCAACTATAATGGCTGTTATTTAAGTTATAATTTTTTTTTTTTTTTGAGAGCGTTATTTAAGTTATAATAAATATCATGCTCAACTTACAAAAATCTTTATATTTTTTCTAGTTCTTTTTTTTTTTTTGGAATCACTACTAGATAGTCTTAATCATGATATATTGGTATATTTTGAAAATGGAGTAGATGACTAGTTACATAATCATTTGATTTTTTTTGTTTTGATTTTTGAAATTTAAGATTTTTTGTTATTCAAATTTACTATGATGTGTTCTATTTCTTTTTACAATGTATTTAATTTTCCTTAAAAAATATGTGGCTGCTAACTAAATTTCAAAAACATGATTTTGGAAACTACTTTTTTTTTTTTTTTTTTAATTTTAGTTTGATTTTTAAAAATATAAGTTAATTGTAGACATTAAAATAAGAAAAACATATGAATAGATAATTATTATAGGCTTAAATTTTAAATATAAAAAATAAAAACAAGTCGAGGGTTTAATTATAAATTTAAACATTATAAAAAAAACCATCTATTTTACAATTAATAAAGATTCATTAAACTTAGCAACTATGATACAAACTAATTAGCACTCATGACTTTATGATCATTTGATATACATTGATGCTGCTCAGCTATCGTGTTGGGCGCAAAACCCATAAGAAATTGAATAACACTAAATTAAATTTTGCAAAAAAATTAATAAATAAAACTCATTTAATCTTTGCACCATTTTGATCAACAAGGTTTCCTTCCAAGTTGGAGGTAAGGCTTGTAGCAAAAAAGAAAAGCTTTTTCCAAATGAAATTTAACTTTACAAATCGAATGTTCACTCGCAGATTTAACTTTACATTTATTTATTCGAAGATACAACTTTGAGACACGTCCAATCCAATGTGTATTGTAAAGTCAGTTTCTAAGAAAGAGGGACAAATGGATTCCAAACAAAAAAGTCAAGATATTATAAAGCTAATTAAAACAACATTTTAGATATATTGTATATTTCAATCATTAAAAAAAAACTTCAAATTAATCCAATTTATATATTTCAATCATTAAATTTTCTTTCTCAAAATTAAAAGTATGTTTATATTTATTTTTATGTATTTCAATTATTATATTATTGTATTGTTAAAATTAGTTTTAATTAACAGAGATTAGTGACGCAGTTGGTTATTTTATCTGATATTAATCCATTCTAATTCCACGGTCATGAGTTCGAGCTCCTTTTGTTGATCATTTAAATACGTCAACCATGGTTAAGTTAACATACAAACTATCGTTTGTTTATGTATATTAATGAGCTTAATTTAATCTGATTTTATTTAAATAATTTATTTTTGAAGTCTTATTTAAATCATTGCGTTGGTCTGTATAATTAAATTGGTTAAATCTTTACTTAACTTTTCATCATTTCTAAACAGCACAATTTTCCTATTCGATTAAGAAAATCCTATTCAAGCAAGTCAAAATTTAATGGTGGTGTGTGGCTATGAATGAGTGGCCTTAATTTGCACTTATCTTCTCTCTCTTTTACTTTATACTTATTTAAATTATCGAGTCCCAATTGGAATTCAATTTTAAAAACGAAAAAAAAAAAAAAAAAAAAAAAAAAAGACACTCAAAAGCTCCTTTAAAGAAAAAAATGTTTACAAAAGCTATGATTTCCACGTTCTCTCTAACAAATATATATTATATGATCCTCCACGCACACACACAAAGTTGCCGAACCAACTTGACCTTATTTTATGATCCATTAATAATGCCTTTATTTAGTTGAGATTATTAAAATAGCATAATATTAATTGTCATATACTATTTTCGTTGTTCTACGTCAAAAAAATAATGCTTTAAGATCTTAAAACGAAGCAGTACATGTTTTGTGAAAAATAAAATGTCAATTACAAATTGTGATTTAAGAAAACGACATCGTAAATTTTGAGTTAGTGATATAAATTAAAAGTTGAAAGAAAAAGGGTTACTAAAATAATTTTGAAAGCTACAAAAATTGAGGGTTGTGTTATAAAATGCCTACTCATATTTTGTGAATTTCCTTCCTATCATAGCATGGGTGAGGAACCAACATATTTGAAACATTGGGCTGGGCTATGGCCCATCACAGAAAAAACTTTGCAGCCCACTTAACCATGCACTTGCTTAATAGACAGTCGAAAATTCGAATTTATAACTTCTTAATTCATAAACATTTTTTTGTTATTCTTGTTAACATAATTTAATAATTGTTACACTGAGAAAGAAAAAACATCCATGCTTAAACCAATAATTGATAACATAGCTCTTATTGCAATAAGGATTGAGATCAACTCGTTTTACTTAAGTTCTCTAACTTGATTTCTTTCAATTCAACTTGAGCTCTTGGTAAATTATAACTTGAAAGCATTTGAATTGAAGTGAAGTACTTTTGAACTTTTTTATCAGAGTTGATCGATATTTTTAACATTATTTGGTCTACTACTCGTCACTTATGTAGCATCACTTAAAGGGCATTTTTTTTTAATTATTTCTTTTATCATTTTAGAGAGAAAATTAATGAAGAGAAAAGAAAAGAAAATGTAACCTCAAATGGTATCACATCTGCAACAAGTAGAATTTATCTACTTATTCATTCATGAGACAAATATTTCTCGTATACTAATACCCAAAATTTCTTATCAATCGAATAGGACCTACGAGCGACAAAGATATAAATTAGTATCACACTTATTCAATCAAAGTGAAAACTCATCCATACAAAAATATCATCAAATTATTGCACATCCAATCCAAATTAGTCACAATTAAGGAATTTACTTGTCCAAAAAAGAAGAAAAAAACACCAAAATGGCCAAACCATTCATATTTTTTCTACCTTTAATTTGCGTGTAAGTTAGCCTCCCAATTTCTCTCCCACCCATTCTAAAATGGTTCAACAACAATTACCACTTTTTATAACTTACTCAAATTTGCAAACCCATTAAAAAAAATTAAGAAAAAAAAAACCACTTTTTCCCTTGTTCTTATAGCTTTTTCTTTCAAATCTTTAGTTGGCCTATTGGGTTTATTTCAAGATATCATTTTTATTTCCAATTTCAAGCCAACAATGACTTGGCATTAATTATTCCATTTCCATCAGAACCCTAATTCTTCTTCATTTTTTGTACAGACAAAGAAGCTCCAATATAAACCAATATCATTCAATGGCGTCAATTGACAAGAATAAGTATTCTCTCAAATTCAACTCCGGTACCGGCGCATATCTGATTCCGGGAAGCCACAGCGGAGGCGATGTAAAGTGGCGGTGTGCGAGGGCGAGGCGAAAAATGAGAGTGGACTTGAAGAAGGTAAATGGGGTCCACGTGGGTGGTGGCGCTCCGCCGTTGTCCGGCGGAGGAAGGCGGCGTTGAACAAGATAAGGCTGTTGGTAACTGTCTTGTTGGGAGATTTGTGGAAGAAGGTTGTTTATGGGCAGACTCTTATAATTAGGTCTTATCAAATTGGAGCTGATAAAACTGCCACTATGGAAACTCTTGTTTGAACCTATGTGATGCAATTTTCTTCTTAAGCATTCTGCAATTTTAAAGTTTTTTTTTTTTCTACTTTTATTTTGATTTCAGCATTTTTTATAGCTCAACTAACAGGTTCCAACATCTAGTCTTTTAGTTGAAAGCAATATCAGCTTATTTATGTTCATATTAATTTGATTTTAGCAAACCAATATCATAATTTCAAATAGAAGTGTACAAAAAACCAATAACTGGAGTAGCTTAGATTGTCCAACCAAAATCATAATTAAGAGTTGGATCAGATCAATATTTAAAGAACTATATTCATCATAAGTAGGGAATTTAACCTAAATAGCTATTTTTATACTCTCTATTACAATTATAACATTTAAAAAAAAAATCATATAGAGCATACTTTCTTTTCTAATAATCTTAATTCTACCCCCCCCTTTTTTTTCTATAAGTAGGGAATTCAACCTAAATAGCTATTTGTTTTTATTTCTTTTGCTATACATGTAAAATCTCCATAAAAAGGAGGTTATTCGGAAAGTTATGGGTTCGAGCTACAAATATTTGTTGAATTCAAAAAAGAAAACAATTTATATAGGTTAATAAAAGGAGGTTATTTTGTTTGAATGAAACCAATAAACAAAAATAGGTATTATAAAAGTTGTTTTTACGAAAAATGGACATAAAAACTAAGCATAATTATGTGTTTTGATGATGAGATGATGAAATTATAAACCACGAAACGGCGTTGAATCACGTAACAAGCTCGGGGCTAGCCGGAAATGACTTCGGGGCGACCCGAGAGATGAGCCTCCGGAAACTGATCTGGGTTGTACACGGGTCCATGTCCAAGTTCAAAGATACAGCTGCTGGTACCATATATATATAACATAATTTAAAATTCATTCATGTTCAAAACATAACATAACATAACATGATAACATGTTTTAATTTTGTGTTCCTTAAACAAATGATGATTTTAACAGGGGAGATGTGGTAAAAATGGGATGCGGCGTGATTGGATCATAAGAGATTACCATACTCGACAAGTTATAGCAACAGCCACCAGCACATGGGGTTATAATGAACAAACAAACAAGAAGGCTCTCCAAAATGCCCGACCAAGTCACACAAGAGTTGACTCCCTTTTACCTTAACCGACCAACCGCTATTCCTAACCATAATAACCACTCTGACAAGATCGATAAGCTCACTGATCAGACCGCCCACAGAATCCGATCCGGTTTAGCTGTGAGTATTATATACAATATCAACTCAACTCGGTTTGTTTAGATAAAGGATTTGTGACTATTTGTCCAAGAATTGGCTCAATTCCATGTTTGCGTACAATAATTTCAAAAAAGCTTTCATTAACTATGACGGAGTGACTTAGTGGTGGTTAAGACTTAAAGAGAACTTTGAAAAACTAAAAGAAAATGGATTTAATACACGATGAATCACTTACCTATAAATTAATTTGATTTCTTTGACAACAAAATACATGTTGTATGGTCAGGCACATGTCGATCGAGGTGCGTGAAAACTAAACCTTACGTCACATATTAAGAAAAGAAAAGTTTTCCATAAACCCTCCTAATCCTTTTAAATAATATCATTTCTACTCTAACTACTCATAAATTTTCGATCCAAGCGAGATTTTTTACCAACTCTTATAAAACTTGAGTTGAAATAACTATTCATAACTTCTTTATCAATATATATATATATATCCACAAATCCTTCATTAACCACTAAACTTCATTTCTAAAAACCCTCAATCCAAACATACGCATTCAAATTTAAAATTTTGTTGAGTATACAAATTTTATTATCATCTATCCTCAAAATTTCCTACCCTACTTTTTATATATATATATACAGCCAAGATGGAATGACATGGATGTTAACCAGCACTGTCAACAACGTTATATACATCGGGTGGATTCTTGAGGTACAAAACAACCCTTGAACCGCAATTTAGCTTTTTTTCGAACATGCAATCTATTGGTCGAGAGTAATTGTCGTAAGCTTCGTTTGGCAACAACGAGAAAGATAACTCATGATTACAAATTAATTTGGCAGAGTGTACCAATAAATGTGTTGGAAGATTTTAATCTGACGAGCATGACACTGGAATATCGAAGAGAATGCAGGCAATCCAATCTGCTTGAGCCATTGACCAGCACGGTCGTCGCCACCACCGCCGCAACCGATCGAGACTCTCGTAATTACACGCACCTTCTTCGCATGCAACCCGACAAGGCTGAAATTGTAAGAGCTAGAACTCAGTGGAAATCCAAGCCTAAACTTAATTAACTAATTACACAAAACGTCTCGATTTGGTTCTTCTAAAATGATTTGTATTGTTTTTAGTACCATTTCCCTGCCTTATTTCTTGATCATTTAGTTTAGGAGCCGCTTTGTGATTTTGTAGTAGTTATGATGATTATTGTAACATGTTTGAGTTAATGGAATTGAGCATTTCATTTGATTTCGATTCACTTATCATTTTAGACTCTACATTTTAAGATCTTAGTATTTCAAATGATTAGATTAGTTGGATCCAAATTACTCGTAGATTAGAATTTGGATATCGAACATCAACATAAAACTCTGATACTATGTTAGATAATATATAATTATAGTTTAAAACCAATTGATAATGATCAAGGAAGTAGCTCATATACTACATAAAAATGTTGAAGATTCTTCACTTTTCCCATATGAAACAAGATAAATATATTCAATAAGATTTGTTTTTTACGTTCAATAAACTTCTTAAAATTAAACAAGTTCTTGTTTTTTTTGCTTGAAATTAATCCTTTTGTAGAATAAGTAAAATTTAGGTTAAGTTAACAAATTCTGTCCTTGTTTGATTTTAAAAGTTAAGATCTCGATTGATAATTATTTGATTTTTTGTTTTTAATTTTTAAAATTAAAGCTTATTTTTACTTAAATTACATGTAATGTGCTCTGTATTTTCTACTATGTGCTCTATCTTTTCTACAATGACTCCACCTTGTTTAATATATAAGATGTAGATATTCAAGTAAGAAAAAATCTATGATAAAATAGTTATTGTAGGCTTAAATTACAAAAACTAAAAACTAAAAATAAAATGATTATCGCATAGGTCTATGAGTTTTGTATCTACAATTTAATTGAATCTCTCAAATAGTACTAAGCCTGCATTCCTACTACGTTGGTAAGTTCTAATAACTACAAATTGTATTTTATAAAAGTTAATAGTATACTAAAGTTAAAATTTATTAAAAGTATACTTAACATTTTACATTGTAGCTAAAGTTAAGATTTATTAAAAGTATACTTAACATTTAAATGTCGTTAACTTATCTAATTCAGGTATGAGATACGAGAGTTAAAATGGCCCAATATCCATGTCAAAAAAGCCCAATATTCAATCTCAAAAAGGCCCAATATGGGCCTTTGACATTGTAACAGAACCGAAATATATGGACTAACAAACTTTATTTTATTTTATTATTATTTTTTTGTTTTGAGATCACATATGGACTAACAAACAATCTCTCTTTATATAAGCGTCAAAAATTTTAATTACAAAAATTTTTTCTAAAATATTTCAGCACATTTTTGTATTTTTTTTATATTCCAGACTTGGTCTTCTTTTTTTCATTTGATTGCGCTTTTAATCCGCTAAACTTATTTGTTTCGATTATTAGAATCTAGAATTAGACATTTAGTTTACCTGATTTTAAATATTAATATTTTTTTTTTATCATTTTCAGGGATCCATCCTTTTTTTACAAAGATTTTTCAAAATTTTGTTATTCATTTATTTCTTAATTTTTTTTTTTTGTTAAACATGAAAATTCTCCTATATATTGATTATAATTATCTGGGTCATAAACCATGCTACGTACAATGAGGATTCTTTTTCATTTTCTTTTTATAGAACAATATCAAAATGAAATATTCAAATTTGTAACTTCATGATTATTAAATTATACAAAATACCATTAGAGCACTATTCTCGTTGCCTACACCAAAGAATCTAAGCTAATAAGAAAGCTGAATGGATTGAATTTATGACCCAAACAAATGGCTGAAAATAAAATCCAAAATTTGTACACACTTCTTATTTTAAGTATAAGTATTTGAAAGTGTCAACTAATTAATTCCTTCACCATGTCAATGAATGCCTCCACATGTTTCTGATCCACCAAATTAATAATAGTATCAAAAAATAATTAATTTACAAAAAGAAAACAAAAAGACAGCTTACTCTTTACCATGTAAAGAGGACGATGTTTTAAAAGCATTCAAGTCACTTTAGACAATTAAAGAAAAAAAAAACTAAAACTAAATTTACTCCTACATGTAAAGAAAAACACAACTCATAAATATAGGTGAGCTTTAAAAGTGTCTATTATATTTTTCAACTTTTTTTTAGATAATTACTTCTTACAACTTTAATTTAACTTATAATTTTAATTCTATTTTTTAATAAAAATAATTTTAATTCTAATAAATTATTACTTTTTTTTTTTCAATTACGAATATGTTTTTTAGACCCAAAGTCCAATTTTTTGTGTTTACTAAAAAATAAATAAAGGAATTTATTTTGTAAGTAGAAAATTCTACTCCTTATAATTTTAGTAACTTTTAAAAAGTACTTGGTATTTCAAATTTTATTGTTTCAACTCATTTAAATCAATTTATTTGATTTCTCAAAAAAAAAATCAATTTATTTGAAGTCATCTATTTAACTTAATTGAATCATCAAATGGGTAAGTGATGCAATGGTTTCAGTAATTGTTTGAAAATGAGTTCAACACTAGTGTCACGAGTTCGGGCCCGAGAATTGGTATTTGTCTCCCCTCCCTCGATATATATTAAAAAAAAAATTAATTGAATCAAATTTGTATTTAGTGATTTTTTAGTTAAATTTTGTCGGCCATAAAATTTCTTTCTTTTTTATTCATAAAAAAACTTTTTTTTTTTTACAGAAAGTTTATTTTATTTTTTGGTTTTAAAAACCTGGTGCAGGTACTTAAATTTTTCCCCTACAAAACTAACATTTTGGCGAATCCCTAGTACTCCACCATACACACTAGGCTTGGTCAAAAGTGGATGGTTAGAACTTACTGAAAATTTCTAAATTAAGTTAATGTGTAAATAAGGTGTAATTAATTCTTAGGCTTTGGCATTGGCATTGTTTTGTGTTAGATGAAGATGCAAAAATACAATGCCCTTCTGTCATTCTTTGTTCAAAAACCATACCTTATATTTAAAAAATAAATTAAAAAAATGTTCAAAACCATACCATAAGAAAACAGGGGTCCATGAATGATTGACGACTCAACTTTATAATATATTGCTTTTTGTGCCTTTTCAAGTATAAGATATGATGATTTATTCTCGTGCATGTTACGTTTGAACCATATACTAAAGTGCATGAATACACTATTCTTTATCTTCTTCTTTTTTCTTTAGTAACTTTTAAAAAAAAAAAAAAAATTCTCGGTTGTGTTAATTCCGATGGCCTTTGTAAATTTATTTGTTTTTTTTATTTATCTTTTCTTTCGCAGTCAAAAAGTAACTCCCGTTTGTTTGTGGAAGTCTAAAAGTTGATTAAGTCGAACGTCTTTTAATCCAATGATAATGAAGAACGCGAAGCCAATAAATTATAAGAAAAAGAGTTTAATCAATGAAACACCTACTTTTAAACAATCAAGAATCAGTGGCACAGTTGGTTATCTTATCTAGTGTTAATCCATTTCAACTACACACTCACGAGTATGAGCCAAGAAATTGCCATAAATTGGTATTTGACTCTCATATTATTTGAGAGTAGTTGTGCTCTCTAAGTAGAATTTGTTGATCCATCTTCCCTCACTTAATACTAAAAAAACACTTGTATAGAGTTTTTTTACATAATTAACTTAAATACGATGATAGTCTAAATCAGAGGCGAATCCAAGTTTTGAAGTTTGATGGACCATCGATGAAACTAATAGAAATTGATTGCAAGATAAGTGACAACCTTTTAAATTAAAGGCTTAATGTTTTAGTTCCGCGGATCACAAACCCATGATTTTTTCAAACAAAAACCACTAACCATGATAATTAATCGGCCAAAAATTATATTTTATAAATATATAAGAATTTTGATTTCACATTATTGAATTAATAAAATTTTGAACTTTTTATATATTATCTAATATATTTTTAAACTTCTAATTATATAATATTGTGGTTTTTTATTGAATAAAAAATAGAGATAAGAATTAAGAAGTACAAAAAAAAACATAAAATAGTAATGTGTATGTGAAGGAAAATAAGGGGAAAAAAGAAACCACGATAAAATATAGAAAAATAAAGAAAAAAGAAAAAGAAACCAGGAAAAAGAGAAAGGAACCAAAAAAATAAAGATAAAAAGACGAAAGAGAATCAAAAAAGTAACATCGAAACGAATTATTTTAAAAAAAAGACTAAAAATAAAACCCGACAAATGTTCAATGTCATACAAAGTATATACTAATAGATCTCAAAATTTTAAAAGTCAATGTCGCAATAGTTTCAGTATTTATTTTAAATCAGTTCAATCTTAATATTTTCTAAATTTATTATATATATATATTCTAAATTTTGAATATGGTTTAAAAAATAACGAGCACCCAATATAAAATTGAATAAAATTTTTATGATTGAATGATTAAGAAAATTATTCTTCCGATTATAATATACTATAAATCTTTTTTTCTTTTTGAAAAGTACTATAAATCTTCTTTTTTTAATTCATAAATCATATAAATACTTTATAGTTTCAATTATATTTTGTAATTATTATTCTAAAACAATGATTTAGAAAATTATTCTTCTGATTAAATCATCGATAATCATTTAGTAATTTATAGTACCAATTATATTTTGTAATTATTATTAAAAAAATACTTTTAGTTATCTTATAATTAAAAAAATTAATTTAATTGTTTCAAAAAAAATAATTTAATTCGAAAAGTGCCAAATTGGTTTTAAATATTATTATAATTTTTAAAGCAGCCGTAACAGGCACTGCATAGCACTAGAGATGTTTGTTTTCCCGCGGGGAACGGGTACGGGGAAAAATTCCCTGTGGGTTAATCGGGGCTGGGGAATGTATTCTCCGTCCCCGATTCCCCAATCCCCGCCTGATTACTTATTTTTTTTAATATTTTTCTATATTTTACCTCTTTTATTTCAAATAAAAATATGTTTTTTGATGAAATTATCCATGTATATAAGTATTTTTCTTTCATAATTAACATTATAGTTGAAATTTATAAATATTTTCTAAGAAAATCTAATTATTTAAAAGTATTGTACAAAAAAATATTAAAAAAATGTAAAAAAAAATTTGCAAAATTGCCCGCGGGGAATCCCCGTCCCGATCCCCGAAAAAAAAAACCGAGGATTTTTCCAAAGACGGGGATTAAATTAAGTGGCAGGGACGGGGACAGGGAAGTCATTCCCCAGCCCCACCCCGTGGACATCTCTGCACAACACACGAAGCGGGGGAAAGAGTATGTAGTTAAAAGTGAAAAAGAAACTTAATTTCTTTAAAAAAAAATGGATTTTTGTTCTATTTATAAAAAAAAAAAATAAAAAAAATAAAAAAAAAAAAAACTAATTCCTATGTGCATGTGTGTTATAATTTTTCAAACACCTTACTTGTTTTTTCATATATTTTTGTTATTTTGTATTAAAATTATTGAACCAAATTTATTATTTAAAAAAAAAAATAATTGTACCGTAAAAACCAATTTATTAATAAGTAGTGTAGTATTTTTAACCAAAGAAATGGACCCACTAAAAGAAGAGGCAGTCACGTGGGTTTGGCAACCAATATACATATAGACCGAAACGAGGCCTTATTGTGGGACCCATCGTAAAATAAAATTTCGAATTACAAAACTAACCATAGGGATGAATTGAATAATTTGAAAGAGATCTTATTATTTGAACGAAAAACATGTTTAAAGAAGATTATTTGAATAATTGGTTGTATGAATAATGTATTTTGAAAAAGGGTATTTGAACAAATAGTGTTATAGGAAAAATCACTTATTTTGAAGAGGAATTATATAAAAAAAATTATTTGGAAAATGGACTTAGAATGATTTTTTTTTTTTATTCAATACAAATTAGGGAGAAGGGACCAACAACAAACCCTACGTAACGAGCACATCCATCACTCATGACCATGGTAATGAATTGAATTACTACCAAATAATGAAACTACTAAAATGATATAAATTTTATCATATATTTCTTCCCTTCAACTTCCGGTTATCCATGCATGCCCGAAGATATTTCGGCCCGGGCGCCTCGAACCCGGATAGGGTAAGGTGGAGAATCTATGTAGCACGATTGCGTCAATTGAACATTAGTTGTGTAATGTAATGATGGAATAGAATATTTGCAGAAGAAAGATGACGGAGCTATCACTGTAGCCTTCGAAATCTTGAATAACATTTGACGGATCCACGTCAGACAAACCCTACTTTTCCATTACCTTCGTTAAAAAAAATTTATCAATAATTTTTATTGTTCACATTAACTATCCATAATTTTCATTGTCAATAATTTATCAATAATTTGACATTGTCTAAGGATACTCACATTAACTATCCATAGTTGCATGACATCACTGATTTTTATATGTTTTGTGAAATTGATTCCAAACTTTATAATAACCTGCATTTCAAAGTAGATTATTATAATAAAAATTGTAATAAAGATGTGTTTTATAACATTGTGATAGAGGATTATAGACTAACTATTATCCTAAATAGTAGCTTAAACACAAATTAGATCATTATAATTTAATATAATCTACCTTTTAACACCGAGTACAAGCGCCCCCTGCCCAGGTAGTAGTATAAGGGAAGTGAATTGAACTTGTGTGTGCTTTATTATTATTTTTGTTTTTTTTTTTTTTTTTGCTTTTTAAGGGTTAGTTTGGGTGCACTAGTTTATGAGGAATGAAGCATGTTTGGATAAGTGTGGGATTTTAATTAACTCAGGAATAATTTAGGGTGGGAAACTCGATTTTAATAGAGACTACGCGCTCCAATCTCTAAAATAATTATAGTGTATTTTAAATTTTTCCTCGTCTTCTCTTGCTCAGTTGACATCTCTAAGCATAGAGGTAAAGGGCTCTATCCTTTATGGGGATGGAGTGGTTGAGTGTTTGAGTTTTTGAAGTATACTTTATTCAAGATCTCAAGTTCAAGATGATTTAAGAATTCATTTCTCATGCGACCTTTAATTTTGATTTGCTTCCGGCCCTTCGATACTATAGTAATCCTTCCTTTCATTGTACAAACCTTTCATACACATTGTAAACCTTATTTTGGGAAAAAAATTTGATAGATTAGTCAAATTTTAAAAATAATTACAAATATATGGTCAATATAAAAATGGCAAATATAGTTATTGAGTACTAATAAAAATATTATATTAATAAATATTTATAATACAGAATATTAATGAGTATTTATAATACCATATTAAAATGCATGGAAATATTTTAAAATTGAGCTAATTTATTATTATTTTATGAAAATAAGTCATAAAAAAAAAACAAAATGCAAGCTTATGGAGGTGATTGAAGATGAGTGTCGTGTCAGACTGATGACGTGGACAAATCAGGATAAAATGATTAAATGAATCTTTTACCTTTTACCGCCGCACGCTCAAATCCTCACCCCCAGTTGCTTACCCACTTTTTGAAAGAAAAAAAAATGTAATAGCCTGGTTTCTTTACTGAGGCAAAACTCCAAATTTACTGTCACTATTTTTCCTTTTTTTCTTTTACCTACGCTTAATAAGTAGTATTATCATGTTATAATGGATTAAATCCATGTTATATCTTAGGAGTGTCTTTTCTTTGACATTCAAATATCGCACTATCATAATTGTGTTAGTCAAGATGCATACAATTTAATTCAGATACTTCAAGCAAGCATGTATTCAGAACAACTTCATTCAATTGCCGTTGAAGTAAAAAAGAAATAATAGATTAGAATGACTATTTTGTTTACTCTTAGACCAATTCAGCAGTGTCACTTAGAGGACCATTCATAGTCACAAAGCATGCAGTTGTGTTATTTCTATATTTAAGTTGACCGTGTGGTCTAAGTTTATACCTAGGTGGAGATGTCTCGACGTTGCTTACCGTATTCACCTCAATATATTTTATAGTACAACAATAATGTAAAATATGAAATGTGATAAATATATTTATGTTGGTTGGGTTGTTGTTTGTGTTGGTTAATTATCTTAACGGGTTATAATTGAGACCTATGCATATTTTTTAAGATTGAATCACTTGAACCTCGTTTGACAACTATTTAAGTCTCATTTTATAATCGTTTGATTTTGTTGGTTGATATAATTAAATTTACTTCAATCCATGAGGTTAAACTTTTGGAGTTGATTGATGATTTAATCTAATTCAACATGGTATCAGAAGAGGAATACATGAGTTCGAATCTTGTCAAATCGTTTCCTCTCCAATCAAAATTAAATTTTACTTGTAGGGTATTTCTCAAATTTCAAAATCCACAAATTAGGTTTACTCCCATCCATGAGTTGAATATATTTTTATGCTCAAACACTCAATGAGGTTTTAAACCTTATTATAAAAAATATATTTTTTATTTTAGTTCAATCACATTTGTGGGCGGAAAAATATAACCTTTCATCTCTATGGTTACAAATTAATTATGCTTGGATTAATTTCATGACAAAAATAAAATAAGCCAAGAATTTTCTACCCTTTTTCAAACTTTAGGATAAGAACGAAATTTCATTATTATTATTTTTAATGGAAGGAAATTTGTGCATTTTCCTAGCTTTGTGGAGACCTCTTTTAGAATAGTGCAGTCCTCTCGCATGCCTCTCGCAGTCGCACCCACCATAGGCAGCCTTTTCTTCTAAAGCAAAAAAAAAAAAAACATTTTTGTATCAAAATATATAATTATCCAAAGGGATTAATAAGTTCCAAATGGTTCAAATTATAATGCAAGTTTATGTTAAAGATCACACATCTGAAAAAGGGAAAATATCATAACAGTATATATATAAAAAAAAAATGAATTATTCTCTATTTACTAATTGATTTTGAGATGAAACCTCAAATATAGTATCAGAGCTCACTCAAACACTTATTTAGTCTAAACAAAATAAAAAAAATTAATATTCAATTCAAAATTAATGAGCCTAAAAACATCATCATCTCACATCTTATTACAATATATAAAAAAAATGAGTTACTTTCTTTCATTTTGAAATAAATGTCTATCTAATTCTTTGGACAAAAATCATAAGTCAATGTGCATCGTGTCGTGTCTAATTACACAACATACAAATGTCTTGTCCAATTAAACATAAAAAATGTCTTTTTGGTAGTATATGATTGTGTTATTTCCATTTCAACTTATTTTAATTACATAATAGAATAAGAGAAGTCGAGTTTGACAATCATTTCATTTTTCATTTTTTTTGTTTATAAAATTTAAGTTTATTTTTACTCATATTTTTTATTATGTACTCCATTTTTTCTACAATGTATCCATATTTGTTTAAGAAAGGAGGTGAAGACTAACTTTTAAAAACAAAAATAAACTTTTTGGAAACTACTTTTTTTGTTTACAAAATCTAATTTTGTTTATTAAAAGATAGGTAAGATGTAGATATCCAAATAAAGAAATAAAAGTATAATGAGATAGTTGTTGTAGCCTTAAATTTCATAAATAAAAAACGAAAGACAAAATGGTTATCAAGATTTAAAATGTTAGAATTCAAGTTCATAACTTTTTTACTATTAAGTCAATAATCATATACTTTTCAAAAAAAAAAAAAAGGTCAATAATCATATAGTTGAATTTAGGTCGTATCGTCGTTGCAAAATGGTTAAATTATATGAAATATTTTTAGAAGTTAAGAGAGGTTGCAATTATGGTCCAAAGTTATTTCAATGGATGTGAAATTTGAAATCTCTCAAAAGCCAGGCCATTCTAACCAATATCAAAACTGCTATCTTTTTTTCTTTCTTTTTTTCCTTTTTTTTTTTTTTTTTTTTTTGTGGATTTAGAAGGGTATAAGAGGTACCTACTCACAAATCTCTCAACAATGGGAGGATATTATTTTGACACCAGCTTTGTGATGTTCTAAATCTAAACTTTTTGTCAAACTATAGTAATATTGATTCTATTACTATGCTTTTTGTATAACATCTTTTTTTACCTGTTTAACATGTCTTATCAATATGCTTTCACTTTTCTAAATAATAGTAAAAAAAGAATAATAAATTTACAAATATGTCTGTTTGTGGAGGAAAAGAACTAACACCATATTATTCAGCCATCTTGATACTAACCAGTTTGCAGACAAATATACCTATCCACCATTAATCATCTTATTTGCTCAACTTGCCCAATTGCATTACCATATTTGGTCTTACCTTTAAATCTTTTTGCTCAAATAACACTTGCTAGGCACCTTTTTCAAACAAACTAAAATAAGAAAATAAAATAAAATGCACTTTTAGTCCTCATATTTAAATTTAAATTTAAATTTTATTTGGCCCCTAGTTTTTGAAAAAGATAACACTCATCATGTTTGTGCTTAAGCTGTCCAATAAAGTTAAATTGTAAATGATTTGATTTGAAGTTTTTTTTTTTTTTTTTTTTTTGAGAAATGGTAACTGACATATGTTAATTAAACTTCAATATGACACACATGTACACACATATATATAAATTATTTATTTATGATTGTTGAATTTTTGTAATATATTTTTACTTTTATTTTTGAAAACCCAGTAAAAACCAAATTTCAAATGGAAGAGAACAACTAGAAATCTTTTTCAGATTTCAATTATTTAAAAATCAAATACAAACATTTGTATTTGATTTGGGTTTCTAAACCATTTGATTGCAAAATATATAAATAATAATAATAATAATAATAAATTAAGATATGATATTTTTGAAATCTCAGGAGGACCAAATGAAAATTGAAATGAAGTCTTGAGGACTAAAATATTAGTTTGAAAACTTATCAGTCCAAACTAAGAAAATAAACAGAAAATAAACATCCATTCAGTCTGCAATAGTTTTATTTATTTATTTATATATTTATAATACATCGCACACAAATATAAAAAAACGAAAGGGCATTGTTTTAAAAGGAAAAAAAGAATAAAGAAAAAGTGCACATTGTTTAGATGAATAAAGTTAAGATTCAAAACTGTGAAAAGTGTAAACCGTTTCAAATCAATGATATGAGAAAAAAAATGAAGCCATGGAATAATGTGAAATTAATAATTAAAGAATGTGCTTAGCTTTTTAATTGTTTCCCAATATTATACATCATAAACGAGACATAAACTTTTGTTTGGACATGAAGCATAACAAGTTCCAAAGATGGATAAAAAAAACATTTAATTAGGTAGAAGCTGTTACAATAGAAATGGGCATGTGAGGCTGGAATCTGATCATAGCAGCAACAAAGCCCATAACTTTTTCAAACTATAAAATAAAATGTCTCAAATAATATTTGAAAAAAGGCATATTATTATCTTTGGAAAAAAAAAAATCCTTTTAGTCCCTAATTTTAATTGAAGTTTTCATTTCATATCTAGATTTCAATTTTAATATTTATTTATTTATTTATCTAACCTCATTGTTATACCTTTATTCCTCAATTTTTAGATTTTTTTTTTTATATTCTTGATTGTCTGAGCCAATTTATATGTATCTCGATTAATGTTACCTGACATACTGTTTGAATTTGCAATATTTCTTTTTTTTAGTATAAATTTGAGAGAGGGGGATCAACAAACCCTTGGGCTCGAACTCGTGACCTTGCTAATATTTGAATATCAAGAAAACTTATACAAAAATCAATTCATAAATAAGTGGACACTATAGATTGAACATATTCTCTCTTTAACATTCCAAGACTCTTTGACGACTAGAAAATTCCAAAATGATTACTTTTTAGACCGTCTTAATATTTTAATATTTTAAACTATTAATATTTGCTTTTACTTATTGGAATAAAATTTCCATTAATTAGTTTAAAATTTTAATTCAAATGACCCTATCTAAATATTATAAAGTTAAATGATGTGTTCTGTAATAAAAGTGTATGTAAACTAACTCCAACATTCATATATACATACATGATTAAAAATTAAAAAAAAAAAGAGGGAAAATGATGATTAAAATTTGACATAAATGACTGAAATAGAACAGTGAAAATTCAATAGATAGAGGACAAATTGAAAATTAAAAAATGTAAAATTTAGAAATATAACAAACGATGTAGATTCATTTTTGTAATATATTTTGTCCTAAGTATTATTAAGTTTTTTAATTAACCGTACCCTTGTCTGTTGTCACAGCCTCCACAGTCCAAAAAAGCAAAGCAACTGCATGTGCCAATATCCCTTCTGGGTACTAAGCTATTTATTTAATTCAAACGTTATAATAATTATTATTATTGTTCCATCCAAAGAAAAAATTCCAACTTCTTACTTAATGTCACTTCATTGGTACAATAATGAACTCTAATGATCAAAGTATTTTTCAATAATTTACAAAATAATTCTACAACTAGGTTTATAATAAATTAAACAATGTCTCAACTGCTTAAATTATATAAATCATTGACAGACATTCGACCCCTTGTTATCATGTGGTTGTAGCATGATCCTCTTGAAAACTTTCAACATTATCTAAAGTTTTTAAAAATGAAATTGGAAAATTTGATAATTTTTTGGGAGGTGTCAAAAGGAAAGGGAAATAAAGTGGATGCATTGATGCAAGTCCTATTTAAAAGAACAAAATGGGCACTGACTTTTGAACAAAATTAATATCCCAATTAAATGTTCCCTGCATAACTGCAAACCCATTTTCTGAGAATTTATTATTCACCTTTATTTTTCTTTTATTATTTATTTTTTTATTTTTTTAGAGGCTTCTTTTAGTGACATTACATTTTCTGAGAGGCTCAGCTTGGGGAAGAACACACCCAAATTTTACTGTCAACCAGAAGTGGTTCCCAAGAAAGCAGAGTTTTGAGGAAGCCTTCACCTTACAAAGAAAAATTATGGAGTGCTATCCATAATATTTATATTTATTTTATAGATTTGAGTAGTTTGATAAGGGGTGTTTGTTTGTTTAATTTATATAAGATTTAAAATGAGTAATTACAAATTATTTTTTAAAAAATTATATCTAAACAAGTTTTTATCTCAAGGTAACTAATCATTTTAACTTCTAAAAATAACTTATTTTTAATCATTTATTTATAATAATTCAAAATAACTTATCATTTTTAATCATTTGTTGTATTATGCTTTGAACACACTAATGGCCTCGGATCAGTAGTCGAGGGTCTCGCTGCCTGGTCAGCAAGTGGAGGTGCAGAGGCAATCTCCCGTTATAAAAACGCATTCCGCATTTGTTTGTGTGAATACATTTGCATTCGCTTAGCAGATTCATCGTGCAAACGCATCTTGCATGGCTGCAATGCGTTCTGCATGTGTTTGCACATCAACAGTCTGTTTACGCAGCCCGTTTTACGCATCCGCATTATGTTTAATGCTTACGCATTCTGTAATTCTGGTTTAATGAGAATGTCTATATAAACTCGAATTAAACCCTAGCCGAATTATGACATAATTCCTCTATTTGTAAATTTTCATCTCTTTCAATAATATTGCTCTTCCTCCTCTGCCTGTGGACTAGCCAACACAATGTTGGTGAACCACATAAAATTCTATGTTGGTTTCTCCTTCTTCTCTCACATTTACCATTATCTGTTTTTCATATCTTCGTTTTACGGTTGTTGATTGCCATTTTCATAGCATCATTCATTTATAATTAGTCGAAATAATTTCTCATTTATAACCATTTATCTCTAATCAATCATTTATAATTATTCAAAATAATTTATCATTTCTGATCATTTATTTCTTACTCATTTTTAATCATTTTTTAACTACTCAAAATAAATATTCATTTTAAATTTAGGTCCAAACAAACTATTGTCTCTGTCTCATTAAAAAAAAATTAAAAGAATTTTTAACAGCAACTCTTCAATTTTAAGTATTCAAAATAACTTTCCAAAATTAACTTTTCATCCCAAGCACCCAAACTTTCTCATTGTTCATTAAAAATGTAAACCTGACAGTCAAAATCAATTCATGTGGTGATCAATTTGTCTCCTATGGGTAAATTAGTCTGAATATTCTCTCCTTTTAAAAGAAAGAATCCATCTTTTTTTTATGGGTTGTATTTGGGACCCAACATTATTGTACACATTGGATGGGAAGGCATACCAACCCACCATTGTACCCACTCACATTATCATTCCATCCCTCCTACTAAAAAAAAACAAATGTATATTTATATTCAATTTTAAAATACAAATATAAAAATATAATCAACCCATTTCATTAAAGATCAAATGGCCATAGCACTTCTTGAAGGGAAACATTTGGGTTCAAATGTCATAAAAGTTCTGAACTCACAACAAAAACTTCAACTGAAGAGGTTTAACCAGTTTGAATCTCTAACCTAAAAGAAACCAGAACCCTGCAATTTATGTACCTAATCCACAATAAGTCCAGAATTGATATACTTACCTACTCATTTTATTACACCTTTTTACTCATGTATTTTATGTAGTTAAATATATCTAATTAAAATCCTATTTTCATCTTTATTTTAAAATTGTGATTCAAATACCGATTTTCAATATCGAATGTGTAATCATAAAATTGAATTGAACTACATACACCAACTTTTAAGAAGTTCCACCCCTTTTTTATTTTTTTTTATAAAGCATCTTTTTCATGGTGAGATTCTCACCAATTGAATGAAAATATAATCTAGAATCGAACATTAAAATCCCATTTAATAAGCATCTTATCATATGTTCAAATGAATTTTTTTAAAAAAAAACCATTATTTTTATTTTTGAAATTTGGGTCGCATTCACAAATTAGAAAAAATAAAATACAATTTAGCAAAATATAGAGGTTGAAAATTGAAACCAAAATGCATGACATTTTAACCTTTTATTGAAAACCCCTTTGAAAAGGGGCACATGACATTTTAACCTCGGATCATGACCGAGATAAATAAGATTAATCACCAAAACCATTTTTAATAATGAGAAGCATCGGATTCTGGTTTTCGGCACAACATTTCACCGCTCCAAAATCAGCACATTGGGTTTTCAAAAAAAATTTAAAAAAACGCCCACTTGGTTAAGACAAAAACTACATTTTAAATATTAAACAAAGCATGTAACAACATTCACAGATTTTCCAAGTACTATATGCCAAAATATTATTCCATAACTCATTATTTTACATCCCCATTTCTCAACTAAAAAAAAAAAAAAAAAAATTACAATCCCCACCAAAATTCTACAGCCTTTTTCTGTAGAGACCATAATTTTTGCAAAACTACAAAGCAGTAGCAACACAAACCAAAACTAAGCAGAGTTCTAATTTCATTTCATTTTTTTAAAATTATTTTAAACCCTCAAAATGAATGTTCTTAAGAACCTTCTCATTCACATCACAGAACAAGCATTTGGATTTTCATCACTGAAAATCTGAGGCGGATAAGCGTACAATTCCATGGCGTACCTTTGTGGGTAAAATTGATACTCATTTTTTATAATCTCCACAATTTTAGTTTCTTCCGCCACTGCCGCCGTCGTCGCCGCCACCGCCGCTTCTCCGGCAGCTTTCGCCTCTCCTCCGCCGCCGTCTCCTTCTTTCTTGCTCTCTTTCCCTTCCCCGTCACCGCCGCCGCCGCCGTCGCCGCCCTTCTCTTTCCCGGCTTCTTCATTTGCCTTCTCTTCTTTCACTTCTTTGGTCTCTGCCTCTTTCTTTTCTGGATCTGTCTTTACAATTACAACGTTTTTTCCAGTTCTTCTGTGTACATAATCCACCAGCTTTGGTGGGTCGAAAATGCCCGTTACTGAAACTTGTGAGCCTTTCAGATCTGGCTCTACAGAATCTACCCCTGAAAACCCCAATTTAAAATTAATTTTCATAATTGAATCTGATCCGGAATCAAAGATTCCACTAATGGGGGGAATATGAAATTGAACCTTTCATTCTCAATATCCGCTTCTTAATTTCTAGAGCACAGCCTTCACAATGCATATGGACTCTTAACACCACTGTCACAACTTGAGGCTGAAAATTGCAAAATAAAAAACAGAGCAATGGATTTTTTTAATTTACAGAAACATATCAAGAACAAGGGTTTTGTATGTATGTATTTATGCATGTACCTCTTCTTTTTTCTCTTCGGGTTTGGGTTTTTCTTTCTCCTCCGGCGCCGGCGCCGGCACCGGCGGCTTTGGGATCGGAGATAGAAG
The DNA here is from genome assembly GCA_036507275.1 of Sicyos edulis. Taxonomy (NCBI): domain Eukaryota; kingdom Viridiplantae; phylum Streptophyta; class Magnoliopsida; order Cucurbitales; family Cucurbitaceae; genus Sicyos; species Sicyos edulis. The sequence continues at coordinate 37,319,643 of CM071853.1, forward strand.
CTCGACCTGTCTGTGGCTCTTTCTCTGTACTCTGTTCAACACCTTCAATGGATCCGCCTTTTCCCCTTTCACAACCACTTTATGAGACTTGCAATCCGTGGTTACATCTTCAACTCCTGTTCCAATCAGTTACTAACTCCATTACAATCACAACCCTTCTTTAGATTTCGCTTCAAATTAAAATTACCTTCAAATCCTCGGAGACATCGCCGAACTTTCCGAGCGCATCCTTCACAATGCATGTAAACTTTCAGCACGATCTCCGGCGGCGGCGGCGGCGGAGCTTCCTCTGTTTGTTTCTCCTCCTTCTCCGGCGCCGGCTTCTGGTCCTCCTTTGTTTCCTTCACATCATCAGCCGGTGGCTGGTTTGCATCCATTTGGGTCTCCTCCATCTGAAAAGAAGACAGAGCGAAAATCAGAACAAAAACAGAGCAAATGGGTAGAGATGAAAGAGAATGAGAAACAAAAAACTGACCTCTCCCATGATAGAACAGTTGAAAGCAGAACTTTCCGGGCGGTAATAATGGAATGAAAATGGTGGGTTTGGTTATGGTTGAGGAAGATGAAGAGAGACGTGTCATTATATAAGGAGCACATGCAAGCGGGAAGCCATGTTTGTTAGCCAAATGGTGCCTGCACCTTTCCCTTCCTTTTTGGCACTTTCTTTTAGGGTTATTTCTGTAATTTCATCTCCATTCTTCAAAACCTAGTTCTTAATCATCTTCATCTTCTTTTATGTTTGTGGTTAATATTTAGGGTGCGTTTGGAGTTCGGTTTGATTATTATAGACGGAAGGTTATGATAAACGATTTTGAGTTATTATAAATATTGTTTGAATGACAAGTTATTATAAAATAGATTACGATAAACAATGTTTGAGGAGTTGGTTATATAACAAAAATATATGTAAGGTGTAGATAAATAGATACGTATGTTTAGATAAACGGGCACACAGGTTTAGGTGACCACCGTTTATAATAAACATCGGTTGGATTATTATAACCAACTCGACCCTTTACATAAAATGGGTCAAACAATTCTAAGAAAGTTTTCTTAGAATTCAATTTAACCTATAAAGGATTGATTCACTGGTTTGATGGGTTATTTTGATTTGATATCACGGCATAATTTAATTTTGAAAATCAATATTTCTTTATAGTATTTTCCAAGTAGAGTTTAGGATCTTATCCATATGAATTTTAAACTAAAAAAAAATATAATTTAATATCTATAGAATTTAAGAATTAGATTTATATTTAGAGGTTTGACCCTATATAGAAAAAATAATAATACATGCATGTTAAAATATTTCATATGTATAAATTTGAGAATTTTTGGAGGACACCTGTTCTAACTTATTAAATTAACCTATGGTTCAACAAAGTCATAAATACGAGCAAAACTATTCGATGATATTTATATATTAATATAATATTGTTGATCGTTTTTAATCTCTATTGTTATGACATATAACATCTTCAAACCTAAATGTTTTCCGATATGATTTTAAACATTGTTTTTCTCGCATTTCTAAAACTTTTTATCTTAAAACACCTAGAAAGATTGATTCAAATATGTAAGATTGTCTGTAAGTTTCAATTTTGACAAGGTTAATTTAACAAGTCAGAACAAGTGTCGTCCGACCATTCTTCTGCGGTCTAAGATGACATTATTACTCTTGATTAAATGAAAGTTAAATATCAATTTTTAATATTTTAAGAGTAGTTTTGAACTTGGATTTAAACAGATTTTCTAATAGTTCACACCTAAAGTTATTGGAATTTTACAATAATTATTTAAAGTTTATTTGACATTATAAATCTATAATTATAGGAAAAGTCACGTTGTTGTAGTGCATAGTTTTTGTTTTCGTGATGATTTTTTCTTCTTCTTTTGAAAGCGTTTATGTGATGACTTTGATTCGATAGTTGGTTTAGGGAAACGAGATAAACGCGAAACTGAACGGCGAGAAGCAAATACGTTTTACGTTTTTATTTTTTAAAAAATAAAAATATAAAAACGCAAACAAAACAAACAAAGATATTAGTTTATTTATGAGCAAACAAATTTCCATAACAACGTGATTTTTAGGAATTATATGAGGGAGGGGCGAGTTGTGAAATTTGAATGTGAATTAATTAATTCAGACTTGTTATAAATAAAAATAGGTAAGACTAATTATAAATAAACAAAGTTTAAATATGATGGTGACGAGAATTTGAAAGCATACTTAATGAAAACATCAGACAAAATGTTCCTCAGAGAATTTTAATGAAAATATTTGAAGTAATAATTAATAATTTTACACCTTTTTTAACAAGTTAAAATACTTGTTATACTTTGCAAAAAATAAAAAAATACTTGTTATATTCACATAGGTTATATTTTGTTATTATTTCAAAAAATAACATTACATCGATCTTATACCTTGAATAGAAATATTGGTTTACTCCTTTGATTGATATTATTTATTCAAGAACTAACATCTTTGTAATTATTTATCTCTTTTTTATATAAAATTAGTAAAAAAAATATGTGCAAGCTAATTATTAAAAAAAAATATTTTCATTTTCATTTTAATAGATGACAAAAGTTCCACGGAACTCGTAAAATTAGGTTAAATCAATCAACCCAAAAGTTTAGATTGATGAATTGGAGTAAATCTGATTATATCAACTAACACTTATTTCCTTTGTGAGTTTAGAAACTTGAAAATAATTCTATAAATAAAATTTAATCTTTAATTGTGGAGAAAATAAATTTCGTAGGAATTCAAACTTAGAACCTCCTACTCTGATATTATATTGAATTATATTATAATTTTTTAATTTTTTTTTCTTTTTTAGTTAATGGATTAAAAAAAAACTAAATTGATCTTCAGTTGGGGGCAGAATAGGAATACTTGTTTGGGAACTTTATTAAATAAAATTACCTCTAGATATGGTTAGGTTACAACATACTTTATACCAAACTTTGAAATTCAAAATGTAAATTTGTTCATATAAGGTACCATTTGATACCCAAAATAAATTTGTTAATAGCTAGACTGGTTAAAGTTATTAGTAACCACGTCTCTTAAAAATGGAATCTTTACTCCACTTGTATGTGAATTTGACATTTATTTAAAATTATTGATTTCAGTTTTATTTAAAATGTAAAACTCAACAAAGCCAAACTAAATCAACCCTAATGGAATGGGCCGTAATATCTAAAATTATACCAATTTTAACGCATTAAGTAGTAAAGTACTTGTTTGTTTGTACTATAAAATTTTGGGCCGACCAAACAATTAAGTTTTTTTTTTTTTTTTTTAAGTTCAACTTCAAACTTTTTTCTTTGAGATAAGTTCAATTTCAAATTAATTGAATGGGTATTAGCAGTATATAGCTACTTTTTTTAGAAATAAATTATGAGATGTCTCTAATTTTAAAAACTTTAAATTCATGTCTATTTCGAATTTTGTGTAGTTGAGAGAAAATTTCATTCCGTTAAATACCATTTTGATATTTACTTAAAATCAATTTTATTATTAGAATTTAAAAATATAAAAGAATATATATATACACTCCCACATTATGAAGAGTAGGATTCGTTCCCCACAACTAAATTCCACCAAATCTGATTGTTTTATTTTTTATTTTTATAAACACACCAAATCCGATTATATATTGTAGCTTTCAGGTATTTGAAAAAAATATATAATCTCCACTCTTTTTAAATACAATATAACATATTACATTTTAGGTATTTTAAAAAATAATATAATTCCTACTTCTTCTAAATACAATATAATAGATTATGTTTTATCACGAGATTACAAAAGATATCAAAATTTAAAAATATATAATCCAACCACCTACCCAATTCCATCAATAAATTCTTTCACATTCCCAATTAGCTCTATCATAATTCTCAAAAAAATTGTTGCTCATACCACTCCAATGCGATCGTGTTCATATTCACGGTAGGATTCCATCCATCAAAAGTTGCAGCAATCTTCTCATCCTACAAGCTACTGATCCAAATTTTATATCGATGATAATAAATTTTCTCTTTTTCTTTTCCAATCCACAACCCACATTTGTTCATTAAGATGGGTCAGTTAGTTTCAAAAAGTTTATTCTTCGTCCATTTTGATTCTCTTTGTAAAGTCATTAAAGTAGTTTTGAGAAAGGATAAGAGTGTTTATCTTCTATGCAAATATGGAAAAAGTTTCCCTTAATTTGAGTTTGTCCTGTTTTTTTAGCATTGGTTGAGGTTGTTAATGGCTCTACAAAAAAAAAAAAGGAATTTGATATTTTTGAGCATAGGGTGTCTTTTGAGTAAGATTTACCAAATGAGGTGGCACTAAAAGATTCAAAGATGAAGAGAGCCGAGCTACCAAAGTTTGAAGATGTAGGGAGCCGATCTGACTCAGTTTGAAGATGTACGGACGAACTGACTTAGTTTGAAGATGTAGAGAGTTGAACTGACACAGTTTGAATATGTAGAGAGCCGGACTAACAAAGTTTGAATATGTAGAGAGTTGAACTGACACAGTTTGAAGATGTAGAGAACCGAACTAACAGAGTTTGAATATGTAGAGAGTCGAACTAACAAAGTTTGAATATGTAGAGATCTGAACTAACAGAGTTTGAATATGTAGAGAGCCGAGCTGCTATAATTTGAAGATGTAGATATCCGAACTGTCACAGTTTGAAGATGTAGAGAGCCGAACTGTCACAGTTTGAAGATGTAAAGAGCCGAACTATCACAGTTTGAAGATGTACAGAGTCGAACTGCCATAGTTTGAAGATGTAGAGGGCTGAACTACCACAATATGAAGATTAAGCACAAACCACTTCTCACACTACAAGTTGTTGATATAAACATATAGAAGAAGTCCATGTTGTAGATTTCACTCATCAGCGAAGGTCTAGTAATGTACAACCTACCAACGTCTACCTCTTGATTGTCTTCGACGAAATCTGACAGTATATATGAGTATGAGAATGGATGTAAAGTTAATGATGAAATTTTTAAAACTGTTTTTGTAAGGTTAATGCTGATATTTTTAAAATTGGTTTTGTAAGGTTAATGATGATGTTTTAAAAATTGTTGTTTATCCTTAGACTTTCTATGTTTTGATTTAGCTGGTTTTGGTTTAGATTTTGTTTCTTTTTTTAGTTATAGTGAATTTTGAATTTAGAATATAAAGAATTAATAAATAAATAATTTAACAAATTAAAAAGGGTATAATAGTCAATTACAATATATTTAATTGATTAATTAATTCTAGATTTTTAGATTTAGACAATAATATAAATCCTGATAAAGCATAGACATTCAGTAGTTTTTCTCTCTAAAAGTAGCTATTTTTCTAAATGACCCTAATTGAATTGAGTACTTTGTTGTTGTTATTTATTTTATTTTTTAAAAAAAAAATGAATCACATCCAAGAAATTTGTAACAATTTATTTTTAGAAATTGATAAATGAGAGTTTCACACTCTTTATTTGGAGTATGACTAATTTATCTTTTGACTTTGACACTATATTACATTGGACGATACTTTAGTTTAATGGTGGATTTGGAGCACCGGTTTGTTTATAATAGACAGAAAGTTATGATAAACAATGAGTTATTATAAATAATGTTTGAGAGACAAGTTATTATAACATGAATTATGATAAACTGTGTTTGAGGGGCTAGTTATGTAACAAAAAATAATATATGTAAGATTTAGATAACGGGCAATCACCGTTTATAATAAACGGTGGGGCAAATATCAGTTGAGTTATTATAACCATCCGACCATTTACATAAATGAGGGTCCAAACATATCAGTGTTTCTCAAGTGTCTTTAACAGAATAAATTGAATATCTCTTGATGATGAAATTTACGATCATTATAATCCTAAATTTAAATTGGATCAAAATTATGACACTTTAATGCTCTTAAAAGTTTGATCAATGCACAATTTACATACTAATTTTAAAATATACTATTTTTTACAGTAATTTACTAAATTAAATTTAAGTGATACAAAGAAAGAAAGAGAAAGTTTCAATTGAAAAAAAGATATAATGTCTTTATTTGTAATTTTTTTTTCTAATTCTTTAACCTCCATTTCTCTTCGGATCTCTACAAATTCAAACACAAACTATCATTTTCTTCTCTATGTCATACAACAACATTCTCAATAAACAAGAGTATTTCTTTCTTAGTAAGTCACAATTGTTTGAGTTTTTTTTTTTTACACTACAAAATATGTTGTAAATACCATCAAATATCATTATTTGAACAAACATTGAACAATTTGATGATGAAATTTGAAATAAAGTAAAAACTAAGCATTGACCATTGAATAAATAAAGCAATCGAACAATGGTAAAAACAACGAACACCCATATCGATTGGCTATTATGTTAAATGAGAATTGAAATGCAAGAGTGTTATCATTTAAGATGGAACAATTCTAAAAAAACCATAACTATTTTTATAAATATATATTTTTATTCTAATAATTTTCTATTCATCCATTTAAATGAAATATTTTTGTCACATTCATATATTTAAATGCGAGTTTTCTTTCCCTTATTTCAAACAATATTTAATCTTAGTAAACTCTTCCTAACTATTAACATCTTTCATAATTAATATTATTATTTGATTTTTTTTATAGTAATCTAATTTAACAAGGTCATGAATTCAATACTAAAAAACTGTAATGTCAACTATGGAGAATTTATTATCTTCCTCTTTCAATTTATATTAAAAAAATCCTCATTTTTAAAACCATATATCATTTAAACTTTGAGAATGAATTAATAATAATTTCAAAACAGACCAGAGAAGGTTGACAAGATATGATTGGATATACGAGTTATGACATATCTTACAAACTTTATGTAAAATCAAATCAGCTTTATTTAATATATATTTTTTTCTCATTATTTTCTGGTTAAACAGTGTAAGGGCTAGATTTTTATGTCACTTCAAAAATTTACAGCTTTTTATTTATCTCATCAAACACTTTTTTTAAAAAACCTGTGGTTTAATTGTACCTCAAATTTGGCAGCTTCTTTTTCGTATGGAATTTCTTTTTCAAGAACCTGGGATGGCCATTCACCACATACCCCAACTCTCCCACGGATAAAGTATATTTTATATTTTTTTCGAATTTTATGTTAGATTTCTACCATGTTCTAGGCTTTAACGATTTTCATTTTTAAATTTTAAATATTTAAATTGGTCTAAAAAATACGACTAATATGTAAAAATGAGAAGGCATAATTGACATTATAATAATACCATTTATGTAAGTTGATGTGGCACTAATGTATAAAATTAATTTAGCATTTTAGGTCACATATGACTAGGCCACATTTTTGTTGTTTTTTAACCTTAAAAAATATATACAAAAAAAATTTAAAGAAATAAAATTAATTCATTAAACAACTTTCTATTTTTGAAATGGCTAAAGTAAACTTAGCCAAGTTTTAATTGGCATGTATCATATACCTAAAGATTTGGCAACAATGATATTATTTTTACCTATAAATAATATTGCACATGTCTTCTAATTTTCAAGCACATTAACTCTTATCTTTCAGAGCTGTAAAGTACTTAAAAATAAATAAAGTACAAGATAAAAAAGAAAACTTTCAAAGTCTAGAGACATAATTGAAATTCAACCTAAATGATAAAACCATTTTTATCATTTCATTACTAACGTGTAAACATGGGCAGAATTATTGTAGAATGATTAGAGGGAGCTGTCAATTATGTGAATTTCCAAAGATTCCATTGGTTCGTAAAAGGACTAAAATTTAATGGGGTTTGATTAATTATTACAAATAATTGAATTTTGGAAAATTTTGATTGAATTATAATGTAAGGAAAAGAATAGGCAATCCACGTCATAAGGGCCCTACTCATTCCACTGATCTAATGACTAAATATGATAGCCTCTGATTTGCTCTTCCATGTGATTTTGTCTAAACATTTCCCAATTATTAAAATATAAATAAATTTAACTTTGATTTGGTGACAAAATATGAAATTTTTGTACATCGACAAGATCGTGTGATTTAACTAATCTAAAACTGGTGATTTAGTCATATTTGGGGCCGACGTGGCACCGAATCTCCTATTTTGGTTGCATGGGTCAAATGTGGGCTAGGAAATGCCACGTGGCCGTCAAAGTTACACGTCATCTGAATGAATTTGGTTACACGTAAGGCCAACATGACACAAGAAGTGTCAGGCAGGTGACACGGCAATGCTACAAATTGGAAACATATATTATATCTTATGATATAATATCTGTTTTTCTGAACCTTTTCTATGATATATGTTAAATTAATGATATCAATTCAACTAAAAAAAAAAAGAAGAAAGAAATGGGTGGGCAAAAAATTGCCAAATGAAACATGGGTTTTGGTCTTATTTTTTAGAAAGTCACCAAATCAATGAATTGACCCATCAAAAGCCCAGCTTTTCATTTTCCTTTTTAGGTTCGATTTTGGTGTTAAACAAAACCGAAAAAATTAGAGATTCTTTGATAACAATTTTATTTTAAATTTTTGAAAATTTAGCTTACAAAATTTATTCCAACCTATGATTTACATTTTTTTCAATATCAACATTTACTATAGATTATAATAATAACAACTCTTAAGAACTTGTGTTTCTTTTTGGAATTTAATTAGCATTTAAAGAATGAAAACCTTTTGAAGACACTTTAAGCACAAAATAAACTTATATTTCAAAAAAAAAAAATTAAAGAGTTATAATCCATACTATTTAAAGCAAAGATTCAAATTTATAATTTTTTTGAAAAAATTACAAATTTAATCAAATTTATAAAATAATTATAAATATGATCAATTTTTTTTATTAGAAATTATAATCATTGGTATTAATCAATATTATCACATTTTCTTATAATAGTATAATATTGAAACATACTATTGACCATAGATACAAATATTTTAAAATCTAATTACTTTTGTAATTCTTTTTGTGAGAAGAATCCACCCATACAATTTTTCGAATTTTTTTTATACGGTTGAATTTAGTTTTTATTGCGAAAAGAAGTGAATATTCATATGTTTTTCTTTATTATTTTTTTCCAAGTTCACTCATCAGTCAAATCTAGCTTTTGATTCATAATTGAGAAGAAGCTATTCAGAATTTCGATGGAAAAATCAAGAGACTTCACATTCTCCATTAATTTTGAGATGTGGAATGGAATTGAAATATAAGGGGGAAAAAAGGGGTTGGTGAAATAAGAAAAGAAAAAGGCAAAAATAAGTGGAAAAGATGTCTAAGAAAAGCATAACATATCATGGGGGAATGAACTTGAGGCATGCATGTGACCTGTGATCATCTTTTTCCCTCTTTCTTTTGATGGCATATTTGTTGTGCATGATTTACAATATTATTTTATTTATTTTAAACAATACAATAATATATTGCTATTTCATATGTTCAGTCCATTCCCATTACCATTTCCAGAAAATATATGTTTCTAACATCATCGATCAATATTATTATAAAATGAAACAAAACAAAATAAACACGTTGGGACGAATCTTGTTAAAATAAAATAAAAAAGAATTATTAGAATTTGTAAATATAGTGAGATTTTTTAAAATCCAATTGTTATTTTTCTTCCTTATTCCACTTTTCACTAAGGTATTTCAATAGTATATATAATATATTTTTATAGTTTTTTAAAAAAATTATATTTTATGAATCAGTCCATACTCTACTTATTATAAATACTCTACTTGTATTATGTACACTAATATTTGGAATTTCAGTGAAAAAAATAAACATAAAATAAATCAATGTAATCTAGTATAATGTGTATAAACATACATGAATTATGGATACTGTTTCACTGTCCTTCAAGATGGGCCTTGAGCATTGGGGTCCATTATGAACAAGAATTCACTTCAGAGATATTGACTACCAACCATAAGCTTCATGAGATGGACAAGAGGCTTTAGGGGTGTTTGGTAGGGGTCAGAGTAACCCGAGTTAAGTGAACCCCCAAACCCGAGTTTGACCCGCAGTTTACATGAAGTCGTGCAACACGTTTTCTTAAGCCATATTTGAGAAGTTCACACAACAACATTCTACCGCGTTAACCTTTCATTTCATCTTTGTGCATGCTAGCTCTATACATTCCAATTTTGTCTGTCTCCTCCATTCCTTTTTCTATCGTTTTTTTGTTATGTAATAGACATGGTAGGCATCTAAATCTCAAAACTAATTAGTGATGAGAGAAGTAGTCCACCTATCTTATAAGTGCTAAGAGATATACTCACTTTATCAATGTGGGATCCTCAACATAATGGTTTTTACGGTTGGTTATGTGTTGATCAAACGTTTTTCAAGTTTTGATTCGGGTTTTGTCTTTTGAGGTTACGGTTTGTATCTAAAGTAGCACAACTCCAAACAAAAAGTTCCATCCATAAATTTGATTCATAATATTGGTTGGACTGTTGAAGACAAAACGTCGTACAATAAGCAAAAAATCCATCATCATTACAGTTCTGTCCAATTCAAGTTCAATAAAAGTTAGTTTGAAAGCTAAAATTTTTCACCAATTAGCCTAGCCGGTTCCTCCTACAAAGTGCCTTAAAATATGATCAATAAGCATACCGTGTTATGGCTTGCTAGATATGTCCTCTATGATACCCTTCCCATCAAAAGCATCGAAGTAGAAGAAATTCTTCAGCGGATCTCCTTTCCCAGAAATAGCTTTAATTACTTCCTACGAAATGGAATAGCGCTCGTGTTAGTAATCGGCGTGGTTAATCGTTTCAAGATTGCCCATTTAAGGTTCTCACCTGCCCAAGAATTCCTCCAATGATAGCACAAACAGGAGGAAATTCCTTTGAATTAGTCACCAGTCTCTCCAGAAGGGCATTGGGTATATGAGCTTCATTAAGTGACTGCAAACATTGGTTACTGATAAAGTGAGAGCGAATGCTTTAATTTAATAACAAAACACAAAAAGGGCATACTCCTAGAACTTAACCTGAGACTCACAGAGCTCCTTCTTCAATTTCAGCACCCCAGGAATGTCGGATATTGTCGTCTCTCCTGGATTACGCCCCTCAGCCTCCTCGAACTTTTCTATGACTGCATCCATGAGAAAACCACTGTGGCTAGTGTCGGGGAAATGATAAACACGAAGAAAAAATAGATCAAAGAGACAAAGATGATTGGAATTCAAATCCTGTATAGGAACAAATATCATTGTTATTGATTCTAAACCATAGAGGGCCCTGGCAGACTGACGGAACACATGTTGTGAAGACGGCTATTCCCCCTTATAATACTATTTGAATCCCAATTTCCATTGCCAACCATGTTTGTTAAATAAAGTAAGAAATAGTAAGAATTCAGTGTTTATTTATTGACAAGTATGATTCACAGTACCTCTCAATGCATAAAACAGCTTTGAAACTCTTCTGGGATGTGCTTTCCAGGGTACTGAATTTGCTTCCTGCAGTAAGAGGATCGCGAATGCACGTTGAGAAGAAAATGAGTAAAATGTACATTTATTTAACAAAAAACAACCCATAAAGCCAATAGAAAGAATACACACAGACGATACCAAAAAGAAACAGTCCACCACAAAAGAAGCCCAAACAAAGAGTATACGATGAGAATGAGTACCATGCACATTAACATCATCAGTCATATATATACATATATATATGAACGAGTTCCCTCCAAGTCTATGTTTGGACCAAATGAAGAGTGTAAGTCCATATATGCTTCAACAGACAGATTGAAACAAAATGCAACCACAGGCACGCAAATGATTGCAATAACTCAAAACGACGAGGTAAACAATACTTGCGTAAGTTTCCTTTTCCTAATTGGCTTTGGCAGATGTATATGAAGAATAGGCAGTTGAAGGGAAGAAGAGAAAAAACGAAAAAAAAGTAAAATCACACTTATTTATGCATGTGGGATGCACCAGAGCAAAGTCTTGATTCAGAAAACTATATACTACTGAAGATTTAAAGAGAAAAAAGATAAAACAAAAACTGAGTTGTTCTAGATTTAACATGATATAATAATGTATACCTCAAAGCTTGGATATGACAGTTGGCATTCCACAGTGTCTTCAAGTTTTTTCTGTGAGGAAAAATGAAGGACAAAGTGATAAGAGCATTATTCATAAATTTATGCCAGATAGAAGAAATGTCAGAGCCAACTCCACAGAACAAGTGACCAAAATTTTTTTTTGAGATGAACTGAACCCGGAGAAAGAACTTGACATCCCACGCAGGCCTCCGATTTTGACAATTGAGATAACAAAATGGCAACAATCATAAAAATATAGAAGAAATCAAACAGATATAGCTGGAGATCTAAAACAGAGAACATGTAGAATAATATATTTCGATTCGTTACCTTTGCATATTTATACTCCTGTAGATCAACAAATATTTCACCACAGGAATCTCTACAGTCAACTGTATAAAACGATACACGCTTAGGTAACTTCCGGCATTTCTCATTGACCGATTTCTACAATAAGTACACAATGTAGAAAACAAGTCAAAAACAAAATCCTCAAGAAAATTGGCAAGAAATGCAAAGAAGGTGAAGCCTTTGCTATTACTTTTTCAGCCAGGGAGCAACAACTGACAACGATAATGTCAAACGTCTTCAAAAACTCTTCATCAAAGCTCGAAAGCTGACCTAAGAGAACATAAACTTAACTTCAAATTTATCGGCCGCTCACAAAACATAATGATAAAGAAGTCACAAATTAAGGACCAGAGCTCTAGAATGAACATTACACCCATGGATAACAAAAATATAGACGGCGGATTCGACAAATGTACATAACTACATCATTTACGAGTACACAGAGGTAATACCTTTCTCGACGGAAACCTGTACCATAGGATTGAAATCTTTTAAAGAATCACAGCAAAGGTCAGCAACAGTTTTTCCTCCAAGAACACTCTCATCAGAAGGTAATAGAAAATTAGAGGAAATTGCTTGTTCTGTCACCAAATGATTGTCCAGCAATGTCAAACTACCAACCCCAGCAAGAACGATATTCTTGCAAAACTAACAGCCCATAGAGAAATGTAAGAATCCTATCAGAACATATACAAAATGAAAAGAGAAAATTCAGCTGAACCAAGAACTAAAATTCTACCTCAGCAACAGCCCCCTTCATTCCACACACGAGAACGTGAGCTTTGCTAAGCCTGCGAGCAAATTCAACAAACAAACTTCAACACAAGAAATCATTTCGAGAATCCACATAAGACGACGAAAATACCTTCTCTGCGCGTCCGCACCCCAAACCCTAATCTGGCGGTCATACAATTGAGTTTCCTGCTCCGTCAACTCCTCTCCGTCCATTGTTCAACTTCAAACTGGACCGAACGAAGATTGAGGTCTGCGATTTGTGATGGGAGTGAGGATTTAGAGCATGTGTGTGAAATTTTGCTGCGTAACCGTGTAGATTTGATGAATGGAAAAAAAAGGGGGGGAATACCTTCACTGCGACGGCGATGATGGAAAAGTAAGTTCGATTTCCGGCGAAATCCTAAGCTACGGCGGAGCAAAGACGATGAGCTCGCTTGCTCTTCCTCTGCCAAGACGGCGATCACACGGGACGGCCGGCGAAGAAGCCACCAATTTCTGGGTCAATTTTGTATTTGTTTTTAGAAGAAAAATTACAATTTAATATCTTATTTAAATTACTATTTGCAAGTTTAAATCTTATTTCCGCATGTCACGGCCTAATCAATTGAAATGACATTATTTAGTTTGGTATTAACCTATCAAACAAATATTTATTATTGTTTTTTTAATGGTCCCCAAACTTATATTTGTGTTGATTTAAGAGTGTACGTGGTTGAAGTTAGATTTAAATTTTTTATTTTTGATTTTTTTTTTTGTGAGTACAAAGTGAGGAAGAAGGATCAACAAACCTAATATAGAGGCACAACTATTTTTAAATAATATGAGAGCCAAATAAACTCGTGATCGTAGAATTGAAATGAATTAATACCAGACAAGATAATTAACTGCATCACTGATGTTCAATAACTTGTCTATTCCAATATTAGAGTAATTTAACTTAACTCAAGTTAAATTTTTGAATTGTGTTAATCTTCTTTCTCTCTCTTGCTCAATTTATAGCGTGTAAATATATGAAGTAAAAATAATAATAAAATGCATGATACTATAACTTAAATTTAGATAACTTAGGCCACTCATTCAAACCTTAAGAACAACCATCCCAAATCTGAAACAAAAGACTTCAAAAAAATGAGGGATAACCCAAATGCATCATTTTTTAATTACGTTAAATCATCTATCAATTCAAAAACCTAAATCGATGAATTAAGATAAATTTAATTATATCAACCAACAAAATTTAAAACAAACGTTTTGAAAATATTGATATGTAGAGAATGAAAAACTAATTATAAGAGAATGAATAATAATTAGGATGAGATAAAAGATATTATGGAAAAATGAATCATGGGATGGAGAATTCTAAGTAAGGAGAAATATTCCCCATGTCTATGATTTGATTGCCTGTTTTTAAGTCTTAACCAACAAGTCCCTTGTTTACTTTCCATTTCTTTGGCCCCCTTCACAATCCGACTTTATTGGATTCAATGGATATAGGTTTTCGAGGAGAAGTTGATAACTCCTAATGCTAACTCATACCTAAATATGTTAAACAAACACCCCCTTAAATCTATAAAATAAAAATCAAAAAAATCGTAAGATATTTTATTCAAATCCAAGATGCATATGTTGTTAATGTATGCTTGTTACTGATATAATAAAAATCAATATATAATATTATTCTTAGTTTTAGTTAATTATGTCCACCTGAATCCATAAAAAATGATTCATAATTGAGATTAAAAAAAGAAAGATTTGACCGAATAGGTGAATGACGCAATGATTTTAGTGTTTGGTTGTAAACCAGTACAATATCAACACCATAGGTTCAAGCCCGAAAATCGGTATTTGTCCCGCTTCGCTAATATGTACTAAAAAAAAAAGAGAAAGATTTGAGGTTGATTTCATACCAACCTAATCACTAACTATATATATTATAACATCAGAACAAGGTACAACATACTTAAATATTCTAAATCTCCATCTATAATAATTAGGCCGGTGCTCTAAACCCACTCCTAATGTTTATAAATAGGTGGACGAACTACTTATTTTTGTCAATTGATTTGACAACTATCAAATAAATGCAACTAAAAGACAAATCCAATCCAACTTCTAATGTTTGGATTGGTTAGGGCTCGTGTTGTAACGTGTTTTGTTTATGTGGTTCTATTTCTTATTTACAGCATTCGTTCTCATATTGTTACAAAAATGAAAAATGAAAAATGCTTCAATGGTTTTGATGGTATCCAGCTATCATGTGTTTAATCCCCAAGTTCACTTTATTTCATATATTTTTAAATTTGTATTTGTATATTAATATTATTTGTACTTTATAGTTAATTTTGATCTATAATTATGTATTATATTTATATATTGTTTAAAATTTTAACTTTATGGATATAAAGAATAATAATTTTAATTTTTTAAAATATTTATATATTGGAATCAATTTGAATATATCATTTTTGTTTACTAATATACACACACTCAACTTCACCTAAATCTTTTAGTACACTAGAGTCGATTAGAAATTTCCAACGTATAAATTTTGCTTACTTATCCTCTTATACTATTTAACTTAATTCATTTCAAATTTTGTTTCTTATTTTTTAAAAATCAAAAAACAAAAATAGTCTTCAAATACATTATTTTTAAAAAAATAAGAAGAAGCGTTATTAAATGGAGCTTTAGTTTTCAAGTATTAAAAAATATAGGTTTCACTTCAAAATTAATCAGCGAAAAGAGTAACGCATATCTCTTTCATATAGATGTTAGACTCTAGCCATCAAGTGACAGTTTAAATTTAAATTGGTTTGTTACGTCAATTGTGGTTAGTTATTTGTTGCAGGTCCCCACTTGTTGCGATTTACAAGCTCGCAAGTTTTTCCATCCACCACCGTGAGCGACGGAGCAGTAGATATCACCGCCCTTCACAGCCGGAACCCACAACTTAATTTCCTTGAAAAACAGAGCATTTTGGTCAAACCATCGGACCACAACGACAAAGCGGCGCAACCCTTGGCGTTCTTGCACGGCGGCGAAGGCGGCCACGGTGAACGAAACAAGATTTACGAGAGGCTTAGAATTGGTGTTGGTGAATCGCATTGTGCTCTCTCTCTTCTGTCATCGCCACGGACTCACGCGGCGGCGGAGGAGAGTGGCGCCGCCGTGGTGCAGCCGTTGAGCCCCCACCATAATGACAACGGTGGAGTTAATTTCGCCGGAATATTTGGAATTGGTTCCGACAATGCTGGAAATGAATCTCTTTCTACTCTTCCATTGCACTGGTAGTAGGAATTGAAAGGGAATTAATAAATCCAATTTATGTCATCCTTTTTGCACCTTATTTTGTTGATTTAATTTAATTGACACCAGTTTTTATTTGTATCATTATTGTTCCATCTTCCCATAATTGACTTTGAATTTAGCAGGACGTTTCAATTTTTAATATGAAAGCCTGACAAACTCTCTCCTGTGTTCTCTTTCTTTTTTGTGTACGAGAAGAATTTGGGTGGAGTCGAGATTGTACTCGCACCATGATGTTATTCATGTGTCATTTTTTTTTTTTTTTTTTTATACTTTAAATTATCATAAAAAAAATGAAAGAGATAAAATAAATGTGTGATTCCACATAGGTGACATCATTGTGAGTTATAACTCCGGCTTTATCCAAATTATTTTCTTTGTATATTATTTTCCTTGTTTTGAAAGCATGATTTTATATCTCACCTAACTTCAATATAAGTAACTCTAACTAAAAAACCTACCGTATTTATTAACTCTTTCTCCCTTTTATTTTAAAAAATAACTTTTCATTTTTAATCATTTATTTATAACTATTCAATCATTTTTAATTAATCATTTATAATAATTCATTCCAAATTAATCAAAATAACTCATTTTTAACCCACTTATTTATAATCATTCTTTTTTTAAAATACTCAAAATAACTATTCATTTTAAATTTATATGTTTTAACTCTAACTTTTGTACACAAAAATTACATGAAACGAAATTTTGGCTATAACTCTCAATTTTTAACTACTCAAAATAACTCTTTAGACTAAATACTTCATAAATATGATAAACAAACACCCCCAAATTGAATTCTAATCAAATTCAAAAAAATAAAAAATAACTTTTTAAAAGCTATTTTTTATTTATTCAATTTTTGTTTGGATGTTTGTTTTAAGATGAGATGAGGTGAGGTGTTGGAAGCCCAACACCTTGTTTGGCCCAAGGTGTTGCTCACCTCACCTCATCTCATCTCATCTTCTCTCTCATCTATATATATATTTTTTTTTAATTTAAAATTTGTTCATCTTTTTATTTATATATATATATATTTACTTATTTACTTATTTTATGTTTGATATATTTTTTTATAATAATATTATTATTTTAATATATCAATATATAATTATAATAATTATACTATTATTATATCAAATGTTTATTTAAATATATTAGAATTTTAACAAATAAAATAAATAAATATATATTATCTCTTAATATATGACGTTAAATTTTCATATTTTTATTCATTTTTTAATCGTCTTTAATAACAAAAAAAATTATAGAATTTCAATTGTTTAGAGATAGACTATAAATATCATATTTAAAAATTAATAATTAAAATTTATGTGTTTATTTTTAATATTAACAATAAATATATAAATTTATTATTAAAATAAAAATTAAATTTAAATAATTTATACCCATTGAATTTTTATCCATAGTTTACAATATATTTAAAAGTATGAACTTATTATCAATAAACTTAAAAATATTAAACTTATTTTGTTTGTTAAAAAAATGAGATTCAAATTTTATACTATTGTATTCACCGTTACACTTTGAAATAATAGTAAGAGTGGATATATTTTTTTTGAAAGGATAAATTAATTTAAATAATTTTGAGAGTCTTGATTGTGTATACAAAAAACAACTATAAATTTCAAAACTTTTATGAGTCATAAAGATTGAGATCTATTCTACCTAATAAAAAAAACAATAAATTCCAAAATTTGAGGGATATTTTATTACTTTCATGTAATCATTATTATCAAAATGTGACCGAGTTCTCTTTTAACTACAAAAAAAACAATAAATAAATTTTTTTAAGGATGTCTATGGTTACCTAGAAGTATCAATGACTAATAAGATAAATATATTTAATTTATTATTACCTATTAATTAGTGTATTTTATTAACAATTCTTTGACCTTCTGTAACTGTAACTATGAATATGAATATATAAAATGTATAAGAAATTAAATTTTTTTAAATAAAATAAAAATTGCTATCAAGATTTTATAATGACTAGTTTAATCAAATGGTTTTATTTTTATTTTTTAATAAATAGAATCTTAGTATTTTTTTAATTTTTTATTATTATTTAAGTCTAACAATTCTTTAAAAAAAAGTTATTAAAGATGTACAAATATTTTAGATTAGTCAAACTTTATTTTGGTGGTGTGAATTTTTTTTTTCTCATAATTGTTTTTAATTAAAAAATATTTAAGTATGAAAGATTATAAATTTTTAACCTCATGGTTATTATGTCGTACATAATATCATTGAAACTATGTTTTTTTTAATAAAAACATTAATATGATTAATGGTGCTAAATATTAAATTTATATTATTTACATTTTATTTATGATAGTAGTTATATTTACATATTTATTATATTAATAGCTAAATATTTGAGAATAATTATTTTTTTAAAAAAAGAAAAAGAACAATTTTATTGTTAAAAAATAATATAAGAACAAATTTTGTTTTTTAAAAAAAAAACATATCTTAACATCTCATCTCATCTCCTTCCACCACAAACAAGGTTTTTCTGTCATCTCATCTCACCCCAAACAAGGTTTTTCTGCTATCAACATCTCATCTCATCCACCTTGCAGCCAAACACCCTCTTATTGATTAAGAGTAAACTGGATTGGTTTATTTATTGATCAAGAGTTAACAAATTTTTCTACTTGATTTCTAACTACTTAATATAATTCTTCAACAAAACCGGGAGCTTTGAACTTTTGACTTATCAATCATTCAAATAATAATTAATAATAATAATAATAATAATCATTACTACAAGCCATTTTGAATACATCGTTCCTTTTGTGCCTTTCAGAAAAAAATAATAATAAAGAATTTCGTACCGTACACGGTTTTTAGGATTTGACAAAATAATACGTAATGACAAAATAGAATAAACTTTATTTTTTAATCTTTTGTATCAAATTGATATTGTAGCCATCTCCTAAAACTTATTCCGATTATCAAAAGCAAGAGAATACTAGTAATATCTTATACGAATTAATTAAGAAAATAAGATTCCTACTAAAACCCCACTATTGTCTATATTAAAAAAGTTGAGAATTGTCAGAACATTTATCAATATTTTTAAGATTGATAAATTAATTTTCTTATGATTAGTTACTTTTAAAATGAATATCCATATTATTTAATATGGTATCAAAATTTATTCAGCGGAATACTTTAAAATTGATGAAATTCAAAATAAAATATATTAGAAGAAGAAAAAAAAACTATTTCCAAATTTTTCATTAAAAAAAAACAATTTTCTCATAGAAAATTGATAATCTTGGGTTTTGCAATAACTAGAAGATGAAAAAAATAATAAAAATAAACTAAATATAACAGTTTATACTCACCAAAATTTGATAAGGAAAGATTATAAATTAAAAAATTTCACTCCAAATGGTATTGAATTCAACAAGAAAAAATAAAAGCCTCCACTTATTCAATCCAACCACCTTAACCCTCTATCAAATTTTGTATCGAACTCCTTAATTAAATTTATCACTTAATCATATTAACATAAATTTTCTTTATTTAATTATTTAACTTATTTTTCAAATAAATAGTTAATTACTTCAATTAAAGTTGAAACTAATTCTTTCCACTTCAACCTTTTCCAACAAATCCAAACACACACTTCAACGGCCAATTTTTTTTTTTTAGAATCTTTAACCGCCAATTAGAACTAACATTAATCCATTTCAACTCCACCGTCACGAGTTCGAGCTCGGAAATCGGTATTTGACTCTCATATTATTTGATAGTAGTTATGCCCTCTATGTAGGGTTTGTTGTTCTCCCTTCCCCCACTATGTACTCAAAAAAAAGAATAAGATATTTCGGAATATTTCATTATGATTATAATTCGTTTGTTTCATCAATCCTAAGACAATACAGATAATTAAGAATATTTCCTTTTCCTTTTTCTGAATCGAATATGTTACTTATCTTATCCACCATAATATCTAGATATTACCACCCTTATACGTACAAAAATGAACCGTATACGCATACATATACCGAGCTATAAATTCCATGCAAAATCCCCATTGTGGTATACTCCAAAACCTCAAAAAATCAGGCAAAGTAATCTGAAGAAATTCTCTTAAAATTCAGATCAGAAAAAAAATATGGATAAATCAGGAAGACAAGCCACCGCCGTGGCCGGTGGCGGCGCCGGCAGCAAAGTTTCCTGTGATGCAAACTCTTCAATACAAAGATCTGATCTTTTGGTTTCAAAGGATCGTTCTTACAGCGGCGAATCTGGAGGTATGAAAAATATATTGGTTTTTGAAGAAATTTGCATCGACGCTAGAGCTGCAAGTTTCATCTCATTCGTACAACAGCGTTTTAAGCTTGAAAGTTCGTATTGAATTAAATTGTAACATATATGGTCTCTTTGTTTGTGTTAATGAATGTAAAAATTATATGAACTTTATGTTTTTTGTTTTGGTATACATATGTGAGTATTCGGATCAACTTACGAGTATATTAATTGGTTTTACGAGATAACAGATTGATTCTGCAATATTTGATTGTTAATATTAGATAGTATAAGATTCCACCTCAAAATTACCAATTGGTAGAATGCACATTTAAGTTTTTACATGCATGTGTTTGATTTGATTTATCCACTTGGGTCGAATCAAAATTTGGGGGACTATTACTCACATGGAGCTCTCGATACCATATTAGCTAATATGGTGTGTGTTACACTTCAAAATTAATTGGTAGTGAGATGCTCATATCTCTTACAAATATGTTGAAAACTACTTATATTTCTAATGCGAGGCATGATAAGTATCTCATATTAGCTTACTTGCATGGGTTCGATCCGACCCAAAGTGGGTGATTTGGACTCCACCCAAACGGGCAAAAACTTAAAGGAAATGGTAGGAAATGGCTAAGTTTAGGGAAAAAATAGAACTCATGACTTTTATGTATTGGACTTTAAATGCATGACTAAAAAAAAATTAGGGAGAAGAGATAAATATTTTCGTCTCCAAATTATTCTTTTAGTTATTTTTCCATTTAGGTCTTTCAAGTAAAAACAAAAAAGAAAAAAACTAAAATATCCCTAAATCTAAGCATAACCAATTTCCTCCTACATCCAAGCATAACAAATTTGATAATATTTCAAATTTAAAATACCACGTTCAATTTAACCAGAACACAGAAAATAATCGAAGATCACGATCAATCAAGAGTTGCTGACAAACATCTATCTAGTAAAACTCGATCCTGGAACCAGATAAAAGTTTTGATCATTTAAAAAAATTCAATCTTTTTTCCACCTCTGTTCAAGAACAATACAATTAGACTATAGATCCCATACCCGTGATTGTTGCGTTCAACAGTACTTGGGATGACAGAGACATATATGTGAACTACACGACAACCCAAATCAATGTTGAGCATTCGACAACAATAATGTAGTTGATAGATTCCATTGAATCGAATCTTCAATTGAGTTGTTGGTCTAAAGTTTCGAACTTATCACTTTATCATGACGGGGCTAATAAATCCACAGGTATAGTTTTAAAACTAGATCACGATGTATAGTGGTTGTACAATGGGTTTGCGAGTGGGGTTGTATAATGGTTGTTTCATCCTGTAGATCACGATGTACAATGGCTGTACAATTGAGCATGGACGAAGCCTGTAGTTGGTACATTTGCCCATCTATCTACGAGGGGAGTAAATTATGAGTTATCAAAAAGTTTGTTGATACACACACATGCCCTGTGGATGTAATGGGGAATGACCATAGACAGGTCACACCAATATTAGTGGTTGGGTATGCTGAATCCGCGATCCAATCTTTTTTGCGGCTGGAAGTGGTTTCAAATCGGGAGCTCGCATATGGGTAGGGTTTTCGATGTGTTTGTTTCAACGGGAAGAAAAATGGGAAATGAACTTTTCGTCTTCCAACAAAATGCACACATTTAAGGAAAGTTGAGGTATTTTTCTTTTCTTTTTTCTTTCTTTTCTTACCAAAGAAGCTCAGACATCATTTCAATAAATTTGAATTTACTAACAAGTAGTAGTGGTGTACAACTTATGTGAAGGGGATGCATAACAATATTTTGTCAATGTCAAGAACAATATTTTAAAACTATTAAATTTTCTAAATTTATAATTTCACCCTATATTTTCAAAAGTTGGAATTGTCAACTTTAATTATTTGAAGATTTGTTATAATTATTTATTATATTTTAGATGTTTTTTATATTCAAAAGTAGTTACACAATATCTTATCTAAAATAGATTGGAAAACAAATACTAGAAAATGTAGGAGGGGTATAATGGTCAATCAATCACCTTATTAAAAATGAAAAAAAAAAATCAAATTTTAGAAAAAGACATAAATTTAAAGTTTAAGGAACAGTAGCTAGGGTCCTTCATTATTTTTCAATATTTAGTCATTTCCTTAGTTGTCCCAAAACTTAAGCGGGTATTTAATTTTAAAAATTTCAATCCAACCCAAACGAGTAAATCAAAGTAGAAATTTCGGCCCACACGTTCGGATCCAATCCAAGACGGCCTCCTCTATACAATATTATTTTGAGCGAACATGTCGAAGATATTCATTTTGTCCTACATTAGAAAGATGATGACTCTTCGACATTTTTATAAGAGATATAAATTACTCTCTTTCTATCAATTAGTTTTGAGATGAGATTTCATACTACCTATTAGTCTGGTAAATTAAACTAATAATATTTTGATTCATTAAGAGACCCTTTTTTTTATCATTAAGTTCAAGTTAACTTACAAATAGTTGATTTTATGAAATCAAATCGGGAAATTAGAAGATCTGCAAGTAAGCATAATTACTTTCCACTCATGCTGTCAAATAGTTTGAGATCAAAGAAAATCAAAATAAAGTTACGTACACAAGTTTTTAAAAAACAAAGCTCGATGATCATCAACTCTAATGATGGGTTTTCTCTTGGAATATTGCTTAAATTAGTACCCATCAATCCGCAAAGCCCTGCATGTAATTTCCCAAACAAATTATGCATTTCAATTCTATCTTTGTTAAAAAAAAATCTAAAAATGAACTATTTTTTCATGTCGAAGATCTTACATTAAAAAGTGAAAAAACACTTAACAATTTATACGATAGGTAAATTTTTACTCTAATTTTGAGATAAATCTTCACATTATCTAATAATTCATGGGCTAAAAAGACAATATATTTGTTACTTTTTTTAAGTCAATTTGAACATGACACACTTAAATGACACTTGAAATTTGCTTTATTTTGAACATGCACACTTAAGGAAACTCACTATAGAGAAAAGCAGAAGATTTTTTTGTTTTTATTTTTAATATTTGTCATCATCTTGAGACTAATTTTTTGTATACCTCAATTATTGGTATGGAATATATTATTTGATTCAACAATATTTAAATGTCTATGAATTAATTTCTAAATAAATGATCATGACCGATTGAATTTTCTACCTCTTAATTTTTCAAGACCATAATCTTTTATCACTCCATCATTTTATAATAGTTTTTTTTTTTTTGAGACACATCATTTTATAATAGTTAAAGAAAACAAAAAGATAGAAGTCTAAAGTTTTTTTTTTTTTTTATAACTAAACAACTTGTTTTAGAAAAATAGATAATAGCATTGATTAAACAAAATTGTAATTGATTTAAAAAAAACAAAAAAACAAAATTGTAATCCAATGATTAGAAAATTATATAAGATTGTACAACGTATTTATCTTATGATTTGAAAAACTATACGAGAGAGAGAGAGAGAAAAAGAGAGGAATAAATGAGCTGCTTGACTTTCACACATTGACCAAAAAAGTCTTTAACCACCTTTTTATTATTATTATTATTTTAGCTGGAGAAATTGTATTAATAGTTTATTCTCATTTAATAATGTAATTAAGTTTTAAAATATTTATATTTATAGTTATTAATATATTTTAATATTATATTATAAATACTCATTAATACAGTATTATATATTATTAATTAAATATCATTATTACTATATAATTATGATTGTTAATTTTTTTAAGTGATCATATGTATAATTATTTTCTAAATTTAAAGTTTTGATATTTGAGTAATTTAAATTAATAATCTCTTAATTATAAAATTCTTACATCATATCAGCTCAGTTCCATTGTGGTTGGCAAATCTTAAACCACTTAATTAGCAAAATCTTTATCAATAAAGTTTATTTTTACACATGACATGTTAATTTCTTAGTTTTATGTTAATTATTTCTTTAAAAAATCTAATTAAAGGTCAAAGACGAAAATAAATTAAAGAAAAGCTTAAAAAATTATGGAGTCTATTTAGTGATACGTACGTTTGGAGTGCAGAGAAGCCATTATCATCTGAGATTGTTGCAGGTGTCACAGCCCCATCCTTAAGCTGATTCAACTGAATTTAATAACAACACAAAATAATAATTAATTATAATAATAATAATAATAATAATAATAATAATAATAATAATAATAATAATAATAATAATAATGCATAAATGAACTTTTTAGGTGCAATTTTTAAATTAAGTTTTTCGTACTCTTTTCTGCAGCTGGCTGTGCTCCTCCTGCAATCCTTTGTACTGCCATATATTTCAATTTAAGGGATGGTTCAAAATTTACACATTCTCTTTAATAACTATTTAAATTAAATTTTTTGTTTGGAAAATGATCATTATTCTCTCAACTTTTTCTCTATATTAATTTTTGTTCTTTTAAGGAAAAATGCAAATGATTTGTTTTTATTCAGCGAAATCAGTCAATAAAGTATATATAGAATATCATCTAATGTAGCTACACTCTCTTTTATTGGCTATATAAAAAGTGTTCCAAACCTATTTGAAAATTTGAAATATAAATAAAAAGTAAATAGTAAAAACTAAGGATTAGTTTTTTTTCGTTAGTTTGATTACAGATTATGTTTGGGAAAATGTTTTTGAAACTACAAAAAAATTTCAGAGAAAAATAAAGTTTTTTCAGAACCCATTTTTTCTTCTATTGTTTTTTTCTCTCTCTCTCTCTCTCTCTCTTATAACATCTCTCTCTCATTGTTTCTTCTAAAATTTTCATCACTTTCTCTCTTTAATTTTTTTCTACTTTACATTGTTTTTCCTTTAATTTTTTTTCATCCCTCTAAATTACCTTGTCTGAAATTTTCTATCTAAAATATTTATCTCTGCGTCTCTAATTTTTTGTTTTTATGTCTTAGACATATTTTTATTTTTCTATGGCTCTCTGTTGAGTTATGCCTTGAACGAATTATAATTATTGTCATATGATTAACTGGATCTTATCTGTAACAGAGTTTAATGAGAGTCACTATATAAACTCTTATCAAACCCTAGCTCTACCGATAATGTTCATTTATATTTCGTCTCTCCCTAATAAAATTTGTTCTTTCTTCTACCCGTGGATGTAGCTAACACAACATTAGTGAATTACGTAAATTTTTTTGTGTTCTTTTTTTTAATTTTTTATGTTTATATGTTTTCTTTATTTTCGTTTTGGATCGTTGATTGCCAATTTCTTTAACAGGAACGATAGCCTGATGATTTTATTGTTTGGCAGTAGTTCAATTTAATATCATGGACACAAGTGTGACATTGTTTGAAATGATACTTTAAAAAAAAAATCATTGAACGATGAAGAATTAAGACTCGTAACATCTTTAACTATTCGGTTATACATAATGATAGCTGAATTAGACATTTTTTAGTTTTGAAGTTGTAGGGGATACACAGAGAAGTTTGAAGATAAGATTTGAGTTGCCAACTGAATGAAATTAGTGTAAACCTATAAATTAAAAGATTTTCGGATCGAATCCTCTCATACTAATTTGAACAAAAAAAAAAAAACAAACAAACAAAGAAAAAATTGAAAACGTACCTTTCTTTTCAACAGGTTTATATGCTCTGAAACGATGCGTCTCTGTTGATTACATCAAAAAGGGAAAGTGATAAGAAAAGTAAACTGACCCACCAAAAAGCTAAATGCGTTAACCCTAATCTTTTTCTAACGCATGGTTTCAAAAGTACTTTCATATTTTGGTTTTTAAAACATTTAACATTGGGGGAGGGGGACAAATACCGATTCTCGGGTTCAAACTTATGACGCTAATGTTGAACTAGTTTACAATTAAACAATGAAATCATTGCGTTCCTGACCTATTCGATTTAACCCATAGTTGTGGTTAAACTTCAAAAGTAAATATAAAAGATTTATAACCATTATCTTTGAGTTTTTTTTCTTCTTTTATTATGATACCCTTATATCGAGTATAATTCAATTGAACTGTTTTTTTTTAACGAATGAAAAGAACTTTCATGTACCATTGGGTTGGTCAAAAATTGAAAGGGTTTAATTACCTTTTTAGAGCGGACACGTTCAATTCCCATACTCAGCTGTCTTTCTAACTGTTTTAACTCCCTCAAGCTCAACGGTTCTAGATCCTTTCCATCAAAATGCCTGAATATTACATTATTAGAAACCAATACCAAAATTAATTATCATTTTTATATTAACTTTGATAAATAATCATTACAAACAGCCAACATGGATGTGCATGGATGTGCATGATTCGAGTTGAGTTGAATTAAGAAATTTTTTTAAGATCAATCCAACCCAAATATTTTGGATTGTATTGCGGAGAAAATTTCCGATCAAATCTTGGTGAAGCTCATGGGGTAGATGGGGGCCCACGAGTTAAGGGGTCACTACCCAAGCCCCAACAAGAGAGAGGTTGAACCCCGTTGAAGCCCACAAGAAATAGGGCCACGAAAGGTCAAGTGGGGCCCATCCGATTTGGACCCACGACGGGTCGTGAGGTACTCATCCAAGATTCAAGGAGGGTGTTGAGATATGTCTTGAACAAATTAATGCCCCTACGATTACTTATTCGGGCTTGTAATGAGAGTATTTTCATTTATGGCCTTTTAGGTATTTGAATCTTATTTGGTAAAAGGGTTTAAACGAGAGTGTCTATACAAACTTGAATTAAAATCTGTGTGTTTTTCTTCTCTTTATGTATTCTTTATTATTCGATTATTTGTTGATTTTCGTTTTTATAACAGAGGGTTGGGTGTTGTCCGACCTTGGGTTCATAATGGGTCAGACCTACCCCAACCCCAAGCTCTATCGGGCATTGGCCTAGGCCAAAGATTCTCTCGACTTGGTAAGCCCCTAATCTGTATGATGCTTTTATGCAGATAGCTCCCATGTTCTTCTCGAAAAAAGTGGGCGAGAACCATGTTTTCACCAATAACCCACTAGCACGTGCATAGGAAAGGGGGAAGAAGTTGCAAGAGACCTCCAGATAAAAAACTAGAAGAGAGACGTAACAAGTAAGCTTTTTTTTTTTTGAGTACATATTGGAGGAGGGGGGACAAATACCGATTCTCGGGCTCGAACCCGTGACACTGGTGTTGAGTTGGTTTACAACCAAACACTAAAACCATTGTACTATTGACCCATTCGGTAACAAGTAACCTTTTCAAACCCTTTGAACTAATAACATTCTCATAACTTATTTGTGTCAGAATTTGACTTATGCATTGGTATCCAAGTTCCTTTCTATTTTGCAGGCACTCTATTCCCAATAAACTCACAAATTCATCGTTGACTTTCAAAACTAAATTTTGGCATCAACATATTGGACTCTGATCATTTTGTGTTAATCTCTTTTTTTTCCCCTCTAAAACTCAACTCATAGGCTCAGTAAACATATACAAAAGAGAAGAAAAAAAATTGTACGATAATGCACTCAAAATTAGGTTATCTATCTTATTAGTACATGTTTCTTACCAATCTATTAAAAAGATATCTTATTAATTAATATGAACTCAAGAACACACAAACTCTAATCAAAATTATAAAATCATAATTCAACTCAATCCATACCTTAACTCAATCTAATTCTTGCGGTTTAGATTGGATAGTCCGAATTATCCAGAATAGATTTTTGTACACTTCTAATCAGAAATCATATTTAAATATACCTTAATCTTGCCTCCAAGCTGCTTATTGATCTTTTCATGTCCTCCATCTCACTCTTCCAAAACTACAAACCCACATATCAAATAATCTCTCTCTTTAAAAAAACAAAGAAAAAGAAAAAAAGAATGGTCAACTGAAAATAAGTGGGAAAAATAGAATTAATAAAGCAAACAAAATACCAGAGCTCTTGAATGTGGATGATTTGATTGTGGTAGCCCCACGTCATTCCTATACCTGGCTAGGGTTCCGTCCATACTTCACCCAATTAAACCAAATTAATTTTAATTTTGATTCTATTTTTCTAAGTACGATAAATAGTTCAGAAACCCAAAATTGCTCTCGGGTTATTGTTAACACATTCAATCTCTACATCAATTATTATTAAATGAAAGAAAAAATAAATTAAATTCATTTTAACTAAAATTAAAGATGAAAAAAGAATTATAAATTTAAAGAAACAATATTATTTTAGATCTGCAAATAATAAAGTTTGAAGGTGATAGTTCAAAATTTGTCACTTGTCACCACAAGTGAAATGACTCAAATAGTTCCAAGAAAATAAAGAAATAAAAGGAAAGAAGAAAGACGAACTCATGGCTAGAGAACTGGTAGGCTTTGCCCGAAGGGGAGAAGACGAGAAGGGCAACTTCGGCATCGCAAAGAACGGAGAGCTCATAAGCTTTCTTCAACAACCCGTTCCGACGCTTCGAAAACGTCACTTGTCGACTCGTCGGATTTTCGATCCTCTTCAGCTCAACTCGCCCTCTTCCCATTCTATTTTACTTTTTTGTAAAAAAGAAAAGAATGCTTTGAATCAATTTGATAAAAGTGCTGTGAGCTTCTTGCAATGGAGCGAATTAAGGTTACTTCTTGTATTTATATGTCGCATAAGAAAAAGGAATAAACAAAGGAGAAAAAGGAAATACATGGATTTGATTTGGCGGCGTTTGTTAATTCTTATAAAAAACAAATGTAGAAATACAAATAAACACAATTAATATTTGACGCCGTCAAATAAACTGAGAAAAATTCGATGATTCGAAAGTGGTCCGCTATGATGCGACGCCATTTTCATTTTCCTACTTAATTTTGATTCTCTCATTTTTCTCTTTCAAAAATTACCATTTTAAATTTTTGAATGGCTCAATGGTTTAATAATTTCTTTGTTTGGGGGTGTTTGGGCCACAGAGAATGAAAATCAGGATGATTCTCCTCTGGGCACTGAGAATCATTCCCCCATAATTACGTTTTTCAAAAATCATTTTTTTCACTTTTTTCTTAATTACTTTTTATTCTCTCTCCAACAACTTTTCATACATCACATCACTATTTATTACTCATATCATATTGATTATTTTATTTTTCCCATAATTATTACATTTATCTCAAACACAAATAATCATTCTCCTCCCTATTCTCTTCCTCGTTACCATTCTCCCCTTGACCATTACCACTACCCTTGTACCAAACACACCATGTGGTAAATTTCAACACCAACGTCAAAAGTTTGATATTGAGAATCGGTATTTGTCCCACTCCAACAATATATACTAAAAAAAATGACGACTCCACCAAGGTAGCTGAAAAAAAGACCGATCTAATAAAGATACTAGACATTTCCCATGAGAACAACTTGTAAAGATCTTTGTAAAATATCCTTTATCCACAAGCTTCTCCTCTGAACCACCTTCCAAACCAAATCCAACTTATTCAAGAAAACAAACAAAAGAAGAAATAACTTTAAAATTAAAAACATGAAAATAGAAAAATGTCATAGAGGCCTAGAAAGTGGTACCACTTTCTTGTAAAAAAAAAGGAATGTCCAAGAATTGTCCTTCTCTCGAACACACACACACAAAAAAAAAAAAAAATTAACACCAAAAAAGTATGGCAACTATTTTGTAACAATTATAAAGTTTCCTTACATTCTCAACCTGTTATAATTCTTAAATTGAATCTTAATTTAATGTTCGAACATTTATGTTTGATGGGTTTAGATTTCACAACGAAAAGGCGATAGCAGTCTTGAAATGAAGTTGAGGTTTGATTTAAGATTGATAAACAAAAAAAACATCATTTATAAACGTATATTAAAGATTTCACATTGAAGAGACGAACTTCTAGAATTTTATAAGATAGATGGACTAGGCATTTAATCATTAATTCTATAACTATAGGTCAACAAGAAAATAGTCCAATCAATAATGTTAATGTGTTTGTGACTTAAGAAGTCTTTTTTTAATATTTATAACTATCTCGTACAAAAGATCTACCGTCTAATCTTATAATATTTGGACATTAACAAAACTCGTTGAAAGTTAATTCTATATCGTAAACTAAACTCATTACTCATTACCTTTATTCATATTATTCTATTAATCATTAAATCACTCCATAATAATTGTGATAAGAAGGCATGGTCTCCATCTTAATTGTCTTTGTAAATAAAAATAAATTTTTTATAAAAAAAAAACCCCTAAAGCCGAGAATGAGATGAAGTAATTGTTTAGTTCTGTCGATTAACAAATATTGCCAATTCATATAAGAAAGTAATAGGTGTATCTTATAAATGGTGAAACTTTTATTCTTTCTTCTTTTTTTTCATTTGGCTTAGATTTGTGCATCTTTATTTCTCTTTGTTTTATATTCTCATTGGAGAAAAATTAATGCGTTTTATCTACAGCATAGGACACTTCTAATTGTGTGATGGCCATGTCTTGTCACTTTTATAATTACTTTTGGTAAGAAAAATTAGAATTAACTTGTTGCTCACTAAAGTTCAAAGATAAATTGTTATAAATTTTTAATTGGTACAACGATAAAAGTGACGTATTTTTTGCCCTCATATTACCACTTCCTTTATTTTCCTATTTCCTAAAATTGTAATCAAACTATATGAATTCTTAGAAAAAGCTTTTAGCTATCCATAAACATGTGTAAGAAGCATAAAAAGAGAAACTAATTAATAATCTATTTGTTTCGAAAAAAAAAAATAATACTTAAAAAATTACTTTCTACCTCTTTTATTATATTTGGAGCACTATTTCTAAAATAATTCATTGATCGCACATCAACTATTTTGATAAAATAAGTATATGATTGATTGAATTCTATACCTGAATTTTGTTGATGGTTTAGTTTGGATTTCCTACTAAAAATAAATAAGTTTTGATTTTGTACCATAAATAGAAATATTTTATCATTTTTTATTATACATGTGGTTAATAATAGCAATCGAATATAATAACTTTAAGATAAAAGATTAAATCTAGATAAAATTAAATAAAACAGATCTTAATTAATAAAATAACCAATAAGAAAACTGAGGCACGTAGTCAGTTTCCTTGAACTTGATTCACCGTCTCTTCCCAGCGTGCTTAGAAAATGAATTGATGACAACTTCCCAAGATACAACAACTTCATCTTTAATCCGTAGCACAAAGATTGAAGACAGACGGACTCAAAAATTGTTAAGAACTCTATCACCAGAGAAGTTTTAGAAACAAAAGTTTTGTTTAGTTTTTGTTGTGTTGTAGAATGAAGAAGTTGCAGGATTTTTATAGCCGAAAAAAACCATGAAACATTTCGAAATAATAATGGGAGGAAAGTGTAACGTTTTTTTATTTCAAAATATTAATGGGAGGAAGGTTTCACAATATTGATGGGTGAAAAGTGTAACGTTTACCGTTTCAAAAGAAATTTAAATTTACATTTTTCCAACGATACATGCAAAATCTCCTAATACTTAGAAACAGAAAGTAGAGAGATCAATAAAGAATACCTAAGTGATTTAAAAAAAAATAAAAAATAAAGAATACCTAAGTGTTGAAATAATGTATCTAAGCTGACGCTATTTTTGTTGTTGAATGTATAAGAGAATTTTACAATTGTATTTTGATTTTGCATCAAATAATTATCAGGGAAATAATTTTCTTTTATCCTAATTCCCATGGCTGTTATTGTTGTCATTGATTGTCCTTAATCAAATAAGTTGAGATATATATTCGTCATTTTAGTAAGAATAATTACCAATAAATCAAATGTTTTTTTAGTACATATTGGGAGAGAGTGGATAACAAACCCTAAATAGAGATTATTACTGCTCTAGAGCCAAATAACGATTTTCGGGATCGTGACGATGGTGTTGAACTTGTTTAAAATCAAACAATAAAATCATTACTTCACTTACCCCTTTAGTATAAATTAAAGATAAACTTTAAGAGTCATATCTAGTATTTATAATACGATATTTATGATTATGA
This sequence comes from Sicyos edulis, assembly GCA_036507275.1. Taxonomy (NCBI): domain Eukaryota; kingdom Viridiplantae; phylum Streptophyta; class Magnoliopsida; order Cucurbitales; family Cucurbitaceae; genus Sicyos; species Sicyos edulis. The sequence goes on from CM071853.1 coordinate 37,352,431, forward strand.
AGGTAAGTATTTTAAAATTCAATTACATTTGTAATTATTTTATGGAATATCCTATTCAATAAAATTTTCCAAAATTAAATTGTGTTCATGTATTCTTAAAAATAAAAATAAAAATTGTGTTAATGTAAATCGTTATGGAGTGGTCTAGTGATCAAAGAAAATTTTGAGATGTATAAGGTAATGGGTTCAATCCATAACGACTACCTATCTAGAATAAATTTTCTATAGATTTTCTTGACAATAAGTTCCATCACTATAATCCAAGTACATACAAATTAATTATTAAATGAATAATAACTAACATGAGCATAATGCAACTGATAGTAAAATATTTAACAAAATGTATGAGATTCACATATTTACCCTTGTAACTTTATTGCTTAAAAATATCATAATAAAAAAATGATTGTCATCGCTTGTATATTCATAACATTCGTGATTTAGTTACAAAACTATAAGAAATACTTTATTGAAAGGTTATTATACTTTTTAAATAAAAAGCATGAATTAGATTCCAGATATAAATTAATTGAAATCCATGGAAATAAAGCAGCATGTGTATAAAAAAAACACACACAAATATGCAAACGCATATAATTGTATGATAGAAAAGCATAGTAATATTCTTTCATTCTTCCCCAAAAACGCACACACATGACACGAATACAATATTTCTAAAAATAAAGAGAGATTTTAATGGGAACATCATAAGATCATTTGAAATAAATAAAGGAAATAAGTCAAAATAAAACTTATGGCTATGCAAATTCTTTAGTATTTATTCAAATTACATATAATTGAGTGGGCATAAAGACAACAAAATTGACGTCAAGTAGATCGTACTACCACACATCTCAGGGCTAGAATATATCTCATTTCAATCCGAATTTAAACCACAAGTATTTGGTTAGTGTATTTGGGACATGTTTTATTTTAGTCTTCAATCAAATTAATTTTTTTTTTTTTTTATAATATCTAAAAAAAATTGCTTACAAAATACTCTCTCTCTATATATTTATTGTGTTCTTTGACAGAGATGATTGAATTGAGGTTGAAAAAAAATATATTCTCTAATCAATATCCATTTACGCGAAATCAATATTCATTCACTGTTTATTCTTATAATAAATATTTTGTTTTTCTCGTAATCTCTTTTCTGTTTTTAATATTTCAAATATAGGTAATTATTACCCTTACATTCATTATACTTCAATGATAGATAATATTGAACAGTTACGGTTCCATAACTCATATCTCTTTTTCTAATATGCTCTTTCAAGAAGGTGTTTCTTTTGAGCTCATCAATTTTGAATCGCATCTCAATTTCATTTTTATTAGATTGATATCCGTTTAGATTTTATAGGATCTAATACTATATTAGAGAATATGAGGTTCTCAAAACCAATTAACAATAAAGGAAATAACGCATATCTCTTTTATAAAAAATTTGTGAGATCCTAACCTTCTTTGTCTTAAATACATTTGATCATATTAAAATGATTATTATTGAAAAATATTGATTTTTTTTTTTTTTTTTTTAATTTCAAACTTCGTTGAAAATAAATGAATCAGAATTGATTATTAAAAATGCATAGATCAAATGGACCGAAATTTAAAATTTAAAAAAAGAAAAAAAGAAAAAAAAAAGTAGAAAGACCAAAACGGTATTTAACATTTATTTTAAAAACACCCAAATTCATCATTTTGCTACAATTAGCAAGAAATATGAAAAATGATTCTATCTCAAAAAAAAAGAAAAGAAAAGAGGGTCATATAATTGGTCAAAAATCTTTACGGCGTTAAAATGTGAAAAAAGAGCAAGGAGGTATACAATGTACACGGTTTCAGTGGCCATTGCACAGAAGGTTGACACGTAATATAGAATCTGATCATGTCAGAATACAGCGAGTGAATCGCAGAGCGACACGTCATCCGTCCCATCACCGAGAATAGACCGGGTTTTCTGCTGCAAATTCAAAAAGGCATTTTCAGTCCCACTACGAGACACCAACTTTCTTTAGGGTACATTTTTCTTAAAAGAAATCCAAAACGTTACGACTTGTGATTGGTTAGGGTTCAATTTGAAACATCACAAAAGTATGTGGGCCGGGACACGTGTCTACATCTCCTTCGTTTGGAACCGCGATGTGGATAGCAGCCGTAGTGTCCCCTAAAGGCCCCAACAAGATTGCCCCTATTCCACTCTTTTGCATGAGGATATGGATTCTTCACTCCTTCTACATTGAATCATAGTTAAAAACCAAAAAAAATCCCATTTCTCTCACAATTTTCAATCACATTTGTGATCTTTCTTAAGCGAAATACTCTTTGTGAAATTAGTTTTCCAAAAATGTAGTAGGTCGGAACGCTATTGATGTGTTATGTCGGTAATTTTATTGTGTGGTGCGCTGTCATTATTCGATAAAGATTATGATGATACATCAAGACATCTTTTCCCCACATTCAATCTTATCTTCTTCTTTTTCTTTTTCTTTTTTCTTTTTATTGTGTAGCTTTTAGCCAACTAGGTGGTTTCAGTCTATAGAGAAAACTGTATTTTTCATTGTAGATGTTGAAATTTAACGAAAATGCGATTCGATGATCTGTAAAGTATAAATAATGCATTAGATTCAACTGACATCTAGTGGTGTGTGTTGTCACCATCTGCGTGGAATATAATATACATCAAAATAGCTTATTTTCTTTTCTTCAAACATTGTCGTAAATCTTGTGCGTAAGTTGATATGTTTAATGGCATAAAGATGGGAAGATAATTCAATAATCACTCATGAATTATACGAAGAAAACATGTCTTTATACGAAATATAATATCTATAATATGCATCTGAAGAGTTGAAATTGTAAATATGGTTTCACATGAAATGAATTGGTGATACACTAGATCACAAAATCATTTGATAAAAGAATCATGTAAAAAAAAAACAAATAAAAGGAATGCTCTTGAATTGGGAAGAGTCCTACCATGTGACAATGGAAGACATGTAGAGTACTTAATCTAAGTTAAAGTGATTGCCATGACAATCGAGTACATCAATGTACCATAGTAAAAGTTGTCATATAATTGATAAATATATAAATTTTGTGAGTTCAATTAATCCATATTTTATTTTAAGTTCATTTTGATTCCAAAAAAAAGTTCAAGTTTATTTCACCAATGAAAAGTCGACAAATATTTTCGACTTTCCGAAAAAATAAAATAAAATATTATTTTTTTTCATAATTTTAAATGAAGACAACAAATCATAGAATCAATGTGGTAGACACATCAGTCTTTATTATACCTTATCAATATCTTAATCATATATTCGCACAAGAATGAAGAAATCAACGTCACTACCATTTCATCTCATTGAAAAAACATATATAATTAGTTGGAAGCAAAGTGCATCATATGGTTAAAGAAAACAAAACCATCCGTTAGCTTGGAACCTACGAAGCTCTTAGGACCTTAATCAATTCAAAACATACATCGTAATTATTATTTTATTTTATTTCCAATCAAGAAAATAACCAATATCAATTATTTATATAATGTTTCCTACTGAACTAAAAAAAGGTATAAGTTTAACCGTTTAACAACTACTTAAAAAACATAGCATTGCCTCTCAAAAAAAAAAAAAAAACATACCATTGAAAAAAAAATAGACTAAATTTAAACTTTAAAATGACGATAATGGACATGACATTGGTGGTGAAGCTTCCAAATCCTACCATGTTAGCATTTTCGGGCACCCGAAGAGCAGCCGGACGAGAACCGAAGAAAGTGTGGTGAAGATATCACTTTGTCCCACATTAAAAACGTGAGAAATTTTTGGCATATTATAAGATATATGAACTACGCAATTTAATACCAATTCATTTTGAGATGGAAACGGGCACATCTTTTATAAGTATTGATTTTGGCGAAGGAGATGGCTGTTCTGTTCTTAGCCCTTTGGCCGGCCTTCTATGCATAGAGAGAGGCACTTTGATGGTTATAATTTCCATTGAATTATGAGTTTACAGGGATTTTAAATGGAGCTGAAAATATTATGATTCAAAAGGGGTCTGCAAAAAAAATAATAATAATAATAATAAAGTTTGTGTTTCTTTCTTCTATTTATTCATTTGGTGTGTGTTTATGTGTTTTCTTTTTTAAAGTTAGAATTTTGGGTTTGCCTTTTGTGGCTATGTTTATGTATTTTTTTTGTTTTCCACAAGAGTTAGCCCAGACCTCCTTCACTGGTTTTGCATCTTCTTTTTGCTAATCGTAATTGGGGGTTTGGACCTACCGTTTTTAGTTTTATTTATTTTTGAAAATATAAATCAAACATTTAGACTTTGTTTGATAACATTTTGTTGAATTGAGTTGGATCTGTTTTGTTTTGTTTTTTTTTTTTTTTTTATGTTTAGTAGGAAGAATAAATATAATTTGTTAGATTTAGCTTTTTGATGTTATTAAATATATTTTCAAAGATTTATCAGGATAATCATTAAATATTATCTAAGATTTATCGAGAGATTTCTTTTATATTTTATATTTTAGTTAAAAGTTAATGTAATATTAGAAGGTTTAGATTCATAAGTTAGTTGGACATTCTAAATATATTTTTTAATTAATAATAAAATAAAGGGGTATTTTTAGGAATAGGTCAAATTGGAAAAATATTTAGAAGAAAAAAAAAGCAATATACGTACACAAATACGGTATAACTAATAGATAATGTTGTATTAGTGCACAATATACTATAGTAATAACATATAATATTGTATTAATAATACAAAATATTGTATTAATACTCTAAATTATACCGTTCATGAATATTAATTATACCGTATATTTGATTATACAAATATTTTCAAAATTTACCTAAATCTACAATTATTTTGTAAAATTAAACTATCCATCACAATTTTCCTAAAATAAATATATATCCATATATAACTACGTTATATGACTATCTAAAAAAACAACTTTTGAAGATTTTTTTTTTCTTTTTTTTTTAATTTATAAATTCTGGTTATTTCAAGTCAATCTAAACTAATTCAATGTATTAATCATGAACCAACTTCACCCATGTAGTTTTCATTTATTTGAACTCATCTCAATCTAAATAAGTCGATAATTTAACTAAATCTATTAAATTGAGTTGAGTTAATCAAGTTCTTCAAGTTCTATGATTTATATTGATTTCTATATCGATAATTATTCTTCACATAATCATTTAGGAACAAAAATGTACATTTTAAAAATTGATGGACCAAAAATGAAACTTACACTTATAAACTTATTATGCAATATCGCATCAAGAAATTAAAAGAGTATTCATAATATTTTTGTTTATATCCTTATTAAGATTGATTTGTTTTGTGAAAAAAAAAAGTTAGAATTCTCACATTTATTTGTTGATAGAACTCAAAAAATAAAATTTAATATGGGAAAGGTTGTTTGAATAAAAGATAACATATACTTGAGAATAAACAATAATAGGCTATCCATTAAAGGTGTAGGTTATTCATAAAATTCTACAAATTAAGGGGTATTTTCTTAAAAAAATTAAATTAGGGTAATTAGGCACATGAATATCAACCAAACTAATTAAAACATAGATTAAATAAACGCATGAAGAAAGTGACAAATTAATTTGGTTGGTATAAAATCGCATGTGATATAATATACAAACATCATTGGAGATAAAAGAAAGAAAGCACTTGATTTGGAGATAATAATTGCCAACATGAAAAGATAGGAAAATGACTGGGACAGAGCGTGTATGTCGGTTGGTCAAGAAACATAAAATGAAATTAAGAAAATTATAAGTTGTTGCTATGAATAACTATAATTATTATTCTTCCAACCATCTGAGTGTTTTTTAGTACAAATTGGGGAGAGAGACGAATATCAATTCTCGGGCTTGAACCTGTGACGTTGATGTTGAATTAGTTTACAACTAAACAGTAAAATTATTGTGTCACTAACTCATTCCGTACCCATAGAAAGTTTTTAAACGTGTGTATTAATTTTTACCCGATACTTTATAGTTTTGTAGTAGTGATATGTGGTGTAACTAAAAAAAAAAGGTTACATAACTTCAAATATCTTTCCTAAACGTTGATTATATGAGTTTTTTGTAATTAAAATTTCAATACTCAAATTTACCGTGTACTAATTATATAAAATGGAGTGCAATTCTGGTATCAAGAAAAATATAGGGAATACGAATGGGTCAGTGGCATAATGGTTTCATTATTTGATTGTAAACCAGTTAACGCCAACGTCGCAGGTTCGAGCCCAGGAATCGGATATTTGTCCCACATCCCCCAATATGTACTCAAAAGAAAAGAAAAATATAGAAAATTATCTCAAGAGTATGTTCGGGTCTTTTCCTTTTTGACAACCCCATCAAAAACTTAACATATGGGGATTTGAGATTTGACCTCCAACCAATAACTTAGGTGATTCACTTTCAATTACGAACCACTCCAACCAATCCCACCTTCACTAAAAGAAGATATTAAAATAAGTATCAACGCTCAATTTCCAACATCTTTGAGGAGGGGCCTCCACTTTTGCCCACCTATATTTGTTTGTGAAGGACTTATTTTCAAAACACCTAAAAAAGACTCATAATATTTTTATCCAACAAAAGTGTCAATATGTTCGAGTGGTTAAGAATATAGACTTAAAATCCGTTAGACTTCGTTTGCGTTGGTTTGAATCACGGAGTAGATGAAATTTTGTTCTTTCCTTTTATATTATTATTTGAAATTTATCTTATTAAATGCCACATTCATAAGAAGAAGGAACTCAAATAAGTGTGAATGTTCCATTTTCAACTTTTTTTTTTTTTGTAGAGGAGACTTCCACTTTTACCCACTTAGATTTGTCTTTGAAGGACTCTTCTTCAAAGCACCTACAAAACATACATGATATTTTTATTCAACAAAATTATCAATATTTACAAGTGGTTAAGGAGATAAATTTAAAATTTATTAGTATTCCCTTTGATGAAAATTTTCCTTCTCATTCCTATTTTATTTAAAATTTCTCTTCTTCTCATTACTACTTAAAGAAAAACGTAAACTTGAATTCTAATCCTCAAACTTAAATTGATATACAAATGATTTTTTACGTATGTTTTAAAAAAATTGAGACGAATTTTGAAACCTACGGAAAGACTTTGAATAATTTGTTGTTGCTTACGTTGCTTAGTTTAAGTCATAAGTTTATACCTAAAATTTAAAGGTCATAAATAATAGGATTTAAAAAAATAATAATAATATATCAAAACACTTTATTAATCAACGAAACAAAGCATTAACAATATTTCCTAAAGAAGTAAATCAAAATATAAACATAATAAATTCGAAAAAACGTCTTGAACTTGACCCACAACTTAGATTAAGGCAAAATAGAAAGTGAAAAGTTGTGAATCAAGTAGCTTCTAAAACAATCCGAGAAATCTTTTTATAGACTAGTAGATCCCAATGAAGAAAATCAGTAATAATAGGAAGTAAACTTTACAAAAAAATGTTTAATACGTCAAAAAAAAAACGCGTTAAAAACCATTTTTGATATCCACTTTCAGTTTGGGCCTTGAAATTAAGGTTTCACCAAAACGAAATAAGAGAATAAAAAGTCGTCGACAGCAGGGTTCGAACCTGCGCGGGCGAAGCCCAACAGATTTCAAATCTGTCTCCTTAACCACTCGGACATATCGACGCTTTTGTTTGTAACTTAAATTTTACATTATATTATGGTATTTACATTTGAGTTAATTTACTTAGATAAGCTAGACGATTGAAGACAGCACGAAACATGAGTTCGCTTCAATTTCGACCTCCACTGGTTTCGCCATGGAAGAAGATGAACCAGCACCAATCTCCGCCTTCAATGGCGGCTCTTCAAAATCCAACCCCAAAACCCATTTTCCTCCCTCATCTGCTTTCCTTCGCGCTCTCCATAACCCTAACTTCGCCATTTCCATCTCTCGCAATCCCTTCTCTCAACTCCCCCTCTTCTCCCCTTTCTCCCACCACTCCATTTTCCCAATCCAAGGACTTGATTACGGGACTTGAAAACGGGTACGCTCTTCATTAATCCCTTTCATTCCTCTGAGAATTGTAATTTCTACTGTTTCTGAACTGCTGTAATTTTGAATCGGTTTATGAATCGAATCGGTTGCAATGTAGCTTAGTGTTATCTTTGATGCTGTAGGAAAATTATGCCCTGCCCATCCACCAATCCGTCTTGTGTTTCTACAAACCCTAAATCCTCGTCCTTTGCGTTCTCTTTGAGCATTCCTGAAAGATTTTCTGGGAATCCAATTCAGGTTTTTATGACTTGCCTGAATGTTTTTTCAAGATGTTTGGTTGTTTTTTTTCTTCATGTTTCTGCTTTGCTTAATTTATTTGCAGAAGCTGCAGGAAGTGATACTCCAAACGCAGAGGAATGCTAAAATTCAAATGGTTGAAGATACCCCATATGGTAATTTCACTGATTTGAACTTAACTTTCCAATAGTATGTTTGAACTTTACATTACAAACTGATGTGTACCCCTCATTATGATATGAAGTGCTGAGAATAGATATGAGAAATTGAAAATGGATTCTGTTACCCATTGGATTAACCTTTTGAATTATATAGGTCCCGTTTGATAACTATTTGGTTTTTTGTTTTTGGTTTGTGAAATTTAAGCTTATTTCTACTCAAATTTCCTATCATGTGCTTCATCTTTCCTATAATGTATCCATATTTCCTTAAGAAAGTAAGTGAATACTAACCAAATTTCAAAAACAAACTTTTGGAAGCTACTTTTTTTTGTTTCCAAATTTTGGTTTTGTTTATTAAAATATAGTTAAGATGTAGATATTCAAATAAGGAAAAAGGTATAGTAATGTAGCTATTGTAGGCTTAAATTTCATAAACAAAAAACCAAAAACAAAATAGTTATCAAACGGGGCCATTGTGCTTTGACATAAAAACAAGTAATCCTTAAACTTTCAGAGTTGTTGTCTCATAGGTCTTAACCACAAAAAGTGCTTGAGCTAAACTCTTTTTTCTTTTATAATATATTGATGAGTGTTTAAGCCAACTTGCGGTCTGCTCGAACAATCGATTGACTACTATATTTGGTTGACAAGGGATATGAGAAGTCTATTACAATTTAGAAGGAAACAAAATACAAGATAAACCTAGGTGAAAGACACCTAAAACCTCTTTCTTGAGAATACTGTCTTGAGCCCAAATACTAAAATGACCATAATATTTGATATCTTTTCCCATACCCAACCCCTCTATTTCTAACTGAATATCTAACAAACTCTTTTGGGTATTTACTAAAACCCAGGTAGCAACCATCGTAGGTTGAAAGCTTGAACTCATTCCTTTGTAGTTACCAAAGACGTTTTTGACCGCTAGGTGAAGTTACGATGGTTGTCCCGATTTGAACTCTAGAACTTTCAATTTTGTGTTTAGTAGGTTTATGAACTTAAAAGTCTCACGAAAATGATAGTTCAAATTACTTGTTTTATAGACACTTTTCAAGTTTAGGGATCACTTTTTTAATGAACCTGCTAGATATTGTAGTATGTTTCAAAGTTCATAACCAAACTTATAATTTAACTTGTCCTTAGTTCATATCCTATTATCCTTAAATTATCACTTTCTCTCATCTTCATACCATTTTTTTTCATAGAAAACATAAACTTTTCATTGATGTATAAAAAAAGTACAAAAGGTCCTACTGAAACCAATTTTCATACCATTCAGCTAACGTAATAGATTTCATGTTAATATCTCGAGACAGCGCTCATGAGAAGAGTTTGTATATTCCTTATACAAGAACATACGTTCATGATTATCACAGGTCAGTATTTAGCAGCTGAGGTTGACGGGAACTTCGGGCGAGATGTGATCGAGTTCTTGGTGAAAGGAGATGTGGCTGCTTACAGAATTATGGCAACAAAAGTGACTTATGTGTACCCGTTCACAACTGCATTAGGGGACTCCAAAGGACAGGAACAACGAATGAAAAAGATCATAGACGAGTTGGATTGGTATTCTCCAACCTTTGATTCTTTGGTTGACTAATACAAATCCCGTTTCTTCTGTGTTCTTTATTTTCTTCCTATTCATTTCTAATTTTCAGCTGCAAATATTTTTGCCTCATATTGAAAATATTATTTCAATGTCTATGTTTATATATCAATAATTATTCTTCTTACTGCTTGATGAGTTATTTAGATCACTAATCTTGTAAATTATATTTTAAGTAATAATAGTTTGCCAGAGTTTAGCTCAGTATAATGTGTAGTAACTTCATTGGCAAGTTTTTAATTCAACAATTTTTGAGAATTCAAATTCAGGACTTTTCTGTTACCACTTTATACATGTTAATGTTTTTTTTTGGCAATGTTGGTAATCCTCTTATAAGCATCGATTGGTTTAATTTTTAGATTTAAATTTTTTTTGTTTCACTTCATTTTTATTTGAAAGTAGGGGATGAGAAATTTGAAACTTAAAGACGGCAAGCTTTATGAATTATAACGTAACAAATGGTATAAATTTAAAAAAAAGTTTCAATAGAATGGGGCAATGTGGGAAATACCTATTTGATTCGGGCCATTCGTCAAAATAGGAGAGGCAGAAGAATTATATTTTGAGGACAATTTGGGTGCAGCCATGCTGCACCCAAATTGACCTCTTATATTTTATATGTTGTTTGGCACAAATTAATGTCACATAGTTCGCCAAAGACTTTTTATATAGATAAATTTATTGAGTGAAAAATTAAACATTTTATGTGGAAGTTGTGTGAGAATGATAAGCAAGACCTGTTTCAAAAAATAAAATGATAAGCAAGAGCTTTTGAAAAATAAAAAATAGGGCTTTATGCACGATTAAGTTAAATAAAGAAAAAAATTGTAAAAATGTACATACATAGCAATTTTAGCAAAACTAGATAACCGGCCTGAAATAGAAATTCTTTTTACATGTAAAAAGACACAAATACCCACCTCATCACCATTTAAAAAAATAAAATCGTCTTCACTTTTCCAACTTCCGTATAATTTACTAATCAAAATTACCTCCTTAAAAATCTCCCCCAAAATAATGGGTTTACTTGTTTATTTGTTTGTTTTTTTTTTATAGTTTGATTTGAAATCTTTTTTTATTTAATCATGTATTTATAAATAAATTTGGTTTTCAAATAAATAAGAGTTCGTGGTTTAATGTTATTTTTGTGGTCTTGATCATATTATGCATATTAATTATAATTTTGTTTACTTGAATATAAATACCGAATTAGTAGGTATTTCACAACTAAGATATCTATTTTATTTATAAGTATTTATCTCACAATTATTTTTTATATAAATCAAAATTTACAAGATTAGACAAATTTAGAAAATAATTATAAATATAAACACTTAAAAAAAAATAAACAAATGTAATATTTTTATTAATGAGCCTTGTTACGTATTTTCTTATAATATTGATACTAATGAATATTTATAATACAATATTAAATGTATTAATAAGTATTGATAATATCGTATTTAAACCTATTAACGATTAATATTGTATTAATATATTATAAGGTATTAGTGATTAATACATGTATTAATGTATATTTATAATACTGTATTAAAATGTATTAGTGATTAATACATATATTAATATGTGTTTATAATACTGTGTTAAAACGTATTAATGATTAATACAGGTATTAATACGCGTTTAAAAAAAATACAGGTATTAATAAGTATTTATAATATTATATTAAAGCGTATTAATGATTAATACATGTATTAATAAGTATTTATAATATAGTATTAAAATATATTAATGATTATGAATGTAAATACTTTAAAATTTGCATATTTTTAATAATTATTTTGTGAGAAGAACTTAGCTGGTAAAATTTCCTTTTTTTAAAACTAAAAAACATTAATGAAATAAAAATGAATTATGATTTAATTATTCAAATATATTGAAGTGCAAAAAAATAACATTTTTCTTGACTTCAAAAAAAATTGTGTGAAAAATGTACCGTTAGTTTCATAAAATCAATAATTATGTATTAATAAATAAATACAATTTTCAAATAAATAAGATTCATGTGTATATCTTATCATGTTAGTATAAGTATTGGAAAAAAATGATTTTGCGATAATACAATATTAGTATAATTATAAGGGCTTTTTGCAGTGTTAGACCAAACTAAGAAAAGATTTACACGCGTGTTCAAATTTATTTTTTTTAGCAAAAGTAATCCACCGTTTTTTTTAAGGAAGTCTATTTTATTATGAAATTACACAAATATCCTCACGGCAAACCAACCTTTATTAAAATAGAAAAACTCTACTTTTTAAAAAACAAAAAAAATCTCCTCATTTCGTGCCACTTTTCAACTCCCATTTCTAATTCAAAATTATCTCCTTCAATATTTCCCTATAGAGATAATAAATAACTTTTTTTATAAAAAACAAATAATAATAAAAAAAGATTTTATGTGAGATAGACTATTTATTTGTTCTTGATTGTTGTTTTAATTTTGGCAAAAAAAAATCTATGTTAAAGAATTGCAAACACAACAAAATAACATGTATTAGTTGCAATAATAATAGGTCTCAAAGTAAGTAAAAAAAAAGGCGGAAGTTTATTTCGGCTACCACCCAGTTGGTAGGGGTAAAATAGGAATAAGGAGAATTGTATTTCAATTAATAATAAATAAAAAAAAAAGATTGCAATATTTATAAAATTTGCCTAGATTTGTAAATATTTTCTCAAAAGAGACCATCTACCACAATTTTCCTAAAAAATATATATAGTTTGAAATTACATCAATTGAGGATTGAAAGATTTGAACCAATGACTTGATCATTGAATTTATATTAATATTATTGAGTTACAGCTCTTGTTTGTGGAAATACATAATATCAATTCTTATTCCAATTTTAAGAGTTTTTTTTTATCTTTCAAAGATAATATAATATTTAAATTAACCCCGCCCATGAAAACGGGTAAAAGGATCATTCTCCCATGAAACAACAGTAATCCTAATAACAATTAGACCTTATTTATTCTTTTATATATATAATTATCCTAATTTAATAAATTGCCTTTTTTCTAAAAATAAGTCCCAACAATTGATTCTAATTATATTTATGTGTGTGGATAATCCTAATTTATTGTAATTTTAAAATTTATAATTATCCTAATATATTATATTTTCCATCCTTTGATATTTACGATACTTTACCCCGAAGCAAGTGAACCGTAACCGATGACTGAAGGGTATTTCCGGGAATTCCATCAAATTTGACGCGATGAATCCCAACTATTTCTTCCTTTATATACCCCACCTTACATACGGCCACAACCCCCTTAAACCAAATTTCGCCAAACATTTCAATTGTTGACTTTTTCTTCGCAGCTCGTAGCCATGGACGCCGTAGATTCAGTCATCGATCCTCTCAGAGAGTTCGCCAAGGACAGCGTTCGTCTCGTTAAGCGGTGCCACAAGCCCGATCGCAAAGGTATTTTCCTTTCTTTCACATTCTATTGCATGGATCTGATTCAATCGAAGTCATAGATTTTGTTTTCCGTTTCAATTTGGCTTATTCTACGCTGTGGTGGTGTAGAATTCACCAAGGTTGCCGTCCGTACCGCCATCGGCTTCGTTGTGATGGGATTCGTAGGGTTCTTCGTCAAGCTAATCTTCATTCCGATCAATAACATCATCGTCGGATCTGGTTAAATTAGGTATGCGTCTTGTCGAGTAGATCTTCTATTTTTTGCTTTCGATCTGGCTTGTGTTTGTTCTGCATCGTGCACGTATCGTATTGTTGGTGATTTTTGGAATTTATGGGACTAATTGACTACACAAGGTTGATTCGTGAAATTTTTGGTTGATAAGGTTTACGATGGAATAGTTTACTCCTTGGATTGGTTTTTCAATCCACGCGCATGCAAAAAATTTCGATTTATATGGCATTGATCTCTATTCATGATAGATCTAAACGGTTTCAACATCTACGACTAGTGTTGATTCTTTGTAGATCATAACCTTCCTAATATACAAGACGTTATTACTTTGGTTTCCACTGAGAGATTTGTTAGGAAACATTATAGAAGCGGCGTTCTGTTAGAGAACTGCTACGCTTCTATCCGTGAAGGAATGATTTTTTTTCTGAGTACCGATCTTCAGATGACTTAGTTTTCTTTTAATATCCAAGTGTAGCTTGTCTTTGCCCCCTTTTTACATATTGCATTATAGATTTTGTATTTTTATGAAAATCCTTGTTAGTTGGTAATGGTAGTTTGCTTGTCTTCTTCTTTGAAATTTGATGACCATCATCAAATTAGCGAAATAGTTTGCCATGCATTTACGGAAGGAAAATGACATAATCTATAATATGAACTGGCTGTGGATTGTTAGCATTAGCTGTATACGCACATTTAAATCTTACTCATTTGGGAGAATATGAGTAAATAAGAGTCGAGCTCAACTTTCGATAATCATGTTACAGATTCCAATCTTCCACCCTCGATTATTGTTGAATTAAATAAAAATCTCTCTCACCGGAAAAACATTTGTTGATCAGAGGTGTGAGCAGGACAGAGCAAGGGAAATTTTTTAGCTCCGGGGTATACCATTTTATTTTTCACCTTTAGTTCCACTCTCATTTGCCCTTTTATTTTTCTTTCCTTCTCTTACTCCATTTTTCTCCCCTCAACTGAATCCTTGAATGCAAGGAAGAGCTTTAAAAAAGTCATCTTAAGTCAATTGAAAGATTAAGCAAGGTTCTTACTGTCTCTAGCAACTTTTGTGGCAGCACGTCTGATCCTAGCTGTATCTGGACTGGTCGTCGTTTAAGACGTTGTGTCAAAAAACCTAGTCATTCTACTGTTGTAATTAGTTTTTAATGCTGGAGGTATAGTGGATCTGAACCAAAGGTTGGAAACTGGTAAGTGTAGGAATCAAATGCCTGTGTTTGTTGGAATATACAAGTACTAAAGGATGATGTAGTGGTGATTGCCGATTGATATTCCTTAAATTAGATCGGCTTGTGTTCCCTCCCTCGGCGACATTCTCTTTTTTGATATTTGTGAGTGTCCAGCTTATGTGCACCTTCTCACTGGACATACTAGCTTTTGTGCACCTTCTCATTGGACATACTGCCAGATCCTACAAAATTTGGATGTCAAGGAAACACCTAGGAACTCTTTAGGGTGGCTACTAAGGACTGAATATATCACCTCTTAGTTTCTTATGACACTCTTGATCACAAAGGCACCCATGCTGGTTTTATGACACTCTTGATCACAAGGTCACCAATGTTGGTTTTCATTCTTTTTAAAAAACTATACCTTGAATTCGTGGTTATTATTATAATACCCATTGAGATGTTAATATTTTGAAGGTAGCCGTTTTTTTAAATTGATCTAATTACTGGAATTCATCATTCTTGACACATCAAAATTTGGTAAGCTGTTCTTACAGCTTGCAACAGTTGAAAGTGTGCTTTTGTTTAATATTACAACGAAATCCCAAGATTTCTTTTCCAGTGCATTCATAAGCTAACGACATCAGTTGATTTAGACTCTAATTTTGTTTTGCAAATGGAATTTCAGGTCATGAAAGAGTTTCGTAGGTGATGGCGGCTAGCGGTCACGTATAGTGCAACTTGTGTTCATTGAGGAATACTTAGGCATTTAGCTCTTCTTCAGAACTTTTACATCTTCATGCGTAAATTGAGTAAACCCCAGGATATGTGGAAAATTTTCTTGTCACATTAATGAACTCATTTATATTTGATTGTTATAACGTGTTCTTTTGGCTAAATATTCATTTGGAAATTCGTCGTGTGACTGCATTACTGCCCTTTTCTGCTAGGCAAGAATAATCGTGTCTATTATATCGCGATGATGGGCTTAGAGAAGAATATCGAGTTTTGTTCTCGAAGCCTTTACTTCTTGAGCTAATGAGCTACTGTACACGACCTTGATAGTTGATATTGATAGAACGAACTGCCCCATGTTTGTTCCGGAACAAAACAATTAGAATTATGCTCCTTGAACTAGAAAATTGCCTCCGAGGCTCGAGGAGAAGAAGGACTATCAAAGTGTAGTAAGGAATCAGTTATGAGGGTTGAGATTGAAGCTTAATGAGTTGTAGAGGTACAAAATCTTAACCCAAGTTTCGGGTTTCTGCAGATATGAGCGGGTTTGGTCCTGTTGCCTTTCGATCATTATTGAAGTAGTAAATCTGAATCTTGACTTCGATCTCAAACTGATATACCTCATGATTGTTAAGCTTGAGAAGTACTCATAATAGTCAGAATTTGATGTGGGTTGCAGCTTATTATTACATTATTAAAAAAAAAAAAAAAAAAAAAAAAAAATCTCATATGTGGGCTGCTATTCCATCTCCATCTACAGATCCTGATGCAATAGTTCTGAAGAAAAAATTGACTAATATGCTTAAAGGTCGTTGAAGTACAAACTCACTTGTCCAAAGAAACCTTATAAATTTAATAGCTCCTTCATTTAAAGGGTTTTGAAAGCAACAACTCTTATCACTCAATAAGACTGCATAGCTAAAAGGGTCACAGAAGATTCCCTGAAGATCAAGTACTCAGTACTCCTTGTATGTCGAAGACCGGCCGAAGCTTGAATTTCGAAAACTCTTTGAAACCCTTGGGGGCTGTTTGTTTGAAACATTTAGGTAGGATTTAGCTTAAGGAATTATATTGAGGAGTTGTGTTGAGTAGTTAAAAATTCGTTTGGATGCAGTTTTTGTGTAGAGGAGTTAGAGTCGAAGCAGATTTAAAATGAGTAGTTAAAAAAGAAATGATTAAAAATGAGTGGATAAAAATGAGTTATTTTGATTGATTTGAAATAAATGATTAAAAATGGATGATTATAAATGATTGAGTAGTTATAAATGAATGATTAAAAATAAATTGGTAGAAATGAGAGTTATTTTTAAAAGTAAAAATGAGAAGGAGTTAGTTTGGATGTAGATTTTTTATGAGGAATTAATAAATCCAAAAACTAAATCCTACCATGTCAAACAAACAGCCCCTTGAAAACTACAACTCTTTTGAATATAACACTTTGAAGATCAGCAACTAATTCATATAGAATTCTGGACTTCTAGGCCTATGAAGAGTTACTAGTGGCTGGTTTTATCATCTCTCTCATGGACCCTAGATTCAACAAAGATTAAGAATAAGCATCAAGAATTGCATTCAATTAGATAAAACAATAACTCCCATAATTTAGCTAATAGTCCATGTGTAAGATAGCTGAATGGTTTTGTTTTGCTTGTCATTTCAACTCAACTTTGTGGTTATTTCCTATACTAAAACAGATTAAATTTATTAAGCATATACATCATGGAAATTTTAATCTGTTACAATTCAAGAAATGTCTACTACATGGCATAAAAAGGATATATATCACAATCAAAGCTTAAACAAACTGCTTCTCATGCAGCTGCTTGGGAAGATGCCACTGTAGTCTCAAAGGATTTCTTCCTGATTAAAAGACATATAATCCTAGAGGGATTTGCATGTTTATTATCAAGACTGCACAACACAAAGTCAGGCCTATGTAGAAGGGGGTTTAAACGTTCCTCGCCAACAACAAAAGCAGTCGCGTCGAGAAGCACATGCCAGGAGTTTCGATGAGCCTCCGAAACCCAATGCAGCGAGTATCGAGTCCCATTTACATCAGCTGGATAAGAAAACAACCCCTTTGGACTGTGCTTGCACTTCCTTCTGAAGTACTGACTAAGTTGAGATCCTTTAATCCTCAAATCCAACCAAGTTTCTGGTGCTTCTATCACTTTAGATTCCTTAAAACTAGCAAACTCTTTAATGCAATCATGTTCTTCTCTTATAACTGTCATGTAGTAGTTTCCTCTGAAAAATGGATAAGCTTCTCCAACTAACATCATGGCTTGTCTGTAGCTTGGTGTGAACAGAACAAGGTACTCTTCTTTAGGCAATCCACAGTGCTTTAGAACTTTGTTTTGAGCTTGAATTTCTGGGATTGAGATGAAACTCCCTGGAAATGAAGACTTCTTGTTGAGAATGTCTAACAATCTTGATGGTTCCAATTGGGTACCCTCCAAGTTAGGGAGATTGCTTCCGAACGATGGTGTCGAAGGCTCCCTCGGGATGTTTCTAGGCGATTTTCGCCAATCGTCGGGCATGGTTTGATCTGTTGACTCCTCATCGATGCAAAGGCAAGAGAGATCTATCTTTTCTCCATCTAGTCCTGCATACTGAGGGTACTTGGCTAATACATATTGTTCCACATATTGCCTTTCTGCTGGTGTTATAGGACCTGACCATCTGAGATCGAGGCCGGTGAGCGTCGAAATTGCTTCTGCTATGATATGTGGAGGTATCATAGTAAGAGCTTTCTGTGTAGAGCCCAAAATTCAACCAAATTAAAGCAAGCAAAACAAGTTCATCTACATGAATGGTCGTAAAAAATAAGTTCTTGAACAAAGAGTAATTGACATGTTATCTCAAGGGTTCATCAAGAAAATTTACCTTGACTCCCATACTACTTGGCCTGAAAACATCTGTAGATGGCTTGAATTCAGGGGCAATGGTAGATTCTTGACTTTCACCTTCCATGAAGGTCTAATCATTGAAAAAAATCTATATATTAGACTTGGGACGACCGCAGGTGCTCCCAGGTATGTAGTGGGACAAAGCTCGATTCCCGATTATCAAAAAGAAAAAGAGGGGTGGATACTAGAAATCCATACCTGAGGTTCAATAAGCAAACAAAATTGTGCTATGTTGTACACACTTTGCTTATTCCCTCTGAAATCCACCTCAATCTTCAAACTTGATGCATACCAAGTTTATGATCAACTCTTTAAGAAGATATGTAGAGATAAAAAAAAAACAGAGAAATTAAAACTTGTGGCTAAAACTTAAAAGAAAGAACACTCTCATAAAGGTTATTGTTTTTTCTTGCAGCAGAAGAGCAGACCATCTATGAAATGATGGTAGATTCTATGTCAGAGATGATTAGAAGAAATGGAGAAAATGGTATCAAGCAATTAACAAGTCAAACTGAGAGAGACCTGCTGAATATGTAATAATTGGGTTCTAAATAAATTAATAAAGTGCAGTAGGAATATTTATAGGAGTTGAGAAGACTTGGCCAAACTCAATTCAGTCACAGTTGCATTCTTTCAGTAATATCACAAACAAAGAGAATAAAAATAAAATAAAAATTTTAAAAAAAGAGCGAAAGAGAAAAAAAGAATGAAGAAGAATTCTTGGCCCCTTTGATAACCTTTAATTATTTTTTATTTTTTATTTTTAAAATTGTCTTGTTTTATTATAGTTCCTGTTCTCTTCTTTCTTAAGAAATTATTTGATTTTTTTATATATATATTTTTCATTTGTGATTGAGTTGGCTTATATGCACCTCCACTAATATAATAAGATATATCGACTAACCTTGCAATATTCGAATAACAAAAAAATTCATAGAAAATTAATTTCTAGATAAATGGTCATCATAGATTGAATCCATAGCCTCTTAGCACTCCAAGATTATCTTGACCACTATACTATTCTAAGAAGATTTTAAAAAATAAGTTCTTCAAAACTTTGTTTCCTTTTTAAAATTTTGTTTTTTTTAGATTACAATAATTTGGGGTGGAAAGACTTGAACCCATGACTTTTAATCATTGGGTATACATAGATACCGTTGAGCTACTATTCATGTTTGACCTTTTCAAAATTGTGCTTAAATTTGAAAACTACTGGTAAAGTAGATAGCAAGGTAAAGAAATTCATATACAAAAATAGTGTATATAAATCTTAATTTTTTTAGAATAAAGATCTAATGATTGTTAAACCGTACCTTAGCAATTAGTCCATAAGAGAAAATCTGCCACATTTTTAATATTTGTGCGAATATGAGCATAGCTCAAGTAATATCATCTATGATCTCATAATTAAGATGTTATAAGTTTAAATTCTGATAGGTATAATTTTCAATTACAAATATAGCTAAACTAAAAAAATTATTTTTGGAATGTGTGGATGCTGAACAATATAGACATTAGTTGGTTGGGTTTGGTATGATTGTGAAGGGAAAGAATATGCCGTCATGAGATGCTCAAACAAACCTATTACAAACAGGCAATCGTCATAACATAATATTAAAATCTGCCTCTAAGCTTTTACTCCATCAAGTTGACATTAAATTATAAGACATTATTTGTTTGATTGGAGACTTGGTCGTCTATAAAAACCTGCGATTCCATTGCAACAAAATGATTCTCTGTCTTTCTACAACCACTTTTATTTATAATAATACACAAAAAAACAGTGATGTACCTAATCTTCAATTAAAACAGCTCACTGTTAATGTGTAATTGATGTTCTAATTTATTGTTTTTTTTTTATCTTCCTTTTGCTTAGGTACTTTCCACGAAACTCCCCCTGAAAATGACTAAATAATTAGTCTGTACTAACCTAATTTGTACAAAAGAACCGATAATCCACTATTAAACCCAAATCGTAAAGATTGGATTGAGTTATAAATCCTTTTAAGTTGGACTCGGTTATAGTCTTATAATTTCCTTTAGGTTAAATCGGTTCTTGAGTTCATCAATATTTGACTCGTTCAACCAAATTCAATCTTGACTGAAAATAATATTTTATATACATATATAAGTTTGTGAAAGAGAGATTAGCTAATAAGGTATATTCTTAAGGAATAATGAAATAGACATTTTGAATTCAAGTTTAATATCATGCAAGTTTTTAAAAATATTTGTGAATTATGGACACACATATATGTATATGGATTTGTTTGAATTGGGTTGCTCTAATACATAAGATTAGATGGTTTAGCATACTGAGTTTGGTCCAAAAAATTCTCTTAATCCAATTCTCTACTCTAATATGCATATGTAAATTAAATGCATTCATCAGTTAATAGCTTCAGAGGAAAATGTTGAATTGTGTGCAATTTTCAAAAGGGGTGTGGCCATTTTTTGTATAATTCCCCTGGATATTGTCTTTATCATAGAATTACAAGTTCAAACTTTCTAGTTAGTTTTGCCTTTCCTTCACCCTCGTCCTTGGTTTACCATCTCCGTGATCGCCAATCGTCTTTCTTATTCGACTGGGTCTGGTGTACAGTGGGGAAATAGTGACCGAAGAGCTATCATTGACTATTTTAGACAAAATGTGCATCAAATTCAGTAAATGAAGATTAACTACCAGTCTTCCAAGGGTCAAAATTCACCATATGTTTGTTAGTGATTTCGAAGAAATTTGCACTTCAGACAAGAAGAGCCACATAGGAAAATAAAAAGATTCGAGTAGGCCAATATTGAAACCCAGCAACCACTAGAAAAGTCACCTTCAACTCTACTCATAGTCACCAAACGGTCCAAAAAAGTGATAGATGTCTAAGTGAGACTTCAAGTAACCATCCAAAATCAATGATTGAAATACCAAGCTCCTGGTGGTAACCGTCTCCAAAGGGCAGCCCGTTGATAGAGATTTGAGGGCTTTCAAAATTCACGAGTGAACTTAATTATAAATTTTTTTTATTACCTTCCAGGTCCTAACTTTAGAATGAGTGTGGACATGAGCGCCCCTAGGTATATGGTGGGGCGAAACTCGATTCCCAATTATCAAATAAAATACTTGGTGGTAACCACAAAAATCAGCAAACTGGACTGATAAATATAAAAAGGCAATGCTTTGGGAATAAGCAAATGTTTTTTGCTTATTCAATACTCAAGTGGTTATTAGGCTCAACAGCAACACCCCCACCCCACCTTGCCCCTCTAATAAGAATAAGATGGTGGCTAAGATGCTCAAACATACGGCTAAAAGCAAACAACAGTAAGAGAAAAATATCATCAGAATAGTTGGTTTCTACCCCCTCTGTCTCACCCTCACAGCAGCCATATGCATCAGTAAGCTTATAAAATCGTAGGCGAATCAAAAGCATGAATTTTACGAGAAACAAAATCATACCTGTTCTCTTGTTGGTTCTGTCTAGTCTCTCCATTACCAGACTTGTAAGGATTGCACTTACCACATCTTATACTTCTCCACTTCTAGCAATTGCATTGCCTCCAGAGCTTCAAAGCCTATCAGGGTTCTCAAACAATCACACTAAAACCTCTGCAAATGAAGCCGCCATTTCAGAGAAGGAATTCAAGCTTCTTTCAGATTTGATAGCCAGAAAAGCACCCTGCAATCTCCTTGTCTTTGGGTTAGAATCACAGTACCTTAGCCTCGCGGTAATCAATTATGGTGGGAAGAATGTTTTTCTAGAGGATGATCCCTACAAACTGAGCACATTCAAATTCAACTCAAATCACACACGAATACACAAAGTTGATTACAAGCATCATGCAGAAGAAGCTTTCAAGTTGTTAAGGCATGCAAGAGGAAACAAAGCATGTGCACCAAACTCAGGGCTCAAGAATTCATCTAAGTGCCAACTCGCCTTGACCGAACTTCCAAGAGAAGTCTATGAAGACCAATGGGATGTGGTGGTCGTGGATGGACCAAGAGGAGATGGTCCTCATGCCCCAGGAAGAATGGCAACAATCTACAGTGCAGCTATCATAGCAAGAGAAGGGAACATCACTGATGTAGTTGTACACAATATCAATCGTATGATCGAAAAGTGGTATTCTTGGGAGTTTCTTTGTGACAAAAACTTGATTTCCGCCGAAGGAAAACTCTGGATTTTCAGGATTAGAAATGAGATAAATTCTGCCAAATTCTGCCCCGACAAAGACACGGTGATCCAGAAATGAGATTAGTTACATGCATGCAATCAGTCACTGCAACTTCTTGAAAACGGAAGATCTGGATCAGCTGCTTGGCCACTGCAAAAGAAGAGCATTGACATTTATAGAATCAACATCCAGCCACTGTCATAAGAAAGCCATTCCTTTAATTTGTTAAGCATAAATGATTATATAATAGTGTAATCATCGGATTACTTAAGAAAATTTAAGTGATGTTTACTACAAAAGATTTGAGCAATTGCCAAAAAGTTCCCTAGTTCCAGCTAATTCCATCTCCAAACCAAACATTTTTTGGATAAGATCTCCAAACCGAGCTTGACAAGGAGTGTGAATATACTGTGATTCTCTAAATGAGAAGCTTATGAACATCTTTGTATTATATGCTTGTGTGATTGGCGGCATCATCTTCATTCTCCTGATCTCTTCGCTGCGAGAAGACAAATTAGTGACATCACATGGAAATCAGTCTAGAAAGCAATCCAGACATAAACAAAGAGAAGAAATGATTGCAAACAAAAGTCCATGCATGGTACAGCATAGCATAAAGCGCTACTAGTGCAAATGCCGCCACACACAAATACAAATTTGCAGCAGTTAAAAAGTCGTACTGTTCAAGATGCAAGAAGTGCACTTATTTTTTATTCATTAAACCTCGTTTCTCGTTTCCCTCTCGCGCTCTTCTAGCATTGAAATGTATAGATCCATAAATATTATGGTAAAACAATGACTTTCTAGGTATCCTATACAACCTTCCTCCCGCTAATCATCATCTCAGTCTCAAGAAAAGCAAAGAGACCTGAAAGCTCGAGACTATAAATCCTAGGATATCTTAGTAATAATGTAATATATTTTTCTTCTTAAATTTCAATTTTTGTAACTACTTTATGGTTTATTTATCCAGAAAATAGAGTGCCCAAAACATCACCTTCAAAATATTGTCACCTATTGAAACTTCCCACTCGCTCATAGCATCATAAAAACTAGGTTCAGTTGGAAGCGCTTGGTAAAATTACATTTTATAAAAATTGTAATATTATATATAAATAGCCGTGGATGAACTTTAAACAATATAACAAAAAAGATGTCAAAATGATATGCTATTGAAACATCAGAAGAGAACTGCGTTAAATATGAATATGCTGAAAATGGAGCTCACCATCCGTTTGCTTATGTATGGCTGAATATCGACATTTGTTTCAGGTGGATTTTCAACCATCGGGAGTTTCGATTTCTCCTTCTCAAATTCCTTTCTAGATTCTTTACGGCTACCAGATTGCCATACTCTACCAAAATTAGGAAGCCAATTATCATCACCGTAACTTTGGACAATTTCTCCTCTCTTCTCCATTTCCAGCTCCATCTTTCTTTTTTCTGCCCATGCAGCTCCAACCCGTTTGGGATTCAGTTTCTTGGACTTTGCAGATTCATTCAAAGAAGTAACACCACTACCAACTGTTGTCCTTATTTGAACCTTAGAACCACTATCTTCAGAGTTTTCAAGCCAAGGAGGCAGCATCCCAGAATGAACATTTCCTCCAGAATCTCCAGAAACAATATTCGATATCCGAGTTAGAGTCTGCAGACCTGAATAAAGATAGCAAATAGATGCAAACCACACCACCGCCAGAGAGTTTAGATGAAGACATCCAGACTCAGGAATGAAATGTGCATAATTTTAATAGTACAATTCCAGTTTTCCTTTTTTTTTTTGCAAAAGTATCCTTCTTTTAAAGATACAAAAGTATTATTAAGACTCCAAAAATCAGTAGAGTGATATTGCAATTAAAATAATTTCATGAAATTTCATACCTTCGAAGTGGTTTTCTTCATTCACGGTTCTTTCATTCTGACAAATCTCGTACATCTATATTAAATAGGTTATACATTTACTAGAAATGTCAATAGAAAACAATTTATGTATAGTATGAAAAAGAATTATACTCATGAAGAAAGAAAAGACATAACAACTGAACTATAAAGATGTTATCCATAAACAAAGAGTTGATTGCCAGAGATTCAATAATAGAAAATAACAGTATGATGTGCCACTCCATCCAGCATCAAATGGAACCTTTGAGCTTCTATAAGACTATAAATTTATCAGCAAACTTGTAAATCTCACAGTTAAATTAACTATTTCTCCTTTAGAGATAAGAAACAATTTAAATTTACAAAATAAAGAACCCAGAAGATAAGTTGCAAAAAACATTACAGTCAAAGCAAAAGCCCCGCCAACCACTACCACTCCATACCAAGACAAAATTGAAGGTCTTCTAGTACTAAAACCACGTTACTTCATTAAAAATACAGAGCTCCACTGCTCGAGTAAAAGAGATAATAACCAAACTTACCCCCTTACCACTGGAAAGACCATTAGGAGTGCACGTTCTACCACTGTTAAGATGAAAATGTTTGTTGTCCCCGTTAACTGAATCACAGTCAATATTGCTAGAGTGTGTTACAAATTTGTACACTATATAACTGATAAGGACAACAAGTTTAATATAAAGGAGATGCTTACATGATAAACCCTTTGAGCTCCATAAATTCGAACCAGCATGCAAACAGACAGTGGCCTCACATGGAAATGAAACAGAATTCGTAACACCAGAGGATCCTGAATAAGATGAATTGTGTATCTGATACTCATTTGTATAATTGTGTAAAGGCAAAACACTAATTGACAAACTAGATTCAACAGTATGGGTACTATTTTCCCCAAAATTATCAATATTTCCATATTGGACTTGATTGTGGATATCATTTGTAGTTGTAGATCCAAGACCGGATGAATCAGCCACGCTTTGTACTTTGCACTTCTTCTCCCACTGTCCACAACAAACATTATTCAAATTAATAAGCTATTCACAGTAAAATTTAACTTCTGCATCGCATTGTTTTTCAAACACGACAAAGAAAATGCGGATAGGAGATTAGGCTTGTTTCTCTTTGTAAATTTGATTAAAAATGAGAGAACTAAATGTGGATTGCATGATACACCTGGATAATATAGTTCTAATCAATTTGAACCTTATAAAAAGGAAGACCCATGATTACCTTTGCTACATCAGCTTCCAAAATCCTATAACTATCTAGCAGGCCCATATCACCACCATACTTCCATAAGAAATGCTTCAAATTCTTCAAGTGATCCGAACTGGCCAGGTGCTTAATCGCATTGCTACTGTTACAATATCTTAAAACATGAGATAATGAAAGTAAAACATGACAACTGCACTGCATGCGTCACTTTAAATTAGAAACAGAAATATATATTCATGAAGAATAGCTGCTACTGAACTGAAGGCAGAAAAGAAAACAATGTACCTACCAAACTTAGACGTCAGTAAACGGAACTTCAACAACCCACTCCACATATCATTAATTTTATATGGAAAGTGACTACAAAAATGTAGATCTAGAAAATGAGTAAAATACACAAAATCTTGAAGCCCTCTAACTATACCCTTAAAGAAATTTTACACTTTCACTAAAGACCAATGGCCTTATCAACATAATGCTAAATGTACATAGTGAAAATCGTACTGCATACTTTGCTCATTTACCAACAAGAGCATAATTTCACCGGCATTAAATAAGTGTTCATGTTCAAGACGTCATGGATTCCAATCCTCCCACCCCAAAATGCTTGGATGAGGAGAGGAACCATAAAAAACAATTGGTGGATTGTGAAGAAACTACCCTTACCTTAGTAATCACACATACAACGGACTAGTAGAGTAAGCTTAAGGATGAATTATTTTTTTCTTTTCTGAAACCGGAAATTCGAGCTTCACTCCACTGTACCCAGGTAGCCACGCTCGTCTCTAGGCCAAGTAGAGGCATCGAAGGAGCTTAACAATGTATTTTGTAATTACTCTTTTAAAGAACTATATGTCAGGGCATATTTCATTAAACCCCATTAGCTTCGATTATGGCTTTCTTTACCCTTTTTGTATATTTGCATTATACTAACGAAATTCAGTCTAAAAAGAAAAACCCTAGAACTTCAACTATATATAGTATATAACCTAGCAGAGTTCATCATCAAATTTCCCAGCAACAATAAATATTCACCATAATTACTTCAAGGAACAAATAAGCATTTAAAAATAGCAAGCGGATCAATACCAAGCGAAGGAACTGTCAGTCTCGTCAACTTCAGAATCGCAAAAAACGCACCAAAAGCGATTGCGACTCGCATACTCGGGGGAGAGGCGAAGAGGGGTTTTGAGAAAAAAGCGAACATCGGAGAGCTTGGTATCGAACCGAGATAGGAAAGTGGAGAGAGATTTTTTGTGGTTGGGGAAATACTTATGGCTCTGGCCTTGATCGTGGTTCAGTTTGCAGACGAGGCAGTACTCGTATGCGCTCTTCTTCTTCTTCTTATCGTTTTTCTTCATAGTATGCTTCGATCTTGGTTCATGTCTAACAATGGCGGCTTAGAAATTAGGTTTTGCAGTCGACCTGTTCGGAAGCTTGCATTGATTCATTCCATGGAGGATAGAAATTCGCCTGTGTCTGACTGGAAATTGGGTTTCGCCGGAAACTGAGGTTGTGAGTCGACGACGAGGGCTGGTTGGCTTTGTTTAAACGATTGATATTTCTGTGAATAATAGATTTGAGAAAAGAGGTTGAATTAAAATTTTATCGTGTTCTAAATTAATATTTTTATTTTAAAAATATTTAAGATGATGTTAAATTCATCACTCCGTATAACATTTTTCTTTCCATTACTAAAAAGTAGGTAAATTTTACTTATAAACTGAATTCATCATTTTTAAATATTTTAAGGTTCACAAAATTTTAATGTTGAGATAGATACATATAAGTTTATTTTTGGTAGAAAAGAATGAAGTGGTTAATAGCAATTTGGAGTGGTTAACCACTCATTTGAAAATTGAGATTAATAATAGTGGAGTAGTCAACTACTTATTTTGAAATTATAGTTAATAATGGTTGAATGATAAATTTAACGTAAGATTTAATAAATTTTTATATTAAATTTGATAGAAGAGTCAGAGAGTAGTTAATAATAATTGCTTACTGCAAAAAAACAACGAGGTATTTTAGAGGAGTTCACGTCCAAGAAAAAACAAACATACCTATGGTCTATTAGGGCTTCAAAGTGCGACATCACGTCCAAAAACATTACAATTTACATGGTAGCTTGTCAAATCAGATCTTGCATGAAAAATATTCCTTCGTCGGTCTAAATTCCATTTCATGTTCCTGTCACCGGAAGTTTGCAAAATTTATCTGTGATTTCACAATTTGACCTGTACGGATTTTTAAAAAACTCCTCGACGGTACAGGAAACAAGAACATAGTCATATAGACCTCATGTATATTTTTCTTCTTGCAAATTTAACACGAAGATCGAGTCGAAAGTATTAGTACTTGCATAAGTTAAGACAAAAGTTTTGACGTAAAAACGTTAGCAGTCAGTATTCACTGGTCAGTAACCCTTTGATGTAGTCTTTTTTTTTTTCCTTTTTTTTCTCTCATTTTGGGGGTGCCTGTTGAACCCCGTAGAGTACATTAGTGTACGCTATAACTCAGACTGGGTGAACATACTCAATTTCCTGAGAGGGTCTAAATGGTAATATCCAATGGAGAGCGACTGCACGAGAGCTGACCATAATTTCGAGATCAAGAATTAAGGGCCTCAAGTTGTCTCTTCAAATCTTCAAGATCATCTAAGAATGGGGGTGCAGATCCTGCGGGAGGGGGATGCTGCGACTCATCTGCATTTGGTAGCTCGCGAACAAGACCTTCAGGAAGGGCATCTGCCAAGAAAAACAAATCAAGTGAATATCAAATAGAAAGATAAACTTCTGGAGCTGCAGAACAACTAGAAATGTAGAATGTATACAGCTAAAATATCAAGATCCTACTATAAAATAATATAATACTATGGTAAAAATTGGGAATTACAATGAAAATGAAGAATCCTTGATCATATGAAGTAGCAGTAGGTATCTCCCTTCTATAGTTCCATTGATAAAACTAAGGAACTAGTAACTATCTTGGTTGACATAGTGGTCAAGAAGGTCTTGAAAACCAAAATGCTATGAGTTCCATCCATGATAACTATTCAAGGAATTAATTTTCTATAAGTTTCCTTGACAACCAAATATTGTAATGTCAAACGATTTAGTACATGTAAGCTGGCCTGGACACTCGCCAATATTTAAATAAATAAATAAACAAACAAACAGAGGAACATGTGCCCAGAGGAAATACGAAATACCTAGCTGTAAAACATGACGAAGAACGAAAGGCTAGCTGTAAAAGGATATAAACACTCTCTCCAAACTTAACAAACAGTGGTCACCTCTAACCAAAGCACACTCACTCCCACGCCTTGCTTTATAACTAAGGGTCCCTCGCCTATCATATACATGATCTGCAAGGGAGGCGAAGAGAACAGAAAGAAAATCTGAAATTAAAATAAATGGATTAAAGATTACCTGAACTGGTAGCTCCCACAATTTCAATCTCAACTTCATCAACAACGCTGAAAAATCAACAGTAAATAACTTAAGGCACCAAAGGTGGAAATCATGATAGACACTATAGCTAATGTTAAATCCCGAATATAACTGTCCACAATCTGTTAAATTTTGCAGAGATATTCGGATACGATCTGAACTCTATTGATGCCGAAGCATAAAGGCAGAGATAAGCTCTTGGAACCTCTGTTATCCTTGAGAACCTCTCCCCTAGTGACTTCACTCAATTCAAAGATATATTTCACTACCCATCCCCTACCATTTTAACCATATTATCTAACTCCCCAACTAATTTAAATGTCTGAATTTACTTTTAGTACTAGCTTAAAATGGTTCTTATAGTTAGTTTTTTGTAAACTTTTCTATTAAAAAAAAGGCTTTATTAGCCATCTATACATTTTGAAAATACAAGTGTTTTTCTTGTATGAAAATTAGTATTACTATTTAACCAATTTCAATGAAAATTGACTTTAAGCTAATGGTGGAGAGACTAATTTTAAGATTTATTCAAAATCTAGGAATAAAATTGAAAATTTGAAAGTATATGAGATTAAAATGAAGTGAATCTCAAAGTAATGGAGCCAAAATGATATTTTAACCTTCATAATATCTCACTTTTTTAAATAGAATTTCTCAATAAGCTAAAATGAAAAGAAACAAATGAGTAGAAGTGAGGAGTCAAAACTGCATCTAAGTTGGGAGTTAGAACAAGCACCTGATGTTCCATTCATTATCATCATGCAGTGGGATTTCTTCAACCGTCAATGCTTCTGCTTCCATCTTTGCCTTAGCTGCAGCATCTCGAGCAGGTTTTGCAATAATGTATTCCTTCTGCACCACAAAATTAATTCATAATCAATAGGAATTTAAAAACTTAGATTAACTGGCTTATCTTTGAGAGTTAAGAGTTACCTGTCTTTCCAGACAAGCCACGTTTGAACACTGAGGGTTGGGCCTCATTTCCATGGTCGGGAAGAAGTCTTTTAGAGAATTATATCCCTGCAATGAATACAATCAGTAAGAAACAAAGGAAGTGAGAGCAAAACCAAGCAAAACATCTTTGGTCTTTTTTTACGGATGGCATTGCAATTGCATCATCATAAACGTGCAGTTCGTTCGTTCATCCTTAAACTTCTTTCATCTCGTCTTTCAAATGTAATTATTATCAACTAAATGAGCTACAGGAAGTTTTTTTTTGTTGATATATTTAAATTTACTTCAACCTCTCAACTTAAACTTTTGAATTTATTGATGATGTAACATAATTCGACATGGTATCAATGCATCAATGCAGGAGGCCTTGTGTTCAAACCCTTGTCAAGTCATTTTATCTTTATTTCTACTTGTTGTACATTCTTCAAAATTTTCAAGCCTACAAATGAGAGGATTGTTGGTTGATATAATTAAATTTACCCCAACCTATTTGCATAAGTTTTTGGGTTTTTGGGTTGATTGGTGATTTAAAATAGTTCTAACAATTTTTTTATTGGAGTCTCTTCTGACTGTTTAGAAGGGTATCTCGACAGTTTTAGATATTTTCTGCAGATCACTTTAAAGTTTAAAGTAGGAAATCGATTACAGAGGGGGAACAATCAAATTTTATTTGCAATCACGGTGTGAGCCTTTCTATTTTGTTGAATTAGTAGGCTTATGCTAATTAGTTTTAGGATTGTTAGGTAGCTTTCTAGTTCATTAAATGGTTTGTTCGTATTTAATCAAATGACAATGCATATTAGTATGGTGCCTGTCTTCGTTATCACAACTTTTTTAATGAATAAAGATAAGCCTGGCAAGTTATACTCACTAAGTACGGAGAAACTTGCCCAAATTTTAGCAGGAACTTGAGGGTGTTTTGCACCAACAGGCCTGCAACAACTCCCTGAAAGTCATATCAAAATAGATTTTAGAATTGGAAAAATATAACCAAAAAAAAACAAAATCATAGATGGGAACATGAAAAATTAGTTAGTGTTAGCCAACTTTGAATTGTGCCATGGAAAAAGGCTCTCAAATCATGAAAATCAAAATGAGTATTTTATTACATTCCGTCATTTGAAAGACTTATATTGGCTGGCCTATCATTTTTAAAATGAGTTTGGAGTGCTAATAAGCGCGGCATTTAGAGTAGCATACTTATATAATTACTTTACTGGCTGATATTTTGGGAAAAAGAAAACAACAATTAAGATCTTTCCTAAAAAAACACGTGGCTTCATTTCAACAACTTCTCAAATCTACACAAATTGTTAAATGAAGCTGAAGAACATGAAAAATTGTTTGGAAGTGGTTCGACTCCTAAACACACATTTGCTATGCAAACAAGTGATATGCCTAAGATGCTTAGTATCTAATTAACAGAAAAGGAACCCTGTATTTCAAATAGAATAGTCAATTTGAATAGACAATAAGAGCCTAAAACGAAAATGCCATTACAAAAGGTTTATGGTTTTCTCATGGACCTAGTATGGTTTCCACACCTAGTTAGTCTATAAGCAAAGTTAGCATAGGCAATCATACAAAAGAAAAATAGATATTGGCAAAACAAATTATCTATTGCAAGTAATAGCAACTGTTTTTTGTTCTTCCTCTGTATAAATGTATGCCAAATGTAGGCCTAGTGATGCAAGCAGACAACATATAGGCATTATTTATGACCTAGCTAACCTTGCATTAGATCTTAAATAATTCCAAAATAATTTCATTTATGGTTTTAGAAAACAATTTATTTGAAGAAACCTAGGAAATATGTGTTTCATTGAAGGAGAGATGCTTGGCATCTATCTTGATGCAGATAGGGTAATGAGACATGAATAGCCTTCAGGCTTCCCTGTACACATACAGTTTGGGAATTATATCCGAGACAAGAAAAATCCTTAGCTTACCATTGTCGTCGGTAAAGATGCAGCACAAACCCCTTCTCTTTTCAGTGTTCGTTCATCTATGCCAGATGCTACAACCTGAACAAAGAAAATATATGATCAAGAACGGATATAAAAAATAATAATAATAATAATAAGTTAAACAAAGTAGTCCATCAAGTGAACCACATAAATAAAGTTATTGCAGTTAAAAGACAACAGAAATATGGCTTATGTAGTTAATGCGTATACACCACATCCAAAAAAAAAAATTAAGAATTTTCCAAACATTCATTAGAGAGGAGGAATACCAGAGGAGGTGCACAAGCAAAACAGGCCGTTTCACCAGGAATTAGCAACTGAATATGACCAGAAACAGCATCCTCGGAAACACCTGAACAAATCCCCGATTTGTAAAATCTTAGTGATATGCGTGCAAATTAAGAAACATCGAAACAAATCTGTAATTTGTAAATAATTGGAAATGTATGTGCAAATTAATTATCATTTTTTCGGTTAAATTACAAGTTTGTTTTCTAAAGTTTCAAAATTGTATCTAATAGAACTTTAAACTTCAAAAAATATCTAATGTATCCCAAACTTTCAATTTTGTGTCTAATAGGTTCTTTAACATTAAAACTTAAAAGTATCTAATGAGTTCATAACTATCAAAATCTTGTGTGACTAAAGGCTCCTAATCTATGGAACATTTAACAAAATTCAGACATTCGACTCAAAATTGAAAGGTCAAGCTCCCATATGAAACAAAACTCAACGTGATGCCGAATAGTAATGGTTTCATGATTGAAAATTCAAGTACCTAAGATGGATGCCAGTATTCTCATTTAGATTTTAACTACTAAGCATAACATATGCTTCCAAAATATCTACTAGGCTTGTCGAAATGGTAGTAACTGTGCTTGTTAGTTCACATTTATCACTTATATACTATCAATAACATTAATATAAACTAATGGCGATGAGTCAAAACTTTAATTCAAACAACTTTATGAATTCTTGAGATTTCCATAGTCTCCCTCGAATAGTTGTAGACCTCCAACATTGAATCATCACTTCAACGTTTTTCATATATATTTTTTTAAACAAGGTAACCACGCCCGTCCCTAGGCCAGACACCGGAGACATCGAAGGAGTTCTGTCACAGGGAAGACTCTAACTCGGGACCTTGAGGGGAGCATACCCTCAATGCCCAAGTCTTCAACCACTGCGCCACCCCTTGGGGACCAACGTTTTTCATATTTTGAGTGTTTTACTTCACTATATGGTTCCTTGCTCTTATCCTATACATAAAGATTAAGATTTTAGGTGTTCTAACTCATTTATTTGTGTTAGGTAGTCAGGTAGTCAGGCAGTCCAGTTATTGAAATCCAAAAGGACCATGCATAAAAAATTGTTCTTAGTAGAATGATCAAAATAAGAATATTTCTTGCTTACCGGATTCCATCCATGTCTGATTTAGCTCATTGCAAGCCTGTATACCAAATTTTAAATGTTAATACCAAACTAAAAAAGCACAAATAGTCTAATTCATTCATACGTATAAAATGTAGATACTGGAGAAACTTGCCTGATTAACAGCCATCCTTGCTTCATAGTTATCAACACAACTTAAGACAAGATCCACTCCATTGCCTTCTTTAGTTGGGGAGAATGATTTGTTTTTAAAACTTGACATAAGAGTTTCAAAACCTTGCACAGTTGTGATATTCAGTGTATAGCTCTGCAAACAAGATGAACCCATTAGAATAAGAATAACAAACAAAATGGATCTGACATTCTCTAAAGATTAAATGTTGTGAATTAAAGTGAGAATGAAGACTAATTTAAATATGTTGCTAAGCTATATCCTTTCTTAGAACTATTCCTTGAAAGTCGAAAGAGCATGAATACACATAGTAATGAGAGTAAAAAACTACTTGGAGCACAAAACATTACTCTTCTTCTGCGGGTTATTAATCATCGATGAAGGTGCAGGTAATAGAGTTGTATAAAAGGCTTACCTCAAGTACAACATCTGGGTTTATATCTGCGAGAGTCTGTACTGCTGCATCAGTTTTTGTCATACCAGCCTGAAAATATATTGGGAAAGGAAAACAAGTTAAAAAACTAGCCACTATACATTTAACAGTGTCTAAAAAATTCCAACTAAGAGACAAATTTCAAAAGGAAAATTAAAGAGTGTAGCAAGACAAAACGCATGCACATCCAATTCTTAAACTACACATGATCCCCAGGTAAGAAAGAAGGACAAAGTACTGCAATAATTACCTGCTCTGGACGAAAGAAGAGTCTATTCATGTTAGCTAACTCCACTTTATCATAATCATATAACAGCAACCGACCTATTCCACACCTTGTCAACATCTCAGCTGCAACGCTTCCAACACCTCCAACTCCCTTTGAGTGAAGAATCAAATAACATAAAAAAAAATAAAAACCATCATAAAACATCAAAAAACCAAATTTCTGAAAGATGAATAACATATAGAACAACTTGTTTTTCACAATGGCTCGTTAAATGAGAAATTGTGTTGCGTTTTCGATCTTTCCACAGCGAAAAAGTGTTTCACAACTATACGAGGGAAGATACATAACCATGAATGCCAACTTGTAAACAATGGTATTCAAAAAAAGACAGCGATAAAACAGATAAAGAATGAGGAGATAAGTACAGACAACTATGGCAACCGAAAACTCCCGGATTCTTTCATAGTTTTCTACAATGCCCATCCTCTGAAGAGCCATAAGCCTACTGTAAGGGTTGCTATCTACAACCTCAGCACTCATGTCCTGCCACAATTTCATTCGATGCATGTGTGGTAAATATAATTATAAGCTGCAATTCAAGGACGAATGAATAAAAAAAAAATTGACAGAATCATAGATCAAATACCTTAACTTTTGATCGTCGAACTGGTCCAGAATTCGAAAGATTTGTGAGACGCTCTAAATGCAATTGAATCTGGATTGGAATTAACCAGAAAAAAATTGCAATAGCATTCATGATTAAAATTTTCAAAAGTGAATAATCAAACACGCAACACAACTATCTCCTCACTAAAGCAAAATCACTTCAAAAATATGAAAGAGGAATAATATTCTCAATTCTCAAATACAGAAAGAACCAAATCATACATGCAGGATCGATCCACTGGTAGAACTACGATTACAATTAGAATGGAATCCAATATAAACTTCAGAAGAACACATGGATCAACCACGCATGGAAAGAATTCCACAATCAAATGATTCAGTGCAAAAACAAGCTGATTCCGAATTCAGGATCAAACGAAATTGAAGCAGAACTCAAAATGAGAAATACCTTATCAATCGAGCCTTGAAGAGACGGATCGGTTAGCGACTGCTTCAGGGATTCAAGATCGGCGGCCATCTCTTTCAATTCCACCTCCATTTCAGCTCCTCCTCTCACTCTCTGAAGAAGAAGAAGAAGAAGAAGCTCCAATTGTTTCTATACAAAAATCCCAAGTCTGAGAAATTTTTCAACAGAAATCCCAAGATTTAGATGGAATCTTCTTTAATTCGATTTATCGTTTTATTTTATTTAGCACAATCTATCAACCCGAAGTAATGCGTTCAAAGCTGCCCGCGTGCTTGCACAGATTTGCTTTCTCATCCGGGCTTTTACTGTAGTGATTGAATGTTGGATATTTTTGGGCTGCGGTTAGGCCCAATACGTTTATTATGGGCCTTTTGTAAAACCAACCCGTTGTAGTCTAATGGGCTTGGGTTTTATCATGGATTCATTTTGGAAAATTATGTTAAATGGTCTCTCTCATGATTATAAATATAAATAAATTCTCAATTTGCATTCATATTTCATTTATTAATACTAATATTAATCGTTAATACATTTTAATATAATATTATATATATATTCATTAATATTAATATTATAAGAAAGTTTGTAATATTATCCATTAATATCAGTGATTATATTTATTATTAAAAAAAAAGACTATATTTATTTATATGTTAAAATGAGAGGTTAGAGTATAAGAATTTAAAAAAAAATAATATTTTAAACAAACATGGGCCTTATAATAACTTTAAAATCTTTACGATGACTTAAAATTGTAAAAAAAGAGCACAATGGTATGGTGTCGTGAATTTTTAATGAGTTAAGTCCATTGATACACTAATAAGAGTAGAATTCTAGCGACATTTTGTACAACCTAATAATTACAAGGTTATAGGTCTGAATTCTCATTTTCTCAATATTGTTGTACCAAAAAAAAAAGTTCATTAAATATTAAGTTAGTCTTTTTAAAAAAAAAAAGAAGAAACGACTAATTCATTCACACCCACGAAAAGAGTTCTTTTTTTAGTACGTATTGGGAGAGGGGGAGTGACGCTGGTATTAAACTGGTTTACAATTAAACACTGAAACTATTACATTACTTACTCATTTTGAAGTGTGGCTTAGTATAACCTAGGTATATAATATGTTATCGTTTATTTTGAAGTGTGGCTTCACTCACATTCTTCCGACATCAAAGGAAAAATTATGACGGCAATAAGCTATGTGTGCCTTCAACCAAAAAAGTTAAAATCTTCATTGCACCTTTTTTTTTTAGTTCCATCAAATGTTGTAACTAAAAATAATTTTTTCTTTAAAAAAAAAAAAAAAACTCTCATTTTATCTTATATATTTAAAAAAATTATGAAAAAAGTTCTAAAGTTGTTACTCTTTGTTTTATAAATTTATTATAATTCAAAGATAACACACATATGTAAAATGTACCGAGGGTTAGTGGTGCAGTTGGTTATCTTGTCTGGTGTTGATCCATTTCAACTTCACAGTCACAAATCCGAGCCCGAAAATCGGTATTTGACTTTCATATTATTGTGCCCTCTAAATAAGGTTTGTTGGTCTCTCTTCCCCCAGTTTGTATTTTAAAAAAATATATACTTAGTTTGATCAACAATTAAAAATTTATGTCTCTAGCTACCAGCAGTCAATACACTATACCTTTTTTTTTTTATTTACTAAATTTTAAATTGTCCATTTTGATATAAAAAAAAACATTTCGATTTCAACCCAATCTAATAAAGCCCCTTTATTTAGACCGTGGATAATATGATATATGTGGTTGAATAATTTGACTTAATTTAATATTACATTGCCCATTACACAGAACTAAGTTGAAGACTCCAAGCTAAAGGCGTCGACTTTGAATTACAAGGTTTGAAACCCATAATGGATGGGTCCATGTTTTCAATATTTTGAATTATAATTTGGTGGGTTTCTAACTTATAATTTGGTTTTCGTCTCTTGAGAAGCCTTTTAAAGAAGCCTTTCCCATTGCATTATTATTTTAAAATTTTATAGTTTATGATTGGTATCAAGATGAATTCTACCAAACCAAGCTTCTAGTACTCATTTTCAACACAAACATATTTATCTTCACCATTTTCAGATAAATACGTATGGGGAATAAACACTGTACACGCGGAAAATTTTCTCTAAAGTGAGAAGAAAAAAAATTAGGAATCGAACTCAAATCTCTACCATAATTAATAATGGGTTCTCTTTGTCACAACTAGAAGTATATAACATATAATAACTCAAGATAAATTATCTCGGCAACAAACAATATACAAGCGAAACAAATGAAAAGATCTCACAATTTGTGGACTCAATCATCGAATCTACTAGAAACTTCCAAATCTGATCTCCACCGTTCAAATTAAAGACCTCTCGTGTTGAGAATAGTTCATGCAAAATATTTTCCTCTCTATTTTCTTT
Source organism: Sicyos edulis (assembly GCA_036507275.1). NCBI lineage: Eukaryota > Viridiplantae > Streptophyta > Magnoliopsida > Cucurbitales > Cucurbitaceae > Sicyos > Sicyos edulis. The sequence goes on from CM071853.1 coordinate 37,390,431, forward strand.
CTCTCTTGACGTTGTTTCTCTCTCCACCTGCTATTTTTCGAGTTTATCTTAATAAAATCCACTTTTATATATATATACGCACTATAATGGATCTTAAATGTTGGTTTATCCACAAATGTGAATAACACCTAACAAATTTTTAATATTATAAAATTTCAAAATTAATTGACAATAAAATTGATAGTCTACCAATTTCATCAATGTTGTGACCCTTGTGTTAAAAAGAAATTGGTAGATGTTAAACCTTAAACTACGTAATATTTAGTAACAACTTTAAAAAATATATTTCTTAATTTAACAACCGTCAAAGATAAGAAAATTGAATTCATGATCTTTGGTTACAACTAAGAAAATGAATTTAAAAATTAAGAAGAATTGAAATGATGTTCACCATCTTCTTAGAAAATTGAAGGATTAATTATAAATTCTCTCTTTTAGTTATACCCAAGTTTATAATTTCTTAATTGTTGCAAATCATTAAATATCATTTAATAATAAAGATTGTAGAGTTTGAATAATCTCTTAGATTATTGGTCTAGCATTGTTGGTCAGTGTCGCAGTTGGTTATCTTGTCCGGTGTTAATTTGGCTCTCATATTATTTGAGAATAGTCGTGCCCTCTATATAGGGTTTGTTGATCCTCCTCCCCCCACTATGTACTCAAAAAAAAAAATTAACAAAAAGTATAATTTTAAAAAAATATAATCGAGATACTATATTTTTTAAGGGAAACTTGTATATGGGCAACAAAGACTCGGACTTTTGAATTTTAAACTACACAAATATAAATTGTGGGTCAAATTGAACATCCTCTAAAAATATGTTAATAAAATGGGGAAGAGAATGCTTAGAGGGAAGGGAAGCATTATAGGTCAAATGATTTTCGTGTAACAATTATCGGTCCTTTGTCTCAGTTCACATGCACTCTTTCATTCTTTGCTTCTTTTCAAATTTACCAAATTCTAATTTTCTAAATTAAATTCATGGATCGGTGACCAATTAGTTATCTGTTTTCATGTTAATCCCTTTTCACTCCAACATTTGATGGCTAAAATTGATATTTGTAATCAATCTTCCCACAATTTATACTTTAAAAAATAATAATAATAATAAATCCACGAACATTCAAACTAGAACCTAAAATTCACGGAGTTAGTTTCAAACTTTGAATATTATAACTAGCTAATTCAAAGTTAAAATGATCATCAGGTTGTACCCTTGAAATATGTAACAATAAACAAAGATAATAATCACCGATTATATTTACACGATTTTCCATCCAAATAAATAAAAGGTATTCAAGTAGCAATATTTACACGATTTTCGTTTTTATTTTTATTAATTAAATTTATATTTACTCAAATTCTTTCGTTTCATTTTTTCTACAGAAATATAAATTCTAAACCAAATTTTATAAATCAAAACAAGTATTAAGTTATTTTTTTTAGGTTTGTATCAAACCGAATTCTAAACCAAATGGGGCCTGAATTTTGTAGGTTTGTTTCATAAATAGATTCCTCAATTTTTACCTTATATTTAATAATTTTCTAAACTTCAAAAAAAAAAAAAAAAAAAATATCCATACCCATACAATTTTTTTTTTTTTTTTTTTTTTTGAGAAACATACAATTTTGTATTTGATAAGTTTGTGCCTATATATATATTATGAATTTATTAGGTACATAATTACAAGTTTGTTATTCTGTTAGATATATATTTATATATATATATATATATATATAATTGAACCTTATTTGATATTCTCAAAACTCAAAACCACTTATTATATATAAGATCGAAAACTGGGAATCTCATTAAATATATTTTAAAACTTAAAAACCTATTACACATATATATAATGTTCTAAAACCATAGTTTCTCATATATATACAAAAAAAATTTAAAAAAGATTGTAATAAAACAATCTATGTACAAAACTTCCAATTTACTTAAACTCATAAGCTGTATTTGATTTGAACATCTAATCCGAAAAAGGGGGAAAAGAAGGTAGCTGCTCCATGGAATATAATTGAACCATTACAAAAATATCATACACATATGGACATATTCCAAGACTCCAAATATCAAATTCGTTCTGTCAATTATTGAAAACCTAAATATAAAAAACGTGTACTTCTTTTTATACTCGTGACGGCAATAAAATATTGCGTACATAATTGGTTGTGTGTGTGTGTGCTTTGTTTTTTTTTTTTTTTTTTTTTTTTGCAATTAAAAAAAAATCATTCATATGTATGGAACAGCAGTGGAATATCATCTATAGACAGCTGAAGACGAAAACAAAAACCTTCATTATTACATTAATTACGTAATTAATACGCAACAACATAACACCAATGAGATTTATTTTTCAAAATATAAAAGCAACAATGAGTATAAATTTTATAAAATTTTTTTTAAAAAAAGAAGATAATTTAATATCACTAAAATACTCCTCCTTTGGACAATTCACCATGCTTTTATTTTGTTCTATCTTAAATATCTTTTTTATTTCTTTTTTTTATTTTGAAGATATAAAAAATTATTGAGAGGATGGGATGAGCCAACCACTCCCACATACTTTTTTTCAAGAGCCTTATCCATTTCATTGAGAGAGAGAGAGAGAGAAAAGTTTGGAGAGATAAAGAGAATTGGTATTTGTTTGATATTTCACTATCGAACTAAAAATTCCAATCATTCATTTCCAAGTTTTATCTCATAGTTTTAAAGGTAAAAAATGATGATAATGCTAAATTCACATTTGAAGAAAGGAATAATTCATCCCTAAAATATTAAAAGTTTCAAACTTAATGTCTATAATCTGAAAAACTCTTATGGATAAAATCTTATGGTGGAATTAAAAATATGACAATTAATTATTCATATATATATATATATATATATATATATATATATATATATATATATAAAATAGGCACTATCATTATTTTGTAGAATGAGTTTCGTAGTTTTTTTAAACAAGGATAACTATATTTGTCTTTAGGTCAAGTATCGAAGATATCGAAAGAGTAATATGGTAAGCGAGTTAAGTAGGTAAGAAATAAGTTGAAAATTGACAATTTAGTTCAACTTATAAAATTGCACATAACCATTGTGGAATGACTCAACTAGTCAAATAAGGTATTATTATAGTGCATAAAATGATGAGTTCAATCCAAGTGCACAATCACGAATATCAAACAAAAAACTTTTAAAATTGAACTCAATTTAGCCGCAAACTATTGTCTTCAAACTCCTTGACAAAATAAGCATACACTCAAATGAATATTTTACTACAATTATTAATTTTTAATAACTCAAAGTAAATCAACATCCAAAACCTCCTTTATTTAGGTAGTTTGCCAATATTATTTGAATATATTTATTTGTTTTTTTCTGGGGTGGACCCGAGAAAGGTTGAGTATAATGATCCTCCTATTCTTCTAGTCATTTTTTAAGCATAGTACATCTCTTTAAAATATTATAACATTATTAGAAAATTGTAGAAAGCCGACGAGTTTCTTGAGTAAAACTTTTAGCTTATGTATTTAAAATATACCTTAATTGATAAAATGATAATAATTATTCTAACTCGTTGGTTAAATTTTGAACCAAAAAAAAAAAAAAAAAAAAAATCGGAATCAATAGGTGGGATTTTTTTTCGTTACTTTAAATTACCAATAGAAAAAAATTAGTCGGTCGGTGTGTCACGTGTACCATGCCATTTCTTTCCATATATAATTGACGGTAGTGCAATGGTATGCTTCTATAATGTTTACATATATATATTTTAACTGTCTTCAAAAAAAAAATTAATACGTATCAAGGAAGGAGGACAAATATCGATTCTCAGCTCGAACTAGTGACGTTGGTGTTAAACTGGTTTACAACAAACAATAAATTCATTGTACTAGTGACTCATTCGATAAAAACTATATATTAATTCTTAGTTATTATTGATTTAATTTATATTTCTAAAATCTTATTTGATTAATATTTTGTTTTTTATTTTTTTATTTTTGAAATTTAAGTTTACGACAACTATTTTAGCATATATATTTTTATTCTTATTTGTATATTTACATCTTACCAATATTTTTAGAAATCAAATAAAAATTTAGAAAGAAAAAAAATTATCTTCCAAATACTTGATTTTGTTTTAGAAATTTAGTGGGCATTCATCTATTTTTTTTAAAAAAATGGATACGTCAAAAAGATAAAAATATGCGATAGGAAAATTTGAAGAAAACTAACTTAAATTTTTTTTTTTTTTTTTTTTTTTAAAAATTATTGAACGGTACTTTAATTTTTCAAAATCTTTTAGGTACTAGGTGCCTCAAGGCAATTGAATTTTATTTTTAACATAAATTACAAATTTTATTAGAATCTAGCAAGTGCTAGTGAGTGATAAGGATCCAAATACAAACCTAAGAACAAAAGTGTAATTTTAAATAAATTATTATTTGTATGTTATACGTACACAACAAATTAACTTGTAGAGATAACACATCAAGATACGAACGAGTATTTTGATTATTAAGAGAGAAAAAAAATTATATTATCAAATTTAAAAGATGGAAAAGACAAATATCAAGGTAATGTCTCAACACAATCTAAATAATGATTTTTTTTTTTTTTTGAAACCAATAATGATATCTATATTAATGACCTAATTTTATTTATAATTTTTTTTAAATTAAAAATATAATAGAATGTAGTTTAAATTAGACTTGTTAATTTTCTTTAGTGAATTAGACCTTACAGGGAAACATTGATATTTAAGCCAACATTTATCGAATGTAATAGTAAGATGACGGAGTAGCTTGCAACTTTTTATTTTCATTAAAAAAAAAAAAGATTTTCCATTTTCATTTTTTTAAGGTCTAATTAGAAATAAATCATATGATTGATTACGGTCTAACTAAGTCGAATTAAGCAATTAAATATAAAGCTTGTATTTATTTGGCTTCGTCACACGCTGACTGGACCGAAGCGTGGGACCCATCCAAATCTGCATCATCTCTTCCCAGCCGTTCCCTGTTTGCTAAGAGATATAAATTTAACGCACACGATTCGTTTTGCCGTCACTACATGCTTTCTCAAACAACGATCCAAATCTGGCTTCATTTCATCCGCCATTAACGGACCTCCATTTTTGCAGTCCTTCCATGGCGGTTTCATTTTCAAGGTGAAGGCCACAACGAGAACCAATCCATTACACTCCGGCATGGTGTGCAATAAAAGGAGACGAACTTCCACCACCACCACCGACGCCGGGATTTCTGATCCCTTCGACGGTTTACCGGACGATCTACTTGTTGTCATCCTCGGAAAGCTTAGCGTCGCCGCTTCTTCTCCTTCCGATCTCTTCAATGTTATGTCGACGTAAGAATCGATTAATTCGTGAATTGCTTAATTTCTCAGTCCATTGTAGTTTTTGTTTGATGTTTTGTTTGTGAATAATAGATGTAAGAGGTTCAATCGATTGGCTCTGCATCCGATTGTGCTGTCGAAAACTGGACCTAAAGCATTTGAAATCAGTACCAAAACCTGGTGCGATTCGGCTCATCGATTTCTCAAATCATGCGTTTCTGCCGGTAACGTTGAAGCGTGCTACACTCTCGGAATGGTCCGTACGATTGATGAACTTTCCTCGCTGCAATTTCAAAATCTGTGATTATTTCGAATCTGAAATCGGTTAGGTTTTTGTTTTCTGTTTTCAATTTCTGCTGCAGATCGAGTTTTATTGCTTGAAGAACAGAGGAATTGGAGCTTCGTTAATGGCGAAGGCCGCGATGAAATCTCATCCGTTGGCGCTTTACTCGCTCGCAATCGTACAATTCAACGGAAGCGGTAGTTCGAAGCGAGAAAAGAATCTCCGCGCCGGTGTTGCGTTGTGCGGACGCGCCGCCTATCTCGGCCACATCGACGCGCTTCGCGAGCTAGGCCACTGCCTTCAAGACGGTTACGGCGTCGCTCAAAACCCATCTCAGGGACGTCGTCTGTTAATCGAAGCCAACGCGCGTGAGATCGCGTGCGTATCAAACGCCTCCCTCCGCCGTCGTCTCCACTGCTCCGACGACGGCCCGTTCGCGGCGGATTCCGGCGGATCGGTTCTCGGTGATTTCGTCTTTAAGATTCCTGAACCGGAGGCTCATCCAGCGAACCGATTCTTAAGAGATTGGTTCGCATCGGGCCGTGGATCTATCGGTGAGGCACTGAGATTCTGCTCTAATGGCGGTTGCGGAAGGCCGGAGACTCGGCTTAATGAATTCCGGCGGTGCTCGGTTTGTGGAAATGTGAACTACTGTTCACGAGGTTGCCAAGCTCTGGACTGGAAATTGCGGCACAAGACGGAATGTGCGCCGTTCGATCGGTGGTTGATCGAGGACGATGACCTCGAAGGCGGCGACGACGGCGGCGACGGTGTAAACAGAATGGAGCCATTTGGAGACGGTGAGAATGTGGAATCTGAATGATATTTGCTGTTTGACATTAATTTATCTTTTTTTTTTAATTCTTTTATTTTATTTGTTACTCTATAGTCTTGTTTTTTAATATAAAAAAGATGGTTTAGCATATCTAGATTTGTTTTTTATAGATTTCAAAAATAAATAAATAAATATATATATATATAGTAATTTCTTTTTGAGATAAAATCAGATGGTAATCACAAATTCATGAGCTATTTGTCAATCACCACATATTTGACGGTTAAGTTAGATTTTGATTGACAAAAGGGAAATTTTAATTAAAATTGGGTCATTTGTTGTAATCAAATGGTAATTTCAAATTTATGAGCTCTTTTGTCATTTTTTAAAGAATTTGTTTTTGGAAAACTTGCTAGATTAGTAAAGTATAAAATAATTATAAATATTGTCACTTTTAAAAAATTAATAATTATAGTTATTGATATTAATAATGTTTAATATTGTATAACAAATATTTATAATATAATATTAATGACTATAGGGCATGGGAAAAAATCTAAGAAAAAAAAAAGCCCAGAATAGAGAAAATCGTGGGAGAGAAACATTCAAACGTGAGATTTGTTTATTTTGTTTTCTCTTTAAGTAGGAATAACTCTAGATATAAAAAATTTACACAAGGAAAAAAAAAATGGTGAACTATATTTAGTTAGCAAAAATAGGTATTTGACCTGTATCTTAAACCAATTTTCAAGTGGGTAAAAAAATCAAAGATAGATTACAAGTTTGTTCCTTCAACTTTTATTTCGTCTATTTGTTCACAGAAGTCTAATAGATCTTATCTATTTATTATTATTTATTTTTTTTTGAGAAAAGATCTTTTTTATTTTTAAATTGGGTAGGAGATCACATCTTTCATATATCTATTTTTATAATTTAAATTGTAATTGTGAAATATAACTGGAATACAACCAAACAAACAGAAAATACCACCAATTCCTTCAATGTATCTAGTAGAACTTTCAAGATTAAAGCTTGTGTATTTATTTTATGAATTTTTAAAAATATATATTTAACTGGTTTTTAAATATTTTTTAAATGTTCAATTGTGTCCAAACATGTTTAATTGACTAATATATTTAACTAATTAACCATCGACTCTAGGGGTGATTTGAGTTCATTGTTTAATTGATTTTGAGTTAAATGAATAACCAAATTGATATCTTCCATTTTTAATTACTGAGTCCCTACCGATATCTAATAAATTTTTTGGTTCAATTCGATTTTTCTTTTTAATTTCATTAAGATTTTTTTTTTCTTTTCCAACTTTTTGTCTCATTTAAAACAATATTTTTCATTAATAATAAAATATTTACCGTATTTTTGCTTCATATTTTACACCTACATTGATTATTCCATTGATCTCAATACTAATATATATTTATTTTTTTAATATTTAGACACTTGATTAGGTTTATCTTTCCTATAATGTGATTTATCTTTCCATAAGAAAGTTTGTGAATGATACTCAAATTTTAAAAAACAAAAATAACGTTTTTGAAGCTATTTATTTTTATTTCCAAATTTTTATTTGATTTCTATAAATATAGATAAGATGTAAATATTAAAATAATAAAAAAAATATATGATAAAATAATTGTCGTAAACTTAAATTTAAAAAACAAAAAAGATATGAAAATCGTTTGCGCTACGAAAGAAAGTATTTGTAAATATCAACCAGTTTTTGGCCCAACTAAAAAAGGGATTTGGACAAGTCCAATACACATACGCCTTTGAGTCAACATTTAGCAAAATTGATATAGTATAACTAGTAGCAAAATTGGTTACTTTCAAATTTTCGTAAAAATAAAAAATAATAATTGACCACCTGTCAACTTTTAAGGGCAAATCAAAAGGAGCATATGGTTTTTATTTTATATATGACCTATTTGGAATCTAACTCTTTCATAATTAAAAAAATATATCTAAAGATTAATCAATCAATATAAATGTGTGGATTTTAAATAATATTGAAATAAATTTGAATTCATGACCACTTCCTAATAAATTTATACGTTTGTGTATATGAACTTCCCTGCATCTGATATTTACACTTATAAAATATACTTTTCATTCAAAATGTCATCATAAAAGAGAACTTCAATGATAGGTTTATAAATGATGGTGTAATTTCTCCGAGAACTTCTACCCAGTAAAATGTTCCTTATACGACACTACAATCGCTCATTTGTTAAGGCTAACAAACCCTAACCAAAGTTAAAGAACTAACCAAATTAAATATATGTGATTCATATTGCATAATTTTATAGCAAATGAGCTCTGTGATTTTGTTCTAAATTTTTTTAAGATACAATGTTTATCAATTCAATCTGGCTATAGCTTAAACGTCTATTCTATGATTAATAATCTAAAGAACGTTAGAATAGACAATTTTAATAATGAAACATAATTGTGTCAGAAAAATAAAACATAATTATCGAATGGTGAGTGACGCAATGGTTTCATTGTTTGGTTGTATATCAGTTCAATACCAGCGTCACAGGTTGGAGCCCGACAATCGGTATTTGTCCCCCTCCCCAATATTACTCAAAAAAAAAAAACATAATTATAGATCACACATTTAAAATGCGCTAACAAAGGCAATTTTAAAAAGTTAGATGAAGAGAAAAATTGACATTTTTGGCGAGACAGAGTGTATAGATAGGAAAGGACAAGAAAAGTGGTTTTGTTTTTTTCTTTAAAGCAAGAAAAATGGTTTAGTTAGTACAATTGTAACTAAGTTTTGAACATATATTTTAGAGTTGTCTTCTCTTGACACTAGATTTTAATTTATTGATTTGTCAAATATTTAGCATACGGTGAAGAGATGATCCTTTTGAGAGAGCCTTTATCGGGCCTATGGATTTAGACCATTCTAAATTCCACATTGTCTAGTTGAAAGTTTTTGAGTTTTCCGGTCTTCAGTCTATAATTGTTAATCTCACAGTATTTTGTAAATGAGGGATAAGTTTATAGAGTTCTCGTGAGTTTGTATATTTGGGCTTCATGGGCCTTTGAACCCTAACTCTTGAGTCTTATAATTTTTGGACATGACCACCGAGTTGGAGTCTCATGGATCTTTAGGTCTTATCATTGAGCTTGTAGTTCATGAATCTTTCGGTCTAGTACATGAATTTAAGTCTAAATTAATATTGACCTAAATTCCAAACTAGCCAACTTTTAATCCAATTAATTTTGTAACTATTGTGAATTGACCCTAATTATAACTATTGACGCTGGTGTTGAGCTAAATTACAATTAAACACTGAAACCATTGTGCCACTAACCCATTTGGTAATTGATTGTTATATTCATGGATGAAGATTAAGGTGTTTGGATTTATATTGTTGCTTTCTTTTGACAACATTTGAGTGGGGAGAATTTAACACTATAATTTAAAATATTCGTTACATCTTGTATTTTCAGTTTTAAATATTTAACCGCACAATGTATAACTTTTACAAATATGATTACTTACAAAATAAAATAATTAAAAAAAATAACAAATAGAATTATTGGTATGAATATGTAATGTCACATTTTTTTTTTATAATGTTGTTATTTATGAATATTTATAATACAATAATATTTACATTATTTATTTTTATTTTTTTGAGAATGATTTATATTAATATTAATAAATATTTATAATACAATATTAAATTGTATAAATGATTATAAATGTAAATATTTTAGAAATTGCTTACATTTATAATTAATTTGTGAGAAGAGTTCATCCAATCCAATTTTTCTTACATCTATTAAGATTTAAATTTGGTCATCAAATTATTGTTAACTTGTATCATATTGCCCCCTCTCCTTTTCAAAAAAAAAAAATCATATTGCCTCTCTCTGTAAAATAGGTATATATTGTCCCATCTTTTGTACTAAAGTTATTGTAAACTAATTAATTTTTATGGGAGAAAACTATACATCAATTATAAAGTCTAATTCTGAGATTTATTAAAATATAAAACGTATTGGTTAAATTAAAATATTTAAAAATATAAGAATTTAAATAGAACGAAATCTAAATATAAACGTCTTGACTTATTCTTTTTTTTTTTTGAAGTAACGTCTTGACTTATTCAATAATAATTATAATTCTAAAAAAAACTTGTAAGTGGAAAACAACAAACAATTAAATTCAAAATATTTTCCATTTTTATAATTGGAAATTTGAGAAATGGAAACACTGTGTGCGTTTGGTCTGCCTTGTGCTTCGCCAAATTGTTTGACTTTAAACATTTGTTTGAAATGATTTTGGATCTGCAAATTTTTATGTGGAATTAATTAGAAATATATCCAACTTGCCACCTTGTTGTTTTTTAGGGTTAACACGTTTAAAATACTCTGGATTTAATTATGGGATTAGTTTTTATTTATTTATTTATATTTGTATCCTTGTAAAATCGAGTTTTGTTTTAGCTTTAATGTTCGCCATTCCAAGGGAGGCAATTCCAAACTTTTGTAAGTAATCTAAACATTGTAAGCTATTCCTAAGCTAAGAAGCCTTTTCTTAAAAGACTCTTTAAATACTACTTAAGTATCGCATGCCCTTTGGCTCGCAACACATCGGTGTGCTTCGTTCTTACATCTCGTTTTCAGTAATACAAATATTATCGTTGATTCCAGAGAACCATTTTAATAAACATATGTGACATTATTGTAAATTAATCTAAGAGTATTTCTTCTTTTTTTTGTTATACATCAATATTAAGGGAAGGAAGATTCAAACTTCTAATCTCATGCCGGTAAAGTTCTATGAGAATAATTTGTAAAAATTGATCATATATACATAATTCTCTACATGAAACATTTGACTGCTTTCGAGCACTAAAGGTCTTTTAAATATTCAAAAAAAAAAATCAAGTTTTAAGATTAAAAATGAAGGTTTTTAAAGTTTAGGGAAACTAAAAATTTAAAGTATTTTGCCAATTTAAACTAGCTTTTATGATAGTAAATTGACTAGGAAAAATCATTAGTTGAGATGCAACAACTTTATACATTTAGAGTGTTGACAGAAAAACATAAAAATGGAATAGAGAACTGTTCTTTTTCATCGATTAAGTTCAATAATTGCAGGGTGAAAATTAGGTAATCAACCTTTTGAACTATAATTGGTATTTTTCATCATGAAGGTATGCTGATTTTGATTATTTTTAGTAACTATTATTTTCTTTCTTCTTTCTTTTTGAGAAAAAAAAATATTATTTTCATTTTTGTGGAATAATCGAGGAGCATTTCTCACGATCAGTTAACAAAAAAAAAACACTATATAGTTGACTTAGTTGTATATCAAAGCCCAATGTAAATAATATAGAGGAATTGATTCAAATTATAGGTTGAATGTAATATTGCAAGTTCATTTGAATTTGAAAGCATAATAAAAGTTAGAAAGTTTTCAAACTATATCAAAAAAAAAAAAGTTTCAAACAAACAAAATAATAGTAAAAAATTATTTTGTAAATATAATTAAATGCATCATAAACTAGCTCATATAAATGTTGAAGATACTGATCATCTTGTGAAAATTGTTATATCTTGGAAAGATGACAATTTTTCGACATCTTTATAAAAAATATGAGTTACTTTCCAGACATGGAATATCATATAATAAAAGAAAATATTTTTTTAAAAAAAAAGTTAAAGAACGAGCAAGAATAATATGATTAAGTAAGATAAAATGAAAAAAAAATGAAAATGAAAAAAAAAATGTTGAAATAATCGAATATAATCAACCACCATGGATAATATAATGGTAAAAAAAAGTTAAAAAAAAACTAAAAAACTATGTTAAAATGAATAATATTCTCACATTATCGAGTATCAAATAATAACTAGTTAGTAACACATTTGAATCTAAAATGCTATTGAATTAAAAAAAATACAATTTCAATCCATTATTGTCACATGTTTATGAATTAATTTCATGTAAATTTAAGATTTCAAGTGAGTGTAAGCTGCAAATAGATATTAAAAAAAATATAATTTTTTTAGTATAAGTTAGAGAAGGATGAATTCTACAAAAAAGAGTACTACTATTTTAAAATAAATGAGAGTCAAATATCGATTTTTTAGATTGAATCTATGACCATGATATTAAAATCGATTAGAAAAAAAAAAGAAGGTCATAATCAAAACTAGTTCATGATTTGAAATATTGTATAGAAAATAATGGTATTGAAGAAGTTAAGAGAATAGTATTAATTGTAAAATCCAAGGCATAAAGTGCGGGGAATGAGTATTCATGAATGCCCAAAACCAAACGCGAATGGCACACGGCACGGCGCACGCACTCTCAAACCGCGGCTGTTGGTTCGTTTGGTCCCACTTCATTTCCAAATCTAACCTAATATTAATTATGTTATGTACAAAATTCCAGTTTTGTACCCATTTTACTCGGTCCACTCATTTTTAAATTATTTTTTGTGATTTTATTAAATTCCAACTCTAAAATTAGAAAAACCTTTGTTTATGGATTTCTTTTTTGGGTTGGGTACTTCAAGTAGTTGTAACGGTAAGCCTTATTTTGATTTCAAATATATATATATAGGTTGAATTACTCATTTTCAATAATAAAAAAAAAAATTACTATTTGATTTTTTAAATTTAAATTTATTTTAATTAAAATTTCCTATATTCCATCTTTCCTATTATGTGCTCATCTTTACTTAAAATGTTTTTGAATATTAACCAAATTTCAAAAACAAAAATAAATTTTTTGGAAACTATTTTTTTTTTCAAATTTTGATTTGGTTTCTAAAACTATAGGTAAGTTATAAATTTTTATATAGGAAAAACATATGAAAAGTATTATTTTAGATTTAAATTTCTAAAATAAAAAATAAAATCGTTATCAAATGGGATAGTAATTTCTATAACTAAAAAAATGTTATAATTGATTATTTGGGGACTTGAAATTGATATTTTTGACATACTCAAGTTATTAGTATTTCAATATAAAGGGAAAAAAATGTTATAATTGACAATTTCTTGATAGACGCAGTTTATAAAAAGAAAAAAAAAGAACCAAATTCTATAAATTAAATTCTAGTGATTATTATATTTATATTGATAAAGTTCTGCTTTCTTTCTCTCTCTCTCTCCCTTCAAATTACTACATAGATAAAATTTGAATTTAGTAAAATATAACTTAGAGTTGTAATTGATATGTATCCGATCTTAGTTGTAGGTTTGAATGATTTAACTCTAAATATCTTTGAAATAAAATAAATGAAATTTAAAATATATATTAGAACAAATATTATTGTTTGTGTGAAAATTTGGTCAATACAATTCACTTGCAAATGTGTATTTTTTGGTGAGGGGTGACATGCAAGACACCAAATATCAAATACCAGTGAAGTGTTGTTCACACAAGGCACAAGCTCATGTTTTAGTTAGTTTTTTAGAACTTGCAAATGTGTCTTTGTATGGGAGTAAACTTACTTCATTTTTTTTTTCAGTACATAGTGAGGGAGGGAGAACAATACCGATTCTCGGGCTCGAACCTGTGACGCTGGTGTTGAAATTGAGGCTTGTATTGGAATGGAATGATATAGTTCTTTGTTATGTTTTTTTCAAAAAAAAAAAAAAAAAAAAAAAAAAAAAAAAGATTGAGGTGATTCGATCTAATCCCATTGTAAAGTCAAGTATTAAGAATTTGGATCATTCTCTTATTTCGTCGAGAGCTCTAATCATTTTTGCATTTAAGTTCGTTTTTATTTGTTTTGACCAATTTTTAGTTCTTTCTATACTTAACTTTGATTTTTCTTTTTCTTTTATAATTTGTACTTGCTTTATGGTAAGCTTTTAACCATAACAATTTATTTCTTTTTCTTCATTTATATAACCTTGTAAATTCTAAATCAATTTATATTGTAAAAGTTTCCTCCCAATTTTGTAGATACTCAGTCAAATGCAGCCATAAAATTACACTAATGTAAAAGAACTCATCCAATTTCGATGTGATAGGTTCCTTAAAAAAAATCGTTTTCTTTATAGTAAGTAGGGATGATTTCGGTTCGGTTTTTGTCGGTTTTGTACCAAACCGACAACCGAACCAATATATTCAGTTTTCAAAAAATGGATCCGATCTAATGTCTAATAAAGTATATAACCATTAGTTCGGTTTTTCAATGTCCAAAAATGGATCTGATCCGATTCAATGTTCAATTTTTTTAATATATCAAAAACAATATTTCTCATATAAAAACAACATTCTCATAAACAACTATTTTTTTAAAGGTTACAAGTATTTTTTAACTTATTTAAAATTATTTAAAGATATTTTTACTTGAAATATGAGTGAATTAAAGAAATATTAATAGAAATAAGATGACTTTATATGAATTATTGACAATATATATATATATATTTCGGTTTGGATCGGTTTTTTAAAACGAAAATCGGAATCGATCCAATATTTTCGATTTTTTCAAATTACAAACCGATATGTCCAATTTTGAGCTTAAAAACCGATCCGATCCATTGGATTGGATTGGTTCAGTTCGATTCGGTTCGGTTCGGTTTTTCGTTGCACCTTTAATAGTAGGGTATAATAAAAGATAGAAAGATGAGAAATATGAAAATGAATTATTATTATTATTTTTTAAATTGAAATTTGAAAATCAATGATTGAAACAGATATTTCTATCACATTCTTCGATGTCTGATAAATTTCCAGCTATATTTTGTTTTTCTCAAATTCTAAAATTTTCAAAAACAATGTTTTTACAGCACTTGTCGGCTGTACATCGTTATTACCTTTTTTTTTCCCCTTTTTAGAAAAAAATACTTGATTTTTTCCCATTCATTGTTAAAAGAATAAATTTCAACAGAAGTATTTTATTAATGATTCACAAATTTTTTTTTAGAAGGGATTCACAAAATTTATTTGTTATTCAACATTTTTTAAAAAAATACAAAATTGGGTTGGTAGATTTTAAGGTTTACTTTTCTTTTTTTTTTTAATTGTTTCAAATGTGGACATAATTTACCAACTATAGCAATAAAGAAGGTCAAAGAAGATTCAATCAAAGTTTTGCATGATATATTCTCAAAAAAAAAGAAAGTTTTTCATGATGTAGTTAACTTTAAAAAAGAAAAAAACATGGATTTCAAAAAAAGATACATGACTTTCTAATATTTTAGTCTGATTTTGAAAAGTAGGCACATGAACATTTATTTGTGATGTCTTTTTCTCCATCAATTTATTTGGTAAAACTAGGTAGTTCCAATATTATTTTAACCAGATGAGATATGAAGTATAAATCCACTAATACAATTTTAGTATTGATCATTGAATTTGATTGTATCAATAAAAACAAAAAATTGTGTGATATATTGTTGGAATTATGAATTTATTTGATTCCAAACACTTTTCAACATTTTCTTAAAGCATTACAAATATATAATTGAAGTTTTTTCTTTATTTTTCAAAATAAAATTCCAATGACTTTTTTAAAAATAAGTTTCTATTGACTAACTTATTTTTTTCCTAAGTTTTTTTTAAAAATGAAACTATTTTGAATTTTTGGTTCTAACTATTTTGAGAACTATCATAATGTATCTCCATTTGTTTATATATAAATTAAACAATATTTAGAGATGGAATTTAAATTCATGGTCATAAATTTTACATCATGATAGTACAATTTTTGTTGAAAATTTAACAGCATTTTCTTAGCTCACAGTACTGAAATGTTAGCCTAAACAAAGTGAAAATTCATATTAAACCAATAGTTAGAAATTGGACACAATTTTAAATAACACTAATAAATATTTTTTTAAAAAGAAATGTCATTTCACAGTTTGAACTTTTAATTCTATACAATAAAGAAAAACTAAAAAAAAAAAACGTTATTACGGGGTCATAAAATTTACAAATCAGGTGTTACATGACACAAAATCCACAACAAAGCATACAAAAATGTAGAATATAGAAAAATTTACTGTTCAAAATTAAGGATTATATTAGATATAAAATAAAATAAAAATTCAAAGTTATTGGTCCACATTATAATATATTCTAAGATGGGTCAAAATCGGGCGGCGTGGGACACCAAAACCAACAAAAATGTCAGGACCGGTCTGAACTAGTGGGGTCCGAAAACCGATTATACCGGACCGAACCGCACCCCTGCCAACGAACCGCCCTCAAAATTCCAATTTTGGAAGTCTTGTGTACGGCAATCAAACTTATACTGCAATTAAAAAAAAGAACAAAAACTTATATTGCAATTTTAATCAATAAATTACACATATATATTTAAATTTCTCGAATTAAAATATAATTTATGGGTTGTTATTTCAGTCGTCGGGCAAACAAGCCGGCTACTGTGGTCTGGAGAATTTAAGAGCGAGTGGGACCCACGAGCACAGACATTTGTTATTTATTTTTATTAAAATAAAAGTGAGAAATAAGAAGATTAATATATATATATATATATATAATGGATTTAGCCTTTTATATTTCCAATGTATTATTTTGTGTAACATTTCTCTCATATATTCTTCTGTCATCATTCATTTGGGGGTACCTCTTTTTTCATTTCCGAGGCCTTGAATCTTGTTTGGGGAACCCTACAGAGAGAGCTTAATTGACGGAGAAATGGCTACGCCGACCACCAGATTTGGCGGCGGCGATGGTGGAGGCAACGGCGGTGGTGGCGAGGACCGAGTTATGGCTACGGCTCAACAGATACTCAATAGTCTCAACGCTCCGAAGGAGGTTCGAGACGACATGCTTCTGATCTTCTCCAGTTTCGACAATCGTCTCTCGAATATCACCAGTTTGGTCAATAGCCGAGATTCGAAGAAGACGGAGGAGGAGGATCGATTTGAAGCTGCCGAGAAGGTGATTCTTCGTTGGGATTCTGGCCATGGAGTTTCTAGGAACTCCATTAATTGGGAGGACTCGCCGGATGAGGCGGCTGAGTACTTATCGGCGGTCGATGATATCATTCAGTTGATCGACGACTTTTCGATTCGTTCCGATTCCGCTGAGATCGTCGAGCGCGCTGAAAACGCGATCCAGATCGCTATGTCTAGGCTCGAGGACGAGTTTCGTCATATGTTGATTCGGAGCACCGTTCCTCTCGACGCCGAGCATCTCCACGGCTCAATCCGTAGGGTTTCCCTCTCTTTTGCTTCACACGACAGCGAAAATTCGGATGAATTCGAGTCGTTTGCCGATGACCGTGGTTCTGGAATTTTCCATGAGCGTGGGGTCAGTTTGGGCGATGATTTGCGGGTGGATTTGATTCGTCCTGATGCTGTTGTTGATCTGAAAGAGATTGTTGACCGGATGATTCGATCCGGATATGAAAAAGAGTGTGTGAATGTGTATACTAGTGTTCGACGCGATGCGTTAGACGAGTGCTTGGTGGTTCTGGGAGTTGAGAAGCTAAGTATTGAGGATGTTCAGAAAATTGACTGGAAAATTTTGGATGAGAAGATGAAGAAATGGATTCAAGCAGTTAAGGTCAGCGGCCGAGTTCTATTGACGGGCGAGAAGCGATTGTGTGACTATTTCTTTAGCGGGTCTGATGACTCGGAGGAAGTTTGTTTCAATGAGATCGCAAAAGGGTGCATCAGGCAATTGCTGAATTTTGCAGAGGCCATTGCTATAGGGGAAAGGTCAGTGGAGAAGCTTTTTCGTATTCTTGATATGTATGAAGCTCTGGCATATGTTTTGCCAGACTTGCAGGCTATGGTAAGTGATGAATTTGTGATCGAGGAGGCGAAAGGAGTGCTTTCGAGGCTGGGAGAGGCAGCTAAAGGTACATTTGTTGAATTTGAGAATGCAGTTCGGAATGAGACTTCTAAGAAAACGATGTTAAATGCCGAGATTCACCCGCTCACTCGTTATGTTATGAATTACTTACGATTGCTTGTGGTTTATAGTAAAACTCTGGATGAACTTTTAGAAGGTGATGATGAGGATTTTCATCATCTAGGGGGTGATAGTGCTGACAATTTGGAGTTAGAAACTATGTCTCCTTTAGCTCGTCGACTGTTCTCATTGATAGCATCGCTGGAGATCAATCTTGACAGGAAATCCAAACTTTATGGGGATGATGCAATACAGTATATATTTCTCATGAATAATATACAATACATTGTGCAGAAAGCAAAAGATTCTGAGCTTGGAAAGCTCTTGGGTGACCGTTGGGTACGTAAGCGTCGAGGCCAGGTTCGCATATACGCAACAAGCTATCTCAGGGCTTCTTGGGGCCAATTATTATCTTTCTTGAAGGAAGAAGGGACAGGTGGGAGCTCCAGTAGTGCCCTGAAACTAGCTTCTGTAAAGGAAAAATTCAAAAATTTTAATGCTGGCTTTGAGGAACTCTATAGGATTCAGACAGGTTGGAAGGTTGCAGATCCGCAACTACGAGAAGAGCTTCGAATTTCAATATCAGCAAAGGCGTTGCCTGCGTATCGTGCTTTCTTTGGAAGGCATGGAAGTCAGTTAGAGAATACAAGACATGCTGGGAGGTATTTGAAGTACTCATCGGACGACTTGGAGAGCTATTTAGTGGATTTGTTCGAAGGATCATCTTGTGTTATACACCATTTACGAAGAAAAAGTAGTTCATAGCGACACTGAACCGATTCTGCTTAAAGGTATGACCCATTGAAGAGGTTGACCTGTTGAATGTAGTTTCCTGATATTTTCTGTTGTTCATGGTGTTTATACAATAGGGTCAGAAAGACTTATGTACATGTATTATAGGCTATAATTTATGTATTTCTGTATTGCCATGGTTCGTGCATTTGTTACCTGGAATCTTTTATAATGTCAAATACATTTTTGGATCTTACCTTGTGTACATGAAACTGTTAATTAATAATCATGGTTCACTCTGTCATTTGTAAATTGTATACTAGATATCTGGTGGACTGCCAAATCAATAAACTGTTATCAAATAATCTTTAAGATCAAAACCAGACTATCACATCATCAGATATTCAGTAGTATGCTTCTAAATCTTTGATCTCTCTTGTAGGTTATAGCAGCAGCAGTTAACTATGATCTGCCTGGTTGAATTTTATGTGCTTTGATTATTTATTAATTTTTTTTTTAAGTGTTTCTATGACTACTAACTCCGAGGGTGCATAGTTATATCTATTCTGGTCTTTTAGTATTTCAGAAAAGAGTTTTTGCTGAAATCATAAAGAGGTTAGGTTATGAATTCAATCTATATTGATCACCTATCTAGAAATTAATTTTTTATGAGTTACTTTGACAAATAAATGTAATCGGTAAGAATAGTTGAGGTGCATATAATCTGAGCTCTGCACTAATGGATTAAAGAAAAGTTATTGCTAATGTAGTATCTGGTTTAAGGTGTTGGAAATCATGCATGATCATGCGTTATGATCTTTTAGATACATGAACCTTCAATATTAGACAATGTCGACAATGTCATTGATTCTGGTAATTTTCTTTTTCTATATTTTTTCAGTGGTTAGTTGCTAGGATAGCAGTTTTTCATTTGGTTTACTTAATTTAGCTCTGTAAAGTACTGATATTGTGGGGACTGAAACTTTTAGTTGATCATACTATTTTTCTCTGTTGGTTGGCAGCTATGGTTTTGAGAGGTTTGGATGGGAAACAATCAATTTTGAAGGGCTTGTTGGTGGCAATTTTTAGTCATTTATGGCCTTTGCTTGCTTTATTTTTGCCTTCTAGGGCTCTTATTCCCTAGTTGAGGGAAACATCTTATTGAGCAACTTATCTAAACGTGGAGGTACAATATCATTCCTATTTTCATGGAAACGGCAATGATGCGAACCGTCGAGAACAATGTCTTTTCATTGGCAACTGATATCTATCCAAGGAATTAATTTATCTTAAGTTTCCTTGTCCATAGTAGGATCAAGCGATTGTCTCGTTCAGAGTGCACACAAGTTTGGATCAAACACTCGCATATGCAAAAGATACGATGTTCATCGGGATGTTCTAAGAATGTAAACTAGCTTTTTGTGAGTGGAGCTCTTGTTTTTTCATTCAATATGAGGGAATTATGTTGTCTTGTACTTGGTATGAAGACCCTGTATGTGCTTTGGCTTTGTCTTGCAAGACACCTTAAATTGCCATCAACCAATTGGGGGGTCCTGTGTGGTACAATTTAGAAGAAAGCTCCATTTATCCATTATTCGATCCCCCAAAATTGTATCACACCACATGTGAAGGCCAATCTCCTTGATTTATAGTTCTGGATAATGGCTTTATTTGATGAGCCTTCTTTTGATCTTGTTTAAAAGAATTAAGGAGTTATTAGAAACGGCCTTTTACAACTCTTTTTTAAATAATTACATCTAAATAAATTATTTTAATCATTCAAAATAATCACTCATTTTTTATCACAGAAAAAGTACTCATTTCTAATCAATCAAAATAATAATTCATTTATAACCATAAATTTCTTATCATTCATGTCTGATCATTAATTTATAACAATTTATTTTTAATCCTTAAAAAGTAATCATTTATTTCTAATTACATTTAAATGAGTTATTGTCTGTGACTTATATACAAAACTAGGGGTGTACAAAAAAATTAGTAACCCGAGCTACCCGGACTACCCAACCCAAACCGTAAGGGTTGGGTTGGGTTATGTTTTTTAAAATTTGGGTTGGGTTAGATTTTTAGTAAATCCGGATTTTTGGGTCGGTTCACGGGTTCACGGGTTTTGAGTTGGGTTCAACCCGGAACCCGAATATAGATATATATTTCTTAACATATCTTTGTAGTGTAAAGTCGTTGATAGCCTAGTGGTTGTACATCTTTTCTTATTTTATGTTTTCTTTTTCTTTTTTTGCTTTTTTTTCCTTATATGAGCAAGTAAACTTCAATCTTTTTCAAACCTTTTTTCCCTCAAGAATTTATCCAATCTTTTTATCTCTTATTAGGTTAAATACAATATTTTTTAAAATTTGAAATTAAGTCTTTTATTTTTTAAAAAAATCTCATACTCTTTACAAAATTAGCTTTATATTTAGTCAAATTTTATAGCGGTATTTGACTTCCAAATATTGAAATAATTAGTGTTTTCGTCGAATTTGTAATCTCGCATTAACTTTTAATCCTTTTGAACCAATGAACCCAACCCAACCCAACCCGAAAATATAGGGTTGGGTTGAAACTCTAATTGGGTTGGGTTAAAAAGTTGATCAACCCAAATTTTTGGGTTGGTCCAAAAATTACTCTTAACCTTACCCAACCCAACACATGTACACCCCTATACAAAACCATCATCCAAACAAGCAATTACTGAAACTTAAATGTCTAAACACTAAAAATAACCACTCCGAACCTGTGACCATGTGTTGAATTGAGAATTTCTACGAAACAATAAAATCATTAGGCGACCGAACATGTGACCATGTTGTCAAATAATACAATTTTCAATTATTCTCGAATGATTAATTTATATTTTTCAATAACTTCTTTACTAAAAAAAATTGATACACGTCAATTCATTCCTGCTAATAAAATTAGAAGTCCAAGTAAGTATGCCATATAAAATATAAAGCTTAAATAGTGTTAAGAGTGAGCTTTATAAAGATTGCAATACAAGAAATCGCAGAAAAATGTGGAACAATGGCGAACAAATTCAAGAAAGAGAAGAAGAGCCTAAGCCGCCCGATCCAAACCCTAGCGACCCAATCGACGAGTCTGAAGAATGGGAGACCATGGCGCGGGCTTGGCTTTCCTTCTTCCCCGAAGCCAAGGCTGGGTCCATCCAAGAGGTCGAAGCTTGGATCGACTCCAACCGTGCCTCTTTACCGGCGAATCTCAAGTCTATGTCCCGCTCCGATCTTTGCCGCAGGCTCGTTTCTATTCAGAGTTTAATCAGATTTTCCGCTCAGGTTCCGATCATTCTCTGCTCTTTCTCTTGCATTTGTTCTGAAAATTGCTGTTGTGGTTCTTTGTAATTCGTTGTACTGTATTCAGGATTTAGGGTTTTAGCTTGATACGTGATTAGTTTTCTAAGATTTTCTTGTTTCTTGATGTGTGTGTAAACGTTGGAGGTGTTTGGATGAAGTTATTTTGAGTAGTTAGAAATAGAGAGTCGAGATCAAATATTCGTTTGGATGTGGTTTTTATGTGGAAGAGTTTGGACGTGGATTTAAAGTGAATAGATAAAAAAAGAATGTTTAGAAATGAGGTTGAAATGTATTTCCTTCCAATCGAATTATGTTTGTTATGAACAATGGATGAAAACTATGGCTCCAAATGTATTTCCTTTGTGTTTGTTATGAACAATGTATGAAAACTAAACTAAATACAAAATTGTAGTCTATGACAGGGAAAGGAATATTCAGGGTGATCATGAAAACTATGTATGAACAATAGTTTTCTATATTCTTTGTGTTTGTTATGAACAATGTATGAAAACTAATTCTATTCAGTGATAGGAAAAGGAAGAGCTTCAGGGTGATCAAGACGAACGGGGCAATCTTCCTCGCGGTCAATTTCAACGCACTGATCTGTGGTTACCGGTCTATTCTTGGTTAGAAACCCTACAACAAGATGAGGTTGTTAAGTCAAAGGAAATATCTGATTGGTTTACTGAAAATCCATCCATAAGAGATCAGTTATGCTCAACACATTCTCGCTACCATTTAATGAACTACATCAAGAAGTGTCACTTGAAGATACTGAAAACAGAGGAAAATAAAAAGGTACCCAAATGAGTTTCATCTGTCATATGAACTGTTGAGGCATCACTGTCTGAATTCCATGTCCCCTTAGTAGAAAATTATACTGATGATTTTTTCATGTCCTGTGTTCTTTAGTTCTACATACGTCATTGACTTACTTTGTTTGCCGCTGTGATTTTCCTGGATTATAATGAAGAGATATCATATATGAACTGATATCTAAGATCCCGTTTGATAACCATTTTGTTTTTAGCTTTTGGTTTCTGAAATTTAAATCTACAACTACTTTAACATATTTTTTTCTTATTTGAATTCTTACATTTTAATAAACAATTTGGAAACAAAAAAAAAAGTAGTTTCCCAAGGCTTGTTTTTGAAATTTGGTTAGCATTTACGTACTTTCTTTAAGAAAATATGGATACATTGTAAGAAAGAATATACATACGGTAGGAAATTTGATTAAGAATAAGCTTAAATTTTAAAAACCAAAAACAAAAAATCAAAGTTGGCCTAAATATTATAGGATCATGCAGTATATCCGATATAAGAGAAACTCTAGATATTAAAAAAAAGGAATATCATGTATAAACCGATCAATTTGAGTATTGTGGTAATTTCATTGTTCTCGGTCAGGATTCTCAGCTGCCTGAAAGATCTCCTCTCAAAGTTCACAAGGATGTTTTGATGAAACCAGCATTGCCTCCACGTAAATTTTTCCTGCTTGCAATACTTTTCTTAAATCCTAATTTGGGTTAAAATACTCTAAGCTATATATTCAGACCAGTTTATGAAGACTTAATATTTCTTTTGCTATTGCAGGCGATTCATTTAGTGATCTACTCAAAGACAGTGACGTATATTTGGAAAAACGAAAGGAAGAATTTCGAAAATATGAAATGTAAGTTAACAATTAGACTTTTTTGCTTTTTTTTTTCGTTAAATTACACATTTCTATAAAAGAAAATGAGGTGATTTGATTATAAATTTTGTTGAATCTTTTCAGTTTAGTGGAGTTGGAGAAGTTGCTTGCCCCCATCTTTTCTAAGTCCCAAGGACTCAAATAGTTGGAGAAAATTTAGGGACTTGCATCATTTTTGGGTATGGGATATGAGGCCAAATTTTAAGGCATTGCCAGGTTTTCTTACCTTTTTCACTAATAATGAATCTTTGTGGCTTTCCCAAACGGGTAGTAGAGTAGAAATTTGTGGCTTTCACTTATGAACATAGAAATATATTAGAAATTTGATTCATTCCTCATAAAGTATATGTTGATATTCATGTTCACGTACAGGCATACCATCAATTTTAGATGACTACCTTAAATTACGGAATTTGGGGTAAAAAAAAATTACTCGTGGTGATTGTAACAATAAGAGTTTCCAAAAATCTGAAGTTCATAATCATAATCTTCAATTTTATTTTTTTTAGATAAAGGCAATTTCATGTACGAATTCGATTTTAATTTAAATTCAACTAAAGATTTGAACTCAACATAATACTACTACTACGGGATCAAAAATAATTTTTTTAATGGTCAACTATTACTTTCATATTTAAATTTTATATAGTTAATCATGCTAAGAAGTCTCATCAATGTATAATCTACAACTCTCATCATTCATCAATGAATAATCTACAACAGGGTGCCACTAAATCTTATGTTTATTTGTATAATCTAAAAGTCAGCGACGTCATAGTTGAGCTGCTTTCATTCATCATGTGTCAGTTTTCCAATTCTTTTGTGCACTCAACTCACTCACTAAGTCACTACCAATCTATCTATTCATAGTTGGATGGGTTTTCATCACACCACTTCTTCAAATAATAAAGAAATTTCACCAGCAAAGCAATACCAAAAAGGAATTAGACTTCATCATATAGCAAGCAAACAAAGTTTAGACAAATCAAGTTTTAAAAACTAAAAACAAGAAACATGAATATAGAATCTAACAAAAACAGATAACAAAAGGTATTCATTCATCCATTCGCAGACTTGGCCTAGTCTTTGCAATACTCTGTTCTTGGGATTTGACAAAAAGCTTAATCTCTGCAACAATTAACAACCACTAGTTAAAAAAGAGACGGATTCAAAATGTGGTGAAATAGGTATTCATAGCTTTAACTTGATGGCCCGATTCCAAAAGTTAAAATTCAAGTTCTTTAGTCTACTAACTGTGGGACAATGTAAAACATGGTACTTACAGATCTTGTTGAAGGCGACGATATCACAGCTCTGAACATACTCGCTTATGGGTTCAACTGTGAGTTGCTCCTCAATGAGAGAATCAACAGACACAAGATCATCAACAATTGTGAGCATTACCTGCAGTTTCTTGATACCATATCCAACCGGTACGAGTTTGGCTGAAATTGGAAATAACAAGAATCAAAACAGGTCCAAGAAAAAAAATATATATATTAACTACATTACATAATACTCGTGATCGACTACATTGACAAAATATAAACGTTTACACAACAATAAAAGGAGCCTGAATGAATTATATTATATGTACATTCTTCTTCTTGATAGACAGTAAACTACGGAAAAATACTGATAGGAATCAACTGATCAAACAGATTCAAATGCAGTGAAAGAAAAGAGAGATTATCGTAAAACTTATGTCACAATAACCAAAAAAAGAGTGCTATTCCTTTCAACGTCAATGTAATGCAGCAAATTCATGCCAAAAACTGATAAGAAGAATATATATACAAAAACATACATGCTCCCCAAAGCAAGCCTTCCATCTGAACACTTCTGACAGCCTCTTCAAGTTTCTTCATGTCAGTTTCGTCATCCCAAGGCTTGATATCCATCAGAACTGATGATTTGCCACCTGAAAACAAAGACGCAAGAGTACACACCACACAATATTAAATCAGTGTCCAATACCTACAAAAAAAACATTAAAATCAGTGGCATTAGAAAATTTTCTGATCTTTAAGAAGAAGAAAAACCCACTCTCTTTCTTCTTAGTAGAAGCCTTGATGGAAGCTGCACGCTCCTCAGCAGCCTTCTTTTCCTCTTCGGTCTCTTCGCCAAACAGATCAATATCATCGTCATCATCTTCATCGGCCGCACTAGCCTGATTAATGTTTCAATGTAAATCTTAAATTAAAAAAGTAGGTCAAGTACAAAATTATGGCATGTAACGTATAAGCAAACCTATGGAAATACCCCTTTATTATAGAAAATTAGACCTTATGCAACTTTATTGCAGTGAAAAAAAAAACTATGCTATGGACCTCCCCTTTTGAGGGGATTATCTTGACGAAAGGGTCCATTCTTTTAGAAATAATGATACAATTATATAGGAACAGAAATTCTATACTCGATAAGAACCAACAAGAAATGGTGGATGATCATATTTTATGCGAGTTAAAGTATACATAATTGTTCATGATTCAAAAGACCTATTCAGAATCACACATAAGTAAAATAACATTGGTAATGTTTTCACCTTCGCATCTGCAGCAGGTGGGGTTGTTGATTCGAACTTAACGCCAGAACCCTCTCCAAAAACAGAACTATAACACAATAACCAAATTCAGCGTTGATAGAACTTAGCAGCAATGACAAAACCAAACACTTCAGAACACGAATTCCATTAAACTAAACAGAAAAATTGCTCAATTTGATAACTTACGAGGCTCTCACGAGTGTTTCGATGTGGTTGGCCCATCTAGCTACGTTGACATATTCGCCGGAAATGGGCTTGGAGATAGCTTCGTAAACGGCGACATCATCCTTTGAAGGTTGATATCTAGGAATGATTGTTCGTCGAACATATAAAGATCAGAATCGATACTGAAAAATGCTAAAACCCAATTCTACTCCGCCCCTAGATTCAAATACAGATTCAATACAGAAAAATGCTATAAAAAAAATTCTACTCCGCCCCAAGATTCAAATACAGATTCAATACAGGAAAATGCTAAAAACCAATTCTACTCCGCCCTTAGATTCAAATACAGATTCAATACAGAAAAATGCTAAAAACCAATTCTACTCCGCCCTTAGATTCAAATACAGATCCAATACAGAAAAATGCTAAAAACCAATTCTACTCCGCCCTTAGATTCAAATACAGATTCAATACAGGAAAATGCTAAAAACCAATTCTACTCCGCCCTTAGATTCAAATACAGATTCAATACAGAAAAATGCTAAAAACCAATTCTACTCCGCCCATAGATTCAAATACAGATTCAATACAGAAAAATGCTAAAAACCAATTCTACTCCGCCCTTAGATTCAAATTCAATATACACTAACCCAGAAATGTAGCTACGACTGAGCAGGTAGTCGTCGAGATTTTTCAAACCGGCTGCTGATTTCACGTCGCACAGTGAAACCGCCATTGCAAACTGATTTGATTCCTTCCTGATCGAAGATTCAAACAACTGGTTAGAAATCGGAAATTGAAGATTATGATTATACGAACCAATTCGAACAAGGGTTGATCGAAAGCTTACCGCCGGCAGCAAAGCTAGAACTCGCCAAATAGTGTTGCAGAGACTTAAGGGGATTTTAGGGTTTTCGATTTTTTCCAGTATTTATTGCAACGAGATGAGCTTGATCTGCGGCGTCTCACGTGAGCCGTTTATTGAGGTTCTTGCCAATCAACGGTGGAGATTTCAACAGGTCAAATCGAGTTTCGAACCTTTTTTTTTTTTTGGAAAAAGTTTCGAACTTTTTTAGTCTAAACTTCTTTTTTTTTTTTTTTTACAATTTTAATCTAAACTTTTTTTATTTGAGCTTACATGCGTTATTTTGGTTATAATTGGTATAGTGGTGGTTCGAGCAACCCGAATTAATCGAACCTGTAATGCCCCACAAAATTTGGATTTAATGCAATTTCCATATATGAGATTTTAGTTAATTTAAGTGTTAATTTTGATATTAACTAAAGGTAATTATGTGATGTTACCTTATTTAAAATAAATAAATCATGTCATTTATTCAATAAGTGATTCATGCTTAAAATGAAACAGAGATTTCAAAAGAAAAAGGTAGAGTATTCTATTATTCAAAAAATAGAATTATTTTAACGAATAGATCGGTATCACAATTGTTTATTTTGTTTGGTGTTAATTCATTTCCACCCCAGGATCGATCATTGGAATCCATATTTATAATCATTCTTCTTATTTGAATCCAAGCAAATAAAAAGACCATTTTTAATATGAAACCCGCCGAAACTAAAATCAATAAGAAATAGCGTGTAAACCATGCGCTTTTGCTCTCTCGTTTCATAAAATTATCATGTCATCTCATTTCTTTTCGTCTCTTTGCCTATCGCACATAACTGCCGAGCATCGCCTTGTATGTATGAATGGGTGATCATTCTCTATTAAGTTGTTTGAAGTGGTGTTCGGTCGTGTCGTCGGTGATAGTAAGAATTTTATATCTTTATTGTGGTTTATGGAAACACGTGACCAGGATAGTTACATAATTGTCTTATATAAATGTTTGTTATATACTTATCTTATTTTGAACACGATGTTTGAGATTACTGTTCCCGATTATAAACTGTATTTTATGTTTATGCTAAATTTACGAATATCTTATAAGCATTAATTATTTGAAATTTTTTACAACAAATAGATAAAACAAGAAAATCACATACATGAAAATCGCCACAAAAAACACAAAGGACAAACCCTACAAAATCCAAATGCTATTTGTCGTCGTGTTCAATATTGCAATATTACATTTAATGTTCACACTATTATAATACGACACATTTTCATTCAAGAACTCCATCCAAATAATTGCACATTATCATACTCAGTATTACCAATGTATTGCATAATACTTATTGCACATATTATAATATCACATGTTTTAATTCAAACCCTCATTCAAGTAGCTACAAATTATCATACCCGCTATCATTGTATTACATAAAGCAACAATCACTACAAACTTACCACTAAAATAAATATGAAATCATAGACATGAATCAATAAAAAGAAAAATGTAAGATGAATACTTAAAAAGAAAATAATCTATGGATGAAATAATCTTCGAGTGATCTTAAGAGTTCGCTTCAATATTCAGCGGTTGATTATAAATTCAAAAATCAAATGAAAGAACCCCCAAAACTCATAGATTAAATGTAAGAAAGTCAAACCCAAAAACTCCAAGTTGAAACTTTTTGCTTCCTACCAAAAAAATGATGTTTCAATTTTGTTTGATACTAAATTTAGGGATTTGGGAACAACTATTATGCAAATGGGAGAGAATAATGTTAATTAATGAAAATTTTCCCTTCATTTTTATTTAATCCAATGAGTTAAATAAAACCGTTAGGGGTATGGAAACAATCAATTTTTTATTGAATCTTAATTATTATAAATGGTTGAATATTCATGTTTGTTAGAATGTTGTTTAGATTGTTAATATTTGTTAAATTTGAGTAGAAATGCAAAATTCTCTTTTTTGTTAATATTTTTGTAAAATTTGAGTAGAAATGTAAAATTATCTTTTTTTTTTCTTCACCAAATTCAATGCATGGTCACTAATTATCTTCCTTATCTTGCTACACACCAACTATATATACATATAGATTATGAAATATAAAAATTTATGTTATCCTGTATACAAAAAGAATTAAAAAAAAAAAAAGAGAGTAAGGCCCATGCACGAAATCTCACAAGTAGTACAATTTTAAAATTTTATTCTAAAATAAAAATGCAATATTATTTAAAAAACATGTGATTTGCAAGTTTTTGTGACAACTTATCTAATAATTATTTTTTTATAGAATTTTTTTAACCTCCAAAGATGAATGCTCGTTGATTTAATTCGATATAGACACGTGTTTGATCTCTTTAGACCTATTGATTTTTGTTGCATGTACATGCTTTTCTAAACACTCACACATAATAAAAAAAGTTTTGCAAACTTTTCTTATTTAGTTTACTAATAATAACTGTAGCAGAATAGGAAAATAAATTATCTTGACAGGGAAAATAAAAAAAAGTTGCACATTTTGTACTGGAATGTTTAATGAAATTTGTCTTTACATGAAACACCTTACCATATAAACAAAAGCTACCTAACGAACAAAATAGAAGAGTTTCCGTTTTTATTTTATTTTTAACAGTTTGGTGTTGCACAACACAAAAAGAATATTAAGGTTTGATTACCCTCATTTATGTAAATGGACGAGTTGTTTACAATAACCCAATCGATGTTTGTCCCACCGTTTATTATAAATGGTGGTTACTCCTAAACCTGCATGTCCGTTTATCTAAACCTAAGTGTCCATTTTTCTAAACTTTACACATATTATTTTTTGTTACATAATCAGTTTCTCAAATATGTTTATCAGATCTCTGTTATAAGAACTTGCATATCAAACATCATTTATAATAACCCACAATTTATCATAATCATTCTTCTAACATAACCAAACCGGTGCTCCAAACACATCAAATGGTAATATATACGGCATACGCCACCACCCCTTCCTATCTTGCTATGGTGGCTAAAATGGGCCAATTAAATTTAAATTATTAGTATTATATTTATTAAAACGCGGTAATAAATTTTTATGAGGTGTTTGATGATGAGTTAGTTTGAGGAATTACATAAAAAAAATTATTTTAAGTTTTTAAAAATTTAAAAAGATAGCAAAAACCTCTAGACGTGGTTCTTTTTTGGAGATAATTAAAGTAAAAAGTTTGTTTTGGATGTAAATTTAAAATAATTGGTTAAAAAATAATATATTTTTTTGATATCAATGATTGTTTGGGCCAACTTCCACGCACTTCGACTAATGTCACGGGATATACCATTTGACCTTACAACATTTGAATGACAAGAATATTCATAGGAAATTAATTCACAGGTAGGAGACCACCATGGATTGAACCCAACACTTTATGTACATCAAAATCCTCTTTCCTCAATTAAGTAACTCAACAATAATTAAATAAAAAATAATTAGAAAATAGTGATTAAAAATAAAGAACTATTTAATTACTTATAAATTAATTATTAAAAATAAAAAATTATTTTAAATAGTTAAAAAAAAAAACTAGGTTTTGAATGTAATTTTTGAGGAAGGAATTGATGAATTATTTAAAATATAAAATAAAAAAATTTGTCATTTATATAAAATTCTCCTCGTGTCCTGTCTTAAACAGATAGAAAATCGAAGGGAAGAAAAAAAAAGGAAAAAAAAAAAAAACCAGAAGAGAGTCATGGTTTCAACGAGAAGAAGTGGATCTCTCTCTGGAAGCAATAGCAAAAGATCTTCATCTTCAGAGGAAAAGCCATCCTCACCGAAGCGTCAAAAGGTTTTTTGTTTGATGAGTAGAATCTTAGTCTTTGTTTTTGCCAGTATTGAGTTTATTGGAACGATTATTCGAGTTTTTTTTTGGGAGTTTCTGTTGTTGATTTGAATAGAGATTTTGAATTTCAGGCTGAAAATGGCTGTGGTTCTGAGAAATCGATGCCAGCTGCTGAGAATTCCAAGGAATTATGCACTCCGCCGACTGTGGATCCCGGCGAGCTTGAACCTGGCGGTGCTCCGATCGCTGGAGCTGATGCTGGAGAAGGTGTGAGCTCGCCGAAGGAGGATGCTGCACCGGCGGCCGCCGCTGTTACCGCTCCTGTCGCCGAGGGTAGGTGGTTCGTACTCTCCAAAGTTTTTAATTGGTTATACAATTTAGTTTTAGCTGATTAAAATTAAGAATTTTTAGTGAAGGATGAGTTTCGAGTTTTGTGTTTGATTTGGTTTGTTTCAAATGTTGAAGGAATTTCGCTGGTGGGAGATAAGCTTAGGAGTTCGTTTTCATCATGGAGTCTCTATGGTGCTAAGCAGAATCCGAATTTTGAGACGACGGTTCCTTGGTGTAGGCTTCTATCCCAGTTCGGTCAGGTTGTTGTAATTCAACGCTCATTCAAGGAAATGAAACATGGAATTTGGTTTTTGTTTATCAGTTTTGAGGTCGCTGATTATAGATCCAAGTCAAATTAAATTCCCACTTGTTCTTCTAATATGCCCGATGCAGCTTTGTCGTTTACTTAATTTATGTTCTATATTGTTCCGTGGGCTCCATCTGGGGATTTTGATCAATATTTTCAAATGCAGAATTCCAATGTTGATGTTTTCTCGTCAAATTTTACGATTGGTTCTAGTAGAGTTTGCAACTTTCCCTTGAAAGATCACGCAATTAGCGGGACACTTTGCAGGATCAAGCACACTCAGGTAACTTCGAACCTATATAAAAAGAGTGTTCCCTAGGGGCGGCGCAGTGATTGAACGCTTGGGTGTGTACTCCCCTTGGCATTCCAGGTTTGA
This sequence comes from Sicyos edulis, assembly GCA_036507275.1. Taxonomy (NCBI): domain Eukaryota; kingdom Viridiplantae; phylum Streptophyta; class Magnoliopsida; order Cucurbitales; family Cucurbitaceae; genus Sicyos; species Sicyos edulis. The sequence goes on from CM071853.1 coordinate 37,422,912, forward strand.
GACTGGTGTTGAGATTAATTTCCGAGATAACTTCCTTACCAGCTCTAGTCCTACGATATATCCCGGTGCCATAGTCTAGGGAGGGCCAATGATGCTCCAAGTTTAGAGGAGCGAAGGTCCAAGGTCTCGCATCATCATTAAAAATAAATAAAAACTTAAATAGAGTGATCTCAAGTGCCTAGATATTTTTCTTACTACCATTTTGTTAGCACGTGTTCATAAACTATTAACAATTGACTGGACTTTTTACTTTTGGGGTGAACAGCGTGAGGGTAGTAGTTCTGTAGCTTTGCTTGAAATTACTGGAGGCAAGGGATCAGTGATGGTTAATGGGTTGGCAGTCAAGAGGAGCACCAGCTGTGCGCTTAATTCTGGTGATGAAGTGGTCTTTGGTGCTTTGGGGAACCATGCTTATGTATCCTTCAGTTCTTAAATCAGTTCGATTTGTTTATTTATTGTTCATCTATTGTTATCCTCCATGTAACCAAGTCCTGCTTATCGCCTTTCAACAATTGTGACATTTTTCTTGATTTCCACCAACATAGATATTTCAGCAACTTGTGCTCGATGTCCCAATTAAAAGTTTAGAGGTTTCAAGTGGTGTTGGAAAATTCTTGCAGCTCGGAAAGAGGACGGGTGATCCTTCTGCTGTGGCTGGGGCCTCGATTTTGGCTTCCCTGTCAAGTCTCAGACAGGATATATCACGTTGGAAGCCTCCTTCTCAGACCAGTACTAAAACACACCAAGGTGCTGAACTGCCTTCTAATTCTGTTATTCATGATGCCATGGAACTTGAAATTGATGCACTTGAAAGCAACTCAAATTCAGAAGTACGAAATGACAAAGCTGTAGACTCAAGCACAACTAACCGGAATCTTCATCCCGGCTCCAATCCAGACGTTGTCATAGAGGCAGGCAATGTAAAACTCTCTGGGGTGAATGATTTGATAGGGCCTTTGTTCAGGATGTTAGCTCAGTCAACTAGTTGTAAACTGAAATTGAGCAAAAGTATCTGTAAACAGGTAATGGAAGAAAGAAACCAGTGGATTGGGGAGTTGCAGCCAGCATCAACTTCGGGAACGTCTTTACGGTGTGCAGCATTTAAAGAAGATGTTCATGCGGGAATTGTCGACGGAAGAGACTTAGAAGTTTCATTTGAGAATTTTCCATACTATTTGAGGTACACATTCTATCATTGCATGTTTAGTTCTTCATTTGTGGTTCTAATTGTTGTGTGATTAAGTTACCATTTCTATGCCAGCTTTCAACCCCTTTTCTCTTACCAGAAGTGTCTGAAATGTTCAACCCATGACTGAATGCATCTATTTTTTTTCTTTCTTTCTTTCTTTTGCCTCCTTAGACACAATGTCACCATTAGTATGTGTATACCATTGTTCTGGTCAAAATAGTGTGAAATAGTGTGATGTGCTTCATTATTGGGTGTCCTATATCAAAATGAAGCTTCTTGTATCAAGGGTGGCAGACTAGGTGATTTGTAAACTGTGTAATTTTTAAGTTGCTGATCCTTGAGATAACTGAGAGAAACGGACAGCATTCTTGGGAGTTAGGACTAACAATTTTTTTTTGGAAAAGAAACACTCTTAGGAGTTGGGATCTAAAACCAAAACTCACTTAGGAGTTAGGACTAACATTTTTGGGTTGAAAACTCTCCAAGCCACTTACTTTGCACCGTTATTGTACTCCAACCATATTCCTCAATGTATTTAAGCTTTTGAATTGGGCAATAATTCTAAATAATAACATTGATTGGAAAAGTACGTGTTAACTTCTTAGTATGAAGATATGTCTCTTGTAAATGGCACGTGAAAAGACACCATTGAGTTGATACTAGCTAGATTACGGTTTCTCTAAGGCTCTGTTGATTTGAAAAATTAGTAATACAGGAGGCACCAAATTGAGCTTGTAAGGGAGGATGATGCACATTAAAGCAATATGGACTACAGTATTGAACTTTTTTGCTTCCTTCAATTGTTTCTTTGTATTGATAGGCAATTTGTATCTCTTTCATTCAAAATGTTTCGTTTATTGTCCCCAAGGGGTGGTGCAGTGGTCAAATGCTTGGGCTTTGAAGGCGTGCTCCCCTCGAGGTTCCAAGTTCGAAACTTACTTGGGACATTAATTTGTAGACACCTCATGTGTCTCCATTCTTTCAATGTCTCCTGTACTTGGCCTAAGGACGAGCATGGTTACCCTGAGTATACTGGAGTAAAATACCGATTTCTCGGTTTCCAAAGAAAAAAAGTTTTGTTTCCTATAAAAAAAAAATACATTATTGAACTTTTATTTGCAACTAATCTACTAATTGGTAACCATCATGGGTTGACCCTATGGTCAAGAAGGCCTAAAAAAATAAAAAAGGTTATGGGTTCGATTTATGGTGGCCACCAACCCAAGAATTAATTTCTACAAGTTTCCTTGATATCCAAATGTTGTAGGGTCAGACGATATGTCACTTGAGAATACTCACAAATATTAAAAAAGGAAACTATCAACGGGTAGAAACATTTTTCAATATAGAACTAAACCAAGATATTGAGGACCAATGACCATTGACCAAAATAAACTTATACCAACAAGACCTTCTAACATTTTCGCACACTGAAATTGTGGTAACTTTGTTTGCCTTTTGTAGTGAGAGTACGAAGAATGTGCTTATTGCCGCTTCTTTCATACACTTGAAGCATAAAGAACATTCAAAGTACACCTCAGAATTAAATACGGTGAATCCACGAATTCTACTTTCTGGTCCTGCTGGTTAGTCTCTCTCCCCCTCTCGGTAGTAAAGGTTGAAGAATCCATTATCTATATTCCTAATAATAATTGAATTACATTGGAAAATGTTGTTGCAGGTTCAGAGATATATCAAGAGATGCTAGCAAAGGCACTTGCCAATTACTATGGGGCTAAGCTACTAATATTTGATAGCCATTCGTTTTTGGGTGTAAGATTGAAATTATATCTTTAATTTGATATCCTAGTCAAGCTTTTTCTGAATGTTCATTTCACTATTTGATGGGGGTTTCTTGTACTTAATATTCAACATTATGCCTGCAGTCCTGTTCCATGAAGCAGATATCACCTTTCATTCATTCTTTATTTTTCCCTTTTGAAATTTCATTTTGTTAAAGTTGATGAGGAGTTAGGACTGCTCCAATGTGTTTCAGGGTTTATCATCAAAGGAAGCAGAGCTGCTGAAGGATGGAATTAATGTAGCAAAATCTTGTAGTTGTTCTAAACAGAGTAATGTATCTACTGAGATCACCAAGAACACCGATCAAATGACTAGTGAAGAAGATACACCAAGCTCTACAGATGCCACCGATTCTCAACCCAAGATGGAGATGGAGTCAATGCCATCTTCTTCTGGGACAGCAAAGAATAATTTTTTAAAATTTGGTATATGTTTTAAAAAAATTATGCATCTATGCCTAGCTTCTTATTCTTTTGTTTATAACATGTAGAATCCCTTAATTTAGTCACCAAAAATTTACCCTAGTATGGAAATTTCAGGTGATAGAGTAAGATTTATAGGTTCAGCTTCTGGTGGGGTATATCCAACAACGTCTCCCTCAAGGTACGATACTTACACAAACACACATATATATATGTATTATAAGGTTAATACTTACGTATTCTATGGTATAACTTCTTTGTTAGCAACTTAGCATATATTTTGTCCAGCTATTTGTCCATTTTTTTTGTTTAAATATAGGCTAACTTTGCTATGGAGAATATTTTAAGTTGTTTGATTTACGTAATATGTACCCACTGACGCGCAACAGCTTCATTGTGTACTTTCAGAATTTATGGTTGAAGATTGAATTTCGAGTTTTACATAGGCATTGACTACTTTCACTTATATAAGTGTGCTGAACTTTCTTGTTACTTTAACTCCCATCCATTGAGCCTTTATATACATAATCATTTTTTAACAAAGGTTTACTGGTTTGTCATTAGTTCTTATTGGGTGGTTTTCTATAATCCAGTTTAGTTTCTTGTGGAAGCAAAATATATAAGGCGAGTTTTTTTTTTCATAATTAAATGATATTTTCTTTGAGATTGTGCTTAACACATTCTGTTGAAGTATATATTTGGAACAGATGCCAGAGATTTGGGAGACTAACCCTACCATTGTAGTGAGGGTATATGATGCTATTATCTTTGGTTGAGTGGCTACTCTATCCTTTACATTAATATACGTAAACATTTTGTGAACACTGTATAAGCATGGAAATTGAATTCCCTATTAAATATGAACTTAAACATACGTAATTTTAGTTTCATATAATCAAACCTTTTTTTAATTTTTAATGTGAGTGTTACGAAGGGCACCTTTTGACTTTTGCTTGCATGTGTGGTATGTTTATTTTATTCTCTGCACATACAAGACACATAAACGAAATCCTCTTTCTACTTGCTCTTGGGTTGTACATTTATCTTCTTATCCTTGGCACGATGATAGCTAATTTACTTGTTATGCCATAAATAATAATTTTTTAAAAAACTTTCCAGGGGCCCAACCAATGGAACTCGTGGAAAGGTTGTATTGACTTTTGACAACAACTCTTCGTCAAAAATTGGTGTTAAGTTTGATAAACTTATACCAGATGGTGTTGATCTTGGGGGATGCTGTGAAGGAGGCTATGGATATTTTTGTAATGGTATTATATTTTGATCATGCACATTCCATGAATTTGGTTGCATAACAATCATCTACTTTCCAAAATGTGCCGTCGAAATGATTTAGTGAAAATTTATAATGTGTTAAATAAATGATGCTAACCAACCCTTGCCAACATTTACGGGTCCTGTTTTTTTTTTTTTTGATAGGAAACAGAAAACTTTCATTGATATGATGAAAAGTTATAAAAGGTTAATAGAGCTACAAAAAGCCTTTCTAATGAAATAATAGAGTAGATAAACTATGATCTTTGAAAGGATTTGTTTTATGGGCCCAAGTAATAGCAAGAAAAGTAATAGAGTCAATGATGCTCTCAACTTGAGGATTAGTATCTGAAAAGATAAGATCATTCCTTGTATTCCATAGCTTCCATCAGAATGCAAATATAAAGAGGTGCCATAAGATCTTTTTCTCATCTTTGAAGGGGTGCCCATGAAGGGCGAGGGAGAGCAAGTCTCTAATATTTTGAGAGGTAGATAGTTGTGAAGTTTAGTTTTGGGACCTTGGCTTCAAAATATTCTTTAGTTTCGAATTTCCCTTATATTCCTAGTGCTTGACATATAACTTCTCGATTTTTTTTTCTTTGAATTTTGAACATCACTTCTTTTGTCCATGTCTCTAGTGATGTATCATGTACAAGTGTGCCTCTTTATGAGTTAAAGTGCATGCCGTGTCTTTGCCCTTTTACTTCCAAGGTGTTGTTTCAATTGAGGTGGCATTTAACATTTCCATGGTTTCTAGTTGAGTATTTGATTGTTAAAAAAAGTATTGAGTATTTGCTTGCTGATGGACGAAGCTGTCTTGGACCTTTTTATTGGCTAAAGTCTGTTAATTATCAAAAGCTAATAATTGCACTATTCTTTAATATATTTGGTTGGAAAGAAATTGGAGATCCTTCTTTTAAGTGTTTACAGGTTTTTGGTAATATCCATGTCGCTTGCTTGGGCTTGGTTTTTTATTTATGCCGTTCTTTTGTGCTTTACTTATCTTAATGAAAGCTCTTTTTTTCCTTCCTTTTTTTTAAAAAAATTATAAAACAAATCTACCAACCCTCATTATTAGTTAGAAGTAAGTTGTTTTTCTTTAATATCTATCCTACAAGTTTGATCTAATAAGCGGTACTTCTTAAACAATATTTATGAAACTATTTTAAAACAAGGTACTAATTTACAAATTTTCCTCTCGGCTGTGAAAGTGAGTGGTGTATTCTTTCTTATCTCTTTAGCTACTGATCTTCGTTTGGAGAACTCTGGCGTTGAAGAAATGGATAAGATACTTATTGATATTTTATTTGAGGTATTTGTTATTTTTATTTATTTATTTATTTTTTGTTGTGTTTAGTCTTTTAGTTTCAATATCAGAAGAATAAATTTTTTTTGTTCTCAATTCTTGGTTAATCTTATTAGCCTTTCTAACATGTCTAATCAGGTGGTGTTTAGTGAAAGCAGAAACTCACCTTTCATTTTGTTCATGAAAGATGCTGAGAGGTCTCTTGTTGGAAATATAGATTCATATTCTACTTTTAAAAGTAGACTTGAAAAGCTTCCCGACAATGTTATAGTAGTTGGCTCTCATACCCATACTGACAACCGCAAGGAGAAGGTGATTCCTATCAAATGTTACTTTCCTGAAGTTGAGCTTAGATTTTTTTTTTTGAATTGGAGCTTAGATTTACCTTCAACTTTGTTCCAATTTGTTTGTTGAGATGTTTTAGTTTTTCTTGATGATTTATCTATTTTTTAAATTTTTATTCCAAAAAATGGCGTTCATAATATAGAACCAATATCAGGCATTGATATTTGAGAATGTGAGTATTTGTGAAGATTTTTTTAATAGAACTTGACCCGTTTGAAACAATTTTTTTGAACACTGTACCCTGCTTAGAATCATTAAAACAGACAAAGGGGAGGAGTTTTTGGTCCATTTACTACATTTGAAAAAAAAAAAGAAAATTGATAATCTAAAATTGTTATAAATTAGAAAGAAATATAAAAATATTTCCTCTTGTTTTAATTATTTAGTTGTAATTTCAATCCTCGCATCTATTAATATTATTATGTCCTTGCTGCATACTGTTTCTTCTTTTCATCTAGTCGCATCCCGGTGGCCTGCTTTTCACAAAATTTGGCAGCAATCAAACAGCTCTTCTTGACTTGGCATTTCCGGTATTGATCACTTTTCACATCATCACTGTTCTTTGATTTTACTTAGTAGTGGTTTTTATTTTAAAATGGGAGTTGTTATTCCTTGTGTTGACTTTTGAATGCACAACCTTCGATAGTCTCCCATGTTTGTGGATAAGATGTATGATAAAAAAGTGCTGGGGCAGAATTATCCATTGTGAGTAATAAGAAAGACGATGCAATTTTATGTTTTTGTGGTTTTCACAGGATAGTTTTGGAAGACTGCATGACAGAGGGAAGGAAGTCCCAAAAGCAACAAAACTTCTTACTAAACTATTTCCCAATAAAGTTATCATCCACCTGCCGCAGGTCTGTGAGAAAGGATCGCTATGGCTTTTCCATATTCCTTTTGGATAGAATTTTTAAACTGTTCTTTTATAATGGCAGGATGAGGGCCTTCTTGTATCATGGAAGCACCAGCTAGAACGAGATGGCGAAACTCTCAAAGTGAAGGGCAATCTTAATCAATTGCGTGTTGTAAGCATTTTCTTTTTCTAATTAAATTTGGGATAAATGCATTTCTTGTAACCTCGTTGATTTAGTGCTCTTAGATTGTAATCTCGTAGTTAACATTTTCAAAAGCAGGTTTTGAGTAAGAGTGGAATAGATTGCGAAGGTCTAGAGACATTGTGCATCAAGGATCAAACACTTACAAATGAGAGTGAGTTGTAACTCAATTTTATGAAACCACAATAATTGATGTTCTCATTGTTCTGAGTACTACTTTCTCATCTATTGCAGGTGCAGAGAAGGTAGTTGGATGGGCCTTAAGCCATCATTTAATGCATAATTTAGACGCCGATCCTGATTCTAGAGTTCTTTTATCTAGTGAAAGGTTGTCTACGCCTTTTTCCTATTTCCCCTTTGAATTTCTTTCTTTCTGCCCTACCAGTTCATCTAATTGCAGATGTATTTCTGTTTTGCGATTCTTGTAGCATTCAATATGGGATCACCATTTTACAGGCAATCCAGAATGAATCTAAGTGCTTGAAGAAGTCGCTTAAGGTTCTTATCTCTAGTTCTTGTTTCTGGCTCTTTTATTAATGAGAAATATCTCAAAATAAAGTCTTGGCGACAATTCTGTTGTACTGTGTTAATAGTTTCCATTCCTTTTGTAAACTTAGGATGTTGTTACGGAGAATGAATTTGAGAAAAGGCTTTTAGCAGATGTTATCCCACCTAGTGATATAGGGGTCACATTTGATGATATTGGAGCTCTTGAAAATGTGAAGGATACTCTAAAGGAGTTGGTGATGCTTCCTTTACAAAGACCTGAACTTTTCTGCAAGGGGCAGTTGACTAAGGTATAATACATCTATCCTGCTTCATAGGATGTCTTGTTTGTTTGGAGAAATTAATGGATATCAATCCATGGATCTTCTGCATTCATGTTATATTTTCCTTTACCTCATGCATGATAATTTGGTTTTCTCGTTTTATTTTTAAACTGATACTCATTTCATTTCCGTCCCCATTAATTAGTTTGCAAGTGTCGTTGAACTACTTAATAATAATAACGATAGACAAGTAGTTAGAAATTAGCTATGAGGTGAGCTTTATGGGAAGGAGGAGGAGATAACACCAAAATCTTTTGAAAGCTTAGCAATTTTTCATCCTCTTTTATTTGTAATACAACTCTAGTTAGTGTTTTGTTTCCTATACCACCAGGAGAGAAATGGAGGGAAGCCCACTTAGAGATGTCCACGAGTTGGGGCGGGGCCAGGGAATGGCTTCCTCGACCCAGTCACCATAATCGATTCCTGTTCCTGCGAAATTGACTGTTTTTTTGCGGGGAATTAGCGGGGATCGGATTCCCCACCGGGAATTTTTACCCGTTCATTTTTTTAAAATATTTTTTTTCCAGAGATACCTATCAAGTTTTTTAATTATTAAGCAAAAAAATTCATTTGAATACCTAATTTCATAAACAAATATTTTTTTATTCAAAATTAAAAGGAGTAAAATGAGGAAATTTATTTATTTATTTTTTAAAATAAAATAAAAATTGTAAATTGGGCGGGGATCGGGGAAACGGGGATGGGGAATACAATTCTCCGTCCCCGTTTAGCCAACGGGGAATTTTCTTTCCCTGTCCCCGTTCTCCGCCAAAACAGGGATTCCTGTCTTGTTATGGGCGGGTCTCCGTAGGGACCTGGCCTCGTGGGGACAATGGACATCTCTAAGCCCATTGCTGGCTAGCGAGGTCTTATTATTTTTTTTAATCATTAGCTCCTATTTCAGATGAAGTTCTTAGCAACATTTTGATAGGATCCAAGATATATTGAAATATTAAAGTAAGATAAAATACAAACTAATCAAAATCAATTATTTGATAGGAACTTGAACCACCTCTCTTTAGAGTAACCCTCTCAAACCCTCAATGACTCACCATATAATTGCTTGCCTCCTCTTCTCTTCTACCTCTCTAGTTATAACCAAAGTACTCCAACTAACTCCCAACTAATTGCCTGCATACCCCTATAATATTCCTATTAGCAATCCTATCACATTCCCATGACAACTCTTTCATTTTTTTTCTCATTGAAAGCTTGGATTATTATTAAAAATTAAAAATAAAACCTCACATTTCCATATAGTTTTCCTAATACCTAGCTGTTATTCTAGATAGAGAGACGTTAGAAACATCAGAAAAAGACAGGCTAAGAACTCTATAGAGCAAGAGTGTATGTTGGGAACTACATAACTTTTCTCAAATACAAAACAAACCTCTTGATTTCTTTTTTCCTACTCCAAACCAATGACCTTTTTTGTAAGATAAGAATTAGTCTTGTACTGAACAAGAGAAGACTAATTGCTCTCTTAAAAAGCTACCGCATCTGGGCAGGAGATGTAAGCATATGATCGACATCTTCAGCGGATCATCTACAGAGATTGATCAATTGAGTTGAAGAGCATATTAGATAAGCATGGGTTTCTTACTAAAAAAGTAACTAATAGACGATAAGAAGAGTAGCTCTTATATCTTTTAAGGGTTGCGAGGTCTCCTCATCTTTTCAAGTTGGGAACCTCAACCTGCCGATGGTGCCTCTTTGAGTTCACCATTCTTGAAATAGATCTCATTTTCGGATCAAATATCCGTTTGGGCTTCATGGGCTCTGATGATAAAAAAATGAAATTCCTCAAAACCAATGGGCAATAGAGGAGTAGTCCATGTCTCTTATAAATTGGGAGGTCTCTCTTCGATGTGGGATCCTCAACGTACTCCTTCAAGAATGGTGTCGCTTTTGAGTTCACCATTCTTGGATCAAATTCCAATTTTTTTTCCCCTTGAAAATCCAAGAAAATTGGTCAGATGAAAATGTTGAATTTTTTTACTATATTTATGCTTCCATTGGGAGTCTTAAAGTTTCCCAAGGAAGAAAGTAGGATACGGATTTCTGTTTGATTAGTGTCGAAGTTAAACTATGTTGATATTTTTAGTTGGCACATCTGCTCGTTATTTTTGTGCTTCGAAATTAGATCTTTTCCCAACACCTGCTATATAGCTTGGTTGTATAACTAGCTTTTTGTGGTAAAAGAATCTCACCGGCTATTATTGTATGTGAAGCCATGCAAGGGCATTCTGTTATTTGGCCCACCTGGAACAGGCAAGACAATGCTAGCAAAAGCTGTGGCTACTGAAGCTGGTGCTAATTTTATCAACATTTCCATGTCAAGCATTACGTCAAAGGTTTACAGCAAAACAATTATTATAGATGTTGACTTTTCCGTATTGTGTTGTTTACTCCATAACTCTATGCTTTACAAATTCTCTCTCTTTTTGCAGTGGTTTGGCGAGGGTGAGAAGTATGTGAAAGCTGTTTTCTCTCTAGCTAGTAAAATTGCTCCAAGTGTTGTATTTGTTGATGAAGTAAACTTCTCATATTCCCTGTCTATCAATCATTCCTAATATTATGGGTATCATTCACCATGAGTTTTCTTTTCTAATTGTTGGTGTTCATTAGGTTGACAGCATGTTGGGTCGAAGAGAAAATCCAGGAGAGCATGAGGCCATGCGAAAGATGAAAAATGAATTTATGGTGAACTGGGATGGCTTGCGAACAAAAGACACAGAAAGGGTGCTGGTTCTTGCCGCTACAAACCGACCTTTTGACCTTGATGAAGCGGTTATTCGAAGGCTTCCCCGTAGGTAAACAGTTACCTGAAAAGTGCTAGATGAATTCAGAGCCTGCTGTCTGTTCATATCCTAAGAGAAACACGCGTTCTCCTTAGTCCTTATAATAATTTTTAAATTTTAGTGTCCGACCCACATTTTGTTTCATCTGCAGGTTGATGGTAAATTTGCCAGATGCTCCGAACAGAGCAAAGATACTTAAAGTTATTTTGGCTAAAGAAGATTTGTCTCAGAACTTTGATTTTGATTCGGTTGCTAGTATGACAGATGGATATTCTGGGAGTGACCTTAAGGTGAATACTCTACCGTTTTTCCACTATTTGTAGATGGTTTGCGTTTGCCTCCTGAAACAAACTTATTTATGTTTTACAACAGAATCTTTGTGTTGCTGCTGCCCACCGTCCAATTAAAGAGATACTGGAAAAGGAAAAAAAGGTAAGTTCTTTCACGATCTTTTTCTTGTACATAAATATGTTAGATGGCATAGATGATTCCTCCACGATCTTTTTCTGATGATTCAAAACAATATTTTTTAAGAAAAATGAAAAAAAAGGAAAAGGAGGCAAGTTCTTCCATTATGAGTGAGCTTGATTTTTCATACTCGATAAGTTTGGATGAGCAATATATTAACTTATCATATTGGTTACTCGTTGACTATCCCCTTGGGATTAAAATATGTCAATTATAATGCTGATGTTAATTGTTGAATTATGTTAAACTACCAGTCAAGCCCTACAAGTAGAATTTAATCTTAACTAGAGAGGAAACGACTTGGTGGTCTGATACCATGTTGAATTATGCTAAACCACCAATCAACCCAAAAGCTTGGTGGGTTGAGGTAAATTTAATTATATCAACTAACAACGTTGGAGATACTCATCTAGTGGCCAACGAGGAGTCTTAACACATTTATAAGAGATATGGGCTACTCTTCTTAGTACCAATCGATTTTGAGCTAGAATTTCATCTTATCTAATTTGGTATCAGAGCTCTATGTGGGTTATTAGTCCCCCAAATTCTGATCTGACATAAGCCAAAGCGGGTATTTCAATCCACAAATTCAAATTTAATCTAATATGGTCTTCCATGTATGACACCATCTTGAAGGGCATGTTGAGATACTCACCTTGTGGCTTTTGTCCCACATTGAAAAGGTGAAGAGTCTTCGACACATTTATAAGAGATATGAGCTACTCTTAGTACCAATTGGTTTTGAAGTAAAACCCCAAATTATCTAGTACTAAAGAAGTTATCAGTTGACGACCCCCTATCGAACAAGCTTATCATATTTGGTTACTTACTGTGGTTGCATTGACAGGAGCATGCTGCAGCTCTCGCAGACGGCAGGCCTGCTCCAGCCCTTAGTGGAAGTGAGGATATTCGACCTCTAAACATGAATGACTTCAAATATGCTCATGAACGGGTAACAAGAAATCTCAAATTATACGAATTCATCTTTTCAGTCCCTTTTCTGGCTTGTCTTATATGTTGAGAAATTCACCAAATCAGGTATGCGCAAGCGTTTCATCCGAGTCGGTAAACATGACCGAACTGTTACAATGGAACGAGCTCTACGGCGAAGGGGGTTCCAGGAGAAAGAAGCCTCTAAGTTACTTCATGTAAGGTGATATTTGTACAAATCCTCGAGTTTCTCATTAATTTTCTCCATGCCTCTCCCGCAGACGCCAGTCACAATGTATCATGGGGTCTCTCTGGAAGCCAATTTCTCAAGTATGAAAGTATAGTTTTTTGTAACTTCTTTTTTTTTTTTTTAAAAGTTAGTTCAGAATGGTATTGGGATGGAGCTGATCGTAGTTTCGGTCATCCGCGCGACTCGTGTTTTGTGCCATCAGTAAAAATGTATCCTAAAGTTGGAACTTTATTTACTTGAAGCAGAGAAAAAGGATATCACCATGTTCTTACATTTTCCCTCATTCTTTGCTGGGTTGAACAATAACCTTTGGTAGAGCATATTGTACCCTGCAGATGGAGATAAAGATCTTGAGCAAAACAAACAACTTCTCATACATCTATGCCACATTGTGATTGCTAGTCTTGTCTAAAAAAGCCATTTTAGTTTATCTGTTAAATTTAAACTCACAGGTCAATCTGATTATAGTTCAACTAATTAAAGTATAAACTCTTAAAAGATTTTAAACTCTCTTAAATATTGTCTTGAACTTAACAAGGATGAATACAATTTTTTGTGAGGCTGTATGACCAATATGAGAAGATTTTGTCCACACTTTTTTTTATGAGTGCTTTTTTATTATTATATGAATGAAAATAAAACTTTCATTTTTGGGTTCAATCTTAGTGGCATGTCAGTGAAAGGTTGAACTTACAAAAATGAGACAAGTCACTTATGATACCAAAAATGAGAATGGTTGATGAATGTGACTAGTTTTTTTCAAAAAAAAAAACAAAAAGAAAAGAAAAAGAAAAATGAGAAAGAGCAAAAAATTAAAAGAAATGTATGAAATTTTAGTTAAATTTAGATTGACCTATTCATTTTTGCTCGTAATTTTACGAGAGTAGACTATTTACGGTATTGATTGAATGATTGAATACTAAATTATAACACGATTGAAGACTATCTATAACAATTATCATAAGATGCATGAATTTTTTTATCCAGTGAAACTTAATTTTGTTCACGAATTTCACTTAAAAAAGTTGTTAATCATATATTTTTTTGGTTTTTTTTTATATAATTATACATGGAATATATCATTTTATAATAATTAGGTTTTTTTTTTTGAAAAAAAAAACTCTTTTAAGAGGAATTTGTGCATAAAATTTAACATCCCAAATAAATTCTGTTTGTTAAAAAATTGTTCAATTAAAAAGATAACAAGAAAATTCTAAACGGAAAATAATTTTCTGAACGGAGAATGAGTTGGGACAGGGCAAGCCGGCCACGTGCACATTTTCTAAAGCAAAATTGATTTAAACCGAACCGAACCGAACCGATTTAAACCAACTGTTTGGTTTGGCAGATCAGATTCTGGCAAGCTGTAGTTTACAGTTCAAATTCAATTCTCCTTCACGAACAGATCTTCTCTCCTCTTCAGAATTTTTGTATACTGATCCAAAGTTTCAGTCTCACATCTCCATTTTCATTGTTTCAGAGCTCGATTGAAGTTGTTATGGGAAACTCACCAACTCAATTACAAGAGGTTAGACCCAAAATGGGCTCGGCCCAAGAAAGGATATTTTCCTAAATTAGAAATATTCACCTAAAAGGAATATTTCTATAATTATAATTTATTTTTACCAAAAGTGGCCACCTACCCGCCTCCTATATATTCGTAAGCCAATTAGTCATGAGGTAACCTAATTCTAAACCCTAGAAACAATTCCTCTACACTTTTGAACCTCGACTGACTTAGGCATAATTATTGTTTGTTTTGCAGGTATTCGTCCCAACGAAATACAAATTCACCGTTGATCCCGGAGACCAAATTTTGGCATCAACAGTTGGCGCCGTCTGTGGGGACGAGTTCGTGCTTTACCAAAAAAACAACAATAATTTTTTGACGCCGCACTTCACTATTGAAGATGAGTATGGGTCATAATAACCACTTGCCAAAATTTCAATCAAATGAGGAGTGTGCTCCTAAGAGGATAGCCAGGCAAAAAAATACTCCAAATATAGGGCACGACACATGTGCGAAGGAGTGACACCGGCTGCAGCAGAAGCTCGATGACCGAAAGGTAATTGCATTTTTTTTTTCATAAAAAGTTTCGAGCAAGTTCTGTATTTCGACGTTATCTCATTAACCAACCGTTGGATCAAGCCGAAATTTTAATATGATGTTTGAAACTCAAAGCTCTTTATTCTGAACGGTGGAGATGGAGTTTAGACTTTCCTAAAGCATGATTCGAGAGTACCAGTGAAAACTAGAGCAGAAAAAGTGGTTCCGCCCAGGTTTAGTATTCCGGCGTTTTCGATTTAATGAACCGTCGGATGGAGTTGAAATTTTAATATGTTGTTTATAACACAAATATCTTCAATCTGAACGGTGGAGATTGCATCCTGAGCTTTCTTCAAGAATATTCTAAAATATGAATAGAGCAGCCGTAAGAACATAAAGAGTGGTTCTGCCCAGGTTTAGTATTTCAACGTTTGCGAATTAATGAACCGTCGGATCGACTTGAAATTTTAATATATTGTTTCCAACACAAATAGCTTTAATATTAACGGTGGAGATTATGTTGTGGAGCTTTCTATAATAAGGTTCAAGAACACAAGCGAAGAAAAATAGAGGGGCGTAAGAGCAGAAAAAGAGTTCCGCCCAGGTTTAGTACTTCGACGTTTTCGAATCAATGAACCGTCCGATCAACGTGAAATTTTGCTTCTTTGTTCTCATCATAAATATATTCATTATGAACGGTGGAGATTGCGTTTTGAGCTTTTTACATCAACATTCGAGAACAAGAATAAAGCTGCATAAGAATAGAAAAAAAAAGGGGTTCCGCCCAGGTTTGGTATTTTGGAGTTTTCAAATGAACCAACAGTTGGATCGAGCCGAAATTTCTAAACGTTGTTCGCAACACAAAGAGCACCAATTTGAATGGTGGAGATTGAGTTCAGAAGTTTGAAACATTCTAAACCAGATTCAAGTACACAAGTAAAGAAAGATAGGGTTGCACGATAGATTGAAAAAGTTGGGTGCCACAAAGTCCTTAAGCCACCTATGACACAAGCAAGTCCCATGCACCCAACGACACGCCTCAAAGCCCTAGAGCTCATAAAACACTGAAGGCTCCCGAGCTCTAAATACGCAGTCTAGTTTCAAGACTCAGAAGATAATCTCAGTCTCAACACGATACTGAGAAGTTGAAGCCTAAGCATGTGCTATCCAGTGCTACAGAATGGAAAATGCTAAAAGCTATCTATCTACTATATAAGTAGGGTAAGTTTAAACATGAGCATCTAGTAGTACAAGTTGGATAAGGCTAAGTATGAGTTATCCAGTACTACATAATGGAAAAGGCTAAATGCAAGCTATCTACTATATAAGTTGGATAGGGCTAAGTGCGAGCTATCAAATAGCAAGAGTTGGATAAGGCTAAGTATGAGCTATCCAGTGCTATAGAATTGATAAGGCTAGTGCGAGCTATCCAATTCTACAAGTAAAATCAGGCTAAGTGCGAGCTATCAAATAGCAAGAGTTGGATAAGGCTAAGTATGAGCTATCCATGCTACAGAATTGATAAGGCTAGTGCGAGCTATCCAATTCTACAAGTAAAATCGGGCTAAGTCACGAGCTATCAAATAGCAAGAGTTGGATAAGGCTAAGTATGAGCTATCCATGCTCTGAGAATTGATAAGGCTAGTGCGAGCTATCCAATTCTACAAGTAAAATCAGGCTAAGTGCGAGCTATCAAATAGCAAGAGTTGGATAAGGCTAAGTATGAGCTATCCATGCTACAGAATTGATAAGGCTAGTGCAAACTATCAAATAGTACACGAGCTATCCAGGATAAGGCTAGGTACGAACTATCCATGATAAGGTTAGGTACCAACTATCCAATGCTACAAATTGGAAACACTTTTTAGGAGATTATTAAATCTAAAAAATGTCCCAATTATAAAAAATATTTTTAGGAGATTATTCATTTAATCCCAAAAATATAAAATTATGGAAAACATTTTAGGAGGTTATTAAATCTCAAAAGTGTCCCATTATAGAAAACATTTTTAGGAGATTATTCATTTAATCCCAAAAATGTAAAATTATAGAAAACACTTTTAGAGGATTATTAAATCTCAAAAGTGTCCAAATTATGGAAAGCCTAGATTAATGAACCTACTCTTGAAATTTTGACTAAATATTTTGTCTAAACTCAAGAGTGAGGGCAACTGTTATGGGTGAAATTCGTGGTTAATACCTAATGAAACTCACCAACTCAATTACAAGAGGTTAGACCCAAAATAGGCTCGGCCTAAGAAAGGATATTTTCCTAAATTAGAAATATTCACCTAAAAGGAATATTTCTATAATTATAATTTATTTTTACCAAAAGTGGCCACCTACCCGCCTCCTATATATTCGTAAGCCAATTAGTCATGAGGTAACCTAATTCTAAACCCTAGAAACAATTCCTCTACACTTTTGAACCACTGACTTAGGCATAATTATTGTTTGTTTTGCAGGTATTCGTCCCAACGAAATACAAATTCACCGTTGATCCCGGAGACCAAATTTTGGCATCAACACAAGTTTTGCGAGCGTTTGCCTCCATTTGCAGCGACCGGAGAACTACCTTGAAAACCAAAATCCATGGCGGATCTGATTTCACCGCTGCATAGATCGGCGAACGACTTCTTTTCGGATCCACTTGGTTCACATCCTCTCTGGTTCAAGCAAGACCTATTTCTCTCCACCAATTTTGATTCCGAATCCTACATATCTGAGCTTCGGACATTTGTGCCATTTGAAACTCTCCGATCTCAGCTCCACTCTCATCTCTCTGCTCTGAACCGTGAGCTTATTGATTTGATCAATCGCGACTATACTGATTTTGTCAACCTGAGCACGAAGCTCGTCGATGTGGAAGCGGCGGTCGTGCGGATGCGAGCTCCGTTGGTTGAGCTTAGGGAGAAAATTGAGCAATTCAGAGGTTCTGTGGAGTTTTCTCTCTCAGCTTTGCAGAATGGATTGCGGCAGAGATCGGAGGCTGCCTCGGCCAGAGAGGTCTTGGAATTATTGCTCGATACGTTTCACGTCGTGTCTAAGGTATTGTGTGTTTTCAAATTTTCGTGTTGATGAATATCTCATTGATGACTAAGGTAGACTGCATTTCAGTTGGAATTTGGATTTGTGCCGTTTGATAACCATTTGGTTTTGGTTTTTAAAATTTATGCTTATTTTTACTCAAATTTCCTACGATGTGCTCCATCTTTCCTACCACGGATCCATATTTCCTTCCGAGTATGTGAATGCTAACTAAATTTCAAAAACAAAAACAAATTTTTAGAAGCTGTTTTTTTTGTTTCCAAATTTTTGTTTGTTTGTATAAATATATGTAGATATCCAAATAACAAAAAATACTTGATAAGGTAGTTGTTGTAGACTTGAATTTCAAAAACCCAAAACTAAAACAAAGTGGTTATCAAACGATACCTAAATGTTTAGATATTTTAGAGAATTGCATAGACCAGAACTCTCTGTAATTCGCCTCTCTGAATAAAACTCGTTCTCCCTCTCTGCCCGTGGACTAGCCACCGCAACGTTGGTGAACCACGTAAATTCTTGTGTGTGATTTCTGTTTTTCCTCTTTTACGATTTCTTTATCTTCGTTATTGATTGTTGATTGTCGTTTTAATAACAAACCTCATAGTTCTAATGAATGCCGCGACTAATGTGTTTAGAGTTGTAGTATTTCATTGTGGCTCAACCGTTTCCAGGGTCAAGGTTATTGATCTGTGCCTTTACAAAGCTTTGATTCAATGTTTGTTGAACTTTCCTTAGATCTTTGTGTGAGTAGCTTCAAACTGGTTTTCTAGCTGTCATTAGTCAGTTGGATCTTGATGGATGCAGGTTGAAAAACTGATCAAGGAGCTTCCAAGTGCACCTGCTGATGGCTCAAAGAGAAATACGAATTTAACAGATAAAGGTGTATTAAGTAATGGTACTTCTTTACCACACATGGAGAACGGAACAAATCTTAGAGAAACACAGAGCATGCTCTTGGAAAGAATTTCCAGTGAAATGAATCGTCTGAAATTTTACATCGCTCATGCACAGGTCTCATCTATACTCTTCTTAAAACTGTCATGTCATGATAGTGTATGTTCTTGGAACGATTTAGTGATGAATTTCCTTGAATTTACATGAAGCATTTAGGGATTAGTTGTTCTTGCTCAAATCGAACCAACTGTGTTTGAATTCTTGCACATTTGTAAAAACAAAAGTGTTTGTATTCTGGAGAGGGAAATTTTCAAAGCAGAGATGATTTTTTTCATGGATTAAAAAAAAGAAGTTATTGAGGCCCCGTTTGATAACCATTTTGTTTTTCGTTTTTTGTTTATGAAATTTAAGCCTACAACTACTACCTTACTATACCTTTTTCCTTATTTGGATATCTACATCTTAGCTATATTTTAATAAACAAAACCAAAATTTAGAAAAAAAAAAGTATGCTTTCAAAAGTTTGTTTTTGTTTTTGAAATTTGGTTAGTATTCACCTACTTTCTTAAGGAAATATGGATACATTGTAGGAAAGATGAAGCACATGGTAAGAAATTTGAGTAAATAAGCTTAAATTTTATAAACCAAAAACCAAAAACCAAATGGTTATCAAACGGGGCCTGAACTTTCAATTTTGTCCTCGAATTATTGTTCGGTAAATGATTTCCTTGGAATGTGTGGATTACGTCATATATATTTTTTCTCTTTTCCACTCCATTTTACTTCCTTAATACTTTTGATATATATATTTTTTTATATATTTGAAATATAGACATATTTAGTTATCAAGACCATTTAGTGACCTAGTAAGATACTTCTGTTTCCATACCTATTGTTTTTCTGTGTATGCCAGTACAGAATCTTCCCTTCATTCAAAATATGGACAAGAGGATTCAGAGTGCCAGCCTGTTGCTGGACACAAGCTTGGGACATTGTTTTGTTGATGGACTTGAACATCGTGATGAAAATGCTATTTACAATTGCTTACGTGCCTATGCTGCAATTGATAACACCACAAGTGCAGAACAACTTGTTCGCACTATGGTTGTAGCACCATCAATTCATAAAATTATTCCGCATGGAGTTTCAGGCATGGATGCTGGATCATCTGGCGACGATTTGGAGAATGATTACAAGCAAATGAAACAACATATAGATAAAGACTGCAAATTTTTGTTAGAAATATCTGCTACAGGTCATTTCCTTTTCTTGCCTCATCAGCGTACATCAATCTTCCTCGTTGCTTTAAAATAATCCAATTATCGCTTTTGGGTGGTTTTGCTCCTTTTGTTATGCATGTACTTTCAGTATATCATTTGTCAATAAATTTTGTGTATTGCTTGTCTTTTTAAAAACTAGGACTTCACAAGCTCATAATTTGACGTTTGTTGACTATTGAGGTCAAAGAAAATTGAACTATTTCAAGCTCTTACACTCTTTACGTTTATCTTAATAACTCCTTTGCGATAGTCTTTTGGAGTAGATTACTATAATTTTCAATCTTTTAGTGAACTAATGTATTATTGTTAGGATGGTGTAATTAAGCTTATGAATTTTATCCATTCAGAAAACTCAGGACTACATGTATTTGACTTCTTGGCTAATTCAATCCTGAAAGAGGTTCTCTCTGCTATCCAAAAGGCAAAACCAGGTGCATTTTCTCCAGGAAGACCTACTGAATTCTTAAGGAACTACAAGTCAAGCCTTAATTTCTTGGCATACTTGGAAGGTATATTCATAGATCCTTTTCTGCGTTATTTTAGCAAATTGAAACAATCTTGTGCACTAAATTTGGAAATCAAACAATATTACTTTTTTTTAAAGGATCAGACAATATTACTTTTGAATGACCATTTAGAGATCATGTTATTGCATCTTTGATGAAGGATATCTTCTGCATTACATTAACATTATCCAATTGGCATTGAAGGCTATTGTCCATCCAGATCTGCTGTTGCTAAATTTCGTGCTGCCGCTGTGTATAACGAGTTCATGAAGCAATGGAATACTGGGGTTTATTTTTCTCTGAGGTAATCAATTTAAATGTTGTTTCCCGTTTTAACTTCATCGAATCGTTGATATTCTTCAATAGAAACATCATATTCAAGAGGTTCGAGTATAATAACTTCATTCAACATCAGATTTCAGGAAATAGCTGGGGCTTTGGATTCATCTCTTTCAGCATCCAGTCTAACCCCAGTTCAAACTTCATCTTCTGGCCAGGGAAATACTCAGGATTTAAAATTGAAGCAGAGTGTAACGCTTTTAGAATGCCTGACGGCATGCTGGAGAGAGGATGTTCTCGTCCTTTCTTGTTCTGATAAGTTTCTTCGTCTATCTTTGCAGCTTCTCTCAAGGCAAGTATATGCTAGTTCGGATGGTTTTCATTTATACATATGTATTATACTGATAAATAGGTGACTGGCTTGCTCACTTGTTTAATGCGAACAGATACTCTAACTGGTTGTCATCTGGTCTAGGGGCCCGTAAAATGGGTACAGGCTCCAACCCAGGTTCTGAATGGGCTGTAGCAGCTGCCCCAGATGATTTAATATATGTGAGTATCATGTTTAAAAATATAGTAGTAGTAAAATGTAAAACATAGTCACATCACTATTGAATTATGTTAATTGTTAAATCACCAATCAACCTAAAAACTTAAGGTGGTGAGTTGGAGTAAATTTAATTATAACGACTAACACTCCTCACTTGTGGACTTAGAAATCTGAGAAATGCCCTACAAATAGAATTTAGTTTTAATTGGGAAGGAAACGACTTGACAAAGACTCTAACTGAAGACTTCCAGCTTTGATATCATGTTGAATTATGTTAAATTACCAATCAATTCAAAGGCTTAAGCTGGTGGATTGGTGTAAATTTAATTATAATAACTAACAATCAAAATATTGGGGATTAAGAATAATCCTACACTTAATGCTAAAGAAAAGTTGGGATATGCAGATAATCCATGACCTTGGTTGTCTGGCCACGGTGGTATCTGGTAACTTCCTGGAAACTGTACTTCAGCACCTATCCTCATGCATTGCGGATGTTCTTGACTCAGTTAAGCGGAGCATTTTGCACAGTGGAATTTTTTTGAATAGATTAATGCCCGAAGTTATTGGTGCCATAGTTGCTTCACTGGTTGATAAATCTGTTGAGGTAAATATTTGATTCTCATGTCTGCTCATTGTGCACGAGATTGAAAGTTTCTCTCGATTGTTCGATATATCAGCCTTCCGGATCTTCTGACTTGTATACTTTTCTGATGTAGGACTTGAGACAGCTGAAGGGTATAACAGCCACGTACAGGATGACCAATAAACCTCTTCCTGTAAGGCATTCACCCTATGTATTGGGGCTGCTACGCCCACTAAAGGTATACAATAAGCTATTGCCCCATTTTTCGGTTTATATATGATGAATCTGGTTTTTTGTAGACATTACTTTAGGAAGCTCACCCAAATACCTAAGCGTGCACCTTCAGGCGCACCATACCCTCCCCCTTTCTTTTAAAATGTATATTAACACATTAGACCTTATATAATTTATATGCGTAGGCTTAAAAGATTTTTTTTGTCGTTCTAATACTTTCTTTCAAAATGTATATTGAGCTTTTTGTATAAACTGGACTGCTCGCCTTTTGATATGTATATTTTTTGTTACATTAGATGAATTATAAATATATTAAGTCTTTAGCATCTTTTTTTAAAACAAGTTTTTAGCATCTATTGAAGCATAAATTTATTTTCTAGTTCCACATACTTTAAGCTTCATATTGGAGGAAACTAAAAGTGAGATTATGGCTCATTATTTGTAAACTTGATGCTACAATGTAAACTCCATCAGACTTTGTTGGATGGAGAGAGAGCGGCAACGTTTTTGACAATGGAAACAAAGAATGCACTGCTGATCGGTGCGGCGACAGAGATTACTGGACGTTATTACGAGCTAGCCGCTGATCTTGTTAGCTTGGTTAGTTCAGTTAAATCAAACTTTAGTTTCATCCTAGTTATTAATCTATAATAGGACCCTTCTTCTCACTAATGTTCATGGCCAGGCTAGGAAAACAGATTCGTCACTCCAGAAAATCCGGCAGGGAGTACAAAGACGAGCTGGAGCAAGCTCAGATGTTTCAGATCATAACATCTCTGACACTGACAAGATTTGCATGCAACTCTTTCTTGATATTCAGGTAAAATATCACTGTTTTGAGTGTAACTGCATGCTGGTCAAAATGGTTCTTCAGTATTGTTACCTCAAAAAAATATGCAGAAGTTGTTACTTTCTGTGATTGCCAAAATACAATGTCTGCAATAGAACCATATAAGAATACGCATGAATTATTAGTGAATTATATAATATTAATCTACCTTGCAACCAAATGTAGTAGGTATTAGATCAGTATAGGGTTTCA
Source organism: Sicyos edulis (assembly GCA_036507275.1). Taxonomy (NCBI): domain Eukaryota; kingdom Viridiplantae; phylum Streptophyta; class Magnoliopsida; order Cucurbitales; family Cucurbitaceae; genus Sicyos; species Sicyos edulis. The sequence continues at coordinate 37,446,049 of CM071853.1, forward strand.
CATCAAAACTAATCGACAATTCGATTCCTCCCCTTTTTAATTCGGGTTTTTCAAGATGGTGCTTCTTTAAATTTATTATTCTAATTTCAATTTATTAGTCCGAATATCTATTTTGGTTGATGGCCTCTAATACCATATTAGACAGGTAGTATGTGAATTTGATTAGAGTAGTTCGTCTATTTTATAAATATTATGAGATGTTCCTCACATATTTAATGTGGAATTATCAAACGTAAGGTCAGACAATTATCTTGTGAATATAGTAGAGATGCACGTAAGTTTTCAGACCTGTATTAATAAATTAAAAAAAATACTCACCTAATCTCCTATAATGTGTAACCCTATCAAATGGTGATTGCAGGAGTATGGCCGCAACCTTTCAGGCCTTGGGGTTGAAGCGGCGAGTATTGCCACATATCGTTCATTTTGGCAGTGTGTTGCTCCTACAGACAGGCAAAGCTCCATTAGTTTCTGATTTTCAACCATTGGCTTGGTGATTGTATCCTTTTTTTCTTTTTTCTTTTTTCTTTTTGCCGAATTACTTTGAATACATTTTTTTTCACCCCAATTGGTCGCAGGTGGTGACAGTTCATTATGAGATTAAAAAGTTTTGTAGAATCAACAAGGTAGCTTCCATGTACTTGGTTTGATAGAAAATGATTTATAAATGTGTATAGTAACTGAAGATTAAACGGTCCTCATTATCACATTTTAGATAGAATATTGTATTTTTTTTCTTCATTTTTCTTAAACCAACTATATGCTATCCTCTAGGCGTGATGAGTTCAACTCCCTCCCCTTAAATGGTAATCAATGATTGACCAGCCAACCAGAGCATAATTTTAATGGACAATCTAGTTACAAAAAAAAGTTTTAGATTTAAATTCCTACCCCCATTGAATTGTAAGGAAACAATGGATTGTGTGCTTGTAAATCATACTAAACAGTTTCGTTATATGATAACGCTTGAATTTCGGAGTATATGAATGAAATTAAAAAATAACGACATCGTTAAGAAATTACATTCACCCGTTCAACCGTTCTGAATTGAAGATATTGACGAATTATGTGTATTTGAGAAGGTTTGAATTTGACCATTGTAAAGGCAAGGTTGTCAAGGGTGCTACTTCAACATGTACACGAGGCGTAATATGAAAGGATCGACGAATGAACTAACTCTACTATAAGCACTATAGTACAACACAAGGCACAGTCGTTAGCAGCCTCAGCAATTCAGTTTTAAAGTTCATTTGGTTTGGGCAAGAAACCATGACAGCCCTGGTTCACTACTGCTACTGCATTCCTTTTTGGGAATTGGTACGATAGGCCCCAGGAAGATGCGCCATAGATCGAGTACTATTGTCACCAACATGGCTGCTCCCAACGAATCAACGGTCACTCTTGGCAAGTCCCAAAGATCACTAGGCTTCTCGTCGATCCTGTTGCATTGAATCAACAACATGATATGGAAATACATTACAAAATAAAAACCCGACACCATAGACGATTTCTTCAAGTTGGAGCAAAGGAGCAAAGGAGAAGGCGATTTCTTCAAGCTGGAGACGATTTCTTCAAGTTGGAGCAAGGGAGAAGGCCGTGAACTATGCGTTTCTACCTAATACTCTGAAGAATACCAATTCTTCTGCTTGATTTATTTGAGTCTCCAATTCTTCTGCCCTTTTTGGACTATGGGTTTCTACCTAATCTTGTCTTAGTAAAAATCATCTAAACTTACAACGCCATTGGACAAACTAAAAAGTCGAAGAACAACATAATTCATGCATATTATGACTTCGGAATATGATGCAGAGGAATCATAGAAAATTTGGGTTTGCCTAAAAAAATTTAAGTTCTGCAAGTCGTCATTATCTTCCTTCCCTTACCTAGATATTGTAATTCGTGAGGGAAAAATGGAGACTTGTGCGTGGTTTCTATGTATTATTGTAAACAAACTGGTTTTTGTATATATTAAGGCATTAAGATTGAGAGAACCTTACCTCAAGAACATTGGGAAGCTGACGAAGAAGTAGATAGCATAAAACAAAGAGCCCACTTTGTACATTGAATCCCGATCCTGAAATTGGTAGTATGGGAACTGCACATGCTCAAAGTTAGATGTGTATTAAGAACTCATTTAATTTCTTCAATCTATAATAATTAAACCTTTATATTATTCAAGTTCTCAAAAATAAAAAAGGAGTAGAGAAAAAACTACAAACAAAAGTACAAAATGTTTTCCGAGTTAGACAATAGTAAGAGTTACTTGGAAATAGTTTGATAAAGACATGCTCGAGTTTTCAATTCTTATCCCGCCAAATACATGAGACAGATCGAAAGGATATTTTTTGACAAACATAAGAGAAAGATGTGAGATTACATTAGAAATGGCCAGAGTCTCCAAGTATGCAATGAAGTATGAGAGTGCCACTATCCATGCAAGCATCGTAGCGCGTTGAATATTCTCTGGTAAGTCGGCAATAGAATGACGAAGTCGCCGAAGGGTCATGTTTGATGTGACGTGATAGAACAGAAAGCAGACATGCGTAAGAAGAAAGGTCGTATGTGGTACCTGCAATTAACAGATCATTGATTAGAAATAGAAGCAGGCAATATTATGATCTTTTTTACTTCTTTAAACCTGCCATTCTTACATTATTCATTCTCCATGATGGAAAGGTATAAGAGGCTCCCAAAACAGTGAAAAAGTAGTGGGTCCAAAAGTAATTTCCAACATAGCTGAAGATAACTATCCAAAGACTAGCCTGCCACAAAGAAGCAAATCTATCATATAGAGTTTAAGAATCGACCTAGTTGAAAAACTGATTGGTAGCATTTAGTTTAACAGGTATGATAACATAGTGATTGGATAATATGGAACTGAAGCAAAATATTTTACAACTTACAAAATCTCTCCATACTGAGAATCAGGAGAGCTAATTGTTTTAAATAATATTTCTCTGAACATTTTCATTGTTATCGTGTTGGTTTCATCTACAATACAAATGTAGAGCAGCTCTAAATCTGATAGAGTATGCTCAGAAAAGTAGTTTCACTCAGAAACACTTTACTAGAAATGCTAAATTAACACTAAAAATGCAAAGAGATACTGATAGATAATTTGGCTTTGCAAAGTGAGCAAAGACTAGAGAGGTTGAAATGTACAAGAAATTTTCATAGCCTCGAAGCGGGTGCAGCAACGAATGTTGAAGCCATCGATCAGAGTGTATATACCAAATTCTCATGGAGAGAAAAAGGACCAAATAAGAGGGTGAAATAGATTCTTGACCATCATAACTGATTGGAAAAACTAGGAATGAAAAACCAGGAGTTAAGAGGAAAAAAGGAAGGGGGAGGAAAAAGAAACAACTTTTCATTTATCAAACTTAATTTGCTTAAATGGTCATGGTATAGCTGCTTGCTTCTTCTGAACTGATGAATTGAAAAGAAAAAAAAGACAGAGTAATACACACAAAATGGTAGAAAACTAACCTTGACCCAATATCGCTCTTTCCAAGGTAAATTGCGGTCAGCCTGCAACCAATTTCAAGTAAATAAGATTTTGATTTATAGCTGATGAATTGATTGGTCTTGCTTTCCTTTGTCTTCAATTGCCTAGATCTTTATCATTACTATTTTTTTTTATATATTTTTTTGTGACTAATATTCTGTTTCAGATCGTCTTCAAACTGAAAACGACACTTGAATCTAAGAGAACCACCAGTCTTAGACAGAAGCAAATCTTCCTGTTCCATAAAGTTAACTGACGGTTTGAAGTGCGACATCGAAAGAGTAATGTCACAGCTGAGTCTCGAACCTAGGACTTTGAGGGGAGCATACCCTCAAGGCCCAAGTCTTCAACCACTGTGCCACCCTTGGGGACTGCAATCGATTAGTTCCCATAGACTGAATAATGAATATAGGATCATAGAAAATTGTACCTCTCCAGGCCACAGCACTGGTATCAAGAAGGAAGGAACTGCAGCTACCAAACCAAGAATCAAATACTCCAATTCCGTAAAACTCTGTCAATCACCACGCTCACACACACCGATATTTAGAAACTTTGATAAATAACTCAAAGCAATATATAGATAACTATCAATCACAAGAAAAGGAAAAGGCTCAATAATAAAGTTGAGAAAAACCGTTGTCGGGCCTAGGAACGAGCGTGGTTACCTTGTTTAAAAAAAATAGAGTCGAGAAAAACGCAATTCTTAATTAAATCCCCAATTGTAACTTCAAAGCTGTCAAATCCCAGATGTATAAATCAAACACATGGCCCCTAGTTGACTTCTTCAACACAACCCAAATATGAACAGAAAGAAGATAAACTCCATAAACCAATAAAGAGAAACATGCTTAGATCACCAAAAAATCGAAGAACCAATCCTCAAAAAGAACAAGAAAGTCAAATAAACCATAAAATTCTTCCAAGATTCACAAGAGACCTCCTCAATCCATCCATCCATCCATCAATCAAAACGCAGAGTAATCTCAAACAATAAATCAGTATAACAATTGGACAGTGAAAAAGCCATCAGACCTCGTAGAGTTTGAAAGGGACGACGATTCCCAAGCAAAGAGTGAGCCAAAATGGAGTGTAGGAAAGGAAGAACAGTTCGCCCCATCTTTTGCTAGGGTTTTTGGAGAGCCATAGACTGGAAGAACGAGCTCGAACTGGGGATTCAAATCATAACAACAACAATGCCATACAGTGAAGAAGAAAACGATTAAACAGAAATGAAAGAGAAGAAAAGGCGATGAGATTTGGGAAATTTTTACCGGCCATTGACGAGAGAAGATGAATCTCCGTTCGTAAATTCTCCGATTGAAAAGAGTAAACTGAGAGGACTGAAAGCGTCAATGCTGTACTGCTCACAAAATTCCAAGATGGACAGCACAAGCCCACGAAGTTTGACGCCTCTGGACGTGCCATGTGAGTAGGAGATTTTTTTCCAGCCACCTTTATTTATTTTTATTTTTTTTAGTCATTTCGAGGGTGACAAATATCAATTCCTCGTATCAAATTTATGATGTTAATGTTGTACTGGTTTACCACCAAACTATGAAATCATGCGCTATTAATCCATTTCATTCCACCTTTATTTTTATTTTTAAATATAGAGTTTTTTATGTATAAAAAAAAAAAAAACAAAACCAAACAAAGAAAGATGGGAAGAAATTAGTAAAATTTTGAAAATATTTTTTAGCTAGCCGGAAAAGGAGCCAGCCTAGGTAAAATGACTAAAAAGATCATGTTTGAGTAGTTTTCAATCAATTCAATTCATTGAAAATAATTGATATAAATAATTTAAAGGTAATGAGTTAAATGATTTTTTTTTTTTTTTAGAAGCCAAAATTGGAAGGTGAAGTGAAAGTTGAAAGTTATCTTCAACCGATTTTGTCTCTTCCAATTGGCCGACCAGACCAAACCTCCATTGATGGCAGCGATTTTGCTTTCCTCACTTTGAGCAGCGGCGCCGAAACAATGGCGTTGGCTGTGTGCAGCGACAAGAACATGGGATCGGGGATTACGATTTGGGATTCAAAAACTGGCGAAACTCTCCTTCGAATTCCGACCTGCGCTTCGCCTCCTTACGGTTTGATTTTCTTGAGAAATGAGTTCCTTGTTGCTTCTCAAACTCGCAAGGAAGGATCCGTCGGTGGTGGATCCATCTTCATCTGGTCCCTCAACAAGGTATTGAACTCTATTGATTCATCTGCTGGAACCACCTGCTTAGTCTTGGAATAGATACTTCTGTTGCAGATTCTGTAATTGTTTGAGTAATCATGGATGATTTGTTTCTTAACAAATGCGTTTTAGTACTAATCTTGAACTCGAAGAGGAATCTTCGTTATCAAAGTCGTGTATTCAAGCTTTGTGAAATCTTCTCGATTAATATTGATAGATTAGGTCTGGTTTGATAATCATTTAGTTTTTAAAATTTAAGCAGAATTGCTAAAAAGAAAATAGCTTCCAAATACTTAGTTTTGGTTTATGGAATTTTGTTAGAATTTACAAACTTACTTAAGAGAAGGTGAAGCTATATGTAGAGAATTTGAGTAAATACAAGCTTAAATTTTAAAAATAAGAAACGAAAAACTCAATAGTTATCGAGCGTGACTTTGATTGTTCGATTTTAGGGGTGATTTACAATATCAAACCTAAATCAATATGTATTTCCAGCCTCAGTCTCCTATTACGAGCTATCCATTGGAGCCCATTGGACCACTTACCTCAACAAAGGACAGTGTATATCTTGCAGGGGGAGCTCATTCTGGAAATATTCATCTTTGGGAGGTCAGTTGTTAGCTGCAGTTCTCTTATTATTATTTTTTTTATATAGGAAACGAAAGCATTTTCATTGATCAGATGAAAATGTTACAAGATTTTGGGTCAGGTTCTAGTCACTTTTACAATAAGATAACACGGTACACAAAGGCGTTTCTCTTATTTGCTATCTAGTAATGTGGGTATCTGTATGAGGTAATACATTATTGTTTGTATACCTTATTTGTCATGCAATATTTTATATCTGTATGTATATGAGTTTGTATATGTACTTGCTTTAGAACTTTAAGTTCCCTCTTCCCCTATTTTCATTTGGTTGAGGCAATTTGTAGGTTGGTAGTGGTAAATTGCTCAAGATTTGGAGTGGTAACAATAAACCCATAAAATGCATTCTGTTTTCTTGGGACGATTCGTTTCTCATTACCGGTTCGGCTGATGGAACGATTTGCATCTGGTCGATGATTGAGTAAATATACTCTCTTCACAATGCCTTCATAACCTATTTGTTTGAAGCATCTTAAATAGCTTTTCGTCGTTGTGATTTTTCTATCGAACTTTATGCAAGTTTGCTGGATGTGGAACTTGTGGGAAGCTCACAACCAATATTGTATCGTCTCATGGAACATAAGTCCTCTTTAACTGGGCTTCTCACTATGTCTGGCTGCTCGATGCCGATGATCATTTCAAGCTCCCTTGATGGCAGTTTAAAGGTTGCTAAATAGTAACAATGTATCTTTTATTCTGTTGAGCTCTAATAAACTTATAACTTGATTAACGTTTCTGGGTGCAGTTTTGGGATTTAATGTCGGGAATGATTAGGGGGACTCAAACTTACATAGAGGGTATCACTACAATCGTTCTTCATCCAACCGAGCAATTTATATTCTATGGGACCATTGATGGGAAGATTTTTGCTGGCAGGCTTGAATTTGGATTGGATAACTGCATAACCATTAAAGAAAACCAATTACTTGCACCAACAGGACACAAGTAATATATGGTACTTGAAATTTCTTAAAATTTCTGTGTAGATTGTAGTACAACTTTACTGCTATCTTTGGAGCTATTTTTCCTAGGACTTTCCGAGCAAAGAATTTTTTTTGTTTTTCATTGAAATGATCTCCACTTGGCTTTTGCTTTGTCAACAGATTAAAATTGCTAGTTATGGTCCTTGTGCAACTTAATTTTTTTCTTTCCTCTGACCAACAAATAATATACATATTCCAAGCCCATTCTTTGTGCCTTTCCTTAATACACTTTTATATCAAGATCATGCTCAAGTTTCTACCATCAATGCAGAGGAGCTATTACTGCTCTCACCTTCAGTCAAATGGATCTAATTTCTGCATCTGAGGATTGCACTGTCTGCATATGGGACATCAGGAGTCAGAGGATCAAACAAAAGCTTGACCACAAAAAAGGTTATAACTCAATATTCTACTGGTAGAAGGCAAATTAGAAGTTCTTTAATTTTGCCTTTGAACTTATTCACTATCTGATTTACCATCCTTCTGGGTTTTGATTTATATCTCTAATTCTGAAATCTTGAACGAAGATTACAGATGATTGTTTCATTCAAGAGAGTTCAATTTATATTTTCATCTTCACTGCCATATCAGACAGATGCATACATAAACAAATTTTCTATTCAAAATTTGTATTTGGGATCTCTGAACATGCATCAGATTGTTGTTTTTGTCCTTAAAAGGAAGAATAACCAACTTGGTAGCAATTCCACGGTCTTCTCTGAGCTCTATGTCGAACCGTAAGAGAGTCTCGAACCATTTCTCGATGTCTTCACTCGACAAGTATCCTCAACCAGCCAACTTGTCGGCGAGCACAATCCCTCTCTTTCCCTCTCTCCAACCCCTCAGGGAGAATCCGAATTCCATTGGATTCACAAGTACTGGTTCATTGAATCAGCAAATATTTGATATGAAGGTCACACTCTCAATCAATCTTTCTTCATTGTAGCCTTAATATATCTGCTAATAGTATTGCTAGTTAAGTCAAACAGCTTATATTACCAATATATTCATATTCCATTGCCATTGTGTTCAGACAGAAACCACATCAGCAGCAATACAGATGAAAGTAGAAACAAGTTTAGAGAGACGATTGTGGGCTTCGAGAATGACAAAGCAAGTAATGGAGATGAACAACCATCTTCAATCACGGTTGCTAGACATGATGCGGGTCCGATTGTTCGGGCCTGTAAAAAGTAACTCGTCCTCGAAGAAACGAAAAAGATGAAAGCGATCGAGTTGCAAGGATGAGAGAGAAGCATCCATTGTCATTCCATTGATCTTTTGATGATCTTGGACCGACTGTAAGTGATGTACTTTTTCATTTTTATTCTGGGTATGTTCCATGCTTTCATTCATGCTTGCTGTGTGGTGATAGTTTTCAGTAAGATTTTTCCTATATTTGTAGGGCCAATTGCTTGGAAAGTTGGATGTAACTTCTTTTATGTTTTTTTATAATAGGATTACCTGTTTAGTATTATATTTGACTCTACTACATATGTAAGCTCTCTGGGCACCTGCCCTCATAACATGTTTCTTTATTTTACAAACCACATCAAGTAATCAACTTCTGTATCAGCAACTTTTAGAATAAAGTAAATAGTTTGTTACTTATGATGGAGAGACCTTGTCTTTCAAAGTTCTTATTCTCAAATATGATTGAACTCATAAAAAAAAAATTGTCAGCTAAACATAATGTTATGTATGTTCTTTTTCCGTTTAAAAAAAGTATGTTCTTTTTCTATTTTAAGCTCTTCAAATGTCCAAAACTAATTAATAGTCTATAGAGCTTAATAAAATTGTAACAATTTTTTTTTTTGTAAAGGTAAAACACAAGTACTCAAATATAAATATGCTATTAAAATTTGTAAACTAGAGTCTAATAAATAGTACTTTAAAAAAAAAAAAAAAGGACTATTTTATTTATAAGAATTTAACTCAATTGACATAATGTATAAATAAGTAACTAAAAGGATATGAATTTGAATTTTCAAACTTTTTGAATTAAATTTTATTTAAAAAATTATTCTTAATCTAGCAATAACAATTAAAAGTAAGATTTATTACCAGTACAAGAATAATTTAAGATATTTGAAATCGGGCAAATCTAAACGAAATAACAATGCAAAATGATGTAGGTGAAATTTTATTACCATACATGATTTCATCCATGGGAGCAAAGCAATGGCTGAACAATTATTATACAAATAATATTTATCAAAATTTTGTCAATAAAAAGAGTCGTACATTAAATATGAATTCGAATGCGTTCCTATCGATTATAGTTGAACTAAAAAAAATCAAATTTTTGGATTAAGAGTTAACAACAAATTTATCACACCCAAAATTATTTTTTATGGTTGAATTTCAATCTATAATTTATTGGTCAGAAATATATATTGGAAGACGTAAAAAATCAAAGTATTTACCAAAATGGCGCCATAGATAACGATAAATGGCACAAGTGGGTTATACTACTAAAAATTAGACACGTACATACAAAAAGAGAAAATCCAGGCACTAAAAGTGAAAAAAGGTATGCAAGTGGCTAAGGGTAAAGTTGATGGAGACATCTCTAAAATTTGGTTAAAATACCATTTTAATAGCATTATACTTTCAATAAAATTCATAATCAATCATCTAATTTAATTCAATTTTTATGATAATAATTATGAATCTAAAAAAACTAGTGCAACTTTGATTAAAAAATAAATAAGTATGTGGGAATTCCGTATGTATAATATTAGGCTAAGGATTAAATCTGCAGCGTATTTGGAGGGCCGATTAATAGCGATTTTGTGGTTCATTAATTAGGTCGTGACTTTATAACGCGGCATTATAAACCCTAATATCTTAACCCTTTTCCAAAAAAAGCTGATTGCCAGAAGCCTCAATTCGTGTTCATCTCAGAGGCTTGCGAAATTCACCACAATCGCCGCCAACGCCATGGCTGTGTTCTCATCCGCTTCTGGTGTTTTTCGTCCATCCAAATCAGGTATTTCGTTTGAAATCATGTGTTTCTTTTGTCATTCATAGATTTGGATCGGAAATGGAATGGAAATGGAAATGGATTTGTTCTTGGTAACCCTTTTTTTTGTTATTTGTTTTTTGGATTTTTGGCGGCTTCGTAATGTTATTTTGGATAGATGAGTAGATTAGTGAATGTCGATGGTGGAGAAAATGGTTTGATTGAGTTTTGTTCATGACCGTGGGTAAAGTACATTATCTGAGATTGCCCTTGTTTGTTTTAGAGTCGATGGCGAATTGTTGCAGAATATCTGGCTCGACGAAGTTGCATTCGTTCCAAGAGGTTTTTGATTCAATAGTGCTTTCCCTTTTGTTCTTAAATGTTTCTTATCAATTTCGGCTTGTTTTATCTGATTTTTGGACTTATTCAATTGCATTCGTGGCTGCAGATGGGGGCAAAAACGTGTGAACTTCATGGCAATAGCATAGTTAGTAACAGGGTTGGTGTTCTGCGGTCGAATAAGAAAAGGGGTGAGTTTCCCTTTGTTTGTTTGATCTGTGCTTAATTCTTTTAGTTGATTCCACCATTTTTTTAAGTCGTTTGGAGAAGATTAGGAAGTTTATATCAGACCCTTCTTTTAACCATGGAGTCACTCTAGTAGTTCTATCAAAATAGACGATAGTAATTTTTTTTGAAATAAGGTAACCACGCCCGTTCCTAGGGCAGACACCGGAGACATCGAAAGAGTAATGTCACAGTTGAGTTTCGAACCTAGGACCTTAAGGGGAGCATACCCTCAAAGTCCAAATCTTCAACCACTGCGCCACCCCTTGGGGACAAATAGACGATAGTTATTGCTTTCATAGCCGTATTTATATTTACTTTAAAAGAGCAGCGAAGTTGTATAAGGTGTATTATTAATAATAAATCTGTTGAACTGGTTTTGCACTGTGATCTAGAAGCTTTTGTGCTTCCCCTTTGTATTGAGTTTATAAAGCTTTTAACCTGTCTTTTTGAATCACTGGTGAAAACAGTAATTCAGGCAATATTGCAGGGGGAGAGAGAGATTGAAACCACCAATGGTATAGGGACTAAAGGTCTGCGAGGGCAGTTGAATAAGGTTGTTCTGGCTTACAGTGGCGGCTTAGACACATCAGTCATCGTCCCCTGGCTGAGGTACATCTTCATTTTTTTCATCAGTCAGATGTTTTATGTTGTTGATTGATCTAGTAACCCTTTCTTTTTTGCTTTTACTGCGTGGGATTTTCTTTGAACTTTCAGTTGTCCTTTCGATGCGACTTTCAATTCTCCTTCTCCACTCCTCTTTGGGGATTTCTGCAGCCCTTTTTAGTATCTCCTGTTTGCTGCTTTTGAATTATTTTCTTCCTATGGGAATTAATTATTTTATGTATATTGCAGGGAGAATTATGGCTGTGAAGTTGTATGTTTTACTGCAGATGTTGGTCAAGTATGTAATTAGCATCTGTGAACTTGTATTGTGGTTTTTTATATATAGGATTACCCACTTGACTGCAAATCTTGTTAAGCTGATCTTTTTGCTTCTCTTCGTGGGTCTCAACTTTTAGGGCGTGCAAGAATTGGAAGGTTTGGAAAAGAAGGCTAGAGCAAGTGGGGCTTGTCAATTGGTTGTGAAGGACTTAAAGGAAGAATTTGTTAGAGACTTCATATTTCCTTGCTTACGTGCTGGTGCAGTTTATGAAAGAAAATACCTGCTTGGAACATCAATGGCCCGTCCAGTTATTGCAAAGGTAAGTTCTAACTTTATTTAGCATTGCTGCTGCCAGTCCCGACTCCTAAATTATATTGCAATGTGGATTTCCCAACGATAAATAAATTGAAGGTTTTAAGGACTTCTAAGCTTCATTGTTTTTGATGTTCATGGGTTTTTTTTTACCTGTTGGCTTGGTATTTGGTAATTCCTTGGCATATTCTTTTGGTTTTTGGAAACAAATAGGCCATGGTGGATATTGCCAAAGAAGTTGGAGCTGATGCTGTTTCTCATGGATGCACTGGAAAAGGAAATGATCAGGTATGCCCTTACACCGTGATCTGGATATACTGATTTATTATCTTTTCTGATGGTCTGATGTCTATAATTTTTCTGGCATATCTATTAAGGTACGATTTGAGTTGGCCTTCTTTGCTCTAAATCCCAGTCTAAATGTGGTGGCACCATGGAGGGAATGGGATATTACTGGAAGAGAAGATGCTATTGAGTATGCCAAGAAGCATAATATTCCTGTTCCAGTGACAAAGAAATCAATTTACAGTCGAGACCGGAACTTGTGGCATCTTAGTCATGAGGTAATGCTTGTTATTGATTAATTTTTCGTTCGTCTGTTATCTTTTCTTTATCCTCCCTCTATGATGCTGAAATTAAATGATCTTGAATAGATATTTTGTGTTTTGCCAACATTTGATGTTAATTTATTTTAAGTGGTACTGATTTTTATAGTGGGTGGGGGGTTGGGCTCTCTTCGCTCAGCATTTTTCAGATCATCTTGTTGCAAGTTTTTTATAAGTGAATATATCACGGTCTCACTCATTTTGGGATATGCTATAAATTGGATGTGCTATATCAGCTGATCAAGTTGACCTGGTCTATATTTTATTAATGGAAGCTTAGGGTAAAATGGAAGTCACGTGGCAACCACCATTCATGAATAACGTCCTTAAGTTCGCTCACTATCAAGTTTAAATTAATCTAAGTTCCTATTCTATTCTAGGATGTCTGTGTTGGAGATACTCACTATGCTCACCATGTGGCAATTGTCCCACATTGGAAAAGTGAGAAGTCTTCAACATATTTATAAGGGATATGGGTTACTCCCCACATTGCCAATTGGTTTTGAGGTGGAACCCCATATTCTCTAATATGGTATCAGAGCCCATAAAACCCAAACGGGTATCAGTCCAATAAGAATGAAATTGAGATTCGATTTAAGATTGGTGAGCCCAAAAGAGACGCCATCTTGAGGCGGCATGTTGAGATCTCAATTGTCCCACATTGAAAAAGTGGGGAGTCCAACATATAAAAGAGATATGGGTTACTCCCCTCATTGCCAATTGGTTTTGAGGTGAAACCTCATATTCTCTAATACGGTATCAGAGCTCCATGTGAGTTAATGGTCCCTCCAAAGTTCGATCCTACCAAAAAATGCTTTGAATTCAAAAATCGGGTGTGGACTCCACCCAAGCGGGCATAAGCTTAAGTGGGTATTTGATCCCAAAGTTTGGATCTGACCTATGCGAGTAAGCCAAAGCGGGTATTTCGGTCCAAAAATTAGGATTCATTTCAAGATGACATTTCCCGATATGGCCGCCATCTTGAGGGTGCATGTTGGAGATACTCACTATGCTCACCATGTGGCAATTGCCCCACATTGGAAAAGTGAGAAGTCTTCAACACATTTATAAGGGATATGAGTTACTCCCCACATTTCCAATTGGTTTTGAGGTGAAACTCATATTCTCTAATAGTCTGCAGATTTATCAACATCAAGTTCATCAAAGATCCCTATTCATGGTTTCAATTTTTCCCGGTTTATCAGAAACTTGAAATGGGGTTGATTTCTTTCTCTTGCTGATGTTCTCTTGTATACATTATAACTGAAGGGGGACATATTGGAGGATCCAGCAAATGAACCTAAAAAGGACATGTACATGATGTCTGCAGATCCAGAAGATGCACCGAACGAACCCGAGTAAACTCCTTTTCTTGAAATACCACGTTTTACGTTGTTGCCTACTTGTTAACTCAAATCTTTTAGGTTTCGAGGTTTTTTGGCCTTTACATATAAACTTCTTGGAGACTTGTTCTGAATCACTAGCAGTGTATTCTTTGGAATTTTGATTTTATTTTTCAATGCTTCCTAAACTATTTTAAATATTATCACCCGTAGCTGGCTGTAAAAATGAAAAATAATGATTAGTCTTAAAATCAAGTTCATATTTTCCTATACTATACACAGCTGAAAAAGTAAGAGTATAGCATGTAAAAGAGAGGAAATTTTAATGATCCAATTTGTAAGTTTGAGATTCATAATAATAAGAGGATACCATTTTCTCCATTCATATCGTTTTCCTTGTTGCAATTGACCTTCAAGTCCCTTTGGTGGACATTTTCCATTCTCTGTTCAACAAGCTCAACATTCCATCATCTTCTGCAGATACGTGGAAATAGGCATTGTTGGAGGTCTTCCTGTTTCTGTGAATGGCCAGGATCTTTCACCAGCATCTCTTCTCACCAAACTGAATGAGATTGGTGGAAAGCATGGAATTGGCAGAATTGACATGGTTGAAAACCGTCTCGTCGGCATGAAAAGTCGAGGTGTCTACGAAACCCCTGGAGGAACCATCCTTTTTGCAGCCACCCGTGAACTTGAATCTCTAACCCTCGACCGAGAAACCATTCAAGTCAAAGATTCCCTCGCCCTCAAATATGCGGAGTTGGTTTATGCAGGCAGATGGTTTGACCCTCTTCGCGAATCCATGGATGCTTTCATGGAGAAGATCACAGAGACCACCACGGGCGCTGTTACGCTCAAGCTCTACAAAGGCTCGGTCAATGTAGCCAGCAGGCGAAGTGCTTACAGTCTTTACAGGGAAGATATCTCGTCCTTCGAAAATGGGCAGATATACAATCAGGCTGATGCTGCCGGCTTCATTCGGCTTTATGGCCTTCCGACCAGGGTCCGGGCAATGCTGGAAAAGGAGTTATGAGCCCTCTCTTTGATCTGATGACGGATATGCCATTGACACAAGAATCTTAAAGGTAATTTAATCGGTCGATGTCTGCCTGTTTCTTTTTGTTTGATTGCCTGTTATAATGTACATGTCTTGTTTTGTAATTTAACTAAATTTAGATTTTTATAGGTGGAATTAGGGGCTGCATTTGCAAGGACTTTTTTTGTTTATTAGGTTGAATTTGATTTTTTTGCTTTAGTTAATTCTGGTCCATTAGGAGCCAAAATTTTGTTGGGTTTGGTATTTGTCCTCTTTTATCTCACCCTTAACCTATTACATTTGATTATCATGAACTCATCTATTTTCTAAATAATTATGATTTCCAAGATCCTTATTTAATCATAGTTGTCTCTTTACTAAAATATCATATATTGTATTTTCTACAAATAATGATTTTTGTTTGAGTTAATTAATTAGATATAATTCGATGAATTATATGATGTACAACTATATTTCCAAACGTTATATGAAAAAGTATCTTATATGCACGAACGATTTCATTTTATCAATTTTTTTAATGAATCATATATACGAGAGATGTCTAATTGATTAGTTATATTAACTTTTTAACATTTACAAGGCTTCATTTTTTTATTTTTGGGAAAATTTACCATTTACATGACAACAAAATAACGTACACGTTCCGAACATATGCTATTATAGATATTGTTTGTTCATGGTTTATTAATGGAAATTTATTTTATTTACATTTTCTTTATCCCGTTTTTACTAGTTAATTAAGTTATTAAAAATACTAATTAACTCAATATATATAAAAAAAAAAAACTAATTAACTATAATTTCTCAAAAATAAAAATACTAATTAACTATATATATCATAAAGATCAGAAAACAATTTACAACTTTAGACGATTCAATATCAACTAATTTTGTGATGCATGGGATTAGGACAAACAATATACCATAGGGGTTTTTTTGTAATCATAAATATGCAAATTTTATTTTACTTTTCTCAATTAATGTTAAGAAAATAAATTTAATGTCACACTTAAGTATTGCATGGTTAAATCGTATAGCTGGTTGATGTTTTGTAAACAATATTTGGAAACTATTTTGTCAAACTTGTAATTTCCTGATTACTAGACCATCAAGAATTTACTGCTCATTTTTTAAAATAGTTTGATTTTATTTTATAAAAAAATTAATTAATTAATGTTGTTTTGATTAATTAACGATTATCAAACATTTTTTGGTTTTTAATTAGAAAAACAATGTTTTTTTCCTAGTTTTTGGAAAACAAAAGGCAACCAACAGTAATCAGACAGTTATGGTTTTAATTTTTTTAAAAATAAAAAATTAAAATTTATGGCAGATGGGGATGTTAAATGTTATTTATGTTTGTGTGGACTTTTTTCTTTTTTTTGGAAAAAATGTTTGTGTGGACTTTATTCTACGTAGTTTAATCAAATTTGTTTTCATCAAAAGCGGGCTGAAAATAAATAAAAACCGAAAGCGGGTTGAAAATAAAAGGACAAAGTTGGAATTTTATTCTAGTGAGAATCATAAAATGTTTATGAACTTAATTTACTAACGATTGGAGACGAACGACATAGACTAAAGTTTTATCAAATAATAGAATGCAACTTTATTATTGAGAACAAAATTGCAATTTATCAAATAACGATTGGTGGTGGCAATAAAGAATGGCAAAAAATGACAACATCAAATGTCTACCTCAACTGCTCGGTGAAGCCCAATAACTATTTATAGAGTGAAGAGTCCAATTTTGGTTTATTCCTTGAAGTAGTATTCCTTATCACGTGAGTTTCTTCGTCCCCAAGGGATAACACAATAGTTGAAGACTTTGTCTTTGAGGGTATGCTCGTGTCAAGGTCTGTGACATTACTTCTTCGATGTTTCAAGTGTCTGATATAAGAATGGACGTGGTTACCTTTCTTTAAATATATATATATATATATATATATATATATATATGAGTTTCTTATGGAAATGCTAGGAGATGCCAGGATCTAAGGAAAGGGAAATGGGTATTTGCCATAGGTAGCAAGTTTTGGGGTAAGAATTATAATTATAGCACATTTTCAAAAGTAATTTATTTGTAGCAGATTTGAAGTTGATTTTTGAAAATACCCAGTCTACCCCCTTCTTCTTCTTCACTCTCAAACGCGTATTTTCTTGTTTGGTGCCCTGTCCTCCATTGCTGCCTTGTTCTCTCTCTCTCTCTAACTTTGTTTCAAATTGAAGGTTCCGACCCAATTCGAGGTTCCTTCGTTTCGTTCAAATTTGGATTCGACAACATACTCTTCAAGTCTTCGTTCTTGTGTGCTCTTCTACCATTTCTTCTTGATATTTGGAATTCGGCGGAGGTGAAGTTGAGGGCGGCGCTGACGAGTTTTTCCAGAGAGAGGGAGGACAATTGGGGAAAAAGGAGAGTTTGGAGAAATAGAGGTCTAGGAACATAGTGTCGGGGGAGAAATGGGTTTATTGATTGTGAATAATTTAGGGATTTGAAGAAATGGGTTTTGAAGAGAATATGATGAAGAAGAAGTAAATGTGAAAATGGCAGAAATGGAAGGGAGATTTGCGATTTCTTCTCCTGCAACTCTACGTGTGCAGATTCACTTCGACTGATAGACTTCTATCAGTCTTCTATCAGTGAAGCTGATAGACTTCTATCAGTTGAACCAAAGTGAATATGCACTGATAGACTTCTATCAGTTCCATCGATAGACTTCTATCAGTTCCATCGATAGACTTCTATCAGTTCCACCGATAGAAGTCTATCAGTGGAACTGATAAAATTCTCTACTCATGGGTATTTTTGTCATTTCACAAGTTCTATATAATTTTTTTGCCACTTATGAAAAACTTTTAGAATTGTGCTATGGAAGGAATTATTTTGTTTCTTTTTAATATACATGTCAAAACCCGAGGGAAATATTGTCCAATCATGTTTGATTGTTGATTGTAGCAATTAAACTACAAAATCTTAGGCTCTCATAAATTTTTATTTTAAAAAACATAAACAAGGTTTTTTTTTTTCAAAACTTAATTAGATTTCGAAAATATAGTTAGAAAGAAATAATAAAACAAACAAATTCATATGCCAGTAGCTTAACTTTCAAACACTAAGAAATAAAAATGAAATGGTCCTCAAACATAATCTTAAGATTCACTTACATGTTAGATTCACATTGCCCAAACATGATATACTTTGAAAAAAAGATATACTTTTGAAATTGTTGATATGTATCAATTGAAAATATGCTATTAGTTGAGTTGTAAGCACCTAGTTCAAAAGGTCAAGCAATCTTCATGGTCCATATTTTGATATTTGGATTAGTGTAAACAATTTTCAATCCTACAAGCATTTGAATGAAATGGCTACTTCATATTTTGTACTAAAAAATATATTGCAGTTTTGGTTGGACTTAGACCACTCTTTCATGAACAAGGCAACACAGAATCATGAACTCTGACTTAGGAAACTCTAAGAACAGAGTTTTTTGTTTGAAAAAAAGGGACTTTTATACTTAGAGGATTTACATTTTAACATCAATGTCAAGAAATGACATGTCTAAAACATCAAAATCTGCATGTATTCTTATTGAAGTTGTAAAAAAAAAAAGAGTTTCTGAGGATGAAGGGTAGGTAAAAAAAGGGTTTAAACCATGTTCTTCAGCAATGTGCTTTCTGAGAATCTCTTGCTAATGCTGGTTTCAAAATCATTGTTGTGATGCAGAGCTATATCTTTGATCACCATCCCTGGCATCTTGGACTTGGTTTGCATATTGTAGGTTCCAAAGAACATCTTCCATGGATGGTCGACTCATTTCAGGGGAAATACATCGGCTCATTAGGGAAATAATGGTCGATAGAGACTCTTGCGTGCAAGTAGTTAGAATGGTTGGGTCGATGAGTCGCCTCCGTCCATCCTGGCTGTTTAAATTTATCTGTATGTATGGAAAACCATGTCGTAGTTAAAATAACTGGAAAAGATTGGGAGCATTGTTAGTTTTTTCTGTTGCTTATCACCTTGCACATTGACACTCAAAATCTATGTATAATGCAAATAAAGCGATAAAGTGATAGGAATGACCTTCGAAGGATTAATATGTCATAAGGATGTGTTAGCAAATAGTAGGGGAGTTATTTAGGGTATTTGGATTATAAATAAGAGAGGATAGGATAGGGAAAGTCAAGCAATTATTTTGGCCACTTCCTATTAGCGTGAGTGAACTTAAGAATAGGAGAGTCCAAGTATGTTGAACTTAGTTTATCTCTTTTTTGTTTAATAACCAGAATCAGAGCTTTGTCCCAATTCATACATGAGGCACCCGCACTCGTTCCAAGGCTCAGACTCGAGAGACAACAAAGGATTTTACAATTAAGTTCACTCGTAGATTTCAAACCTGAGCCCTCTAAGAGGGCATATCTTGGAGAACCCAAGCCTTAACAACACGGCCGCCCTTTGAGAACAAGCTTGGTTTATCTTGTTTTTTTGGTTACTTTTTATCATTAGTATATAGGTTCTATCATAAAGCTATAATATTCATGGCTTACCATTTCCTTGAGTATAGAGGGGTCTTTTCTAGCAGACAGAGAGGGTGCTACAAGTGCCTCTAAGAGTATAAACCCAAAGCTATATATATCATCCTTCAAGTTCATCATTTGCCTGAGGATAGATATCCAAGTAAGAAATAGTTGATTTTCTTGAGAAAAAAAAGACCTTAGTGATTAGAAAAACATTCTCACCAAGCTTGAGGGCCTTCTCCTTTTTCCTACACAAACAGAAAACCAAGTAATCAGCATTTATCAATGGTTCAACAGCAGTCATAATCAAGTCCACCTACCACAGATTTTTCTGGTTCTTCTGAGATAATGGACAATCCATAATCACTTAACTTTGCCACATTATGTTCATCAATCAAGATATTGTTTATCTTTAGTCGGTTGTCAAAGAAACCTGGAATGACTCCAGTATGCAGGAAGTGTACAGCCTTGGCAACACTGATTAGGATTGCTAATCTTTCAGACCAGTTCAAAACCTTCTCTACAAGTTCAATATTTTGTTAGACAAATGAGATATATTTCATTCAAGTAGGGAAAGGAAGGTGTGAATGTTGTTGAATGTAATAAAAGAAACTCGGTCCGAGAATGTTTCTAAATTACCTGAGAGGTGCGTCCGAAAACTCCCATTCGGTATATATTCGGATACGAGGAAAACCTTGACGTCATGATAATCTTGTCCATCTCCCTCAATGCAGTGTCCCAAAAGGCAGACCAAATTTGGGTGCCTGAGTTTTCCAAGCATATCCAACCTAAGTTTTAGATTTCTAATTGAAAATTTCTTTGATATAAGCAAGGACCTTATGGCAACTTGTGTCCCATTCTCCAGTATCCCTTTGTAAAGCTGCATAACATTAAAAGGTCATGATATAGTTCAAGAGCTATTTCAAGTGGAAGAATTCTTGCTTAGACATTTGGGCAAAGATTCAGAATAACTGAATTACACAGATGGAAACCTATTAGAATGGAAAAACTACACTTTTTTTTTTGGATAAGAACCATGCCCTAATTTACAAAGTAATATAACTATGGGTTTCAACCATCATTGATTGTGTACATTTCCTTTTGATGAAATTCCATCTTTTTTTTGTTATGTTTTTTCTTTTTATCCGTGAGTGTCCCGGCTAGTTTATGCACAACTAAACTCTTTTCACGGAACATACGGTCTGACCCTACAACATTTGGATGTCAAGGAAATCTATAGAAAATTATTTTTTAGATAGGTGGCCACCATAGATTGAATACATAATTTCTTGGGTCTCTAAGGCCCTCTTTGACCACTAGCTCAATCCATGACAGACAGATTCTGTTAAATAAATTCTTACAAATAACTAGCCCAAACTCCAAATGTATGGTTATGCTTATGAAACATTCTCAAACAGTTGAACTTGATCCATATTCATTAATGCAAATATAATGAATAGAAAATGTTACCTTCCCATATGAACCATCACCAATGATAGTTGAGTCATGAAAATTTCTTGTAGCTTCTTTGATTTCCTCCAATGGAAAAGTTCGACACGATGGAAGACCTTGAATTCCTAACTTAGCAGCATCAGAAACAAACCCTGAAAGCAGGTAACTTCATAATGGTAAAGCTCAACATTTATATTCATGAAGTCTGTATGTTAGATTAAACAAATCACTGTGAATGAATTTTTTTCTGAACTTACTTGCACTTGTTAGAAGTTCGGATGAGAATCCTGCTACTGAACTATCCTGAACCGATTTCTGCAGCAAATGTTGTTCTGATATTCCTCTAGGCCAACATCTTCTACATAAAACAAACCCAATAGAAAGTAGTAGCACTGATAGCAATATACCAAGAAGCAACCCCATTACAACTCCTGCATTTTTGGCTCTAGACTGTTCCTGGTTCTGATGTTGGTTCATATGATCTGTTTCACAATATGATTTTGAATGCTGTTTCCCTACATGAACAGATAAGCAATTCCCATCTACCTTAAGAGTTCGTTTATCGGATTTGACGCCTAAGCAGGAAGGCAATCCTCCTGTAAGCATATTGTTAGATATATCAACAAACTGAAGCATGTTGCCGCAACTCAAATGGTTCGGTAGCGGCCCGGTTAACTTATTCGAAGAAAGGTTCAAGTGACTGATGTTGGGCAAGGAGAAGATTGTAGCAGGAGGGACACCAGTCAATGCATTGAATGATATATCAAGCTGTTGGAGCAGGCTAAGTTGGCCATATTGCTGCGGAATCTCGCCCCACAACAAGTTTTTTCCGAGTAAAACTACATTCGATGCGTTCGGTAGTGAAGGCAGCATCGAATCAATTCTATTCCAGCTCAAGTCCAGCACAGTTAGGCCATGTAATTTACTTAGATCTGGTAATTCACCAGATATGCCATTGCCAGACATGACAAGCTCAGTAAGGGTACTGATACTCAAAATTGAAGATGGAAATGAACCCTTGATATTGTTGTTCCTCAAGCTCAGCACTGTCAGACTAGATAATGAACCAAACCAGTCAGGCATGGTATCATTGAAGAAGTTATCATCTAATTTGAGAGTTTGAAGCTTAACCATGGTAGAAACCTTAGGTGGGATTGAACCAAAAAGATAATTTGAGCTCAAATCCAGATACTCAAGTGAAGATAATCTATGGATTTTGTCTGGAAGTGGACCCCAGATGCCCAAAGACACAAGGCTAAGAACTCTCAAGCTGTTAAGTCTAGTCAAAGTAGTGATAAAAGAATCAAGAGAAAAACTCTCTGATAAAGTTCTATTTGGTACTACAAATCCAATGAACTCATCAGCTTTTCCTTGAGTTTCACCTGCAATTCTAAGCTCAGTGACTACACTTTCTTGGCATGTAACATTAACAAGAGGAAGAAAAGACAGTGTGCAAAAATCCACTCTGTGATCAGTCCATGAATCCAACTGCTTAGGATATTCCAAGTGCTTCCTCAGCTGAAGAAGCACTTGGGCTTGAGAGGCTTGCAATTGGTAAGCACCAGAAAATGAGAAAGTCCAAGAAAAACAGAAAAGTAATAGAAAATCATACTTCCCCATGAAAGATTCTTCAAATGGTGACCTTGAAACCTTCTTCTCCAAGCAGTTTCTGTTTCAGAAACATAAAAAATGGTGAATCTCAATGCTTGTGAGTGATTAAACAGGAAAATAAGAAGGAAATTGAAGATTGGGAGGTGGAAAGTGGTTCAAACTTTCACAAAGAAAAACCCCATCAATGAAACAGAGAAAGCAAAAAAGTTGAAAACCCACCAAGAAAAATGTTAGAAAAACAAGAGAGGAGGATCAAATGGAGCCACCATTGAAACAAAACTCAGCTGAGACTGAGAATATGTGCTAAGTGTCATTTGAAAAGAAATCACAAAGGCAGTGAGGGATGAAGTGAAAGTGGGGCACTTGAAATGGGACATTTGGTTTTTAGCACATGGTTTCTTCTTTGTTTCTCTCTCTTGAAAGCAATGGAAAATGGGGTATGGCTTGGCTGGACTGGGTGCTGGCTTGGAAAAGTCTCACTCTTTTCTGAGAGCAAAAGAATGAGGGCATGGCTGTGAATGGAATCCAACAGGTCACCATTACTTTTATTTATTTGTTTATTTTTAGAAATTGAAAAATTGTAACTTTCCTCTACTATATTCACTAATACTCATTCCTAGGTTAAGAATCGAAATACATTGAAGGAATGGAGGCACGATAGGTATCTATAAATTAGTATCATGTATAAGTCTCGAACCTCAAATCTTTGAGAGAACAAACGTTAAAAGTCCAAATTTTCGACCACCTTTCTACTCTTTCAGGATTAACAAGCCACTATTATTTTACTCTACAATTTGAGATCTAATCTTAAAAATTTTGAGGTCACTAAACATAGGTTAACCGGTATATATTAAAAAAAATAAAATCTTATATTTTTCATTGTACTAAAAAAGTTGAAATGAAAGATTAGAATTGATGTATAGTAAAATATTGGTTAGATAGTTGGCATATATAATACTAATTATAATTCATAAAGTTAACCATATTCACTGGGAAACCTTAAACAAAAAAAAGTGGTTTGTTTTTAGATTTCTTTTCTTATTTGACCCAAAACTTAAAGTAAAAGTGAGTAAGTATTTTGGAAATACTTACAATTATTTTAGATCATATTTCTTTACATTTTAGTTTTTTGCTTCATCAATTAAAGTTAGTTTAAAAAAAAAAAGTCTAAAATGATGATAAATATTTCAAATATACTTTCCTATTTTTACTAAGTATTGCTCTAAGTATTGCTCTAGTTATTTTATTCGTGTTTAGTTTGAAGTGTATTTTATTTAGTCAAAATTATAATCTTTTGTCCATTCATGTGAAAGATTCAATCTCTAATCTTCCGATCAAATTTGTATAGGTGAAAAATATTTAAAATTTTTAGTTATAATATCTTAACGTTATTTAATAATAAAGGGCAAATGATGGATTATTATTATTATTTGTTTTATTTTGAAAATTGATGGAAATATTATTTAATTTTGCAATTTATTTACATTTTTATATTGGGACTTTTGCATTTATATTACAAAATTGATAAAATATTACATGAATAGCACAATAATGAAAATATTTGCACATATAGCAAAAATTGTAAAATGATAGACTTCATATTGATAGATTCTATCGATAAAGGGTGATGGAATCAATTACTAATAAATAAAGTAAATTGATAGACTTCCATCAGATTCTATCAAGAGTCTATCAATAAGAACTGATAGAATCAATCACTCATAAAATTGATAGACTTCCATCACTAGAGAATGATAGATTTTATCAAAGTCTTCTACAAAAAAAGTAAATATATTTTTTTAAATAGCAGAATTTGCTATAAAAGAATTATTTTTAAAAATGTACTATAATTATAAACATAAAAAAGTTGTTATACAGCGCAAATTCTCTTTTATATTTTGCATTTATGTCATGTTTGTTTGCTATATGATAAAAAAGGAAAATAAAACCAATGAAAAATATCATCATAAACTATAGGTTCTCATTTATTATTTTTTATTTTTTTATTTTATTTTATTTTTTTATCATGAAAGATTCGAATTCAAAATTTTTTTGTCTACGAGCATATAGTTATTGCTCTTTTTAGATTATCCTTTTAATCAATAACTCAAGTTTTTTTTTTTTTGAAAAACAAATCCGTTAACTCAAGCTTTTACATGAATTTATTAGTATAAAGTACTACTTTTGTTTTTCCACTGAAGTATCACCATTTAAAATTAGCTAAAATGATAATAGAATCAGATGAGTTCAAAGATCTACTTTCTATTTTTTTTTTTTTTTTGAAGAATTCAATATTCATAAATCATCGACCAGCAAACACATACAATCAGCCTCCAAAATGGAGCCAATATCAGGGGTAGATTCCCCATCCAAAAGCCACTACTAGCATCCACAAAAGCAGAGCAAGAGTTCCAACTAAAGTACGAAACGTTTTTTTGCTTGGCTAAAGCATCAACAACTCTATTACAAGACCTGCTACAATGAACAATGTTCGCAACTCTTAAAGAAGAGCACAACTCTTCTATATCAACAATGATATTGCTGAACTCAGAAAAATCTAGGGAGTCACCACTAAAAGAGTTAACAACCTCTAAAGCATCAGTCTCAACCAGAATAGGAGGAAGCCAAGTAATCTCAGGCTCTCGGATGTGATTGAGACTCTCTCTAATAGCTTCCCCTTCCAAAAACTTGACAGACAAGTTCTTGATCCCGGTCCTCCATCCAGCTAGCCTGGGATTTCCTTTCCAGTCACGCACAATCCATCCAACTCTTCATGTACCGTTCATAGATGACAAAGAAGCATCAACATTAAACTTCCAGCATCTATGAGGAGGCGCTTTCCACTTTTCCGAACCAGCTAACTTATGTTGTTTCATCTTCAACGGGAGACCTGCAATCATCCAACAATGAGAGTTAATTGCCCTGATCTACTTTCTATTTTAAACAAACAAATAAATAATTCACCCTGCACTTATAAGTTTTTGCCCTCCCTAAAACTAGCATGAATATTATTTATCCATCTGTAGATGAGAGGACCATGCCATTTGTTTTGTTGTGACTTCCATTGATGCAAAATATATATATATATATATATATATATATGTAGTTCATGATATCATATCCCATGGTAATAGAGATAAATCAACATAATAATTAAATTAAAAAATAATTAATGAAAACCAGGTGAAGCAATATTCTCTTTCTTATTACATTTCATCTAAAAATTACAACTAATTAATCTAAAAAAATACAACTAATTAGGCAACTTGTTTAGATACTTCCAAATTCTAAACCAGCTTTGGTTTAGAAAATAAAATCTAAACCAACATTAAACAATGAAATAAATAAAATAAAAATATGAAATCAGAATGGATGGGTTGGACTTCTTGGAACCAACAATTGTTCCTTTAAAAAATGACAGACTGTATTCCATATGAAATTGTCAATAACCCGTACTTTTAGTTTGGACAACAAGGTCATGACTTTCTTTTCTTTTTTTTGAAAACAACAAGGTCATGTCTTAGTTATGGCTTTTTCAGAAACAAAAAAATATTTTTTTTAGAAGGTCAAAATTTTTAAATATGTCACAGCATTTGAGAAGTGTCTCTATATTAATATCATAGACTAATCTTTTATTCAAAAATATATATATATATATATATATATCATAGACTAATCTTAAATTTGGAATTTTGGTTTATTTTTTTACATTAAAAAGATAATTATTAGTAGAATTTTAGACAAAAAATCGACCTATCAAAACATTGTTCCTTTAGTTTAAATTTTGGCAAAAATCATCATACCCTAAACATTTCATCCAACATTTTAACGATTCATATTTTAAAAATATCAAAACTAATATTGTAACATCTAAAAAGAAATATCACAATCTGTAAAAGAATATAAAATTTCCAAATTCAAGTGTGTTTTATGCCGGAAAAATATTTTTAGTTAAATGAAATTTATTCTTTAGTTTTAAAAAACAAATTGATCTAAAATTTTAATTTTGATTTAAGTTTGGTTTATCTTAAATGTTATGTTACTTGTCAAAATTGTCTTTATAAATAAGATAACTTTGCGAAGGGACAATTTATATAAATTATGTGGTTGGAAAATTAAAATTAATTATACAATAACTTGTTTTCCAAAAAAAAAAACCCACCACAAAATAGTAGGGTAAAAATCCCAATATCTTCCAACTTTCCCATAGACAAGAAACTAAAGGCTCTGCCCTTTGTTCAGGGACATGCAGATTTGTGGACCCTGTTTTTAGGTTTACTAGAAGAAGGGTATTTAATATGTCAATAAATGCATATCACTATAACAGTACTAACTAAATTCATGTTAGATATGACATAAATGTTAAGGCAAGATTGAGAAAAGTAGAAATGTGACATGCCTAAATAAATTTGTTTTATACTAATTTGTAAAAGTGTGATGAATTTAGAGATCTATAACCTTGGTCTGGGAGATTTTGTATTTTTTTTTTTAATGGAAATGCATACAAGGCTTAATTTATTTTTTAATTTTTATTGTTGCATTAAATCAATCATTTGCTTGTTGATTTTGGATAGACTCTTTTGATTATCCTCTAGTTTGTTGATTTGCTTGGATGTTGTGTATTTAATTTGTTAATCTAGTTGAACTTATGTTATTCAATATATTATCGATCACCAAGTTGAAGATCTCATATTATAAAAATAAAAAGACATTTTAGGCTTTGTTTGATAATTGCCGACATGACCAGTTCCTCAACGACACTATTATATGCATAACAACCAAAGGTCTTGAGTTCCAGTCTTCACTCCCAATTGTTGTAATCTCAAAAAATAAGAAATAAAAAATGAAATAATTATCAAATGAGTCTTAATATTTATAGATTATTTTTCCTCTCATATAAATTTATTTTAAAATGGGCTAAAAAGCCATGCTAAAGAGTTTTTGTATTTTCATCATAGACTTACAAACATTTTTTTTTGTCAACATCTTATCTATTTTTAAAAGTCAAATATGTGATAAAATGGGTTGAAATTAAAAATTCATAATATACTTTGAACATGCATTGATGTGCATAAATTATACAATGTTTGCACATAATTTGACAGTACTTTTGTTTTTCAAACTCAACTATTTATAGGTAACTAAAAATTAAAATGACCCAGTCTCAGGAAAAAAAAAGGGGGAGAGTTTCGATTCCACTAGAGATATAAAAATAAAAATAATATTCAAATTAAAATTTTCTTTTTTTTTTTTGTCAATCGACCATGTTTGATATGTTTAAGAATGTTCTTTGTAACCTATCATCTAAAATCTTATGATTTACTTTATTGAGCAACTTGGTTAGTTAAAATGTCAAATTTAAGTACAATCTCTAAAAATAACATGTAAAAGAAGGTTCTTGAAATTGTGTGGTTGTAAATAGAGTACATTGAGTTTATCTAATGATCATACACCTTTCTGTCAATTGTCAATAATGTTGTTGATGACAATAGTTTGCTTTTTAACTTTATTGCTTTTATCCATTGTCAAATAATTGGAGTGAGTTGGATTTATTATAATTGCAAATGATTTTTGTTTGTTTTATTTTTTTTTATTAGATAATAGAGAATTTATACTGCATAGCAACTTTTTGACTTCAGTTTACCATTATAACTAACTTTTTAAAAATAATTCGTTTATAACAAATTCTGCTATTTAAAAAAAAAAATCTTTATTTATATTTTTTATGGAAGATTTTGATAAAATCTATCATTTCGTACGAGTCTATCAATTTTATTAGTAATTGATTCTACCAACCGTTATTGATAGAATCTAATGAAAGTCTATCAATTTATTTTATTTATTAGTAATTGATTCTATTGAAATATTGATATAATCTATCAATATGGAAGTCTATCAACTTTATCAGCCCTTATTGATAGAATCTAATGGAAGTCTATCAATTTATTTTATTTATTAGTAATTGATTCTATCGACGCCTATTGATATAATCTATCGATATAAAAGTCTATCAATTTACATTTTTTGCTACTGTGCAAATATTTTCATTATTATGCTATTTATGGAATATTTTAACTATTTTGTAATATACATGCAAAAGCTCATATATAATAATAGGCATTTTGAATTCATCTCCATTTAAACTACCTTAATCGAAACCTTTTTAAAAAAATATATATAATTTCACCGGATGGGTCACTGACGCAATGGTTTCAGCGTCATGGGTTCAAGCCCGAGAATCAATATTTGTTCCCCCCCTAATTATATGTATATATATAATTTATGTTCCATGTTTTTATTAATATACCATTATTTAATGGGGAATTTGCGGTGTATAACAACTTTTTTACACAGTTTACAATTATAGCACATTTTTAAAAATAATTATTTTATAGCAAATTCTGCCATTTAAAAAAAATTTATTTACCTTTTTTTATAGAAGATTTTAATAGAATCTATAATTCTCTAGTGATAAAAGTCTATCAATTTTATCAGTGATTGATTCTATCGGCTCTTATTGATAGACTCTTGATAGAATCTGATGGAAGTCTATCAATTTACTTTATTTATTATTAATTGATTCTATCACCCTTTATCGATAGAATCTATCAATATGAAGTCTATAATTTACAATTTTTGTTATATGTGCAAATATTTTCATTATTGTGTTATTCATGTAATATTTTATCCATTTTGTAATATATATGCAAAACCCCCTTATTTAATAGTATTTTATATATAATATACTCCAACTTTAAAATAAGATATAAATTTCAAGGATCAAATTTATGAGCGTAAAATTAAATTAAATTACAACAGATCGACTAAAGTAACATATTTCAACCCTCTCGATCAAAATAGTGCAACATTTAGAGATAATTTTTTTTTTGAAAAAATATGAAAGAGATAATTTATATCTAAAAAGAGAATTTATTTTGAAAGGAATATGAAAAATGATTTTAGGCTATTCTAAAAGCCTTTCAATAAAAATGGTAAAGTTTTAAATTCAAAGAATTTTTAAATAATATTTAAGATGGTTGAAAAGAAAAAAAATCACTGAAATTTAGATGGCAGGGCACCCAATAATTTCGTTTAACCTATACCGTTATCATGTTAGTTTCGATCGTAACCAGTTTGTTCACTTTGGGGCTCGGATTGGGACTTAATCGACAACAGCCTAAAATATATCAAAATTTCGTTTAATGTTTTAACTTTTGATCTCATCCTGTTGTTTGCTTTTATGAGAAAACTTCAATTTCAGTTCGGATTTATCACTTGTTATGAAAAAGGCAACAACAATCAAAGAAAAAACGGTGAAGAACGTGAGAGAAAATATACAAAATTTATATGGTTCATTGACGGTGTGTTAGCTACATCCACAACAAGAGGAGAGATTTTTTATTTATTAAAGAGAGTGCAGAATGTCGATCTAAAAAGGCTAGGATATCAAGAGAGTCTACATAGTGCACTCTCGTAAAATCTTACCGTAGAATAGGCTCAATTACATAAAAGTCCAATTACGAAAACAGACCTCCACTCCCTGACCGGGTAGCAAGACCCTCGACTAAATAGTTGTGTCGTGGGCATCAAACAGTTCAAGACATATCTCTTTTGAGTTATACCTTGCAATTGGATGAGTATGTTTACTTCTTTTCCTGACTTCATTTACAAAAGTTTCTTCCCTGCTTGGTCCTGTTGATCTTCGCTATGGATAAAATCATGATCTGTTTGATGTGAGACTGCTGACATAATGACTAGATCCGTATCACGTTCGCCTGAATTTTCATTTGTTAAGCGTTTGTTTTTTACTGTTCATTGTGTTGTGCTTATGGATAATGGTTGCTTGTCGGGGTTGTTGACTGATGAGTTGAGGAACTGCCTGTAACTTGAAATTTCCCAAAGTTGAAGAAGGTGAGAAATCCAGGTTAAAATCAAGGACTTTCTGAACGTACGATCAGATCTTCTTTAAGAAACAAAAATAGCATAGCTCAACTGACATGAAATATATATTATTGACCAAAATGTCATGTGTTCGAATCCCTCCTTCCCTCCCTGATGATCGTTGAACTAAAACAAAAGTAATGACATTGTTCTCGAGTTACTGTGTGGAGTACGTTTATGTTTTTTATAGCTTTGCCGAGGACTTAAAGTGAAGGCTAGCATTTTTGGTGCTTGTACATGAGTAGTTACAAGATTCATGTTCTTTATTGAGCACTTGTCTCCATTTATATTTTGGGCACAGCTACAGCAGGGTTAAGGTTAAGTTTAATGTTAACCGATTTGCTAATGCCCCGTTTGATAACCATTTTGTTTTTCGTTTTTTGTTTATGAAATTTAAGCCTACAACAACTACCTTACTATACATTTTTCTTTATTTGGATATCTACATCTTACCTATATTTTAAAAGACAAAACCAAAATTTGAAAACAAAAAAAAGTAGCTTTCAAAAGCTTGTTTTTGTTTTTGAAATTTGGTTCGTATTCACCTACTTTCTTAAGGAAATATGAATATATTGTAGGAAAGATGGAGCACATATAGGAAATTTGAGTAGAAATAAGCTTAAATTTCATAAACCAAAAACAAAAAACCAAATGGTTATCAAACGGGGCCTAAGCATTTAGGTTATTTTCCATAATATTCGGGTAATATAGATAGATAGGCTAGAATTAAGATTGAAATCTCATTGGTTTTTCTTTTCCAAATGTTCTTAGATTTTTTTTTTCTTCTTGGAAAGTTCTGATGGTGCCTTTTCTTTTTGATTCATTTTCTAGAGAATGGCATTCATAACATTTTGTGGAGCTCGTGAAGATTCATAATGGTAAGTATCTCTGTGTGTGGAAGTACAAAACTTATTGAGATATTCGGCGATGAAGGAAAATCAAAGGGGATTCTTGAGGCTGTTATGATATCTTTGGGCGGTGTTTGCATTAGTTATGGCTGTAACTTTTTTTTATTCCTGTTTTATGATGAATTTTTCTGCTTTCTTTTAATTCATTGGAGGGCAGGATTTGTCACCAGTTGACTTGATAAATATTCGATAGTTTGAGCAATGGATCTGTCTGTCACAGGAAGAAGCTACGTGATTACATTTTTGCAAAAACCAATTTTATATTGGTCTCAATTTTGCCTAAATGATTGGTGAAGTTTTAGGTGTTCTATTCATGTGACTGTCAGGTTCGTTGCTTGATGGTTGTATTTATTATCTAAAGTGGCTGATTTTAGTGCGTTTGTTTCACTGTGATCTGTATTCCTATTGCTTTTTGTTGACAACAACATTCCCTGCATGTCTCCACAGTCGTATGATATTATCCACTTTAAACATAAACTCTCGTGACTTTGTGTTTTGTTTCACCAAAAATGACTCATATGAGTCATATCAATGTAGATATTCCCTCACATGTAAATCCATGATCTTATCTAGCCTATGTGGAACTTTGGTCGCATTTCCAACATTCCCCATCTTGGTTACAGTCTCCTAACCAAGTAACCAGTGCATTTTCATTAGGGGCCAGACACTATAAACTAGAGGAAACAAGCCCCAAATGGTGCTTTTATATCTATTGTGTTCCTCTTTCATTCCTCTAGCATCTGCAAGGAAGGTTGAGTGGCTCATTATCTTGCAAACAAGTTTCAATTGTGAACTCTACTGACTATGTTACAGTACTTACATTTTTTCTATAACCAGTAATTGCATCCCTTTGAATCATTTCTTCTTTCCATAATGTCAAATTTTGTCCTAATCCTTTCTATGTAGAGAACGGCAGTTGTTATTTTGTTCAGATACCTCACCAACAAGCAGAAGAACGACCCTTACTTCTACAACAAAGGAATTGCACCTCGTTGAAATATTAATGCCATGAAAGCTATTGAAGATGCGGCACTGCTGCTAATGACGGTACGCGTTTGCATTGGAATAGGTACTTGTAGGTTATGGTTTTTTCTGTCTACTTGTGCAATTGATTTATTGATAATTCGAAGTTCAAGCTGTTTAAGTCCGATGCGTTAGAAGTGACTCATGCTTTAGTGGGTGATTCCCTCTGATTTCTCTGAATTCAACAATATTATCGATGATATTAAGTTTTTATTGGACTCTCTCAAAATTGAAAATGTTTTGCATTGTAGTAGGTCTTGTAATAGTGTGGTGGATCCTATTCTTGTGTCCGATGATACTCTGTTATTTTGGATGGGGAATCTCCCTCCTGTTATTGGTTTCTTATTGGTTTTTTTCAAAAAAAAAAAAGAGAACTGTTTAATTGAGCATATTGCATGAGTATAATTATTTTGTGTGACCTCCTAGGACTTGATGTGCCAATAATTAGCTGACTGATCAGTACCATGACTTGATGAAAAACTCAGGGAGGCCTTTCATTCTCTGTTAGTTGCTTTGATTTGTTGGAGAATGGATGCATCTATTCATTTCTCGGGTCTGAAACAAAGCAGAAAAGCAAATTTTCGAATATGTTTTCATTTCTTCTGATTTTTAAATATTCATATATCTGACTAACATTGGTTGCAGTGCTGTTATTTACTTTAGATAAAGAGAGTAATTAATGTTGTGATTTGTTTGAATGGAATAGGGTTGGGTCGCAATTACAATAAGATTGAGAATAATAATAATATTCATGAAGAGGAAAAAGAGAAAGAACGACATAATGATTTAACGTGGAAAACTCCTAAACAAATTACGATAAAAATCATAGTCAAGGATAGAAAAACTTCACAATGATTTACCACATTTTTTCTTGACGAAGAAGCAAATCATATGACTTAGATTTTGCTTCAACTTGGTTTTGGACAAAGTGCATCTAAATATCTCTTGACAAAGTGAATTCTAAATATTTTCTTTGGTCATCTAAGATAAATGAGTGGGTTCTAGAGTTTTTTTTTGGACTTTGATATTTAGAATCTTCTTTGGGCCTAAAGTCTTTTAGGGTCAAGTTTTCCCTTTTGGAAACTTAGCACATAGTATTTAACATAAGGGCATCTATTTATAATTGTTGGTGTCAAAAAGACATTATGGTTCACATTCGTTTTTTTTGTTAGAAATGGTGACTTTTGAAAGAAACAACAATAGCTTCAACAACAATCAATTCTTATTGTGCTTTACTTTGGAGTCACTGTTTCCCCTTTTTGTAATTCTTTTTTATATCGTGATTATTCGGGGCAGCTTACGAGCACCTCGACTATTGATTATTGTCATGAGACATAATTTCTAAATAAGTGTCTACCATGAATTAAACTCATCACTTTCTAGTCTTGACCATTAAACTATAGATGGCTTCTCCCCCTTTATGTTTCTCAGTGACAAAATCTTTCAAACTAGTTTTAGTATAATAATTTTTGGGAAAATTAGGGAATGTCTACCTTTAATAAACAAATTAAGCACATGTCTACTTTTTTTAGGATTAAAGTTTATGTCTATTTTCTATTTTTGAATTAAATTTATTAATTATAGAAAATATATTTTACCATTGTAACCCTACCCTTATTTCTATTAATTATTAAAATTAATAACAATACTCTAACAACTTATCTAACAAACTTTAAGATTTTGTGACAATTTGAAATTAAAATCTTTTGACAAAAAACTAGAATTGAAATTGTCATTGAAATTTATTATATTTTTTTTGTTGAAAAACAAATGAAAATTTTAATATGGAGTAAACACAATAATTTTGAATTTATTGGTTTTTCAGTGAAACCATACACAACCAAATTGTAGTTGTAACTGTACGTTCTAGTACTTAACCTACTTGCATATGAATAAAAGGCTAAAATTGAAATAATAAGCTAGTACACACCTTTACATGTTTTGGCTTCATGATCCTTGTAATTAAAATCCCACGAATTTTTTGTTTTTTGTAACAAAATAGGTGAATTCACCACATTTTCTAGAAGTTTGTTCGACTCCCAGTACAAAATAGCCCTAGTGGTCCTTTCGACTCCCATACCAATTGCAACTCCCTTCTCCGATCAATGTTGTTGTGATATGCAATCGTTTGCACTCACGTTGTAGACGTCTCACCTTCGAATGTACTGTTGTGTACCCGCCATCATAATGAATGCAATTATATTATATTGTTGTGTACCCCATCGTAATGATGATTGCATTCAAAATCTTGCATGGTATAGATTTAATGACGTTGTCTGGTTTTGGGTTATACATATGCCACAAAACAACAGTAAAACCTAAGATACTGCATGGTGCACAAACGACTATACACCACTATTAGGTATTGTTGAGTACATGCCTTTAAAAAAGAATATGTGTCTTCTGTTTTAAGCACCTGTTATTCATGATTATGTACAGCTATGTACCATTGACAGACTCTGTCCCATTACCCTTTAAAGAACTCCAAAATGTAAATTAGTAGCATCTCGGTACTTGACTTTGTAAAATCAGAAGAAAAAAAATTTGATTGAATTGTTAAGGTTGAAGGTGCTTCAATGGCGGCTGTTGAGGTTGCAGAAGAGCTGAAGATGGTTGTTGTTGAAGAAGAAGAAAAATCGTCGTGAAAAGTGTGAAGGATGAAATTTTGAAGCCAATCGCCATGGAAAAAGCAACCATCTCTTAGATCTGAAGGAGATTGAAAGAAGAGCTTTGATTGAACTTAAATCCAAACTCGAAGAAGCCATTCTCGGTAACAATCTCTTCGAAAAAGACGAACCGAAGAACAAGGAGAAAGAAATAGAGCAACTTAGTGAAGAATAGAGAAAAAATCAAATGAAAAGATACACAGAAGAAATCAAATCCATTAGAGAAAGATGAAAAAAACCAGAAAACAAAAGAAGAGAAAAATAGCAATGAAACTGATTTAAAAATGGGATTATCAGTCAAATGAGCATATTCCCTTCCCTAAAATCATGGTGTATCCCTCAAATGAGGAAGGGATTAATTTTTTTTTTTTTATTGAAATTGTTAAAAAAAAAAGAAAAAATAATAATGGTAGGATATAATGGGAACAAATTTACTCTCTCCCCCAAATATGGAATTAGACATTTACCTAAAGTAAAGAATAGAGTAGATATTTACCTAAATAGTTCTCAAAATTTAGACAATTGGTATGATTTTCCATAATTTCTTTTTTTTCATCAATCAATGAAAATAATTTGTTTCCTAAAATTAAAACCTTTATTTGGTACATGTTTGGAGTGATGTGTTTCCTATTCTCACGGACCCACCCACCCTCCCATATTATTGTTGGTTAAAAATGTGTTACACTAGTTGAATTATGGTCAACTCCATTGTTTTATGAGGAGAATAACAATAATTTTCAAACGAAGCTATGATCTAAACATAGGTGAAATTACGCTTTGACATCCTAACATGCCATATTATCTGGTTCTAGGGATCTAATTAGAGCCAAAATTGACCTTTTATTCTCTTTCTTTATATAATGTATATTATAATGTGGTTGTAAATAGAAAATTTTTACATCCTAACAGGCAGTATTTTTGTTTCTTTTATTTCTTCTTTTTAGGAGATTTGATGAAGGAAAATATTCACCACCAACTATTGTCCTTGACGCTTCTTTGAGATGATGACACGTATGAAAATGTTTGATAATTTTGTCCTTATTCGTGGCAATGATAAATGTTATTATTATTATCATCATCATTGGATTTCCCTCCATTTTTATAAACAATAAACATTTAAAAATATAATGACTCAATTATTTCTTTTACTGAATGAGTTAATGATGCAATACTTTTATTATTTAATTATAAACTAGTTCAAAATGAACATTGCAAGTTCAATCTCGAGAATCAGTATTTGTCTTTCTATCAACAGGTACTAAAAAAAAAAAGTTGTCTCTCTATAACTTGATTTCTTCTATTTTTTTAAAAAAGATGTACGTGACTTCAATGAGAATAATGTGATTTTGAAACATAAATCAATTAACTTTTTACCAACTTGAACCTCAGTCTAGATCAGATCAAACTTAAATTGTGATGTCATTTTCTTGTGTTATTCCTCAACTTTTTTAGGTTTATATTCCGCTTGGAATAAAGATTTGCTTGAGAACAAATGGCTCACTAACATGACTTTTTGCTACGAAATTTATTTTCTTCAATTTACTTTATCCTTTTATCTTCAATCAAAAAGTTGGAGTATCAAATTTTTTAGGGTTTTTTTTTCATAGACTCTATTTGAAAAATATTTACAAATATTCTGTATCTACAAAAATATTAGCAAAAGTAAATTTTGTTTTAAGATATTATAAAATCCAAAAACAACGAATTACAATCATATCCTTATATTGGTTTTTTTTTTAATTTTGGAAGAAAAATTTCAAAAAAGGAAAAACATCTCACACTCAAAACCACAAATCACAAATTAAGAGGCATTAATTGTAGAAAAACATATCCTCATAAATCACATTTATTAGAGACGTTTCATCTTTCTATTTAAATACATTATAAATTTAAAAAATAACGATCAAATTATTGGTTTTTCATTTGGAAAGGAAAATTTTTAAAAAGAAAATTTGTCTCACGTTCCAAACCAGAAACCGCCATTTTATGGTGCGTTAATTGCGGGACAAAAGTGACGATAATACATTATTAGATACACCGTTGTGATTTACATACAATATAGTTAGTAATGTAAATGTTATTTGATTCTAGTAGTTTTATTTATAAATAAACTGTATGAGCTGTTCAATTTAATTGATTGCAACCAGAACACGTTTGATAACCACACAATATTGAAATAACTTGAAATCTACGGTACAACCATAATATATCATGTACCGTACCATATTTTAAAACTTTATTTTTTTAAGTGTTTAATTTGTTGATATAGATACTTGTAGTGTAATTTAATATGTTTGCAACAACAAACAAGTAATTTTGAATGTACAATAGCGTATAGTAAAACATTGGAAAAAAACATACGTAATATTTGTGAATTGATAGAGATTCGTATTGTTGGAACAACTTTACACAAAATTACTATTCAAAGAGATCAATAGTAAATAAAAAAGGTGTCATAGGTATATTACAAACAAGAATTTATGAAGAATCCGTTCCGTGCCTAACCGGGGATTTCTCACCCCGTTAGAGACGGGTCGACGGGGAACCCAGCCCTACGGAAAAAATGGACATCAAGGGTAAATTACAAGAATTTATGGGGGTATGAAAAACTTTGAATCGGACGAAAATAGTTTCGTCACAGCCGAGGGTACCGTAGATCCGCGGGTCAAAAAGCAGGGGCGTATCAGTCATTTCAAGAAAATATGGACTTAAAGTCAAGGGGTATAATAGTCATTTCGCTAATAATCGGGAACGACCGTCGACCGAATGCTTGAGTTCAAAGCATCAAATTGCATCTTTTTTACTTTGGACCTTCAAAATCTCTGCTTTTAGGGTTTTCTGAAAACCAACCCGTTTTGAAAAATCTGTGAAGAAGAGGACTGAACGGCCAAGCTTCAGAGTTAGAGCAACAATGGCGGGCAATTCGGCAACGGCCTTGGAAGATGTGCCCTCCGTCGATCTCATGACGGAGCTTCTCCGCCGCATGAAGTGCTCATCCAAGCCCGACAAGCGCCTCATTCTCATTGGTAAATCTTACTCGGATTTTCGGTTATTAAGCGTCTATACTTGCATTTCTGGATTTTTGTTTGGTTCTCGTAGTCATTTCGTGGTAGAGGAGTTGAGGCGTTGGATTGATGCGAAGGGGCAAGGGTTTTTGCATCTGTGTATGTTGTTGTATCCTGTTTTTTTCTCTTTCTAATTGTTAGGTTTCTGAGTTGAAA
The DNA here is from genome assembly GCA_036507275.1 of Sicyos edulis. Classification (NCBI taxonomy): domain Eukaryota; kingdom Viridiplantae; phylum Streptophyta; class Magnoliopsida; order Cucurbitales; family Cucurbitaceae; genus Sicyos; species Sicyos edulis. The sequence continues at coordinate 37,484,438 of CM071853.1, forward strand.
TCTGGATTTCTACTTATATTTTCTAGTTATTTTTCCATGGATGATGGGTTTAGGTTCTTTTGAAATTTTCATTTCGGTAAAAGGATTTAAGTTTTATGTAGATCTAGGTGGTATCTTCTTTCTGGTGTGAGATTTTATGAGATGTCCCTGCTCATGGATCAAGTTAATATCTGTTTTCATATTGCTAAACAATCAAGTACAATATAGTATGTGATAATTTCTTGAATTCATGCATAATGGTTTGTGGATATAAGTATAATGCCAACAAGAGCATGTCTCAAGTGACATGATGTATGATCTTGTGACCATAAGCTCATGAGTTCAAGTCCCCACCACAATGTTGTTGAATTAAAAATAAATAAAAAATACCGGATATAACTCACCAACTATGTTTGTTTCATACTCCTAATCATGACTTCATTGGAAATCTATGATAAAGATTGAAGTGTTTTGTCCATGGTAGTTGAGAGAAGAAGAGTCTCGAAGGAAATCTGATGCAGAAAGGGATTATAGGGACTCTTGTGCTTCCAAAGACATCCAATAGTGTATAAGAATTTTAAAGGCAAGCTAATGTGGTGAGGCTGAGGATTATGGATAGAGTTGTATGTTTCTTTTTGTATGTGTAAGGCACACCTAGCAAGACAAAATCCTAGTTTCTTTGTTTTGTAATATTATCTTGTTTGGAAGGTTTGCTACACTAGTCAATGGGTTTTTATTGCATTTTATTGTATGTGGAGGTTTTGTCAGTTTTTACTTTATCAATCTCAATCACAATCATGAATATCTGGTGTGTTGCAGGTCCACCTGGATCAGGTAAAGGGACCCAATCACCAATCATCAAGGATGATTACTGCTTGTGCCACTTGGCTACTGGTGATATGTTAAGAGCTGCTGTTGCTGCTAAAACTCCTCTTGGTGTCAAGGCTAAAGAGGCTATGGACAAGGTAGGTTCTTCCCCATGCTTTCTGCAATTAGTTTCTTTTCCATGCTTCATTCTAATTTTATCTCTGCTATCTTGTTAAAGGTCTTAATGGTTCTATATTGTAGGGTGAACTTGTGTCTGATGACTTGGTCGTTGGCATCATTGATGAAGCGATGAAGAAACCTTCATGCCAGAAAGGCTTCATTCTAGATGGATTTCCGAGAACGGTTGTTCAAGCACAGAAGGTGCGAGATTCATTGGAATCAACATATACGTTCTAATTTCATGGCACTTTATATAATTTAATTTTTATGTTCATGTGCAATTATTATGTTTTTGAATTACTCAATTGCAGCTTGATGAGGTGCTTGAAAAGCAAGGAGTGAAAGTCGACAAGGTTCTCAACTTTGCTATTGATGATGCAATTTTGGAGGAGAGGATCACTGGACGATGGATACACCCATCCAGTGGCAGAAGTTACCACACAAAATTTGCTCCTCCAAAGACTTCTGGTGTTGACGATGTAAGAAAATCCGTTAAGTAACTTCAACTAGAAATCAAATAGAAGCTGATATTTTGCCCCATCTTAACTTTATGAGTTTGGATGAGCTGCAGCTCATATTAGTAACCATCTCCTTTTCTGTTCAAGGTAACTGGAGAGCCTTTGATTCAACGAAAAGATGATACTGCTGCTGTATTAAAGTCACGCCTGGAAGCTTTTCACAAACAAACCGAGCCGGTATGGTTGCTTTATGTTCTTCTTTTGATCTGATCGATTACTAATGTGCCTTTTTTGTACTACATTTTATGTTGCCCGCGGGGTGGGGGGATATTCTGTTCATAGTTAGCGATGTCCTTGTAAATAAGAAATGGCTGATTTAATATAGTTTTAATATTCTATGAGTTACCGTCTCCAAGGGGTGGTGTGATAGTCGAAGGCTTGAGTTTTGAAGGTGTGCTTTCTTCAAGCTCCCAGGTTTGAGACTTACCTGTGACATTAATTTATAGACATCTCCCGTGTCTCCGTTTCTTCGATGTCTCTCAGTGTCGGATCTAGGGACGAGCTTGGTTACCCTAAGTATAGTGGAGTGAAGCTTTAATTTACTGGCTTCTATAAAAAAAAAATCCTATGAGTTATCTCAATAAATAAATGTTGTGAGGTACTAAGGTAAAGAATGGTCGAGGTATGTGCCAGCCGGTCTTAACCGTAACCCATAAAAAAAAACAATAATAACTCGAGAAACGTTAGCATGGTTTTGCCATTTTTATTGTTTTGGAAGTTGAATTTCTAACTGGTGGTTGGAAGGTGTTGAGTGTGCCTGTGTTTCCTAACGGTCTGGCATTGCAGGTTATCGAGTATTATGTGAAAAAGGGCATTGTTGCTAATCTGCACGCTGAGAAGCCACCAAATGAAGTCACAGCCGAGGTACAGAAAGTGCTCTCATAGAAGAATGATAGAAAGAAAACCGAGTTCATGAGCCACCAGTCGTTCTTATTACTACCGTTGAGTTGTCTGATAATCTAATATCATTTGTTCTTCAATTTTCGAACTTCCATTTTCCGGCTGCTGTTTATCGAACTTTTTGAGGGCTAAATGAGTCGAGAATCATTAGAATAAAATGTTTTCTTGGACAACAGATAGACCATTAAGTTTGATTTTCTAGTCCTTTTCTTTCTTTCTTTCTTTCTATTTATTATTATTATTATTATTTTGTGGAAGAAATCGGCTTTTTGTAATATTTCGTTGTTCGATGAATCGGTTTTTAATGAGTGATTTCTATCCAATTGATATAGGGACAGGTGATGAAATCAAATGAAGATTCTTGTGTGTCCTAATCTAATTGCTGTACCAAAATATGTTGCAATGCTCTGGAAAGCGCAGAAAATGAAAAAGGTCAAAACAGTTTTCTTATGGAACAGCGTTTAATTAAAAATTGAACTTTTTGTTTTGGAACTTTCATACAGTAGTCGCCAGTAAGAGGGAAAGTAATAGTTCGTTCCCTTGGTCATGATTCGTTATAGTAACACGCATACACTGCATTTACAAGTCTGTGGTCCATATGACTATGTCGAGCTTTCGTAGGATGTACTTTCAATTGTGAAACTTTACTAACTGTATAAACAATGTCATGTCATATAATGTCATGATGAATAGATTGGAGATGGCAAGATTTGGATTTTAATGGAATAAGTGTAGGATCGAAAGGCAACACGAGAGGGGAGAGAGGAGGGTGAATAGTGTTCGCCAACTTTTTAAAAACATAAAAATAATACTTTTAAGATTTAAACTTTGTTAATCTAAAATCACCCAACAAGCAATTAAATATCAATATGCAAGAAATTAAATAACGGAAATTAAAAGTTAAGGGAAGAGAGAAAGACACTGAATTTTATAGTGGTTCGGAAATCCTACTCTACTCCCCAATACTACTTCTTGGGTATTTTACTAGAAGATTCTCTTGCGGGTGAGAACCAAACCTACACGACCCTCTTTTTCCTAGGCTAAAGAGAAACTTAAATCCTTTTCACAGGTTCAGGATTAAACCACTACTACCCTCTTTTTTCTTAGGCTAAAGAGAAACTCAAATCCTTTTCACTGGTTCAGGATTAAACCAATTGCGTTTTCTCACAACCCAAGGTGTACCCACACCTTGATACAAATCCCAAATAACAAATAAAAATGAAACCTTACAACATACCTCTTGTAGGCAAAATACACAAGTTGAGCATTGACAGCTTCTTCACAAAATTTCCAATGAGCAGATTCAAGAATGAGTGAAGCAAAATAATACTTTTTGAAACTTTTAGATTGATAATGTTGTTGTATGATTTTTGTTATGGAGGCTATGGATTTTAAAGGAAGAAGATGAAGGGTGTCCGTTGGATTTAGAGCAAAATGATCGACGGATGAGATTTGATAAAGATATGATGAAATGGTGAATATTGGACTTAGGACAAAGGTGAATATGACTGAGATTGAATGATTAGAAGATGAAATGAGTTTGGGTTAAAAATGAAATAATTTGAAAACGAAAAACTCGTTTTATTCATAAGCGATTTTTCTTCAAATCTTCATTTGTCCATATCTTTTTCATTTTAACTCTGATTTGCACGATTCAAAATGCGTTGGAATCGTCTCTCCATGTTCTACATGATAATCACTTAAAAAATCAAAAAATATAAGTACAAAAAATTCGAATTTGTTATCATCAAAACATTAATTAATTAATTAAAATTAATTAATTTGAGATAATTGGCCAAAAGCCAACAATAAGTGCATACCCTAAAGCTCGAATCGATTTTCCTCTAGACGAGTTTATTGATTTTGGGTAAGTGTTAGTATCGTTTTTTAAGGATTACTCTTATAAATTCAAAGATCTTTATCTAGAACAACTTTTTTACTGTTTTCAGTTTTTCAATTATATTTGTTGAGTAAAAGATCTTTCCTTTCTCTCAAATAATACTCCTTCCAAGTAGGAAGAAATTGTTGCTCTCCACTTTAGTCCTTAAAATATCCCTTTTTGAAATATCAAAAAATTAAATTTCTTCTTCATAATCAACAAGTCGTTGTAGTATAGTGGTAAGTATTCTTGTCTGTCACATGGGTGACCCGGGTTCGATCCCTGGCAACGGTGCTATAATTTTTTTTGTTGATAAACCAACCTTAGCCCTTACTATATCCCTTTTTGAAATTCAAAAACTTGAAATTCTTCTTCATAATCAACAAGTCGTTGTAGTATAGTGGTAAGTATTCTTATCTGTCACGTGGGTGACCCGGGTTTGATCATTGGCAACGGTGCTATAATTTTGTTTGTTGAGAAAAATATCTCTCATCTCTCTCAAATAATACTCTTCCAAAGAGCGAGGGATTAATGTTCCCCACCTTAGTTGTTAATATATCCTTTTTTGAAATATCAAAAACTTAAAATTCTTCTTCATAAGCAATAAGTCGTTGTAGTATAGTGGTAAGTATTCTCACCTGTCCCGCGGGTGATATGGGTTCGATCTCTGGCAACTGTGCTATAATTTTGTTCATTGAGAAAAAGATCCAAGCCAACCCGGGTTCGATCCCCGGCAACGGCGCTATAATTTTGTTCGATTAATGTTCCACACCTTAGCCCTTAATATATCCCTTTTTGAAATTTCAAAAACTTGAAATTCTTCTTCATAATCGGCAAGTGTTTTTGAAATTCTTCTTCATAATCGGCAAGTTGTTGTAGTATAGTGGTAAGTATTTCTGCCTGTCACGTGGGTGATTTGGCTTTGATCTCTAACAACGGTGCTATAATTTTGTTCATTGAGAAAAAGATCCAAGCCAACCAGTGAAGTTGTTTTTTTTTTTGTTGATTTTACCATAAATTTTCGTTTCTCTTCTCTTTCCCTCAAACATTTCAAGTCAAAAGAGACAATATTCCTCGTGATGTTCATCCTCATTGTTTTGATCAAAATTTAGAGCCCCGGTAAGAAACTCTTCCAACATATCTAGTGCATTTGCAATTAATAGTTTCAGAACATTTTTTAGTTAATAGCTTTAAATTGTTGAGGCTCTTTGTTCTTTGTGTAGCACAATATAGGAGCTTTTCTAACCTCTCATAAAAATTTCCCTTTGACCTACAAAAGCTCAATTGTAAGGTAAACTTGGAAGCTCAAATTGGTCAAATCAAAAGAGGCATTAAATTTGTGAGGTGATATTTGATTGAATATTGCATTAAATTTGTGAGGTGATATTTGATTGAATATTACATGTTTACTTAAAACTCTCTTCTTTCTATTATCAAGTTTCACTTCATGCACTAAAATTTTCAACTCTAATTCAGGAGCTTGGAAATCTGATAACAGAATGTGGATTGAAGGTCACTATATAACCATCAATCTTCATTTAGAGAAAGATGATTGGGTTAGATCAGGTTGTCGTACCTGTTTGAAATCGTATTATGATACCGTCAAGTCATTGCGAAAAATTTGGAACCAAGTATTCCAATTGAAATATTTCATATGCATGCCCGGTCTAGTTACCATGCATTAACATCAAAGTCAAATTGATATCGTTACGGATGTTTTAAGTTATTTAAAAAAAATGAATCTTGATCGTAAAATATGAAAGAATGTACAAGGATAAATAAAAAAAAGTCTACTAGGCGAAAACACGACTAAGGGAAGAATTCAAATCCTAAAGAATAAAATCAAATTTTGGATTACAAAAATATTTGTAAAAAAACTAATATCTTAAGAACTATCAGAAATGTTCTCTAAATCTGATCAACTTTCTAATAACAAGGTTAAAAAATGAAGGGGTACATAACTTATATATCCTACTAAAATACTTTTAACCACCAGTAAAATGAAAAATAAAATAAAACTTGATATGGGAGACTCAAGTAGTACGTGCTTGAACTGCTTCCAAAGAAATCATTCCTTTACCTAAACCCTGAGCCTCCCAAATAAAAATCATGATTTGGGCCAAAATTTAATGCATTGGTGAGATAAATAACTTCTTTTATTCTTTTATAATCTGAGAACTTGGACTTTTACTCTTTTAAGTTTAGCACCACCATCGATCCATTTCTAGGCTGCAATACCGAGCTACATTGGAAGAGTAAAGACACAATTGAGAGTATCTATATAGTGTCACAAGTAAATTTTGAACCCGAGATTTTGAAGTAGGTATATGCTCAAAGACGGATAAATAACTTTTATATTTTATTCCCAACTTCTCACACAATCTGCAAAATTTGTGGATCAGAACAATAGCTAACCTTTCTGCTTTCTCAAGAACTCTGCTTTATCAAGAACCAATAACTAACCGATTGTATACTTCCTTCAAAGTTTTATAGATTTTAACTCTACTTCTGCTTAATATTAGTTTCTCCATGTGACTTCTTTTTGCTTCCTTCAATTTTTTTTTTTTTTTTTAATTTAAATTTTTAAATTTTCTTTCCTCCTCGCTGACAGTTTGAGCTATTTCCATTTTCTGTTGGATTGACTCTACTGCCTGTGTGTAACATCTCCTCAGACAAATATGTATGTATAAATGAGATTAACGAAAAACTAACAGATCATTGACTTTCAATCAGTCAATTGGAGTTTAAACCATTATGGAGTGGCTTAAATGGTCAAAGAAAGTCTTAGAATGCATAAGATGATGGGTTCAATCCATAGTGCTATCTTAGAATTAATTTCTTACCGAGTTTCCTTGAAATCCAAATATGGATACATAAGAAAGAGAACATTTTCATTTATATAAGACCTCTGGTGTGATGACAAAAAACAAAATCATAAAGTCACGATGACTTATTTTTAAAGTGGATATTATAATATATCATATGAAGTGGACTATATAACATCATATGAGTTTTGTAGATGTTACTTGTCCCTAATAGATGAGAAGTTATTTTGATTAGTTAGAAATGTAAGGTTTTTGTAGAGGAGTTAAATAGATGAGAAGTTATTTTGATTAGTTAGAAATGTAAGGTTTTTGTAGAGGAGTTAGAAACGATAATGTGTTCCTTTTCTTTGAGTTTTCTTTTTCTGTTCAGTTGTTGTTCTGGTTGTGGGTCGAGTTCAGTTTAGTTTTTGCCGATGTTCTTCCTCTTGTTTGTTTATTTATTTAATGAAAGTTTGTTGATCTCAAAAAAGAAAAGAAAAAAAGAAAGAATTATTAAAAATAAGTTATCTTTAATAGATAAAAATAATTAAAACTGAGTACTTAGAAATAAAGAGTTAAAAGTTGTTTTGAATACTTAAAATTATGAGTAAATACTCATTTCTAAATCTCCATGAATTCAAGAAATAAACGGCCGAAAAGAGGTTACTTTTCAAACTTGAAAACTTATTAGCGAACACCAAATACGGCCGCTTTTAAAAAGGTGTTAGAAAATGCATAGAAAATATGAATCTCATTTGAATTGAATATGAATATTTCTTTTTCTGTGAGGTAACAAATTTAAAATATCCAACCACTCAAAACATTCGCAACTAATTTAAATAAAATATGTAACCTGAATCTGTATCTGCATTCGCTTCATTTTCTTCGAGTCCACTTCCATGGCGGATCGTGATTCAAACTCCGCCGCCGCCGCCGCTGCCGCCCATTCCGCCGATCCTCGAAGCGGTTTCTGTCCGGAAACGAAGATTTTCCACAGTCTCCGACCACCGCTCTCACTTCCACCGATATCTCAGCCTCTCTCCTTAACTGAACACGCCATTTCTCTCCTCCAATCGTCTCCGCCACCTGCAAACGCCGCCGCACTCATCGACTCCACCTCCGGCGTCCGTCTCTCCTACGCCACTTTCCTCCGTCAAATCCGAACCCTAGCCGCTAATCTCAAAGCCCTAACCTCCCTCTCCAATGGTCAAGCCGCTTTCATTCTCGCACCGACTTCTCTGCAAGTTCCTGTTCTGTATTTCGCTCTGTTATCTCTCGGCGTCGTTCTCTCTCCGGCGAATCCAACCGGTTCCGATTCGGAGATCGCTCACCAGATTCGACTCTGCAAACCGGCCATTGCCTTCGCTACGACCTCAACGGCGTCAAAGCTCTCTAGGTTTCGATTCGAAACCGTATCGATCGATTCGCCAGAGTTTCTCTGTATGATGAACGAAATCAACAGATCTGACGGAAGAGGATCAAGAGATGAGGATTTAATCGATCAATCCGACGCGGCGGCGATTCTGTACTCGTCTGGAACAACCGGTCGAGTGAAAGGCGTGTTACTGAGTCATCGGAACCTCATTGCGATGAACTCCGGGCATCGCGGCGTAGATGAGGTCGATAAAGAGATGAAGCCGCAGCCGGTGTCTCTCTGTTTGCTGCCGATGTTCCATGTTTACGGATTCGTGATGTTGATTCGGGCGATTTCGCATGGGGAAACGCTGGTTCTGATGCAGAGATACGATTTCGAGGGGATGTTGAGGGCGGTGGAGAGGTTTAGGGTTTGGTTCATCCCGGTTTCGCCGCCGCTGGTGGTGGCGATGGCGAAGTCGGAGGTGGTGGCGAAGTACGATCTTAGTTCTCTCCAAGTTTTGGGATGCGGCGGCGCTCCCCTTGGGAAAGAAGTGATCCACAAATTCCATGAAAAGTTCTCCAACGTTGAAATTATTCAGGTTTGCAAAATGTCTATTTTCCGTCCTTTTTTTTTAATATAATATATTCATACATTATTATTAATGATTTTTATATTTGACCAATAAATCGTGGTGGGCTATTTTGCAACTCAGAGAGAAAATAACTAAAATGAAAAGACGTCCATCATTAAACCTTAGGGAACGACCCTTTTTTAACTTTTATCCTAACAATTTTAATTTTTATATATTTTTTAAAAATATTTGATGTATAGTAGATTTTTGTACATTTTTTCCCTATTTCAAAATTGTTCTTTTCATTCATTTGATCAATACGTTTCACTTCTTTTTAATTTATTGCGAAAATTTATTTAACACAATTAGACCACCTGATTTTTAGTTAGAGCATTTTGGTCTATAAATAGGGAGTTATCTTATTTTATGCTATAGATTAATTATTTTCAAAATTTTGTTATTCCTGAAATTTCAAAATTTTCAAAAACAATCCCCTATAATTTAGGAGTTTTTTCAGTAATTTTCTTTTTCTATTCATGGAATATCTCAATTAGAGGAATGGAAGGATCTTCACATAGGACTATGCAATTGCATGAAAATTACTCTGCTAGTAACATTGCTATCTCTTGGTACTCTTTATTGTAATCGGTTTTTTTGTTTGCTCGTGGTAAGCTTTTTCTCTCTTTTTAAATGAAGTATTTATTTTCCAAAAAAAAAATAATATAGTTTAATGCGTTAAAACATTATATCATTCACCTAAAAGGTCTTATGTTAAAACAAAAAAAAGGATTTTGAAAAATTAACTTTATTTAAAGAACAAAGATGATAACCTTATAATAAGGAATATTATATGCTTTTTTTTATCTTACCAAAATTATTTTTATGCAATGTTTTTGAAACTCAACTATTGGGATGGGACATTCTAACCATCAACCTTTCGGATGGTGAATTTTGGTATTTTATCCACTACTACTAACCATAAGCCAAAAATATTTCACTATCATGGATTGAGGCCTTGAAGAGTTAAGAGGTAATCATTTAAATATATGATAGTTACCAACTTAAAAATTAATTTTCTACGAAATTCCTTGACATCCAAATATTGTAAGATCAGGTGGTACGTCCTATTAATCAAGGTGTGTGCAAGTTGGTACGAATAGTCACCGATATTAAAAAAAAATTAATAACCAACAGAGCATAACTCAATTGATATAAAATGTATGTTTATAACTAACGCCCCGTTTGATAAACATTTTGTTTTTTATTTTTTGTTTTTGTTTTTGTTTTTACTTTTTTATAAATAGGTTAGTTTGATAACCAATTTTGGTTTTTGTTTTTAAAATTTAAAAATATTAAAAAAATATTAAAAAAAGTTCTAAAAACTAAAAAAAAGTTGTTTTTAAAAACAAGTTTTTGTTTTTGTTTTTAATAAAGTATGAAAAGAACATGAATAAATAGTAAAAAACTAAAAAAATCCAAACAAAATGTGATAATTGAAAACAAAAAACAATTATCAAACATATTTAATGAGTTATCAAACATAGACGGACCAAAAACAAAAAAATGAAAAACTATAAACAAAAAATAAATGGTTATCAAATGGGCCCTAAGAATTTGAATCCTCATCTCCAAATTTGTGGTGATCTAGTTTGTCACCCACACATTAATAATGTTTCTTGATGGTGAGCCATACATGGAAGAACTAAAACTGATGCAGGATTTTGTTTTGTTGAGTAGGGATATGGTTTGACAGAGAGTACAGCAGGGGCAACATTGGCTCTGGGGCCTGAGGAAAACAGCAACACGAGCTCAGTAGGTCGTCTATGTGAAAATATGGAAGCCAAGATAGTAGATCCAACATCTGGACTGGCCTTACCTCCTGGCCGCAAAGGAGAGCTCTGGCTGCGAGGTCCACAAATCATGAAAGGTTAGCCATGTTTTGTTCATGTTTTCTGCTTGGAAACACGCCAAATTGAGCACATCAATGTTCAACAATAAAGCAAAGTATCAAAATTCGGGAAAAGTGAAACAAACACCGGATTTTTGTTTGCCCCATACTCGAGACTACATCGAGTATGTTGCAACTGTATGTTCTAATATGGTTAAGATAACAATGGCTCCATCTCTTGTGCTACAGTATCAGATGGATATTACAACAATGGTATTATCATAGGTTGGCCTAGTGATTTCGGTGTCTTGGAGAATCAAAAAGTTATGCGTTCCCCATAGTGGTCACATACCTAGAAAATATCCTAGGTATTTTTTTGTCACCCAAATGTTTGTAGGGATATATAGGTTTTTCCATGAAAATAGTCAAGATATTCCTAAGCTAGCAGATATAAAAATAAAATAGATATTACAAATCAACGAACCGCAATGTCTCGACAGTGCCCTTCGAGCCCAACGGTTGGCATGTTGGTTTTAGCTTCACAAACTTTTTCCTTTTTTACTTTGATAGAGATGTAATTTAGAAAAGAATTTGTGATGAAAGGGATTTGTTTGAGAATAGGTTGCTTGGCTAAAACCCATTGTACTTGTTCTTCCCTGATAAACAAGTATTAAATGATGGTGTTTGAAGCAGGTTACATTGGAGATGACAAAGCAACTGCTGAAACCTTGCATCCAGAGGGATGGCTAAAGACTGGCGATCTTTGCTATTTTGATTCTGATGGATATCTCTACATTGTTGATAGATTAAAAGAGTTGATCAAGTATAAGGCTTATCAGGTGACTTTTTCTTCTTCATGACTACAAATGTCAACAGCCATTGTTGCCTTAAAAACATCTTTGAGACACTTTTTTCATGTCTAAAATCACTTGATAATTAAGAATGGTTATTTGTGTTTAGGATGAAGAAAACGATTATAGGAAATCGTTATTGAGAGTGCAAGAAATGATTATAAAGGGGAATCATTATCTAAGGTTGGGATGCAAGGAATGATTTTATAGGAGAACAAAATAGTTTATACAAGACAAATGAATAGTGGTTATGAGAGAATAGTAATTTTGGTGGAATTGAGTAGTTATTATGGAGAGAATGATTGTTGGTGGCCTAAACGTGAGTAAGTGAATTATTCCTCATCTCCTGGTTTCATCCCCTTATCCCAAACACCTATGACAAATCATTTCAAAATCACTCCCAAATATGTTCTTAGTACCTCTTTAGTGATGCTAAACTCCTTTTTGCTTGGAAATAACTCCAGGTCCCACCTGCTGAATTGGAACATTTGCTTCAATCCCACCCCGAGATCATCGATGCTGCCGTGATACCGTATGCATCTGTTTGTTTTCTCATGTTTGGTAGACTGTTGAATTTCATGTGTGGAGGGAATCTTGTGAAGATTGAGCTTAATTTTTACTTGTGTTGGGCAGCTACCCTGATGAAGAAGCTGGAGAGATTCCTTTGGCTTATGTTGTTAGAAAGCATGGAAGCAATATAACTGAGGCTCAAATCACTGATTTTGTTGCAAAACAGGCATGCTTTAGTTTATCTCTCAATAAACTCCAAATCCCTTTTATGGTTAGTCTGCTACTTCTCAAGTTTTCTTAAATTCAAACTGGACAATATTCATCGTGCAGGTTGTGCCGTACAAGAAAATCCGACGAGTGTCTTTTATCAATGCAATTCCGAAATCAACTGCAGGGAAGATTCTGAGGAGAGAGCTTGTTAAACATGCTCTCTCTCATGGATCTAGCAAGTTGTAAGGAAGAAATGTCCTTGAAAATGGATATATTTTAGAAATTGGGTCACTTATTTGATAACCATTTCGTTTTTAGTTTTTTGGTTTTGAAAATTATACCTATTTCCTCCTAAATTTTATGTTGGGTTTTCACTATTTTACGTATACATTTGAATTTATATTCAAATTTCAAAACAAAGGTACTTTTTTTTTTCCTTTTCTCTTTTTCATATTTGACTATTTTTTTGTAATGTGTTGTGACAAAACTAAGAAATGCGTGGGTGGAGTGGTTTTATAAGTTAAAATTTCAAAATTGAAAATTAAAAATAAAATGATTATCAAAGTAGATTTTAATAATTGCATTTTCCCTACCTACAACATTTTCATTCGTTGCCTCTGCACTACTCCAAAAAGACAACGAAGGCCAGAATTTGTACCTTGAATTTTTCTTATTAGAGCCAAAGTTTTTTAACCATTGTGCCACTTTTTGAAAACGGAAAGAAATTGATATTTGTTTGATTTTAGAGCCAAATGTTATCATGTTAATACACATGAAATTGAACAGAAAAGGTTATATACTTGTTTGGACGGAGTATTTTAATCCTCTCTAGTCTTAGAGTTCACATGTTATCAAAGCCTTAGGTTAATTAAGGATTTTTTATTATTTTTTTATTTTTTATGGTGAGTGAATCTAGAGTGGCTGACTTTTGAGTTTTTTTTACCTGTCTTTTACCGCCATAAGGTTAATTCAAATTGATAACGTTAATTTTTTACTATCCATACCAAAAAGTTTCATAGCAATGGGAGTAGCGCAGGAAGCTCGCCACCCCATCATTCGCAACTGTCAGTCCCACGCGTCGACGCGTGTGGGCTCGTTGACCGCCGAATTTTGTTTGCATTATTAGGGTTTGCTCAGAATTATCTCCTCTAAAAATTACAAAATGTCAGCCTCAGTAGACAATTACATTATTGATAAACTTCTTTTGGGGAATTTCTACAATTCTACTTATGGTGAACCCTTTTGATGGTTTACCCAAATACTAATCAAATTCTAAATTACAAACCCATCAAAGACTCACGAGTGAGAGAAAGAATAGAGGGAGAGACTGAAAGAACAGTGTACAGAAACAGATTTAAGAAGAAACTATACAAATACACGATTACAAAGCAAAATACCACTGCAGTTGATTTTGTGTTGCTGCTTCCATCTTTCTAGGAGAAGCTCTTCATTGCTTGGACGCTTTAGATACTCGTCGATATCGAACCGAGATTCTTTTGATTCCAAATTGAACTGATTCTGACAATTGCTAGTTTTCCTGAATCTACTTCCTATATCTTCAACAACTTTCCCAGAAAGGTCAGAGGTAACTCCAGGGCTCCAACTCCCTTGGCTGCTAGCAGAAAGAATGCATAGATCTTGTGCATTGTTTGTAGCCTAAACAAAAGTCCCAACTTCTCAAGGTTAAATTTTAGAGGGATAGAATTATGCATGTGCTAAAACAATATGGACTTGTTTTTGTTTTGAAAACTAAAAAAGAATAGTTTTATAAAACATCGAAATTTAACTTAGAATTCAAATACTTTCTTAAGAGATAAACCTATTAAGAAAAGGCAAGCTTACTTTTTAAAAAATAAAATTATTATGAAACGAGTCTTTAATATTTAATAGATCTATTCAACTTTAAAAAGTAAGACCAAGAACTTTTAAAAAGTGAAATAGGTCAACCAAAATTGAAGGTTAAAATAAAAGCATACTAGACAGATTTTGAAGTCTTTTTATAAACATTTATTAGTTAGAATCAACTGACACACATTTCAACTATTTTTATGGGACAACTGCTTGATCCTACTATACTTTGTTATCAAGAAAATCCATAAGAAATTAATTCCATGATAGGTAGTCATTATGGTTTGAACCTAAGAAGCATGGACACGGACACAAGATACGGATACGACACGACACGAATACGTAGACACGCCATTATTTAAAAATGCAGGATACGGATACGTCGAGGATACGTGATTTATTATTATTTTTTATAATATACTATTAAAAGATGAAATCCAAATATTTTAGTTAGTTATAAGCCTACCCATAATCATTTCTAAATATTTTAGTTTTTATCTCATTTTCCTTCCCTACATTCTATTTTCTCTCTTTTTTTCCTTTTTCCATTTTACTCCATCTATCTTTGATAGACATCGTCATCGACTGCCTCCACCAACACTTCCCGTTGTCATGTCATCCATCATTGGAAACAAATAAGTCTTAATTGAGGTGTCCGTGAAGTGTCCATGGTGTGTCCGTTAAGTGTCCGAAATTGAAAATAATAATAATAAAAGAGGACACGGAATTTTGAGTGTCGGACATGTGTCCGAAAGTATCGGTGTCGGACACGAGTACGACACAGATACTTTGTCAAAATAGAAGTGTCCGTGCTTCCTAGGTTTGAACACATAACCTCTAGATTCTCAAGGTCTTTATTTGACCACTAAGTCAACTATGATGGCTTCAAAGTTTGGAGAGCTACTAAGAACTTATGGCTCATTTCTTAAGTTTAAAGACCAATTCGATACAAATTTAAGAGTTTAATGACCTATTCGGCACCTTTTAAAGTTTAGAAACCTATTTGACACCAAAATAAAAGTTTAAGTACTTATTAAATACTTTTGAAATTTAGAAATCTATTTGAGACAAACTTAAAAGTTCAGAACAAACTTGTAATTTAACTTTTAGATTACTTGTAGATCTTACCTGATTTGCATCCCATGGAAAAGTTTGTGGAGTCATAGGTGGTTCCATCGTAATCTTTCGCGGATAAGGAGTAGCATCATAACTGGTTTCCCATTGCAACCATGGAAGTAGGACACCATCCATTCCAGGAGGAACATGTTTGCTGGCTGCTGGACTTTTGAAAATTGATTTTGTTTTTCCTCCTAATGATGAACTGGTGTCGCTCCTATCGCCATCAATGGATGAAATATCTGTATCTTCAACATTGGAAATGAAGTCCTCGATGTATTTTTCTGCCTCCTCGCTCAATCTCGCCGACACCCTACTTCGCTCATTGCTCCTCTGAAAGATAGAAACAGAAATAATCATCAACAAAGCGTACAAAAGAAAATGTTGTTTATTAGTGGGAGCAAGTTCAAAAAAGTGTTTTACCAGAGGGACTGGATTATAGTTCAAGTGAAAGTAGGTGAAATAGGCTAATTAATCTATACTGCAATTAAATATTTTTACAACGATCCAAGCACCTTTCTGGTTCGTGCAGAGTTTTCTCCAACAACATTCGTCAGATCAGGAGGCAAATTTATAAACGTTTTTTGAAGCTCTTGACCACGTTGCTCCTGCAGCACCATCTTGGCCAATGAGTCTCTTCGCTTCTCTGACTGTCATTACATCCATAGGTTTTTGGTCATCACCAGAGCATTAAATGAAACACTAAATGGATAAACAAATCTTATAACAGCATGCCAGAGAAGACAAGATATAGATAAACAAGTGTTAGAGAAACTAAAAGGTAGATGAACACCCATTACCCACAATAGAAATTTCCAGCCTATATCAGGGCAGAACAGATGCAAGTTTAATTATAGAAGAATCAGTATATAATATATCACTAGTCAAAACCCATGTACCCTTACCTGTTCTTGTTTTGTTAAATAATTTCTTGGAAATGGAGATGTATCCTGACGAACACCAGAATCACTTGAATGCAAGTCATCACTGGAAGTTCCAACAGATGAATTTCTGTTAACCATTTCCTGTATTATTGGAAATGAACTGTGATGAAGTCTGATAAACGATTAGAACAACTCGGTTGAGAATAAAAATTACTTGCTATTGCAGAGTAGAACTAGAACCACTGTAGAGGATCTCACACACCTGCTCAAGCTCCACCCTTATCTCTTCCACAGCATGTCTAAGCTCTTTCCGCATTGCTTCATACAAGCCATCATCAACAACATCCCCATTCAGCTGCTTTGCCTCGAAGATATTAAGTAAACCCAGATAAGTAATGGATGAAAAGAAAAGAATTTGGCGTGTATAAGTTTCATATGTCACACAGTAGTGGACCTTTCTTGCATAAATTGATCGAATAGTCTTCTCCATTACATTGTTACCTAAGTAAGCATCCTTGCCTTCGTCATCAGTTAGAACTGAAGAATGGCTCTGTAATAGAAAGTGGTCATTAAAAGGAAGGAAAACACATAATGCAAACCCTCCTCCCCATCCCCATCGAAGAGTGAATATAATAGACTGTGATTAAAATCTCCCAGGTCCGGGCCTTGGGACGGGCATGGATTCCTCAGGTATAGGGGAGCGAAGTTCCAATTCTCGGTCATCAAAATAAATATAGACTGTGAATAAAAAGGAAAAAGGCTTACTGAATAGCCATCATGGCACTTAAAACCATTCTGGCTTAGAGATCTTCGCAGTGTTGGCCTACCGTTTGAATTGTCAGCCTTATTCAGCTTATTTCCAATTCTGAAGCTCTTTTCTTTGACACAAATTCCAGAATCCTGAGATCCATCAAGATCACTCTGCGTTTGAAAGTTTTCATGGGATAAGCAAAAGAATCACTTTGCCAATTCCCCTATATCCATCAAAATGAAAGTTTGCTATTACGAAAATCTAATTGCATTAGCACCTATTCATATTCACATGAAAATAGGAAATTTATAACATAACGAAGAAGCTTAAGCAGAAAATGCAGGCTCTCAGATTCTCAGTCCCCGTTTTGATAAAAAAAGTTTTCCTTCAAAAAGATTCAGAAATGTTTAAGTAATTTATACTTGGATGATGAATAAGCCCATATTTCAAGCTATCTTTAAACTATAAACTTTTTTTACTACAATAAAAACACATTTATGTCGGTTGAGCTATTGACTATTAATTCTATACATAGATATGCACATGTAGTTATAAGTTTACCATTTCTACATAACTTTTAGAACTCAATCATTCACAAGCCATTTGACACTTTTCCCTTTTTAAGTTAAACAATAACATTATTTTATTTTATTTTTTTGAAACAAAGGTAACCAAGTCCGTCCTTAGGCCAGACACCAGAGACATTGAAGGAATAATATCACAGCTGAGTTTCAAAACCGGGACCTAGAGGGGAGCATACCCTCAAAGCCCAAACCTTCAACCACTCCATCAAGCTAAACAATAACATTAATAATGGTTTAGGAGCCAATCTATCTTAATCTTCAATAGGAACATAAATCCAACTCTTCTTTTCTTCCAACCTTCAAAATTGAATTCATATTGATACAACGGCTAAGTAGAAAACTATTCAAATCAGAACCAAAACGAAGAAAACAGAACGAAATATTAATTTTCACCTCCGAATCGCTAATCTGGTACCGAACCACCGAGAGTGAGCGCCTTCTTCTCGAATTACTTTCAGGAACAACTTTTCCCCCACCTGCGCTGTAATCAACTCTTCCTTTGCCCTCACCACCACCGCCACTAGTTCTAGCGCCGCCGTGTCTCGACACCGACCTCCCTCGTCTATGCGAAGCCGCGGCGGCGCTCGTAGCCCGAGAGGAACGCCCGCGATCACTGGAATCGAAAAATTCAACCGCTAGGTCATCGAGACTGATCTCAGGGAACCCCGAGCCTCTCGAAGTGTTGACGAACCTACCTCGCCGAGCTGAACCCTCACCGAAGCCCTTATCGACGGGAGACGACGGCAGAGGGTGCGAAAACCGGCTGAGACTCCGAGAGCGGCGGTGAATCGAGCTCCGATTTGCGGTGGAGTCGTCGTATGAAGCCGCCGGAGCTCCGATCGGCGTCCGTTTCGTCGTCGATTTGAAAGCGGACGACGCCATTGATGATCAGAATCGAAGGTACAGTTGAGAGTTTGAGTAACGTGATTTGGCGGAGAGATCGAAAATTATACGAAATTTGAATGATGGGCTCTGTCGTGTGGTCCCACGGTGGCGCGTGAATGTAATAAAAACGGACAAAATTTAATTTTGTAATCGTTTTTTTTTAGAATAATTTAATTTTGTAATCTTACCTTATACTTGCCAACTTTCACCCCTAAAGTTTAAATTTCAGGAAATTAGACTCTACACTTTCTTGCAATATTTGCTAATATGCCATTTTATTAAGGAAGCTAATATACCAATTGTTGGCATCATGATTCGGTGTTGATTTCTTTTTTTAATTAGCATTTAATTTCGTAGTTGTACTCTCTAGGTAGGGTTTGTTGGTTCCTCTCCCCCATTATGTATTAAAAAAAATAATAATAATAAATAAATAAATTTAATTTACAATCCTAACATTTGATCTTCTCATTTAAGTTTAAGTTCTTATATTATCAATGCAACCATTCAAACATATGTACGGTTAGTCATAACCAAACATTTTTTAACATTTTTTTAAATAATATATATAGGGAATTTTGCATGTATAATAAAAATAGGCAAAATTTTGATAAACTTATTCTATCACCACTTCAATCTTCTATCAACGATAAAAATTTAAATTGAGTTCTATAATACAAGAGATAGAATGTGCATATATATAATTAGGGCAAGCTTTTCACCCTACCACTGACCCATTTGAAATGTCTAAATCATAATAATAAGAGAAATTGTAATGGGTAGCAAACAACTTTATGAGTGTATTTAAAGCACCAGTTTTGTTATTATAAATAATGTTTTTGAGTGGCTGGTTATGTGTACAAAAAGTAATATATATATATATATATATATATATAAAAGGTTTAAATAAATGGTGGATGTAAATATTGGTTGAATTATTATAACCAACCTGACCATTTACATAAATGGAACCCAAACACAACCTATCAGTTTACAAATATAGTTGATAAACTTTTTAATTTTAGAATACAATAAACAAAAAAATAATAATTTACACCGTAACAATAACTTGGATTTTAAAATAAAACTATTACTTTCATTGAGAAACTGACCGTATAAAAAATTCCAAATATAATGAATGGATATACTAACATCCACAGCCAATTATTTATAACTATAACAAAAAACAACCAATAAAAAGAAAAATATACAATCAATTTCCATGGATATTATAATGCGAGAAAATACTGTAGATAATATCAATCATCAATAATCTAATACCCAAAATCCATAACTCGAAATTACGAATATGTCCTTCGGATATACCACAACAGTAACACATAGATATCTTCACTGAGGAAGAGCTGAACAGAACATTAGGTGAAAAATTGAAGTCATAATTCAAAGCAACAGAGCTTTTCATGAAATGAAAGAAGCTTGAAAACTTTTATTTCTCAACCCACTCATCGATGGAGCCTCAAGAACTGCTGAAAATGAAAGCTAAAAGACACTTGATGAAGGCATCTTATCTTACTTGACAAGTGCGATGTGAGCGATCAAGTCGATAACACGAGTACTGCAAACAAAGCAACAAAGATCGAGTTGGTGATGCACGTTATCTATCCATACCAGGACTCATACGAATATGGCAAAGTTTGGTATTTTACCTGTAGCCTAACTCGTTGTCGTACCATGCGACGAGCTTCACGTAGTTCTCGTTCAGTGCAATCCCAGCCTTGGCGTCGAAAATACTTGACCTGGATGGTTGCGGAGCAACATGTCTTAGTTTTTTTTTTTGAAATAAGGGTAACCACGCCCGTCCCTAGGCCAGGTACCGGAGACATAGAAGGAGTACTGTCACAGGGAAGACTCGAACTCGGGACCTTGAAGGGAGCATACCCTCGAAGCCCAAGTCTTCAACCACTGCGTCATCCCTTGGGGACTATTAATTTATAGATAGATGACCACTATGAATTGAACTCATCACCTTAAATAATTTAAGGATCTCATTGACCACTTGAGCTACTTCATGATAGATGACCACATGTCTTAGTTACTATTTAGTTTTTCTACAATATAAAGATGAAGTTACTTCGTAGGTTGATCTAGATTCAATCCAAATTAATTTCTTAGGAGTTTTTTTGACAACCATCATGGAGTGGCTCCAGTGGTTAAAGAGGGTCTTGAGGTGCTTAAGGTGATGGGTTCAATATATGATGACCATCTACCTAAAAATTAATTTCCTACGAGTTTCCTTGACATCCAAATGTTTAGGATAAAAGGATATATCCCGTAACATTAATCGAGGTGCACACAAACTGGCCCGTATAGTCATGGATATTAAAACTGACATTCATTTTGCGTAATTGAATGCGCATTCAATTTATGCGCACAAGATAGACTTGCAACCTAATAACAAATTATATGTGTGAGTGTCTCTTACATGTTCTCAACTAGCTTCACAGTTATCTAAACCTACAATATATTATTTGAACTTGTTAAAAAAATTAATTTCTAAGTAGGTGACCACTATGGAATTATATTAGCAAAACGATAACTCAAAATACTTTGAATTTGTATAAGTATCAGTTCGAAAAAACTACGAGAAACCATACCTGTTGTCACCCACAAAATCAGTGGACACAACCTCATCTTCAGTGTAACCCAGAATTCCTTTCAGCTTTCCCTCGGACTCCTCCCTAGTAACCACCAAGAAAATGACACTTCTCTTAAACCAAAAAAGCAAGTGGCACGTAAAACAAGGCACCAAAAATCGTGCTCGTTGATAAATTAATAGTTTCGTTTCGAATAAAGAAAACGACTGTATCCTTACTTGATGGCTGCTTTAATATCTTCATAAGATGCACCCTTCTCCAACCTCACGGTAAGGTCAACCACAGAGACGTCAACGGTAGGAACACGGAAAGCCATTCCGGTCAATTTTCCGTTCAATGCAGGCAGCACTTTGCCGACAGCCTAAACGAAAACAACCATTGAAAAAAAGATAGACATTCTAGTAAAAACAACACTCAATATATATATATAAGCAATAGAGCTCATCAATAATATGCCTTGGCAGCTCCAGTACTGCTTGGAATGATGTTGAAGGAAGCAGCTCTTCCACCTCTCCAGTCTTTGCTAGAAGGTCCATCAACAGTCTTTTGGGTGGCTGTAAGCAAGAAGTTAAGAGAAGGCAAACAAAATAAGTACACCACATAAATCTGATAAAATACCAAGGGTAGAATGGAAATATTAGTAAAATTTATGTAAGGACATAATAGTAATTAGTGGAATTAGAATTTTTGTAAAAAGAAGGAAAATATTGTGGCATTGTCTAGGCAAAGACTTCGGTGGGAGAGACGGTGGGAGAGACTTTACTCTCTCGAAATGCTATAATAATTATCTATTATTTCTTAATATAGTTCTCTTATGTATGTTAAAATTATTGTATCGGGGACTTAACAAAATCCTCTCAAGTCAAGTAGCTAATACTTATGTAATGTTTGGCCAAATTTGGAAAATCCAACCCACCAGTCATTGAGTGAACAGTGGTCATCAGGCCCTCAACAATGCCAAATCTATCATTAATGACCTGCAAATATTTTTGGTTTAAACAGTCAGATGATCATATCCCCATAACCAAGATTAAGAATAATAGAATATAAAGAAATTCCAAGAAATTATAAAGAAGTTTTGTCTTATAAAAGTTGAATTACAAGTCATGGAAGTTGACCTTTGCAAGAGGAGCAAGACAGTTGGTAGTGCAGCTAGCATTAGATATAACATTAAGATCTGATGTATATTCCTTCTCATTTACTCCAACAACAAACATGGGAGCATCCTTGCTGGGAGCTGAGATGATAACCTTCTTTGCACCACCCTGCATCAAATTATCAAAGATCAGCATTTTTTCGATCAAGTTACGCCTATTATCAAGTAACAACCGTCTAGCCCAACTATATTTGACTGTCAAAATAACACATAAAAAAAAAAAAAATTTAGACGCTCTTATTTGACTACCGCACCAAATTTAGCCAAACAAATGCCAAAAGTGTAATTGCATGCATTCGATTAAAATGGTTCGACTACTGATAGATGCTAAAAACAGTAAAACTTACTAATGAATGATGGAACAGAAGGCAAAAACAAAAACATACGGACGTAACCTTGAACTGTTATTCTCGGATTAATAGAATCAATAAGAGCAATACTGATGTAGCAAGAATTTGACTTCATATTTAATTCACAATAGTTTGAGAATTGTACAAATGAAGCCTCAAATTTATAGGATAATTACACAGATTGGATACTTACTAAACCAGTAAATGGACTAATACTACACACAATCAAAGCCCACTAAGGCCCAAAACTCTAAGACTCATATCACACACTATAACAAGTACAAGAGAGCAGAGCAAATCATTTGTTTGCTAGTTTTTCAATCTACTTGAGTTCAGATGACAAAAGATAAAGTTCAAGACAATCAAAAAGCGGTACCATCATTAAAGTACCTGTTAGTTAGAAAAGAAATGTTAAGATCCCACCTAAACTTTATAAAATAATAGATTTAAGTCTTAAAAAAACATTTTAACAGAAATGTTAAAATCCCACCTAAATAATTGAATAAAAAACAAAGATAGCCGCATCTTTGGTTCATTTCCCTGAACAATAAATAAATTCATAAAAGTTTGAAGCCAACATCCCATGGATTTAAATTCTTGTTAAGAGATTAAGAAAAATAAACAATAAGAACTACTATTGTTATACAAAAAAGGACTACAAATGTGAAGTTAAAAATATAAACCAACTGAAAGAAATTGGTCAACAAAATCCCACATCCAGAAAGAGAAAACAACCTTCAAATGGGCAGCAGCCTTGTCTTTGTCTGTGAAAACACCAGTAGACTCTACAATATATTCAGCTCCGGTCTCGGCCCACGGGATCTCCTCAGGATTCCTAAAGTTATATTACATTAAATATTCAATCATAAGTTCAAAGGAAACTCTCAAACTTCCAAACAAATCAGATCTAGGTAAGGGGACAAACTGTGGTAATTTGTTACCTGATACCAAACACTGTAACAGCCTGCTCACCGAAGAGAAGGGTCTTGGAATCCTTAACCTTCAGGTCTTGATGCTTCCACTGACCATGAACACTGTCGTACTTGAACATGTAGGTCTACTCCAAACAAAAAAACAAACAAAGATTATTCAAAATCCTATTTTTTTTAAGAAAAAGATTATATTGTTTGTATTTTCTTTTTTATATCCATAAGTATCCAAGCTAGACTATTTTTACGAGACATTCACTTAGCCTTACTACAAAGAAATTCACAGAAAGCTAATTAATACAAAGAGAATCAACTCATAACGTCTTAGTTTTATATATATATTTGTGATTGTGAGTATCCAGTTCAACTTGCGTACACCTCGACTATTCTCACGGAACAACCGTATGACATTTGGATGGCTGTCTAGAAAACCCGTAAGACATTAATTCCATGGAATGAACCCAATCTTGTGGCTACTTGAACACTATGCCAAGTGGCCAACTCATAATGATTGCCAGCAATTGTTCTTGAGAACAAACAAAAAATTGGCCGTAAAAAAAGAGTAACAATACCATGTAATCAGTGGTGATGAAAGGGTCATTAACAGCAACGAGTTCAACATCTTCTCTCTGCAGGGCAACCCTAGCAACCAACCTCCCAATTCTTCCAAATCCTGGTTTTCCATTTCCATAACAAGAAACACCACAAAATTAGTAAAGTCTAGGGCATTACAATCACTTTAAACAAAAAGGGCAGATCAGAAGCAGTACCATTGATTCCAATCTTGATCTTGGCTGCAAATCAACGAAGAAACGGAATCCAAAACAGAAGAAACAACAATCAGAAAAGTATAAATTAGTAAGTAAAAGAAAAAAGGCAGAATCAAAACCATACCCATTGGAAGGAGTTGTGAGATAAGGCAAGAAGTGAAAAAAGTGAGCCAAAAGGGATTACTGGTTGAGAATGCAAGAACAGGGTTTTAAAGTGCAGATAGGGGGAAAGCGACAAGAAAGTGGGAACTGCGGTCGGTGGCAAATAAACGGGATAAGTGACCCGAAACGGAACGGCAGTAATGTATGGTCCGTGTAGAAGGTAGCTGAAAGAAATGGAGAGCCTTGAAAAGTGGGCAAAAATAATGAAGGTGAAATGCATGGTTGTAGTGTAGCGTAGTGTGTTTGAAATTCATGGGGGGCTTTGATTCCACCCTTTGAAATTGCAGGCCGACAGTGATGTGCACTGCCTCTGGATTCTCCAAAAATTTTTTTTTATCTTTTTCTATAAATTCATGGATATTATAATGCCGTGGGATACGAAAATTGACGTTGATATTTAGTTGAAAAATGATTCGATATACTCTTTATTTCCCAATTTTCATCCACACATGGACAAACCCAGGTGAAAAGTATATAACTTTGTGGGTTCCTATTGTGCCACAGTTACATAGTTCTATTTACTTTTCTATAAAACCACTTCTCAAAAACCACATTCAACCACTCTCCAACTTCTTTTCAACTCTTTTATTAAATCTTACATTAAATTTTACTAAACTTTACATTAAATTTATCGTTCAATCACTATTAACGTCAATCTCCAAAAACATTAGTTATTACTTGACTATTATTAACATCAATTCTCAAACAAGTAATTAATCACTTCTAACTACTATTAACCTCTTCATTATCTTCCATTCCCTCATTTCTACCAAAAGAATAGACCCTTAAACAACTTTTTACCTCATATTTTTTCATTATTTTATTTTCCTCATAACCTCGCCCAAAACACAATCATTCTTTCCACCATCATTCCCTTCCTCCTTGAATACAAATAACCTAAACCTAAATTATTAATAAAATTATTTGAGAACGGAAAAAAATATACGACTGGAACAAGCTTTGGAGCCATTTATTTGAGACGAAAAAAGCGAGCAAATCTATTTCAAGTTGGGAGTTTTTGCTACACATAAAAAACACATTCCAAAATAAACACACTGGGATGCGAAAATCCACACCTCATTTCGGCAAAAAGAGAAAGATAACAGTACAACTTAAGAACTGAAAAGAAATAACCAGCGGCTTGAAAACTGTCTTATTCATATTCTTGCTCGTCACTGAGCCTCTCTAGTACTGGGAAAAATAACAAACCATGGAAGCTAAAACCCCTCGGATCATCAAGACCTCGCTTACTTGGTAGATGCGACATGGCAAATCAAGTCAATGACACGAGAACTGCAAAAAAAAAACAAACACAAGTAAGAGTTTGGTTCATCAACATTACAAAAATGCATGCTAGAAATGAGAAAGATTCGGCTGATATTGTACCTGTATCCTACTTCGTTGTCGTACCACGAGACAATCTTCACAAAGTTGTCATTCAATGCAATCCCAGCCTTGGCATCAAAGATGCTTGACCTGCAATAGATGCATAAGCAACATTAGATACAATGAAGAACAATTAAAAGCAATCCCACCATCTGAATGTGCTAATGTGGAGTGTTATAGATGTAAAGCAAACCTGGAGTCGCCAACGAAATCAGAGGACACAACATCATCTTCGGTGTATCCCAAAATTCCCTTCAATTTTCCCTCAGCCTCTTCCCTAAGAACCAAAAAGAAGAGATTTTCAGTCACTAAGTTATATCCCAAAAGATAAATATAACTAATATGGTTCTTAGCAGCTGAAATTTAATCGTGCAGACAACAGAATGTTCTTACTTGATGGCTGCCTTAATATCCTCATAAGTAGCCTTCTTTTCCAATCTCACTGTAAGATCAACGACGGAGACATCAACAGTGGGAACACGGAAAGACATTCCGGTCAACTTCCCATTCAGTGCTGGGAGGACTTTGCCGACAGCCTAAACAGAGCAAGAATGGACGACTTAAGCTGTGCCTATACAGCAAACAGAGGAAAGGACAATGCTCAAAAGACGTCCATCAGAGTGTAAGATTCAATACCTTGGCAGCTCCAGTGCTGCTAGGAATGATGTTGAATGAAGCAGCTCTTCCACCTCTCCAATCTTTGCTAGATGGCCCATCAACAGTCTTTTGGGTGGCTGCAAACAACCCCGTTTGTTAAACAAAACAAAAAAAATTTAATTCTATAAAGATTAACTCAATAAGTTTAAATAAATCAAAGACCCACCAGTCATTGCATGAACAGTGGTCATCAAACCCTCAACGATTACAAATCTGTCATTGATAACCTGCAATTATCGAGAAAAAAAAAAATGAATGTTCAGAAAGGCAATAAATAACGAGGAATTACAACAGAATTAGAAGCCATGCAAGTTGAAAATAACCTTGGCAATAGGAGCAAGGCAGTTGGTGGTGCAGCTAGCATTAGAAATAACATTAAGATCTGATGTATATTCCTTCTCATTGACTCCAACAACAAACATGGGGGCATCCTTGCTGGGGGCAGAGATGATAACCTTCTTAGCACCACCCTGCATCAGCCATCAAAGATGAGAACCAGACAAAACTATATTATAATATTTTGCTCGTCCAACGATCTTAAGAATCAGTGGCTAAACACATTAACAAGCATAAAAGAAATGGTAAAACGTAAACTATAAGAGATCCTACATTGAATATGTACTAAATTAACATCAATATAAGTGCAATAGAAGAAACCAGCCTATCATTGTAAGACGGATTTCATGTCTGAACAAAAGATTACAGGCTTTGACTAGTTCTAGAATAAGAATTAGATTTGAAAACATTAAACAAACAACAGAGGGAAAAAAGACAGAGATGGTGGACCTTCAAATGAGCAGCAGCCTTATCTTTGTCTGTGAAAACACCAGTGGACTCTACGACGTATTCAGCACCGGTCTCAGCCCATGGGATCTCATCAGGGTTCCTAAAATCATGATTCGTTCGACATAAAATCGATTGCAAAGTAAATCTCAGATCGAATTGATTAACAATTAAAAATGGAGAGAAAAAAAAATTGATACCTGACTCCAAAGACAGTGACGGACTTCTCACCGAAAAGAAGGGTCTTAGAGTCCTTAACCTTCACGTCACTGTGCTTCCAGTGGCCATGAACACTGTCGTACTTGAACATGTAGGTCTATGCAACCAAACAAACAAAAACGGGGAAAACAATTCAAAATTCACAAAACTAAGATCGAAAACAGATCATGCAATAACTCCGCGATTAACAGCGATCGATCAGGAATCAAAGAGGAAAAAATGAAATCTAAACGCGCAAAGACCAACAATACCATGTAATCAGTTGTGATGAAAGGATCGTTAACAGCAACGAGTTCCACATCGTCTCTCTGTAAAGCAACTCTAGCGACCAACCTACCGATTCTTCCGAATCCTGATTTTTCATTTCCAAAACAAACGAACACAAAATACAATAGATCAATCAGATCTATACCAGAAAATAATTCAAAACAAGATATGAAGAAATAAATCAAGCTAGTAGTACCGTTGATTCCGATCTTGATCTTGGCTGCAAATCAACGCAAACCCCAACAAAAAAAAACGAGAAAAAATCAGTAAAATCAATAACCACGAGCGATCATCGAAACCAAACACAAATCATGAATCAAAAAAATCAAATCCTTAAAGAAAAACTGGAAGAAAAAGGTAAATTTACCCATTGGCTTGGTGAAAAAGTAAAGAGATCGGTTTCGAAACTTCGAGAAAGTGATGAACAGAAGAGTGACGAATATTGGGTTAAAGGTGAAGAGCGTGGGTTTATATATTCGAAGGAAAAGGTCATTAAAAAAATTAATTAATAAATAAACTTGAACGAAAATGAGACAGGAAACCGGGACTGCCGGTGGTATTGGACTAAAAAACTATGGTCGAGATGCTGAATCGGTGATTGTTAAAAGGTTAGGTAAAGCAAGCGCAAATTTCCGTGATTCTGGAACCTTCCTCATCGCTAACTTTCCCGGTATGTGGGCCGGCGGCCCAGATTTCTAAAATAACTGGCCTTTTTCTCAGGCCCAATTTTAATGGCTCTGTTCCATGTGGCTTTCGGCTCATTTATTACAATTTGGGAAGGGAAATGGCAAAAAATGGGTAATTTTAAGAAAATAATTAACAATGTAGCTGAGCATTTAAATGCATCACTAAAATAAAAATCTCTGTAAAAAGAGAAATAATCTTTTTTCATAATATTCCACATTATTTTTTTATTTTTCTTATTAAATAAAAAAAAATTAACTAAATCATCTCATTCATCCTAAATTTAAGGGATAATCATCTCATTCTAATTAACTTTATTTTTTAAAAAAAATATTTCAAATGGTATTTATCTAAGATTCAAAACCTAATATGTTCGACATCTTTTCGTTTGTTTCTTATTCCTATACCAAATTTGGAAGTTTTTTTTATAAAATCGTCAAATAGCAGGTTTATGCCATTTTCAAATTTCGCCTTCCAAAATATCTCTCTAGTGTTCTATTTTGCAACAAAAATATCATCACTGTCGTTCTTTCTACTATTTGCTCACAAGAATCGTGTGCGGCAATCTCTAATGGAAGTCGTTTCTACCATAGTTGCATTCAGTGACATTTAGGATAATGTAGATACATATTCGAATTACAAGATAGTGCAAATGGAACAACCAAAAGCCAAGATGAGCGTTCTTTAGTTGCTAACATATCACGTTACAAAGATGAGACAAAAAAAGGTAAGTTTTTTTTTACAAAGAAAAAGGTAAGGTTACAAGAGGATCGTGATGTAAAATGCATGTACAACAGATTCGTGAATGTAATTGGTGGTATTTATCGAGCGTCAAGTTTAAAAGATAGTGATGGTGCTCATAGTCAATTTTTGTTGTGTAAATGAGGGATGAGTGTATATTTTGTTCAAGAAAATGAAAGATCTCTCCAGCTTCCTATTTTAAAAGATGAGTATTAAAGCTTCTCACAACGGATTCGAGATTTATAGTAGATGTACAACAGGCCACGAACATAATTGGTGGTGTTTATCTGACACCAAGTTTCAACAGAAGTGATGGTACTCAGAGTCAATATGTTGTTTATAAACGAGGGATAGATGTATGTTTTGTTTAAGAAAATTAAAGATATCTTCACCTTTCCATTATGATGTACAATATATGTACAATGGGTTTCCAGACATAATTGGTGCTTTTTTGTGTAAAAAAAGGTATGAGTATATGTTTTTTTCAAAAAAGTTAAAGATATATCTTCTCCTTCCCAATTTCAAAAGTTTGTACTTAAAACTTCCCCTCAAACTCAAGCTTGGAAAATGACACAAGATCATCAACTTCAAGTGACTCCTCCACTCTATATTTCAATTAAATTTTTAAGTACATGCACACAAATCACATTAACTCATAAATTATGTACGGGTTAAGGAAGATAATTCTAGTGAAGAAATCTAAAAAAAATGGACAAACATTTTTAAATTTTAAAAAATTTCTTCCAACTTTTTTACCTATTTTTGAAATGATGAATCAAAATATTTAATTATATTAGACAAAGATATTTTATCATTATTTATTTATTATTTTTTTTTTTGAATTCTTACAGATTCTTAAGAATAGTTATAGAAAAAAAAAGATTTAAAAATTTCAAATTAAGTAGAAAATTTAAAATTTCAAAATCTCTGATTTTTCACGATTTTGTGTACTTGATTTGTTGATTATTTAGTTATGATATTTAATTATGTTTAATTAAAATATTTTATTATTATTTAATTTGCTTTTGAATTGTTCTAGGTAGTTACAAAAAAATCTATTTTAAAATGGATTAAAAAAATTGAGATAAAATATAGGAAGAGTAGAATTGTCCATTATTTTTAATAATAAAATTTAATTAAAATTCGAAATTAAAAAAATACATAAATTTAAAATCTAAATATCATTAGTATGTTCTTAATTAATTTTTAAATTTTAGACATTTCCCTAGTTATTCCATTTGGGAAATTATATTTTAAATCTTGGGAAATTTTTCTGGTACTTACCTGGAATAATTCCAAATTTGGTGATTAATCTTTTTATATTTTCAATTGTTTCAAAAATATTTTGTTAACGAAAAAATCACTCTCTAAATTAATTATTTTCTATCAATAAATTTACACATAGTTATGTCACTTTTATAAATACGGGACTTTGAATTAAAACAGAATAATAAACGAACTTTGATACTGGATGGACCACTTTAGCCCTTTGTTCTTTTTTTCTTTTTTCTTTTTTCTTTTTTTCGTTTACTTTTGGATTCTAGATTTTAAAGTTTGGAGACTTAAAAATAAGGCTAATTTAGTCTTTGTCAACTAATAAATGCTAAAAAATTTGGAAGTAAACTATGAAGAGTCAAATATTAATTTCCAAAATTAAATTAAAAGCATAGGAATTAAAGTCAATTAGGTCTCAAAATAATAAAAGCAATTTTAAAAAATGTCTCAAATGGAAGAGACCAACGTTTTCTTTTCTCTTCTTAGCGATTTGCATTTGAGAAAAATCTAAATATGGCTGATGATGATTAATTGTCAGCTGACTTTTCTCTATGCTAAAACATTTTAGGAGAAGGACCAAATAAACTTTACTTTTGCATTTGAGAAAAATATATGTATAAATAAATATGGCTGATGGCTAATTGGCAGTTGACTTTTTTTCTGTACTATAAAATTTGAATGTGACATGTATTTTACTATAGGTTAATCATTTATTTATTTTATATTTTCATAATTTGTTTGTTTAAAGGTTTACACCCTTTGCTTTCAAAAAAAAAAAAAGGTTTGCACCTTTTTATGTCTAACTATAATTTTAACACGGCGTTGCACGTGATAATTTATTAAATAATAAATTATATATATATATATATTTATAATTATAAAATGTTTCCTATATTTTTGTATTAAATTTAAATCGTCAAATAATAATTTCAATATAATATTGAATTTTATAACTATCTTTTCACGTGAGTTAAATTTATTAAAATTCACATTTATGTTAAAAACAGCTAATATTTTATTTTGAGCTTAAAAAATAATATATGTTATTATTTAAAAAAAAATTATCGCATTAAAATTAAATTTTATTTCTGATTTTTAAAAATTGATACTTTTTAGTTTTTTCTCAATTTATCTAATAATAGACCAATTAGTTTTGAATTATAAAATTTATAAGAGTTATATCATTATTATAATTATAAATATAAATAAGGTAAATATATTTACTAGTATACATTGATGAAACTAAATGATATTGTAAATATCCTCTACGTTATTTGCATTTAATTTTTTTTTATATTCCATATCTTCATTTGATCGTTGAAATCTCCTATCTTCTATCTTAGTCATAAAATATATGAGATTTGATAAAAATATCTTATCTTATTGCATTTTTTTTTATATTCCAATAAATGACATGTAATTTAGAGTATAACTAGGTAAAATCGTCAAAAAATGATTTCCACCATATGATAATTAAAGTACATTCTTTAAACACAATATTTGAAGATCCAAAAATATACAACCTCTTATTTGAAGATATATGATAATATTTATTTTCTTATTCTATTGAATATCATTTATCTTTTTTCATACCCAATATCAAATATTTTATATATTTTCTAGAATACAATGAAAAATCTAGAATGGGTTATTTACTTAAATTATTATGTATCAAAATTTCGCCAACATAACGACCTAACTATCAGATATCCAAAAAACAATAATTAAACTTGATTAATCTGATTAGAACACTTATAAAATGCACAACTTATGACGTTACCATGACTAGCGGCTAGCGCATAATCCTAACATTACACATTACCAACCTAACTAGAATCAACACTAATAAACGACTATACAATAATTGTTCAACCTCTTTATCTCCTTGCAAATTGTTATTAAGAAAACTAGTTAAACAAAATAAAATATATTCACCAATTAGAAACAAAACAATACTAAAGTTAAAAAAAAAAAAAAAAAAAAAGCAATACTAAATGTGATGAATCTTTTACATATTTATAAGAAATTTGTGTTATTTTCTTCACTACCAAATAGTTTTAAGCTGACCATATTATATCTAATATGATATAAGAGTTTCGTTTAATGTTATTAGTCTCCCAATTTAGATTCCTTAAAAATCTCACTCAAGGGGCATATAAGCTCAAAAGAGTATTAATGGGGTTTTCAATATTTTTATTAGAGATACAGAATAGTCCCTCTTGCTACTTATATATATATATCACATTATTTCTCTGGCTGCCAGACATCACATAGCACTCCTCAGTCCTCAATACTAAAAAATTTGAAAAGAAAAAAAAACATATATTTTATGCTAATTTATAACAATGACGTTGATTCATAACTTCTTGATGGATAGGAGTATCGATTTGGAAGCATGCTTTTCTAATTTATTAAAATTACACAAATGTCAAATAATTAAATAAAAAAAATTGGCAACCTTCTTCACAAAAAGAAAAAAAAAAAAAAAAACTGTATTGTCATGGATGACGTGGTAAGTGTTTAAAATGATTCAAATGGTTAGAATTTTTAATAATAATGATTAAAAAATCATTACTTCACTTCCTCTGTATTTAGATACTACCAGTCCATATTTTAACTTAAACAGTTTTCAACAATTTTAAATTAGAGATTTCTTTAAAAAATATACTTAAATGTTCTTAATCTCAATTAACGTGTGTCTAACCCAACGTCATTTTTAAAGAGTTTTTTTAGTACATATTAGATAAAGGGAGACAAATATCGATTATTAAATTCGAATCTATAACACTGATGTTAAACTAGTTTACAGCTAAACATTAAAATTATTGGGCCATGTCATTTTCAAGGAGTTGTACCGTCACAAAGATGCAACTAACATGCATCCCTCTAATTTTCAAAGTGCTGACCTTTATTAATTTTCTGCACGATTTTTTCTTTTCTTAAATGGTGTTAAATTAAGTCAGTTGACCTCTAACTTCATATTTTATGTTATTTTATTTTAATTGAGATATATAATTTAAGTTGACGCAAATATTTTTTAAATGCACAAGTTTGATATATGTGCTTTATGATTTATAATATTAATTATAAATCTATATAAGTATATAATAGGACTTTGATTATCAATTTTGAATCGAATAAATTTTGGAAATTCAAAATTTTAAAAATTGAGCTACCTATTAAATATAAGTTTATATTTAATAAAATGATAAGTTTATATTATTATGATTTAATAATACAAAATTGAATTTTTCATTTTAAACGTTTTTGATCGATTAGACACAAACTTTAAACTTCACCAACTAAATTTGCGACTAAACGCCTATTTTTTCTTAAACGAAAAAAACAAAACATTACTTAGTAAATTATATATTTTTTTCTCTCCATGGAAAACACTAGAATTGTTTGATTATTTGGACGGTATTTGACTAAATAGTTGTGTATGTCGCTAGCTAATTCGTAAGCATCTGTAAAAGCCGGTCCAATTATTATTCTTTAAAATATATATAATTTATTTTTTTTCTTTTTTTTGAGGAAAATATAATCTCTTATAACACATGTATTGTAATTTAAGAAATATTAAAAGAAAACCATGGTTTTTTTTTAGGATAGAAAACCAGGGCATTTAGTTTGTGCTGTTTAGATTATGATCAAGTAGAATTAAGAGATTCCAAATTGCGTTTTCTCTAAGCTGCATAAAAAAGGTA
Source organism: Sicyos edulis (assembly GCA_036507275.1). NCBI lineage: Eukaryota > Viridiplantae > Streptophyta > Magnoliopsida > Cucurbitales > Cucurbitaceae > Sicyos > Sicyos edulis. Next base: position 37,518,658 of record CM071853.1, read on the forward strand.
AATCAAATCATTTGTTCTTTAAAAAAAAAAGGTTTACTTTTTTTAAAGTGATCTCTAATAATCTTTTTATACGATATAATAATCAATTATTTATTATTTAAATTTTAGATCTTAAATTTTTTTTTTTTTAAATCCATCATAAATTATTAATTTTTTTTTAAAAAATTATTATAAAAAAATTTAGTTCAACAATAATTTTTGAAATTAGAGGATTGGGCCTTAAAACTTTTATGGAAAATACATGTCCATTACAATCTACCTACCACTTTTTTTCTTTCTTTCTTTTTTTTTTTTTTTTTTTTTAAATGACCTACCACTTATAAACAAAGAAAGTTAATATACTTGTTGTGCCAAACACAATGTTAATATCAGTTATTTTTAAATAAATTTTTTTAAGCAATTATAATGTTGTATTATGCATACTTAATCTATAAATTTAGAAGTTTTAAATTTTGGGTTTATTTTCTAAACTTATCCATTATCAAATCGTTGAAGGGTAGAAATGTTCATTTTCTCGCCGGAAGTCCTCAGTTAGGTAATGGAAGGTGATCAGGGATGCGAGAAAAAAAATTCTTGTATGAAAAATGGGTTCGGGGATAAAAAATGTACTCTCCACTCTCCGTTCCATTTACAATTTTTTTTTTGTCTTTCCAATAAAAATTCTTTTTATGTCATTTAATTACTTTACTTTTTAGATAACATAAATATTTTTTAGTGAAATTATATATTGAAAAGAACATTTAACAATATAATTGAAAATTATAAGAAAAATTAATTATTTAATATTATAATTCAAAAAATATTTTTAAAAAAGGAAAAAAAATTAAACCCAAAAAACATACCACTGAAACCCGATTCGTGAAAAAAAAGAGCATAATTTTGCAGATATAAAAAAAATGATTTTGGTGGCGGGGAAGAAAAAGACCGAGAGGTTGAAATAAGATATATGTAAAGGAGCAATATTTTGCGGTGCCAAAATGAATCTTCAAGTTGAATTTTGTACGCATTAAAAGTAAAACACGTAGACTAGGTTGGAAGATTTTGTACGGAAGGGAGAAATTTCTCGATTGTCTATTGACTTTCATTTAAATTCGGTATTTGATTCAACAAAGTTTGATAAGTTTTTCTTTTCGTATCTCACTTTTCTAAAAAGTAATTTCAAATGAAGCCGCTTTAGTAAACAAAAATGAAGCCTTTAAAGTTTAAACAGTAAACAAACCATTGAATTTCTTTTGTTCTTCTATGCTTTCGAAAAGTATGATCTACAACCTAATAACAAAAAAGTTATGGCCATTAAAAATAGAGTTTCAATGGGCATCTTGTATAAGCTAACATGAGTTATATATTCGAATTTCTTTACCTCAATATTATTGTATCAATAGAAAAAAAATAAAAAAATAAAAAAAAAAAGTTATGAAACTTGGAACTGCCTTTGGCAGCAGAGAATAGGCATTAGGGCGGAGGCCCAAAATGGTAAGTAAATTTGTAGGCCCAGAATAACTGTTTGGGCTCGATGACTAACAACTAGAGCCTTCCCGAAAGTTCTCGAAAACCTTAGGGGTGTTTTTCTTTTTAGTCATATTCGAGGATTTAGATCGAAGATTTATTAATTTCTCATTGACAATTTACATTCAAACTAATTTTCTACTTTTAAAAATAAGTTTTCATTTCTATCAATTTATAGCACTCATTTCGGTGAGTCTCGAATCTACAACTTTGAGGGGAGCATATGTTCAAAGTCCAAGTCTTTAATAACGGTGCCACCCTTTAAAAACACTCAAAATAACTTCTCAATATAACCTTTTAAGTTTATTTTTCCTTAAATATGGTAAACAAACACCCCCAAGTTAGTCATCCAAGTCCCATTCTTACACGAGTTATAATTTTTAAAAGGAAAATTTATAAGATTAGTAAAAAATTATAAAATAATTATAAAAATGATCACTTAAAAAAAAACAACCACCACATTCATTGGTATTAATAATAATATTGTATCAATAAATATTTATATTACATTATTTATGATTGTTAATGTAAATATTTTAAAATTTACTACGTTTTGTAATTATTTTGTGAAGAGTTTTTTTCAAAAAAAAAAAATTGTGAAGAGTTTATTCAATATAATTTTTCTTTTTATGAAGCAGACTACTTACAAATGTAGAGAAATTTTACAATTTTGCATATACAATTAGTAATACATTTTAATATTTTATTACAAATACTTATTAATACAAATATTATAATATATATGACAAAATTTATTAATGTCAATAACCGTTTTGTTATTTTTTGAAGTGATCTATTCATCATTATTTTCTAAATTTGACTAGAATCTTAAATTTTCCTTTAAAAAATATTAAATTACAAGTAAATATATAAGAATTCAAATTACATCTCTACATTTAAAAAAATATCTCATAAGTTTTCAAATTTCTGATTTTGTATTTAATAGGTTCTAGCTTGCGATTAAACCTAAAAGTGTAAAAATCGAGGGTCAGTGACGCAGTTGGTTATCTTGTTCGGTGTTAATCCATTTCAATTCTACGGTCACGAGTTCGTGTCCGAAAATCGGTATTTGACTCTCATATTATGTGAGAGTAGTTGTGCCCTCTATGTAGGGTTTGTTGGTCTCCCTCCCCCACTATGTACTGAAAAAAAAAAAAAAAAAAAAGCTAAAAGTGTAATGACGACCCTCAAAGTTTATCGATCAAATAGTGGTTTAAAATTATAATTATTTAACCACTCTTTTTCTAAATAAATGGAAATAATTAAGAAATCATGAGCTAATTTTGTTTTAAACAATGTTAAAAAGGCCATATGTATTATTAATGAGGCATCATAATTAATTAAGTCAATAATGGAACTCAATGAAGAATTCTAGATGGATTCCAAGATAAAGATCCAGACTGTATAACAAAAACGCAAAATTCATTTTTAACATACATTAATAAAAAGAAAATACACCAGAATCAATTAAGGAAAATTGGATTGGATAATCTAATTTCATAAAATAATTACAAGGTAAATTTGAAATTTTTTGCATTCATAGTCAAATATACGGTTAATTAATAATTTATGTCCAATATAAAATATTAATATAATATTTTGTATTATTATTGCACTATTGTATATTAATATAGTATTATTTATAATTGTTAAATTTTTTTTTTACCTAATATTGTAAATACTTTTCTAATTTGGCCTATTCCTAAAAAAACTCTTTCAATTAAACCAAAACCAATGAAACAGTGATACAGAAAATCTGATAATGAAGTGAGATGAGAGCAAAAGGCATTGAAAATCAACCAAAATTTTATGTAGTGGAAATGGAAAACATCCCATCTTCTAAAACAATGGTCCCTTGTTGTATAGAATTATGGGTTCATGTACTCACCTTAAAGTTCATTGTCAAACAATTATTACATCTATCATCCACTTCTCTTATTGCCAATCATTTTATAATTCTTGTTTTTCTCCTTAATACAAAGACATTAATTTGCATAAGTTTTAGGCATTTAGCTTATTATATGGAGTAATTTTATGGACATGTTTGCTGAAATTCTTATGAATTGGACTCAATGACATTATTAAGATCATGAGATATATCATTTTCAGAAAATACAGAAATGTTGATGATACGTTTTAAATGTCTAAATGAATGTAATAGAGATTCATAAAATAGTAGTTTGAGAGTTAAATTACAAGCTAGAACCTAAGGCCTCGTTTGATAACTATTTTGTTTTTTGTTTATGAAATTTAGGCTTATTTCTATTCAAATTTTCTATCATGTGCTCCATCTTTCCTATTATGTATCCATATTTCCTTAAGAAAATAGACGAATACTAACCGAATTTCAAAAACAAAAACAAGCTTTTGGAGCTATTTTTTTTGTTTCCAAATTTTGGTTTTGTTTATTAAAATATAGGTAAGAGGTAGATATCCAAATAAAGAAAAAGGTATAGTAAGGTAGTTGTTATAGACTTAAATTACATAAACAAAAATCCAAAAACAAAATGATTATCAAACGGGCCTAAATTTTTAAATTTATGTTTGTTTTGCCTCTTAATTTTTTTAATTATACAATAATTTTCCCCAACTTTAAATTGTTGTGATGATAAATCTCTAAATTTAAAAATGTAAGTAAATCTATAAGTTAACAACCTTTCAATTATGCGTATAATAAGGTCTTGATTATATTAACTTATTTAATAGATATAAAATAGTTCAAATTATAATTTCGTGTCTATTTCAAAAAAAAAAAACTTATAATTTCGTGTCTAATTAAATATTTGAATTATAAAAATTAAATATTTAATTAAAGTGACTATTAAATATAAAATAAAGGGAAAATAATACACTTTTAGTTCCTAGGTTTGGAGTCTAATTTCATTTTGGTGTCTAAAAAAACTTATAATTTCGTGTCTAATTAAAGTGACGATGGAATTCTTCTTTGGAGTTCATATATTTTGCTCAGAGTACAAATACATTTTTAGAAGACAATAAAAACAAGTTAATCAATATATGTGTGTGTGTCCCTGAGAGGACAACCCAACGATTAGAGCAAAGAACTTTAAGACATATTTTCTTGAAAGATCTCTAGTTCGAGGTCGCTAAAAAGTGTTTAGAATAGAATACCCTTCGAAATAGAGTAATGGTCCATGAGCAAAGATTCAATTTCCCGATTTTCAAAAAAAGAATATATATATATATATATATATATATATATATATATATATATATATGTACATCTATATGTTTGTTTATTTGCGATTGAAAGTCAATCCTCACTCTTGCATTATTATTGCTTAAAAAATGTAACTATAGATATCAATGGTTCAATACTCATCTTTAAAAACATCTAACTAAAAATTGAAAGGGTCAGTGACGGGATATTTTTATTGTTTGGTGGAATTTCGTCTTTGATCACATGTTCGATCCCTAAAATCGGTACTTAACTCTCAATTATTCGAAAGTAATCGTACCCTCTTTGAAAAGTTTGTGGTCTCACTACTTCAACTTATACTAAAAAAAGTTATCGATAAAAATGCTTTACCACAAATAAAAAATAATTAGATAAGTTGACTAAAATTGAATAAGTAAATAGCTTACTTTTCTTTAAAAATATTATCTAAATACCAAATAAGTTGATGGTGTGTTGATTATTTTATTGGATGATAATCCATTTGAACTTTACGGTCAAGGTTCGATTTTGAAAATTAGTATTTAACTTTCATATTATTTAAGAGTCATAGTTCCCTCTATATAGAGTTTGTTGGTCTCTCTTCCTAAATTTATAGTAAAAAAGATAAATCAAATCACACTATTCTGAATGTTCCAAAATTGCTGATCCTAAGTTTTCAGTTAATGCATAAATGCATGCATCTTGACTTACAAATAAGAGAGAGAAAAAGATTGAGAAGAGAAGACAAATGAGACAACATGCTTCAAAGAGAAATGAAGACATTAGAGGAACAAGAACACATGAAAACATGGGTGGTGCACATGAAGTCCTCTCCCTTCAATACTATATCACAAATTCTCCATCATCATCCCCTTCAAATCCAAAAAAAAAAAAAAAAAATTGAATTTTTTTTTTGATAGGCCATATTAAGTTATAAGCTTATTATCATGTGAAATGTTTGTTAAGTTCATGTTTATTTTTTATTTTAAACTAAAAAAAGTATTATGAATCTGTTGAATTCAGTGTAAATGTAAATATTTATTCATTTTCAAATTTTCGCGTAGATTTTTTTTTAAATTTTTTTAATTCAACTATATTTATTGATAGGAGATTTGAACGGAATATGATTCATTGATCATAAACACCATTTATGTCCATTGCGGCAACAAATTCTCCATTTGTTATTTTTTTGTTTAATAGACCATAAATTTATTTTATTTCTTAAAATTTAATGGATAATTAGACAACCAAATTGAAATTCTATCAATCTAAAAAAAAAAAAATTGAAATTCTATCATTCTATAGGACAAAATTTTCAAAGTGGGGAGACGACATTTGGAAGTTATTTTGTTTTATTTATTTATTTTTTTGATATAATCTACCACATTGACAAGAGATTAAATCTCCTATACAATGGATTTACCGTTCTCACAGATGTCTTGTCTAATAACATTTAATTTTGGGTTTTGGTTTCTTGAAAAATTAAGTCTATCAATACTATTTTTTTAACCCATATATTCCCTTTATTTTGTACATTTTTTTTTACAGAAAGACTTACAACTTAAAACTCACGTAATGAAATAGGTAGACGGCCACAAACGAATGAACTTACGATCTTTTAACTCTCTTTGATCACTAGATTATTTTTATGATAGTTTATGTAATTGATTGATTATGAAATGAGAGTTTATCTAACTTAGTGTTGATTTATTTGTGAATTATTTGATTTTATTCTATTCCATATTTGTATTATTTCTATACTTGATTTTATTCCTTTTGTAATTCATCCCTTATTATAAACTTACCTTCCTTCTTGAAGAGTAAGATTTATGATATATCGATTAAATGAATAATAACTTAATTCTATTCCCTCTAAAATCGACATTGTATTAATCTCAAAAAAAAAAAAAAAATCGACATGGTGTTAGAGCAGGTCATGAGTTCGAATCCTTGCCAAGTCATTTCATCCTCAATTAAAATTAAATTCCACTCGTAGGATATTTCTCAAATTTCAAAGCCACAAGTGGGGGAGTGTGTTGGTTGATATAATTAAATCTGCTCCAATCCATCAAGTTAGGCTTTTGGATTGATTGATAATTTAACATAATTCAACACTTTGATATATATATATATATCAAACTTTAACTAATTGAATTTTATACGGTGCAAAATATGTATAGAGAGAGATTACAACAATTGGGAGTGAGATTTATCCTTACATTTCAAAAGGTTATACTATCATATGAAAAACATAATTAATTAATGTAACTGCCTAAAATAAAAACCCAGCTCACATGGCATATGAATCTATATGGCTAAAGGCTAATTAGTTATCCATTCCACTCAAACAGAGAATCCAATGCTTCTATTTATGATATTTATATATTTACTCAATCATTTTATGGAAGACATTAATGGAATGGGTGCGATGGCCGTTTTATGTTATAGGTTTATGTTTTGGTGTTCGTTATTTTATTAATAACTTTCTTTGTACTTGATAAAATAGCTTACAAAATTAATGACTACAGAAAATTTGAAGTAGATTTAAAAAAAAAAAAAAAATTGAAACTATTTTTATTGAAATTGATTTAATAATTATTTTGATTTACTGCAACGAAAGAACATAAATATAGATTTCTAAAATTTATAGGATAGAAAAAATGACTTTAAAAAAAATACAAACGATCATTATATTTAAACAACCAACGGTCGAATTAGAGCAAACACATTTGTCGACCACCATATAGGCAACATGGATTCCTCCACCTTAATAAATCCTGAAAAGGGTAGAATTTTATCGGACAATTACAACTCAATTGCATGTCCTCCCAAAAAAAGAGAAAGATATGTCCCAAAGTAAAGGAATCATAATCTAAATATCAACTAAAACATTGATGAGTTCAATTACACATCTTAAAAAATACCATTAATAAAATTAATGACAGTAAAAAAATGTGTCATAAGAACTGATTATCTGTTTTATCGAAACTAAAACTATATATTTACGAAAGTATTGAATCAAAATAGAATAGTTGTCGAGAAAAACTAAATTAAAAATATTATTTATAATATATATCATAATTAAGAAGTTACAATTTCAAATATATCAACCAATTATGGTTGAATTAAAGAATTAAATAATGTTTTTTTTTCAATACCAAGACCGAACGAACCCAGGACATGTGGATGATGAGCCAAACCAACATGTCACGTTTTGTTTTGGTAAATAATGTTGTTTTAATCAATCATATATTCAATTCATTTTAAAAAATATTCTATCATATTAAGAGAACTTCGTATCTATGGTTCAAAGATACCGCCGTTGAAAACATGAAACCATAAATCTAAATTTAATAGCGTTTAAATTTCCACTTCAAATATCCCTAAATAAAATAAAATAAGCCAAAACTTTGAATAAAAGAAACTCAAACACTATTTGAAAAATTATTTTGGAGATTTTTTTTTTCCTGATATGTTTGAGTCTCTGGTCACTTTTTTTAGTTCTTTGAATTTAAAAACATTATTTAGTGAATATTTATGCTCTTATTTTAGCGGTTGAATTTGATTATGAAACGTGGATATAATATTTGAATACATTTTCTTCAAAGACTCCTATCGTGCCAGCTATGTTAAATAATTTTAGTTCAGTAAGCAACAGTTTAGGCACTATTTGTTCAGATGAGGAATTAGAAGATAGGAAGTTTCAGTGGCCCACACAGAAGGATAAATGTACCTAGTCCAAACTCAAGTTCACTCAAATCATTAAAATAAAATACAAAAATCAATCCGAGTATATTTTTAAACCATTTACCCGAAATAATATAGTTAACTACGAGTTTAAATTTTCTCCAAAAAAAAAAACTAAGAGTTTAAATACTAGAACTTAGTTACTATAATATTATTATTATTAAAGGATAGAAGAAACGAGCTTATTATTTCTTAAGAAAATGTATTAGATCACTCAAATTGAAAAAATAATTATAAATATGGTTACTTAAAAATAGAAATCAAAATCATAGATATTATATTATATTAATAAGATATAATATTATATTAATGACTATTAATAAATACATTATTGAAATGTATTAATAATTATGGATGCAAATATTTTAAAATTTAACTACTTTTATAATTATTTTGTTATAATAACCGGCTCATCCATTACAATTTTAAGATGTGAAATAAGAATTCACTAGATAAATTTTTTTTTTTTTTTTGAGAATACTAGATAAAACTTGAGTTAACGAACTTTTTAAAGAAAAACTACATTAAATTAGTAATTTCCAACCCATTATTTATCTAATTAACTATTTAACTTGTATAATAAAAATTTAAATATCAGGTAATTTATGTGTAGTTATGAATAACATAAGCTATTATATATATATTTTTTGAACTAAAAAATTGGACATGGAAAGATTTAAGCGTATGATATTTTGATTCATGGGTATAACGTTTGTTGGCATTTTTTTTAGAATTTATTAAACTGAACTAAATTCTAACTTTTAATTTTGATTATTATATATATTTTTAGGTATATGTACCCAAAATAATAATAATAATAATAATAATAACATTTTGAGATATGAAGATTTAAACATGTAGCATTTTAATCCTTAAGATGGTAGAATATACTGCTTGCACTAAAATTTAAATTAATTTAAACCAAATATAAAAATATTAGGTGAGTGGGATAAATTAAAAACAGAAAATTAAGCCAATTGGCAGGGGTATTTTCGTCCTTCCAAGACATTATAAAAGGAAGTGCTTATGTAGGGATGTTCCCCACAAATGAAATAAAATCCAATTACTCATTTCCATCATTTCCTTAAAAATCTTTGTTTAGTTTTTATTTTTTTAAGGGAGCCTTAAAAAAAATGGTGTCTAGAGTGGAAGACACACACGGAAGGAAGCAGCAGCAAGTTCAGCCGCCGCAAGCGGCGGCGACGGCGAAGCAAATTAAGTGCAATAAAGCTAAGTATCCGAAGTTCAAAAGAAGTAGCTCCGATGTCGACGAAGACGGCGCCTCTTCCGCCATTCTTTTGCTTGCTTGCATTGCTTTTACCCCCAATTTTAGCCCCGTCGCCGGCTAAATACGGCGGCGGCGCCTGCCGTGGAGGAAAAAATAGTCACTGTCTCTATAACCACCGGTCGTCGGAGGCAATTTCCGGTTGCTAATTTAATAGAGTACCAATCACCGCCGTAGCCTTTCATTCCGATTCTCTCTAATTTAGGACTATAATTATATCGATGATATTTCTTATTTCTATAATTGGTATTTCTTTTCGCTTTATTAATTGTGCACTTTTAAAATAATTCATTTATATAAATATGTTTTTGTTATATTTTTGTTTTTTTTTCATTGATAATTCATCTTGTCCTATATTTTGATGTGGTCATAAAGAAAGGTAAGTGGCTCCTCTTTTTTATTTTTTTGAGAATGGTAAGTGGCTTCTCTTACATGTTGATTTCCTATAATGAAATGTAACATTCCATAATTGATATCTTTGACGGTTTAGATCAGTTTGCACATATTTCGATTAATGTCACACAATATATAAGATCTTACCATATTTAAAATGTTAATAAAATTCGTATGAAATTAAATTTTAAGTAGGTGATTTTTTTTAGTACATATTGGAAGAGGGGGACAAATATCGATTCCCAGGCTCAAACCTGTGATGCTAGTATTGAACTAGTTTATAACCAAACAATGAAACCATTGCGCCACTGATCCATTCGATTTTAAATAGGTGATTAACATGAATTAAACTCATCACTTTTTAAGTATTTCAAAGTCTTTTTACCCACTTAACTATTTCAAGGTGGATTTGAGTTCTACATATAAGATGGATAGTTTAAATTAATATTGATTATGAAGTCACATGCAATATTAATTTGAAATAACTTTATTTTTTCGTTTTAAAAATTTCTCAAAACAAAAAAAATTATATATTTATGTAGCACCAAATAATACACCCATACAAAATGTAGATTTTTCCTACCCTTTGAGGGCTTGTTTGGCTAGGACGGGACGGGAAGGGAAGGGAAGGGAAGGGAAGGGAAATGAAGGGAAGTGAGAGTAAATTGGTGTTTGGTGGGAAGGGAAGATAAAAGAAGTGATAGTAAATTGGTGTTTGGTGGGATGAGAAAAGTAGTGAAGTGATGTTTTTTTGTTAAAAAAATAGTTATTTAATATTTTTAATATAATGTTTATAATATATCATTTTATATTTATTTTATTTATTATTTAAATAAAATTTAATAACTTTCATTATCAAAATATATAAATTTCATAATTGTTAAAAAAAAAAAGATAAATATAATTTTTTATAATGAAATTAAGTTTAGAAATTCAAATCAAGATAGATGTAATAAAAAGATAACTATTTTAATTATTTTGAGTAATTATTTTAGGATTATTTAAATATATATTTCTATTTATTTTATAAAATGTATAAATTTTAAAAAAATTGATAAATAATAAAATTAATATATATTTGTATATAAAATTTTTTAAATGCATACATTGTCCATAAAAAGTCAAATATATAAACAATTACAAATATTGTTTAAAGAACTTGATATATCTATAAAAAAAATAATAATAATAATTGTTGCATTTTAAAATAAAAAATATATATAAATAGCATATAGTATAAATTTAATCAATTAAGTGGTTCTAAAAAAAAATCCATTAACTTAAATGAATGAATTAGTAAAAGTTAACAAGCTTATTATTTTATTTAAAATAAAGTTTATGATCAAATCAAATGCATCAAATTATAATTATAAAAACATCAAACTACAAATATGTTTTAAAAAATAGGATGTATTTAGAAGAAAAAAATAGATGAATATTGTATTTTGAAAAAAATTGATACTAATAAATAAGTAAAGAAATAAAGGAAAGTTTGTATTTAGAAGAAAAAAAAAATTAAGAAAGAAGGAAAGTGAATTTAAAAGAAATAAAGAAAAAAAAAAAAAAAAGTGAACAGCACGCGCCGGGTTGGGCCGGGTTGCTCGCTGGGTTAACCCGGCCGGATAAACCCGGCGGCCCAAACGCTGGGCAGGGCCCACCCCTTCCCGGGCTGATATGGGCGGGCCAAACAAGCCCTCAAAGTTTTACTTTCTTTTCATTGACAAAAAGTAAACAAACGTTTAGGGTACCATGTGTTCTTCTTAATTAAAATAATGCAATAATGTACAATTTTGTGTTTAAACTATTTATTTAATTCAGTTTGTGTTTAAATTTAAATATTCAAATCTCTGATGATAATCCCTTTATTAATTGTTAAATAATTAAAATTGGATAAATACGTAACAGAAACATGATCAATGAATCTAATTGACATGTGAAATTGAGTTTACAACGATAAAAGCACATGCTATAAATTTAGGAAAACACATGATGTTGTTAAAAATAACAATAATATTTGATTTTTTAAAGAAAAAAACAACTAAATTTTTCGAACTAAAAAAACTACTAATTAGGTAACAATAGTTGAACTCAACTGCTGTTTTATAACTTCAAATCCTTCTTTAATTGTTGGTTAATTAAATTGTTAATTTTGACTATTTTTTAGCAACTTTTTAAAAATAATTTATATAAAATAAAATATTTCAATTTGATTATTCTCAATTAATTTGGCTCTACTAATTAGTTGATATTATTATATTCAATTACATCCTCAAAGAATGGTGGAGTGGTTGAAAATTTGTGTTATGAATGTATACTCTCCTCAAGATTTATGTAATCTTCAATCAGTTCTTGAATTAGTTAGTCTTCAATCAACAGTACAAAGTTTTCAATCAGTGCAATATAGTCTTCAAAAAGCGGAGAAGAACATAATTGAAATATGCAAAAAAAAAAAAAAAAAATGTTATACATAAAAAAGTTCTAAAATAATTGCTATAATAGAATGCACTCTCTTAAAAAAAACAAAATTTAGGCGAGGGTGGATAAATATTTTCTTAAAACTCCATAAAAAAAACTTAAAATTGATATCTATAAAAAAATTTGAAGTTAATTCTTTAATAAAAAATTTAATTCAATAATATAAATATTACAGATGAATTTTTTTATAACTTTTTAAAAGAAAAATTAATCAATAATAAAATTTAATTTTTTAAAATTCAATATTAGAAAATTTCACCAACCAAAATGTATATTTGTCTAATAATAATAATAATAATAATTACTATTATTTTAAGTTTAACAACAATTAGTGAACCCTAATTTGTACTTAAAAAAAGACAACAACAACTAGCGAAGAAATTTAATTGCCAACTAAAATAGACTTGTATATTAACAAAAAACCAAATCATAAAACAAAAAAGTTATTTTTTTTGTAAATATAAATTCCTTCGAAAAACTAGGGTGGGGACTGGCTTGCCTTTTTCACTGACCTTTTCGGATTGGGCTTTTTGAGTAAGAAATCGAAATGGACGCTGTGGCCGTGTTCGGAAGAGTAGCTCCGCCGCTTCTCCGGCCGCCAACGACAACCTCTTGCAGCTTAACCCCCTCCCGGCTGGCCGCCCTGCGCCGCCGTCCCCGCCGCCTCCACCATCTTTCAGCATTCCCTTCGAATTCGAATCTCTTCCCCAAACTTTCTACTCGTTCTCGTGCTGCTTCCACTGACAATGAATCCTTCATCTTCTTGCCCCATTTGGTTGCCTCTCTGGTTTGTTCGCCGTTCTTCGTTCGATTCAATCGGTTTTCAATTGGCCTGTTTTGAAAGATTAATCGATTTTATCTTCTGTGGTGCAGGAACGAGTCGACCAGACCTACATCATGGTGAAACCTGACGGTGTTCAACGCGGCCTTGTGAGTTTCCTTTCGAATCTGATCATTTTGCCCTAATTTGTTATTTCCTTCGCTTTTCACTATGGTTGGTGTCGAGTTTTGCAATTCAGAGTAGTTGAATCATGAATGTTTATTGTTCAGTTCCTGTGCTATTATGGTCTCAATTCTTGAATGTGAGGTCAATTTTGTGGAATTAGTTTCAAATTAAAGGGAAAAAGTAGAAATGGAATTGAGGAAATCTACAGTTTTCTCTGTATTTGAAGCTGAGAACGGCTTGATGATGCATTCTGAAGTTTTATTGCTTTGATTGAGTTTGTTTTAGGTTGGAGAGGTGATTTCGCGATTTGAGAAGAAAGGGTTTAAGCTTACTGGTTTGAAGCTCTTCCAATGCTCCAAGGATTTGGCAGAGGTTTGTTCTCTATGCTCTAAGGATTTTGCAGTTTCTTACAGAACTTGATTTTTGTTCTAATTTAAGGCTACTAGAATAAGCTCAAAATATTGTAAGGATTAGAGTTTTACTTATTTCTTTTAAAAACTTAGGAAGAATACTCCATAAACTAATGGGTTGTTGCCAAAGTGAGCTTAGCATGCTGTAATGGTATGGATCTTCCACCAAGAGGTCGCATGCTCGAATTCCCCAACCTAAATATTATCATCGTACTCAAAAAATAAAATAAAATAATGGGTAGTTTGAGATTTTAATTATATTCTCTATCAAACTAATCTTACATCACTACAGGAACACTACAAGGATCTTAAGGGCAAATCATTTTTTCCTGGTTTAATTGAGTACATTACATCAGGTCCTGTTGTATGTATGGTATGTTTCTCATAACTTTATTCTGCTGTAATTCAGCCTATTGTGAACAGTAAAATAACTATATCATATCTTTCCCATTGATGGTAACCGTGTTTATTTAGGCATGGGAGGGTGTTGGGGTTGTGGCATCAGCACGGAAGTTAATCGGAGTTACAAATCCTCTTGAAGCCGAGCCAGGAACAATTAGAGGGGATCTTGCTATTCAAAAAGGAAGGTTTGACCTTATAAACTTTGATTCTTGGTGCAATGATTAAATGCAATCTTATGTAGACATAAAGAACTTATTTGAACATATTGACAGGAATGTAATTCATGGGAGTGATAGTCCTGAAAGTGGCAAGCGTGAAGTAGGTAAGAGACGCTATGTGCTTTAAAATAGCTTGACTTTTGTGCATTCTCAATTAGCTATAAACAACAAATTTGATTTGTAAGGAGTTCTCATATTTCAAGTTTTATATTTTTCTTAATCCGTGAGTGTCCAAGCCAGCATACGTGTTACCCGACTATTCTCATGGAGAATATTGCCTGTGGAATCGTCAAATTATGATTGTTACTTGGTAGTCCTTAACCAAAAACTAAAGGGAATATTTCTGCTAGCAGTTTCTTTTAGAAGCAGAAAATAAAGGCTCGAGAGGTTTATTGAAACGAGTTGGAAATAAAAGTTTATGCGGAATGAAAGATTTGCATTCTTCCAGCAAGCTTTAATGAGGAAAAAAAAAACTCTTGTTGTCTTCAGTTAGGTTTCTACGCTGATGCAAAAGCTTTTAAACAAAATTAAATTTTATCTGCATTTCAGGATTAAGTTCTGATATGAACCATATGTGCATATCATTTTAGTATCAAAGCAGTTTGTTTCCGGCATCATACATAACATTTTGCATGTAGGGAAATCCAATTATCTTGTCGTTTCGAGATCGACATAACTTTACACCAGTTTGTTATCCTTTAAATGGACTAAGAAGTTCACTAGATCTAGCCTTTTTCTTCAATATTTTCATCTTGCTCTAAGTCCTAGTCTTTCTGTCTATGCAGCTCTCTGGTTCAAAGAAGGCGAAGTGGTCGAATGGGAACCAGCTCTTGCACCATGGCTGATAGAGTGAAGTTGTATTTTTAGTTTACATTGTCCTCAGAAAGAGTTGTCTGTAATTTTGAATTACACAATAAGATGACAGCAAGAGTCCTGTAATTTTCCTTACGAAAAGAGTGAAATCCATTTTGGTGATGTGATGTGATGTAATAGCAACACTAACGGTGGTGGATTATAAAATCAGAGGCACTTCATAATTTAGCTTATGTTCAAATATAAGACCGATACATTTTTTTTCTCTTACATTCTTCATTATGATCATAAACATGCATGACTTCAACAGGTTTCAAGTAAAAATGAATGAAAACTCATGGCTTATGTTTCATCATGCCACCAAGTTATAAAACCTTTTCCGACAATGCATTCGAAGAGTTGATGGACTGTGACTTTGAATGTAGCTCACTGTTATCGGTCGACTGAGCGGAACTAGAACTTGGTGACATAACCACGCAACAGGCATCTTCCATTGCCATTGCCTCCTCCACGATTGTTGGAATTCCTGGAGAATTCTTGAATTTAGAGAATAGGTAAAGGATGGAGTTCTTCATTTTACGCCGTGTTGAATATTCTGTTGATGTCAATTCCTCGGAAGCATCAGGTGTAGTAATAGTACTTGTAATCGAATAATCTGAATCGAGAGTCATCAAATCTTCTTTGGTTGAGTTGGCTAGCTCAGGAGAACCCTTCGGAGAATTTGCTGGACTGTAGCTTGACTCTGTGTTCATTGTCTCGATGCACGACGAACTCGAGTTAGAATCAGCTTCTCCGTCTTCTAAGGCATCCTCCATGATGGATGGGTTTGAGTCACGCTGAGAACCAAGTTTAAGCTTCATTAGGGTGGTTTCTGCAAGAAGGCAAAAAGGAACTAAATGAAAAGAACTAGAACATTATTTTCTTACGTCAACAACAATTGAAAGAGGGGATTTGAAATGGTAACCTATTGGTCACAAGCTCATACTTAATAACAGTTGAATTAAGATAAATCCAAAGCTTATGAAGTAAACAAACAGAACATTTCTAGTTCTAACAAGGCACCAACTTAACGTTAACATCCCTAACAAATATATCATCCAGTACAGCAGATGTTACTGGACCAGCATAAATTACACGAATTACCCTATACCCTGGATTAAACTGTACTCAAAGGGTGACACAGTGGTTGAAAACTTGGACTTTGAAACTATGCTCTCCTCAAGATCCCAGGTTCGAAACTCACCTGTGAGACTACTCCTTTAATATCTCCGGTGCGTCATGCATGGTCTAGAGACAGGCGTGGTTACCTTGTTTTAAAAAGAAAAAAAACAAT
Organism: Sicyos edulis; assembly: GCA_036507275.1. Taxonomy (NCBI): domain Eukaryota; kingdom Viridiplantae; phylum Streptophyta; class Magnoliopsida; order Cucurbitales; family Cucurbitaceae; genus Sicyos; species Sicyos edulis. The sequence continues at coordinate 37,535,361 of CM071853.1, forward strand.
CCAACTGGACGAGCAAAAATGAGCTTCTGAGATGTTTTTGATTTCACAATTGGGGGAGGGGGATTCCATCCCATAAGGTCGTGGGATTAATGCCCATGAGCAACTTCTTCATCATGAGCAGCTTCAAGAATAATTCTCAATACCAACACGATAATATCATTACTACCCATTACAAATCTTCGCATCAAACTCCTAATCCACATTGACTAATTGCATCTCATTATCTCTACTTCTAAATGTTTCTACAACCAGATCTCCTTCAATAAGCAATTCAGCACTATAATCGCCGCGGTGCAGCAGAGATGCTGATTTTCCGTCCACTTAGTAAACAACTAAAAAAATGAGAAAACAAAAGAACAAGACATTTCCAAATCCACAAACAAAACCTAATTTCCGGGACATTTGATCCAAGTAGAAATTCAAAACGCAAATTAACGAAACATCGGCAGATTACAAGAGATTTAACATATGAAACCATAATTGGAGCGAAGAGAACGAACCGTAGATGGAGAGACAATCATCTTTAAGAATCTTGGAAGGCGGCCGCTCCAAAGGATCCAATGAAGAACACGATCTGATTGTTCCGAACATCGTTTGGATCAGTAACTCAGCAGTTGCAGAGAGATGAGCGGCTTAGCAGCAGCTTCCTCTGGAAGAAGAAATGAAAAATAAGGATTACAGATCTCAGTGGCGCGCAAATGAATCATGAAAGGGCGGGAAGCTTACACCGCACTCTTTATTTTGTTCTGTTTGGGCCTTATTATATGGGCTTTTCTTTTTGTGTTTGGGCTTATGTTGGCCCATCTATTACAGATTGGGCCGGGCGGCAATTTTCCAGGATACGTTGTAAATTTGCAATCATAACCTTTTTGTTAGAGAACTTGCAATGGTGTCATATAATAATTTAATTTTTCTTTTTTTTTTTTGCTGGATTAAAATTATCAATTTAGTTTTCTTTTTGTAAGAGTGTACAAAAACTATACATAATACATGTATATGCCTATAAAATAATGGCCGGTTTTTGCAATATTATATGACATTGTGGAGTAACCTTTGTAATATTAGTATAAACTAGAAAATTGAGTAAAATATCTACTAACGAAATAGTTTTTTTACAAAGAAAACTTGGGTAAATATTTACTTATAAAATAGTTATAAGTTCGATGTTTTTACAATATTTAATTTTTTTTCTATCAAAATTTTGAAAAAAATATTTGGGTGTGTTTGAATGTCATGGAGAAATTATTAAAGAAAATCGTTATAATATGTCTCAAAGCAACAATGAATGTACGGAGAGTTAAAATACTTTCAATTAAATTTATTCTTTATCCAACAATCTTATTCTTTATTCAATAATATTTAAAAATATGGACATTCAAAACATGTTATTACCTGATTATATAAGATGTCATTACAACTCTATTCTTATCGACGCTTTAAATATATATCTATTTTTTCATTTTGATACAAATAACTGCACAAACTTTTGCAACCAATGATCAGTTCAAACTTATCATTTTGGTGCTAATATATATATATATATATATATATATATATATATATATATATTTTGAAGCGGTGCAAATATTTTCACAAGCATGGGTCATGAGTTAGAATTTCAATCAATGTTCAAACTTTGCATTTTTGTTGCAGATTGGTCACCGGTTTTCAAATGCCAAACACAATATCCTTCATTCCCAAACATTTAAATCTTATTTCTGTGAACTGCAAAATCATATTCTGAAAATTCTCTCTCAAAACTCTCATATCAATTTGGACATAACTGACAAATTGACAAGAAGCAATGCCCATGTTCAATATTTGATTGTATGCCCATATATATTATTACATAGCACTGCAACATTCAGATTTACAATGAAATTGAACAACATGCCAAGGAAATCAGAACTGACACTTGAGGGCACAACAAACAATTGAACTGCAACCTGAAACTCCTCCCATGAAGGATCTTGTGGTTGGTGTTTAAAAAATGGCGTCTAATGAAGATGAATTTGAATATTTATTTTAAAAAAGAAATCAGGAACTTTCGTCACATCTTTCACCGATCAGATGCATCCAGATCGATTCATATCTATCACGTATCTTGTGATGAACGAATCATCTCGATCTCGAAAACAATCTCGTTAAGAATCCACGTTCACGGGTTGTATTGACCCTCCTACCTGAAAGAGATTAGGAAGGGGATGAAGAAGAGACATAACGCAGTGAAGTTCATTCAACAATCCTACCAGAAAAGAAACAGAGTTCAAAAGGGCCTACCAGAAACCAACAAAGCTTCTTCAGCGATGGGTCGCCATTGTTCGGCGCACGAATAGTTGATCCCAAGACCAACACTTAGTCCTCTAAGGATTTGGATTGTCCGAAGTATGGAAAAGAGTTCCTCCGGAAACGACTGCATTAACAAAACAGAAAAAGGAAGAGCCTTTTTAGTTACTGATACAAATAAATATCCCTCTACAGATGTATCCCTCTACAGAGAAGCACTATCGATTAGCAAAGCCGGGACCGTACCTGAACACCAACTTTCTTAATGGAAGAGTCGTCCGCAAAAGGTTGCATCACCACCTTTCCAGGGGGTAATCTTGTGTCAAACATCATTCGTGCTAACTTAAATAATTCTTCTTGTACATTTTCACAATTGCTTACTGTATCTATCCCAAGCTCCCTACAGAGAACCATTAGTTTGACGATGATCATTACTTAAAGTGGACAAATTTTTTAAAGATTCTGCAGTATCAAAACTAAACATCATTTTTCGATAACCCATCTTCGAGCAACCTTTTGTTCAGTGGCTCCGCAAGAAATTCTCTCATATTTCTTAGAACTGGTTTATTATTTCACCAAACTGATACGATCCCGGCGTCATTAAAAGTATATTCGAGGCGAAGCAAGAAGTGAAGAATGAGCTAATTACTATTTTAATATATTTTATTATGAGCATTTAGTTTGTAATGGGCCTATGGGCCTAAATAGAGTTATTTACAAAGTTAGGTTAAATCCTAGGAAGGCTATAAATAGGCGGACTAGGTTACTCTTTTATCTATCGAATTATCATTATTGTATTGCGGCTCTTTGAGAGATTCTCTCAAGAGGTTTATCTTATTTTAATAGAAAAGTGTCGTAGATTCTATCATTTTGGTATCAGAGCCATTTACCGATCCGGGAATGGTAACTACCAAGATGGAGACTAGGGTTCAAGAGTGCGAATCGAGTGGTGCCGAGATGGTGAAGAAACAACAGGAATTCGAGGTTCAACTGGCAGCGATGAATAGTGAGATAGGTCAAATTAACCTAAATTTACAAAAGTTGCTAGATCGAACACCGGAACGCCGTAAACAAGGCAAGCGGTGCGGACAAAGGAAGGGGGTGGACTCGGCGGCGGAGGGTCGGGCGCGCGCGGCTGGGTGGCGCGCGGAGGCGTGGCACCAGTGCCGATGGGGACAGACGGCGCGCGCGCGCGTGGCGGCGCGCGGAGCGGAAGCGGCGCGAACAGAGGGCGACGCAGCTTGGTCGTAGCGCGCGCGCGGCCGGAGCGCGCCTTAATGAATGGGCGCGAAGTCGCGGCGGTTGGGTTTGGCGCGGCGGCGTGGTCTGCAGGGGCGCGGGGGTCGTGTGGCTGGGGCGAGCGATGGCCGGGCGTGGTTGGCTCTGTCGCGCGCGAAGGCGAGCGGTGCGAGCTCGAAGCGATGTCGGGGCGAGCGGGGTAGGGCGGCGTCTTGGGTCGGGTGTGGCGCCACCCAGCGAGCGCGTCGGGGGCACGCGCGGCGGTCAAGAGGGCCGGGTCGGGTCGGGTCGGTCAGACCATTTGAGCGGGATCGGAGAGAGAGATACCGGAGTTTGGTGATGGGAGTAACGGCCGGGTCCACGAGTCACCGGAGGAGAGAGAGGAGGGTGCGCATGGGTTATGACAGGACCAATAGCGCCGCGGCCGTTTGGAACGAAGCGGGGTGGGATGGCGTGTCGAGAGGAGACCGGAAGACTGGAGAGAGTGGGAGGACCGATATGAGCAGGGGAGGACCGAACATAGGAGAGCGAGCGAGTCCGATGTTGACAGAGGTTACGGAAGCTCGAGATGCCGCTTTTAAGGGTCTTCTTGTGAGGATCCTAAGGTTGGTTGTGTCGAGTGGAGCGGTATTTTTGGGTTAACCGATTAATTGGGCGAGAACGAGTCGACGCCGCGGCTTTGTGTATGGAGGGTGAGGCCTGGAATGGTTGCGATCTGAGGAAGATCGATCACCGATCGGTTCTTGGGAAGAATTTCGTGAGCTCTGTTACACCGATTCCAACCCAAAGATAAATGACAACAGTGCACGCTAAGGCGATGAGTTTGCGACAAGAGGGCATTTGTTAAAGAATATCGCGATCGTTTGAGAAATATGCTAAGGGAATGCGCGATATTAGTGCGGTCGTTAGAAGGAAATGGGAGAGCGGTTTAAAAGAAGAAATAAGGAGTGAAATGAGAAAATTGCGACCAGTGGGAATACAAGATAAAAAGTTTATGGCACAAGTAATTGAGGATGATCCGGCTTTCCGAGCACTAGGAAAAGGGGTGAGCCGGGACTAGTGAACGAACAAGTGGGGATCGGGACTTGTTAGTACGAAGGAGCGGGTGTTGCAACTATGAGAACGACTACGTTCTCAACGTCTAAACCAGATTACAAAACGATTACAACGACCACTCACGCCGTATAAGCGTTTGACAGACAGATGAAATCCGTGTCGGGAAGGATAAGGGTTGTGTTTCCGCTTGCGACGAGAGATTTGTGCCGAACACCGATGCAAAAAGAAAGAACTTCAATCTTTGGAGATATTGGTAGTACGCGACACCTATGACCACGAGGATTCGTCCAAAATGATGAGGCAATTTGGAGGATGAAACTTTTTGTGGATACGCGGCGATACAAGGGATTTAGCGGCGTTGTCCTTAAACTCATTGGCGGTGAGCTCGTGAAGACTTTGAAAGTCACCGGATTTATTCAGGGTTAGAAGTGGTAGTTCGATAGATTGTGGGGCCACCCATAACTTTATTTCCGACGTCATTGTGGAGAAGTTAAAGTTACCGATAGAGCCCTCAAATGATTATGGCATCATGTTGGGAACCGCGAATCTGTGCGAACAGCGAGAATCTGTAAAAATGTGGTTCTACACCTTGCTTTGAATTGAAAGTGGTACATGAATTCCTACCCTTACCTTTAGGTAGCGCAGATGTGATTTTGGGGTGTGGCATGGCTAGAAACATTGGGAAGGATAGAATTCAATTTCGGTTCCACTGAAGATGCGGTTTGTGTTGGGGTCTGGCGGCGAGTGAATTGCAAGGGGACCCCGGTTGGTCAAGACTCAAGTATCCTTGAAATCCATGATGAAATCCTTACGTCCCGAGGACCAAGGATTCTTGGTTGAGTTGAACATGTGTGAGGTGACAACACGGTATGTGAACCAACCAAGATGCTCCGGTTTATCGCGGTACCACCGAGAGCTTCACTCTTTAATTAAATCTTTTCACCGGTTTTTCAATCTTTGGCGATTTACCTCTGAACGAAAACCGTGATCATGCGATTGAACCGATTGCGGGGACGAACTCGGTGAATGTCCGGCCATATCGGTACCACAATATCGAAAAAACGAGATAGAAAAACTAGTACGCGGAAATGTTGTTAGCGGGGTAATTCCCCTAGCACGAGTTCTTTCTCTAGCCCTGTGTTTGTTAGTGAAAAGAAGGATGGAAGTTGGCGTTTACGTGTCGATTACCGTGCATTAAATCAAGCTCGATCTGGGATAAATACCCGATATCACCGTGGTGGATGAATTGTTGGATGAGCTTCATGGTGCTTCGTTTTCTCGAAAATTGATCTAAAGGCCGGATATCACCAAATTCGTGTCAAACCGACCGACGTATACAAGACGACTTTTTCGAACGCATGAAGGACATTACGAGTTTGTAGTCATGCCCTTTGGGTTGCGGAATGCTCGGCTACGTTCGATCTGTGATGAATGAGATTTTGCGGTCGTATCTGCGTAAGTTCGTCTTTGGTATTTTTGATGATATTTTGATTTACTGACATGACTATTCAGGAAACACAGGGAGCACACGGCTTGTGTTTTTGAGTCTTTGCGAGCACATGCTTTTCGTCGCAAATGCGAAGAAGTGCCAATTTGGGTTGCAACGTGTTGAGTACTTAGGGCACTTTATATCTGTGGAAGGCGTCTCTGCCAGGCCGGCAAAGATCACAAATGATGATTGAGTGGCGATCCTCGAAATATTCGGGACCTCAGAGGATTCACGGGGTTAACCGGATACTATCGACGTTTTGTGGCTAACTACGGTTCCATGGCTTTTCCATTGACCCGTTATTAAAGAAGGGAAGTTTGAGTGGGGACCGTTTGCGAAGAGCGATTTTCAGCTGAAAAACATGCTATGAGTAGTGTTCCGGTCCTGCGATTGCGATTTTGACCAAGTATTTGTGGTCGAAACCGATGCCGGGCATCGGGGTGGGAGCGCGATTACGATGCAACAGTCGTCACCGATAGCATATTTTAGCGAGGCATTGCCAATTACTCATCGGGTGAAACCGGTGTATGAACGTGAATTGATGGCAATCGTTTTTGCGGTGCAGCGCTGGCGGGCCTATCTGTTAGGGCATCACTTTGTTGTTCGAACTGACCAGAAGAGTCTGAAATTTCTTCTTGAGCAGCGTGTAGTGGATGGCGACTATCAGCGATGGATTGCGAAATTAATGGGTTATGATTTCAGCATCGAATATAAGAAGGGCCTTGAAAATAGAGCTGCGGATGCCTTGTCACGAATGCCCGAGAAATGCGAGCTTGGCATGCTGAGTGTGGTGGCGGGTATTAACACCGCCGTATTTACGCAACAGGTTAAAGAGGATGATAAGCTGACGGAAATTTATAAGTCGATGACCATTGGTAAGGGGCCTCAGGGATACTCGGTGAGTTGGTGATGTGTTGCTTTATCGTGTCGACTTGTTTTGCCTCCGACATCCCCAACGATTCCTCTACTTTTGCTTGAATTCCATAGTGGTGCTATTGGGGGACATTTCGGAGTCCTTAAAACTTATCAGCGTTTGGCTAAGGAGGTGTATTGGCAAGGAATGAAGGCTCGTGTGCGTTCCTTTGTGGCCGAATGCTCTATCTGTGTTCAAGCTAAACACTTATCCTTATCTCTGCAGGGGTTGCTCTGACCTTTGCCGATCCACACATTGCAGTCCGGGAAGATATTTCGATGGACTTTGTGGAAGGTTTACCAGCGATCCGAGGGTTATGACACTATCTTGGTGGTGGTTGACCGTTTGTCCAAATATTCTCATTTCATACCTCTTCGACACCCGTTTTCTTCCTTGTCGGTTGTCAAAGGTGTTTATCAAGGAGATTGTTCGGTTGCACGAATTCCAAAAAGTATTGTATCCGACCGCGATAAGGTCTTTACTGAGTTTGCTTTGGGAAGAGATGTTCAAGGCTACGGGCACTAAAGCGTGTCGGAGCACCACTTACCATCCACGGTGATGGGCGGTCGAGGTGGTGAATCGTTATCTGGAATCCTATTTGAGGTGTTTTGTGATGCATCATCCTAAGGCGTGGTACCAATGGTTGTCTGGGCGAGTCTGGCTTTAACACTTCTTTCCACTCATCCACGGGTATGACACCTTTCAAGATTATTTATGGCGGACCCCTCCTACCTGTTGGGTTATGATCACGAGTTAGCCCGATGGCGTCTGTGGATTCATTGATGAAGGATCGTGATCGGATCTTGACCACATTAAAGGCTAGCTTGTTGCGAGCGCAACAATCTATGGCGGATCGCGCAAACGCAAAAACGTAGGGATGTACATTTTAATATTGATGATCCGTGTATATCAAGCTTGACATACCGCCAATCTTCTTTGGCTAAATTTCAACACCCACGGCGCCGAGGTTTATTGGGCCCTACCGTGTCTTTGGCTCGAGTAGGTCCTGTTGCTTATCGTTTGGAACTACGCGGCGATTAAGATTCACCCGGTTTCACGTGTCGATTCTGCGTAAAGCGGGAGACTCGTCGGTTCTTGTCATGTCCGCACCGTCCTTGGTGGGAGATGATCTGTGCATGGTGGTTCGCCCTAAGCAGCGTGTGTTGGGCGTCCAGGAGAATTTACACGCCGGATCGCGTCAAGTTTTGGTTCAATGGGAAGGCTCCGCACTTTTGAGATGCGACTTGGGAGTCCGCGGTGATTTGGAAGTGCAATTTCCGGACTTTCACCTTGAGGACAAGGTGGCTCTGTGGGGGGGAAGTATTGATACGATCCCGGCGTCATTAAAAGTATATTCGAGGCGAAGCAAGAAGTGAAGAATGAGCTAATTACTATTTTAATATATTTTATTATGAGCATTTACTTTGTAATGGGCCTATGGGCCTAAATAGAGTTATTTACAAAGTTAGGTTAAATCCTAGGAAGGCTATAAATAGGCGGACTAGGTTACTCTTTTATCTATCGAATTATCATTATTGTATTGCGGCTCTTTGAGAGATTCTCTCGAGAGGTTTATCTTATTTTAATAGAAAAGTGTGGTAGATTCTATCACAAACCTCCTAATTTTTAACTATGAAATCGTTAAGAACACCAAACAGAGCAACTTTAGATCTCATAGCCAACTCTGGTAAGAAGCTTTCTTCCAAACAAAATTTGCTTCATTTTCCCAAAACTATAAGGCTCAACTATTACCTAAAGCTATCGGCTACTCCGGCGCTGTCTCCATCTGCAATACTAAGAACAAGTTTAGCATAACCAAGCCTCAACTGGTCAGGAAGATCCTTCACTTGCCCGTAATCAAGCAATGCTACCTGATAAAATGCAGCAACAGAACTATGGTTTCAGGGAAATGAGAAGTAAAGACGTTAAGCTAGCCGATCTTAAAGTTGCCCAAGTATATCAACTACTGAAATCCTGATCATCTTTCACATACCACATTTTTAATAGTCCAAGAAAGAAATATGAGCATGACACAGGTCACGTAAAAAGATATACTACTTAGAACGTTTTAGAAAATTTCAGCAGCCGACTTGCCTCGGAGCCTTTACAGATCAGTATATTTCCTGGATGAGGATCTGCATGGAAGAAACCACTCTTCAAAATCATTTGCCCATATGCCAGTGTCAAACTACTCAGAATTTTCCTGCAATATTAAAATTTTCAAGTAAATAAGTGCCTCTCATGGGAGATAGAAAATATAGCACTGAACAGTTAGAAATTTGTCCCCTCAAAGAAGAGCTTGCAATGAAGTAAATACTGAACCAATCTTGATTTATTTTTTTTTTTAAATGTTAATCCTTGAGAATCAATATTGGGATGAAATATGGAAAATATAAATTTGAGTTCATGGAGAAGGGCAAGTTTTCTCAAGGTTAGACAGGAAATAGGGAAGTCATCTCAAATGCTAATGTGGGATATAAATCAATGGCTTGTCATTTCATAAGTAAATTTGCAATCCATTGAATTGTTCACAGCTTGCAATTCAAACCCGGAATTAGGTAATAACTGCTAGGGAAACTTTCAACCGAATAGAAACTTTGTCAACAAAGACATTTCAGCCATGTCCATAAAGAAAAAAAATAAATAGAGTTATTGAGAAACTCTATGCTTACTGCTTTGCTGCTAAAGCAATCCTGCCACTAGCATCTATGCCTCTCTTTGCTATTTCATCCCCAAGATTGAGGATTGGGATTCCATCAATGTATTCCATCACCAAAACCCTCCTAAAAAACAAAAGAGACTGGGTTACAGATAAAATCTCCACCAGTTATCAAATAACTGCAACAGAATAAGAAAAGATGGTTCACAGAAGTAGAGCCACACAAGCTGATTCAGACAGGAAAAGAATTTAAAAGTATGTTGAGCTAGTTCGCTTAATTTGCAAAGAAGTTCGACATCCTATGTGTTGGAAAATTACCACTAATTGGGTAGCAGTTCTACAAATTCATCCAATTCTAAGATGAATTTCTTATTCTAGTTTATAGGAATAAATATCTAGCCAGACAAATTATCTGTCCCTAAGATGGGAGCCAGTGACCAAAAAGCAACAGAAAGTGTGGGAGTCTATGTCTGCTGACCATAGTTATTGAATATTTCTTTTAAAAACATCAAATCAATATATTCTTTCTGTTTCCTACAAAAAAATCAATAACCAATTAGACAAAAATTTAAAATAGTCATGATGGTTTTAAGTTGCGTCAAGAGTTTAATTTATTTACCTTAGTACCATAAAATTATTTACTTTAGTCTCATCAAGTTCTAATATAATCGCTCCATAAAAAAAAAAGTTCTAATACAATTATTTGCTTTGGTCCATTGCATGTACCTGGTAACAATATTCCGTATCACTTGTGGCACCAATACTGGACTCTTTTTGTTGTTGCTACATAGAAACTGTCTGATCTTTTCAATAGCATTGGCCTCCCTCTCAAAGTCAAATTCGTAACCGATCTTGAAAAGATTAGAAGGAAGAGATTCCAAGATGAGAATCCATCAGCGTGAGAAAGAGGAAATGCAAAAGTTTGATATTATGAAATGAAGAAATCAAGAGCCTGAAACAATAAATGGAAAATTCAAGAATGAAAAATGCAAGATAGATGCTGCAGCTCTCACCTAACCTTGGCATATTTAGCCAAAAGTAATGCATACAAGATCTCCACCATACCATTTTGATTATATTGTACGCGTTTTATAGATGATGTAAAGAAGGAAAAAGGCAAAGCAAACAATCAATTCCTCATTTGGTTGGGTCAGGTCAATGAAGAAATGTATTGATGTGTTTTTTTTTCAAAAATCCTTCTACAATCAGAGATTATAGCATGACGGGTTGATTTAGTGATCAAAGAAGGCAACATAACCAAATAACTTAGAGATAATGGGTTTAACATTCACAGTTAGTTACTAAACCAGTCTAAGATACTAAATATTCTCTGAATTTTCTAACCTCAAAAGTAAGGTTTGTTAATGTCATCATACTTTATAGAGAAATAGCCTAAGAGCATCATCTAAGATCTAGTTTTTTTAATTACATTTGTGAGTGTCCGGGTCAACTTCTGTGCACCTTGACTATGCTCACTTGACAACTCTTTAACAAATACTAAATTTGGTAGTCAAGAAATCTCGTAAGAAATTAATTCCTTTGTAGGCGGCAACATGGATTGAGCCTATTCCCTTAAACACTTTTATGATTCCCAAGACCTTTATAGTAGAGTCAAGAAGTTGAATATTTCCATAAATGGTTGTGACAATGACAAGCAATGTATAAGATTTGCAATAAGGTGAAGAAACAACACTGATAGAATCTAACATCAGAACAAAAAGAGAAAAACAAGTGGCAAATAGACTAACACCATTTTCTGCTATCAAAGTCAAAATAGAAAGAATTGCACCTGTTTCTCCATTTCCTTAGTTACAGAATATAGATCGAATTTGATATCCGTCTTTTGCATGTACAAAGCAAAGGCTTGCAAATTATGGATATCTGTCATCATTAGATCCTCTGTTCCTGGATGTTGCACCTACGACGTATGAATTATGCTGGAGTAAGAGACTAAGAAACTATAAATAATGAGAACATGGTAGGGCTTAAATTTCCTTACCTTGACCACAACATCATTCTTGTCACCCTTTAGCCTAGCTCTGTGAACCTAATTTGAGCAGAAAAGATATGTCAGGGGAAGCCTTACTAGTCTGTTAAAAACACCAAATACCCACTGCCAAATAATCCTTTCAAGCACATGGCAGCTATTCCAACAAGGAATAAAATACTTAACAGAGATTAATATAAGCAAACAAACGCAGCATCAAAAACTATATGTTTTAAATGGAAATGAATGTATCAATTTTTTACTCATGTCAAACAAACCAAGCAATATATTTAAATTCTTTAGGATGTCAAAGTATTTTCCATTTCTTCCGAGGAGCCAATGTGGTTAGGAAATACAAAATAATCCAGCAGGTGATTGAACATATTTTTTCTTCACAAGTAATAAACCCAACTAACAAAGATCACCGTAAACCAGGACCGGGGTAACCACGCCCATTCCCATAAGTAGAATCAAATATGTACCTGAGCAATTGAAGCTGAACCAAGAGGGTGCGGGTCAAATTTTTCAAAGACTTCATCAAGACTTCTGTGCAGTTCTTTCTCCACAACATGTTGAACAGCATCAAAATGTGTTGCCGGTGCTTGATCACACAGTGTAACAAGCCTCTTCACCCATGCAGCTGGGGCCAAATCCGGCTTCCCAATAACTTGAGCAACCTCATTCATACAATCCAGCTTCAAGTAAGTCAATTGTTCTAAAACTAAAACCGTGCGATTAAAAATAGAAAAAAAGGCATAAATTCACCGCCACTCTAAACAAGAGCCAATAGCAAATCAATTTTTTTGAAACAAGGGTAACTACGCCCGTCCCTAGACCAGGCACCGGGGGACATCAAAGAAGTAATGTCACAGCTGAGTCTCGAACCTGGGACCTTGAGGGGAGCATACCCTCAAAGTCCAAGTCTTCAACCACTGTGCCACCCCTTGGGGGCGATAGCAAAACAATTGAAGTACTTCACTTTCTCATTCAATGAAATGACAATAAAGTATAATCTATCCAGGAGAAGCAATAAAGAAAATGTTAGATTGATAGTATTAAATTGGTTGATGGGTAGTTTAACATAATTCAACATGGTATAAGAGCAAACAGTCCCGAGTTCAAGTACTTGTCACGTCATTTTTCTTTCCAATTAAAATTGAATTCCACTTAAAAGGGCATTTCCAATTTCAAGCCCACAAGTGAGGGGAAGTATTGGTCCATATAATTTAATTTACCCTAATCCATCCGTTGAAACTTTTAAGGTGGTTTAACATAATTCGACAGAAACCACTCATTTCTATGGAAGGAGATAGAGAGATAAAGGGTGTGTAAACAGAATACCTTAAGAAAGAAACCACCCATTTCAGAGCACATAGCATAAATCTTCTCAGCTGCATGTTCATGCTGATTCTCCCACATTGCCTCCTGCTTCTGCACATCCTTCTCAAATTTCACTCTAACCTGAAGCACCTACAACAATACCCACAAACCAAATTCAACCACCAACTCTCCAAAACCAAAAAAACAAAGCTCCAGTGTCGTCACGTATGACCCAGTAATCATAAGGTTACAGGTTCAAATCCCCACCGAGTTTCAAAAAAAACCAAAGAACTTATATTACACGCATAAATACAGACCTTGTAGCCAGTGTAGATGTCTGCAACACGAACCCAGAACTGAAAAGAACGCTCCCAAGGTCTAAACTGCGTGGAGAGCTTCTCTTGAACATCTCTAAAATCAAAACGAGGGAAGAACATGGTGATGGTCTAGCGACCCAGGAAACAAAAGATTACACAGTTCACGAGTATGTCGCAAAAGGGTTTATATGAAAATCCAGAATTGTGGCTGAGAAACAATGGCAAATCCTCGCACATGCATAGGGTTTCTTCAATCTTAGCTTACCAATAATAATGATAATTCCCAATTTGTGGTCTCGAATGTGAACGAGTCCGAATCCTTCCGTCACTTAACCTTTAAATTGTGATGGGTTTTTAAGCATCTGAAGCTGAGCTGAACTTTATTGTTGCAGTCTTCTTTTGATTTAGAATTAACGGCGAACAAATCTTCCCAAATGTTTTTCTTTTACCAAGTTCGAATACTGAACATTACTATATGAGATTCTTTTTACCAGTAAAATTATAATTTCAGAACATTTTATCAAATAATTATTTTTCAACGCTTTTCCTAAACTACCTATCTCAGTTTTTAATATTAATAAAAAAAAACTCGACTTACAACTGCATTTAACTTATGAATATAAGTGTATTTTCAACCTATTTTCAGCTAGTTTAATTCTATGTAAATTCCACCAATCATAAATTGACTTAATAGTCAAAATAATTTCAGAAATACTATTAAAAAAAAAAAAAAAAAATTCAAGGTTCCAAAAGATGGCACAAAAATTTGGGATTTGAAAGCACTTCTTTTAAAATCTCATCTTCGAAATTCACTTGTTACATTTATTTATAAACTTATGTGCCATGTCTACTAGTGTTATGGAAGTAGTGGAATGAAGCTCAAATTTCTCAATTTCAAAAATAAAAAATAAAAAAATCTTCGAAACCAAACTAATATGGTAAGAAAAAATAAAGAAAAACACGTGCAACAGAAAGTGGTTCGAAAGATATATAGACACACACATAACCCGAAAGAAAAAACAAGCAAGCACCAGGAAGAAGAAAAGGACATGAAAAGGCTGTGCAAGTCTCATTATAGAATTTCTAACAAGATATTCAATTGATAAATCAAAATCAAGTGACATTTATAACAGTAAGCCCAAGATGTCAAATATGTTTAAGAACAAAATTACAACACCATTTTCACGAAGTTCTAATGCTCAAATTTCATCCGTGCAATGTGGCTTAAGGTTTGAATGTTGCATTGCAGGAAACTTGCAACAACTAAACAAATTGCAAACAAACTAAAAGCCCAGTTACAGATCAATTACACGAGACAACTTCTGGATACGGTTCAGTAAGAAGTCTCCTTGCTTGATGGTAGCTTGGTACAGCGCATTCTTCGAATCAGGACGATTAGTTTCGAGAACGCCTGCAACTTTATCGATCTTGCAATGAAGTTTTCCCGCAGCGATAAAACGGGACAGTTCCCTGGCACCATCAGAATAACAAATTTATGAAAGTGAAAACAATCATATAGCAAAGCTTCAATGAACAAACATTCATGCATAACCACTTACAGATCAATGAATTCCACAGATACTCCAAATGCCTTGGCCATTGCTTCAATGGTGACACTCTTATAGGACTCCAAAAACTGGGAATAAATAACAGTTCTGACCTCTCTCATGTAGTACCTGAAGTGTGGATGCAAGTAACGGTCTAATTTTATTTGTTCTGTCAAACCAGCTGCATTTACACACATAAAGGAAACAAATGAGAGACACGAAACAAGCACACCATCGATCGTACGTCGAGTATAGAAATAACATTTCCCACTTACCGAAGGCTGAAAAAAATGATTTATATTGGCAGTCATACAAAGAGTTCAAGAAGTCAGAAAGGTAAGGAACTTTTCCAATCACTGTCAATATCTCAGGAGCATCCACAACCTAGAGTAAATCAAATAAAATTTAGAATGCAATCAGAAACATGACAAGAGATTAAAAAAAATGAATGCAAATCGGAAGAAATCACATATACCTTTTGTTTTAGAGACACTCTATCCAATGATATAATGCTTGTGAGAACAGTATAAAATATGAATGTGTCGTAAGGAAATAGTTCATATGTGGTGAAAGTTGAGATAGAATCCAAAAACAAGGTGGCTGCTTTCTTGAAGTTTCTAGTGGACAAGCAGTACAAGCCTTCATACACCTTCAGACGATTCTTTCTTTCCCAATCACCACCTTCATCAAACAACCTAGCGAACAGAGCAAGTAATCAACAACCAAGGAACATTTACAAAAATACCACATGTGATTAATAAGTTCATATCAATAAAAGTTTGTGTTTCCTTAAAAAAAAAAGTTCATATCATAGCTTACTTTTTTGCTTTGTCAATACTTTTGGAGATGAGATCAAAATCCATGTAGAAAAATCCAAGTTGCAGAGTATGGAAAACCAGATCCATCTTAAGTCCAACTGCAACTGTTTTGCCCTCAGTTACCTTGAGTTGCTCAAGCGCTCTGTCCTGAGTTCAGAATCTAGAAAGTTAGGCAATAGTCGACAAGTAAAAGAGCAGCCCTGACAATACTGGGGGAGAAAATCTGAACCAACCTTATCACCAATACGAATGAAAAAAAGTGATTTGGCTAAATGAGCTTCTCGAACTTCACTTTCACCTAAGTTTTCTTCGGCATCAGCAATCCTAAGTAGAAAATTGAAGAATTGAATGACCAAGTATATAGACGTACCTATTAAAAGTTATGAATAGAGTAACACATAGCAGTATGGCACCATAAATAGCTACAAAAATAATGGTTATTATCTACAAGAAGCTGAGATCAACCATGCAAGGGCTGCTTATTTTATTGTTTCTTCATTCATTCATTACCGAGGAGGAATACTGGGATATCTTTTAAGCTTTTCTAAGTTCATTGGACCAGCAGGAAATGAATGGCATATCTGTGTCCAGCATGGGTATGCATGAATTAGGGAGTTGCATCAAGGATTTCGCATCAAGCTTGGCTCAAGGGAAGGCTTCTAGGTTCATTTTTTATAGTTATTTCATTTGTTCCAAAAAAAATTCTCGATTTCCAAAAAATAAATAACGAGATAACTTCTAAGCTTCGTTTCTTATGTTCATTAGACCAAAACAAAAGATTTGCCCTATCTTTCAGAAAATTTATGGAATATCCAAATCCAACGTGGCAATGCATAAATGAGGAGTTTCTAAGATTAACTGGTTAATATAAAGGAAGAATGCAGTGAAGGGAGAGCCATTGAGGGTCTAAATTGAGCTTGACTCTAGGGGAGTTCTCTAGGTTCCCCAAATTACCAGATCACCTCTTTTTCTAGGTGTATTAATGGTTGTTCAAAATATTTCAGTGGATCCGAAATCTAGTTCCCATCAGTGCTCAACAATTTTTGGCCCCTTTGGTACCATCCAATTAAATTGCTATGAAACAACAAATATCTACAAAATTTGGTAATGCAAGTTAACATATAGTATGATAAGATCCAAAAACAAAGTAGAGCTACGCCTCAAATATAATAGAGAAACACCTCCATGGAACCTTCCGAATTCTCTAAAGTTCAAGTTTATACTCTATATGTTAATATAATTTGAACAATAACTCCACCGCTAAGATGAAAAACAGTGAATCAGTGCCCGATTCGACACGGGCGTGCAAAAAACTTCATTTTTCCTCTCCGACATAATCCTCATACTAAAGAACACTCGAAGAAACAGATCAACAAGAATAAAACAACTCACTTCTCGTCCAGCTTCTTCAACTCCTCCTCGTTTTTCGCGCGCATCGAGTCCAACACGCTCCGATCCAAATCCAACAGCGAATTTCCGGTTAGGGTTTCGTACAAAGGAGCCATATCTACACAAAACAAATTACAGAGAAGAAAACCTTCATTTCGTGAGAAACAAATCGCAATGCTAGGTTGATGGAGCTGATAAAGAGTAGGAAGAAATCTGCGAATTACCATCAGCTTTAACGGAGGCCAGCACTTCGTCTCTGAGATTGACCTTCTCGATGTCTTGAACATCTGGATGAGTTAGAAGGAAGAGCTTGTGAGCAAGCACGAGATGAGGCTGTTGAGCTCCCTCTTGGCCTTCCATGGCGACTGAGAAATTGGTCGCCGATGAGGAATTTGAGCTTCGTCTCTCTGTGATGCCTTTCTTGCAGGAGGAGGCACGAAGATTAGCAGCGCGGTTTATTCTGAAGGATATGGACTGCTTTACTTTCTACTACATAGTTTGTTTATTCTTCTTTTTTTTTTAGTTTAATAAATAAGATGCAATCTATAATTAATAATATTAATTTTTTTTTAAGGAATTAAAAAAAATCGGGAAATTAAAAAAAAAATTATAAATACAGAGTGTATCTTGAGGTTTGGAATTAACTCTCTATCAACCAACCAAAAAATGTTGAGATTAATTGAATAGGTCAGTGACCCAGTTGTTTCATTATTTAGTTGTAAACCAATTCAACATCAATGTCGTAAGTTCGAGCTCGAGAATCGCTATTTGTCCTCCCTCCCTCAATATATACTAAAAAAATAAAAAAATTATAAATTCAATTTAGGATGATCATTTATTTAGATTTTTTTTTAATATATATTTCTTTGAAATTTGTGATAAATAGAGAGAAATGTTATAGATACCAAAATAAAAAAATTCTTATGGATGTCAAAATAAGCACAACTCAATAATATCTCATCAAAGTTAAGGGTTAAATTTCCCCTCATCGCCACACATTTGTCAAAAGAAAAGTAATTAAGTCCATAACATTTTCAAAAAATGTGAATCAGGTAACATGCTTTTTTTATTTGAGAATATGTGGGATGAAGTTGTTGGTATAAGATGATGATTAAGCTGTACTCATTTTGCCATGAATATTTTGAGTCACCCCTTTGTAAATATTAATTTATGAATTTCTTTGTGATTTATTTTAGTCTTAAAAAATAAAAAATTGCAGTTGTTTCTAAAATTTGGCAAAGAAGGTAAGTTTCTCATTACAACTTAGAAAACAACATAAATCTAAACAGAAGGTAGTTATCAAACAAGATTTTGTGCTCCATTTTTCATCTAAGAAAATTTGTTACATTTCTAAAACTTTTTTATTCTTTATTATTGGGTTATAATTTATTTTCCAGCAAACTCCAAAACTTTGCAATATACTCATCTACAAGATAATCTTTGCATGTTACATTTTCAGAACAGATGTCCTAACTTGCTAACTAACACCAGTTCAACTTCAAAGTACAAGAAACACTATACTGAAAAACTAAATCACATTAACATTAGCAGCAGATTCTCTAAGCCAAAAACATTATAAATAATTTTTTTTTTTTTTGAAACAAGGGTAACTACGCTCGTTCCTAGGCCAGACACTGGAAGACATCGAAGAAGTAATGTCACAGCTGAGTCTCGAACTTGGGACCTTAAGGGGAGCATACCCTCAAAGTCCAAGTCTTCAACCATCGTGCCATCCCTTGGAGACATTACAAATAATAATATTGGTTTCAACTTTCAAGGCAGTGAGCTTCTTCTTCTATGAACAGTATGGAAGGTCTACTTGGTAAGAGTTCCAGTTGTCATCTTCATCATTCATATCCTTCCTCCTACTGGTTTCCTGTTTTGGCTGCTGCTCAGCTTTTAAGTCAGGCCTTATGAACCTTCTGCAATTGGAGAAGAATCATGCAATACTTTAAAACTATTCCTTGCATTCAAAATGACACATAAAACTTTGGTCTGCATGGGAAGTGAATTGAATGAACAATCTTCATAAACCATTCTCCATCCTTCCAAACTAGCTTGGAATGTTTAGAGATATTGTCTAAATTTACCCTACTATTGAATTTTGAAACGATCATGGATCTCGTAGAACTAAGATGTTTACGAGTTAAATATCTACGGTACCCATATGCAAAAATATTAATTTCTTATGGATTTTCTTGACAAAAACAACCATATACAATAGTGGAACTGCAAAGATGCATAGACTATTGCTATTGGACAACTGTCTGACCTACTATATTTATTCATATGAAAAATTTCCAAGTAGATGACAATGATAGATAAGATCCATAATCGATCAGTTTTCCAAGACTGTCAGACAATTCATGAGGGTAATGATTTCATGGAGAATATAGGGTGTTTTCTTCTTCCTTACATCAGGAATTATTTAGACAATTAAAATCGGAGCAAGATTCTTTTTTATACACAAAAGTTAAACGAATATAGATTATGGAAATCAATCAAAGATGTGACATTATAAACCAATAATCTTAATACTAATAAGTAATCATGATCAGGTCACCATGTATCTAAGCAGCATCTTTCTATTTAAGTTGTTTCTTCAGCAGTTGGTCTCAGATCTTCCAACTATCTAATTTCCTTCTTTTTTTTTTAAACAAGGGTAACCACGTCCGTCCCTAAGCTAGGTACCGAAGACATCGAAAGAGTAATATCACAGGAGTCTCGAACTCAAGACTTTAAGGGAAGCATACCCTCAAAGTCCAAGTCTCCACTGTGGGAACCTACTTTCCTTTTTTCAACATGAGGCCACCCACCTCAGTATTAACTCTTAATTGTGAAGTTCTGAAAAACCATTTGCTCAATGATGCACAATTGCTGCAGTACTTTTGTGAGATTTCTTTGTATGTATATATGTACTAATACATTCTTTCAATCCATGGAGTCACTAACCTAGAATTTAATTTACTATCGATTTTCTTAACAAGGTGTGCATAAGCTGATCCCGGCCCTCACACATATAAAATAATAAATTAAATAACCTTCACTTCTATAGTAAAAACCTCCCATGGATCAAAATCTTCCCTATTCTCTGTTCCATCTCTCTCTAAAATGGAAGAAGTTTCAACAAGCTAATTCTTTGAATTGATATTGATAAATCAAAGGATAGCTTCTGAGTTCTAAACAATGTTAAGGAAGATCAAAAAAGAAAGAGAAGAAAAGGAAACTAAAGAGAACTATGAAGGTACTAGTCCATCAAAGGGCCCAAAGGCTTGAATTCAACTTTTGGAAGAGAAACATACTCAAGAAATTGACATCAAAATCCACTGTTTGGTTGCTCAGAAAATGAAAGAAAACAACCAATTCAACCATGGCGAAGAACAAAGAAAATTCCAACAATCAAATCAATTCAAAACAACAAAAAATCACACAAAAGCCTCATAAAGTTTTGCTTCAGAAACGAGATCAACAAACCTATTGCGATTCCTTTTAGCAGCTTCTCTAGCTTTCCTCTTCCTCTTCGCCTGACTGTTTTCAAAAAACCTTCTCCTCTTACACTCCTGCAAGATCCCAGCTCTCAACACCTGCCTCCTGAACCGATTCACCGTCTGTTCTTCATGCTCCTTATCATCCACGGCGATCAGAACATTGTAGTTCCTTACGGCTAAGAACGCGGCGGTAGATTCCGGCGAAGACGACGGAGCAGAGCGCCGGGCGGCAGCCAACCGAGCCGGTTTAGATTTCGGACGAGACTGAAAGTTGAAAGAGACGGATTCGCAGTGTATTGGTGACGATTTCGAAATCGATAGAGAAGAGAAGAACTTCGTCAGAGAAGAAGTTGCAGCGGCGGCCATGGCGTCTCACCGGTGGTCCCGTCCTCCACTCCCTCTGCGGACCGGCGGCCGGACTTGAGTCTGAGTAGGTAAAACGCAGGTCTTAAGTTTTGGGCCTTTTGTTAATGGGCCCGGTTGAATCGAGCCCAGCCCATAAAATTGGGGCATTTCCCAATTTGCCCATTTTTCTGATTGAGAGAGCTTCGCACCAAAATTGCAGAAGTTGAAGCTTTTGGCCATGGCGGACGGCGGAAAGTGGAGGGAGGTTGAGGCCAAGGTGGCGGAGAAGGTGGCGGAGGTTATATCGGCAATAAAGATTGCGAAGCATGTTGATGAAGTTATATCTGCCCTTCATTCACTGGCTCTTATTCTCTTCCCTGTAGATTCGTCTGTAGCCGCCGGTCAGTCTCGATTTTGTAGCTTACAATTTTTTCTTTTTCTCATTTTCAGAGTTTGCAAACGAGTTGACTATGGTATCTAGCAAACGGTTTAATGAAATTTAATAATCATTCGTATCTTTGGATTATGAGCTGCATTTTTGCAATTTTTATTATTTAGCTTCATTTGATTACTATTGTATTTTGGTTTTTAATCCGTGAAAATTAAGTTTATAATGACTACTTATCAATTAAGTCACTAGCATATTTTTTTTCTACTTGAAACTTTCTATGGATTGACGTGGTGGTCAATAAGGTTTTGATAAATTAAGAGATTATGACTTCAATGATGATTATTATTTATCTAGTACTTAGTTTCATACAAATTTTTGTCTTGTAAGAATAGTCGATCCGTGCATAAGTTGTCTTGAAAATAGCGAGAAGCAGAAGCTTTAAGGTTATAGATTTTGTTTCATGGTGGTCATCTAACTATTAATTATTATTTTATTTTTTTTATGATTAAATGTTGCACTTCAAACACTTGTCACGTAAGAATAGTTGAGGTGCACTCAAGTCCGCCCAAACAATCACGAAGGTAAAAAAATAGAAAACTTCAAACAACTTCATCCATTTTTGCACTTCAAAATTGGTTTTCCTAGATTTGGTCGTTAAGAAAACTCTTAAGACATTAAATTATGGGGAGGTAGTGACAAGCATTTGATTGTTAGGTGGCTGGGCTGAGAATAAACAAAATTTATTTTATGTACAAGGTTTTTACTTTCGCCAAAAATCGAAGTTAGTGAGTTGTTAGAATTAATCTTCTAGTTGAGGCTTTATTCTCTTTCCATTTTGAGTCTCCCACTTCCCAACATACTCCTCATTTTGACTGCAAAATTTCATTTTTTTGCTTTAAAATTTCATTAGAAGTTTATTTATCGGTTATATGTTTGTTTTTGCGTTTAAATATTGCAGAGAGTGTTGGTGAGAGCTACAAGAACCAGGTTAATATCATTTATGAAATCAAACTTCAAAATCAAGCCAGCATTTCTTTTGGGGATCACTGTCTTTCTTCCACTATGTAGTAAGGTTTCTGCTTGTGGTGCTTACAGATCCTCAGTTCGAGGCTCCCTTCAATAAGTGAGAGGAAGGAGTGCTTGAATGCATTTTATAATGGAGCTGCATTCTCAGTATTGTCACGGGTTTTGTTACTTGGTAGTCTTTCTTTTTCTTCTTCTTCCCCCTATTATAGTGTTGGTTTATCCTTTATTGCATCATTTTTTTTTCTCTCTTCCTGTGTTTCCAGCCGTGTGGATTTGCCACCTTAGGGGCTATTTTTTTTTTTTTTCATATGAAAATATAGATGATTATGTAACTCGCTAATATGGACAGAAAGAATGAGATGCATAGTGCGTAGTGACACCTTGTATATATGCATTAGCATAATCGTCTCCAAGGGGTGGTACTGTAGTTGAAGACTTGGGCTTTGAAGGTTTGCTCCCTTTAAGGTCCCAGGTTCGAAACTTACCTGTGACATTACTCCTTTGATGTCTTCCTAGTGACAGGCGTGGTTACCCTTGTTTAAAAAAAATATATATGCAATAGCATAATCCACAATCCGGGGGCAAATTGCTCTGTTTCTTTTTTAGGGAAAATGGGCAAGGATTCTCACTCTGCTATAGGTTCATGCTTTCGTATATCTTGAAAGAATTAAATTAGGAAAATAATGCAGTGTTTAGAAAAGGAAAGGCTTCGTTATTGTATATATAAGTTCCACTTAAATTTACTACAGGTTTCATATTTGGTTTAAGACGGCTGAAAAGCATTGCTTCTTTTAGTAAGAAAGAATTGTTGATTAATCCAGCCATCCAGGTTTACAAAGATACTCATAAATTAAAATCATTCGTTAGTTAACTTTCTGAATCTCAAAAGCATTTAGACTAGCTTCTGTAATGGCTAGCTAGTCATAGCATTTCGATCTATAGCTCGAAATGGTAATGTATTGTGTTATGTGTTGCCAATTTGTACAGAAATTGCATCCAGTTGGTTGGCGTGTTTCCCTTTTTTGGCAAAGAAGCACTTATATGACATTTTCTTTGTTGATGGACCTGCCATCGAGGTTGTTCAGAACTTGGTTCCTTGTCTACAGCCAAATGCAAGTGATGGAGTCGATGTTAAAGCTGTACGCTCTAATACTGAAAGGTTAGGATGGTAGCCAATTTTATGCAGTCTTTGTGAATGTTGCAGTCACCTATACCAGTATATTCAAAGAGAAATATTTATGTTTGCTCTACCGATCTTTAAAAACGCCAGTATGATTATGTTCTTCCTAGTCCTCAAGAGGTGGCACAGTGATTGAAGACTTGAGTTTTGAGGGTATGCTCTCTTCAAGGTCCCAGATTCGAGACTCATCTGTGAGATTACTCCTTTGATGTCTCCGGTGCCTGATCTAGAGACGGTCGTGGTGACCTTGTTTCAAAAAAACAAAATAATGTTCTTCCCAATATTCAGTTTCCTCTCCTTGGCGATTTTATTTCTTTACTTATATGCTGAGGGCTAAGCGCTAGCCATTGTTACCAATAGATATGAGAGACTCTATTGACTTACACAACTAATTCTTGACCTTGTTCTCATTGCTGTTATGACAGATTGATTGTAATATGCTTGCTTGAGAAGGATGGGGTGCTTGAGATGGCAAAAGAATTTGGGGCATCCTGCAAATATGAGAATTTTGTAACTGAACGCACCATACCAGCCATTTCTAAGGTTTCACAAATTGTTACATCAATTCCTGACAAAGCACAATCAAGATCATCCAATTCATTGTCATCACAGTATCCTCATCTCTCTAATTCCTGGAGTGGGGGGGCTCATATTTCAAATAATTATGTGTATGTTTAAACATACGGGATAAATATTTGCACATTTTCATATTTTTATCTGACATGAAATAGTATATGTACTGTGCACTGAAAAGAATTATGAAAATTTTCCATCATCCACCTAATGCTCCTTTCTCAATGAGTGTTGTCAATCTACTGTTTTACTTCACAAGAAATCTATAGCTCGTTCTTCAAGCAGATTACCAATCAACTTCTTTCTCTAGCAGAAGCGAAAGCTTTTGGTAACATTGATCTTGATGGCACCTTGATGTTTGTGGGGGAGACATTTTCTCGGATTTGTCGACGTGGATCTGCAGGTCAGCCAAAATTTTATGTATTAAATCTGGGAGTTGATTGGTGTGGTAGAATTCAATTTTTTCTGCTTCTTCTGGTAGGATGGATATTTTCAATCTATCGATGTAAATGTTTTGTTTCCTATAAAAAAAAAAAAAAAAATCTGCCTCTTATTATATGAAAAGTTATAATTTTATGAGGGAGATGACCAAAAAGAGTTTGAGGAGGGGTTGGAAGGGAAGAAACAATCTTCTGTTCAAAGCTGTCCAGCCAATTTTTGTCCACAGCAGATGCCACATCAAATACTGCAAAAAGACCATTATTTATTGATTTTCTCTGTGAATTTGTTTATATCCTTTTTTAGTGAAAATACAACATAACAAATTATCATCAAATGGGTATGGAATTAGATTAACAATGGTGTTTATATATTTGTGTAATCAGTATACTTACTCATTTTTCAGGCGTTTGTTTACATTCTGTTAAGTTTATTTCATCACGAAGGATGCATAACCAAATTATTTGGCTTTTCTGTTTTTGCAGACTTGTTACTAAATGAATTAATTCCACGTATTATGAAGCATGTTCACGATGTTGTATTGTCAAATAATCATTCAGTCGTCTCTGATGTATTTGAATCGAGCCCTAATTCCCAGTTCTGGTTGAAGATAATGGAAACAATTAAAGATAATTATGCTGTTGAAAGAATTTCTGAGCAGCTTTTACATCAGCTAGCTGCTAAATGCCAGAGTGATGTTGATGCTTACTGGGTGCTTTGGCTACTTTTTCATCGTACTTTTAAACTACGGATGTCAGTAAGGTCAGTGATCAAGATCAATCGGTCCCAATTCATGTATTCCCTGCCCCCAGTCACCCAAAGAAAGAAAGGAAAAAAGAAAATTAGATACATTTTCAAATCATTCATTTGATGGTACGTTTTAATTTTGTTTATAACTAGGAGGGTGGAATGCTTCATATTTCCTGCCATGTGCGTGGTTGAATTAATGATCGTTGGTTTTATAATTTTTCTTCCTAGAACACATATTTCACCTGTACTATTGAGTTAATTCTTTTCAATCAGTCATAAAAATGTACATTCCAAAGACTAACCACAAATCTTTAGAAAAGCAACAAACTATGTGAATTATAAATTTGAGTAATGTACCCAACAATGGATGTGAACAGATTATTATTATTATTTATAAAATAGTTCTCTTGGGGGATTAGTTGATTTTGGTCTAACTGAGCACAGGGATGACTTTCAATGGTGTACTTTTGTAGGTCCATTTTCGTTGACAAGTTTTTGATCTGGAAGGTATTTCCCGTTCATTGCCTGCGCTGGCTTCTACAGTTTGCTGTTCTTGAATGCCCACCTGATGCCAATTGTCTCAAGAAAGGTCATCATAATAGCAACCTCTTAATGACAGTGCAGCGCCTGGTAGAAGTGTGGTCTAAACAGGAGTTCATCCAATCAGCCACAATTGAGCAGCAAGCTTGTATCCACATTTTCATTTTTATAATGGGACTACAAAGTGAAAATAATGAATGAGCCACTGGGTTTTATATTTTTATATTGTTTTGCACTTGCTTAAAGTTGTTTGGTTTAACTTACTATCAGATGTATCTGCTGCTGTTGGTCTTTCTCTTGAACTAATGTCTAAAGAGGAACTTGATGAAACTAAGACTGTTATGCACTTGATTCTTCAAGGGGTTAGCTGTAAGTCCTATTTTAGAACTGTTGGTAGAATTCCATTTTTGGATGTGTAATAATAATTCTCCTGTAATGGTTCATTTTCAGGTAGGCTGGAGAATCCTAATCAATGGATTCGGAAAATGGCTAGCAATGTTGCTC
This sequence comes from Sicyos edulis, assembly GCA_036507275.1. Taxonomy (NCBI): domain Eukaryota; kingdom Viridiplantae; phylum Streptophyta; class Magnoliopsida; order Cucurbitales; family Cucurbitaceae; genus Sicyos; species Sicyos edulis. Next base: position 37,561,616 of record CM071853.1, read on the forward strand.
TAGTGTTCTCTAAAGTTATTGACCCTAAGAATCCTCTGTATCTTGATGATAGTTGCATGGGAGATACCATAGATTGGGAGTTTGGGTTAACTACTCATAGAAAAGGGACTACAAATTCCACAATTGATGCACAAACTGGTTCTGAAGAAATAGAAGCGTCTACTAGTTTGGTTCAGAAAAAGAAAGCTACTCTTGCAGCCAAAGAGGGGACTGGGCTTAATATAAAGAGTAAAAATAAGAAAACTTGGGAATTTAAGTTGGCTGATCCAGGTGAAATCGTCGATCCAGCAAGCTTAAATTGTGGATCTGTTTCTGAGGAGGATAATGATGACAGTGAAAGCGATATATCTGACTCCACCAGTGACTCATCATTACAGCCATATGATTTGTCAGATGATGACACGGATCTTAAAAAAAGATTATCACAGTTGGTCGATGTAGTTGGGTCACTGCGTAAATCTGATGATGTTGAAGGGGTGAGTCATTCAAGTTTCTTGGTGTTATAGTCCAAGAGTTATGACTTAGCTTTGTTTGAGATCATTTTATTCTGCATTTTGTTTGAGAATTCATATTTATAAGATGGTAAAGTTCTTGACATTAAATTGATGGTCTTTTTGCAGGTAGAAAGAGCTCTTGATGTTTCCGAGAAGCTCATCCGAGCATCACCAGATGAACTTAGAAATGTAGCATCAGATCTTGTGAGAACTCTTGTTCAAGTCCGGTGCTCTGACATAGCTGTTGAAGGAGAGGAGGATTCAACTGAAGACAAGAGGCAAAGAGCATTAGTTGCCTTGGCTGTTATGTGCCCAGTTGAATCTCTTAATATTCTCAATAAACTACTATATTCACCTAATGTCGATACAAGTCAGCGCATGATGATACTCGATATCATGACAGAGGCAGCTCAGGAACTTTCGAATGCGAAGACTATGAAGCCCAAACATCAGTCAAGGACTCTAATAGCTACCACTGCCGAGACTCAACCATGGTTCTTGCCAAGTAGTAAAGGACCTCCTGGTGCTGGTCTCTGGAAGGAGATAACAGGAACAGGAACTTTACCGAACTGGTCGAATAGTTATGAGCGAGTACTACCCTTAAAACCGGGCCATGTCAAGAGAGGAAAGACGAGACGCTGGAGCCTGAAATCAGCTAACGTGCAAGATAATGAAATGGAGATGACTCATAATAAGTTCCCAGGGCATGCGGCTGCCTTTATGCTTCCAGCTATGCAAGGCTTTGATAAGAAAAGACATGGCGTTGACTTGTTGAATAGGGATTTCATTGTCTTGGGAAAACTCATATATATGCTTGGTGTGTGCATGAAATGTGCAGCCATGCATCCTGAAGCATCAGCACTGGCCCCTCCTCTTTTAGATATGTTAAGATCCAGGTATTTCTCTAATGTGTGTAATTGACTAGTTGAATTAGTAGATTGGTTATAACATTAGGTTATTTCTAGGTTGACTGTATTAAAGTATAGTGATTGAATTCACATAAATTGGAATAAGAAAGATAACAAAACTACATCAAGCTAGGTAATCATTCTAATTACTTAGTTAATCCAAATAGTCACGGGTTCGAATCATCCACCCTCAAACATTGTTGAGTTAAAAAAAAAGTCGAATACTTAGATCCTCCATTTTTTAAATCAATCGAGCTTAATTGTCTAAACAATTGCCTTTTATCAATTTTTACCCTTTCCTTTTTCTGTGAGCTTGAGGATTTGGAAATGATCAAAGTAGACGACTTGACATGGAATTGAACATTTGATCTTCTAGTTTGATACCATATTAATCATTTTAAATCATCAATCAACCCAAAATCTGCTGATAGATTGGGGGAAAGTTATCGATATCAACCAACAGTTTCCTTTAACTGTAAAATATTTCCATTTTATGCAGTTCGGTATGCCATCACAAGGAAGCATATGTCAGGCGAGCTGTTCTATTTGCAGCTTCATGCATACTGGTAGCTGTACATCCCTCTTACATAGTATCGAGCTTGCTCGAAGGAAACGTTGAAATATCCGAAGGACTTGAATGGATTCGCGCATGGTCACTTGATGTGGCCGATTCCGACCCAGATAGAGAATGCTATACGGTAAGGAATTTTAAAGCTTGAAGCTGGGAAATCATGCATTAAGTTTCCATGTCGTGGTTGATAGTACCATATGTGAAATTAGAAGAAAGCTTAGTGAAGAGTCAAACAGCAAGCCATGCATTATATAAAAATATAAAGGTTAAATTATACCTAATACGTCTAAACTTTAGAGTATGTTTCATTTTAACCATTGAATTTAAAATTGTTCCAAACATATCCTCGGAGATTTTTTCATGAAAACTGTGAATTAAAATTGACATGACTCAAAATTCATACATGACACAACTAACAACTTTTTTTTTTTGAAAAAAGATACTTGTATTAAGGAGCAAGAAGAATTAACCCAAAAGAGAGCTTACAAGAGATTCCTCCAAATAAAGATAGATAGTAGATACATCATAATTTTTTTAAAAACTCGATTTCGAGCACGAATAAACCGTAGAAACAATGATATCCTCCCAAAGATGTTGAGCGGTCTTATGTTTATGATTATCATTGAAGATTCTAGCATTCCTTTCATTCCAAATCCACCAAAACAAAGCACCCACCAAATTTTGTCTCAAGACCACCTTTGCACTATTAACAGTAGTATCCATAATAGGGTGCAAAAAAGTAGCCAAACTTAACTACTTATAATATCATTAATGTAAATTGAACTTGGCATTCAACAGTCAAGGTGTAAAAATTGATTTTGTGAATAATGTTGTAAATTATATCAACGTTTTCTTTTTGAGTTGAAATGAATAATAACAATGATCTTAATCTTCTATATAGTTGAATCTTCAAAAAGGGAAAAAAAATTCTGAATAGTTAAAGTTGAGTTGTAAGTAATGTTACCTTCTCAATTCAAAAAGGGGTGGTACAGTGGTTGAAAACTTGGGCTTTTAAGATATGTTGTCTTCCAAGTCTCAGGTTCGAAACTCATCTGTGGCATTATTCCTTCGATGTCTCCCGGTGTCTGGCCTAGGGACAGGCGTGGTTACCCTTGTTTTACAAAAAAAAAATCTTATAACCTTGCCAATAAGCCTTTCATTTCAATGGTAAAACTCTCCCAGGGTACTTTTTGGAATAATTTTGAAGTTCATGAGTAAAAATGGAACTTTTCCAAATTTAAGATTATAATGGAAACATACCTCAAAGTTAGCGACATTCTGTGTACTTCATCCTAATTCTCACACTCTATTTTATTTGCATAATTTAACACAAATTTTCATATTCATTATGCTTAGTGTTTCACTAATTACTTATTTGGTTGGCAGATGGCTATGACATGTCTGCAACTCCACTCTGAAATGGCTCTCCAAACCTCTCGAACCCTAGAATCTGCAAACAGTACATTGAAGGCAAAAGGCATTGCTTTTCATTCAGATTTGTCAAAGGGTACCATCAAAATCCCCTCATTCTCCAATGTCCAATATTGAAAATGAATGAAAATTCTTCTGAGCTCTCCTGTAATTTATTTTCTGATGTGAATTGCTCATTGGAGTTCTAAATTAAGCTTTTTTATTTTATTTTTTTTTCAGTTAAGTTTTCATTTTGTAAATCAAGTTATGGGTTTTAAATTATCTCCTTATTTGCTAGTAGTACACCACCACACCTTGCGCCAGCATACTGGCTTATTCTCTATTCTGCTCCTTCCGTGCTGCTGTTCTGCATGTTTGTATGAATGGTATCTAATTTTTTTAAAAAAAAATATTGGTAGATAAAAATTATTTTTGAAATAAAATAAGGGTTAAAATACAATTTTGATCTCACGTTGAAATTTAGAATTATTCTATTTTATAAACAGTTCAAAAATCAATCTCTTCCTTTCAAAAAAGAAAAAAAAATCTCTTAAAACAATTCTTTGTTGACATGTTTCTTATTGTTACTTGAGGTTGATTATTGATTTTTTTTTTTTTAATGATTTTCAACTTTTCTTGTGTCAATTTTAAAAACATATTCAAATAGTAATTTTTATTTGTTATTTCAAGCTGTTTAAAGTTAACTTCCAATGAACCATAAAAATTAGAGGATTTATCCTTGACAGCATATTCTGCACGATTTTTAAAATAATTCATCTATAGCACAGTATTTTCTATTGATAGAATTCAACTAGTGATAAAATAAGTATGATAAAACTTATCTAATGATGAGTGTGATAGAACTCAACTAGTAATAAAAAATTCTAACACATTGAATTCTATAAGTGATAAAAATCAATTTAAAATTTCTGTTATAAATGAACTAGTCTTTATTTTGTGCTATAAATATAAATATTTTCCTCTTGTTTATTATACATGCAAAATTCCCTAAAAATTATTTGAATTAATTTACAGATCTTTGAAATTATAGAAACAATGCCCATAAAACACTCATAAATAGAGAAATCATTGCATTTATGGAAGGGTTTGTACAAAGTACAAACAATACTAATCCAATTCCTCAATAGAAAAGCACTAAGAGAAGGATTTCCAAAACTAGGAGGGGAAAGTTTCAGAGCAAATAAAAATATGGCGACATGATTTTACCGAACTTTACACCGCAACGCTAACCACCATTATCTTTAGACCAATGATCTTTACAACAAAAGATATTTAGAACGTAGAAGAGATTTACAGCCATATTTAGTAAAGCTAGTTTTAAAGTTTCCTAACACTAACTTCAAAGATGTGCTCGAACTCGTCCTCGACCCGAAACAAACACTCATCGCCCGGTTCGATTTTATTTGCAGAGCAAATTGCTTCCCACCCACTTGTTAGAACATGAACGTTAGGCTTCTCAAGGTAAAGAACTGGCCACAATCTCAACCTGGTATCCCGAAGAAACACTAACTCCCTTTTCTCCAAATTTCTTCGGCCTCTCGAACATGGGAAGTGCAAACTCGTCGGTAGCTCCTGTATACCCGCAAAGGGAAACAGAGTGAGAAAGGGTAAGCAGCCAGTTAAAAGTCCACATCTACATTGCATAGAAAATATCAGGAGTAGAACTATCAAAGATGAAGAAAATCGTCTGTGAATCTCTAAACTTCTTCCAGACACAAAGCATGGATTGTGATAACGTATCAATGCTCCGTTCGTACATGATTCAAGTCTCGAGCGTCACACAATATTACACATAAATATGTACAAGTATGAATGTGTGTTCCTAAGTATGTATTAGTATTAACCGCAGGTCATGTCACTTGCTAAACACAGCCATAAGCCCCATATACCTTTGAGCACTGAAAATTTTCTAATACAATCAATGAAGAGATAGTTAATTTACAATAACTTCATTACGAGTAAAAATAACTTTTAAATCCTAAATGGTTATGGTGGTAATGAAACTCAAAAGGAAGAAGTCATTATCAATTTCCGTATCAATTTTCTGAAAGTATAAACTAAAATATGTCATATAATCTTAAATAAACTTAGGTTAAATTACTAGTTTAGACCTGAATTTTTAAACGTGTGTATTTGGAAATGAATAAGTCATTGAATTTTCAATTTTGTGCCTAGAAAATTGACCTACTCAGACTTTAGAAAAAATACATGAACCACAGACACAAAGTTGAAACATTTTTAAAAAAATATCCATAGTACCAAAGCCATCTCATGTGCACCTCGAATATTTTCTACGACAATCCTACTATAACTAGTAGTCAAGATAACTCATAGAAAATTATTTGCTAAGTAATTACCATAGATTGAACTCATTCCCTATAAACACTTCACGATTCTCAAGACCCTTATTTATTTGACCACTAGGGTTTGAGATGAAATCATGAAAGTTTAAGAACTTTAATAACACTTTAAGGTTCAAGGACCTTTTAGACACAAGTTTGAAAGGAGAGTAAACTTCTAGAACAAACATAAACTTATATGCATTAATTTTACATACTTAACCAAGCAAAGAGTTGACAGTCGCATACCAGAAAAGAGGTATCTTTAGCCACTATACAGGAGATATGGGCTGGAGTTGCAATGGAATCTGCATTATTAGTGGCACGATTATCATCTCCATCGCTTTGGTAAGACTTCTCAAGGAACTCCTCGCCTTTTGGCTGCACTATAACAAAAAACAAATTCAATTTTAGGCATGCTGAAACTACAAACTGCAAAAGAAATGATGTGAGAAATTAAGTTGGATTACATATTTTTTTAACGAGGTCTTCATAGCTGTTCACTTCTATTTTAATATCCACTGGCTCCATTTTAATCTTCTTGGTCACGTCTCCTGTTTGAATACAACATTCACAATGTTACAACATTTTTCAGAAATTATTTTTTATATCCATGAGTGTCTGAATTAGCTTATACGCATCTCGACTACTCTCACATGACATGCCAAAATGAAGTTTCTATAGAATTATACAGCACATATAGTGTCGCCAGAATAGAGAGCAAACCGCGCATAGGATTTTTAACCTCCAAGGAATTTGGAGTACATTCCTGTTTCACAGTATGGCGATGGTTGTTAGGGAAAGTAGGTTTCTGATCTTGTCTTGTAATTGCTGAAATATTTTTCAAACACAGTTAGTTGATAAAGTAGTCTAGAATATAAACATAACAAAATGCATGAACTCACTTGATGGTGTGTCGCACATTGGCAATACATTCTGGCAGTCGTTTGCCATTGTCAATGGCGTGTCACAAAAACTCTTGATATTTCCATCAGAATTAGTTGCAGATGTAGTAAACGGAACCTCGATAGTCTTATCGTGGCAAGGAGGATCATTATCAGAGACACTCATCTTTATGTAAGCCTCCTCAGAACACTGAGTCTTATCAATGATCTCATTAGCAGATAGATTCAAAGGCAATCCTTTCTTTTCTCTTTTTTTATCTCCTTGAGTATTGTTAACTGGGCTGACGTCAATTGCATCATTCAGTAATGTGGAAGCAAAGTTGGGATTTAATTCATCCCCATAAGCTTTATGTGTGGTATTCTCATTGATGCAAGAGTTAACTATCGGCATTTCCATGGAAAACAAGTCAATTAAGAGTCTTCCGTTTTCCTCCATTCCCACATCCTTGTTCCGATTGATAAAGCAATATGAATCATCAACCATGTCTGTTCTACAAAGAGGTCCGTGCCATTCATCATTGCTCTCTAACTTTGGCCTCTTGAGCCGGTTCACGATCACATTTCGAGAACCAGTCATGCAATATTTATCTTGGGATAGTGCCGCAATGGATCCAGAACCCACAGAGGGGCATGAAGCTTGAGGATTGATCAAACCCTCGTTAGTTGTCTCAGGTACAGGACAATCACTTCTAGTTCTTTTCCTCATATTTCCTTTTTTAGAAAACTCTAATTTTTCACAGCCAGTTTTAGTGTAGATAGCAACATTGAAGTGCAAGTCCATGATGTGATTGAAGAACAGAACATCCCCAATTTCTACGCTATGGTCTAATGAAAAAGCACTCCACCCTTCTTGAAAAGCAAGAGATCCTTCACAATTTGAAACTGTTGTCTTCCATTGTTGTCCAAGAGAATCTTCAAGAACGACCTTTTTATTGACCAACCTAGACACTCTAGCAGCAAACATGGGTGGAAAGAACTGCAAAAGAGAATACAATCATCAAAAGAATGAAGACAAAATCATAAAAAATACCCCTAACTTATAGGATTTGAGTTCAATCGTGTTAAATCATCAATCAACCACAAAGTTTAAATTGATAGATTGGAGTAAATTTAATTATATCAACCAAGATTCTCCATTACTTGTGAGTTTGGAAATTGGAGAAATGACCTACAAGTGAAATTCAATTTTAATTGGAGAGGAAAACAACTCGACAGGGACTTGAACTCAAGACCTCTTACTCTAGTACCATGTTAAATCGTGTATACCAATCAACCAAAAAGTTAAAAGCTGATAGATTGAGAAAAAAATGATTATATCAACCAACAATTTGTGTCAAAAATACCTTTAAACTTTGAAAAGTTTAAAAAATAACCCTCAACTTTTAAAAAAATGAAGGTAAAAAGAATATGCTAGTAGTAGCAGTTAAGTTTTGGAGGGAATCCTTACATTTTTTATTTTAAAAATACCTCTAACTTTAAAAAAGCTTAAAATATATCATAGGCTTAAAAGTCGTTAAGAAATATTCTCACTGGTAACTGTTCTTAAAATTCATTCTTATTATTGAACTAAGAGTTCAACATTTTTTCATCCAAAATTTAACGGTGAGGACATTTTTAACGTTTTAAAGAACAAGAGTACTTTTTAACCATTATTAAGGTTCGAGGGTATTTTTGAAAATTTACCAACTTTAAGAATATTTTTTACACAAACCCCATAGTTTTGGGATATCTTTCTATAATTAGCCAAGAATGAAATAACGTAACACAAGCATCAATACCAAGAAGAATCTGTACGGAACAAATTGAGTGCTATAGGCTGTAGCACAAGACTTCTCAAGGGAACTAGATAAACTCACAGACACACTGCCAAAAGGAAAGATCTCAAGGAGTTCAATTCAATATCAAATGGTTATAAAAATTATAAGTCTATAACACCTTAAGGCACTGTTCTTTAAATATATTTAAAAAGAAGAAAGGAGATCGCCACAAACAACTATATTGTTATCATTTTGGATAAAAAAGTCACCAAGGTTGTAAGGAGCTGGAGTGTACAAATACCAAAATTTTAAAAGTTGAACTTTCGAGACAAAATTTTGAAATTTTCATCATACCAGAACTTCGGAAAAGCGATCTCCAAACATAACTTTGAAGAATGAGGTAACAGATGATAAATTCCTTGTCTTTCTATGAAGATGTAAGCATCTTTTGGTACATTCTGGACAGGCTTCTACCTTTCTGCTCATCTCTTGCTGCTCTTTACTGAAACGCAAGTATGAAAAAGACCTGCCACATGATGGTGGAATGAATATTAGGAAAGAACTAAAGAAGAGTAAATAAAACCCGAGACTATTATCCCAAAAAACTACAAAATGATGGTAAACGTGGTGCTCTAATGGGTGAAGTTGCCACTTATTGTATTTCGAAGTTACATTCCATGTTTATCTTCCGGCATAGTGGACAAGAGAGCCTTGAAAAACCAGAGTTATGGGTCCAATGTATGATGGTTACCGACCAAAAAATTAATTGCTTATTGGTTTACTTGACAATCAAATATTGTAGTGTCAAGGGGTTTGTCCTGGAGCCGCGCATAAGCTGGCTCAAACACGCACGGACATCAAAAAGCAGTTGTATTCCATGAAGTAATTAGATAGGTTATATGAAAAGTACATCATCCACATCTGTCCCTTTTCAGAACAATTTATAAATCTTGAATCCACCATTTAAGCACAAGAAAAGTTCAAACCACTACAGTTGAAGGATGAGTAAAAAGAAAAGGAATTATATCCTTTCAACAAAAGTATATTCAACGACACTCAACTTCCCTTAGAAAGCTTCATTGAATCCACAATCTACATGGGATTATATTGGTGTCATGGAACCTCACCATTTTGTAACTATGACCCATCTACTTTATTTAATCATTGGCAACACATGATGTAATGGTCTAGTTCCCTTTTTGTTCTCTTGAAAAGTATCTGTTTCTAAAATAAAAATCCTTTCAACAAAAGACACAGAAAAGCTAAATAACAAAGGTTAAAGAAAAAAAAGACCTCAAAAGTAAAAATAATCCTCAATGTCTTACTTTGAAGTGGCACCAGTTTCCAAAAGCTACTATTACTCAGATGCCCATCAAGTTCAGCCTCATAAACAAACTACAACGACTACAGAAAATATATATTACATGGTAGTCTCAAACATCTACAAACAGTTAAATGAACATGAGATTCCAAAAAAAGACAAGACCACACAACAGGGTAGCTCATCGTTTGCTATGACATAAATAGATTAGGAATGAACTGAGACTTTCCAAACGAGACATTTAAGTTTGAAGGGGAAAACCCCATTAAAGAACCTAAGAAACAAAACCCAGAATCCATTTACACTTGAAACCCTCATTAAGCCATTGCACCATGCATATAAGTTTCAGTCTTCCATAAAAAGACAGAGCCAAGAAATTCCTCAAGAAAAAACAATGCGCTAAGAGACAACGTTGTAATCAGAACCTGAACATGAATCAACAGTCAAAATAAAGGGGAAGAAACGAAGAAGAAGAAGAACTGAACAAAAATGTTGGAGAAGAATGGGAAGAATCACGAGCCTTAGTTCTTGGTCGGAAAGCAGTGGCTTGTCGGCTTCGCAGAGGGGGCTCGGTTCTTGACATGCCAGTTCCGATCAGTAAGTGACGATTGCAATCCTGCAAACCGCGAAGCTGTATAGAAGGAAGTGAAAAAAACAAAATCATTTGAAATGAAGAGAAATTGGGCTTTTGGGCCGAGCCCAAAGGCCTGACACAGATTGGTTGAATTATAATAATGGAAATGATAGGAAATTGCTTAATTTATTAAAAAATAGAGTTCACTGAATTTTAAATTCATCCCTCAAAGAAAATTAGGGAGGAGAGATTGAATATTTTCATTCTCAAATACCTTTGAACTTATTTTCCCATTTACCTGTTTCACGAGAAAAAAAATCAAAATTTCTCTAAATCTAAACATAAGTAATTTCCCTTCAAATCTAACCCTAACTAATTGATAATATTTCAAATTTAAAATAGGAATTCGATTTTAGATGTTAATATCTCTAAAAACTAGAGTTGAAAATTAAAAATATATATATAAAATTAAAGTCTAAAGATCTTTAGCAACGTCCTTAATTAGTTTATAAATTCTAGTCATTTTCATAGTTGTTCCTTATAATAAATGGTTTTTTAATAAAAAATTATAAGATTAATTAAATTTAGAAAATAATTACAAATAAGATAATTTTTTTGAAAAATGTAGTAACTATAGTTATTAGTATTAATGAGTATTGTTCCATGTGTTTTATTTTATTAATAATAAATAATTATGTATTAATAAGTATTAAAATGTAATAATGATTATAAATACAAATATTTTAAAGGTATACCTTCGTAATTGTTTTGTGAGAAGAGTCTTTTTTTTTTTTTTTTTTTTTGAGAAATGAGAAGAGTCCATTATATACAGTATTAGTGTGTATAAACCAAATTGTGATATATAACTAAAAAAAAAAGTTTATGCCCCCTTCAAGTATTCTTACCAAAGTTTATCTTGCCCTATTTAGTAGAAAAAAATTATATGTTCTCAATAATGAATTTCATGTTGATTGTCAATTAGAGAAATACTTGTCCATTATTTTCCTCTAGCTACTTTCTTGTCTCTCCTCTTTAACTCAAAATTGGAAAGTAGTTGAAAGTACTTAAAAAAGAATAAAAACTCGATAATGACTTAACCGAACCATTCAAGCACGAACTTGTTTCGATTAGAACACAAATATGAATCCAATGTTAGTTTTGTTGGCTCTGTCTTCTTCAAATGGTTAAAAATAAACACTATATTTTAACCTGATTTCAAATATGGTCCATTCACAAGTTATAACCAGTTCTTAGTAAAGTAATTTGATTAGTTTTGAAGGAATGAAGCCCAAAATCAGAAGATATTCAATGCTAGTTCTAAATCTAAAGTTCATAGATCTTAAAGATATACCCTAAAAAAACCATCAAATTGATTCAATGTCAACATCCTAACCCTGATGCTGTTTCATGTCCAACAAGCTCCGAAAAGGAGGCTGGGTAAATCCACCTTCAATGAACATGTCATGAACTACTTTATACATGGCTTCAGTGAGGTGAACTCCATCCCAGTTGATGTATTCCGATGGGTTTTTGCAGGATCTGACTGAAGACATTCCACAGACGGTAAACATGTCGAAGTTGTAGGGCTCACCGACACCGCAGCAGGCTTTAAACCGCTCCGTGAAATTGTACTTGCTGGGATTCTTCATAACCGTTAGATACGCGTTCCAGTAATCAGCATATACGATGATAGCTTGAGGAAACTGCCTCCTTAAAGATTGCAATGAGGCCTGGAGAGCAACATTGTGATAGTAGGTTTGGTTGTTTGGGCTCCTCACACAGCCGATATCGTCTCGGTCATTGACCGGAGCTAGAGACATTGCTAATGGCAGACATCCACTTGGTGGTAAGCCTTGAACGACCACATATTTAGCTCCCTTCTTCAGCAGAGACTGAAAAATCATATCAAAAGCAAAGGATGGCATTGTCAGTAATCCATGGTTCTCTCTGAATTTTTGTCATCATCTCATTTTAAGCTGTACACAAAGTTTCAAATACTTGTAGCATAAAGTCAAGTCACTTACCTGTAAAACTCCAGTAACGCTGGCGACGCCGAGCTTACGAATGGTATCATCTGGTATAGAAGATCCAATTTTATAAGCATAGTCATTGACTCCAATTTCACCAACCCAAAACAAAGCATCATCAAATGCAGCTTTGCATTGTGTCTCTGTCTCTGCCCCTCTACATCCTTGAGTCTCCAAGAACTTGTTGAACCAAAGGAGCTGAGTTTGGATAGACTGAGGAGTCATATTAAGGGTAAGGTTATTTCTGACAAAGAAATCATGGTTTATAGCAGTGGATCCTGCAACAGCAAAGTTCACCCCATGAAAGGAGTCATTGCCCTTCAAATAATTGTAGGGTGGCAAGAAAGGCAAGGACAATGTCTCGGCTACAAAGTCGATCACCAGTCGTCCATCCGAATATCGATTGGTCGAGTGGTGAAAGAACGTACTGCCATAAGGAGAATTAGAGACGTGGCCGAACCCCCCTGGCCCTGATACAGACCTTGTATTGCCAGTGTCTGTGAATGAGTCTCCAAAGGCATAGATCTTATCGAAGAGACGTGGTAGCGTCTCTGCTACAATTGGAGAAGCTAAAGCAAAAGCACACAAGAGAAAGAAGACCGCATTGAAGGATGTTAATGCCATCATCATATAAAAACAAATTTGCTTTATGAGAAGCTGTGGTTGTTCTCTATGATTTATATAGCATATACATGAGGGAAAACTAACATTAATTATATTTCATCCCACACAACAATAATTTCATTTCTCTACCCCACAAGTTGTTGAACAAAATATAAACTGTGTCATTCTCATTTACCCTTGATGCCAAAAAAATATTGTTAAATCTATAAAGACCACATAAATAAGAGCTTTAACAATGGAGCCAGGATATCAAGTAGATGAAAAAAAATTAGTTGAGCATTCAATAAAGACGACTGATCACCAACTTTTGTCTAATATTTTAGAACTTTCTCGATAATTTTAGAGAAATGAACTGCAAAAACAAAAAGCCTATTGACCAATTTATGGGCTACACACTTTGGTACACATCCTTAAATGTTTCAACAACCAGCATTACTTTCTGGGTGGTCATTTTAATGCACAGCGTTCTCTCTCTTCATGAATCATTTCCTTAGATGAATTCACTTCAAACATGAAGGTCTACAGAGAAACTAACAGCAATCACCTGATTTGTCTACACACATTTAATGATCCACCTCGATGCATATTAACTCTGAGCTCAAACTATTCCACCAAAAATAAAGCCAACGTTCTAGAGGGTTTCTTAAGTATTTGATAAGAGAAATTGTCGGTGCCAGTTTGGTTTATGTCAGAAACTGCTAAATTAGCTGGACGGTTTTGTTGTTTAGAAGGATAGAGATTAAAAGAGATCTTGCTGTGACCAAATATGAAATCAATCAATTCATAAATCTCTTTAAAGTAAGTTTCCAAGACTTCTAGTGCCTCTACATAATGCACGATAGAGGATTCAGTACAAAGGGGTTAACAACCAGAAATTTTATACAAGATTGATGAGCAACAGTTACGAACTTACAACTTTTAATCGTTAATCAAGCGGAAATCTACCACCCCTTTCATCTCCTCTTCATGGCAGGTCTTCATGTCCTAACTATCACCATTTCTGGGATTTTGTTGCAATCGTGACTCATAAAAAAGTCTCACAGTCGAGAAGATTAAGGAAGGTTCAGCCATTGCACCATTGCCGTAGTCACCACAGGCTAGCCTGTTGGTAACAGGTGGAATGAGAATTATCCCAAGCTCATCAATGGCAATGAGATGCCGCTCGGTGAAAGGGTTGGTCCACATATAGGTATTCATGGCGGGTGCAACGAAGAGTGGCTTGTTATAGTCCCATGCTCACACAACACACGTCAATAGATTGTCACATAATCCGCCAGCAATCTGGGACAAAAGCAAATGCTAGCATCAAGTTCAAGAAATATTATTTTGAAGGTAGATTTCCTTGTTATCGTAGTACACACATATACATGCAAAAAAAAAACTACCATGTCAAGATGTGGAATAAGACATCGAAATAAGGAATCTGTGATTTACGTAAGTATCAATCTACAACTATAATGACTTAAGCAGAATATTTTAAGGACTCTTTTTTTTCAGTGATTATATATATATCAAGTTTCTAGGCTAGCTTTCGACACTTGGACTAATGTTGCGGGGACTTTGCATTCACTCTTAGTTCTCCTAGGTCCTTTTGACTACTAGGCCAACTTCTGATAAATTTTTCTATGATTTTTTTATTATTATAATCGAGAAGTCGAAGCTTAGCTACCTTATAACGGGTATCCGCACCCACCCCAAGGCTTGGATCTGGGAGACATCAAGGATTTTTATTTTTAAGCTCACACAGTCGCTTAAACAAGAGACCTCTGAACCAGAGAACTCAAACTCTTACCAACGAAGTAGCCCTTACAACCTTCTGTGACACTTGAGCCGAAAGAAGCTTGAGAAAAAACACCAAAAATAATTCATAGAGAAATGGTACAAGTTATAATGGACCATGTGAGCCAAATCCAATGTGGATGGATGCATAGCTAGCTATAGACAAACATATTAACATTTCAGACAAAGTAGCATTCAAAAAGAGTACACAAACAGGCTGGACATCAACATAAACTTAAATCAACTTGGAATGGACAGAACAAATAAACAACCCAGAAAATAATTCATATATTTACAAAAAAAAAACAGATTTCGGTAAAATAATTCTATGAAAATCACTGTTTTCAAGGCTATTGCCTTTCCTCCCCTATGGCTATTGCCTTGCACATAGGCAGGTATTGCGCCTCTAATGTAGCTAAGGCGAGCTCCTTCAATCAGGCACTCGCCTTTCCTCGCCATTTTGCGCCCTACATCGCCTTCGCCTCAGGCCAAGGCGTGCGCATTGTTAAAATTTTATTTATTTATCAATATCCTAACTTAATATCCACAAAAGGAACTTAGAATTAGTTTATGAAGAAGTCCAACAACTATGCGATGTCTTTATTAAGGATAGTGAATCTGTTTAATTGCTATTTCAAATATATCTGTATGTTTATTCGAGTTATTTGACATAGAATCTTTGTTTTTTATACTTTCGATTAACTTCAATTTTTTTTATGCAAATAATAATTTAATATTATGGTATATCTTATAATAACATAATTTTTGTGATTTATTATTTTTTTTATTTTTTAATTTTTAGTATTTTTTTTTATCTGAATACACATATGTTTTATTATCAATTTATAAATGCGCATCTCGTCTTTTTATCGCCTCTCGCTTTGAGGTGATCAAGGAGAGTATCCTTGCGCTTTGAAAACACCGATGAAAATATTGTTCTTCATTGTCAGGTTCCGGATATGCCATGCCCCATGGAACAAACTCCCAATACAGGCACGAATTGGAGCGTTGTCAAGCGATCGAATTTGGAGGCTCAGACAGATAATTTCTGAGCTTTTCCGACCAAGAAATTGTTCGTGATTCACCTTTGTGTTGTTCAAATTTCGAATTGAAAAGATATAACAACGAAGGAATGGAAAAAAGAACAAATCAACCAAAATTGATCACCAAATGATGTGTTGAACGTGCAGATTCGGAATAAAACAAGTGCAGATTGGAATTTCAATACCTTTGAACCTGCTCTTTCTGAGGTTACAATGCAATTGCTACCAGAAACTAGGGTTTATCAACGTAGAAGGATCGAAACCAGAGAGAAGGAAGAGGCAGAGTGAAGTATGGAGAAATGGAGAAATGGAGATCCCGATTTTTTTAACCTTCGGGTTCGGGCACGGCTAGTATCCGTCCAAGAAACAAATATAAAATATAAAATGATAAATAAGAAAATAATTAAAGTTTTAAAATGACAGTTTTTTTTTCTTTTTTCGAGAGACGTTTTAAAATGATAGTTGAGTTATTATGGAAATAAATTAAAACTTTTAATGCCATTTTTAATTCAAGGAAGTAATAATTCAGTTACAAGTTGACTATCTTCATATTAAATTGAGGTGAACTCATAATGAATAACGTTAACTAATGAATAAGTGGGCGATTGATTGTCTAATTTGGTGTTGATTCATTTTCACTCTACGATCATAGATTCAATTTTTTAAATATAAATTGGAGAAAGAGGATTACAAATATCGATTCCAACCGTGGATTAAATAAACAATCGAGCGGTTGGAGTTCAAAGAAAACGACGTGTAGTCACGTCATGTCGCGTGTCGTTTGGATCGGAAGTTGTGAATCCTGATTTGTTCGCAGTCTCGATTTTGTTTTCTTCTCGTTTTTAGTCTCCTCGCCCTGTGTCCTGCAACCATGGCGTCGGTAAGATTTCTGAATTTCTTACATCTTCTACTCAAACAAATTACGATTCTGTTCATTGGGATGATCAAAAGGGATTGATTAAACCCTAATGGGTGATTAGGCTTTAATAATCTATGAAATTTCATCTCTCGTTTGTATTTTTAGCAATCTGTGAGCACGGAAGTATAATAATCTATGAAAAATATGGAATTATCACTGTTGGTTTCTTTTCTCAAGTGTCACCTAGTTTGTTCAATGTATGTGT
The DNA here is from genome assembly GCA_036507275.1 of Sicyos edulis. NCBI lineage: Eukaryota > Viridiplantae > Streptophyta > Magnoliopsida > Cucurbitales > Cucurbitaceae > Sicyos > Sicyos edulis. The sequence continues at coordinate 37,578,513 of CM071853.1, forward strand.
GGAATGTTAACTAGATTTACTTTTCAACCATTGTTCTCTGATTGGGGTGCTGTTAGATTGGATACATAGGAATTAGATTTTTTTATTATTATTATTTTTGATAATCTAAGTCAGCTTGCGTGCATTTTGACTATTGTCATGAAATATGTTAGTCTAAACCTACCACACTTGGTTGTCAAGAAAAATCGTTGGAAATTAATTTTTAAGTGATCACCAGAGATTGAATTCATCACCTGTTTGTTCTCCAATGAACTAGATTCTTCGCGAACACCTTTTTTTCAAGTTTAACAATAACATTTGGAAGTTGGGGGATACATACCAATGTACTTTGGCTTTGTGGGTACCATTCTTGGAATGAAATGTTAGTGTATTTCAACATTCTACAATTAGAATAAGTTGGTGTAGTGTAGACAAATCGATGGCAACATTTATTTATAGCTCCACTGTTCAAGAAAACCATGGGGGAGGCTTTTAGAAGTAATGAATGAGCAGCCTTGGCATTGCAGGCTGTCCTTTATCTGAAGGCATTTACTTGCAAAGAGAGATCACATTTAAAAATTTACTACTGGTTGTATAGGGTCAAGGCGGTAGATATATCTCGACAATAATTGAGGTGCGCACAAGTTGGCCCGATCAGTCACGGATATAAAAAAGAAAACTTTAAACGTTTCTTAAAAATGTTAGTACCATGATTAATAAAGTCTAATGTAGATATCAATTATTATTGCATTGTTACAGCAGGACAAGGGTCGACCACTGCCAAAGTTTGGTGAATGGGACGTAAATAACCCTGCATCTGCAGAAGGATTTACGGTCATATTTAACAAGGCTAGAAATGAGAAGAAAACAACCACTGGAACTCCTCTCAATATGGTTTCACCACAAAGTAATGAACCAATCTATAACAATGAAAGCTACCCTCATTCTCCTCCACGCAAGGTCTGTTTTTAATACAAGACTTGAGAATCAATTTGTTCTTCTTCATATCTTTAACATAATCTCTTTTTTTTGTATTTGGATTGCAGAAAAAGTGGTTTTGCTGTGGTTGAAGCCACAGTGGTTTCAGGATCTTGAATTTGTGTAATCGTTTGTGAAAGCCTCTGAACTTTGAGAGCCTTTATCCAAAGCCGGACCATTGGATCCCAACAAAGTTGTTACAATTTCCCTAAGCATGAACGCTACATAATAATCTTATTTATATCACATGTTATTCTGTTTATTTGTATTGTAACACAGGATGGAAAAAAGACAAACTACCTTGTCATTATCGTTTGTGGCGTTCTTTATGTCGACGTATGGTGCAAGACTTATTATAAACTAGTATACTTTATTTTCCTTTCTCTTTCACCTTTTCTTTTTCATACCCATAAGTATCTGCACAAGCTTAGATCATTCATTCTTACGGGACATAAAGTATGACCCTTACATTATTTTGATATAAAAGATCCTGGTAAAAAATTTAAAAATTAATTCTTAAATTAAAAAGTGATGTGTTAAATCTTATAGTGATCATTTACTAAAAAATTAGTTTCCTATAAATTTTTTTGATATTCAAATATATGAGAACAATTGAAATCGAAGTGCACGTACACAAACTTTGATACTCGCAAAAAGAGTAGACAACTACTATAAATTCAACTCATAATCTATGGTATTCGGTCCCTCTTTGTGTAAATAATTAAAACAGATGCCTCAAAGCTTAGACTGTTGATCTATTTTTGTTGACTGTGGCTGCTTAAAATGACTTTCATCTTTGTTTAAGTACTATAAATATAGATTTGGGAATCAATTGAAACAGGTGGTGCCTAAGCAACAAAGATTTGGAAGAATGAAAAGGGAGGCTTTCAATGAAAGACTCAAATTCTTCTTATCTGCAAACTGAAAATAAAACCCTATTGATCCTTTGTGCTCTGTGAAATGATTGTATTGCAGCTATAAGTTCATTTCCAAATCACCAGAAAATGTTGTGTCATAAAAGCTACAAGAGATTATAGACATCGTGTGTATTAGTCAGTACATGAGAGAAACTTAGGTATACTTTACATTTTTTTTTCTTTGTTCAACGTAAATTATAGAAAATAAGTGCCATCATTCGAAAAGCATTATGGCAGCTCAACCCGATGGAAGACGAGTTAGATATACTCTTTTAACAAACAAATGTTTCCATGAAAAATCCTATATCTAGCAGGCCTCTGCACAAGTTTGTTAGGCAGACTGCTCAACCGGGGCACTGTTTCCGCTCGCTCCTGCTCCCATTTCAGCTCCTTCTGTGGCAGTGAAGTTGCCATAGTGAGGCTGCTGTTCAAGCTCGCTTGCGGTTGTAGAAGCGGGAAGAATAGGATGGTCAAACTTGCAAGATGGCCCGAACTTGCAGATGCCGTAGTTACTGTAATACGTGCATGCGTTCTGATCCTGAATATCATGTAAAAATTGGGAAAAAAATCAGTAAACAAACAAAGTCATATACATGCCAACGAAAGCAATAGCTCAACCATAAGACTAAGAGGTTGTTCAAATCATCATTCAGTTATTGGTGAACTAAAAAAATAAAATAAAGGAAACATAAGAACTATTCTTCTTCAGTGTTTGGAAAACGGTGTAAATCAAATAAGGGAAGAAAAGAAAGACTATAAAAGTAACAGAAGTAATGTAAAATCATTCACAATTTCTTCTAAACAAAATAATTAAATTTGAGTGTAATGATCTCTCAGTAAAAATACATATTACTTTGGTCTCTTTCAATATAAACAACCAGGAAATGAGAGGGGGTTGCTTACAGGTCTCAAAGGCAGGCCTTTTTCATTGAGAGTGCAGGCTGGTAATTTTGAGTTCCGATTCTTCGGATGGTGATATTTGCAATGCAATTTAAATTTACAATCTCCCGTCTTTAGAAAGTAACTGCATTCGGGTTGACCAGGTCGTTCGGGATATTCTTTCACTTGCAGATGAGAAGGATACAGATTTGTCTCAGATGCTATGTTGTTCACGACATATGTTGGAGGCGGAAGCAAGCTGATTTCTGATGGGTACATTGGAGCCTTAGCATAAACATACGACAGAGGAAGTGTCAGCTAAGAAGTACCAGTAAGTTTCACCAAATTATTCTAAAAAGCGCATCAAGGCACAAGTCCTACAAGAATTACTTTTCTTTTAATTGGATGAAAATAGAAAAAGAAATTGTAAATGCCAAGTTGACGCAGACAAAAAAAAATGAGGTGAAAGGAAAAGCAACAGGGAAAACAGGCAGCTCAAACAGACAAAATCAAATCCAACTACCTAGTTGCAAACTGATCTAATATTTGCAGTCACCGGAATTTTCAACTTCTTTCGATGTATTTGTACCAAAATTTACTAAATGATACCGACAACCTATAAACCCGAAAATCTGAGATGAAGGCAATACAGTACCTGGTATGCATTCCATTCTGAATCTTGAGAAGGTGAAATAATAGCAGGTACAAATGTTGCTGTTTCATTCAGCACTCTTGGTGAAGTCCAGGATGTGATCTGTGATTGTGATGCACCTTGTAGGGGAACTCCAGTATTCTTATATCCCGTTGGAGATTTGGGTACAGCAACAGTTGTGGGATCAGGATGATTAAACCTGCAGTTTGCACCATATTTACAGGATCCTGTTCGCATGTAATAGGGGCATTCTTTTTCGTCCTGCCATTCTAAAGATCATTAAACTCTTCGAGAGAAGAAATCAAGTCTATAAAGCTGATGATGAAAGATGAGCTAGTCTTGAAGACAATTGAGAATCCACAATTCAAATTTGGAGGATGATCACTAACAAACGATGACAAAGTTATAAACTTAACTGGACGGATTGGCAGACCAAGGAAGTTCAGCTCTAGAATTGGGTTTACCAATGCTCTGGGTCTTGTGTGGTTATATCTACAGGCTTTTCCAAATTTGCAACCCTCGGTCGTTAAGTAAAACTGCAAATGGCTCATGAGGTGTAACAGTTAAGACTGATATCAGTAAATCATGCATGTCAAGAAGGAAAATGAATAATTTGCTATCTTGTACAGTAAAAAAGAATTAGAAAATAAGCAAAATTTATTCAAGGAAACCTATGTTACCATTTCAACATCATGATTATCATATGCTCCAAAAAAAAACATCATGATTACCATTGTTTTATTAATTAAAGAAGATCATACAATGCTTCAGTAGGATAAACATCTGAATTTTTAATTAAGTAAACCTCAAATCATATGAGATGCAAAATTCCTGTTCAGCAATTGACTAAAAAGCAACATCAAGAACCATGAAAGACTGCAGTACACTGCAAATTTTAACTTTTGAAAGCATTTTCATATACTTGACCATAAGGCACCACCACAAAAGAAATCAAGAATAAAAACTTCCCAAGTAGCATCAAGTAATCAGACATATAAACAAGGGAAATCAAAATAATTCAAAGAAACCTATGTCATAAAGGAATATAAGAATAATTCAGAACTGGAGACTGCATCAAGTCATATAATTGTAGTAAAATGATTGAAATTTTTATCAAGAACATATAACCACAATGGGAAAACCTTGCATTCTGTCTTGCTCGCCTGCCCAGATGAATCATGCTCATACTTCAATTTCTCAGAAACAACCTTCAAATTAAACAAAACAAAACCCATCAAGAGAAAAAAGAATGTAATCCAAACATAAATAGCCAAAGTAACAATGGGAAAACAAAATCAAGATTATTTAAGCAAGGAAAAAAATGAGAAATCACTGAATGAAGTGAGAAATAATAGGACAGAAGAAGATTGGAATAAGAGCCTGTAACTAACTAGCAATCAAATAATTAGCAGTTTCATAAGCAATTAAAAACTATTCGGCTATACCCAAAAACCATGATTGACCAAGCATGAGATATAGTAACAGATGGGTCTAGACTATCTTGGATTCTTGGCCTTCTTCATCAACCATGTTGAATCATTCAATAGAACCAAAAAAAGAGATACCAAGACATAGCTAAGAGCTTCAGAACCACATAGCACTCTGCAGATTTTTAATTTTATTCTTATCTTGTACCTATGTACATTAAAGCAATTCTGCTTTAGAGTAACTCCAGAAGATTACCACAAACCCAAAATATCATTTCTTCAACTCCCAGAAGTGAGCACACTTAAAATATTATAAGATAGCGGATCCTATCCATCCTCTTGCCAATAGAGCAAGGCAAATGTTGAGACACTGGAACGAGGCAATCTCAGCATAGTCATAGCACAGCAGGCTGATATATGTTACAAGCATCTAAAATGCACGAGGGATTTTGAGATCTAAGAGGTTATGAGTTCAGTGGATGTTGACCACCTATCTAAAAAATAATTTCTCATGAATTTTCTTGACATCCAAATGTGGTAGGATCAAGTGGTATGTCCCATGAGAAGAGTCGAGGTGAGCATAAGTTGGCTTGACACACAGATTAAAAACAAGACTATTTCCTCAAATTTTAGAGAGAAAAGAAAAAGATATCGTGATCTTTCCAGCTAATTTTATTGGTTCAATGAAGTAGCAATTGGAGTAGCCCAGGCAATCTCCAGCAGGAAGGACTCAGCCCTCCTCTTTGGTACTTCTAACTATTCAATGATTTGTTTTAGTTTTTTTTGTACATCAATATTAGGGAAAGGGAGATTCTAGCCTGTAATCTTATGGGTTATTCAAGATGCTATTACACCTCTGCTCTGGTTGGCGATGATTTTTTAAAAAAAATTTCAAGTCAAATCAAATAGACAAAGTTAATACAGCAATGAATACTTTCTTCTCCAAAGAAAATAATAAAAATTAATTGTCACCCCACTTGAATGGATACTAGCTGAAATAGTCTAAAAACCATACATGCAAACATTTACTAAACCTATCAACTGAAGATAATACTGAAAAAATGAGATTTTACAATCAACAAACAAATATAAACAGATAATAAGATCGCCAAAACCACACCTGGTTTCTCTTTGGCATAGGGTGATTGAATTTGCAAAATGATCCAAACTTGCAAGTCCCAGTCTTAATGTAAAAGGCACAATCCTCAGCCTCGGGCCGTACCGGATACTGGTTGATTTTTGCCCTAATTCCCCATTTCTTCTCCACATCGCCGCCATCGCCGCCGCCGTCGCCGGCATCTACCTCCTCATCTTCATCTTCGTCGTCATCCTCATTCCTAAAGCTTCTAAATCGATCATTCCCGTCGATCCTCTTCGGCGCATTTCCTTCATCTTCACCAGGATTCTTGTCAACTTCCCATCCTTGTTCATAATCCTTCACCGCCTCCTCTTTCTCATCCTTCAAATCCAAATTCTGAAGCTCTGCATGGATCAAATCGTGCTGTGAATCGGATGGTGCAGGATCAAGAACAGAAGAGGCATGAAACTGTGAAGATTGAGAGGAAGAATCAGGTGATTCACAGTGATTAGTGACGGAAAGAGCTTCAGAAGATTCCATTGTGCCTCACATTTGAGCCTCCAAGAAACCCTAGGTGCTGGTGCTGGTGCTGGTGCTGCAGAGAATAAAGTACATGGAGAAAATGGGTATTGTGAAAGTTAACTTTTGAAGCAATATGGGGTTGACACTCTCTATAGTGAGAACTAAAAGCAAGAAATGTTCAACCAAATAAAAGGCTTGCTTTGTTTGTGCTCGAGCTTCACTCCACCGTATCTAAAATAATCACGTTTCTTAAATTAGGTACCAAAAAATATCGAAAGAATAGAAATTCGAGAAATCATTAAAAATTAATATCACATGTAAAATTTAAATTTGACACCTTGATAAGAGTACACTTTCAAAACTCAAACCTGGGTGTGTTTGAGCCCCGCGTTTATGTAAACGATCGGTTGGTTATAATAACTCAATTATTGTTTGTCCCACCGTTTATTATACACGATTGTTACCAAAATCTGCGTGTTAGTTTATCTAAACCTACGTGTCATTTATCTAGACCTTATATATTACTTTTTGTTATATGACTAGCTCCTCAAATATCATTTATTATAATCACTGTTATAATAACTTATCCCTAAAACACCGTTTATTATAACTTATCATTTGTTATAACCCACCGTTTATCATAACCAAACCGGCGGTTCCAAACATACCCATGATTTGTTCTTGAATGAGAATTCATTACTATTTCATATGTGATATCTATTCTTTTGGCTTTTTTCATTTTTTTTATAATTATCTTATTGATAATCATATGTTTTTTTTCTTCTAAATAATAGTGGGTACTTTTTTTAATCAAAATAGTGGGATTCCTTTTTTACTTCATTTATAATGTGGTAGGAGAAATCCGCACAATACCTTTTATTATAAATTATAATAAGTTCTTATACCAATTGAGTTCATATTAATTAAGTTATTGCTTTGTTATGATGGTGAGTATCTATATAGTATTGAAAGAAAAATTAAATTGGATTGAAATTAATTTTAATTCTTTTAGTTTAACAATGTTCTTGACACCGAGGGTTAGTGGCGCAGTTGGTCATTTTGTTTAGAGTTAATTCATTTCAACTCCACGGTAAATTGGTATTTGATTCTCATATTATTTGAGAGTAATTATGTCCTCCATGTAGGATAAAAAAAAACAAAGTTCTTGACCAAAATTACATATTAATTACTTGACTAAGCTGATTTTAATAATTCGGATAGGATTTTATTTAACTAAACATGTGGATAAAAAATGCAAGTAGCAAATATGAAGCCGTGAAAGAGAAATTTTAATTTCAAGGTCCTACGAATCTCAGTAAACTATGTTATAAATATGTGTAAAGGTACAACTTTAGAAAAGAATACCCCTTTAATGAGAGAACAAAGATATTTAAGCTCTAGTCAATTTTTGAAGAAAGGAAAATTCTTTTTCAATACAATTTTTTAAAAAAAAAAAAAAAAAAAGGTCTTTGCAATAGCCACTTAAGTTTTATTTAATTATTTATTTCTACCAGAAATGAAATGGATTAACTAGTAGAAATTTTTTTAAAAGACTTTTGGTTCCATAAGAAATGGTGAGTGAATCTTGTTAAAAGAGAAGTATCTCAAGTGGTATCGTTGTACACCTAAAGTTCATGAGATCTTAATTTCGAGTCTCCTCCACCTCCAATTATTGTAATCTCAAAAAAAAAAAAAAAAATTGTGTGAATCATAGGGCATTTAAGCTGAAAATTGGTAACAAATTGGTAACATAATTAAAGCAGAGGGTTTTAATTGCTAATAAGGCAGGGAAAGGCGTACAGAAAGTTCAGATTCAAATGCAAAAGTTTCTATCATTGACAGATTCTAGCATTCAATTTCGCTGCCAGGAGAAGCTCTAAAATTAGAGCTTTTCATTTAAAAACATCATGTGAACCTTCCAATATCATTGCTCACATAACCCATATGTAATCTCAATTTTTTTTATAATAACTTTTTATTCTTCTTCATATATAATCTCATTTATAATTATCTAATATATATTCTCAAAAAAAAAAAAAAACCGAATGAGTTGGTGGCGTGATTGATTATTTGATTTGATATTAATCTATTTCTATTCTATGGTCACAGGTTCGATCTCAATGTGAAAGTTAATTTTTGATAAAAATTGACTCCAAAATCAACCTAATAATTTCCTTTAAAAGGGAACTGACAAATAACTTTTTTTTTGTTGCAAAAACTGACTAATAAGTTAAAAGGGTCATGGTTAATCAATTAACTTTTTTAAAAAATTACAATTTTATATATTTTATCTTCTCTATAATCATTATCTACTCCTTAAATATAGATAAGGATTTTCTATAATCATTTCATGCACCACAAAAATAAGTAATATTCTAGTTTTTTTTTAGTACATATTGGAAAAAGGGGGACAAATACTAGTTTTCGAGCTCGAACCTGTGACGCTGGTGTTGAACTGGTTTACAACAAAACAATGAAATCATTGCGCCACTGACCCATTCGATTACTTCCAACAAAAACATGTATTTCATGAATTTTTTTCACCATGTAATAGTCTCTATATTTTTCCAATCTCTATAGGCAGAGGTAGAAAGATTCTTCTAAATCTTTCAGTGAAAGTATATTAAGCAACTTTCACAATAGGTCAAACTAGATCTCATAATTGTTCTATGTACAATTATCATAAACCAAAGGATGTACTAGAAAATACAGCACCAGCATTTCAGTCTTAAAAGTAACCATTGCATCAATGCAAGCAAAAGAAAACTGCACAAAGTACCCAGAAAGGGGTAATAATGTCCAACCCCCAACCAAGATGAAGATTAGCATCTTACATTCATTGGAGAAGAATATTTGAAGATCCAAGCAATTGCTCAGGTAAAAGAAAATCAATAACACCAATGAAGACAGACAGCACAACAGAATTGATTGTTACTCAGAATGATAATATAATTACAGGGATGTTCTAAACCTATCCCCCTATTATCTAAAATCCTAAATCTGTCAATTGACCAACAGAAAAAAAAACTATTCATGTTAAAAACACATTCATCTGCCGCAATATTAACCTCTACCTTTTTTAGTTGAATGTCCAGTCTTCCGCTTGTGACGACTGAAATCTGACACAAATCTGAATGTTTGACCGCATCCTGGTTCGGCACAAACATAAGGTCGAGCACCTGTGTGAACCCGAATATGTTCTGTTCGTGCCCATGCCCATTTGAAAGTCATCTTGCAGCCCCTCCATGGACATTTGAGTGGACGATCGTCCATGTGTACTCGACGATGCTGCACAAGGTACTTGTGTGAGAAAAACTTCTTTCCACACCCCTTGACAGGGCAAATGTTTCGTTTGTGCAAGGAAAGTTCTTGCTTCGAACGAAAACTCATATTGCAGCCCTCGATATCACAAAGATATTCTAATTCTTCATCCCCTGCTTTTGAATCTCTATGGCCAGCTGGAATTTTCACATTCTTCACCTTTTTCTTACCCACTGGTTTTTTATCTTTCAGTTTAGCTTCTGAAAGTTTAGAAGGCTTTGGATTTCTTTTTCTAAGATGTGTGCTAGGTCCACCGGATTGCTCTTCCTCTGATTCTAAATCAGTCAATTTACCATTCCTCTTAGCTTGCTTACTGCGCTGGCTTGCAGCACGTTTTTTGGCTGGCTGAGGGGTCTCTAGTTTTAAGGTATGGCGGCCTCCACGTTTTAGAGGTTGAGAGAATTCATCTTTCGAAGATTGAGAGGCTCTCCGCTTTGCAGGTCGTAGAATCTCTTGTTTCATTTGAGATATTGTCTCTGTCTTAACCGGCTTACTTCGAAGTACCCTCCTGCACAGACTAGCACTATCATCAAGTTGGTCGTCTGATGTATTTTCTCTATCATTGTCTTTGGATTGCACATTTCTTATAATGTTTCTATGGTGCAGAAGGGAATTATCATCTTCATCTGGATCATCTGAAAATACATTTTCCCTTGCAGTGCGTTTGGCCAGTTTGCCTCGAGGCATATTCCGATGCTGATGAGAGTTATTTTCGAGGTAGTCCTCCAAAACTGCATCTTCACTATCGATAGTAGCCATCTTGCTTCTAGAAGTCCTTTGATGATGCCAAAGAAAACTATCATCCTGTATATCATGTGCAATGGCATTCTTTTTAAGAACTTTGGTTTGCTTGCTTATTGGAACCCTTCTTCGGTATTGCTTAAGAGGACTCTCCAAACACTCATCCGAAAGGGCATCTTGTCTCTCAATATATTTTTCGATCTTGCTTGTACTCTTTTTCCCGCGATGTTGAGAAGAATTGTGCTCTAAGGAATCATCAGAAAGTGAAGGTTGAATCTCACCCCATTTGGGCAGCTTGAATCCACAGAACCCTCTATGATGCTGGTTAAGACGATCTCTGAGAGAATCATCTGAACCAGAGCCATCTGTCTCACAATAAGCTCCCTCGCTAACGGGAACTCCCTGTTTTCTATAAGAATCTTCCTCCACAGAATAATCTGACATAGCATCATTGCTCTCGACAAATTTAGATCGCTTGTTTTGTAGAATCCTATGATGCTGATGAGGATAATCTTCACCTGAGTAATCTGAAACAAAGTCCTCCGACACGATAGGTTCGACTTTCTTAGTCGCCCTGCTCCCATAAGTCATTTTTCTCTTGCCAGCGGACTTTCTTGTAACAGTCTCATTTTTCTGGATAGTTTCCGGTTTCCTATCAATCTTCTCATCCGACATTGTCCAAGAAGGGAAGATGTCTACATCTTCTTCTTGGGGATCTCTCTTTGTTAGCAAAGGATGAACTTGATTTGACATCCAAACTTTACCACACCATTTACCTGCAACTACCCTTTTCAGCTTGCCAGACCTCCTTTGATAGACTTTCGGCTTATCGGAAGAGTTAGCAGAAGTACTACGGCCAAATGCGTTATAAATAACAGAGTTGTATGCCATCTGCTTACTATAAAGAGGAGAGTGACTAAGGTTGGCACTATAGAAGAGATTAATTCCCAACTTTACAGCCCAATCTCCATTACCTGGGTTTGCGTCCTCGCTATCTAAAGCTAACTGAATCTTCTTTTCTTCATCTTGGGTGGAATCTCTGAACATCGTATCAGTCCACAGATGGTCAATACTTGATTCTTGTGCCATCAGTTTTGCTTCTGCCTCCATCTTCGGATAGTCTGTTCAAAAAGTTCCATGATGCAGACGATATTAGATGCAGTAAAAATTTCAAGATTGGCATTATATTTAGAAGAAACTAACAAACTGCAATAACCAAATTCGAAACAGTATACTTTATGAACAAAAATCATGTGGGTTTTACATGCACGTACCTGCTACACTTGAAAAAGAATGAAATACTATTATAATCATTGATGGTATGGCAAAAACTAGCACAGAAGAAGCAACCCTTCTCAAGAGGCCTCAAGAAAGGTACCAAAGAGATTAAAATTGTTATAAGGAACCCTATTGTTGAATTATGTTAAACCACCAGTCAATCCAAAAGCCTAAGCTGATGGATTGGAGTAAATTTAATTATATCAACCAATAAAACTTAAAACTCATGAAATAAGGCGCCAAGACCCAATCCCCTTTGGTAACTAGCAGCAAAGAAACTAACTAAGCAAGGATTCAAAATCATATTTACATATTACCAACCGAGAATAAAGAAACAGGAGGTCTTTCCTTTGAATGTCTCATACAAAAAATCTTTTCAATGTGAAAGTTCAAAGAAACTCAAAACTCCTGGAGGGGCAAGAACAACACCTTTTTATCATACTCCAGATAACAGCAAACTAACTACACCACTTAAAAAGTTGAACTGCCAACAAAATCAGAGATCGCAGTTCAGCCGAATGAGTTTTTGGAGAAATTTAATGGTTACTATTACTTTTTTTTTGTGAGGGAGGTGAAACAGTTAGGGGTTTCAATAAATTTATTCTATATCACAAGACAAGTAAATGACTAAATGTTGTACCTGGATGACAAAGTAAAAGAATATGCACTCCTCCAATTGGGCGAAGTTGTTGTGCCACTTCTTTTGCATGCTCTAGACAGAATACATGCAACCTAGAGGAGTCTTCATCGATATCTGGAGCAAATGGCATCTTATCAATCTCCACCGGTTCAGTAGACTTGTCAAGTTTTTCAGTATCAGCATCTAAGGAAGATTTTCCATTCACATGTGAATCTTGATATCTAGTTGACAAGCCATTTCTCTGAGTTGAACCTATGCCATCAATTTCAAACTCAGAAGAACAATTGAATGAGTCTTTGGAATCAAATCTAGTTCGTTCAAATTCTTCAGAGTCATTGTCTTGAAAGTGCATTTGATCTACTGACGAGGGATCATGATTCAAAGTTGCACTGTTTTTACAATATTCAGTAGAAGTAAGACCCAAATTCTCAAACTGATAGTGGTCTTCTGAAGAACAAGTCATTAGTTTAGCATCATCCGCATCCAAAACATTATCCTCCTCAGAATCAGAAGAATGTCCATAAGCCAATGCCAGCATGCCAAGGGCAGAAGTCTCATTCCGCTTTTCAGTATTAAAATTAGCTTCATAACTTTGATCTGCTATTGGAAGCTGGTGATCGACAGCCTGGACGGGGACGTCATACAATCCATCAGAGCCACACCTTTCTCTTTTTCCTGCATTGGTAATTAAATGAGCATTCTAAGAGATAATGGAACCTCAATAAAATTAGTTATTAGAAAATGCCAGCAAGCACAATATTGATTAGTTATAAAACCTACCACTATTACTAACAGCATGCCCATCTCTTATATCAATCCCTTCTCTGGTTATCCCAGAACCAACAACCCAATCGTTGAAGAAGCTACAGTCAGCTGACATAAGGTACCTAGCAGCTTGTTCTTTGGGTTGGATGATGGCTACACAGGCAAAGCTTAATATACCACACGTGACACACGAAAACAGTCTTTGGTCTGATAATCCATCGCAATGAATGCTGCCTCCTTGTTCATTGTTGGCATTCGAAGTCCTAGAACTTGAAGCACATAAATTACCCATGCTTCTCTCAGATAGAGAAGAATATGGTCCCCTAGCTGAATGGAAACCTTTAACTCGGCTCATTCCCTGGCTGTTTTCTAGTGTGAGATTATCATAATCAAAACTTTGAGGAGATTTGGCTTCTTCCTTAGAATTGCAAAAACCAGCAGGAAATCTAGGTTTTGCTCTCAAGTGGGATCCAACGCGCAGTCTCGAATATATAGAATCTAAAGAACCTTGGGGAAGAAGTACAACTGAAGCTCCCCTTCCGAGAGTGTCCAACAGGCTGTTATTTTCAACAATATTCTGTACAAATAGCTCTTTTATAACTGCTTCCCCTTCACCCCTTCTTTTATCTTTTAGTCGTGAGCTTCTTGGTTGAGCACCAGTGCACAGAGGTGCTCTGTATGTTAAAACATAAGATGTGCTAAAATGAGTGAATGAGAAAAATCATATAATGGGAGGAACAAAAATAAAAAAGATCAATACCGACAATGATAGAAGAATTTGTAACGAAAATTCAGTAAACTGAACAATCATTTTCTTACAAAAGATTTCCCATTGACATGAGTTTGAACCTTCGAAATAGCATATAGAAGAGTAACATAGGTTTGATGCAGCAATCAAAACAAATGTTAGCATAGCATGTATTTTAAATTTTATCAGATTGCAATTGATTCCAAGAAGATAAAAGAAGAAAGAAAGCGAGTAACTGAAAATGAGGAAAAATTCAGCTAAATGGATGTAATAATTAGAACGAAAAACAAACCTAGAACTTAGAGCAAGATCATATAGCAACTGAAAATGTGAGACCATTGGAGGATAATTGATTGAAGCTCTACGAATTGCAGCATCTTTTGCAACCGTTAACCATTCTGGAGTTGCAATATTGGCTGCCTCCCCACAGTTAAATCCTAGAGGAAAGTATTAAATAAGAACAAAAACATTAAAAAGGATTGTATTAAGAAACAGAGAAAAAAACATAAAATGAACAAATATACATCACATATGCATCATGAAACTATGGTGGTATTAAAAGCTTACAGAAACCTCACCATGACTGAAACCTGTATGATAAGCTCGAGGAAAAGTGACGACAAATTCACCAGCATTTTGCACTAACCTGGTGCAAATCAATTAGAGGTGAGTATACAGACTGCAATATTGGGGTGAAGTAAGACGGTTACCTGCAACATGGAACTCCAGCACTAACTAGAACTTCAGGTGACATCACGGTGGTCTTCTCACCAAGAAGAGAAAACGTAACTGGATGAGAAAAGGAAAATTAATTGATTATGAATAAAATCCAAAACTGGTACTCAATATTTTGAGACCAAATTAAAATTAAGGTCACTCCACTATACAAATTTAATCTATTAAATGAAGACAACTCTAAAAAAATTATTGAGGAAGAAAAATGGCATGACTTGTACAAGAGACGTAACTAAACTAAAAGTTGCAAATGGGACAACCTTGACTAACAAAATTTATAGATACAAAACATAATTTTGAACAAGAAATTACATAGTTATGGGAATAACTCCAATGTAAATGCAAAAGGGAAAACAAAAACCATGAATCCATGATAAGCAATGATGGACGGGACAAGGAACAGAGCATGCAATCTGTTGGTAGAAGTTTAAACTAAAAAATTCAAGTGAATTACAAAGACCATGAATGTGATTGGTTTGATAAGTAACAAGGCCCAATCTTCCCTTGAAACAGTCAAATGCCGACAGCATATACACCTAGTTATGCAATGGATAATGATCAGAGGACTATTCCATTCAATGGCATGTCTGATAAAAATGAATTTGCTTAAAAGCACATCTTCAGTTGCATTAGCCCAGCTTAACAAACGCATAACTATAACAACTTCCAATAACATAACTAGACAAGTATAGACTAGAATTAACCCAGATGAAAATTAGTTAAGTTGCCATTCTGCACTCTTCTTCTTCCTATAACCATTGAAACTAAAAAATGAGCGAAATTTCGACTAGTAGTTCCCTACTTCAATGAAGCCATCAACAACTCACCAAGTGGATTAATTTCTCCTCCATATCCCTGAACTCTAATAACCTCCTCAAAAGCCACAGCGGCATCTCTCGGCA
Source organism: Sicyos edulis (assembly GCA_036507275.1). NCBI lineage: Eukaryota > Viridiplantae > Streptophyta > Magnoliopsida > Cucurbitales > Cucurbitaceae > Sicyos > Sicyos edulis. The sequence goes on from CM071853.1 coordinate 37,594,075, forward strand.
CCCCGTACCATGTTTTTCCCGCCCCCATATGCAGGTAATTCAAGCTATGCAGATCATGATCTTCAACATGCCAAGCAAACCAGCTAAACATCATAGCAACATACACCATTGGCGAAGTAACTCCCGGAATCTCTTCCTTCATAAACTTCAACAGAGACCCTTTCGCCCTAGACACTCCCCTCATGTTCCAAGCAGTCTCACCAAGCGTAGTGCCTTCCCCTGCCTCCCTAAGCATCTTAGCATTTACCGGCACAAACGCCGAACCGGGCATATCGTTCGCATATTCGACCGAAAACGGCTTGTCCAATGTAGCCCTCCAATAGAGGGTCTCAATTTCCAGAGGCGAAAGCCCTCCTTTCTTAGCACATTTCCTCAAATAACTCTTCTCAAACCCCTTCGCCTTGGCCTCAAATTGCTGAAACGTGTAGTACTCGCCGCTCTGCCACACCGGTTTCTGAACCGGGCGGGTCTTCCTAGGGCAAAACCCGATCTGCTGCTGGCGAGTGGTGAATGTGGGCGGAGACTTGGAATTACCCGACCCAGAACAGGGCGAACGAGCAGCAAGCGACTTATTGAAATTGACAATTACAGTTTTCTTGGGCGAAGGAAGTACAGGGGGAACAATTTTGCAGATTCCAAACTTAGAAGCCTCTTTTTCGATCTTGTAAATGTATGAAATTGGATCTTGAAACTCGGCCAAAGTGGGGTGATATTCAGGGGCCAAAGGTAGGGTTTTAAGCCAGGAAAGTACCTCGTGCGTCGGCTCTGCGGCCAAAGCTGTGGCTGCCATGAACACAATCTCGAGGTTGAAGATGAACTGCAACTGGGTTTTTCATGCAACGCCCATTTCCAACGAAGACGAACAGAATCGAAAGGGATTGAGCTTCTCACATTCCCGGTTCCAAAATTGTTAGGCTCTTCGATTGGAGAAATGTTGAGAGGAAAAATTTCCCCTGTTTTTGCGATTACAGAGAGAAGAAGAAACAAAAACGCAGAGGTGAAAAAAAGAAAAGAAAAGAAAAAATGAAAATAAATTTGGGGGCAGAGGAGAGTGAGAGGTTGGAGTAGAGTAGACATGTGAGTGGGGGGATTTATTCTGGGTTTGCGAACGCTTCTCCAAATCGCGCTTCTTTCTCTCTTTATTTACCCATTTGCCATCCATACTTTCTATTTTGTTTAATGGCTCTACAAGTTCGTAATTCCAATTTTGCCACTTTTCTTTCAAAAAGGGTACTCATACAAAATGTCGACCACAAACCTTACCCAGGAATGTTACCGTTCTTAAATAAATGAGAATCAAATATTAATTTTTAAGATCAAATTTATTATTATAGTATTAAATCAGGTTGCTGCCAAATAATGAAACCGACGCGTCACTAAATCTTTTGTAATAATAATCAAGTGTAGTAAAATGTGACGTACCTTTAAATTATATTATTTTTTGTAGCAATGTTTAAATTAGATTAATTTTGTTTCTCAACAAAAAATAAGAGAAAGTTATATATATATATATATATATATACTAATAAGGGTCTGAAAATTGATTTGTGTTTATGCCATATGTACCGATAATTGAATAATTAATTTTTATGTTGGATTCAATCGATGATGATCATCTACTTAAAAATTATTTTTTTATAAATTTTCTTAATATTCAAGTGTTATACAGTTAGATGCTATATCCTATAATATTAATCAAGTTTTGTGCAAACTGACTCGTATAGTTATAGATATTAAAGAAAAAAAGCAACAAATAATTAACGGTGTATTTTCAGCATTGACACGAATGTCTACCAGCCGGTCATGAATTAAATTACTATAAATACCCTATCTTTTCCTTTAGTCTCCTTCATCCCTTTTAATTTTTTTATATAGCTTAATATCATTCAAGTTCAACATAATACCGTATGTCTATTTTTTTTTTTTTGAAACAGTATGTCTATATTTAAGAGATTATAAATTCAAAATTTTCATGCAATTGATTTTCAACAACAAAAAAAAACAGTGAATTGAGTTAGGTAAGCAAACAAATTTTTAATACTAATGTCAACTAGTTAAAAGTCTATTCATTTGATCTGAAATTTATTGTTGTTTATTAATTCACTTTATGTAAGAAAATTAAACCCATAATCTTGTTTTTTTTTTTTTGAAATGTATTAAACTCACAATCTTTGATCACGAGAATCATGCTAATTGGACTATATTATTGTTGACCGTGGAAGTTTATTACTAACTTTAAACTAACCTTTTTTTCAGCAAGATAGCAAAATAATTTGTTACTCAGTCAGTCGTTTGGTGTTAATTCATTTTCACTTTACGGTCACAAATTCGATCTATGAATCGATATTTGTAAACCTCCTTCTCCCAACATGTACTAAAAAAAGAAGAAGAAACAAATCGTGGAGAGTAACTTTTAATTAACTTGTGATTAACCATTATGACTTCAATTAAAGATAAACTAATAAGCTTAATATTCTATAATTCGCCCCTTTTATTTCAATCGTCTTATCGACGAGCATTTAGATACCATTTGTTTCACTGTAAAGATATATTAATTGATACCTAAATTTACCAACAAAGAAAAGAAAAAAACAAAATTATCTTCGAATAAAGCTCAATTATTTATTCAAATCTTTAGAACTTACAGATTCCAATAGCATCCAAAACATGATCCAACTTGGTCAAATAAAAACCATTCATATTTATAATAGACACGACAGAAAAGTAACTAGAAAAGTAGTTCAAAATAAACTATTTGAACGTGGAGTATATGAGTTGGAGCAACCATTTTAATATTATCCATTGAAACTAGAGTGGAGTAATGTCTTGACTCATTAGGCAACTCTGACCAATATCTAACCAGAAATGAGAAAATTAATTTCTAATAATATAAAGGTTATAATACCATTTTAGCCCTTATACTTAGAAATTCTTTCGCTTAAAATTAACTGTAAGAACTAAAATTTGAAATTTAAAGATCGAAATGAAAGTTTCGAAGTCGATAACTACACTTAGACATTTCAAAGTCTATAACTATTGAAACTAATTTCAATTTTTTTTAGTTTATGAACTGAAATGATAAACTCCATGGCACATTTTAATAAAATAGAACAACATAAATGGGATGAAATAATCATGGAGATTCCAATTGTGTCGGTCCACCAATTATAGCAACACGCCCATGGAAATTGGTCCAATGAAAACGACTTCAATTTCCCCAACCGATAATAAACCAGAGTAATTTAGGTGATGCATTAACATTATCTATATTAAAGTCCACCCATGTGGCGCAATAAGAATTACACTTCAATTTTCTTTAATTTTAGATTTTTATTTTTTTAAATTAGAAAAACAATAAGACGCGACTCTAATTAAGTCACATAGGTAAACTTCAAAATTTAGGTGATGTCAAAACGTCACCTAAATGGCTCTCATAATAAATGCAAAAAAGTGAACTTCAAGAGCTTGAGAAATTTTGGTCAGTACAAGTCCCAATTGAACAGAACTCCTAGCAGCATTACAGTTTCAGATCTTATGTATTCATTCATACACATAGTACAGGAAAGTGTTGCTATTCTAAAAAGAAATGTCAACCATACAATAATAATAATATTAAATAAAAAAAATAAATAAGTTCCTAATAACTTACTAGTTGAAGTGGTTAGTTTTTTGTGACGAGAGAAACAGGGCAATGATCACTTCTATAGAAACCTACATGAATTCAAGATATATCACTCTACAGTTATATTGTTGCAAGGTTGAGCATAGCTCAACAAAATAAAATATATATATCTTCAACCACGAAATTAGAGGTTTGAATCTCCATCCCACTAGAATAAGAGTTGTCAGATTGTTTGCAGGAAATTTGTCAGACTCGAAACTAAAAAATAATCAATTCTCATCCTTTTGCATCCATACCTGAAAAGATATGTGATAATTTTTTTAGCAAGGAACAGAAATTTCATAGAAGTGAAGAGAGAAAAGCTGAGAAGCACGTTTTCCAATTTTTTGGCATGGATCTTACAAATATGAGAATAGTTCTTCCATTATTTGATGAAATCAATGAGCGATGGGAATCTCATTTTTTATATATGTCAATTTCCGGACTAGCTTAGATACTCCTCGATTGTTTTCATGAGACAAGCCAACCTACAACATTTAATTATCAATAAAATCCATAGAAAATTAAATTCTAGTAGGTGACGTTCATGGGTTGAACCAATAACCTCTTAGTTGGTCGAGGCATCTCTGATATATGATATTGGAAATGTAAATGGGGCGGAATGGAGGCATAGGTGCTTACATCATTCCTCATCCTCACCAATTTCTTAAAACAACCTTTTAACGCTCTTAATAGTAATGCGACGGCTACATGGTAATTGATAAGCCAAAGAATATAGAGTAATTAAATAGCAGGGTTGTACTTCTGATTAAATCATCAGTAAATTAGAGTAATCTATGCAGTATATACTTTTTACTTTCCAATGGGGTGCCCGGACCACGAGAAGCCACACTCCATGTCTTTCTCTTTGTGAAGGAATCTATATGCATCTATCAGCTTTCCCCTCTAACATAATACACGCATAAGGCGTCCCCAAGGGGTGGCACAGTGGTTGAAGACTTGGGTTTTGAAGGTATCCTCCCTTCAAGGTCCCGAGTTCGAGTCTTCTCTGTGACAGTACTCCTTCAATGTCTCCGGTGCTTGGCCTAGGGACGGGCGTGGTTACCCTTGTTTCAAAAAAATAATACACGCATAAGGCAAAAAAATTACATCCAATTTACCAAAATAACAAGATAACCTCAAATCACATTTTTCTTCCTTGGATCACAAATAAGAAATCAAAAGGTCAAGAAACGAGAAAGAATTGGGTGAACTAAGCATTGCAAAAAATAACTAAAGATGCAGCTCACTTTTTAAATGGACTTCCTACCACCAGTAACAAAATTAAATGGACAGATTGAAGTTCAACAGAAGGGAAACTTAAAATTGAAATTGAATACTCTTTCAACATTCCACTGAAGCGCTTCCTTTCAGCTAATGTGAATCAAAGATGAGATCGAGGAAACCAGTTTTCGGACACTGCACGAGTGGATGTATCAGGGAGAGAACAGGACAATGAACGCGACAATACATCGATAAAAGAACACAAGAATGCATCAATAAGAAAACACTCCGTCAAATTTTCCAATACATGAAGGAGATAAAATACCTATTTTGTCTAGATTGAAGAAAACCGTTTTTGGTTGGAAACACTAGTTTATAAACAATGCAGTTCCAGCATACTTGGAATCAGAAAAAGACCACCAAACACGATAAATTACAAAGGGAGGACTGGAGAGAGCACGCATCAACATCTGCATGATTTAAGGGTTGTACAAGAAATAACCAGAATCTTCCACCAAGAACACAAATTTATCAGCCAACTTGAAGAAAACTATACCTCTTCTACAAATACCCTAGACCTGAGCTACTACTAAAATTTCAACTCAACTAGTTAGTTAAAGAATTTCTTTAACTCCATTATAAAAAATAACCATTATAGAGTGATCTAGTGATCAAAATGGTCTAAAGTAACTAAGAGATGATGGGTTTAGTTCATGATGACCATCTACTTAGAAATTAATTTCCTAAGGGTTTCTTTGATATTCAAATGTTGTAAGCTCAGACGACAAAAGTCGAGATATGTGTAAACTGGCTCGGACAGTCACCGTCCACAATATTAAAAAAAAAAAGAAGCTAGGCCACATCTTGAGGACTAGTTTGGCTATTTAATGGAAATTGTTGGAGAGAAAAACAGGGTATTTTTTTTATATATAAAATTCATAGAGATAGTCTAGAACAGAAATTTGGCAATGAATGAGGGTTGATACAAAAAATAGGTATTCTGTAGCTATTCTTTCTAATTTCAGCTCGAAATATAGCATTTGTTAATCTACATTTCATCTTATGATAAAGGTCTATCTAAACTTATGATATCTTCTTCAGTTCTTGTACATTTCTTTTGGAATCAATGCAGTTCATCTTCTGTGTGTGTGTGGCACAGGTCCACTAGATTAGTCAGGGTCCTGAAATTGGCCTACATAAGACCTTCAAAAATTATACTCGCCAGTCACTAACTGCATAAGATTTCACTGCACTACAAATTTTCACTCTAAAAATAATTCCACTGACCAGTTACATATGTTAGCTAGAGCTTGCAAGATACAGACATTTATGTATTAAACCTTCAAGTAAAGATCCGGTTGGAATAGGAACGTCAAAATGGCATGCATCCAAAGCCATTTTAAAAGGAATCAGAATTTGTTTGAGAGCAATTAAGAGACTGCAGATATAAAAGATATCAAATTAAGCAACTACACCAACACATACAGTAACTCAAGTTACTAATTCCTTGCACCAAAAAACATAAACAAAAAATAATAAGCCCCATTCGTTAACCATTTGATTTTTTTTTTTTTTTTGAAATTTAGGTTTATTTATACTCAAATTTCCTATATTAACCAAATTTCAAAAACAAAAAATAATTTTTACAAGCGATAGGTTACATGTTTAAATTTCAAAAATAAAAAACTAAAAATAAAATGGTTGGCCCTAAATGATTACAAAGATAAGCAACTGTAACAGTACATTTCAGTAATCATCAAATTCCTCGTAGCCCAAAAGAAATTCAGGAATTCGCATTTACAAGTGAAAATTCTATAGTACAAAGCCACGTTCCTAAACCACACATTCATGAAATTTCACAAAACAACCAAAACCAAACGAAAAAAAGAATAAAAAGACTTCACACAAGGTAAAGCAAAGAGCGATTTGACGAAAAAACTCACTGTATGGCAATGACATCGGGATCACGATTGACGACGAACTTGGTGAATTCCGGCCAGTCGTTTTCAACTCGGAGAAGCAAACTAAAATTATGGCCGGCAAAACTTCGCCGGAGCTTCTTGTCTTTGCTTAAGCTCTTCACTCACGGCCTCCGCCGGTAACATTGCCGCCGTTTTGGCCTTGACGACAAAACATTTTATATATATAAATTAGTTTATATAGCTTTTTTTTTTTTTTTTTTTTCAATTTCATTTTTAATTTTGTGAATTATAAATTAGTATTAAACTTTTTTTTAAAAAAAATGTACTAGAAATTCTCAACCGGATCTGTAAATTTTTTTTAACAAAAATACATGCATGAATGGTAGATAGATAGCAAGAAATAGCAACTTTTTTACTAAGGGTATGTTTGGACCCCGTTTATTTAAACGGTCGAGTTGGTTATAATAACCCAACCGATGTTTGTCCCACCGTTTATTAGAAACGATGGTTACCTAAATCTGCGTGCCCGTTTATCTAAACTTGCGTACCCATTTACTTAAATCTTACATATATTACTTTTTGTTACATAACCAATCTCTCAAACACCGTTTATAACAATCGGTGCTTCAAACACACCCTAATAGATAATTATGCATTGGAAATTAAATACCTATTTTTAAAATTAAATTCATAATTAAAATACCAATTTTTAAATATTAATCTATCCATGCCTATCAACTTTTTGGCAATTGAATTCGTTTTAGCTAGAATTTTTTCAGGTGAAAATTTTCCTTATTAATGTTTCTTTAATTTGAAACTAAAAACAGTTTTTTTTTTCTTTCAATATACCTATAAATTAATTACAAATTGCCTCACCACCTAGTTCGTAAACAGCAGAAATTTATTGTAATCATCTCTCATATCAGATAAATCCATTCCACTGTCGGTCAGAGAGAATCATTAATTGAGAAAGATTGAGTGCAAACATTGATTTCTCGGATGATTTTCAGATATAAACCCAATTACTTTAGAAACATCAATCAGCAAGAAAAGAAGATCAAATCTCCATATCAACATGAACCGATTCTCAAGAACAAAGCAAAAATAGGCATTTACATAAAGAATAGCATATGCCCATGATTCAAAAAAAAGAACCCTAAAACAATAAATAAACAAGAGAGAGAGATCAGTAAAATGTGGAATCACGAACTCTAAAATGTGAAGAAAATTAGTAGTGATTAGTGAAAAAGTACTGTCCACCAACCCTTTCATGTTGTGCGAAGCAGTAGCATTATGAGATATTAAAGGATCCTGTCTAAACAAACAAACAAACATGATATCAAACAACATTTGCCTAAAATTCTGAACAAAAACAAGACATAAACCAAGCTTTATACCATGGCAGGGGGGATGGATCACATTCCTCTCCTAAGGAGGAAGGAAGCATAAGACCCCCTTCAGATCTACTCTACCACTACCTTGAGATGAGATGAGACGAGACAAGCAGGCAGAGCTTGCTCGTGGCGCCTCGACACGGTGTAGAGAGAAGCAACGGGCGACGACATGCATGAGATAAACAATCTAAAACTCTGTTTTTCCCCTCAGGAAGCTGCAGCAGATGATCCGAAGGATGGTAAGAGCCATCCTTTCTTCTGGGCGTGCTCCACATAGAAAGTAAACTTCTTGCCCGCATTTGGAATGTCGAGAGCCAGATCGTCGAGGCTGTCGTTGATCCTAGAGAAGCCTTTTGTCATCTGGTTGATGGTGATCAGACCCACATTGAAGCATTCCTGCAGCAGATCTAGAATCCTGTCATTCTTCTTCTCCATTGCCATAACCAATGCCTTCTTCACAACCTCGTGGTTGAAGAACGGCATCCCTAGATCACGGATGCACTGGCAAGCTTCACTCACAACTCCTCCACTTTCGTACTCCTCCAAGAGCTTCTGGATCTTGTCCTTTGCATCCTCCACTGCCCAACCCGTTCCACCACCCCAGCATCGCAGAAGTCTCTCACCAGCATGACGAGCTGCAATTAACGACCGGGCCATTCGCACGGTCTCACTTCCAGTACAATTTGGGGTCAGCCTGCAAGTAATATCCTCAAGATTCAGAGGAGCCAAGACATCGTCAATCACAGCTCTGGCTAGAAAGAGAGCAAGCTCATTTGATGCATCCAAAATGTCTAGCGCCGTATCTTCTGCAGACTCGAGTAGCATCACAAAACCATCGCCTATATCCTCTGTAGAGAATATCTCAATATGCAGAGCTGAAAGAAGCACTGAAGCCATTTCTTTTTCTCTGTTCTTCCTATCCATTGCAAGTGTAATCAGTTTCTTCAAAAAGATTGGATTATACTCGGGTGCACCGAGATCTTCTAGGCTTCGTATTAATTCAGGAATGTCATCTGAATGAAAATACTCATGAATAATAGTCACAACCTCTTCTTTATAGCGTCTTAACTTTTTATCTTTAGATCCAACATCCACATTTTCATCTGAAGATTTAATGAAGGAAGCATCAAGCCATCCTTCAGATATGGCCCTTGGGATCAAGGATTCAAACAAAGACTTCGCCGATGGAATATCAAGAGCAAGATCATCAAGGCTCTCTGCCAGACGAGAGAACCCCTTAACCATTTGACTTGAACTTATCAGACCTTCCTCAGCAGCTTCCTTCAGAAGTTTCAGTATCAGGGGTTCTGTTGATCGAGTCTCCATGGCAAGAATTAAAGCCCTCTTCACGACCTCGTGATGAAAGAATGAAACACCCAACTGTCTGATGCATCTGCAGGCCTCAAAAGTATCTCGATTCTCAACATATTCCCTTAATAGATAAGCAATCTTTTTCTTCACTTCCTCTACTGTAAAGTGTGTGCTGCCTCCCCATCTTTTCTCCACAAGTTCTGCATGATGTGGAGCAGAGAGGTAGCTCTTCTCAGCCATTTGGAGAGCATGAGCTCCTTTCGATGATTCCGGCAATGCCTTCCTTGCCCTGGCAAGAAATGCTGGGGGAAGTATGTCATCAACGACAGCGCGAGCTAAGAACAAAGCAAGGATATCAGCTGCATCCAATATATCCACAGCAAGATCATCGGCAGATTCAAGTAGCATAAAAAATCCATCTCTTATATGTGCAGGACTAATAACATCAGCATATAAAGCTGAAAGCAGAACTGAAGCCATTTCCTTCTCCTTATCATGTCTATCCATTGCCATAGATACTAGCCGTTTAATGAAGTAAGGATGATAGTCACTTGAGCCTAAATCTCCAAGATCAGATGTCGCCAATTCCACACCACCAGTACTAAAGTATTCCTCAATAACAGACACGACAGATTTCTTATAATCATCCAAGGGATCTGATATAGTCGCCCCAACAAGTTGGTATGGTTCCTATTAAAGAGGAAATGTCAAAGGTAGGATAAATACTTAGGTTTGGAAATAATGATAATTAAAAAGGTTCTCCATCAATACCAGTCCATTGTATAAACTTCACTAGCGTGTGTACCATTAGCATCACAAGTTTCCTATCATCGAACCTCAAACTTTAATATTTGGGTATGCTGCCTACTTATGTTCACAACAGGACATATGCACTTTATTGGGCAATGATACACGAGAGCAGAAAAGCAAGTTCCGACAATATTGAAATTACCTCACCACTATCATAGTTAGGATCATTTCTGTCAATATGAGAAACGCCATCAGTGTCGAGCAATTTACCCCAGGTGCCCTTTCCACCAGCCCCATCTGTGACATCAATATATATACTAATGGTTAGAAAAGAAAGAACAGGTCAAGCTGAATCGCATCAAAAAATGTAAATGATATCGTGCACAATTTAATAACGTAGGATTACAAAACTAGTGGATTTTTCATTGTACAAACTAGAAATGGAAATGTATTCTAAGATGCCTAGGAAGTAAAGAGAGAAAATGGGAAAAAGAGATATATTTTACGGGCAAGGCTGAAAATAAATTTAAATCCAGTAATATAATCGTGCTGTTGAAGACCCAGTCTGCAGAAAAATTACATCCATAAACAAAAATTTATAATGTGGGGGAAGAAGGCCCAAAAATAGAGATATTTGACACTCAAAAGCACCAGTAATCGAGTTTTAATAATATAGGGTAACAAAAAATGTGGTGCAGTTTAAAATCGTATCAAATAATTATAAAACATCCAAGACAGAAAAACGATGGTACAAATAACCTCCAGTATTAGTAGTCTATAAATATTCCGAGTATTTTGCATGCTGTTGAAGAAGCGTTCAAATATAACAAAGTGCTTAGACCTATAATACTCTAATAACATAAACCAAAAATGATATTTCCAATCTCTTCAAACTTCAAAACTACAATATTGACAGATGAACTCACCCTTTTTCACCCTGCCATACTTCCCAGAGTGTGATCTACGCACTTGGCGCGTACCAATTCCAGGTGCTGGTACCTTCCCACCCGCAGGGGCTTTTATATGATATTCAGAAAGCAAGCCTTTGGGAGATTTTGGAGAGGATGATAAAACATCCAGACTCGCTACTTTCATCACTTCACGCTGCTCCTCAGTCAGAAATCCTTCTTTTGAGGCCATTTATGCTGGCGACAACTACAAGTTAATTAAATTCAATGGGGAAAAATTGCATATACGGACACATAAATCGTAAAATAAAATCTGTTCATTTTTTTCCATAAAAATATCCATTTATTAAAGTGGCCGAAGCATTACAGCTATCCCACCCTACAAAAATAAAAATACATCCTACCCAGATGCTACAGTATATAGAAACCAAAAGAGCAATGGAATCAAAGTAGAAAAACATGCATTTATAATAAAATTCAAATTCATAGATAAAAAAAATCGAACTATCTCATGCTAAAAAAGCAAAAAATAAATCCTACCCAAATGATAAATATAGTAACCAAAAGAACAATACAACCCAAGTAGAAATCCGTCAACTACAAAATAAATCAGAAAAAAACGCATCCAAAAGAGGCGTCCACACACAAACACAAATAATGGATTCACACACAACAAATTGAAATTAAACCTTGAACAACTAGGAAACGGAAAACAAACAAATACAAAAAAAAAAACCACTTCACACTCCATTTCTTGCTATTCCTCCACAAATAAAAAACAAAAAAAGAGAAATAAAAATAAAAATAGAACAAGAGAGAACCTATGGGCGATGATGAAGGGAAAGAAGACACTTGGGAGGAGTGGTATTCTTCTGTGCTTGGCCCGGATCTCGAGCCAAGACAGGAGACACGAACCGGATCTCCAAATCGCAGAAATCGAAATCGAAATCGAAAACGAAAAGAGAAAAGAATCAGAAGGCGCGGAAGGGAAGAGAGGAGAAACCCTAGATCACAGTGAGTGAATCGAAGCCAATCCCAATTCGTCTGGTTTTGAGGAATAACAAAAATGGGGGAAACGGATGAGGGCAAATGAAAAAAGGGGGCGAAAGAGGGGTATTTATATGGAGGCTGCGGTTACGAGTACACGTCATCACGGAGGTTTGGGTTTATCTTCGCCGGCCACGTGGCGCCTTCCCTGGTTTTTTGTGTTTGCCGGTCTTTTGTTCTTAACCGGTCCACTCTCCCGAGATAAACTATTATGCTCCTCCTTGTTTTTTTTTAACCAATTTCTTACCATTTCCTTTATTTATGCTTCTTTCTCCACTTTTATACATCTCTCACTTTTTTTTCTTTTTCCTTTTGTAATTTTGTGGATGCACAAATTCTTTTTTTAAAAAAAAAAAAACAAAAACAAAATTTACATGGCTACATTCTTCAACAATTTTGTGGTTTGACTCTTTCTGTGTGTTTTTTTCTTTTCAATATTTCAAAATTTCTAGTTGGTTTATTTCAAAAAAAAAAGAAAAATTGGTTCTTTAGTGTTAACAATTTGCATTCTGACAGCCCAAAAAAATTTCAAGGCATGCTTCTTGAGAGATCTCTAATTCGAGGTCGTTGAAAAGTGTTTAAACTAGAATATCTTTCGAAATATCTCGATGTCACAGACTAAGGATAATGGTACGCGGGAAAAGTGTTAACAATTTTCACTACATTTGAGAATAAGAAACAATCTATATTGTGTATATAAAATGATCCATTTTTTAATCAACTTATAATATATTATATTGTGTAAATGAAAAAAAGGAAACAAAAGTTAGAACGATCACGAAATCATTATCAATTTTAGGTTAGCTTGATCAAACTATCAATTTTTAATCACGGGAATTAAAAAAAAAACTATTAAATTTCAATAAGATGATACAAATAAAAGATATATATATATATATATATATATATATATAATTTTTTTAAAAATTGATATCGTCAACTAAGTTGAAAAAAAAAAACTCTCATCATCTAAATGGAATAGAACTGTAAAAATAAAAATTTATTAAAAGAAACGAAATAAACCACTCTACCCCATTCCCTGGGGCAAAAAATGACGCCCTTATATTAACATAGTTTTCAATAATTTTAACATGGATAGATCAAATAATAATAACATGGATGGAATTAGGTTAGATGTTTAAATTCTCTATAATAATTGTAATGTTATATTTTAAATAAATAAGAACACTACAATACGAGGAGAGGCTATTTCAGTGATTGAAAGTCTTGAACAAAGGGCTTGGCCCAACAGCCAAATTCTGGGCTTCTTCAGCCCATATCATGATGGATCAGAGATAGGCCCATCCATAAATCAAAAGCCCAAATGAGATATCAATTCAACTCTTAGTTCTCCATTCTTGTTTGTACATGGGAAGAATCTCTCTTAGTTCTCACAAATTTTTTCTTGGTCTTCCAAAACTCATCTTTCTTGCTCTTCTTCTTAGCTTTCACCATACCCATTTTGCTGTTTATAATGCCAAGAATGGCACTTTTGTCTTTCTTGTTCTTTGTAGCAAGTTTCACATCCAAAATTGCTCTAAGTTTCTGGTATGACTTCACATCTGGCACTTGTCCACTTTTCACCATCTTCTTGTGGTAGAAGAACGCTCTTTTAAAGTCACGAACGCGTACGAAAGCGTAAATCATCGTCGAATAAGTAATCGAGTCCGGTTTTAGTTCCCGAACAGACATCTCTTGCAGCAGCTGTGGCATCTTTAAATGTTGACCTCCCCTTGCATATGCATTCATCAGCATGTTGTATGTCATAACAGTTGGTTGTAACCCAATCTTATCAAACTCAGATATCACATCTCTAGCTTCAATATAATGACCCTGTTTTGCAAACCCATCTAATAGTATGTTGAATGTTACTCTTGTCCCTTGTATTTTCTCTCTAATCATTAACTTCCAAATCCTCATCAATGTCTCGGTATCACCTGCACGCCTAAATGCATCGAGTAGAGTAGTGTAAGTTTCGATGGATGGCTTTAAACCTTCTCGCAGCATGTTCTCGAATGTTGAGTAAGCTTTCTCGTGCCAACCACTGACTGAATAAGCGTGGATAAGGGCTGTATATGAATGCGAAGTTGGTTTTATGCCATGCTTCTTCATTTTCAAAAATGCATCTGCTGCCATGTCACTCATTTTCTTCTGCCTTCCATAAGCACTAATCAAGCAAGTGTATGATTTCACATTAGGCTCCAAACCCATATCTTTCATTTCAACCAGAAGCTTTTCAACAACCTCAGGTTGCATCCTCCTACTGTAAGCATCCATCAAGATGTTAAACGTCGCACTTGTCGGTTTCACCTTTTTAGCTTTCATTTCGGCAAAGAGACCTTCGGCTTCCTCGATTTGGTTTGATTTACCAAAAGCATCCATGATTGTGTTATACATGATTGCGTTTGGAGTGACCCCTTTCTTCTCCATCTCCAATTGAATGATAAGTGCTTGACTCTTCAGCCCCTCGTCGCAAAACGATTTTATCAGAGCACCCACAACTTCTGGGCTCCATTTTACTCCTTTTTTGTTCATTTTCTCAAAGTAATCCCAAGAATCCTTAGCACTGCGGCCGAGTTTTCTCATGACTGTAATCATTATAGAACATGTCACATGATCTGGCTTAACATTTCTTGTTTCCATGGCCTCGCACACCTCACAAGCATCCGCATACCTGAAAATTATAGAATGGAAATGACGATTGATGAACAATCAAAGTGGAACTTTCACAACCACTTTGAAAGACAAGGCAACCATGCTATTTTTCCCTCAAAACAATATGAATGTAATAATTTTGAAGTTTACTGTTCCTACATACTAGAGAGATCTGTTCAATATACTTCAATTATCTTCCTTATGAGAAAAGTACAGGTTTATATATATATATATATATATATATATATATAGGAAAAAGTACAGGTTTGTAACTAGAGGAACACAATATGTATCAAAGATTAATGTCAACAATGTGTAATTTCACTCGATTTCAATAAAAATAGCAAAGAAATATCTACTGTGAACCTGACCATAGCTTCACTGGTTACGGTATGACAATCTCTTCAACCAAAAGGTCAAAGGTTCAACCCATTGCACATTGTTAAATTAACCAACATAAGATATCATATATTAAAAATTCATGTTATCCCCTCGAGTTGTTATTTAGTTGGTGATGCCTCTCCAAAGATTAGTAAGGGGTAAATACAAGGAGTGTAGCCCTCAACATCATTATAGAAAAACATAACAAAATGTTGTGATGTCTAAAATGTCAAGCCTAAGATAATCTCCATGGAAAACAAATTATCAGAAATTTAGCACTTCAAGAGCTGCAAGTTCAGTCAAGTATTCTCATAAGTCATAACCACCATATGTTGGCTTAGGAAAACAGGGTTCAATCCGTAGTTACGAATTAATTTCATACAAATTTCCTTGACCGCTATAGAGTCAAGTAGTTTGTTAGATGAAAGTACACGCAAGTTGACCCCAACACTCACGAATATAATAGAAAAGTAATATCATATTCAAGTTTCTCCATATAGAAAAAGAATGAAAAACTAGATTAGGCAGCAAGATAACTAACAACCACAAAACAAAGAGAACAATGTAATAACTTAAAGCCAATCTCATACCTCTTACAGACCATAAGCCCAGACATTGCAGAATTATACACATGAACATCCAGAAATTCCTTCTTGAGTGGAAGATTCTTAAACAACACCATAACTTTTTCTCCCATGCCAGCTCTCCCCAACAATGGGAAGAGAATCGAACAAGCACGAGGCGTAACAAGCGAACGCTCCTGCAAATTTATCCATTCAAAGAAATACAAGCAACACACAACCAAATTCTCCTCACCCAACAACCGCAGCACCTCCACACACTGTTCTTCCCCAATTACTCCATCAAAATCCCCCAAAACCTCCCCTAGAGTCACATTCTCCGGCAAATTCTTCGCAATTCGCACAATCTCTCCCACCACGCCCTTCGGCAATGCCCTCGAATTCGAATTCGGGTTCTTCTTGGCAGAACCCGATTGTTCCTCGTCTTCGTCGAGGGTAGCTTCGGAAGAATCAAAATCCGCGGCGAGATGCCATGAAGAACGGCGATTCGTTTGAAGGGTGAGCTTGGCTTCGCGTGGTGGATCGTGGGTTGTTGAAGAAGTTCGCGATTTTAAGAATCGGACTAGTGGGTCGTCCAAATCTTCCGTTGTGGTTTCATCTTCAGCTTCTTCAACTTCTTGTTCTTGTTCTTGTTGTTCGAGAAAAGGGAGGAAAATGGGAGATTGTGGGGTGGGATTTGGGGAAGTTGCGGATAAGCAAACGAGTTTGTGGGTGTTGAATTGGAAGAACAAGTGAGAATTGGGAGTGTAATGATTGAAATTAGGGTTCCGAATGGATTGAAATGATTTAGGGAAGTGGTGTTGGTGTAAAAGAGCCATGGGAGGGGGGCTTGCTTTTCGGATAGGTTGGAGCTCAGTGATGAACTTCACGGCTCATTGCCAAAGCCAACTTAAATTTGGTTTATTTCAAATTCTCAATAAGGTCTAGTTTAATAATGAATTGATTTTTTTTTTTTTTCTAGTATATATTGGTAGAGATGTTCATTTTTCTCACAGGCCCGGCCTCGTGGGGACGCGCCCTATAGTGGCAGTGAACCCCCGAATAAGCGATCAATGGGTGGGGATGAAAATTTTTCCACGAACTAAATGAGGATGGGGATGGCCATCCCCGTTCATATTATATTATATTATATATATATATATGATTAATATTTTTCTTAATTAATTATTTAATTAAAAATCAATAAACATTTGTTTTAATATTGAAAAAAAAATTATCTAAGATTTAGTGAATTGAGTTAAAAGTCGAAAAAATTTGAAAAAAATTAAAGAATAAAAAAAGAAAAGATGAAGAGTTAAATAGGGAATAATTCCCCGTGGGGAAACTCGATTCCCGTGATTTCCCCAAGGGGAATTCCCGCCCCGTTCCCCACAAAATTTTACTATGAATTTCGCGGGGGATGAGGATTGAAATGAGTAGTGAGGATGGGGACGGTAAAGCCATCCCCGTCCCTGCCCCGCCCCCGTGGTCATCTCTACATATGGGGACGATCGAACTGTAACGATGGTGTTAGACTGGTATACAACCAAACAATGAAAGCGGCAGTGAGCTATTCGGCAGTTGCTATGTTATTTGTCTCTCTAAGTATAGTTTTTGTTTTTAATAATTTGACTAAAAATTCAAATACTTTGTTAAATAATTATCTAACCAAGCTATATTTCTTTAACATTTTTGTATCTAGCTAAGATCTAAAATTTTAAAAGTTTTTAATAGGTAGTTGATTTTTTAACAGAAACCAAGCAAAAGTAGATTAAGCAGCAATGGTGTAAAAACCCTTTCAATTATAAGGACCGAAGTTCTTCTGCTCATAAAAGCAGATTAAGCTCCACAATTCTAAATCAAGAGGCCAAAAATCGAATTCATCTCGAGACTAAATAGTAAAATACAGTCCCATCATAAATCAAGCAACTGGTGAATTCTTCAAAATCAGGCTAACTCATAAAATTAAAAAAACGCACTTACCTGGTTCCTTTTTCTGAAGAACAAACTTCAGGAGCATAATTCGGATACTTCGTTTCTCGTCGATTTCCTCCATGGATGCGCCAATCAAGTTCTTCGCATACACTTCGAAATGCATGCGCAAATTGTAGTTGTGGGCTGGGCTGAATAGGCAGCCCAAATACACGAGCTCAAATATATTTAAATTTGAAAATATTTGTATTTATAGTCATAAATATGGTTCAATACGATATTAATCATACTCATTAGTACGATATTATTTATTATTAATATAGTATTTTTTATTGTAAATACACTAGGATGTATTATTAATATAATATTGCGTACTATTACGATATGAGGAATTTGGTACCCCAAATTCTTTTCTCTCTTTGTTCTAATATTGTTGAAATATATTTTTTTGTGAGTGGTACCACATATGCCTTAAGAGGGTTTTCCTTCTTATTCATAAAGAGACTAGTATGTCTCTATCATATATTATTAATATCGTATTATTATCAATACCTATAATTATGATTACTAAATTTTTAAAAGTGATCATATTTATATTTATTTTTTGATTTTGACTAATCTATAAGTTTCAATTAGTTAAGTCTATCGGGCCCAAAACTTAGATGATAATTGATTGGTTCATTCAAATACAGGCGCCCTAATTTTTTAGCTACAAATTGCACAAATTTTAGTAGGGAACTTAAGAGATTAGTTTTGTGTATCATAAACATTTCTTAACCCTAACTTCTATATCGTTATAATGATTTTAATTTAGCTACTTTTCACAATTGCTTCATACATCCATATTCAATTGGGCGTCACTAGTTTATTGATGTGATAGCTTCAAATGGGAATAGGAAATGACACATGCTTAGTTGTTGGTGCTTTTGAAAAAAAAGTGAAAACAAGTAGGCACGTTAGAGATGTCCACGGGGTCAGGGATGGCTTTTCCATCCCCGTCTCCATCCCGACCACTTAATTTAATTTCCGTCTCTAGAAAAATCTTTATTTTTTCGGGTTTTTTTCAAATTTTTTTTACATTTTTTACATTTTTTTTTTAACAATACTTTTAAATAATTAGATTTTCTTAAAACATATTTATAAATTTCAATTATAATGTTAATTATTAAAGAAAAATACTTTCATCAATAAATATATTTTAATTTGAGGATGAAAGGGGTAAAGTATAGAAAAAAATATTAAAAAATAATAATAAACATGGTGGGAATCGGGGACGGGATACATTCTCCGTCCCCAGCCCAATTACGCCAGAGAGAATTTATTTCTCCCATTCTTCGCCTAACCAAAGATTATGCAGGAAAATTAAACATATCTAAAGCACACATTATGACAAAAAAATATTGGTATAAAAAAATTTGAATGTAGTCACAGCTGAATACACAAATGCTACAATTATAAATAGAAAAGAGATTAATCTGTGGCTCATAAGAGCGCCACACCAAACTCCAGCATCGGTGGGATAACCCAAACCTTTCTCTAAAAAATTATGTGGTCAATAGCTGTGTACTATTTACTCCCACTTGGTTTGTGTGTCTTTTTGTAGGTTTGATAGTATCTTGACTTTTTTTAAAAATATATTTTCATTGTCAACAAAAGTTGTGTTCACTTGGACACATGAAAAATGTGAAAATATACTTTTTGATTAATTATTGTATATGAACTTTTGAAAAAGTATTGAATATGAATGGAGAAAAGTGGCAGCTTAATTTAAGTCACATTTTAATTAATCAACTTTTTTTTCTTCCTATTTTTAGTTTAAAAATAAAAAAATTTGACTCAAATTGAGTACATGTATCATCATTAAAAGATAGGTCATGCCAAAACAAAATCTAAATTACTCACCTATAAATAGTAATGTCAAAACATTGGCCTAATTTAGGTCACACTCTTATAAATGGTAGGCAACAAAAATATTGTTCAACCATTCTATCTCTTATTAAATTTGAATTCTCCCCTCAAAATAATTTTGAATTGAAAAAAATATATAGTGAGGGAGAGGAATTGAATATGCTCTTAAAAAATGTAAATCGGAATCGAATATGCTAGACTATGTTCCGAAATGAATTGATAAATAAATGTTAAAATCTTCATGGTAATATTGTTGATCTATGAAATCATATTTCATAATAAAATTCGGATATCCATGACGACCCCACCTACCTATAAACTAATTTCGTGTGAATTTTTTTAACATCCAAATATTGTAGGATATATTAAGTAAAAATAATTAAAATACATCAAAATAATTTAGAAGAAAAATTAGAATTCCCAAGTTGAGCACTAATAATTTTCCAACACGAGAAATGACATTGTTGTTATTGTTGGGTATGTGTTTTTTTTATCACTGAGAAATGAGATTGTTGTAGCAAATAATATAACAAGAATTAGGCAGATAATTTATAAGAGGGTGAAAACGAAAACAGCAAATGCGGTTGAAATTGAAAAGGTGGTGGGCCCATTTAACAACTGTAACAGCTGGAAAAAAGTTGGGTAAATTTTTGTGGTCTATAAATATGGCTTCATTTCGTTTCTGGTTGGGGCCGAGAAACGTGCCCATCGCTCTCCCACTTTCGATAATGGAATCCGTTCCGCCCATCACCACCGCCCTTCCCGACGACCTCTACTGTACATTCCCGGCCGCCGCCTCCTCCTCCGATCAGTCCATTCCGCCGTCGATATGCAGGGAGCTTCCTGAACCTGACATCCAAATCCTCGCCTCCGACGGACTCCGGATCCCGGCGCATTCTGGTATTCTGGTAACTCCTCATCAGATCCTTAGCTGCATTGATTTTGATCGCAATGAGAATTTGATTTACGAGATTTGATTTCCTCGCAGGCTTCGATTTCGCCGGTCCTCGAGCACGTCATCCATCGGCCGCGGAAGAAACGGAACGCCGAGAATGTGATTTCGATCCTTGGAGTTCCGTCGGATGCGGTTGTTTCGTTCGTTCGGTTTCTCTACAGTTCTTGGTATGGATCCGCGTTCTTACGGATTTCGATTTCAATTAGAATTACTGAATTCCGGTTTCGATTTGAATTTCTGAATTTAGTTTTGATTTCGATTTGAATTTCTGCATTTCAGTTTTGATTTCTATTTGAAATTCTGAATTTCGGTCTCGATTTCGATTTCGAAAATCTGAATATCTGTTCCGATTTCTGATTGGGGAGGATTTTTTCGCCGCAGGTGTACGGTGGAGAATCTGGAGAAACACGGAGTTCATCTAATGGCTCTGTCGCACGTTTACATGGTGCCGCAATTGAAGGCGATGTGTACGAAAGATTTGGCTCAGCGGCTTACGATCGAGAGCGTGGTCGATGTTCTGCAACTCGCGAGGCTCTGCAATGCGCCTGATCTTTATCTCAGGTGTATGAAATTTGTGGCGGATCATTTTAAGTTTGTGGAAAAAACTGAGGGATGGAAGTTCATTCAAGATCATGATCCTTGGCTTGAGCTTGATATTCTTCAGTTCATCGATGAAACCGAATCGGTAATCGATTTTTTCCTTTTCATTTACTCTTTCGTTCTTATGAAATTACGTCTTTCTATTTATCGCTGAATCTGCTGCATTGAGGTTTTGTTCAATATGCAATAATTCTTTTGAAATGTAGAGGAAGGATTCTGAGGTAAATTTTTTATGAATCTAATTCAAAGAGGTCATTTGTTTAAGTAATGCATGTCATGTCATGTCCTATATTTTGAAACACATGTGTCAAATTTGAATACATTTAATTTCATTTGTTTATTTTTTTGGATTTGAAAACAATCAAAATATTTGTGATGCTAAATTACTTTCCTCTGTTTATTATCTTCTAATTGAGTTTTGATTACGAGCAATACTAAGTATTAGAATACTTACCACAAAAAGACGAAATCTAATATGTTTTCCCCTTAAGTAAATTTTGCTCTTTGATTATTATGGTTGGTTGCTTTCCCTCCTTACATTTTGCATGATTTTAAAAGCCTTAATGAGTTTTGATTCTTGTGGTTGGTTGCCTTGTTGAGGCAGAATGCTAAGAGGGGGAGAATTTATGACGAAAAGTTAAGCTATTAGGGGTGTTTATTGGTCAACTTTAAGAAGTTATTAGCATTTACTAAATATTTCTAAAAAAATTAATATAATTTCTCAAAATAATTTCTAATTTCTAACCATTTAAAATAACTATTCAAAATCATTCTTTATTTTAAATTCTCGTATTTCTAATTCCTCTACGACAATCTATAAGAATCTAACTCTAAATGAGCAATTATAAAAAATTCATTTTTTTAATTATTCATCCAAAACTTCATCTAAACACCCTTTATTGGCATATTTTAGTCATGTTTTAATTAAATTCATATTTTTGTATAAAAAAGTAACATTGGTATGTTTTATTAAAACAAAATAATTGTCATATGTTTTCTGTTTAGGAGAATAGTTTAGGCCACTCTTCTATTTTTTATTACTAAATTAAAAAATAAAAGTACATTAATCATTTTATTTCATTTTTCTATTTAATGAATTACCTCCCTAACTATAAAAAAGAATTACCCTCCCTAAATTCTTAACAAAATTATATTGAAAACTTGATTGAAAAAACAATAATTTCCCCCCTAAATTTAAAAAACTGAATATGGTTTTATCAAGAATGTAATACCATTTTCAAAATTATTTCTTAATTCTTATAAAAAATATTCCAAACAGAGGAAAATCTTTCAAACGCTATTTTTCTATTCTATTCTTTTTTGTCCACAATGAATTGCGCTCTTTATAATTGGAATAAAAACTGAGATCTTATTTGAATTGAGCTTTTTTTCTTTTTTCTTTTTTTTCCTTCCAAAATTAGGGGTTAATAGATTTGAATAGTTGAATTATCTTCTTGTTGAAAAGTCAGAAATTAGAATTGTGGTTTAAATTTAGAAAACTGATTGTATTTAACTAAGAATAGTTTTACAAAAAAAAAAAAAATGCAGAGGAAACAGAGGAACAGAAGAATAAGAAAAGAGAGGAAGCTATATCTAGAGCTACACGAAGCAATGGAGTGTTTAGAACACATCTGCTCAGAAGGCTGCACAATCGTCGGACCTTACCACGTGGACCCCAAAAAGGTCAAACAACCCTGCACCCACTACTCCACGTGTCACGGTATCCAGCTTCTGATCAAACACTTCGCCACGTGTAAGAAACGAATCAACGGCCAAGGATGCGGCCGCTGCAAGCGCATGTGGCAGCTCCTCAAGCTCCACGCCTCCATCTGCGACCACTCCGACTGCTGCAAAGTCCCTCTCTGCCGCAAATTCCGCTCGCCGGCCGACGACTCCGCCGTCGTCTCCGCCGCCAAGCGCAAGGACGACGCCCAGTGGAAGACCCTCGTCCGGAAAGTGGTTTCGGCTAAAGCAATTTCGTCTCTTTCCTTAACAAATAAGAAGCTGGCGGATTTGGACGACGATACGCCGATCCGCCACCGTGGGATTGGGGGTTTTAGATTACAAACGGCTCGGCGGTATAGATGACGACGGCGGCGACGATGTGTGTGCTTTGGGATTGGGGGTGGTGAATATGGAAACAGGGGATGTGTGATTTGTAAATTTTTTTTTATTTGGAGCTTAACTTTTTATGTGGAGTAGATGAAGAGGGTTATAATTTAATGGTTGAATGTTAGAAGAAAAAAAAAGATGTGAAATCTTTACCTGTTCCTCATCCTTCAATATATGCAAAGAATTATTTTTTATGTTTTATTATGATATTGGATTTTTTTTTGGTTTGTTTTAAAGTGACAATCTTATTATGTGCATTTGTTTTTGTTCTTCTCGATCAGTTTCATCTTTACTACCGTTTTTATTATGCTTTATTGTTATTGGGTGATTAGACTAGATAAAGGGGTTTGACCAATCAAACAATTCCAACTCAGATTTTACATTGTGCCGAAGTCTTACTACGAGCAAGTTGAAATTTCGTATTGCCCACGCATGATACATAAATAATATTTACCTATGTGACAATAAGTCATATAGGTCACAATTTAATGTAGAATTTAGAGTTAGAGTTGCTTCTAATAAAAAATTCAATGTTATTGATAAATCTATTTTAACAAAAAAAAGTAACTCTAACTCCAATGCAATTATCATGAACAAGTTGAAATTTCATTTGAACGATGAAAATACATTCACAACCAATTATTGTTGACTAAAAAAAACATTTTAAGCAGGATTCATCACCTTCATTATTTTCTTTTTTATAATATAAGTTTTTTTTTATAGTCTGATAAAATTCTGTAATCAATATTCGCACCACCTTTTTGCAAGGTGTCAATTTTGTTTTTGGTAAGCTGCACTTTCATTTATGTTGTTTCTTACTTTGAGATTTTTTAAAAGTTATTTTATTATTCCTATTATTCATTTATAATAAATATAATTGGGCTTAATGTATACATACTTTGGACCTTTTATTATTTGTCCTTGTAAAGTTGTAGGTAGATGGTTAAAATAGTGTATTTAAAAATGGCTTACGAGAAGATAGGTTAAGTGTATTTTTTTACATATAATTTTGTGCTTGGATAATGTTAATTTTCAATAAGTGCAATATTTATGGAAGTGTGGACTTTATTTTAGGGGTATGAACTTTGTACTGTTTCAAGACTAGAACATATACACTCGAATACCCACAAAAAACCACCACAAACAGTGCTCAATTAAAAGACATTCTGCAGTCTACAAGTGACTTTTCATTCCAAAATTGTCCGATAACAGCTTCACTTGAAATAACATCAAAATATTGAAAGATTGTTCAAATCTATATAGATCGTCGATGGAGAGCGTATTTCAATATTGTGTTCATAAGATCATTTTTAGAAAATGTTGTGTTGCCGAAAGAGTGGTCGAAGTGACCCCGACCCCTTTCGACGTCACCATGTTATCCAAGAATGACTCTATGAATCATAACACTTAGATAGACTTTAACGCTATTTTTATCCAATGTTCTTTTAGGTGCAGTTGATCAACCATATAATTTTGAAATGAAAAGCAACTCACGGATCGTAAAACATTTTTTATCTATGCATTGACTGTCATAGATTTGATGCATTTCTGAGTATATATGATCTAGTAATAGAACATTAAAAGTCCACCTCCAATAATGAAGCACATCTTCCAAAAATATCAGACTATTTTGAAAATTTGACTCTATACACCCAACTTTTTTCTTTTTTAATTAATTAATTTATTTATTTTTCTATAGGTCGCAAATACCCAAAAATCATTAATTATAATAATTAGTAGTGTGTGATTGTGGCCAAGGTCAAAGATGACCATTGCTACTATTAACCTTAATAACAAAATTGTTACTATTAACCTTTGCACCAAATTAATAAAAAAAAAAAACTTAACCATCTCTACTCATAATTCATTTTTGAAATCACTATCTACGACAAACTTAAAAAATACTTGTTCACATGATTAAATAATAAAAGACTTAAGAGGGACCTTAACATTAATCTCTGACTTTTTAAGAAAAAAATATATAAATAAAAACATTTGAAGTTAAAATAAACCAAAATATGAAAAGGTAAATTTACTTTAAAATAAAATTGAAATGTAAAAGTTTGCAAAAAACGTTTGTGGGATATTACTATTAATAAATATTTTTGTGTAGGCCACGACATGAGTATATGTTTAATGACAATAAAATCACATGAAGAAAATGGAACTTGTAACGGTGACAAATGTCTTTAGTCTCTCAAATCTATAGTCATTTTATTCGTTGTCAATCACAATAATTGGCATGAGATGGAATGATACGATTGGAATTATGACAAAACTAGAGGAATGAAATTGGTTAACTTTTTTTTTTTGAGATTACAAAAGAAATTGGTTAACTTAATTCAACAGATCAATGAAGTTCAAAACAATAAGCTCATTGAAAAACCAAGAATGTAAAAGAAATTGTTAGGAATAAATATCATTAGGATATTCTCTAGAATATGTTAGGTTTAGTATTTGATTATTATTATATATTCTATATGATTTAATAGATATTATATAATATTTATTATGAAATCTTTTGAGATTTGATATTTCATGTAGTAAAAATATTTGTGGAAAGTGAGTAGAAAATAAAAAAATTTATACTTTTTTCACGACCAACAAGAAAGAACATGAAATGAAACTAACAAAACAGTACTTTAATGTCATAAACTCATACCCATAAGATCACACTTTCGGGGCCTCCGATGAAGATGCTCCATCTCCATGATCTCTTGCAAAAAGAAAGAAAAAAAAAAACTTGAGAAAAATGGGATATTTAATTGTGAACTACCTTTAAGAGAACTTGAGAAAAAAAAAATCCAACATGTTGTTTAAAAATAATATTGTGTATCCAAAGATTTAGAAGTTTTGAGATCCAAGAATTACAGTATATACATATTTTGGTTAATACCTAATCTGATAATCAATCGCACCACTTACACACAATAAATATAAAATAAAGAAACTTGAGATATTGAAATTAAGAAACTTATCTTTCAATAAATATGAGAGAAATAGAGATGACTGGTGAAGGATGGTTATTTTTATTTATTTATTTATTATTATTTTTTTAGAATAAGTAAAAGATGGTTTTTCATTACCAAAGGAACATAGACATTATATAATATATAGTAGAAGTTGGTTGGGATCAAAATTAATTTCCCAACAAATCAAAAACCACCACGTGTACCTGCACATAATTCTAACCATCTTATATCTTCGAAACTACGTCGTTTAACATATTTCAAAAAGAAGAAAAAAAAACCCCATTGCGTGTGGAGAATGGATTTCTGGAAATGGGGACGTTTTTCTTCATCAAGTGTTTGCGTGTGGAGAATGGATTTGTGGCCGGTTATGCATATTTAGATTGTTTTTATAAATAAACTTACATTATTTAGTTATAAAAAAAAATCACAAAAAATTATTTTTTGTAATGAATGACCACATAAACTGAGCTTTAAGATCCCATTGATAATTATTTGAACATATCATTTTAATTTTTTTGTCATCTACATTTTATTTTTGTTTTTAAAATTTAAACCAAAATTTAAAAAATAAAAAATTGCTTTTAAATACTTGTATTTGATATATGAAATTTGGTTATACTTTTTAAGGAACGATCAAATGTTATATAAAAAATTTGAATAAATACAAATTTAAATACCAAATGATTATTGAATAGGCTTAAATTCTTAGATTTCAAGTTTTGTGTTTTCCAATTTTACTTTGAAATACATATTTATTTCCTGATTTTAAATTTTGATCAATATTATTTGATAAATTATTTATTTTGTACGAGATATATATTTGATAAAAGTCAAGATCTATCGATGTTTAAAAAAAAAGAGTCAAGATATATCGATGGATAAAATTGAGAATACTAATTTAAGGTAACAATATGTAACAATCTTAATAAAGATAAATTTTGATGTTAGTCCTAAGTTCGAAAGACTCCTTCCTAAAATCGTAGTCAATTTAAAAATAAATAAATAAATAAATTTTGATGTTTAAGAAAAAGTTCATAAAGTATAGTATTGTTCAAGATTTTTTATTTTTTTTTTTATAGAAATTAGTATTGTTCAAGATAAAACATACCTTCTCAAATAACTTTACGGTATGTCACTCTAAACTTAAAATTCAATATTTAATTATATTAATAATTTTAACTCAAATAAATATTGGAATAGTTTTGTATTAGCCAAGGAATGCATGGATGTTTGGAAAGAGAAGAAATGTGAGTTAAAGTTCACTATAATAGAAAATTTCCCTACAATAAAGATTTCTTATAGCCACTCTTCAAAACAATATTATTAGTTTTGTTTTTCTTACAATCACTCTCTAACTTCATTCAAACACGTTATTTTATAATTTGAAATTTCCTATTCAAACAATTTTATTCAAACATAATTTTCGAACAACCCTTTATTTAAATACCACATCAATTTTTCTATTTTTTTTTAAATCTTCCCCGGTCTTGAAGATATTTTTTTTAAAAAAAAAAACATAATTTTTCTGATCTGTTTTTATTACCATGATAACAGGTTATTACCATGATAACAGGTCAAAATTCGAATTTTGAAAATAAAGACGATTTAATTTTATTAAAAAGTGAACATCCCTTTAATAGTTAGTTCAACTTTTTCTTTAATTAGATTTTTTTTCTTACACAAATAAAGAACCACTAAAATGTCTTTCCTTTAATAGTTTGTTCAACTTTGTCTTTAAATTAGGTTTTGACCTTGTGCAACTAAAGGACCATACTAAAAAGTCTTTGCCAAAAAAAAAAAAGTTTGTGAAAATTATTAGTAAATAAATTTGTTAAGGGTCATTGTCATAAGTAACCATGTAAGTTTCATCTTGTCTAAGAATAATAATATTTTCTGGATATTGTTTGTGAAACCTTTCCCAATTTCAAAAAACTTAAAAGACATTAAAAATTTGAAGGTTCAACATTTTTCGTACTTTCTCCAAACTTTTTAGTTTATTATTTTCAAAGAATGGAAATGGTTTAGGTCATATACTCATTTGCCAATGCATACATACATTTTCAAACATTTTTACAGATTTTTTTTCCTCATAATGTAATCAAATTAAAAGTGGTATTTATTTATTTTTTAAAATTAATGACACATTTAAATCATTGTGGGAATGGTTTGAGAGTGGTTGAAGAATATAATTATAATTACAAAAGAATATTTTCTATGTATAACAACAAATTAAATGGGCTTAAATGAATGTTTGTCAAATATATATGCAACTACCACCTCCACTTTTTTTGATATCCTACTCAAAATAAGCACTCATAATTTAAATTAGTGTAAGAGTTGTTTGGTAGTTTTTACTTATAATAGAATGCAATTAATTTTCACTTCAAACATGGTCTAGCTGGCTGGAATTTGAAAGACAATAGTCAATAATAATTCGGGAAAGTCTATGGTTATTGTTAATTTTCACTCCGAAATTCCATTTTATTCAATTTCCTCAACAACTTAGAGATTTTTGTGGGCCACACAGATCTTCCTCTTTTTATTGCATTCCACTATGGTAAAAAAAAAACTTTACAGTGGTTTGAATTATTCGTGTTAATTTTTGAATAGATATCAAAATAAATTATCTATGCGTTTCAAAAAATAAAATAAAATAAATAAATTATCTATGCGATTGTTACTTCCCACCCTCTTCCTATCCATCAACTTCTATGAATTAAGTACCCTCATGTTTATATTCTATATATATATTTTTCAATACTACTCCACCTAAATTTCAGGTAAAAATATTTTTTTAGTTCATAAATTTTGAATAAGAATGTAGAAAGAAATCGACAATGAATTACCCAAATAAAATAGTAAGAGTTAAGTTAATGTATAATTTTTTTGGTTAAATTGAATTAGATTATATTAGATTTGTCCATTCTTGAGATTGGCTAATTTTTTATTAGTTAAACTAAAAAACTCTCAAACCGAAGATATTATCTGTAAGTAAATAAGGGTTATTTTCTTAGCATATAGGTAGGAAGAATGTACCAACAAATAAACATTTTGAGTTTGAGTTTAATATCATTAATTTTTTAATACAATTTTTATAGATTATTTGGGCAAGACTTTAAAGAAGAAAGAAGAGGTAAATATAACATGTAATCGATTAACTAATCCAAAAATTTGAGTGCGTCCAAATAATTTTCCAAATCTAAATTAGATAATGAGTATAGTATAATTTTTGTTTGATTTCTAAATTTTAAAATATTTCATGTTTATCTTAAATTTTGAGTTAATTTACATTTGATTCCCAAGTTTTTAAAATTTGAGTTTCGTTTTTCATTTGTTGTTGATACTGATGCACATAACCAAACAAAGTTATGAACATCTGAGTCTGGGTCAAAAAGGGGGGACTCTCTTTGCGTTTTTATTTTATTTTATATTAATTATAATATTTCCAAACATGGTTCATACAACTACCCAACAAACAAAAATTGAAAAAAAAACACACACACACACACAACCCAACAAAACTTCTGTTTTTTTTTTTGGGGGAAGAAAATAGAGGAGGCCTATATATGTACCTCAGTTTGTTTTAACTTCTGCAAGTTTCCTTATTCTGTTTGTTTTTGTACATTGATGTTCATCTATGTACCTCAGTTTTAGTAGGGTATATACTATAGTAGTCCCCATGTATTGTACTTTTAAATTGTATGAAATTTTAAATAATATGTAGTATAATATTCATTCTTTTAAATGAAAACCTAAATAAATGGTAAAATTTACGAATTACTTGCAACTTTCTATATGTCTACACTTGTGTACACTTGTGTATCATTGTTCTTGCTTTGTTTTTCAGATTTCAAAATAAAATAACAGTAAGAACAAAATGTGAGAGTTTAAATATTTTTTAATTAACTATTGTTGAAAATTTAAAACTTCTTTTCGTTAGTTGAAAATTTAGATCTTTTATTTAAATATTTAGATTTTTATGGGTGGTTAGGAACGAATCTAAAATCAATTTTAATAAATTACCTAAATTAAAAATATTAATAAGGGCATAATAGTCAATTACAAAATAATTGATTATTTAATTATTTATGGAAAGTCATATTTAGATATTTGATTAATTATTATCTAAAAAATAGACATTTTCCTAGTTCTCCCTATTTTTTAACGGTGAATGAGAATTAAAATGACTGATGGGGGACGGCAAAGATGCAACTTCAAAATTGTTACAATTATGTTAAACCACCAATCAATTAAAAAATTTAATAGATTTGAGTAAATTTAATTATATCAACCAACCAAAACTTGGCTCCCTACACCCTAAAACCTCAATTGAAAATCAATCATCTAACTTTTTGTATTTTTGTGAGAGAAATACAATAAGGAGGACTCCCTCCTTAAGAGTATATGTGACATTATTTGGTACCATAAAATTTTTGCTTTTTACTAAGAGAGAGTACTACTACTCTCAAATAAAATGAAAACAAATACCAATCTTCAAGATCAAATTCGTGATTATAATGTTAAACTAGGTTATTATCAAACAATGGAACCAACAGACTATCTACCCTTTCCGTCTATTCATAGTATTCTTTTTTTAGCTTTAATTGGAAATAAAGTAAATGCATTGGCCAGAACAAAAACCTAATTAATATTTTAAAACTAAATTTGTATTGTCTTAAGGTAATATATGTTACATTTTCTCTTTTAAAACATTTGTATCATTACAGCAAAGATCATGGTGGGTTACCATAAAGGCGGATGCAATGTATTAGCCTAATTTTTCATTTTTATATTTTTGTATATGTTTTTTTTTTTTTATAATAAAACTATGTTTTTTAAATCAACTAAACCATGTTTATATTAGTGTAGCTTGTTGATTATATTATTATAAACCGTCTAAATTAAGGTCAATTAAAAATCTTCTCAACAATATAGTCAATATTATAATTTTAAATAATATGTAGTATAATATGTTTTCTTTTAAATGAAAGCCTAATTAATGGTAAAATAAAAAGTTAAATTACTTGGCACATGTGCGAGTAAATTGAAAGATTTTTTGGTCAAAGATAATTCTCTAGCTATCATGTGCATTAAAAAAAGGGGATTTTGCATGTATAACAAAAAAAGGCAAAATATTTCCATCTATAACACAAAATCTAAAATAATTTCATTTGTAGCAGAAAATCCAAATTGACTTCTATCACTTGTTGAGTTCTATTAGCGATAGAATTCAATCAATGATAGACTCATTCTATCACTCTTTAAGTTTTCTATCAGTGATAGAAATCTAAATTGAGTTCTATCACTAGGTGAGTGATAGACTATTACTAGGTGAGTGATAGAAATAAATATGCTATAGATGAATTATTTTAAAAATTGTGCTACAAATATAATACAAGAGGTAGAATGTGCTGCTGATGGTAAATTCTCTTAAAAAAATTAGTGATTTTTTTTTATTGAGTATAAGTTAGGGGAAAACCACCATAAACCCTATATAAAGGGGTTATGTATAATTGTGGCGTTGAATGAATTATCACAAAACAATGAAATCAAAAAAAAAAAAATCAACACCTTAATAATAATAATAATAATAATTCAATTTTAAAATGGGAAATCATAGTATATCAATTTTAACCTCAAATTGGAAATTAAAGAATAATTCAATTTTTATAGTAGGAAATCATATCGTTTCAAAATTAATTTTCAAACAAAATATAAAGAATGTTTAAAATTTCACAATATAAATGGAAGGATAAATCAATTATTTTGCACTATAAATTTCTAATATCCCTCGTCAGTAGTACAACATGGCTTCCCAACCCTTTATTATGGTTTTTATTTTTCTTATGGCCTTGTGTTGTACTTTGAATCTCTCTTCATTTGTGAATGGAGACCAAAATGCAACTATAAGCCAATTTATTCATGATATTTGCAACAAGACTCATGAATTAGAAAAGTTGTGCATTTCTGAAATAAATTCAGAACCTCATAGTGATTTGAAATCAAATTTACGGGTTTACTAATCTTATTTGTGAGCCATAACATCAACGACTTCAACAACAATATGGTGTTTCTTCAGCAAAAGATAAATTCAGATCACAACATCAGCCGTGACACAAAAGAAATGTTGGAAGGTTGTTTGTCGGACTTTCAGAATGGATTGGTCAATCTACAAGAAGCATTAGAGACACTACAAACAAAAACAGGTGAAGATGTGTTACAATTGCCGTTGGGAACAGCTTATCACTTCATTTCTAGGTGTGATGATGACTATGAAGGAATCCCTGTCCCTCTCGATTGGCAACCTCGTTACAACGTATCTTCTTCTTTACTGAGACTTTCCTTATCAATGATAAATCTCATTGTTTGTAACCAAGATTATGCATGTGGCTTCCCTCCACCATAACTTGTTTGTTAAAACAATATGTTACTTATAATATTATTTTATCATTTTATTTCTACCTTTTTTTTTTTTTTTTTTTTTTGAAATCATTTTATTTCTACCTTCAGATCTTAGGAAAGTTGGTAAACATATCGATTATCACTTACTATAGAGAAAATATCTAATCGTCGAGACACTTTTTTTTCTTTCTTTTTGAGTTCACACCAGATTTCAATAGATGAAATAGGATCAAGACACATATAAATTGAGAATTTGGATTTGTATTGATTTGAATACGTACCGAGTGTGGAATACAATCTTTAATATATTCTGTTAAGATATGGTTACTCTCCTCATTGCCATTTAATTTCGAGGTGGAACTCTATATTCTTTAATATGGTATCAGAGTCCATAAAGCCCAAACGGGTGTCAGGCCAATAAAATAAAAATTTGGATCCGATTTAAGATTGGTGAGCCCAAAAGAGGCACCATCTTAAGGGGTTATGTTAAGATATAAGTTACCCCCTCCTTGCCAATTGGTTTTGGAACCCCAATATTCTCAAACCTAGTTAATATTTTAAAAATGAATTTGTGTATTACCAAGTTTTCTTATTATAAAAAAAAAACCTTTTAAAAAAACAAAGATTATGATAGATTTGCCTACATCGCTTTTTTTTTTAGTTAATATATTGAGGGGAGAAGACCAACAAATTCTACATAGATGCACTATTGCTTTCGGATAATATGATAGCCAAATACCAATTTTTGGATTCGAACTTATAACTGTGAAGTTGAAATGGATTAACATCAAATAAGATCGTGTCACCGACCCATTCGGTGCTATATAGCTTGTTGATTATAGGAAAGATTACAAAAACCACCAAAGTATGATATATATAACAATTCATTAAGTCTTTGAACTTGCGATTTGATCCAACACCTCCCTTAAAAGCTTCGTAAGTGTTGATTACTATTCTTTTGAGGCTATGTTTGTTTTTTTGGAGAAGAAGCTAAAAAACTCATTGTTTGTATTTGGTGGTAAATAATCATTTTTAATCATTCATAATACCCGATATCAAATTTCATATTAAAACTCATCAAACTTCGTATCAAACTTGGCACCAATATCCAAATATTTGTTTTTAAAAATAATTTAAATTCTACCAAAAGGGTTGGAGGCGTGTGGGCTTAGTTGATGCGTTATAATCCAATTTAACTCCATGAAGATTTGATCATGAAATAAATTATTTATAAAATATTTATATTTTAAAACTGAGTTTGTATTATCTTAAGGTTATATATTTATACATACATATATATATACATACATACATACATATATATATACATATATATACATACATACATATATATATATATACATACATATACATACATACATATACATACATACATATACATACATACATACACACATATACATACATACATACACATATATACATACATACATATATATATATACATACATACATATATATATATATACATACATACATATATATACATACATACATACATATATATACATACATATAGATACATACATACATATAGATACATACATACATATAGATACATACATATATATACATACATACATATATATACATACATACATATATATACATACATACATATATATACATACATACATATATATACATACATATATATACATACATATATATACATACATACATATATATATATATATTACATTTTTCTTTTTTACATATTGTGTTATTTACAGCAAAGATTATGATAGGTTACTTTAAAAGGCAGATGCAATGCATTAGCCTGTAAAAGTTTTCAATTTACAACAAAGATTATGAATTACAACAAATAAATTAGTTTGCCCTATAAATATCTAATATATCTCTTTATGAAGTACAACATGGCTTCCAAACCCTTTGTTACCGTTTTCATTCTTCTTATGGTCTTGTTTTGTACTTTGAATCTCTCTTTGTCTGTGAAGGGAGACCAAAATACAACAATAAGTCAATTCGATCATGATACTTGTAGCAAGACTCATGAATTAGAAAAGTTGTGCATTTCTGAGATAAATTCAGAACCTCGCATTCATTTGAAATAAAATTTGACAGGTTTACTAATAATATTCGTAAACCATAGCATCAACAACTTCAACAACAACATGGTGTTCCTTCGACAAAAGATAAATTCAGATCACAACATGAGTCGTGACGACACAAAAACATTGTTGGAAGGTTGTTTGACACACTTTCAAGATGGATTGGTCGATCTACAAGAAGCAATAGAGATACTACGAACAAAAACAGGTGAAAATGTGTTAGTTTCGGTGACAACCGCTTATAACATTATACATTGGTGTGAGTATGATTTTGAAGGGGTCCCTACCCCACCCGATTGGCAACCTCATTATAACACATCTTTAAGCTTATTGAGACTTTCATTATCAATGATAAATCTCATTACTTGTAACCAAGATTATGCATGTGGCTTCCCCCCACCATAGTTGTTTCTTAAAACAATATCGTCATTACTTTTAATAATATCTTTCCTATTTATTTTTCTCTTTTAAATACTTCCATAAAATATTGAAGGAAGTAGGTAAACATATCAATTACAATTACATTATAATTTATTGAGAAAATAAAGCTTCATGGTGAAACTTTTTTTTTTTTTTTGGGAGAAAGATAAAACTTTTTATTTTATTGGGACAAACCATGATAATTTAGGAATCAAAATGATATTTTACCTACATTTTCTCTCAAAGCAAGCTCGCGGACTTGCAAAGCTAAATGGGTTGTTTGTTTGACATATTTAGGTAGGATTTAGGTTAAAGAGTTATATTGAGTAGTTAAAAATTGAGAGTTGTGCTAAAGACTCGTTTGGATGTTGTTTTTGTGTAAAAAAGTTAGAGTCAAAATCTTGTTTGGATGTAGATTTAAAATGAGTAGTTATTTTTAGTAGTTAAAAAAGAAATGATTAAAAATAAATAGTTAAAAGTGAGTTATTTTGATTGATTTAAAAGAAATGATTTAAAATGAGTGGTTAGAAATAATTGAGTAATTATAAATGAATAATTAAAAATGAATTGTTAGAAATGAGAGTTATTTTTAAAAGTAAAAGTGAAGAAAAATTAATAAAAACTCGTTTAAATATAAGTTTTCAAGGAAAAATTAATAAATCTACTTAAATATGCCAAATAAACGGCCCCAAAAAAGTTTGAAGGGTGAATCTTCCATCAACCATCCACATTTATGATAACTTTTATGTAATTTATATTAATATAGTATTTTTTTTATATTTTAAAAAAGATTCAAACTATCCTACAATATTAAATTCAAAATTTTTAGAGGGGTCATAACTTCCCTAATCTCTTCGTAGGCTGGCCTTTGTTTGTATTCGTATAGGTTGTTGAGTATATTAATACGAAAAAAATCTAAAATTAAAATCAATTAGAATTTAACACAATACATAGTCGTCAAAGAGTAATGACATCAATGTATTATCATGTCTAAAATGTTTTTGAATTTGAATTTTTATATTGAAAAAAAAAGGTCCACATGTAAAATAGTGTAAGGGCCTGCCAAAAAAAATAAAAAATAAAATAAAACTCACTTTCCAGAAAAGCACGTCTCAACCCAAAATTAACAATTTGATGATGATGTTATTTTGGTTCTATTTTGTCTCTCACTTTGTTAACAAAAAAATAATCATATATATACAAATATAATTCATATTTTTAGTTTGAGTTAAAATGCGATAATTAATAGGGGATGAGTTTCATTTCAAAAATAAATAAATAAATAAAATAGGGATGAATTTGAATTATGAGGTTGAACTAAAAAGGTTAGAAGAAAAATCAATTATTTTCATAAAAATAATTTTGAGGAAGATAAGTCTTTAAAAAGGAATCATGAAGCATTTTTTAGCGACTTTTTTTATTGTTAAAACCACCTTTTTAGCGATTTTTTTTGGAAAATATTTTTTTAAAGATTTACACCCGCAGCCTTGTATTTTTAATTTAATTTGTTAGAAGAGGCAATTTTCGAAATTCTCAATTGATAAATTTTCGAAATTCTCAATTGATAAATAATAGACACGATTGCAATTTGCTATTTGAATCAGACTAGATTTGTAAATGACTTTTGTTTTTGTCAAATGCTCATGATAGAGATAAAAAATTTATTACTTGGTGGTAATTTATTTAAAATTACTGTCATTAATGGATCTTAAAAATGACTATTGGCTCAATCCAATGAAAAAGTATATAAATGAGTTGAATTTCAACTAAATAAAAATATTTCCTAAATCAACCCAACTAGAAGGCAAGTTAACCGAACCAAGGTTAGGATTAACCCGGGATTGGTTAATAAAATCGTTGACCAAATTTGGAAAAAGATATTCCTTTTTTATTTAAAAAATATATATATTCCCTTTTGATCAACGGTTGCTTCTCGGCAACGTGGACGGTAGGATCCTCCTCATCCTCGTAATGCTTCTTCGTTGTTGCGTTAAAATTAGGGTTGCGTTCAATTCCAATCTACAAATTTTCTCATCTTCTTCTTCTTCACAAACTCCATAGATCTCTGGTTCTTCAATCCTCTGCTAGTTTCTGCGATATCATGGAGATGGAGCGCATGATCGAGTTTCCTCACACGCATCTTGATCGGAGGCCCCGAAAGAGGCCTCGTTTGGGATGGGACGTTGTTCCCGATATCCCCAAGGTATAATCTCCGATCCTCTCTTTCAGATCTGATTTAGATTTCGTGTTGATTTTGATTTTGTAGATCTAGATCTAGATCTGTTGGCTGTTTCTTTGTTTAGGTACGTATTAGTTTCGTATACCGAGGTATCGTCTCTGATCAACGTAGATTTAGAAATTCTTTCGTTTTGTGTTCTTTGTTGTTCTAGGTTTATCTTTTCATATGGATTATTGACTATTCTATGAGTTTAGAATGTTCTCATGATGTTTCTGTATTAATATATATATATTGAGTTAACGATTTATTCTATTTTATTTATTAGCTCAAATGAATCATCTTGTCAGATCAGGTGAGTATCGTTCTTTAATTTTGATGGATGATTATATTTCTCTGGTAATGGATTATTTTTTCTTGTAATATGTTTGTTTGTGTCCACGATTTGTTTGAATTCGGCGTTTTCCTTTTATGTATCCCAAGTGTTTGACTCCCCTTATGTATTCATTCAACACATCTTGCTATTTATTTTGTGTTATGGAAAATATAAACTTTGGGTGAGAATATTAGGCTTAGGTAGGGCAAACTTTTACATGAATGGGTGACTGTGTGTAGGCTCAGGTAGGAATGTGTTGTGAACAAGAGATTGCGAATTTTCCAAGCTTTGCATCTTCAAGAGCACCATCGGATCGATCTTCTAATCCACTATTTGTTAAGGGAGTGGCTCGTAATGGTTCTCCCCCCTGGCGAGGAGATGACAAAGATGGGCATTACATGTTTGCGCTTGGAGAGAATTTAACTTCTCGCTGTAAATACACTTAACCATGATTAGGATTTTTATGTGATATCAAATTTGATCATCTTAGGTTTTTCTTTAATATATTGGTTCCTCTGCTTATTTAAATTATGAATTTGTTCTTTCAACTCAAGACTACTCAACAGTGTTCATCATTGTCATCTGTATTTTATTTTCAAAATTGAATGATTTATTTTTAAAGTTGAGCTCATCTCCTACTCATTTTTTTCAAAATCATTACTTGGAATGGTTTAGGTTAGTAAAGTTTTGTTCATTATCAACTCTTTTCTGATGGTGCTCACTTACCCTTTCAATTTTTCTTCTGTGGCAGATAAAATACACAGCAAAATGGGTGAAGGTACTTTCGGACAGGTATTAGAATGCTGGGACAGAGAAAGGAAGGAAATGGTTGCAATAAAAATTGTGCGTGGAATCAAGAAATATCGTGATGCAGCTATGATAGAAATTGAAGTGTTGCAACAGCTTGGAAAGCATGATAAAGGTGGCAACCGGTGAGTATCTTTTTTGTTCTTAATCTTCCTGACTGCCGTTGTTGGCACTCTGTGGCTTTTGTCATCTTTGTGGCTATGGTTAAATGGCTTTATTCCTTGCAGTTGTGTTCAAATACGGAACTGGT
This sequence comes from Sicyos edulis, assembly GCA_036507275.1. NCBI lineage: Eukaryota > Viridiplantae > Streptophyta > Magnoliopsida > Cucurbitales > Cucurbitaceae > Sicyos > Sicyos edulis. Next base: position 37,632,891 of record CM071853.1, read on the forward strand.
TTGACTATCGTAACCATATCTGTATTGTAAGTATAAAGACTGTTTTATTATGGATAACTGTCCCCGATTCACCGACTATGGGGTATTAAGATTTGTGGGTGAACTTGAATGGTTTTATCAGGTGTGTGAGAAACTTGGGCCAAGCTTATACGATTTTCTACGGAAAAACAATTATCGCTCCTTTCCCATTGATCTAGTTCGTGACATGGGAAGACAACTGTTGGAGTGTGTAGCATGTGTGTAATATTTTATCGAACCCAGTCCTTTTTTTTTTTCCTTTCCCTTTAGTAGTGTCGTGTTTCATCACAAACCACTTCACAAATTTATTCAATTTCAATGATTATTATCATCTGCGTCATGTTTCATTTTTTCCTATTTTGTTTAATTGTGTATGATGAGTCAGTTTCATTTTTATTTTGTCTACTGTCTTCTGTATCCTAATACTATTTTTGAACCTTGAAATCCAGTCATGCATGACCTACAAATGATACATACCGACTTGAAGCCAGAGAACATACTGTTGGTCTCTTCAGATTACGTGAAAGTGCATGACTATAAGGTACTTGACACCTGTTTTGTATCTAGTTTATTATTTGAATTTCCTACTTCCACTTCTCTTGGTGCTGGTTTCTCTAATTATTTTGACCTTTTTGCAACAGAATTTATCTCGGTCACATAGGGATAGTTCAAACTTTAAAAGAGTGCCCAAATCTAGTGCTATAAAAGTTATTGATTTTGGTAGCACCACATATGATCGTCAAGATCAGAATTACATTGTTTCAACTCGCCATTATCGAGCACCAGAGGTTATTCTTGGTAAAGAATTTTGATTGTATTTCTTATATTAAAATATTATATTTCATATATTTTCAAATTTTGAGGTTTTGTTTGTGTCTAAGTGCATGAACTTGACCATATTAACTGTGTAGGTCTTGGATGGAGTTTTCCTTGTGATATTTGGAGTGTTGGCTGTATCCTTGTTGAACTGTGCTCGGTATGTGATTTGTTTGTCAACATCTTGCATCTTTATTCTTGGTTTTTTTATTTATCCAGATTTTGGTAGAGTGAGTAATGTGTAAATTAAGTCTTCAAATTACATTATCTTTTTAGGGTGAAGCTCTGTTTCAAACTCACGAGAACTTAGAACACTTGGCAATGATGGAGCGGGTGCTTGGCCCATTACCACAGGAGATGCTTAAGAGAATAAAGTGAGTAATTTTGGCCCTTTTTTTCCTTAATAATTAAAGGTCAAGAAACAGAAATTTTTACAATTCGTGTCTTCTTTTTGGTGAATCAATAGTCGACCGGCAGAGAAATATGTTAGAAGAGGTAGATTAGATTGGCCAGAAGGTGCAACTTCAACGGATAGTATTAAGGCCGTTCAAAAGTTGGCTCGTTTACCGGTTCGTATTTTGGAAGTGATTTATTGGTTTGTTTGGACCCTTTTTGTTTGGACCCTTTTTGTTTGCTACATACCACTTATGTTCTTGTGAAAATAAATGCAGAACTTGATAATGCAGCATGTGGACCATTCAGCCGGCGAATTGATTCAACTCGTGCAAGGGTTGCTTCGATATGAACCTGCACATAGACTAACGGCTCGTGAAGCTCTAAGGCATTCCTTCTTTACAAGGGATTCCTCAAGGAGATGAGCCCTAAGGCATTCCTTCTTTACAAGGGATTCCTCAAGGAGATAGCATCTCTAGATTTCATTAACTGACTGACATTTGTATTTTTACGCATTGATTTCATTCAACCTGTGTATAGCTGCTGTCCAAGTCTGTTCATTGATGAATGCGACCTGTGTATAGCCGTTTTGAGTTTGAGTCTTGTTCGTCGATGAGTGCCATATCTCTGGCGCCCGAAGAGAGCATCATGGCTATGGTGTAAATATGTTTGCTCCAAGCAGATTTTTGCAAGGCTAGCAATGGTTGCTCAACTTTCACCAGATTCCTAATGTTTAAATTCTTCTGAGATATATGCCAGCAAGAGGTTTACAATATTAAGTGTGCAGATTTTCTTAATGTTCAACAAATATCTACATTTATATTAATACTAGACAGCTATATTTGAAAATATTAGACAACTATATTATTCTTATAGATCTCTATTTTTTAAAATTTACATAGATATGAAGAAATCAATAGGATAGTGACATTCAAGTGTTAAACACACCGTTAGTGATATCGCAAAAGTCAGACAACAAAGACTGTAAAACATCGAGACCTAAATTTTGAGTAAAATTGTTAATTTGAAAATACTTGTCAATTAAGCTCAATTTGTTATTTTAAAATACAATTTTTTAAATGAAATCAATTAATCCAAATTTGTTTCAAGATGTTAGGCGGGGGCTGGATTCTTCTAAGAATGATTAAAATATTTTATTTTTACATCTAAAGTAGGTCCATTTGTACATATAAAAGTTCATAAATTAGATTTTAAAAAAAATTAGATTTGAAATTTACTTTCTACAATAAAACGACACTTCATAATGCATCGTAACGGTGAGATGGATTATCTTCACATACGAAGCGGTGAGCTCACCGCCTCATCTTTGACATCTATCTTAGCCATTGAGTTGAACTCATGTTCGCAATAAAACATTTTATTGAAGACAATGTTTTAATTTATACATATCGTTTTCGTTTTGGACCCTTTATCGGAGGAAATCAAATCCAATATGCATTTTTTTAGGATCTATTTTTTTTATACTTATCACAATCATGAAATATATCACAACCCTAAAATGTTTAGATGTCAAAAAAAAATTATAAGATGTTTAAAAAAAAAAAAAGAAAATTAATTTTTAAGTAATTGAATTCATTACCACTTAACTCCCTAAGATTTCATTTGATCATTAAATCATTTTAAAATTGAATCTATAATTTTTTAGTTACTCAATTTCATATAATGGAGTTGAAGTTTCACTATTTTTTATGCATTTTCTTTAATTAATTAAAAATACTGCAAAACTATTTTAGATTTGTATGATAAAAGATATAGAAATCATAAAATATTTACGAAAAATTGAGGTGTTTGAAAGTAGTTTATACAAACCAAAAAAAAAGAAAAAGAATTAGCTCAATTATTCTTTCTTTCATATTATAATAACCTACCTGTGAACACTTTATAGTCCATGTTATAATAATATGTGTCTCAAACTTCCTTATAATAATGACAGGTACTTCAAAGCCAAAATCTAGAGCCAAGTAATCACTTGCCTCCCTTCACGTAATAAATATAGCTTGATAGAACAAACCAAATTCAAAACAATGGATCCAACACACCAACTTTGCCAACAAATTCTTCAATCTCTCAACCCAATTCACTTCTTTCTATCCCTAATCTTCTTCCTATTGTTCACAATCTCATTCAAGCTCAAACTCAAACACAAAACCACCCTTAAAACCCCACCTTCACCACCAAAACTCCCAATAATTGGCAACCTCCACCAACTAGGCTCCCTCCCACACCGCTCACTTTTCTCACTTTCTCAAAAACATGGCCCACTCATGCTCCTCAGGCTAGGCCAAACACCAACCTTAATAATCTCATCACCAAACCTAGCCAAACAAGCACTGAAATCCCAAGCTTGACATTCTCAAACAGAGCCCAAAACAGAGCATCCAAAACCCTACTCTCCAATGGCAAAGACATAGCCTTTGCTTCGTACGGCGAGAAATGGAGACAAGCAAGAAAGCTTTGTGTTTTGGAGCTTTTAAGCACCAAAAGAGTGGAATCCTTTAAGCACATTAGAGAACAAGAAATTGGGGTGCTTGTTAAAAGGGTTTTTGAGGCAGAGTGTTCTGTAATTAACCTTAGCCGTTTGTTGATGTCGACTTCGAATAACATAGTTTCTAGGAGTGTTTTGGGAGGGAAATTTGAAGGGGAAAATGGGTTTGGAGATTTGACTAGAAAGGTTATGGTTTTGCTGTCGGGGTTTTGTGTTGGTGATGCTTTTGCTTGGCTTTGGTGGGTTGATGTGTTGAGAGTTTTTTGTGGGGAGTTGAAAAGGACATTTGAAAAGTTGGATGGGCTTTTGGATAGAGTGATTGAAGAACACAGAGAAAAGGGATTGTGTGATGATTTTGAGATGGATTTTGTTGATATTTTGCTTCGATTGCAACGAGATGATGCTTTGAATTGTCGCTTCACTATGGATGATTTCAAAGCAATTTTGCTGGTTTGTTCTTTCTCTCTTGCATGTTGATCATGATTCTTTGTTTTTCGTAGGACCATATACTTGGGAGCAATACTTGTAAACAAAATTAGCTTTCGTGGAGTCTCGTTCCTTAATAGACTATAAGCTATTTGAGTTATTCTCAAAGTTGTTTGAACCATGATAATATTGTTTGATATGGATATAAATCTTCGTGACTTTGTTTTTTATCATCACCTAAAATGTCTCATATTAATGGAGATGTTGTCTCCTCTTTATATATTTATGTATGAACAATAATTATCTTGAGGAAGTTTCGATGGTCCTCTTAGCTTGGATTTCTATATTTCATGCTAGGTAAGATGTCGACTCGAACGGACTTGATGATCTTGATCTCTAGGTTTCTTATCTTTGGATAGCCACTTTTTAGCCTGTGGTTTGGGGCTAGTGCTAGTTCTGAGGGATGTCCCCGTTTGTGGTCTGTGGTATTGCGTTGATGTTTCCCGTTTTGCATTGTTTTGCATTTTGCTTTTGGGTTGTTTCCCAATTTTATTAGTTAAAATACCATTTGGTTCTTGTGCTTTAAAATTTGTTCTATTTTTGTTGTGGTACTTCCATAGTTCCATAATTTCCATAGATCTTAACTATGATTAGTTTGTGATTAAATTTTCAGAAAAAAATAGCCTTTTTAAAATTTGAAAATTATCAATATTATGTTTTCCCTTGAATGAAAATTATTATTTGAGTTTCAAAGTGATGAGACCAAAATAACACTTAAACCCTGTTTTAGTTCCATAATTAGTGTCTTCAGACTCTTGCCTATTGTCTATCAAATTAGTAAATATATTACTACAGACTTTTAATAAATCCAAGTATGAGTTTTTCTTAGTTACTAGAATATTTTAGTTCAATGTGGAAATGAGTTTTTTTTTTTGTTTTGAATGGAGGTATAAATTATTAAAACACCCTCATCCTTTCTTTATACTTAAATTCAACATAGGAAACGTGTCAAATTGCAGGACATGTTTGTGGGTGGAACCGACACAACAGCAACAGGTTTGGAATGGACAATGACAGAGCTCATAAGAAATCCAACCACCATGAAGAAAGTCCAAGAAGAAATAAGAACAATAATTGGAAAGAAACAAAACATAGAAACGACAGACATTGAGAAAATGAAGTACATGAACTGTGTCATAAAAGAATCTCTTCGATTGCATCCACCAGTTCCCCTGTTACTGCCACGCAAACATTATCCAGTAACATCAACTTTGAAGGTTATCAAATTCCACCAAAAACCAATGTTTGGATCAACGTTTGGGCAATACAAAGAGACCCCGCAATCTGGGAAAGGCCAAATGAGTTCATCCCAGAGAGATTTATGGACAAGAATTCTGTTGATTTTAAAGGCCAAGACTTTGAGTTTTTGCCGTTTGGGAGTGGGAGAAGGAAGTGTATTGGAATGTCATTTGCAATAGCTTCTTTTGAATGTATATTGGCCAATCTACTTTATTGGTTTGATTGGGAGCTGTTTGGGGAGCTAGATATGAGTGAGCAACATGGGCTCTCTGTTTTTAAGAAAGTGCCGCTCAATCTTATCCCAATTCCACGTTGTGTGTAGTTTTAGGTGATAATGTTGCAAAAAGATATAGTGTGGGTTTTTCTTATGAAGTTTAAATAAGTGTTCTTCAAATATATATGTATATATATATATTGAAATGTCTTGAAGTATATGTTGTATTTGGGTTTATGAAATGTAATATATATATCAACTCTCTTAAAATCCTAGCCTCATTTGTCAAATCTTTTATATTCTTATCGCTTAAATAAAACGATTCTCTCTTCTGTATATGGATATAGCTAACACGTCGCTAATGAACCATGTAAACTTACTTTCTTTGTTTTCTCACTTTTTGATTCTTGTTTGTTGATTATGATTTTCATAACAATGTATGCATAAATCTTTAGAAGTGTCTTTGACTGTCATTAATGGTTGATATTGATTTGATGAACTTTTTTCCTTTTCTTTTTTTTGACTTTAGGGTTGTGATATATTACAAATCTTCGTATCTCCTACCTTGAAATGGCATTAGGGGAATCCTCAACAATACACTTTGTTTTGAGACTGAGAAGCTTCAAAGGAAGTTTGATTATAAGTGTCATTACCATTATTTATCAAAGGGAAATGGCCAACTCTTATGCAATTTTTTTTTTGTTTTCTGTTTTAAAGTATTGAAGGTTGACCCATGACACTAAATATGGCCCCCAAGTGCTCCTAAAGCTGGGCCAGAAACCAGTTCTTGTAGACTTGTTGTTTCATCAGCAAAAATGGCTCGAGAAGTGATGAAGACCCATGGCATCAAATTCTCCAGTAGGTCCCAAACTACTGCTGCAAAGGAGTTGCTGTACCAATGCCAGGATGTGGTTTTGGCTCCATTACACAAGTACTAGAAACAAGCCAGAGAAATTTGTGCTCTTGAGCCTTTTAGTGTCGAGAGAGCGGGAACCCTTTCAGTACGTGAGAAATCAGGAAGTTGGCGTGCTTGTCAAAAGGATTCGTAAGGCTTACGTTGGCGGTGAGCTTGTGAATCTTAGCCAACTGTTCATGCAAACTTCGAACGATATAGTGTTGAGTTGCGTTTTGGGAGAGAAGTTTGAGGATGAAAACGGGAAGAGTAGTTTCGGAGACTGATACGATCCGTCCTTGGCATTTTAGGAATATTAGTATTCATTAATTATTGGTTAATTGCTATTTTAAATGTATTGGGCTTGGGCCTATTATTAGTCTTTTATTAATTAGGTCAAATTAGGATTTAGAGTTATTATAAATAGGTGAGGTTAGGTCTTTGTTATTCATCCATTGAATTATCATTATTGTATTGCGGCTCTTTGAGAGATTCTCTCGAGAGGTTTATCTTAGATTAATAAAATAGTGTGGTAGATTCTATCATTTTGGTATCAAAGCCATTTGCCGATCCGGGAATGGTGAGTACTAAGATGGAGACCAGGATGCAAGAGTGTGAGGAAAACGGTGCCGAGATGCTAAAAAAACAGAAAGAGTTCGAGGTTCAGTTGGCAGCTATGGGGAGTCGGATGGATCATGAATTTGGACAGTTGAATCTCAACATGCAGAAGCTTTTAGAACGCAAACCAGAACCGTCGAATCCCGAACCAGCTGTCGTGGATAAAGGGAAAGGGGTTGCGGCAGAATCGGAAGGGGAGAGCGGGGCGCAGGGCTCGGCGGCTGGGGCTGGCGCGGAGGGTGTCGCAGGGGCCGAGGGGGACCGAGCGGCGGCGCAATCGCGCGTGGCGACGGGCGGAAAGTGTTGGGCGCAGACAGAGGGTGACGGCTACGTCGTAGGCGGGCGCGCGGGCTGGAGCTCGAGCGGCAACGGCGCTGGGGGTCGCGCATGCTGGGGCGCGAGCGCGAATGGCGCGGGTAGCGGGGGCGCGGGAGGACGCGCGGGCCGGGGCCGGGGCCGGGGTCGGCACCGGCGGTCTGCGGTCGTGGGCCGGGCTCGAGCGGGGAGCGAACGAGGTGGCGTCGCGCGCGAGGCGCGAGCGCGCCGCGTGGGGGTCGTGGGTCGGGCGTGGGCGTGGGCGGCGCGGATGGTTCCGGCTGGGGTCCGGGCGGCGGCGGAGTTGGGGTCGAGCGGGGGCGTGGGGCCTGCGGGTCGGGCGTGGGTGGCGCGGATGGCTCGGGCTGGAGTCCGGGCAGCGGCGGAGTTGGGGTCGAGCGGGGGCGTGGGGCCTGCGGGTCGGGCGTGTGGCATGGCGGGCCAGGCGGCGGTCAAGGGGGACCGGGTCGGGTCGGGTCGATCGGTTCGGGTCGGTCTGGGTTCGTCGGGTTGGACCAGAGATGGGTTCCATGGGCACGAGACGGGGAAAGGTTTCCGGGGCGGACATCGACCAAGGGAGGACCCACGGGTTGACGGAAGGGGAAACAGTTTCCCAGAAGATAGGAGGGTGCGCATTGGTTACGACAGACCAATAGCGCATGACGGTTGGAACGATCGAGGCCGAAATTGGGTCTACGATTTACCGGGACCGGAGTTCGGCCAGAAGGGAGATCCAAGGGTCGTGGGGAGAGAAAACAAGGTTCTGGAGGAGAGGAGGTTGCGCATGGGCTATGATAGGGCGTTGGCGCATGAAGGTTGGAACGATAGGGGGTGGAATGACAATGTCCGAAATAGGGGACGAGATTTCGGGTGGGGAGGAGAAGGAAGACTCGAACGAGGAAGTCAGAGAGTAGGAGGAAAGGAGGGACCGGGGGTGTGAGAGATTCAGAAATTGGAGATGCCGGTTTTCAAAGGTCTTGGCTGACGAGGATCCGGTGGGATGGTTAAGTCGGGTCGAAAGCGTTATTTTCTCGTCAACAAGCCGATGAATATGAAGGGGTTGAGGCAAAGAGGTTATGTTTAGAAGGAGGCATTGGAGTGGCTTCATGATGAGGAGGATCGTGCTCCTTTTCGTTCTGAACGAATTCAAAGATGGGTTGTTGGAGCGTTTCCAACCGGCAGCTCAGGCAAATAAGTACGCCAACTTTATGAGTTTGAAGCAAATAGGTACGGTGAAGGAATATCGCCGGAATTTTGAGCGATTTGCTAAGGGAATGCGCGATATCAGTGCGAGTGCATTGGAGGGGAAGTGGGAAAGTGGACTAAAAGAGGAGATACAGAGCGCGATCGTAAATCGCGGCATGGGCATCGAAGAGAAAATGTTTATGGCCCAAGTGATTGAGGATGATTTTGCTTTTCGTGCTACCCAAAATGAGGGAAGGACTCTACAACGGTCAAGGCTAAAACAGAACGATTGTTTCGGGAACTGGAAGCACAACGACTCTTTCTCACAGGACTACAACCATTCAACCAACGTCCTATAAAAAACTCACTGAAGCCGAAATTCGAGCACGGAAGGATAAAGGGTTATGCTTCTGCTGCGATGAACAATTTTTTCCAGGACATCGTTGCCAGAAGAAGGAGCTCCAGAACTTGGATGTGTGGGTCGTTCGGGATGCGCGAGTGCCGGGATGCCGATGTGATGCATTTTTTTGCCGTAAGACGGGTCATAAGAGATGGCATCGGAGATGGAACACCTTGAGGACAAGGTGGCTCTTGGGGGGGAAAGTATTGATACGATCCGTCCTTGGCATTTTAGGAATATTAGTATTCATTAATTATTGGTTAATTGCTATTTTAAATGTATTGGGCTTGGGCCTATTATTAGTCTTTTATTAATTAGGTCAAATTAGGATTTAGAGTTATTATAAATAGGTGAGGTTAGGTCTTTGTTATTCATCCATTGAATTATCATTATTGTATTGCGGCTCTTTGAGAGATTCTCTCGAGAGGTTTATCTTAGATTAATAAAATAGTGTGGTAGATTCTATCAGAGACCTATCGAAAAGGACTATGGTGTTCCTCACGGCGTTGTGTGTTGCAGATTTCTTCCCTAGTCTTTGGTGGATCGATGTGATCAGAGGTCTCAATGGGGAGTTGAAAGATTGCTTCAAACAATTGGATGCGTTTTTTAGCAAGGTAGTTGGTGAACATAAGGAAAAGATGAGAGTTGGTGATCGGACTGATGAATCTAAAAAGGATTATGTGGGTGCAACTCCAACAGGTTGAGATGCTTGACTATCATTTCTCTCTTGACATCCTCAAAGCAATCGTTTAGGTTAGTTTTTCTACCTACAACTCCTATAATCGTTCTTATCTTGTTGAAAAGCAATTCTTCCCTTAGATTGTTCTTATTCAATACTCCTTTGTCAACTACCCACTTGAATCGGTTATTTGACGCTCTGAATGACCTAGGATAGGGTTCTCGCTGGCCTAAGTTATATATAAACCCTCTAAAAACCCTTATGCCTCTTATCTTAGTGTCATGTTTTTTGTACTCTACTCAAGAAAACAGATTTCCACTTGTGAATGTAGCTAATACACCATTATTAAGTCATTGTGTGTTTCTTTCTTGTTTTTAAATTTCTTTGCTGGTTGATATCAGATGCAGGACTAGGCTAACCTAACCTAGTTTCCATTTTGGATTGCTGGACATGTTTGTTGGTGGAAGTGAGACAACAGCAACAGTACTGGACTGGACGATGACAGAGATAATGAGCAACCAAACAGCCATGAAAAAAGTTCAAACAGAAGTCAGAACAACAGTTGGAAACAAATCAAAGATTGAAAATGAAGGAATTCAAAAGATGGAATACATGCAATGTGTGGTAAAAGAATCTCTAAGGCCAGTGTTTTCAAGGCCATCACCTTTCCTCGCCTATGGTCATTGCTTTGCACATAGGAAGGTATTGCGCTTCTAACGTAGCTAAGGCGAGCTCCTTCAATCAGGCCCTCGCCTTTCCTCGCCATTTTGCGCCCTGCATCGCCTTTACCCCAGGCCAAGGCGTGCGCCTTGTTAAAGATTTATTTATTTATCAATATCCTAACTTAATATCCACAAAAAGAACCTAGAATTAGTTTATGAAGAAGTCCAACAACTATGCAAAGTCTTTATTAAGGAGACTGAATTTGTTTAATTGCTATTTCAAATATATGTGTCTTTTTATTCAAGTTATTTGGTGTAGAATCTTTGTTTTTTTATACTTTCAAGTTAACTTCAATTTTTTTAATACAAATAATAATTTAATATTATGGTATATCTTATAATAACATAAATTTTGTGATTTATTGTTCTTTTATTTTTTACATTTTAGTATTTTTCTATATGAATTTGAAATTTCATGGGAATACACATATATTTTATTATCAATTTATAAATATGCCTCTCTTCACTCGGGCCTCACCTTTTTATCGCCTCTCGCTATGAGGCAATCAAGGAGAGTATCGCCTTGTGTTGCGCCTTGCGCTTTGAAAACACTGCTAAGGCTACACCAACCAGTACCTCTTTTGGTCCACGAGAATCACAATAGCAGATGTAGAGATCCAAGGCTACCACATCCCTGCAAAAACAAGAGTATTTGTGAATGTTTGGGGTATAAAAAGAGACCCACAATCTTGGGACAACCCAATTGAGTTCATTCCAAAGAGATTTATGGATAATAAGTCGGTCGATTATAAAGGTCAAGATTATGAATTTATTCCATTTGGAAGTGGGAGAAGTGTCCTGGATTTTTTTTAAAACAAAGGTAACCATGCCCGTCCCTAGGAAGTGTCCCGGATTGTTCTTTAGAGTTTCTTCATTTGAATATGCATTGGCAAATCTTCTCTATTGGTTTGATTGGGAGATTCCTAATGGCTCTGAATTGGATGTTGAAGAAGAAAATGGACTCACAGTTCGCAAGAAAACCCCCCTTATTCTCAAGCCAACACCAAATGTCTAATCAAATAATTAACGTAAATAATTCTCATGTGGGACTTTATTACATTATTATCTTGTGTTATATGCATATTATGTATCGGAGTATGGTTTTTAATTTAAATAAGCACCAAGTATTTTAATGAGCTTTGGGTTTCTTTTTCTTGAATTATTCTAAGGCATGTAAGAAATATACGATTACAACCAATTGGAGTAAAGAAAGAAAAGACTACAATTCAAAGTAGCGGTACAATTTGAAAATGATAGATCATTTTTTGAAATTGAAGTAACCACGCTCGTCCCTATGCCATGCACTAAGAGATATCGAAGGAATGGAGATATGCGAGGTGTATACAAATTAATATCACAAGTGATCTCGAACCTAGGACCTTAAGAAAAACATACCTTCAAAATCCAAGTCTTCGATCACCAGGTCACTCCTTGGGAACACTCTCCAACCCTATTATAATAACGTCTGTTATAAATTATAATAAAACTCTCTCTTATAATAAAACTCACTTTTATAATAATTTAATAATTTAGTGTTTATAATAATAATAATTAGGGCTCCAAACACAAGTTATTACAATTCTTGTTTTGATAATTAGTAATATGCCTTTCAAACGTAGATTACTATAACCTCCTTCGTTATATTAATTCATTATTCGTATTAATTCAACTATCGTCCCAAATAAATCAGGATTTATTTTTTGAAATGTTTATTTATTTTTCCATGGGAGGATTGGAATGTGGTATTAGCTTGCTCAAAATGTTGTGGGAACATAAAACTGAAACTCCAAAAAATAGTTCATTTTTTAGTTTTATGTTTATAAAAATTATGCAGACTTCATCCTAATTTCTTTAGTGCGCTTTTACTACACTACAAGGAACAGCTAGCTAGCTCTTCCCAAGGTCAAACCGACAAAGAATTATTATTTAAATCGAGGGTCGTGTAGCACATTTCGTAATATTGAAATCCAGATTCGTATTTTTATATTCTTCTGGGTTTGCAGCCTGGACTTCCACTATTACTCCACATTGGTATTGTTTATAATATGTGCTTAACTAATCCAGAAAAGATGATTGCACCTCAACAACTTGAATATCATATAGATCTGATATCAAAGTTACAGCAGTAGTGGCAGGCTGTACAACTTGACTATCATATGGATCAGTTCAATATTTTGAATTGCTCTCTAATTTTCCTGTTCTTCCTTCTTTTTTTCAAGTTTTTCAGAGCAAAAAAAGTGAACTTACTTCCATCACCACCAAAGCTACCAATAATTGGAAACCTTCATCAGCTGGGCAGATATCCTCATCGATCGCTGCAAGCTCTCTCCGAAAAGTACGGTTCTCTCATGTTTTTACAACTGGGATGGACTCCAACTCTTGTGGTTTCCTCAACAGATATGGTCAGAGAGATATTTAGGAATCATGATATCAATTTCGCTAACAGGCCAAAATCAACCGTTGCCAATTTATTTTTCTATGGATACAAAGATATCGGCTTTTCTCCATATGGGGAGTAATGGAGAGGATTAAAGAAGATTAGCACTCTTGAACTTCTAAGTCAGAAAAGGGTACATGAATTTCAGTATGTGAGGGAAGAAGAAGTTGAAATCTTGGTAAATAAGGTGCAAAAGCCAGCTCTACAGGTTTATCTGTCAATCTTAGTGAGTTGATCACCTCAACCTCAAACAACATAATTTCCAGGTGCATATTTGGAGAGAAGTTTGAAGATGAAAATGGAAATAGCAGATTTGGTAAGCTAACAAGAAAGATGGGTAAGTTAGTTGCGGCTTTAAGTGTGGGAGATTATTACCCTGGTTTTGGATGGATTGACAATATCACAGGCTTAATTGGAAAATTGAAGCAAACTTCAACAGCACTTGATGCTTTTCTTGAACAGTTGATTGCAGAACACAAGACAATGAAGAAAGACAATTTTCAAGGTGATAAAGAAGATTTTGTGGACATTCTGCTCCAAGTTGAGCAGAAGGATGATCTCGATTTCGAATTTACTCGAGACAGTCTGAAATCAGTGTTAACGGTAATTTTCTTTCTTACAAGCACACACACATTATTAAATAGGACGAGCATCCATCTCAAAACCTATCTTATAAATTCTAGAAGGTTTCTCCACCTATCTAAATTCTAATGTGGGATCCTTAACTGTCACAACTCACACAGAATGTTATCAAAAAGAAAAATATATGTCAACTGTGCTTCTCATTCTCTAGGGATGTTTTCTTTAATCCTTTCACAATGAAAGTTGGGCTCTCTAATAGAAAAAGATCAAATCTAGCATTGCTATTGTTTCAGGATATGTTCATAGCTGGAACAGATACAACATCATCAGTATTAGAATGGACAATTGCAGAGCTAGCAAGAAATCCAACCATAATGAAGAAAGCACAAGAAGAAGTAAGAAGAGTAGTAGTAGACAAAGAGTAAAAGATAGATGACAATGGAATCTTACAAATGAAATACCTAAAATGCATCATCAAGGAATCACTAAGGGTCCATCCACCAGCTCCTCTACTATTACCTAGAGAAACATCTGAAATGGTAAAGCTAGGAGGTTACTCTATTCCATCAAAAACCAGAGTATTTTTCAACATTTGGGCAATTCAAAGAGACCCCAAAATCTGGGAAAACCCGGAGGAATTCATCCCAGAGAGGTTTATGAACAACCCAATTGATTTCAGAGGACAAGAATGTGAATTCCTGCCATTTGGGGGTGGGAGAAGAATGTGTCCAGGGATCAATTTCGCCTTCGCAACAATCGAATACGCGTTGGCTAACCTTCTTCAACGGTTCGATTGGAAGCTTCCTAATGAGAATATGATGGCTACAGACTTGGACATGACTGAAGCTATGGGGGTGGCTCTAAGCAAGAAACATCCCCTTTTTCTTAAGCCAATAACATTTTCAGTTTAACCTAATGGTGATTTGTGTATTACTTTGTTAGTCCTGATCCTGATTCTCCTTGGTTACTAGCACAACTAACAAAGAAACTGTTCTTGTTTGTATCCGATTCTGAACATTAACAACAAATCTTCGTAGCATTATATGATATATACATTTTCCTCCCTAATAAGCTTATTGGAATCGGAATCTTGAACTAAAATTAACCTTATAAATGAATCAGAGTTCGGATTTTACACAGCAAAAGAGAATTGAAGAAACTGGAAATCAAGATGAACAGGGAGAGAAAAGCTTACCGGTTAGGTGCCTCGTTTGAGGAGAGAGAGAGAGAGAGAGAGAGATCCATGCGAACCAGAGGGCTGTCCAGAAGCTGAAGATTGCTTAAGGCTCACCTGAATTTTGACACTAGAGAAATATTTAGCTTCTGTCCGAAATATTTAGGTCATGTCCGAACATAAAATAATATTCATGTGGTTCAATATGAGTCCCATTTTATTTTTCTTTATATCATTTTTTTATCTTTTAAATTTAAAATTAAATAGATTGTAGCTATCAATAAACATTATTTTATATATGGACGTAATCTAAATATTATTCTTTGTGACAATTGACCTAATTTAAAACCAGAGTAATTACCGAGGGTCAGTGATGCAGTTGGTTATCTTGTCTGGTGTTAATCCATTTCAATTCACAGTCACGAGTTCGAGCCCGGAAATCTGTATTTGGCTCTCATATCTGTATTTGGCTCTCATATTATTTGAGAGCAGTTGTGCCCTCTATGTAGGGTTTGTTGTTCCCCTCCCCCACTTTGTACTAAAAAAAAATCAGAGTAATTAAAGTAACAAATGGAAAAGAATGTATTTTTTTTTCTTTTTAATTGAATTATTCAAATTCAAGATATCTTAATTATTGTGTATACCTTAATATAGCTGGATTTGTTTTTCTTGGCAAAAATAATGCGATTAAATTAAGTAGAAATTAATTCAAATTTTATTGTTATTTTAATAATAAAATAAAATGTAATCAGTCATATATGTGGAAATGAGAAAATATATCATGTCAAAAAAATTATGTCTGGATTAGAATTTTCTCATTTGCTGTCTCAAAAAAAAAAACAAAATATTCTCATTTGAAACCTTCATAAATTGATGTAGATGGCTAATCTAAAAAAAAAAAAATTTAAATGATGTAGATGGCTTAGGGGCATGTCCGTCCAAATTTTACCCACACTTTTTTTAGAGCTATTTTCACACACATTTCATTATTGTGTATGTGGAAATCAAAATGATTAGAACAAAATTAATTAAAATTTGAATGAAAATGTTATCTCATATTCCAAAAAAAAATAAAAAAAATCTCCTTCTCGGCATGTTATTGTGGATTTGTATTGAATTATAACTAATCAACTAAGCTAATACATTACTAACTCTATCGATTGAATCTTGCTTTTTCCGGTAAATCTTCAACTTTCAATTCTAATTTGTGATTAATGTCAAATAGATTGATTTCATTGACATATTGATATAAAATCACTTTTGGAATCCAACAGTTTTGTAGTAAAAAATCAAAATAACCAGCACCCACAAAGCCTTTCAAACTTTTTACAAAGGAAAATGTTACTTTTAACGTATTCAAAACTCATAAGCATTCATAGTACAAAAACACATAAAATGGGATACACATATTCACTATAAAAAAAATGAGTTCAACAGTGATTTCCATAATTCAAAATGAAAACATTATTAAAAAAAGATCAGTACAATATAACTGACTTTGTTATATAAGGAGTAACAAAAATTATCTAATCGAAATGACGATAATCCAAACTCATTAACTTATGCTGAAGTTCAGACACGTCGATGCTTCGACAGTCGTCGGCTTTAACAACAACATGGCATTCAATAGTGTGAAGGAACCTCTCATTTACTTTGGCCGAATTGTAGCTGAGGATTTCGAGCCCTTCCGCGGTTATGGCTTGAAGAATGTTGGAGACAAGGTTCATGTTTTGGGTGCCAGTGTCGACAATAACTTGAACTCCTTTTGATTCATTTCTCGCCTTCACCATCACTGAGTTCCCTATCGAAGAAGAATTAATCATTTCGACAGTACTTGAAACTCGATCTTTGCCCGAGAGCATTTTCAGTTCGTCTCTTCTCTTTGACAAATGTTGAATTTTGTCTTCCATGTGTTGAATGTACCTAACTGTCTCATGAACATGGTTGCACACCGATCGGTTTCCCTATCCGATAGCCATGGTAAAAAAAATGTTAATAAACGTCAAAACACGTCTCCCTCACTTTACTAAATTTGGTTCCCTAAAAAGCTCGTAAAAATTGAACTACTGCTCTTGATGGCACTATGTTTTAAAACCAAAGTCATGTACTTTTAGAGGTGAGAGTAACATTTTGTCAAAAACTCATAACTATTATGGACTTAACTTGTAATTTTGAGAATTTTACAATGATTATTTAATCACTATAGAGTGTTTTGGGCACCAATCATATTACTGTAGATGGAGGATTATGATTTGTAGATTATAATAAATAGTTGGTTATAGTTATAATAAAGATTAAACATATTTATCGTAACCTCTTGTTTAATCTTTTTAAACATAGTTTTATACATTTAATCTCAATTCTTATCTTTTCCTTCTATTTTTTTTATTCTTAATGTCAATTGTTGTTACGGTATTAGAGAACATTGATGTTATTATTAATGTAATTAATGTTAGTGCCATTTTATATTTATCTTACATGTTATTTATGTTCTTAATGTGTAAGCCCAATGGGCCTTTTAACTTTAGATTAGATCGCTCTTTAGGGTTTCATTGTATCATGAGTTGCACAATTGTGCATCCGCCAACATTTTTTATTCTCAATACAATTTCTCTTTAATAGAGTCTCCTTCATCTCTTCTTCACCTCTCAATAATCAATCATGGTATTAGAGTATTAGGTTAATATTAAGGTTGATTAATTAAAATTATTAGTGTTAATGTAAGCCTAATAGGCCTTAATTAGGTTAGAAAGTGTTCATTATATATGTGTATGCTTTAGGGTTTAAGGAGTATTTGGCTAATAGCCTCCACCACTCTATGTTTTCTTCTCCGATAAACAATATTTCTCAAATCATCTTCAATGGCTTCCATCATCTTCTTGTTGCAATCTCAAAACATCACCCATGCACATCCACCAATTTCTTTTTATAACCATTTGATTCATCCAAACCCATTTTAATTTTTCAAAGAAACTCCAATTTCTTTAAAATGAGTTTCTCCATAAATAGAAACCCTTGTTTCTTAAAAATCCCCAACCCCATTTAAAAAAGAGAAATACTTCTCTCATAAGTTGTACCACAATTTGTTTTGAAAAATCAGCAATAAAAAATGTGGCACTAAGGAAAAATCAGCAATAAAAAAAGAAAAAAATTGTGTTAGTCCCACATCAACAAGTAGAGCTTGCTTCAAGCAAAAAAAAACAACAAATAGAGCTTGATTCATGATCATACAAGTATGTTTCTCAGCCCTCAAACATGGGTTGGGTTATCTTAACCCGATCGACCGTCCGTAGATAGGCCGGTTAAAAAAAAATATATAGTTTACCTTGAGATACTCGAGGGGGAGAAGTGAGCGAAGAGTGGAATAAAGAGATGTCATATCTTGCCTTCTTTGGCGCTCCACGTCTCTATGTATAATCTTCTTCTTTTTGTGTTCATTAAGGCTCTCATCAATGGAGGTGGGAGGCAGTGGGTTTCTCCTGCTGCCCTTTTTTGGTTTATTATTATTTTTATTGTACAATGGCAACTGATCATGAGCTGCAGCTGCAGTAGGGATATCAATGGGAGGAAGATAAGGAAGAGGGAATAGTTCATCTCCCAAGTCAAATGAAAATGGGGATTCAATATTGAATTCCATTTTATTATTTTCCTTTTTTTTTTTTTTCTCTCTTTTAAGCTTAGGCTGAAGGGCTTGTGAAAATTCTTACACAAAAACAACCTCTATTTATAACCACCAGTTTCCATCTGTTCATTATCATTCTATTTGCCCATGATAATATATTTACAAAAATATAATAAATTATCGAAGAGTTTTATAGTTTATTGACTTGGTTGATGGTAAATTCAATTCAACATTACAAATAAGAGTACATTTTATTATTCTTTAATTAAAAAAATAAAATGTAAAATAAAATAAATTATGGTCTAAATTTGACCAAATATAAAAAGATTGGTTATGTCACCTAAAATTTTCTCTAGTATTAGAAAACTTTTTTTCCAAAAAAAATATATTGTAATGAGCCTCATATATAAGTGTAGAAGATAGAAAGTTACAAAATATTTACGACTTTACAATGAAATAAATTAAAGGTAAAAAAAAAGCCTAAAATTTTATTAGGTATAAAATATTTTTAAAAAGGGTAATAATTAAAATAGACAACCCAAAATTGTCATGCAGAATAAATTCCCAATTTTAAATTGTATTTCTAATATAAAAAAACAGTTTTTATTAAAAAAAACACACACACAAAAAACAAAAATTAGTGCAACGTGGATGAGTGAGTTTTTTAATAGTACACACGTGAGTGAGTTTTTTTTTTTTTTTTTACCGTGGGGTGAGTAAGTGATCTAAGTTATTGAATTTAGTTAGACTATTTTTTATATTTTAGTTAATTACTTTTCTTAGAGTATTTTAGTTAAATCATTCACACAAACCAAAAAATATATATAAAAAAAAACTAAAATATAAAAAATAAAGAGGTACATTTTTGGAAATAAGAAATAATTATTTGGACAAAATAATTAAAAAATGATTCTCTCCCCTTAAAAGCTTTTGTGCTATAAAATTTTCTATGCTAAAAGAAATAAAATTTCCATAGCATTTTATTTGATTGAGTAATCATGAAATTATAAGTTTAAATTTCTCACAATATATTGTTCAATAGAGTTACAATAGCATCTTATTTTTCTTTTAATTAAAAAGTGATTTTTCATAGATAAATGTTCAAATATATAGTTTAGCATTTGTTGTTGATATATTTTAATTTAACAAGGTAGAAAAGTTTAAACTTTTAATCTTTTTTATTTACATATTAATGTTTAACTATTGCTTTGTCTGCTACTTTTGTTGTTGATAAATGTGGTTTTGTGCTTTTGTCAACCAATATAACTTTACAATCAATTTGGATCTTGAACTCAAACAAATTATTTTTATTTAGTTTTTTCTACTTAACACCTAATCCATCCTTGAAGATTTAACAAGGTTCCATACATTTCTAGGTTCTTTTTCATTATTCTGTACCCTTTTTGTTTTTAACCAACATTATTCTGTACCTATAATATCTATATATATATAACATAAATCTTTGTATAATTATTTAATTCTCAATCACGTGGGTTGTTTTTTTGACACCTGACCAACCTCTGTACAACTTTTTTATCTATCATGGTGTGTGTGACTCTTGTCATTTTCATAATCATCGTCATCATCCTTGTTGCTTATATATATGTTAGAATTTTATTTGTCTGTTTGTCTGTTTTTTTTTTTATTTTGTTACTTTGATAATATATATATATATATATATATATATTTTATTCTATAAAATTCGAGATGAATCATTTTGAATTGGTAATATTTAGTAAACTGTACATGATGTTATTAGAGTTATGTTTCTTATGATATTTGAGATGAATGAATTATGTTTCTATTAATATGGTAATTTTTGTAATTAAAATATTAATTTAGTCATATTTGTTTCATTTTAGTCTAGGTTAATTTTATTACATATATTTTCAATAAATCACAACATTAGTTTATATGATAAACTTTTGTTAATTAGTTTTCTTAAACAAAATTAATATATTATATTCAAACTCAAAGTAAGAATGATTTTCTTCAAGTTGTGACTTTTAGAAAGTATATTGTACCAAATAGTTACATGGTTTACGGAAAAATGAAACTATCATAAAATTATATATAGATTATAACTAACTCAATTTTTGTAATTTTAGTTTGATTGAATTAAAAATAAAATTCATTCCTTATATGTTATAATAAGTTCAAAATAAAATACTTATTTTTTGGCTCACCATCTAAATTAAAAATCTCTAAATAATCTACTATGTCACTAGTATTTTTTTAAATATAAATTGGAGAAGTGGAACCACAAATCTTACATAAAGGACATTATTATTCTCAAATAAATGAGAGGCAAATAGAATCCAACATGACCGAAATATTGATCTCGATTACCATCAAACAATGAAACCAACTGACTAGGGATTTAATAATTAAACTAAGAGGAATTGTGTATGATTTAAATAATACAAATTAATTGAGACAAGATATTTTTAATAAGATTTGGAGACTCATAAACAATATTAGTCTTTATCAACAAGAGCAAAACTCTAAACACATATGGTACAATCTAATATTCCTAAGTTCGAATCTCCATTCCCCAATATTATTATGTATAAAAAAAACAATATTAACCTTTATCACTTTCATATCTTTTACTCACACTTCAATTTTAGCAATCTCAATTTACATATATCATCAACTAAATTAAACTAGTCGTTACCTTTACCTTTGTTGAACTTAAAAAACACTTACATATTTAACCTATATACTTTAGGTTAAATATATACATACACACGAAATATGAATGAGTGACAAGGTTGGTAAAAGAAAAGGAAAATAAAGAAAACTTCAATTAGTAGTATAAATAATAAGTTATTCCAACAAGCATAAATAATAAGAGTAATAATTCCAATAATCAACCAACAATATAAATAAATTATAAGAACAATCTCAACAAGCATCTATCTCTGACTAAATGAGATATTAACCCTTTTGGGTTTAAATGCAGATGCTTAGGATAATGAGGTTGAGTTATTTGATTTCATGACTACGGATGGATGTTGAATTCATAGGAGCTTGAGCTAATCTTCCTTCTCTAGCAAACTCACAATAGAATGAGTATGAGATATAAGCTCTTTCATTGGAACTCGTTAGTCCGCAATATGGTAGAAGCTATTATGGACTCATTAGTCTCTTTTAAATAATAGCATGGACACTAAGTCTCATATAGATAATAGAATAGACACTAATACTAGACACCAAGTCCTACATGCATGGACACTAAGTCCAATATAAATAATAGTATGTCAATACTAACTTAAATCTCTTGAGTTCATATCCTTAAAGTCCATCATTTAATATCTCATAACAACAATCCTTATAATTTTCTTAGGATTTCTTATATCCTTTAACTTCTAACACTTAATACTGAAAAATTTAATGCACATCCTTGATGATCATTACTTAAATGCTCAAATATCAATTCCAATATTTAAAATCTTTGGTAAACTTAATTAACTCCGACCAATAACTATGTATTAATATCTATAATAATCAACACCCAAATCTTGACATTTATGCCTCAATCTTATCTCATACTTCATAATCACAAGCTCATACTTCAATTTTTAATTTTGGTCAAATCCTTACAACACCATAATCTTAATCCCAAATTATTAGCTAATCCTCAATCTTACAACTTCCAACTATTCAAGTTAAAGTAAAATAATTAAGGTAACAATCAAATATGACATTCAAACAATTATATATTACACATCAATTTTATGATAATCGTACAAAAATATCAAGAAAAGATTAATCACAAATTTTGCCAGAAACCACATATAAGAGAATTAATTTTCCTTACTTAAGTCAATGGTTCGATGGTTCGAGACTTTTATTATAAAATTTTACTCCAAAGTGAAACAACCTTTTATTAATACTAGAAATTTGAAACGTGCGTTGCACGCGTAAAAATGATAACTCAATTTAATTATTATTTGTTAAAATTAATAAGATCTTTAATCAATAACCAATTATACTAAAAATTAAAAATTGAATGATTAAATAAAATATTAGTATGATAAATAAGTATTCCTTCCACTCTAATATTGTATTTCTAATTTGATGTTTCTAACAAAAACCATTTATAAAAAAAACTTCATTTGAAATTCTAATAATTTTGAAATTTTGTTGTTAAAAATGAGTAGATAAACCTTGTTTTAATAATGGTAGGAAACAGTTAAAATTTACAGCATTTAAAATTTTATTTTGTATATTATTCAATATGAATAAGTTAGAGTTAATTTATGAATAACTTTTAATTATTTATTCAATAAATATATTTATGAGTTTTGTAAAAAAATATAATTTAGCTTTATAATAAAACATTGATTTTTGTCTAATTTTGATTTCATTTGTACGTGAGTTTTTTTTTTTTGTCCTCTCTCATAAAGAGAAAACTTGAATGAATGAAAAATATGAAAAATGAAAATGAAAATTTTCATTGATACAAAAAGAGTAATTAAATAAGAAGCAATTATGATAGTAATTAAATTGTAAGAAATGGAGAATTTGTTTCTTTATTTTTTATTTTAAGTAATTAAACATGAAGTAACCTGGTTAAGAGATACTAAATTCAAAGGAGTGGAAATGTGGTGTGGTTAAAATAAGGGAATTAAATAGCAACAAAATTGTGTAATTCATATTCTAATATGTATATATATGTGTGTGTGTCTAATTCATGTGGGTGCTAGTGCAAATGGAATGACATAATTGAAACTCCAAAAAATTTGCAATTGTGTATAAATATTTTCATTTTTAGTCGCGCCTAATATGATGATATGATATGATTTTGTCGGATCCTCTAAATTTTTTTTTTTTTTTTAACAATCAAATTATTCTTTTATTTACTTCAATTTCTCTCTCTTCCTCACACCTACCAAAATTCTAAGGGAAATCCACTTTGTAACTCTCTTTATTAAAACACACACCATACTCATTAAAATTAAATCACCTTAAATACATATTATTAACTCTACCTAAAAATTGTTTCGTTTCAAAAAAAAAAAAACTCAACCTAAAAATCTTTTTCGTCAAAATTTATGCAATATATATATATATATATTTGGAAAAAAAATGATTGAAGCTCATTCACCATTCCTTCTCCACTTAAAAGATATAACAAATCTCACATCCAAGTAAATTTTAACTTTAATATATTCTTCTTGATCAAGCTTTTAACAATATTATAGACTTTTCATTTGCACCCTCTATATTTATTCATGTGTATTCGATTATTATTGAAATAAAAAAAAAATTGATACAAATAATTTATAAAAAAATTTAAAATTGTAGTCTAAAATTGTTTAGATATTTGATTTTCTTTTTGTATATATATTCTTCATTTTCTTTAAATAATGCTAGTAATATATATACAATTTGTTCCTTTTTTTTTCTTTTTTTCTTTTTTGAAGACTACAACTTGTTATTAGTTTAGTAATTTCTACTTTTAATTATCAATTATAATTACAAATTTATTGTTATTATTGGTAAAAATAAACCAAATTAGACATTGCCAACAAAGTTGCCAAAACATTTCAAATTATGCTTATATATCTCTTTGTATTTTTAATTTTCTCCATTTTTTTTTATTGAAGTTTATATTTCATTTTTATTTGTGCAATTTATTTAGTATTATTTATATTTTATAATGTGAATTAAATTTAATTAGTCATTCGTAATAAGTTTTTATATTTCAATCTCTTAATAATGTATTCTAAAATTAATTGTTAAAATTATGAATATAAAATTGTATATATTTTCTTCAACAAAATGAACATAATTTATCAAGAAAAATTCTATTAACATTTGTTTTCACATGCATTCTAACAAATATCGTAAATAAAATAAAATAAAAAGTAAACAATAACAAAAAGAATATAAATGTCTAATTATACACTAATTTCTTAAAAGATATTTGCTCATCTGATAATTTTACGATCAAACATGTTATCTAACTCTATTTAAGTAGAGTTGTAAGGTTACAAAGATTCTATAATATTGCATTGCATCATATGAATGTAACACCGAAATTTTGAGATAATTGAAAGATTGAAGAATCTTCGAAAACAATTGAATTGAGTGAAACAAACTAAAGAGAACATATATTTTATTCAACAAAATGAATAGAATTTATGAGAAAAAATTATATTAACATTTTTTTTCACATGCATTCTAACAAATATTGTAAATAAAATAAAAACAAAAGTAAACAATAGCAAAAAGAATATAAATGTCTAATTATACACCAATTTCTTAAAAGATATTTGCTCATCTGATAATTTTACGATCAAACATGTTATCCAACTCTATTTAAGTAGAGTTGTAAGGTTACAAAGATTCTATAACATTGCATTGCATCATATGAACGTAACACCGAAATTTTGAGATAATTGAAAGATTGAAGAATCTTCGAAAATAATTGAATTGAGTGAAACAAACTAAAGAGAGCATATATTTTATTCAACAAAATGAATAGAATTTATGAGGAAAAAATTCTATTAACATTTTTTCACATGCATTCTAACAAATATCGTAAATAAAATTATAAAAAATAGCAACAAAAAGAATATAAATTCCTAATTATACCCCAATTTGATAAAAGATATTTGCTCATTTGATAATTTTTCAATCAAGCATGTTATCCAACTTCATCTGAGTAGAGTTGTAAGGTTACAAAGATGGATCGACCATATTGATTCTATAACATTGCATCGATCATATAAACGTAACACAGAAATCTTGAGATAATTGAAAGATTGAAGAATCTTTTAAAGAATTGAATTGAGTAAAACAAACTAAAGAGAAGATTTAAATTTTGGAATTGGAGTTGATGAAAAAATGGTGAAAATAATTCATTTTTATAGGTAAAAGAAGTTGAATGTTACAAAACCTTTTGAATTTCATAACTTATAAAATTTAATGATGAAAACCATTATTATTTAAGAATAATCATTAATGTTAGGTTACAAAACATAAAGCTCACGATTTGGCCTTTCTAAAATTTCTAAAATTATTTTTTATATATTAATATAGAGTAGCATATTTAAAATTATGAAGAATCAATTAGACAAAATAGTACAGAAATGATTTTTCTTTCTAAGCCACACTTTAAAGATTTAAGATTAAGATAAGATAGCAGGCGAGCAACAAATGATTCCACTAAGAACAATAAAAGATGATCGGATCACAGATCATTAGAGTTGAATCTCGTCCAATACATGATGGGTTGAACACAGCTTGGGTTTGTTGCAAGGTTTAAGAAAAACAATAGAGTTTTGGTTCAATAAAGGAATTTGAAATTCATATTTTTGGTTAAAAAGAAAGTGGTTCATGTCATTTGTTATTTTTTAAGTACATATCCGAGGTGGACGAATATCAATTCTTGAGATCGAATTCATAACGTTAGTGTTGAACAAGTCATTTGTATGTATATATTAAAAATAATATAATATCTTATTTTATTAAAATTATGTGATTTTATTTTATCACGATCTTTGAAATTTTAAATATATGTTTAAAATACTTCAAAAGTTCCTTAAATTAAGGATATTTGTTTTTAACAAATTTCAAAATCTAAAATAGTAAATAAATATTTAGCTATTTTAGATTTTGAAATTTGTTAACGACTCAATATTTAAAATTTTAGCAAAACTTTAGGGACATTACAAAAACAATATAAAATTACACGACTTTGAAAATTTCGTATAAGCATTATTCTCAATCCTTTGTGATAGCCTATTTAATATTATAAAATTACACATATTGCTAAGTTATTAATTTAATTGATTATAAAGATTTGAATTAAGGCATTAGCCTATCGAAATTATAAAGTGGTTTGGATTATTATACTGGTAATTTTCTTAAATATATGTGTTTTCGTATTTTTTCGTGATCATTGAATCTGAAAAGGATAGATATTTTTTATGAAAGCAGAAAAGCATAGATTTTGATCATAGTTGTTAGAAAGACAAAATGTCTTATGTCAGGTCAGATGTATAATTTATTTTGTCCTTTTATTTTAAATGTAAATAACGACACATGTTCTTCCCAAAAAAAATAAAATAAAATAACGTCACATGTACTATTATTCTTATCTTCTCACAAAAACTAAAATCGTTTGATTGTATTGTCTCAAAAAAAAAAAAAAATCGTTTGTTTGTAACCTCAAGTAATTATTATAATTGACTATTTCCAATTTATTTTCAAACGATTATATCCAATTTGTAATAGTTTAAAGTAATCATTTATATCGAAGAACGTCTATAACGCACTTGGTTATTTTGTTTGATGTTAATCACTTTCATATTATTTGAGAGGAATTATGTCTAGGGTTTGTTAGTACTCCTTTTTCTAATATACTAAAGAAAATAATAATCATTCATTTTTTTAATTATTTAAAATCATTTTTCATTTTAAAACCATTCAAATAACTCTTTATTTTAAAATTACTTTTGCCACATGTAATAATTAAATGTCGTTTGATATTTGATTAATAATTTTATTCAGTTACTAATTAAAACAAATTTTTAATGTATATGGTTTTTTTTATCATTTACATAACATTATCTACTAAAAAAACATTTACATAACATTATGAATTTGGCACTTAGCATTTAAAAATAAAGTATTAGGTTGAAATATTATTTTGGATCTTTTTTTATTTTTTTTTCCTAGATTTTTAAAGGTTTAATTTTAGTTCAATAAAAGTTGTAGTTCTTTTTGTCACTAATGATTAAAATGTTGTTTATTGGAATCTAGCCATTATAATCTAAAAAAAAAAAAAAAAAAACTTTTCAAGCTTAAAAATAAACCATGAAAACTCTTGTGTATAGGGGTGCAACAAAAAATCAAAAAACCGAAAAATCGAACCAAACCAATCCAATCCAATGGATCGGATCGATTTTTTAGCTCAAAGTTGGATATATCGGTTCGTAATTTGAAAAAACCAAAAATATTGGATCGGTTCCGATTTTCGTTTTAAAAAACCGATCCAAACCGAAATATATATTGTCAATAATTCATATAAAGTCATCTTCCTTTCATTAATATTTCTTTAATTCACTCCTATTTTAAGTAAAAAAACATCCTTAGATAATTTTGAATAAGTTAAAAACACTTCTAATAGTTTTTAAAAACCGATCCAAACCGAAATATATATATATTGTCAATAATTTATATAAAGTCATCTTCCTTTCATTAATATTTCTTTAATTCACTCCTATTTTAAGTAAAAAAAACATCCTTAGATAATTTTGAATAAGTTAAAAATACTTCTAACCTTTAAAAAAATTAGAACATTGGAACGTGGATTGCACGGGTGATTTTTTCTGACATATGAAATTATATTTTTATTTATTAAAATACTTACAAATAATATATATATATATATATATAAAATTTTAAATGAGTAAGTAAAATATTTATTATCTACTTTATTTAAAAATCTCATACAACGTAGTTTAAGATAAAAGTGATATAAAAAAAAATATACATATCATAATTTTTAAAGAAAATTATGAAATAAATTAAACTTCTTTAAGAAATAAGTTTTCGTCATGCTAAAATCTTACTTTGTACACAATATTTTTTTTCATTCATTTATTACTTTAGTTTAATCTACGAACATCGAAGCCATCTTTTCAAAAAAAAAAAAACCTCGAAACCATCACCTCTCTAAAATCTTAAAAATCATATTTGTGCTTTCTTATTTCATCTTATATTTTATAAATAATAAAAAATAAAGAAAATATTGAAAAAAAAAAGATTAAAAAAACTCATAAAATCTATTATCTACCTCTTCTACAAATTTTGATGAAACATAAGTTTTTTAAATATTAATTTAAAACATAATATTATATTAAATTTATTGTTCTCTACAATAATAATAATGGTGTATAGATTTAAATTTAAATTTAAAAAATATATAATTAGTAAAATTGATAAAATTTAAGTAGCTTCGTATGTCAAAATATGAGTAGTACTTCAATGACATCATGTATCACAGAATAAACAACAAATTACATGTTAAATCATATTTATTCTAATAACAAATAATAATAATAATAATATGAAAAAATGATAATTATAAAAAATTACCTTTCATTAATGAAAGGATGTGATAAACATTCTTCAAAATTTTAAATACTCCATAAATTTAAAAGAAAATTATAAATTAAAATTGAAGCATAAAATAAATAGAATTACACAAAGAAAACATAATAAAAATAAAAATAAATGAAGAAGAAGAAAATGTTATGTACAACGAATTAAATACAGATTGAAAAAAATGTTATTTACCTTCGACGACAACCGCTCCCACGAACACAACTCAATGCACCAATGTTAAGACTTTCAACCCGAACAAAATCTGTACATCTGTGCAACATGAAAAGAATTATTAGTAATTTGAATTTTGAAGAACAATAAATTTGTGGTATTTATAGAAAAAGTTGGAACCCAAGATCTTCCATAAATTTGGAAGAAGAAAAAAAACTCAATACCTTCATTTGATTTTATACTTATTTAGTTTGAAGATACTAAATTTTAATAATTAATAATAATAATAATAAGTCACATTTTAAGTAGTAAAGATAAATATAAAGTTAAAGAATATTACGCAGATTCTCTTATCTTCTAACTTAATTTATGAGATTTGCTAAAAATATATTATCTTCTAGATGATGAAAATATAAATATCTAAATAATATTATAAATATATTTGCATTTTTTTTATATTTGAATAGAAGATTATGACATGTTTGTAATTTAGGGTGTGACTTAAGGGTAAAATCGTCCAAAATGATTTTCCTCTTAAGTCACACTTTAAGGTAGTATGATAGTAGTTTATGAGAATATTATTTTTTATATATTAAAAATAATTGGACATTGGATCGGATCGGATCCATTTTTTGACATTGAAAAATCGAACCAATGGTTCTATACTTTATCGGACATTGGATCGGATCCATTTTTTGAAAACCGAAGATATCGGTTCGATTGTCGGTTTGGTACGAGATCGACAAAAACCGAACCGAAATCACTCATACTTCTGTATATCATTCTTGATCTAAAATAACATGCAAAGTATAGAATGACTAATTCAAATATACAAATTTTTATACCTTTCGTCAACTTTTCAAGATATATTTTATACATACTTTTCACCAATAATGTGTCACATCGATAAGGAATCTTTTTTTTTTTAATGAAGGAATCATTTTTCTTTTAACAGTGTCAAATCATCGTTTTTTTATTTTAAAAATACTTTATTATAAAATCTTATATTTATTATATGACATATTATTACATTTCCAAAATTCACTAATCTAATAAATTTTACATCATTTTCAAAAAAAATAAATAAATAAATAAATTTTACATCGTACCTATCGGTAAAAGAGATATATTAAAATTTACCCAATGATAGCAGCTTTTTCAAGAAAACATGGTAGAATGTGATAATTTATTATTATAAAAAAGTTGAAACGTCATCCATCACCTTTTGTAGTACTCGAAGCAAATATACAAACAAATAAATAAAACAATTAAAAAAAACTCATTTTTTATAATATGGTACCACAAATTTTTTTTATATATTTTTGTATACATTTAATTATAAAATGATTTTTTTTTAAAATGAACAACAACCACAAAGGCGTAGAAATTTCGACTTTACTAAGAACTTTATTATGGTATATTAATTTTAAAGAATGTCTAAAATGGCTCTATTTTTCTTTATTTCTTGTTTTTCAACAAAAGATGGTTATCAACTTTCAAATTGCATGGTTCCTCAAAAAAGAAAAAAAAAACTTTCAAATTGCATGAGATACAAAAAAAAAAATGGTAACTACTAATTTTGTGTTATCTAATTGAGTTATTTTAAATCTACAAATGAATGATGAGTGTCCCAATTTTTACTTATCTATATTTTATATTGTCTATGAAAATGCTATGAGTAAAAGAATCTTACCCTTTATTACCTATTGATGAGATTTTTTTTTGGGTGGTTCTTGTTCTTCAAAGACATGAGAGAACTTGACTATTCAAAATTTGATTCGATTTTTCATGGTATTAAAGTGTTAATTTTGCTTGGTTTATAAGAAAGAAGATCATTAAATAGAAGAAAAATGAGTGGTGCACGAATTAAATTAATGAAAAAATATAGATGATAGCTAGGTCCACTCAAAGATACGAATCTTTTTTTATAAATCGATAAATCTTTTATATCGTACCTATAATGACATATAGGTGAAGAATTATCGATATTTTCAATAGATGACAGCTACTCTTCAAAATATAATAATGGAAAGTAAAAAACAAGTTTGAATGACGGCCAAAATATTAACACGTCTCAATACTTATATAGTTTTCAAATTTAATTCAAACAAGTATCCAAGTCATTACTATATTATTTTAGGTTATCGTTACATAAATTTTCTATCTAATATTTCAAACAAATTTCTATAAAACATTTACAAAAAAGATTAAAAGAAATATGTTAGTGGTTAAAAAATAGAAGTAATTTTTAAACTAAGTTCCAAGGGTGTGTTTGGCCCCCTAATTATGTTATTGCAGACGATAAGTTATTATAAACGGTGTTTGAAGTGTAGGTTACAATAGTAGGAGTTATGATATACAGTGTTTGGAGTGTAAGTTATTCTAACGGGAGTTATGATAAATGGTGTCTGGTATGTAGGTTATTATAGGGATGGTTATGAATTTAGATTAAAGAAATACATAGAAATATTTAGGCGTCGTTTGATAACCATTTTGTTTTTCATTTTTTGTTTATGAAATTTAAGTCTACAATAACTACCTCACTATTAGGGGTGTTCACATTTTATCCGAAAACCGAATCGACCGACTAAAACCGACCGAATCAAGGTCGGTCGGTCGGTTTTTTTATAAGGTCAGTCGGAGTCGGTTAAATTAAATAATTAACTATCGGTCGGTCGGAGAATTTTGTAAAAAAATTAAGTTATAAGAGTAAATCCATGGTTTCCAAATGAAAAATATTTAGATTTTTTAAAAAAAAACCTTAACCGACCAACCCGACCGATCGACAGACCGACCGTCGGTCGAAATTCTCGATTCAAAATTTTTTTCGGTTTTTATTATTAGAAAACCGATATGTCGTTTATCAATGTCGGTTTTCTCCAAAAAACGACCCCGACCGACCGACGAACACCCCTACTCACTATACCTTTTTCGTAATTTGGATATCTACATCCTACCTATCTTTTAATAAACAAAACCAAAATTTGTAAAAAAAAAAAAAAAAAGTTTCAAAAACTTGTTTTTGTTTTTGAAATTTGGTTAGTCTTCACCTACTTTCTTAAAAAAATACGGATATATTGTAGGAAAGATGGAGCACATGCTAGGAAATTTGAATAGAAATAAGCTTAAATTTCATAAACAAAAAACGAAAAACCAAATGTTTATCAAACGAGGCCTTAACAATATATTTTTGTTAAATCTATACAAAACAAATTTAGACAATGTTAAACTTATAATTAATATTGAAAAGAATCATTCATTTTTTTAAGAAGAAGAAGAAGAAGAAGAAGAAGAAGAAGAAGAAGAAGAAGAAGAAGAAGAAGAAGAAGAAGAAGAAGAAGAAGAAGAAGAAGAAGAAGAAGAAGAAGAAGAAGAAGAAGAAGAAGAAGAAGAAGAAGAAGAAGAAGAAGAAGAAGAAGAAGAAGAAGAAGAAGAAGAAGAAGAAGAAGAAGAAGAAGAAGAAGAAGAAGAAGAAGAAGAAGAAGAAGAAGAAGAAGAAGAAGAAGAAGAAGAAGAAGAAGAAGAAGAAGAAGAAGAAGAAGAAGAAGAAGAAGAAGAAGAAGAAGCAAAACAAATTTAGACAATGTTAAACTTATAATTAATATTGAAAAGAATCATTCATTTTTTTAAGAAGAAGAAGAAGAAGAAGAAGAAGAAGAAGAAGAAGAAGAAGAAGAAGAAGAAGAAGAAGAAGAAGAAGAAGAAGAAGAAGAAGAAGAAGAAGAAGAAGTTAATCACTCAATAATATCCTTAACTTTTATCAATTGAGTCTTCAGTCATCATTTGACTTGTGTAATGTGAACCGAAGGAGAAAAAAAAAATTATAGGACTAATCAAATCTAGAAAATAATGGTAAATATGATCATTTTTTTAAAAAATTGTAAATTAACGATATAATATATTATAATGTTGTATTGATCAATATCAATATTGTTAAAATGTATTAATGATACAAATATTTTAAAATTTAATTATATTTTGTAATTTATTTTGTGAAAAGAAAATATCAATCCCTTAATATTGCTCCCTCGAGAGTTTTGGCCCAAAACACCTTTCTTTTTCGGGAACGGCCCAAAACACTTATTTTCATCATTTGAGTCATTTAGCTCCACAACTTACCTTATTCTTTTTCAAAAATCTTTATCATGTAAATTAGGTCCCGTTTGATAACCATTTTATTTTTCATTTTTTATTTTTGAAATTTAAGCCTACAACAATTATCTTACCATAGTTTTTTTTTTCTATTTGTATATCTATATCTTACCTATATTTTAAGAAACAAAATCAAAATTTTGAAATAAAAAAAAGTAGTTTCCAAAAGCTTATTTATTTTTTAAAATTTAGTTAGTATTCATCTACTTTCTTAAAAAAAGATGGATACATTATAGAAAAATGGAGCACATGGTAGAAAATTTGAGTTCTACGTTCTTATCTAAGTTTTTTTTATTCATTCATTCAACAAATAATGGGGGTGTTTGAACTCTTACAAGATATATGTTACTCTCTTAAAGTGAAAGTGCTAGCCAAATTTTGAAAAATCAATTTTATTTTAAAAATAAATTGTTTTATTTTAATTATAGATGGCATAAACAAAGAAACGAGTAGCATTCATATTTGAGATAACGAGCACGGAAATGGAAACATAATTTCTTTTTTCTCCTTTTGAATAATAATTATAAATAATAAGTTCAAGAAAATGAGAAACGGCTAATGAATCTATTTTTTATCTAATGAGAAATGGTAACATTTCAACATACTTGTGCATCAAAAAATATATAAAAACTAGTTCACTCATTAAAAATGAAAAAAAATAATTAGTAATTAACTTGCTAATTTCAATAATATAAAGTTATGCAAAAATTTAAAGTTTTTATTTTAGTTCGATAATATTTAAAGACAAAATTTTTCGAACTTGTAACCTCATTATTAAATGTCATATAATGTCACTAGAACACTACTCTTTTTAAATACAAAATCTTAAATTTGAGTAATACACATTGAATTTTCTAAAAAATACATAAACTATCATATTAACATGAGCCTAAGTTGTCTAAAAAAGATGGGCCTATGTTTTTGGCGTAAAGTTTACCCTTTTTTTCTCTCCAAATAATAATGATACCAAAAAAACTAATAAGTATTCAATAACATGTGCGTGTATACAAAGAACCGACAATACAAGCAAGTCATATTACCGAATCTAAACAAAAAAAGAAGGAAAATAGAAGCATTAGTAAATTGAGATTTCCAAACATTTATGAACTAAGAGTACATCAAACTCAATATTTGTCCCTGTCACACAATATTTATCTTTATCAATGTGTGATAATTGCACCACAAGTGAGTATCTCCAACATGCCCCTCAAGATGGCGGTCATATATTGAGAAATGTCATCTTGAATTGGATCCTAATTTGTGGACCGAAATACCCGTTTTGACTTACTTTGGGATCAAATATCCGCTTCAGCGCGGGCGGGTTCCACACCCGCATTTTTTAATTCAAAGCATTTTTGGTGGGATCGGAATTTGGGAGGCCCATAACCCACATGGGCTCTAATACTGTATTAGAGAATATGAGGTTCCACCTCAAAACCAATTAGTAATGAGGGAGTAACTCATATCTTTTATAAATGTGTTGAATAATCTTCACTTTATCAATGTGGGATAATTACACCACAAGTGAGTATCTCGAACACTAATATGGTTTCACTCTTGATCAACAAAAATGAAGAGATCATAGGACTAGAGCATATAATATGAGAGCAAAATTTGAACAGGTAATTATTGCAGTAGAGTGATTTTACTAAAATTAATGAATCGACGGCATATTGCTGCATATTATGAAGCACCCTCAGAAGATAAAATCGAAGAAATTATTAAAAAGGCGATCGGAATAGAGGTTCAATAAAATTAGTAATTTTTTGTAAAAAAATAATAATCTAGAAAGTGATTTGAACGTGCCGGAATTTTGAAATCACAGCCAGAATATGATCAGGATTTGTGTGCCTCTTGTTGTAAACCTTTGAAAGGTATATACACTCGTTTTTGGAGAGAGTCCTAAACTTATTTATTATTATTATTTTGAAAACTGAAAAAAATTAGAACTTCGCTCTTCTATGACTTGAGGACCATTAGAAACATGTGACGAAAATAGATTGACATCAAATTAAATAACAAATTGCGACACCAATCCATTTAGTGAGCATGTGCTCGATATTGATCATAGGTTGGCTATAAATGTGTTTGAATGTAGAGATCCTATAAAATATTCGTAGTTATATATTACAAAGTTTTTCTAGGTTAAAAAAAAAAGAATGGATGTCTTTTCTACCAATCTACTAATTTTTCAATAATAAGATGATGTAAGTAATTTGTTTTTTTTTTTACTCTAAATATTGATGATAGGGGTATACTTAAAAAATTGGGGTGTTTTGATGAGTATTTGCATGAAGAAGAATGGGTGACCATTGCTAAAAGGAATAGAGATGAAAAGAATCAGGTTTATTCAATGGAAGCCAAAAACACAATAATACAATTTTTTTCAAACTATATATGCGAGACATTTTAACCTAATGAACAATGAGTCATTACACTAATACTAATGAAACCAATCAACCTTAATCTTAATCTAATCTTAATACTAATAATTTTGAGTGATTATGATGAAAGTTATTTTGAGAGATTAGAAATTGAAGTTGTAATATTAGTTTGTTTGGATAAAGATTTTTGTAAAGAAATTATAGGCAAAAACTCGTTTGGATGTGAAATTTTGTAGACGAATTGTAACTAAGAACTCGTTTTGATGTTGATTTTTTTAGAGTAGTATGAAAATTAATGGTTAAAAAGGAGTGAATTTGAGTGAGGAATTGTTTTGAGTAGGAATGAACATGAATTGGGTTAGGTTGGATAGGTTTTCAACCCAACCCAAATTTTTGGATTGGCCACTAATTTTCTAACCCAACCCAATTAAAGATACAACTCAACTCAACCCAACCTTATATTTTCGGGGGAGTTAAGTTATCGGATTCATCAATAAATTGCAAATATAGATATGTTTTTATCAAATTAGTCATACCCTATACATAAACAAAATACAATCTCTAATCATTATCATATCAAGTTAATGAAATGAATAAAAATATTAAATAAGCAAAATATTCAATCAAAAGTCACTCACTATTAGTCTCATCGTTAGTAGAAAAGATTTCAACTATATAACATAAAATAAATAGATCATTAAAACAATAAAAATAGATAACATAATTTGACTTCCTTAAAATAAATAGATAATTAAAAACAACCAAAATATATGACATAATTTTAATATATATTTTTATCTTGATATATAAATTATAAAAACTTTAAAATATTCGAAAATAAGAAATCTAACAATAATAATTAAATAAAATAAATATACATGTAATCTAAATAATTAGATAACATAATAATTATGTTATAAATAAAATGAAATTTGAATAAATAATAAATTTCGGTTAGGTTTGGTTGATAAGTTCAACCCTTAACCCAATCCAACCCAAAAATATATTTAACCCAATACAATCAGTCAAATTAGATTGAGTTGATTCGAGTTATTCGAGTTGTTGATTGTTTGAACACTACTAATTTTGAGTGATTAAAAAGGAATAGCTATTTTGTGTGGTTACAATAACTTATTTAAATATATTTTTTTTTAGAATGGCACATAACTACTCATTTATAATAACTCATCTAAATAATAATTTTTAAAAAAACACTGAGACGTCATTTTTTAAAAACACTAGTTTTTGTTAAATTCCTTAAGATTATTATAACTTGGTTTAAAATTAGAAAGGTGCACGTGGGTTTTGCTCCCACATGTGTTTCACGTGTCTTTTTTTTTTTTGAGACAGATGTCAGGTGTCTTTTAGTTTTTGTTTTTTCATTTGAAAACAACAAAATATATATAATATATTTTTAATTTAATAATAATTGGAAATCATAAATTTAAACTTGTAATCTCATAATTACTCGGTCATACAAAATATTACTTAATCTCTACTCCTTTTGGCAACAATTTACATACTCTATATACATGTTTTCCTTTTTACAATAAAATTATTATGTCATAATATTTATTTTTCATCTTCACATTACCATTGATTGGAATTTGAAAGTTTAAAATAAAGTTTTGTAAGGCTAACAAAAATTTCATATTCAAATTTTATTAATCCCATCAATATCATTTGTTTTCAATTAATAAAAGTTAAAATTTTAAAAAGAATTAAATGAAACTACTTTTCTTTAAAAGAAAAAAGAGATTTTTAATCTATATTAAAAAAACAAAATAATTTCATGTATAACATAATTTTCTAACTTATTCACTTGTGATATAAAAATAATTAAAGTCTATCAGTTTGCATTATTCAACACTACTAGAAAAGGCACATTACATGACTTTATTTTATACTCATGAACTGTAACGGCCCAATTTTCTATCCCGGTTCTCGAGGAGCTTCCGGTTCAGATTTAGTGGTTCGGTTGGCCGTTAGAGCTGTTTTGACCCTTAGGGGTATTTTGGTCTTTTTGCTCCCCGGGCAGGATTTGTGGTTTTTCAGAGCTTCGAGGCAGCTCCTGCCTTTGTCGAGGTTTGTTTGTTGGTGGCTGCGAGTCCCGAGATGTTTGGGCTATTCGTTTGGAGGTTCGGTTGTGATTTGGGTTTTGGGCAAAGTTATGGTTGTTTGGGTGTTTCCTTTGGGATTCGAGCCCGGGCCCTTAGTGTTGATTTGGGAGGTTGGATTTAAGTGAGTTTATTGATTGGAAAAGGTTGCTTCAGTCGGGTATCGAAGGAGGAAGCCGAGAAATGGGATTTAAGGATTTTAAGGATTTTTAGAAATTGGAAAATTGGATAAGTTTGGATTTAATATTGGATAAGGATAAAAGAAAAAAGATTAAATCCCATTTTTCCTTCTTATTTCCCATTTTCCCTTTTATTTTCTAAAATCCCCATTTTCCCATTTTTCCATTTTTCCCCCTTTCTCTCCTCCTCCGGCCACCCACCCCCTGCTTACCCTCCCACCCAGCCAGCCCCTACAGTCGCCCACGCCCGAGCGGCCGAGCCTAGCAACACGATGTTGTGCGGTGTCGTCGTCGTGTCCGCCCCAGCTCGCCCAGCCTACCCGATCACGTCGCGCAGTGTCGCCCAGGCCGCGTCGCCCAGGTCCGTGTCGCATCGCCCGAGCCCTGGCCGCACAGTGTCGCGTCACCCAGCCCTCGCCCAGGCCGTCCCCGCACCAGATCGAGCGCCCCTGTAGCCCGTCGCGTCGCGTTCCCGCGCGCGTCCTGTAGCTCGTGTCGCTCCCGCCGCGCGCACCGTCCCCTGTGCCGAGCTGCGCCGCACGTCGTCGCCCAGCCGAGCTCGAGCCCGCGCCCTTGCCTCGCCTCAACTTCGCCGCGCGCGCGACCTCTCCGCACCCAGCGCCGCGCGTGCCTACGCTGCGCCCGGCACCGCCTCTGTTGTGTCTTTGGTTGGCCCGAGCCTTGTGGCTTCTCGGATGGTATTTCCCGAGACTTTTCTTCGTTGGGCCCTGATTTGTTGGCTGCTGATTATTGTATTAATTGGGGTGCTTTGTTTAATGTATAGGTTGTTCGGGTTCGATTAGGGGCTCGAGGATCGCTTGATTGGCTCGTTGATTTATTATGATTATTGTTTTTCTGCTTGTCCCAGGTAAGGATTTCTTACCGTGGTTGTGTAGACCCTGCGATATATCATGATATGCCTTGTATGCTTGTTTGTTGTTATGAACATGATATTGATAGGGGCAGCTTTGTTTGATCTCTTGCTAGCATGTTTACCTGATTGTACATGTTAGTGTCATGCTAGGTTTGTTCTTCCAGCATGCTTATGATTCCTGCTTTACCATCGTAGTATCATGCTAGGTAAATGTGATTGATGTCGGTCATTGCTTGCTAGCCAGGAATCATTTATTTGCTCTGTACTCTTAGATAGAGTTGTAGGGTTTGTCATCATCCAGAGGCTGAGCAGACATAACGTACTTTGTCCCCACTGATCGGGAGTAAAGTGTGCGCGACATAACGTATCTTGCTTCCCCGGCCGCCAAGGTGGATTTAGCTCTGGTCGGGAGTAAAGTGTGCGCAGCATAACGTATCTTGCTTCCCCCCCGACCCGCCAGTTGTGGACTTAGCTACCCACTTCGACATAAGCCTAGTTTGTAGCCTGCTAGAGCGGAACCCTGCCAACGGTGTAAGCCTACATTGGCCGGTTCTTAGCTTCAGGTCGGTGGTTCAGGCTGCGCAGATGAGCGCCGAGGGCCTCGCGCTCGTGATCGGTGACACCGCTTCGAGTCATAGGCATGCGTGCACGGCCTGCGTGGTTTGCCCGCGGCCCCGCATTTATGCCGGTTGCGGCAACATGCGGTGTGCGCACACGCCGCGTTAGTTGCCGGTTCGAGAGCTCCTCGGGCTAATGTCGTGAGTACACCATTCCTTCCGTTAGAGCCGACTTGAGTACTCTCCGTAAGTCCAGTTAAGCGAGGCAAAGAGGCCGCGAGGACATTCTTGGGATCGGTGCAATCCCCGAGTGAAAGATACCTCGGTGATGTCCCGAGATTGGTCGGGGTAACCAATCATTAAATTTGGAAGTAGGAGACTTTCGATGGCTCCGAGATCTTGTATTATGAGCTCGTTGAGCTATGATCCGTGTTGATAGCCGTTTGCTTGCATGTTGAGGTGCTAGATGACCGATGTATCGTATTGTACCCCTGTTGGGATTCTTCTGAGTATGTTTATACTCACCCTTATTTATCTTTCTGGTAACTTGGGACAACACCAGGATGGCTAGCTGAGGGAGCTGATTGATCATGGGGAGCCGCCGACACTCTGTCATTTATTATTGCATTGTTTATTCAGCATGTAGATGGACAGAAGTCCTAGGGGAACATTGTTTAAAACGTTGTTTAAATTGTATTGTATGTTTTTATAAACACTGGCCAGGTTGTTTTACTTCGTTGGTTTGTTTAAATAAAAATTGTTGGTTATGTTTTAAGGGTTCCCCCTTCTCATATGTTTTGAAAGGTTTTTAAATATGAGCACTAAACCGCTTGATATCATATTTAACTTGCATGCTGAGTGAGAACCCCGGTTTAGGACCTATGTTTTGGGTCGGGTTCGTCACATGAACACTTTACATGACTAAAATCAAGAGTCATTGTATCTCCTGTCATGGAAGGTTGAACCATGGCACTATAGTAAAAGTGTCATGGTATAATTAATTATGACACTATATTATAATCATAGATGAACTATTAATGACACATATACAGAGTCATTGATGAAGTAATAGTGACAATTTACGAGTGTCATCGTAGAACCAGTTATGACATTTTATTATAATCATGACTGATTCATTAATGACACATATACATAGTCATGGTTGAGCCATTTATGACATTTTATTTTAGTCATAGTTGAACTATTAATGACACATATATATATAATCATTGAAGAAGTATTAACAACATGCTAATATTGTCATTGTAGCTTATATATTGACATTTTTTTATAGTCATCAATTTATGTAATATGACTGTTTATTTATGTCAATTTATTAGTTTTCATAACACTTTTTAATGCCTATTTACAACCTGTTTTGTTTGTGTCTTTACCTGTCAAGAAAGATTTATAATATGTAGCCCACAAATCTTATTCAACAAATATTATTTCACATATGACTAAATAAGTTGTACATTACACTTGAACAAAAAAAAATCAATATAAATAAACTTATAATTCTTAAAATGTCCACAAGGGGTTTGAAAACTAGAAAGTTTATAAGATAACAAAGAAGCATCGTCTGTTATCCCTTGTGCGAAGTATACGTGGATTGACAAGTTGCACGGTAACCGTAGATGCAAGTGATCCTCACCTTGAACAAAGTATCAACACAATGTAGTGATAAAGATTTGAATTAGAAGTTGTAATAGAGAATAAAAAAAAATGAGTTCAAAAGAATTTAACAAATAAAAAAAATGTGGTTGTTGCAATCTATAAAACTAAACCATGATACCTTTGACTAAATGAGTTGAAGAGAATCAAGGTTGCAAACACAAGTTAGAGCAATTTCCAAGTGGTCCAATCCTTGACCTTCATCAATAGAAAAAAATAACAATAAGGGAAAACTATTACTTTTTCTCTCAGAAACACTAAGCACAAATAGTGCTTCAAGGATAAACGAATTCTCTAGCTAGATAATTAAAAGGATTACAATAACAAGCTAAGTATATGGAAAAAGTTGCAACTATCAAAGTCAACACTTGATGTTGTAGGCCAGATAACAATAACATACTTGAAGGCATAAAGTCAAATCTACGAGAATAGTGCATTTAAGCAGACCCTATCTCACATAGACTTTGTTTAGAATAATGCACCGGCTATGCACGTAAAACTTAAGAACAATTGGAGTTCAATAGTAAAAGTTGGGCACTAGATTCTGAAGACAAAAAGACAAAAAGACAAAAAGTTGGGTAAAGGGGTTCAAGAGAAATTAAGGTTGCGAACACAAGTTAGAACGACATCTTCAAAAGTCACTCAAACATGCACTTAATGAGCTACATAGCTTTAAATGAAGTAAATTGGAGACTAGTAAACCATATAACCACATCATTAAATTAGAACTTTTAACCTGCACACGAATAGACAGATCAACAATAATAGATTAAACAACTCCAAAATTGAGTATGTTTCACTGCTTTGAAGAGAGAGAAAGAGAAAAAGAGAAATTTCATTGGGTTCAAGGGAATGAATCTTACTTTAAGAAAAAAACTCATGGCTTCCAAAGGATATTCCACCCAAGATATATGGTTGGGTGAACCTTAGAAATAAATGCAGAGTTGGTGATGAAATATAAATCAGGAAAAGCAAACCCAAAAAGCAATGAATGAAAACATGATGCCTCTAAACTTTGAACTATGGACATATTTAATGTTACCATTAACCAAAGTTCAACTAAAAAATAAAACTTACTTCAAGAATCGGAGCCTTGGCAAGAACGATACTTCATGGCTAGTTTTTTTGTTGACCTTTTACTAGATGATTTTTTACCTACAAGAAAAAAGATCAATGAAACCTCAATATATATAAGAAAGCTCTACATATCACATCTAGTCACAAGACTATAATAAATAGACAAATAAAATTCAAAACAATATTATTTTTCAATTCAAAACCACAAAACTAACCGAAAAAAGAAAAAAAAAACTTACCTTGTTGCTTTTATTTTTTATCTGGTTTTTTAAGAGAGACGAAAGGAGCAATATATAAAACAAAAGTAGGTTCAAATTTAAATGTAGGAAATATGAGTCTTAAACTTAACATCAACCAATCAAAAAAATCAAACAAAAAACGAGCATGTATTCAATGGATTCAGATCAATGATCCACATTAGATATATAGTTAAAAGTACTAAGACATAACAC
This sequence comes from Sicyos edulis, assembly GCA_036507275.1. Classification (NCBI taxonomy): domain Eukaryota; kingdom Viridiplantae; phylum Streptophyta; class Magnoliopsida; order Cucurbitales; family Cucurbitaceae; genus Sicyos; species Sicyos edulis. The sequence continues at coordinate 37,674,951 of CM071853.1, forward strand.
ACAAAATAGATAGCTTATAAACTTATTAAACAATTTTTAAGTTGGGGTCCTATTTGAACTTTTTTAAAGTTTAATTACCTATTCTATACAAACCGAAAAGTTTAGAAGTGGGTGATAGTAATTTAACCAGGAGGAAAAATATGAACATATTCGTTCTTCTTGTTATAGCCAGCAAGAAGGGGAGCGCCAGGCTTGGAGGCTTAGATCCATTGAACTATACCCCAGTCCCAATATACTTGGAGTAGAGGAAAGACTAAGAACACCAAATGACCACCTCAGAATAATGAAATCTAAAACCAAATGTGGTTGTTCCTTTTGCTGGCTACACAATGTGAACGAATAAAAGTCATCAAATTGAAAATATGAAAAAAAAAAAAAAAAAAAAAAAAACAAAGTCAGAAAAAAGAAATTATTCTATAGAACAATAGTACAGCCCAGAAATAAATCAATATTAAAAGCGATTTACGAATTACAACACTGGAATTGGGGATTTAAAATAATGCAACATGAAGTTTCGATAACATCAAATAAGCTTCTTCTTTTTTAAACAATAACCACGCGCCCGTCCTTAAGACAGACACCAGAGACATCGAAGGAGTAATGACACATATGAGTCTCGAACCTAGGACCTTGAACAGAGCATACCTTGAAATGAGCATTTTACCTCTTGATGTAATCCAACTTTGTGGATACTAAACACATATTAACTTAACTGCTCAGCTTAACTTAATGTAGGTTAACTTAACTCTAATCCTTCCACAAACACATTTTTAGAGAACAAATATAACCATAAATAATAGAACATATGAAAATATAATGACCAAGGTACAACACTTTAGAAATGGAAAGATGAAATGATATAAATGCAAAAGTTAAGAAGGCTAAAAAATTCACAAATTTTTGAACCATTGAGAGACTCACCTAAAAGAAAAGGCTCAACAAACAGAGCAATACAACGAGGTTTGGAATTGAACTCAGAGTCAAGCAAAGGAAGGTCATCTTCCTCACCATCTTCATGCCTAACTTTAGCGAGCATCACTAAAAAACCACACTATATAACTAAAAGTTGTACATATTCCAACACTCACATATTGCATACTTTATATTGAAGTAATTGTTGGGATCCATAATTTCTTGATCCTTAGAAAACTAAAAAAAAAAAATCACATGCAAGAAAGTTATAAATTCAAAAATGAGAAGATGATAAAAGAAAAAAAAAATTGTCTTAAGCCTCTACATCTCCCGCCTTTGCCTTTCCATTTTCTACCTGCAAACCACACTATATGTTTGACATCTAACCATATGAGTGAAAGAGCTTCCTTTGCTCATATATATACAAGTATGCGCTGACCTTTTTGGCACACTACCTGACCAAATTTACAAGGTTTTTGTGATGTAACCTATACCAAGTAGCATAACCTGATAAGCAGAAATAAGTTAAATGGATGAATTGAGTAAAAAAAGCACGAAAGGGTTATGAATCAATCAGCAAAGTATGAGTTTTTGCTGATAAATGACGATGCATCAAATTTTTCATTGTATCACAAGAAAACAAACCACAATTCGCTAAGCATTGTCAAATTGTCTATCACAAGAAAAAAAATCACATGCATCAAATTTTTCATTGAAGGCTTTAACAATAAACCTCTAGAGTTCAAACACTTAATTAAAAAAAAAAAATCTAGCACAAAGAGAAAGCAAAAAATACAACATCCAACCAAATAGCTAATAAATTTCAAAACAGAATCTGTTATGACCCAAACAAACCCACCTAAACCAGAATAACAAAAAACCACTTGAACTTCATGCCTTTTAGCGTGGGTGAAATAGACAAGAAGGCTTCCCAAGACCCATCACTTTTTTTGGCAATCTATTATACAATTAAAAAGAAAAATGGAATGGAGAATGAACCTAGAAAATCCCATTCCATTTTTTGAGGTATTGGAGGATAAAATTTTCGTCAAAGAGGTGAACTCATCACTTTTTTTGGCAATCTATTATACAACTAATGTCACAGGTCATACTGCTTGATCCTACAACATTTGGATGTCAAAGAAATCCGTAGGAAATTAATTCCTAGGTTAGATTGAACTCATCACCTTATGCACCCTAAGACCCTCTTTGACCAATTGAGTCACTCCATGATGGCCAATGACCTATATTAGATACATAATTGAGAATACTAAGACATACATAGAATCGATAGCTTAGATACTAATTAAAAAAAAAATTAATTTGGGGGTTCTATTTAAACCTTTTTAAAATTTAGATTCATATTCCATACAAACCTAAAAGTTGGGAGTCAGTGAGTAGTAAAAATCATCTTTTATAAATTCAACTAAAGTTATGGAACTCAAAAGATATATAGATTACAAATATTAAAAAAAATACATAGATTACACATGATCTAGCTTTGAAGTTTCTACAGCTTGTTATTCTTTCTATTTATTTCAAATGCAAATATAGGTTTCCAACTAGGCAAATCTTGATTACTAAGATTGAGTCTAATATTCTCGTTGAGAACTTTAAGACTAACCCAAGACCCTAGAAATACCAGAAATCTAACAACCAAATGAGAATTTTAACTATTTTAACCCATTTGAAACAAACCAACAAACAAAAATTTCCAACATTTTGAGTCGTGGTGTTAAAAAGAAAGTGAGGACGTCTTTCGGGCATTTGAACGAACATGTTGTGGGCATTCCAAGAAAAGTCAATTGGTGGAAGGAAAGGCTTGTATTGGGTTTTAAAATCAATGATTAAAGTCACATAAATGCCCATCTCATCTCAATAATGCCTGATTGAATGGCTAAAATCGTGAATAATGATGACAACAAAAAAAAGGAGATTGAAATACCTTCAAAGAAGAAAACGATGAACCAATTGAGTGAAATGACTTGTTTAGCAGCTGGTGGGATTCGGAAGGCAGGCTTGAAATGAGAGAAGGGGACGCTCGATCTAGGTCAAGATGGAGAAGACGATTGAAATGAAAGAAAGAGAATTGAAACCTAATTTTTCTATTATGGAGAATAGCTCCACTTTAAACTTCATTAAAAAAGAACCATAATCTCAACCATTAGAAACTTAAGGTGAATGAAAAAAAATTGAAAATCTGACTTAAAAGAAGAGGAACCCGAAGAGGCGATTTTTGGCATTCTGATATGAACAAAAACCAGCGACGACATTTTGTGTTTGAGCTCTTATCAAAGTTCTGGTTTGAACGAAAACTAGCGACGATGGCTTCGTTTTTTCGTTGTAGTTCATGAAGAAAGAGGGGTGAAGGAAGTGTTCTCTAAACTTCGTGGGCGCCAGATAGGTTTTTTTTTTTTAGTTTTTAATAACCATTTTTAATCTGCATAAATATTTTAAAAAACAACTACGTCAATCCCAACTCGAACACATAACCTAATTTACTTTTTATGACTCTAAAATATAATCATCAATTTAAAAAAAAATGAAAAACACTCTTTTTAACCTATTATGACTCTTTTTATTTCTCTTTCATGTAAAATGGAGAAAAAAGAGTGTCATGATATATCACATTTTTAGTAGTGCAATCACTCAAAATCGATTGAAATCTATAAATTAAATTGATAGAAGTCTAAAGTCTATCCGTTGAACTTATAGAAGTCTATTAATTAAACTTAATAGAAATCTAAAGTCTATTAGTTGAATTGATAGAATTCTAAAGTCTATCAATTGAATTGATAAAAGTCTAATAATGTTAGAATAAGAATTTTGGATAAAATGTGTTATGAATGAAATTATTTTTAAAAATGTGCTACAATTATATAATGATGAAGAGCAAAAAAATATGGTATGGAGGACAAATTCTCAAAGAAAAAAGTAAAATTTTATAAAAATAAATGAATGGTTAGGTGGGTGCAGCCAAGTTGGTTATGTCCAAATTTTATAAAAATAAATTGGCATAATTTAGTGGTGAAAGTAAATATTTTCGGAAAGGTAGTTTTCAATTATTTTTTAAGTTAACTACAACTATATGCAACAAAAACAGAGATTTGAAATCTAAGACTGCTTAAGTCATGAAAATACATTTATACAGTTGATTTGCAAGGTAAGTTTTCTTTACTACTATCTATGAATGTAACTATTTACCAATCTTATAGGGAAAATATATTTTTAGTCCTTAATTTTGGGTCTAATTTTTATTTGATCTTTTTATTTTAAAATTAAATATTTTTAGTCTTAACATTTTTATAATGTTCATTTTTAGTCCAAGACAAAATCATTAGTTTTTTTTTTTGAAAAGTGACAAAATCATTAGTTACATAAAGTAATTGAGGAATAAAATGATAATTAAACTAATTTTAAATTTCAATATATTAATGTAGTGATTATCTTAATTTTCACATGAATTTCATTTTTAAAATAAAAAGTATAAAAGTAAATTAAAATAATTAGAAAGAACTAAAAGTGAATATTATTGAATTATTTAAAATAAAAGCGTTTACTTTTACCACAAACCAACCAAATTAAAACTAGATCTAAAATGGAGAGACTAGAAAAATAATTTTCTCAAAATTAATATGATATCTATTATTTTATAATACAGCATTATTGGTGTCAATGATATTCAAACTTTCATACTTAGAAAAGGTAAGGAAATATTATACTCCATCAATGCTGAAGTATTATAAATAAACCTCAAAGGAACATAAAATTCTCAACCCAACAAGCTAGTGAGGCAAACAAAAAAAAAATGGATCTCATCTCTTTTTCCACATGCCTTTTCTTCTTCATCTTACTTTTGCTAAAACTCTTCAAATCCAAAAAACAAAACTTCCCTCCTTCACCACCAAGACTCCCCATCATAGGCAACCTTCACCAATTAGGAGCCTTGCCACACCAATCTCTAGCAACACTTTCCAAAAAATATGGCCCTTTAATGCTTCTAAAGCTAGGCCAAAATCCAGTCCTTGTCGTATCATCAGCAAAAATGGCTAGAGAAGTAATGAAAACACACGATATCAAATTTGCCAACCGGCCTCAAACCACGGCCTCAAAGGCGTTGCTTTACCAATGCCAAGACATTAGCTTTGCTCCTTATGGTGAGTATTGGAGACAGGCTAGAAAAATGTGTGCTCTTGAGCTCTTTAGTGTGAAGAGAGTCGACTCGTTTCAATACGTGAGGGATCGGGAAGCCGGTGTGCTCGTCGATAGGATTCAAAAGGCTTGTGTTGGGGGTGGGGTTGTGAATCTTAGTGAAATGTTTATGCAAACTTCCAATGATATTGTGTCTAGTTGTGTTTTGGGAGAGAAGTTTGAGGATGAAAATGGGAAGTGTAGATTTGGAGATTTGTCAAGGAGGATTATGATTTTGATGACTGATTTTTGTGTTGGGGATTTCTTCCCTTCTTTTTGGTGGATTGATGTTATAAGAGGGTTTAAAGGGGAGTTGAAAGATTGTTTTAAACAATTGGATGTGTTTTTTAGTAAGGTGGTTGAAGAACATGAAGAAAAGATTAGGGATGGTGTTTGGAGTGATGAATCTAAAAGGGATTTTGTGGAAATCATGTTGCGACTTCGCCAAGATGAGATGGTTGACTATAACTTCTCTCTTGACAACCTCAAAGCAATGGTTTTGGTTAGTTTTTTCTTTCTACTCTTTTAATCTCGTTCGTGTTGATATGTGATTCTCAACCGTTGATGCCTCTTGTGATTCATTATTCTTGAATTAGATCTTAATTTTTAGACTAAATAATTCTTTTGTTGCTCTCTTAAAGAGATGTTTGGTGCAACAAATTGCCGTGGATTGTGATAATTATTGATAGGTTATTATTGTTTAGTTTGAGATATAGATAGTAATTATATGAGTTATCATTATTTGTGTTTAAGAGGTAGGTAAGAGTTATATTAATTATTATTGTCTTTGTTTGAGTAGTGCATGTATGGATCAGTAATAACGGTTTGAGTAACCATTCATGATATGACCGTGATAATAAAGAGTGCCAGAACAAATTAAAAAGTGATAGATTCAATCATATGAGGATCGTCTACCGAGTTTTCTTTGACATCCAAATGTCTAAGATTAGACAGTATGTCCCAAAAATATTTGAAGTGCATATAAATTGTCTCAGACAACTCACGAATATAAAAAGAAAAAGTAATAAAAGTTTGAGTGAGACTAAATTATAAACTGGTCATACAATAATAATTATTGAGTCATATTTCTTTTAAAAATGTGAATTGAACATATTACTACAGATCCAAACACTGGTGAGCTAGCAACCATTACTAGAATAATCATTATTAGTAAATCGAATGAATCTTAAAGAGTTCACTGTTCTTAAATTAGATTTTTTTTTTTTTTTTTTTGATTGAATATTCATTTTCTTTTCATTAACTCTAATATTTATCTCAAATCAATTTGGCTATAAGTGGAATATCACATATATATCTTATTAGATGTGAAGTCTCTCTTGTCACTATGTCTTGTAGTGAATCCTCAAACCCTTCCAAATTCAATACTGTTAAAGTCAACAACCCACCACTAAGTGTTTAATACTGAGCCAAACATAGGCTAACCTATTCCATTTTGGAGATATGTAGGACATGTTTGTTGGTGGAAGTGACACAACAGCAATAGGGCTAGAATGGACAATGACAGAACTAATGAGAAACCAAACAGCCATGAAGAAAGTCCAAAGAGAAGTCAGAACAGCAATTGGAAACAAATCAAAGATTGAAAGTCAAGACATTCAAGGCATGAAATACATGCAATGTGTGGTAAAGGAATCTCTAAGGCTACACCCACCAGTGCCATTAATGGTGCCAAGAGAATCAACCACAGAAGTAGAAATTGAAGGCTACAAAATCCCACCAAAAACAACAGTGTACATAAATACTTGGGACATTCATAGAGACCCACAATTTTGGGACAAATCAACTGAGTTCATTCCAGAGAGATTTATGGATCACCATAATTCAGTTAACTTTAAAGGTCAAGACTTTGAATATATTCCATTTGGAAGTGGAAGAAGAAAGTGCCCTGGAATGTCATTTGGAATTGCTTCATTTGAATTTGTATTGGCAAATCTTTTGTGTTGGTTTGATTGGGAAATTCCTAATGGCTCTGAATTGGACTTTGAAGAAGAAAATGGACTCACAGTTCGCAAGAAAATTCCACTTGTCCTCAAACCTATACCATATGTGCAATCAAATAATTAAAGCTTGTTATAATTTCCATGTGGGAGGACTTTAATGTGTATCATTATCTTGTTTTATAAGTATTTCATATCATGAGGTGTGGCTTTTAATATAAATAAGAATATGGTATTTTAATAATCTCTTGGTTTCTCTTTCTTCAATTATTTTTGGCTATTTAGAATGGAAAATGTAATTGGGGGTACATCCAATCCAAAATGTGATATGGTATTTTAAGAAATAGTTTGTTCACTCCAATTTTATTATTTTATGTATCGTTATTTGAGAAATACACAAATAATCAAAGGGAAATGGTTATAGATATGAATTTTTCATTTTAATTACACTACTTTTTAAATATTTTATTTATAGTCAATTTTGTTTGGTTTGCTTTTTTATATCATATTTCTCAATTACTCTTTTTTTTTCAATAAAGTTGTACGGATTGCTTTTAATCAACAGACGAGAGACAAGTATGGACATTTCATTATTTTATAAAGATTGTTTTTTTTCTTCTTTAAACATTTTTTTGGAAATTGTGTTATTCATAAATTTCTTTGTTTTTTTTTTCTATATGAAAAATCCCCTAAATAAAATGTGTTATTTTATATTGTTTAAATAAAAAGTATATTATGGCTATATGAGTAAAGATGATCATTTATGTAATATATATTGCAAATATATAAATGAAGGTGAATTATTTTGAATAATATAAAAAATAAAGTCATGCGAACTTATATTTAGACGGAGTTATTTATCAATTTTAAAGGGGATTTTGCATGTATATCAAAAAATAGCAGAATATTTCCATCTATAGCACAAAATCCAAAATAATTTCATTTGTAGCAGAAAATTCAAATTGATTTCTATCACTTGTCGAGTTCTATTAGTGATAGAATTCAATCAATGATAGACTCATTCTATCACTGCTTAAGTTTTCTATCAGTGATAGAAATCTAAATTGAGTTCTATCACTAGGTGAGTGATAGAAATAAATATGCTAGAGATGAATTATTTTAAAAATTATGCTACAAATATAATACAAGAGGTAGAATATGCTGCTGATGGTAAATTCTCAATTTTAAATAGAATTTATATTACGTATTTACTAACTACTACTTAAAAATCATATTCAAACGAACTATTGTAATTACTTAAAACAACTCATTATTTCTAAAAACTGAAAATAACCGCTCATTTTTAACCATTCATTTTAAACTACTCAAAATAATTTCTCATTTCTAACTACTCATTTTTAACTATTTATTTATAATTTTTTATTTTTAACTATTTAAAACTCCAAATTCAAGTTTAAAACTAGCTCTTGTCTCCGACTCCTTTATTAAAAAAAAATCACATTCAAACAACTTTTTTTTATCGTTTAATAAAAATGTATATTATATTAAGGCTAAATTATAGAAAATGTCCCTATACTATGGGAGTTGTGTCAAAAATGCCCCTGAACTTTGAAAAGTTTAAAAAATACCCTCAAACTTTAACTTTAGTTTCAAAAATACCCTTGCCGTTAAATTTGAATGCACTACAACAAATACCCCTTTCTATAGCTTTCAAAAAACGCTATGGTAAACATACAATAGCATTTAACGAAATGCGGTCGTAGCCCATGTTATTGAAAGTATCCAACCAATGATAGCGTTTTTCTACTGCTATAAAAAACGCTATTGATAGTTTATTTCAATAGCGTTATTTTAACGCTATGAAATTTAACTATAGCATTAAAATAAATGCTATGATTTCTCATTCATAGCATTTTTATAGTACATGAACGATGCTATAAAAGATATATTATAACTATTTTTGTAAAGCTGTTATATCTAATGTGATTGAAAGGTATTGACTTTTCATAGAATTTTGTTAATGATGTAAAGCTATTAATTTGACTATTTCATAACATCAAAAAAATATTTTAATATCTTTAATAACAATTATCATAGGCATGAAGATACACAATTGACATAGCAATCGTTTTTAATAACACTTGTCATAGACATGAAGATGCACAAAATTATACTAGTACATTCATTTAGAATATTACTCAAACCAAAAGTGTGTTTTCTAACAAATAAATTACGTAGAAATGAAAAAAAGTTGAAACGAGTACATATATAATCTCAAAATGTTCATATAATTCTCCCCAAAATATGTATCTCCGTGCCCATGTTGTCATTTCATTCACCTAACAAATAAAATAAAAGTAGATGTTATAAATTATGATTTTAATTAACACATCAATCAAATATAAAAAAAATATATATTCTAAATTAGTTTACTTACATATTTTGACTTTATCAATTGGTCATGCAATTGTAGTACCCACAACATCATCAATAACAACAATATCAGATGTAGGCCTCCATAAGAATGAATTAGACTTTTTTACTGTATCAACCCACACACGTACTGCATTAGGACCAAGAGGAATGTTCTACAAGCATGAAAAGTTGATGTTTAATGAGCTTAAATAATATTCAATAAAAAAAAATTCAATGATTATTCGCCAAAAGATCAAAACACTAAAACGAGATAAAGTGTAAGAAGAAGATGATATCTTATTTGAATAAGAGACCAACTTGCTCAATATTTGAACATCTAACACATCCAAACATAAAATTAGCTCTAAAAGCTTCAGCAATGTGAGTTTCAAACAAGGTAAATGTTGTAAAAATAGAACAACCAACAAAAAAAAATCTAATCAAGACTTACATGTTGATGATCAAAATGTGAAAGAAGGCTCCTCGTCAACTTTTAGAAGTGGATGTCACTCATTAAATGTTTCCTGAAAATAAGAAACACTATAGGCATCATAATGCATGCATACAAAGATGATAGGCAACATAACAAATTATAGGTTAAAATACCATTTTGGTCCCTAGACTATGAGGTTTGTTCCATTTTGATCCCTAGACTTTTAAATGTCCAATTTTAGTCCATAGACTATGAGATTAGTCCAATTTTACTCCCTAGAGTTTCCAACGTCCACTTTTAGTCCCTCAACTTAAAAATATGTTTAAAAATGGTCCATATTAACACCTTCATCCTTCTCTCCCCCTCTCATGATTTTCTCACTCCTCAATAAGTAAAGTTGGAATGGGAATTGGAATGCAATCAAACACAGAAAACTAACACCTTTCTCATCTCACTGCCTACTTCTGTCTTCTTCTTTCTTAATTATCAAATTATATTTTGTCATTCATTTTATTTTCTCCCTGATTGAACTAAACAAATGCAATTAAACACAGAATTTCAGAATTGGAATTGCAACACATATATGGCTTAAACAATTATGGAAAAGTTGGATCCCATTTCTCAGATGGAAGTATCCAAAAGAAGATCAAGAGTGAAGTAAAAGGGTGGTCATAGGAACTTCACTCGATGACAAACTAGGGGAAGGAATTTTTTAATTCTCACCAATAACAAACCTCACACTAAAATCAGCCACTAACCCCGTTCTCTTTGGCATTCAGCACGTTGTGTTTATTGGAAAATTAAATTCATCCAATATTTTCACTTTAAAATGGAGCCAGAACACAAACAGAGTGAGTAGAAGACTTATTCATTCAATAATATAAAGATGACGTTTCACTCTCTAGAGCTAATGTAGAATTTTTTTCATGTCCGACCATGGAGCTTTCGATTCCCTTTAGCCTTCTCTTTCGCTTTAACTCTCAATGCCTGACATGCTTCTTGCTCTATTTCCAAATAATCTATATAATTTCTTCTTCCATTTTTTTAATTTAGTCTTTGTAGCTGGTTGAACTTGGTGCATGGAGGATTCTCCATTAATTAGCCACACCACTTATTTGAGGAGTGAGAAAATCATGAGAAGGGGAGAGAAAGAATGAAGGTGTTAATAGGGACCATTTTTAAATATTTTTAAAAGTTGAGGGGCTAAAATTGGACATTGGAAACTCTAGGGACAAAAATTGGACAAATCTCATAGTCTAAGAATTAAAATTGGACATTTGAAAGTCTAGGAACCAAAATGAAACAAACCCCATAGTCTAGGGAACAAAATGATATTTTAACCTAAATTATATCAAATATAATGTATTGCACTAAAAAAATGCAATCCTTAAAATTTAACTCATCCATCAATTTAAGGTTTTAGATGGAGTAGTGATTTAACATGATTCAATATGTTGGAGTAGGAGGGAAGTTTAAGTTTTTTAAATTTATCCAATTAATATTAATATCCATTTGTTAAGTATTTCTCAAAATTTTCAAACTCACAAGTAGAGGAAGTGTTAGTTGATATAATCCGATTTATTCTAACCCATAGAATTGAAGAAGTTGTAGACCACATTAAAAAAAACCTATATAAAGACCCAAAAATAACACAATCTACAATAATAATAATAATAAAACCTATTTAGATAGTACCAAAAGAGCAAAGCTTAAGAAGTTATATATTCAAAACTCTCTCAATTTTTGTTAAATTCACAAAACAATTTAGATAATAACATGAAACAATAGAGTTCATAAAAGTTCAAAATACTAGCTGATCATGATAAACAAGCCCCAATGGATTAGTTGGTTGGTATAAATAGTTTAGTCAAGGTTCTTTTTTGTTTTTCATTACACCTTAATAGAATTGGTCTAATAGTTACCCCATAATAGCAAAATTTCTTAGAGTGCCTATAATAACCAAAATGGTAGCTGGATCAACAATCACAAACATTAAAATAATAATAAAAATAAAAGGCAGAAAAATAAAGGCAGTAAGAAACCATTCTCCTCCACAACCATTTAAAGAACAAAACTAAACTAGAAAGCGAATGGATCAAGAACATAACCAAATTCCAAATATTAAAAAAAAAATTAAGCACTGCAATCAATTAGAGTACCTAAATAGTCATAGCTTTCTTGTTGGAATCTAGTTGGCGGCTTCCTGCACAAGATTTATCAACAACAAAATTCAATAAAAACCCAGAATAAGAATCTAAAATTTTGAAAACCGACAGAATCAATAGCTAAATTAAAGAGAAAAAAATGATATAAATTGGGGCGGTGAAACGACTTCAGCAGTAGCTTCATTCAGACGCTGTTCTTGTCTACACGTCATTTCTCCGGACGATGTACTTGATGTAGAGAAAACATTTTTTCTTAAACGATGGGTCACACACAGAGGCAGGGATGACTTTTTCAATGGACAAGTGACTTTTCCGACAAGCCTTCACGGCGGATCTCCGACAGCGACGTGGCAGCAGCTTCTCGAGGCAATTGAATCTTGCTCTCACTTCGGTTTTCTTTCTAAAAAGAGGAATGATGAAAACCCCCAATTTTTGGGGTTTTCTTCCTCACTTGGGTTTTTACTCAAAATCAAAGGGACCCAATAGAAATTAGTGTAGAGTATATGAAAATGGCTTGAAGAGAAAGTACCTATGGCTTCTTTTTGTTTTGCAAAAACATTGTGCATCTGCTGTATCGTGGGTGGAAGTTGCGTCTTGCAATGCGGCCCCTAAACTAATGGAGAGAAAACCCTAAACTAAAGGAAGAAAGCGTAACGTAAAATTTGGGTTAAGGATTTTTTTTTACGAGCACGAAGTTTTTTCTTCTCCTGCATTTTTTATTTTTACTTTTTAATAACATTTAGTGAAAAAGGCTATCCTAAAAAGCTATAGAAAGGGGTATTTATTGTAGTGATGGAAACCGTTAAAATTTGGTTTCAAAAATACCCCTAAACTTTGAAAATATTTCACAAATGCCCTAAACTTTAAAAACAATTAAAAATACCCTCGACTTTAAAAAAAATTAAAAATATCATCGTCAATAACTTTTAGATAAAAAAGTATTATACTTTTATTTGAATAGTATTCTCGATCTTTTAAAAACTTAAAAAATATTTTTTTTTCTCTATTCAAATGCATTTTCTCCAAAAAAAAATTAACGAAAATAAATATATTATTAGCCTTTAAATAACAATGACCAAACAAGTTCCAAAATTAAAAATCTATAATAATAATCCTAACTCTTTAAAGATAATTTATAATTGAATTTATGGATTTTAGCTTGAATTTATTTAAATAATAGAATTACTTATTTGTGATCTGAAACTAAATTAATTGACGATGAGTATGCGGTTTTCATCCAAATTTAACATTGTCGATAACTTTTGGATAAAAAAAATATATACGTATTTTGTTTAAAAGCGTCAATATTGTACCCTTAAAAAACTCTAAAAATTATTCTTACTTAAAAATAGTTATTCTTTATTCATATCTTTTTTCACCATGAAAATAAATATGTTATTAACATTTGAATAATAATGTGACCAAAAAAAAGTTCTAAAATTCTAAATCATAATCATCATTCATAATTGTTTTTTAAAAAAAAGTTGCTGCCAGGATGAATTTTGGCATGAATGAATATTTTGAGGTAGAGATTTATTCAATTATTCAAAATTTAAAGATAATTTATTATGTATATTATACATACATATATATATATATATATATATATATATATACTTATTTGAATTTAATAAAAAAAAATTGATACAATATTAGAATAGCATGAGATTTTCATCTCATAATCAGTTGACAATGAAAGAGTAATTCATCAATCTTATAACGCTAAGAGGTATGTCACATTTGATTTCAAAAAAAAAAAAGAGGTATGTCACATTTTCAATGTGAGATTTTCAACACAATTTTTTTTGAGTACTTGCTCAACACAATTCAAGTTTAAACAATTAATATTTATATAAAAATAATTCATAAGTTATAAATACAAAAGTAAAATTTATCTTTTACGAGCACAATTAAATATTTATAGTATTATTGAAACAAAATGTTAACATTTTCATTATTATTTTATATTTTTTAAGATTAAAGGTATTTTTGAAACATCTTGCAAGTTTAGGGGCATTTTCGAAACATAATACAAGTTTAAGGGTATTTTTGAAACCAAACTTTAACGGTTTCCATCCAACTTTAACGGTGAGGGCATTTTTAAAACTTTTGTTAAAGTTTAGGGGTAATTTTGAAACTTTTATAAATTTAGGGGCATTTTTGACACAAACACCATAGTATAGGGGTATTTTCTATAATTTAGCCTTATATTAAAACAAAGTTATTTACGAAAACCTCAATTCTTTAACTCTTCAAATAACTACTCATGCAAAAATTCATTCAAAACACCTCGAGAAGATCAATAGAGGGTTGTTGTATTTAATTATTTCAAATTGCATGCGTTCAAATATGTATTTAAATAATATTTTAATATCGAAAAATTTATCGACACGTGTTAGATGCATACAAGTTTAGCCCATAACTTGGTCAATACCTGATAGATATCTACAAGCTTAGCCCATACTTACATATGTCGGTTTCACGCATTTTTAAGTAATGACGTGTCATTTAGAATTGAATGTTGGTATTAGATACAGACATGTCCGTAAAATATTGATTTTGGGGCTCAAATTCGTGATCGTGGAGTTAAAATAGATTAATGTCAGACAAGATAACCAATTGTGTCACCGACCCTCGTGACCATGGAGTTAAACTCACTTATTAAACCACGTGTCCTCCATATTTAAATAATACAAAAATAAGTTAAACCTAATGTAATATTTAACGAACAATGAAATTTTTCCTAACACTTTGTGTTATTATTAGCCCCCACTTCCAAGAATTTTTCGGTTTTCATTTTCTTTTACTTTTTGTAGATCCTTCGACTTAAACAACATCGAGTATCTCTCTAAGTCGTGTGCATACATCTTCATCATCAAAATGTCTTTCCAAATTAATTTAATATAACACATTTTGTTTTAGTGTAATTATCCATGGTAAGATTAAGTTAGTTATTATTTTATTGTAATTAATATATACATATAAGCGACGTGTCACAAACTATGTCCGTTTCTTAATTTTTTTTTTAAATTAACATGGGATTGTCTTGTCCTGTCTGTGTTAGTACATAATCTTCGTCCTTTTCAAATATATTATGATTATTATTATGAATTTCATACTTTAAAAAAAACGACTTTCATAATAGGACGAGGACAATTATTGAACTTTGATAAGGGAAATTTGTCACGCAAGAATTTTGTCTATTCAATCAACCATCCATTTGAAATAATGATAATAATAATTGACAGAGTTCCGTTTTGTATCAAATCTCTTTTCTTTTAGTAGAATAGAAAATTGGAACTGTATTTATCTCTAATAACTCTTCATTGTTTAAAAACACTTTAAATATCCTTGACATGATTGATTATAAATACTGATTTCATGATCAAACCTGTAACTATAGAGTAGAAAAAGATTAACACCAAACCAAATAATCAATCGCAAAATAAAACAATGAGATACCTGTAACTAAAAATAAAACACAAAATATTTGGAAATATGAAATGAGATACATTCCGATCCAATTAATGGTCGCAACTACATAAAGTTATTCAATGAAATCATGTGGGCCTCTTAATAACCATATAATATGAAATTGAAAATTCCTATGTCTTTAATAATCATTAGATGCTTTATCACAAAAATAATAATAATAATCATTAGATGCAAAATTGAATGTTTCAAAAAAAAAAAAAAAGGAAAATTGAAACATTCATTAAGTCTCTCTTATCTTCAGCAGTATAAAATAGTCACAACGTGTCAACCTCTTCCAATAATTTCTCTATCATACAAAACAAATAGACATTTTATTCTTAACGTTTAGTCCAATTCAATAGAGGGGTGGCAGAAAATAAGTTTACAAACCAAACAGTTGTAAAATTTGCTCATGCATGCTAGCTGCATTATTACAAGTTTATATATATATATATCTTATATAAGTATGTATATGTATGCATATATATATATGTATCTTATCTTATTATTTTAAAAAGTGTCTCGAGGTGTGTAATCATTTTTAGACTACTTTATCCAATTTTCTTTCAATTATATAGCATTAATGTGCCACTCTTAATTTTTTCCAACATTAAATTCTTATTAATCATAATTCATAACAACATGAATAAATTTTGTAAGTTATAAAATTCAAAAGCTTTAGTAACATTCAACTTTAAATTTTAAAAGTTATGAAATTTAAAAGTTTTTGTAACATTTAACTTCGTAACTTTCAACTTTTTCTACCTAAATAATGATCAGTTCTTCTCACGAGTTCTTCATCAACTCAAAAATTTAGAATTTTTTTTTACTTTGTTTCACTTAATTCGTTGTGTTTTCAAAGGTTTTCAAACCTTTCAATCATTTCAAGATTTTTGTGTTACATTCAAATGATGCACAAGTTATCGAATCAATATCTTGAAGCTTCTTTGTGACCTTACAACTCTACTTGGATAAAGTTGGGTAACAAGTGAGCACATTTCTTTTAAGAAATGACAGTATAATTAGAAATTTAGATTCTCTTTATTAATTACTATTTGATTTTTATTAGAGATGTCCACGAGGCGGGGCAGGGCCGGGGAATGGCTTCCCCGTCCCCGTCCCCACCATAAAATTCAATCCCCATCCCCGGAAAAATCCCCGATTTTTTTTCGGGGATCGGGGCGGGGATTCCTCGCGGGGATTTTTTACAATTTTTTTTTTTTCATTTTTTTAAATATTTTTTGGATAAAAAATTCAAAAAATTAGATTTAAAAAAATATATATATCTATAAGTTTCAATTATAATGTTAATTATCAAAGAAAATATTCATATGCATAGAAAATATCATCAACAAAGATATATTTATTTGAAAATTAAAGGAGTAGAATTAAAAAATATATATTAAATAAAATAATCGGGGCGGGGATCGGGGAATCGGGGACGGGGAGTACAATCCCCGTCCCCGACACCGTTTAGCCAACGGGGATTTTTTCTCCCCCATCCCCGTTCCCGTTCCCCACCTAATCGAGGATTCCCCGCCCCGTTAGGGACGGGTCCCCACAGGGACCTCGCCCTGCGGGGAAAATGGACATCTCTAATTTTTATTGTAATTTCTTATCGAATATCGTGAATCTTCTTTGCGACCTTACAATCCTACTTTCATGAAGTTTGGTAACAAGTGAGCACATTTCTTTTAAGAAATGAGAGTATTATTAGAGATTTAAATTCTCTTCATTACTATTTATTTTTTATTATAGTTTTATTTACAATCTTTGATAAAATACGTTTCACTATAAATGTGTGTTTTTTTTAATATTATAATGTATGGTTTTTTTTTTTCGAAACCATGTATGTTCATTTGGTTGTGTAAAATTTATCTAATTTTTTGCTTCATAATTATTACATTAATTTTAGAATTCAAAACTACAAGATTCGAATATGAAAAAAATAATAATAATAACTCAAATATTCAAACAATTTACATCTCAAATTTCCTTATTTAAAGAAAAGAATATACATCTCAAAAATAAAGTAAAGAGCTAGGAAACTCAAATATTCAAACAATTTACATCTTTCACCATACATTATATTTCACATGTTTCAAGTTTTAGGTTTACCACCCAAACAATGAAACCAACACGTCACTAACCTTTTCGGTAGTTTTAAAATTTTAAATGTACCTTAATAAAATCGCTTAATATTATTCATCTTGAAATCATAGGTCTTCTCATCAAATAAAATAATTGATGTTTCATATTTTACCATAATTAATTACAAAATAAAATGAAATAATTTTTTAAAGAATAAAGAAATGAAAATGGTAGTTATTAATTAGTAATTATGATTTAGAAGTCTGAAATTAAATTTAAAAAATAAAAATAAATTAAATGTCAAACAATATAATATTATGTAAATCTTCCCGTTTTATTAAAACATGATATAATAACAAATCATGATAAAATTGAGGAAAATGATACTAAAACAAATCAATAAATAGATTAAAAGAAAATATGTCATAATTTTCAACAACAAAAAAGTCGTATTCTATCTTTTCTAACATGGTATGTTGTTTAGGATATGAATTTAAGTTTATATGAATATGCAAAATAAAATACAATTTTCATCTAAAACACAATCTCAAAATTTTTAAAGTCATATATTTGTATTGTTATATGTTTCTTATGATCACCTTATATTTTACAATAATTAGTAAAAAAAAAATGCAAAGAAATTGAAAAATAAGAGAAAAAAAAAGTTAATATGCCAATCTTCCACCCTATTAGTTCGTTAATGCACTCTCTATTATATAGTACTATAATTTGGTTTTTGATACAACCGTCCACTATTTTGATAAAGAGACATGATATACATGCAACAACGAGTGATATACATGCAATAATAAAGAGAATGATATACATGCAACAACAAATTGTTTTGATTAAAAGCGTTCTACCAAATGTGTATTTTGGTGTGTGTATTGTGAGATTAAAAGCTAGCGATGATTTTTTTTTTCCTCTCTTCTTTTTTTTAGGTGTGTGTGGTTCTCCATGAGTTTTTTTTTTTTTTTTTTTGAGAATCGGTTCTCCATGAGTTGATGAAGCTATTTTGTTATAATTTTTTTTAAAATTTCTATTCCAATTTTTTTTACTTTTTCTTTTGGTTATCTTAGAGTTTGTTATATTACTTAATTTAATATTCATCTCTGTTATTTGATTATTTCTTTCTTTTTCATGAACCTTTTATTTTGTTGTTAATGATGATGATCTATTATATTTAAGCTTATAATAATAATTATAATTGTTATGTAATTAGTTTATATGAATTATGATCTTTTCTAATTTTATTTGTTTGAACATATTTATTTGCTCTTAAAAACAAAATTTATAATCTACAATATGGTGAATGAATTCCTTAAAATATGGTCAACTTGGAATAACTATTTCAAACAATTTGATCCAAATTGTATTGGTAATAAATTCAAGTGTGTTCCTTGATTTAATTACTACATTTTTCGATATGAGTACTTATATTAAAATAAATAGATTAAAATGTAAAGAGCGAAAATTAAATTTGAAAAATATTGAGAATCTAATGAAAATAAACATCTAGAAAAAGAATAGAAACAAGACTCACAAATTTAAAAAATAATTAATCGAAATATAAAAACGTGCAACACGTTGAAGTTTTCTAGTATAATTAAAAAAGGCTACATTGTTAAAAGTTGTCTCCTTTTTAATTAATTATTTGATTTATTTAATGTTTTTTTTTTCATTTATCTTTTTTTTAAAGTCTTTCATTGTAGGGTTCCTTTTCTTTTCTTTTTTTTTTTCTTTCGAATTCCATTGTGGGGTTCTTCTTCTTGTTGGTATCTTTTTTTTTTTTTTGAAAAGTCATTCTTGTTGGTATCCGTCTCTTTTATATTTCCTATTTCATGATTGTCTTCATTTGGAAAGAACCTTTTTTTTAACTACTTCAAATTTAAAGTTTATGCTAAATACTTGTTATTTCTTCCGATATCAGGAAACAAGTTTGTTATAATTGTTTACACGAATAGAGTAGGGTCGCAGCTAAAAAGATATTGAAAATTACAATAGTAATGAAGAGAAAGAACGACACAATGATTTTACGTGGAAAACCCCTAAACAAATTAGGGTAAAAACCACGGGCAAGGATAGAAGAACTTTATTACAAAAATAGGAGTTACAACCTTCTCTCTACAAAGAAACAACAAGCTTTCTTACAAGGAGAAAACACTCTCTATTTTTATCTCACAACCTCACTTTAGATGTGGGAAGTCTTGGGATGGTTTGCCAACAAATGGCATAACCTATTTATAGCCTCCATAAACTTGGGTTCCAAGTATGATCCAATGGTTCACATTTTGCCTTGGTAATCAAGTCAAATAAATGGTTAGGATTTAGCCACAACTTGGCTTTGGATAAGGATGTCTAGATATTTCTTGGCAAGTTGAAGTTCTAGATATTTCTTTGACCATCTAGGATAAATGATAAAATCTAGAGTTTTCTTTTGGGCTATAACTTCTAGATTTTTCTTTGGGCCTAATTCTCTTTTGTTGGGGCATAATATTTAACAATCTCCCACTTGGAGATTTGATTGATCCATCAATAAATCTCCACACCATTCTTTCTTCCTTGCCATCTCCATGTTGCTTATGTTTCTGCTAGGCCATTCGCGGATCGACACCAATCAAACTTGTCACCATTGACTGCCTTGGTCAGATAATCTGCTAGGTTTTCTTTTGTATGAATTTTCTGCATATCCACTGTTCCTTCTTCCACTTTTTCACGAACGAAGTGGTACTGCACTCGAATATGTTTTGACTTGGAATGGAAAGCTGGATTCCTTGCAGCAGTATTAAGGCACTCGACACAAAAAACAGAGAAATATTCTTCTGTTTGTGCCCGAGTTCATCCATTAACATTTTTAACCATACTGCCTCTTTACTAGCTTGTGTAGCTGCAACATACTCTGCTTCTGTTGTCGAGGTAGCCACAACTGACTGCAGTTTTGAAACCTAGCTTACAGCTCCGCTAACAAGAGTGAACACATATCCGGTGGTGGATTTGCTTTTATCAAAATCACCTGCATAATCTGAGTCAACATATCCTCTGACAATAAATTTTGATCCTCCATAACATAATGCAACATCTATCGATCCTTTAATGTATCTAAGGATCCTTTTTACAGCATTCCAATGCTCTCGACCAGGATTCGCCATGTACCGACTAACTACTCCCACTGCATGTGCAATGTCTGGTATGGTACAAATCATGGCAAACATTAAACTTCCCACTGCTGATGCATACGATACTCGAGACATCTCCATCCTCTCCGCTTCACTGCTAGGGCACATACTAGAGGATAATTTGAAATTAACAGAAAGAGGGGTAGAAATTGGCTTACAATCTTCCATGTTGAAGCGTCGTAAGACTTTCCGTAAATAGTTTCTCCAAGATAGCCAAATCTTTCCATTATTTCTGTCTCGGTGAATTTGCATCCCCAGAATCTTGTTTGCTAGTCCCAAGTCCTTCATTTCAAACTCCCTAGCCAACTGAGCCTTTAATTCTTTAATACGATCTTTGTTGAGGCCTGCTACCAACATGTCGTCAACATACAACAACAAGATAATGAAATCTTTTTCACCAAACCTCTTGAAATATGCACAAGGGTCTGCATTAAGTCTGTTGTATTTAAGGCTCATGATGAAGGAATCAAACCTCTTGTACCAACATCTCGACGCCTGTTTGAGACCATACAGAGATTTGTTCAACTTGCAAACCAAGTTCTCCTTTCCTTGTTCTTCAAAACCTTCTGGTTGGAGCATATAAATTTCTTCTTCAAGATCACCATGGAGAAATGCAATTTTTACATCTAACTGCTCTAGATGTCAATCAAATGTAGCACACATTGCCAGGACTATTCTAACAGTAGTAAGTGAACTACTGGAGAAAAGATCTCGTTGAAGTCAATACCTTCTTTCTGAGCGTATCCTTTTACGACCAATCTTGCACGATACCGCTCCACTTGATCATCGTTGTTGCGCTTGATCTTATATACCCATTTGTTTCCAATGGGCTTTCTTCCTCGTGGTAGCGTTACAAGTTCCCAAGTTCTGTTCTTATGAAGAGCTTTTATTTCTTCATGCATAGCTGTCATCCACTGAGCAGCATCTGAACTAGTCATTACCTCTTAGAATGTTAATGGTTCTCCATCCTCGGTTCGAAGACAATATGCAATGTTACTCTCCATAATATAATCAGACTGCCAACTGGGTGGTTTTGTCGTTCGGATAGAACGGCGAGTCTCTTGTGACTCAACTGGATCTTGTATCTCGTGCGTTGGTTCAGCTTCAGAGTGGTAATCTTCATATTCTTTCTCCACATGTATAGTTGTAGTCTCTGAGCTTTCAGTCACAGTGCTATCATTTGCTATCTGTTTCTTATCTTCCATGAAGATCACATCCCTGCTGATGATAACCTTGTGGGTAGTGGGATCCCACAGGCGATACCCCTTCACACCATCAGCATACCCTAAGAATAAACATTTTCTGGATTTTGGATCCAGCTTTGTAGTTTATTGGGTATTGTACATCACGTACACCGGACTTCCAAATATATGGAGGTTTGAATAATCAACAGGCTTACGAGTCCATCTCTGCATTGGCGTCTTCAACTCAATTGCAGTTGTTGGAGCACGATTCACTACATAACAGGCGGTATTGACTGCTTCTGCCCAGAATGATTTATCCAAGCATGCAGCTCCTAATATTGCTCTTGTTCTCTCTAACAAGGTTCTGTTCATCCGCTTTGCCACTCCATTTTGCTGAGGAGTGTAAGCAGTAGTGAACTGCCTTTTAATGCCTTGTTGATTACAGAATTCTGCAAACTCATTGCTTGTATATTCTCCTCCATTATCTGTCCGTAAACACTTGATCTTCTTTTCTGACTGTAATTCAACTTGCGCTTTGAATACTTTAAAGATCGAACACACATCTGCCTTCTTCTTGATGGGATACACCCAACACCTCCTAGAGTAGTCATCAATAAAGGACACAAAGTACCTTGCTCCTCCCAAGGATGTAACCGATGCTTTCCATACATCAGAATGAACCAATTCTAGAATATTTTTGCTTCTAGAATTCGATGTGTTGAACTTTAATCTGTGTTGCTTACTTGTAACGCAATGCTCACACAAAGGTAGAGACACCTTAGAGAACCTAGGAAGTAGATTTTGCTCCGCAAGAACTTTAATTCCTTGCTCCGACATGTGTCCAAGTCTCTGATGCCACATCATTGAAAGTTGTTCACTTGAACTACTTGAGGCAACCAACGCCTCTCCCTCTTGCAAAGTCTCTCTCATCATCATGTACAAGTTATTGTCAACCTTTTCTCCCTTCATAAGTACCAGTGCCCCTCGAATCACTTTCATGACTCTTTTCTCCACCACAGCTTTGCAATCAAGGTCATCAAGCTGACCTAATGAAAGCAAGTTCTTTTTCAGGCCTTCTACATGTCGCACATGTTGAATTGTGCGGACAGTATTATCATGGAACTTCAACTTGATAGTTCCAATGCCAACAATCTTCAAGGCATGATCATTGCAGCTGAGCACGGACCCTCCTGAGATAGGTTCATAATGATGAAACCATTCTCGACGTGAGGTCATGTGGTAAGTCGCTCCTGAGTCGATGAACCATACATCGCCCAAACTCTTTCCGCCTTTGATAGTTGTCACTGCTTCACAAGATAAAACATCACCTTCATTTGAGGTGCTTGCTACATTTCCTCGAGGATTGGAATCCTTTTTTGTTTAGATTCCAACAATCCTTCTTCATATGTCCTTTCTTGCCACAATGGTAGCACTTCATGCTCTTTTTACTTCTTGATTTTGACCTTCCTTGATTTTGGCTCCCACTGAAGCCACGTTCCATTGATCTCCCTCTTGTCACCACCAGAGCCTCTGTTTGTTGTGAGCTTGCCAACTTGTCTTCTCTGTTCTTGCGCCGATTTTCTTCTTCATGGACACAACTCCAATATCATCAAATCTTAGACAGTCGGTCAGAATATTATTTGTCAGGTTGATGACAAGTTGATCATATGAATCAGGAAGACTTTGAAGTAGAATTTCAGCACGTTCATTTGAATCTATTTTATAACCCAACGACGTGAGTTGAGAAAATATAGTATTCAACGTGCTCATGTGCTCCGTCATTGAAGTAGATTCTGACATTCGAAGAGTATACAGTTTCCTCTTAAGGAAAATCTTGGTGTGAAGTGACTTGGCCTCAATGATAACTTAGTGAGATGTTCCTAAATCTCGGTCAGCTTTTCTTCTCCTCTATGCTTGACAAAACCATGATCTGCTAGTGCTAGATGTAAATTTGCAATAGCATTCTCGTCCATCTCATTCCACTTATTATCATCCGTGATGTCCGTCGACCTCTTCTTTGCGATGGTCGCAAAGACAATTATCTTTTCTCAAGATAGCCTTCATCTTCATCTTCCACAACGAGAAATTGGTCCCGTTGAACTTCTCAATCTCGAACCTTGCCGCCATTGCTTCTACCACGAACAGTAAACAATCCACAATCCACGTACCTGTCAACAAAGGTGAAAGTATCTAACTTATTTTCTAATGTGGAGGATCCACTTTTAGTGGCAACCACAAAGTATACGATAAGTAGATATTTACACCAAGAAACTAGGCTCTGATACCACTTGTTATAATTGTTTACACGAATAGAACAGGGTCGCAGCTAAAAAGAGATTGAAAACTACAATAGTAATGAAAAGGAAGAAGAGAAAGAATGACACAATGATTTTACGAGGAAAACCCCTAAACAAATTAGGGTAAAAACCACGGGTAAGGATAGAAGAACTTTATTACAAAAATAGGAGTTACAACCTTCTCTCTACAAAGAAACAACAAGTTTTCTTACAAGGAGAAAACACTCTCTATTTTTATCTCACAACCTCACTTTAGATGTGGGAAGTCTTGGGATGATTTGGGATGGTTTGCCAACAAATGGAATAACTTATTTATAGCCTCCATAAACTTGGGCTCCAAGTATGATCCAATGGTCCACATTTTGCCTTGGTAATCAAGTCAAATAAATGGCAAGGATTTTGTCACAACTTGGTTTTGGATAAGGATGTCTAGATATTTCTTGGCAAGTTGAAGTTCTGGATATTTTTTTGACCATCTAGTCTAGGATAAATGATAAAATCTAGAGTTTTCTTTTGGGCTATAACTTCTAGATTTTTCTTTTGGCCTAATTCTCTTTTGTTGGGCCATAATATTTAACAATTCACTTGTTATGGATATACTTTCGGAAATTAAAAAAATTTCTGCTGTGTTCTATCCTCATTAAATTTTAAACCATGAGAATGTAGAGAGGCTAGAATAGTGAAGTCGTATTCGTTGGCGCCTTCTACGCCTGCCAAGATGTACTTCTCAGAAATTCCTCCTATCGACGGTGTCTCAACTCGGACGACTAAACCGCTGAAAACTGCTCACACTGACCACAGTTGGCAACAAATTCTTTCATTTTCATTTAAATTAATCTAAATCATCCTCTCTTGTCAACATTTTATTGTATTAATATCAGTGCAGCATCATTGAAATGTCATAAATAAAACACCGAGAAAATAGCATATGGAGCATCCAAAATTTTGACCATAAATGATATGCAAAACACCGAGAAAATAGCATATGGAACATCCAAAATTTTGACCATAAATGATATGCGACTCAGTTTTTTCAAAATTTAGAAATAGAGGGAAATGAGAGTAAGAGGTTACGAGTTAAAATCCTCCTGTCACGAACTAAAATCCACTCCTCTTTCTCGTCAACTCATTTCCATCTTTTCCCAGTTGATTCACTCAAGATTTTGCAGGTTCGAGGTTCAGTCAAACACTCCAATCCAAAGTTCCAAAAAAAGATGGCTTCATTAATTTCAAATCCCATTTGGAATGCGAAATTGCAGGTATGAACATGGAATTTGTTTGTTCTTCCTCATTTATTTGTTTACTTCGACCGAGTAATATCAGTGGCATTAACTTAACTAAACTGACGATAACAGATATTTTTATGCAAACCTCAATTATTTTCGAACGACGAACTGTCTGATCATAAGAAATTAATTCCTAAGTAGGTGATCATTATAAATTATTAAAGTCGAAGGCGGAAAACATCGGTTTGAAAGAGAGAAGGTTCTTTTGGATTTGCAACAGAAGTGTCTAGAAGTTTACCCGAAAAGATGTTGATGGTGCAAGCGTGTCGAGAGCTCGACTACATCAGGAACTTGCAGAAGCCAAGGTTGAGTTCAGAGTTTACACCATTTCAGTTGTCCCTTGGAGAAAGCTCTCTTCCTGGACGGGTACGCACTGATTATCTTCCAAACCTATACCATCTGTTCAAATCACAACTTAAAATGTTCAGATATCATGATATAGCCATAACATCGATAATTTTTATATGTAATGAGATCAAATCAATGTCGAGTTACAAATGTCAACGCAGAACAAACAACAAATTCCATACCCACCAAGCACTAAGTAAACTACGTGATTTCATTGGAACAGTTTAACCAAACTAATTTATCCATTCATATAGTTACAATAGAGTATACATTGGAAATCAAATAAAAATATCCTCTGTCTGTTCTTAGACTTCTCAAATTTCTCCTCTGTAACCACCCGACCCAAAATAATCTCTTCTAGAACTTGCAATTGCCATACTTTTCTGGTGTTCTAACTTAGGGCAGTCGCGGATACGGTGACCAAGTCCACCACAATATGCACAACCTTTCACTCCGCTTGCATTGGTGATTGCTTCCACATCTTCCATGGGATCATTCAGCTCGGCCAACACCGGTGGAATCCTCTGTTTCGCTTCTTGCAAAAGGTGCTTTAAGTCGAGGAGAGTTGTTTCGCTTTGATTCTTATTTATGAAAGTTGTTGCAATTCCTGTCTTACCACATCGTCCAGTTCGTCCAATCCGATGGACATAGTTCTCAATTTCAGCTGGCATATCGTAGTTGATGACGTGTTGAATGTCTGGAAAATCTAAACCCTTAGATGCAACATCAGTAGCAACTAATACATCTTTCTTGCTTGCCTTAAAGGATGATATAGCATACTCTCTCTCTTCCTGATCTTTTCCTCCATGAATTGCCACTGCTTCAACACCTTTCAAGAGGAGGTACTCGTGAATGTCATCGACGTCGGCTTTATTCTCACAGAATATCAACACTGGAGGTGGAGTTTTCTGCAGGCACTCAAGCAAGTAAACAATTTTTGCCTCTTGTTTCACATACTCGACCTCCTGGATGACATCAAGATTTGCAGCTCCAGCTCTTCCCACGTTAACTGTTACAGGCTTTACCAGAGCACTTCTTGCAAAATTCTGTATTTTGGTAGGCATTGTAGCAGAAAATAAGAGAGTTTGGCGTTGAGCCTTGAAATGATCAAAAACTTCCCTAATATCATCTTCAAATCCTAGATCCACTAATCTATCAGCCTCGTCTAAAGTAAGATACCTGTTGCAATAGCAAAAATCGGCATCATTTTCACAACCAACAGAACTGAAGTGAGAAAGTAGAATAATCATCGATTTGCATCAGCTAAAATAAGTTGTGGGAAACAAGTTAGGGTTTAATGCCAAATGATCAACGAAAATAACCATATGGAAAAAGTTTACATACACGAAATCCTTCACCAAACAAATTACAATTCCTTATAAATAAACTATGTAGCTACTTTTCTACCCATAGGTTAGTCAATCCAAATGATGTAATTTTTTTAGAATCTAAAACCCAAATGATGTAATAGGAACTGAAATAATTATCGTACCTGCAATTGTCAAGGTTCATTTTCTTTTTTGCCAACATATCCTTCAACCTCCCAGGGGTTGCAACAACAATATGAACACCCTTCTTCACAACCTCTATTTGTGATCTCATATCCACTCCACCTATACAGAGTAAAGGCCTTAGTTCTGGATATCCAGCCTCCTTCATGGGAATTAAAAATTGTTCAACCACTTCGTAGGTCTGTCTAGCAAGCTCCCTTGAAGGACAAATAATCAATCCAAAAGGTCCTTCTCCTGAAACAATGGGCATCAGGACCTCTTCTTGTAATGCAATCATTATCAAAGGAAGAACAAAAACTAGAGTCTTTCCCGAACCGGTAAATGCAATCCCAATCATATCTCTTCCAGACAAAATTACAGGTAATCCTTGAACCTGAATGGGTGTGGGCTGCACAATTCCCTTCTCTTTCAACTTCTTCAAAACTGGGTCTGGGAATCTCATGTCCTTGAAGCTTTTAATAGGCGGTGGAATATCATCACCATCAACTATTATGTGCCACTGTTTGCGAATTAAATCGCAAGCCTTTCTCGGCATCCTCCTAATAGGTAATGGTGGCTTCCATCCCGTTAATAATGGCTCTGTATAAGTAATTCCTTTGGCTAATTCTCTAACCGACATTAGAGTTTTACGATCAGATAAGTGTTCAATCATCTCCTTCTCTTGCTGAACAATCTGCTCGGTCGGACTAACTTCCGGTTGGTCACGCTTCATCTGAGTTGCTTGTACAAGGAGACTAGGCTTGGCTTCAGCGAGTCTTGATTTCTCCAATTCTTCCTCAAGGGCAGAAGCCTTGCCCTTGCGCATAAGAATCTTTTGAGCTTCCATTGCTCTACGCTTGGCCACAGGAACATATTCAACATAATCCTCTTCTTTTTCCCTTCTTTTTTCGTCCTTCATTTGTACATCCATTACAGAATCTCCTCTCTGCAAACCAAAAATAGATTTTAAAAGACATCAGAAATCTAATCCCCTAGAACTTCGCAGCTAACCTAGGAAACCATTAGATTTCATAATGCACACAGATAACAATTACAAATAGCCAAACAACAAACCCTGAAAATTAGATTTGTAAGTTGTAACGACCGACATTATAAACACAACTAGATCGCTACTACATGACTGTTAAAATTATCTTGCAAGAGCATAAAACTTTTATTTGGGCCTAGTGAGCGTTCAAAAAGGGTATACTTATTTCATTGCAGCCTTAAGTGCTTAATCAAACTTTCCAAATTCCATCCAACGATTTATCCTTGTGCAGAAGGATCGAAATCTTGCTCGAGGGCTACAAATGAACCTTAAACCACCAAAAAACTTTCAAAGATTAAGGGTCATTCATAAATGTTTCATATCAACCGAAAGGAACTAAAACAAGCAGAACAGACCCAAATCTAGTCCATCCTTCGTTGGTTCGAGTATATAAAGGCCTAAATCAATTCTAAATGGCAAACAACAAGATTTCTACAAGTTAGGAACCAATTTCCAGCACCTAAAGAACAACTGAAACCACTCTTCAGAGCTCAAAGGTATAAATCCTGGTCCAATTCAATAGAATAGAAATATTAATGGACAAATTAGAGCTCTACTTTGAATGGATCAACCCAAAATTTAAGAAAACTTAACTTACCTAGTGAGGAACCCGATGTGGTGCCGTGGAGCTCGATTCGATGCAGGTTGAAGGTCAGGTGAGTCGCTGGCGGCTTGACCTAGGTTGCGGTGGCGACATCAGCACGACGGAGAACGACGGAGAACGACGGAGAACGACGGAGGACGGCGGAGGACGACGGGGGCGGGGCGAAGAAGAAGAAGAAAACGGAGAGATTAGGGCTCTGGCAAGGAGTTTCGCGCGCGACTGGGAGAGATAAAGAAATACGATTTTGATTAAAATGTCTTCTTTTCTTTTCTTTTTTTATTTTCTAATTTTAATTAGAGGAATATTTAAATGATGTCTGGAAATAATATATAAAATAATACCTACTTTATGTGTTATGTGATATGAGGTACGATCTATTTTATTTTAAATTTAAAAGATAAAAAAAAATAAAGCAAAATAGAATATAACACATATTAAACCACATACATAGCCATTATTTTACCAATCATATCTGAATATAACTTAATTTTTTTTTTTAATTATGAAAAAGAAAATAAATCATACTTCATATCATATGATATCATACTATTTAAAGTGTGGCTTAAGGAGAAAATCATTTTTAGACGATTTTATCCCTCATACTACTTTAAAGTGTGGCTTGAGGGGAAAATCATTTTTAGACGATTTTATCCCTTAAGTCATACCCTAAATTACAAAAATGTCATTTATTGGAATATAAAAAAAAAATTAAAAATTCAATAAACTAGAAGATATTTACAGTATCATTTAAATTTTCAGGTAGAAAATAAGATATTTTTACCAAATCTCATAGATTGGATTTAACATTTTATATTTTAATTAAAATAATAAATTGAATTTTTCACAAAATTCAAAGAACGTAGAAGATATTTACAATATCATTTAGATTTTTATACGTAGAAGATAAGATATTTTTATCAAATCTCATTGATTTTATGACTAAGTTAGAAGATAAGAGATTTCATCAATCAAATGAAGATATTTACAATATCATTTAAATTTTCACATAGAAAATAAGATATTTTTACCAAATCTTATTTGACATTTTATATTCTAATTAAAATAATAAATTAAATTTTTCAATCCTATAAATGGGTGCCTACATTTTGTTTACTGAACACTTTGTGTTTGCTTGGATTTATTTTTCTTTATTTTTTGTTTTTTTGTTATATAATAAGTTATGGTAAATTATTTACCTTAACTTTCGCCTAATTTTTCTTTTGTGCAATAATTTTTGTAGTAATTTATTTTGCATAATTGTTGCCTTTCAAAAAATACTTGGAGATCTCAGAAAAAATTTTTTGAAGAATTATAAGTTTAAAGTGTGGCTTATATATAAGTTTAAAATGTGGCTTAAGGGGAAAATCATTTCTAGACGATTTTACCCCTTAAGTCATACCCTAAATTACAAAAATGTCATTTATTGGAATATAAAAAAAATTAAAAATTCAATAAACTAGAAGATATTTACAGTATCATTTAAATTTTCAGGTAGAAAATAAGATATTTTTACCAAATCTCATAGATTGGATTTAACATTTTATATTTTAATTAAAATAATAAATTGAATTTTTCACAAAATTCAAAGAACGTAGAAGATATTTACAATATCATTTAGATTTTTATACGTAGAAGATAAGATATTTTTATCAAATCTCATTGATTTTATGACTAAGTTAGAAGATAAGAGATTTCATCAATCAAATGAAGATATTTACAATATCATTTAAATTTTCACATAGAAAATAAGATATTTTTACCAAATCTTATTTGACATTTTATATTCTAATTAAAATAATAAATTAAATTTTTCAATCCTATAAATGGGTGCCTACATTTTGTTTACCAGAACACTTTGTGTTTGCTTGGATTTATTTTTCTTTATTTTTTTGTTTTTTTTTTGTTATATAATAAGTTATGGTAAATTATTTACCTTAACTTTCGTCTAATTTTTCTTTTGTGCAATAATTTTTGTAGTAATTTATTTTGCATAATTGTTGCCTTTCAAAAAAATACTTGGAGATCTCGTAAAAATTTTTTTGAAGAATTATAAGTTTAAAGTGTGGCTTATATATAAGTTTAAAATGTGGCTTAAGGGGAAAATCATTTCTAGACGATTTTACCCCTTAAGTCATACCCTAAATTAC
Source organism: Sicyos edulis (assembly GCA_036507275.1). NCBI lineage: Eukaryota > Viridiplantae > Streptophyta > Magnoliopsida > Cucurbitales > Cucurbitaceae > Sicyos > Sicyos edulis. The sequence goes on from CM071853.1 coordinate 37,706,131, forward strand.
AAAAATGTCATTTATTGGAATATAAAAAAAATTAAAAATTCAATAAACTAGAAGATATTTACAGTATCATTTAAATTTTCAGGTAGAAAATAAGATATTTTTACCAAATCTCATAGATTGGATTTAACATTTTATATTTTAATTAAAATAATAAATTGAATTTTTCACAAAATTCAAAGAACGTAGAAGATATTTACAATATCATTTAGATTTTTATACGTAGAAGATAAGATATTTTTATCAAATCTCATTGATTTTATGACTAAGTTAGAAGATAAGAGATTTCATCAATCAAATGAAGATATTTACAATATCATTTAAATTTTCACATAGAAAATAAGATATTTTTACCAAATCTTATTTGACATTTTATATTCTAATTAAAATAATAAATTAAATTTTTCAATCCTATAAATGGTGCCTACATTTTGTTTACCAGAACACTTTGTGTTTGCTTGGATTTATTTTTCTTTATTTTTTTGTTTTTTTTTTGTTATATAATAAGTTATGGTAAATTATTTACCTTAACTTTCGTCTAATTTTTCTTTTGTGCAATAATTTTTGTAGGAATTTATTTTGCATAATTGTTGCCTTTCAAAAAAATACTTGGAGATCTCGTAAAAAATTTTTTTGAAGAATTATAAGTTTAAAGTGTGGCTTATATATAAGTTTAAAATGTGGCTTAAGGGGAAAATCATTTCTAGACGATCTTACCCCTTAAGTCATACCCTAAATTACAAAAATGTCATTTATTGGAATATAAAAAAAATTAAAAAATCAATAAACTAGAAGATATTTACAGATTATTTTAAATTTTCAGTAGAAAATAAGATATTTTTACCAAATCTCATAGATTGGATTTAACATTTTATATTTTAATTAAAATAATAAATTGAATTTTTCACAAAATTCAAAGAACGTAGAAGATATTTACAATATCATTTAGATTTTTATACGTAGAAGATAAGATATTTTTATCAAATCCCATTGATTTTATGACTAAGTTAGAAGATAAGAGATTTCATCAATCAAATGAAGATATTTACAATATCATTTAAATTTTCACATAGAAAATAAGATATTTTTACCAAATCTTATTTGACATTTTATATTCTAATTAAAATAATAAATTAAATTTTTCAATCCTATAAATGGGTGCCTACATTTTGTTTACCAGAACACTTTGTGTTTGCTTGGATTTATTTTTCTTTATTTTTTTGTTTTGTTTTTTGTTATATAATAAGTTATGGTAAATAATTTACCTTAACTTTCGTCTAATTTTTCTTTGGTGCAATAATTTTTGTAGGAATTTATTTTGCATAATTGTTTCCTTTCAAAAAAATACTTGTAGATCTCGTAAAATTTTTTTTGAAGAATTATAAGTTTAAAGTGTGGCTTATATATAAGTTTAAAATGTGGCTTAAGGGGAAAATCATTTCTAGACGATTTTACCCCTTAAGTCATACCCTAGATTACAAAAATGTCATTTATTGGAATATAAAAAAAATTAAAAATTCAATAAACTATAAGATATTTACAATATCATTTAGATTTACATCCATAAAAGATAAATATTTTTATCAAATCTCATAGATTTTATGACTAAGTTAGAAGATAAGAGATTTCAACAATCAAATGAAGATAAGATATTTACAGTATCATTTAAATTTGCAGGTAGAAAATAAGATATTTTTACCAAATCTCATAGATTTTATTTGACATTTTATATTTTAATTAAAATAATAAATTGAATTTTCCACAAAATTCAAAGAACGTAGAAGATATTTACAATATCATTTAGATTTTCATCCGTAGAAGATAAGATATTTTTATCAAATCTCATAGATTTTATGACTAAGTTAGAAGACAAAAGATTTCAACAATCAAATGAAGATATTTACAATATCATTTAAATTTTAATGTAGAAAATAAGATATTTTTACCAAATCTCATAGATTTTATTTGACATTTTATATTCTAATTAAAATAATAAATTGAATTTTTCAATCCTATAAATAGGTGCCTACATTTTGTTTACCAGAACACTTTGTGTTTGCTTGAATTTATTTTTCTTTATTTTTTTGTTTTGTTTTTTTTGTTTTATAATAAGTTATGTTGAATTATTTATCTTAACTTTCATCTAATTTTTCTTTTGTGGAATAATTTTTGTAGGAATTTTTTTTGCATAATTGTTGTCTTTCAAAAAATTAAAATACTTGGAGATCTGGTAAAAAAATTTTTGAAGAATTATAAGATTATCATCTGAGATCAGTGCATTAATTCTTCAATTTCATAAGTTTGGTAATAATGATTTCCTACTATATATATATATATATATATATATATATATTGTTTATAAACACATTTGAAACTTTCTTTTTTCTTAGGGTTACTTTTTTGGTTTTTTTTTATTTATAATAAAAAATTTAGTTATCTTATTTTTGTTAGATTATTTACCTTAACTTATATATATATATATATATATATATATATATATATATCTCTATATTTTGTTTATAAACACATTTGAAACTTTCTTTTTGCTTGGGTTACTTTCTTGGTTTTTTTTTATTTATAATAAAAAAAATTAGTTATCTTATTTTTGTTAGATTATTTACCTTAACTTTCATAACTTTTCTTTTGTTGCAATAATTTTTGTTGAAATTGTGGAAAAAAAAAAATTAATAACGATAAAATTATTATTTTAGGTTAAAGGTAAGTTCATAGATATATACTAATAAATATATTTAGCTTATTTATATTTATAATTATAATAATGATATAACTCTTATAAATTTTATAATTCAAAAGTAACTGGTCTATTAATAGATAAATTGAGAAAAAAAATTAAAGAGTATCGATTTTTAAAAATCAGAGATAAAATTTAATTTTAATTCAATAAATTTTATTAAGTTTTTTTTTAATAATAACACCTATTATTTTTTAAGCTCAAAATAAATAATTTTAATAAATTTAACTAACATTTATAAAATTCAATATTATATTGAAATTATTATTTGATGATTTAAATTTAGCCTAAAAATGTAAGAAACAATTTATAATTATATATATATAATTTATTATTTAAGAAATTATCACGTGCAACGCCGTGCTAAAATTCTAGTATTACAAAATGAAAGGAAAGAAAAACAATAAATTTATATATAAAAACAAAACGAGCAAAGGAAAAAATTGGGAGAAAAGCGAAAGTATGCATTTGTCAAAGATAAACTATATCATAAAAATGGGGAAAAGATGAGAATAAGCACAAAATTATGCATTCATTGAGCTATTGATCGAAATGTTCAGCCCTAAGCTGCTCACTTGCGCAAGAACTTGCTAAAATTAATTTCATGCCATTGATGTAAAATAATTTAATTTCAATGCTCGTGTAACAATTTCAATTAAACCAAATGTGGGTATATAAATCTTTCTACTTACCTATATAGATAATTAATGAACAATTAGATTTATTATAAGAGACAATGATTTGATTGTTTCATTATTGGGTGAAAATCCAATTATGGTCATGAATTCGATTAGAAGAATTGTTATTTAGCTCTCGTGTTCGATCTCAAGAATCAATATTTAGTAGCTCTCATTTATTTAAGAATAGTAATATTCTCTTCCTAGAATGTTGGTCATGAGTTCGATTAGAAGAATTGTTATTTAGCTCTCGTGTTCGATTTCAAGAATCAGTATTTAGTAGCACTCATTTATTTAAGGATAGTAATATTCTCTTCATAGAATTTTGGTCACGAGTTCAATTAGAAGAATTGTTATTTAGCTCTCGTTTTCGATCTCAAGAATCAATATTTAGTAGCTCTCATGTATTTAAGAATAGTAATATTCTCTTCATAGAATTTCGGTCATGAATTCGATTAGAAGAATTGTTATTTAGCTCTCATGTTCGATTTCATGAATCAGTATTTAGTAGCTCTCATTTATTTAAGAATAGTAATATTCTCTTCATAAAATTTGTGGTCTTCCCTTCCTCAACTTTGTATTAAAAAAATCATTATTATTACATTAAGTAAATCATAAATTTGATTAAATGTGTTTTCAAAAAAATGCTCCAATAATTAGAAGAAAGTTAGATTTTTTTTTTTTTTAATGAATTGAACTTAGTTCTTATACCAATGAGAGAGTTAAAATTTAATTCTTGTGATTTTAAAAATTAAATTTTAGTCCTTAAGAATTTAGTTTTGATAAAACTCTATAAAACTGTATTCTTTGTATTCATGTTTCAATGATAACCAAATAAATTAAGGTTAATTCATGGTGATCGCATATCTAATAATTGATTTCTCATCCATTTTGTTATCTAAATGTTGTAGTCTTCATTGTTAGTTAAAATTTGACTTGTATATTATTGAATTGGATTTTTTACAAATAATTTAAAAAATGATTTTATCACTTTTGGGAAAATATGATTTATAAATTATAAACTTAATAAAACATCCGTTATTTAGTATTATTAACTACACAATGTAAACTAATGTGTCAGTTAGAATATAATAAAAAATGAAATAAAAAGAAAGAATTTAAGAAAACACATACATTTGAGAGACCACAGTGGTTGACGACTTAGGCTTTGAGGGTATGTTCCCTTCAAGGTTTTAGATTCAAGACTCACCTGTGATATTACTCTTTCGATGTCTCCAGTGCCGAGCCTAAGTACAAGCATAGTTACCCTTGTTTCAAAAAAAGAATTTCATATTCCAAGGTAAATAAATGAGTTTTTTTTTTTTTATTTATGGGTGTTTAAGCTTGCTTTAACGATTACCTCACTATTACTATTATTACTCTGGATAGCATTTAATACTATAACATTTAAATGTTAAAAATCAGTAAAATATTAATTAAATAGTTAATCACACCATATTAAACCATCACCCAATGAAATATTCCTATTCTCAAATTCAAACCAAACAAAGTAAATTTAAACCCATCTCTTTTTATCATTTTGTTTTTGTTTCTACTAAAAAAATATATATATCTTCTTGTTCTTATCACCTGTGCCCCAAACAAAACTATACTTGGTTTGTAGCCCAAGCAAAATCTCCCAAACTGCACCCAAATGATAACCAACCTATCACAATTAAATTACCATGGATTGGTCGAGTTACCATAAATACCTAGAAGAAGTATGAAATGAATTCAACCTATGGTGATCACTTATCTACGATTCAATATCTTTGTGTTTTCATATCAACTAAATTTAATATGGTATGAGGATTGTCCAGTGAAAGTAGTCGTACGCATAATTTTTTTTCTTTTTAAATCGGAAAATTAGAGCTTCGCTCTATTATATCCAGAGTAACCACGTCTGTATTTAAGACGCGCACCGAGAGATATCGAAAGAATTGGAGACACAGAGGTGTCTGTAAATTATTGTCATAGGTGAGTCTTGAACCTAGAACGTTGAAGAAAGCACAAGTTTAAAATCCAAGTCTTCGACTACTGCGTCACAACTCGAGGACAAATCATTTTAGGCATAAAATAACCTTATAAAAGAAAAATGATCTCATAAGACTATACTACAATGAACAACTAGCTCTTCCCAAGGTCAAACCGATTGAGACTTATTATTTAAATCTGGGTAACACATTTAGTAATATTGAAATCCACAATGCAGATTCAATCTATATGGGCATTTTTATATTCTTCTGGGTTTTGCAGCCTTGACCTTCCAATGTTACTGCAACATGGGTATTATCATAACTTGTGCTTAGCCTTAACTAATACAAAAAAGATAATGGCAGGCTCTAGAACTTGACTATCATATAGATCTAATATCAAGATTACAGCAGTGTAGGCAGGCTCTACAACTTGACTATCAAATGGATCAGTTCAATGTTTTGAATTGCTCTCTAATTTTCCTATTCTTCCTTCTTCTTTTCAAGTTTTTCAGAGCAAAAAAAGTGAACTTACTTCCATCACCACCAAAATTACCAATAATTGGAAACCTTCATCAGCTGGGAAGATATCCTCATCGATCGCTGCAAGCTCTTTCCGAAAAGTACGGTTCTCTCATGTTTCTGCAATTGGGATTGATTCCAACTCTTGTGGTTTCCTCAGCAGATATGGTTAAAGAGATACTCAAGAATCATGATATCAATTTCGCAAACAGGCCCAAATCAACAGCGGCCAATTTGTTTTTCTATGGATACAAGGATATCGGCTTTTCGCCATACGGGGAGTACTGGAGGGGATTGAAGAAAATTTGCACTATTGAACTTCTAAGTCAAAAAAGAGTACATGAGTTTCGGTATGTGAGGGAAGAAGAAGTTGAAATCTTGGTAAATAAGGTGCAAAAAGCCAGCTCTACAGGTTTATCTGTTAATCTTAGTGAGTTGATTACCTCAACCTCAAACAACATAGTTTCTAGATGCATGTTTGGAGATAAATTTGAAGATGAAAATGGAAAGAGCAGATTTGGTGAGCTAACAAGGAAAATGGCTAAGTTAGCTGTGAATTTCAGTGTGGGAGATTTTTACCCTGCTTTTGGATGGGTTGACAATATCACAGGCTTAATTGGGCAGTTGAAAGAAACTTCTCGAGCACTTGATGCTTTTCTTGAAAAGTTGATTGCAGAACACAAGACAATGAAGAAAGACAATTTTCAAGGTGATTTTAAAGAAGATTTTGTGGACATTTTGCTCCAAATTCAGCAGAAGGATGATCTTGGTTTCGAATTTACTCAAGACAGTCTAAAATCAGTGTTAGCGGTATTTCTCTTTCCCTACAAGCACATACACAACTCAGATATACATGCATCAAATACAAAAGGATAGGCTAATTCGGCTTCTCTTGTAATGCTTTTTCTTCTTTTTTTTTGTACCTGCCATGTTTTCTTTAATCTTTTCTAGATGTATAAGATAGATAGGGAAGGGTTTCATATCTAAATCAATAGGTGATGAGAGGAGTGGCCTACATATTTGATGTTGGGAACATCTCCAACATGCTCTATTGAGATGGTGCCTTTAAAAAAAATTTAAAAATTGGTGCTTTGCTCTCCTATACCTAGAAGTCCAATATCACATCTCAAGGTCCGATCCTGAGATACTTCAAGGGTTTTTTAGTTTAAACACTTCCAAAAAGTCTCGAATGAAGGACGTCTAAGAAAACATACATCGAAATGTTAACCTCAACCAATTGGGTTGTCCCTAGGAGTGAGATGATGCCACTTTAGAAACGCCATCCTAGATTCGATTTAAATTTATGGATCAAACTACTTGCTCAAGTTTATCTCCTTGGATTAGAATCCCATATTATCTAATACAATCGAGATAGCTTCTTCTTCTTCTTTTTCAGGATATGTTAATAGCTGGAACGGATACCAGTACATCAGTATTAGAATGGGCGATTGCAGAGCTAGCAAGAAACCCAACAATAATGAAGAAAGCACAAGAAGAAGTAAGAAGTGCAGTGATGAAGAAGTCAAAAATAGATGACAATGACATCCTTCAAATGGAATACCTAAAATGCATCATCAAGGAATCACTAAGAGTCCATCCACCAGCTCCTCTACTATTACCTAGAGAAACATCTGAAATGGTTAAGCTAGGAGGTTACAGTATTCCATCAAAAACCAGAGTATTTTTCAACATTTGGGCAATTCAAAGAGACCCCAAAATCTGGGAAAAGCCAGAGGAATTCATCCCAGAGAGGTTTATGAACAACCCAATTGATTTCAGAGGACAAGAATGTGAATTCCTGCCATTTGGGGGTGGGAGAAGAATGTGTCCAGGGATTAATTTCGCTTTCGCAACAATCGAATACGTGTTGGCTAACCTTCTACAACGGTTCGATTGGAAGCTTCCTAATGAGAATATGATGGCTAAAGACTTGGACATGACTGAAGATATGGGGGTGGCTCTAAGCAAGAAACATCCCCTTTTTCTTAAGCCAGTAACATTTTCAATCTAATGTATGGGTGTGGATGTTTTTATGTTCATTGTTGTTGAAATGTGCTTTCTGATTGAGTTTTATTTTGTTAGTTCAGTTACTGTTCTTGTTTGTATCCGATTCTCACCATTAATAACGAATCTATGAGCTTGTTGGAATTGGAATTGGTATTTTGAACTATATTTAAGCTTGAAGAACATTAATCAAAGTTTTGATTTCAGCAAACAACAGAGAATTGAAGAAACTGGAAATCAAGAATGAACAGAGAGAGAGAGAAAACTTACTGGGTTGGGTTGCTTCGATTGCAGTCCGCGAGAATGCCAAAGGCTCAGCTGAATTTTTAAACCCTAAACCATTGGCTAAGGAAAAATGTTATTTCCATTTATATGAATTAGGTCCTCTTCCTTAAAAAAAAACATTGATAATAAGTGGAAAAATTATAATATAAAATAATCAACCGTTAGAATAGCTCGATTATATTATAAATCCATCCCACCATATAAAATAATCACTAATTATCTTTCACCTTTAAATAAATAAACCAATCATACTTAACTATTTATTTATGTTTTCTTTCTCAAACAAAAAAAACTATTCATATCGAGGGTCAGTGGCGTAGTTGGTTATCTTATCTGGTGTCGATCCATTTCAACTTCACGGTCACGAGTTTGTGCTATCTATGTAGGGTTTGTTGGGTAAAGAAAGAAAAATAATAATTCGTTAGGTAGGAATGTGTGTGTGTGTGTTTATTTTTTAAACAAGGGTAACCAACCACACCCGTCTCTAGATGGGGTACATGGAGACATTGAAGGAGTGATATCACAATAGAGTCTCAAACCTAAGATCTTGAGGAGAGCCTACCCTCAAAGCCCAAGACTTCAACCACTGTGTCATCCCTTGGAGACTAGGTAGGAATGTGTTTTAAATGACATAGTTTTTTTAAGTAGATTATAAAATTTGAACTTATAATTTTTTAATGATATGAACACATGCTAATTGTATTTTAACTTGTCTTATAATAGGTTTAAATGTCATATTATAACAGTTTGTCTAAACAGTAAGAGTAATACTATCAGTTTTATGTACGAGAATTGATCTAATCTTAATCTCTCTGTTGCCTTAAGTTTTTTTTGTTATTTCTTCTAATAAACATATTACTGTTAACGAGGATTGGAATCGAAATTTCTGGTGCTTGATTTTTTTTTTCTGCTTATAATGATGTTGAACGTTGTTTTGTTATATCGCATCACCTTTCCCAACCTACATTTGGCTATTTGGCTCTACTTATAAGTTATTGATGGATTAACAACGTCTTAGATGTCTCTTGCTAAGTGGAAACATTTGTGTCCCTCAAGATGATTATCTCATAGAAAATCAAAGTTGTTTCTTTGGTCTTGTTAAAACAAAGGCGCTAATACTCTCATAACGCTATAAAAAAGGCTCTCCAATACAAGTTCTCTCTTTGATTTTAGGCAAGGTTTTGGCTTGTTTTATCCCTAAGGGGTTGTTTGTTTGACATATTTAGGTAGTTTTTGTGTTAAGGAGTTATATTGAGGAGTTAAAAATTGAAACTTGTGTCAAAAACTCGTTTTGGTGTAGTTTTTGTATAGAGGAATTAGAGTCAAAATCTTGTTTGGACGTAGATTTAAAAATAAGTATTTATTTTTAGTAGTTAAAAAAAATGATTAAAAATGAATGGTTGAAAATGAATTATTTTGATTGATTTGAAAGTAATTATTAAAAATAAGTGGTTAGAAATGATTGAGTAGTTATAAATGAATTATTAAAAATGAATGGTTAGAAATGAGAATTATTTAATGAGGAAGAGTTAATAAAAACTCGTTTGGATGCAAGTTTTCAAGTAACATCTTGGATTTTATCTTTAAAAACAATATTAATGTGAAAACTCAGGATCGAGTTTTACCATCAAACATGTTGGCATAACTCTCAACCTTCACCCATTAATAGAAGGATAAATCATTTGTTTCTATTTGGGATGACGTAATTATTTTATTTGCTTCAATTGCTCTCAATTGGTTGTCTAGTAACCTCTCATACTTCTTGGATGTTTTTTTTAAACATATTTAATATCTTTTTATAAAATAAATGCCCAAAAAATTAGTAGCAATGACGTTTTAATTTTTTTTTCTTTTTTTATTTACGACATTTTTTAAACTTTATTTGAAGATACACAATATTTTTGAAAATTGAGGAAAGATTAGTAACATGTTTGACTTGATTGATTTTAACTAAACAAATTCAAGAACTTAAAAAAAAACCCAATAAAACTAACCTTTATTATTTTACATCCATATTTAATAAATAAGACAACTTTTTTTAAAAGGTTAACAAATTTTTTGTATACCGAATGAGTTAGTGGTGTAATAACTCATGCAAACAAATTTAATAAAGGTTCACAAATTCGATCCCAAAATCGATATTTGTAGGTCCTCTCCTAATTATCATACTACCTTAAAGTATGACTTAAGGAGAAAATCATTTTTTGACGATTTTACCTTTAAGTCGTAATCTAAATTACAAACATGCCTTTTATTGGAATATAAAAAAAATACAAATAACGTAGAAGATATTTACGATATCATTTTTATTTTCATCGGTAGATAATATATTTTTTATCAAATCTCATAGATTTTATGACTAAGTTATAAGATAAGAGATTTCAACAATTAAATGAAGATATTTACAATATCATTTAAATTTTCATCATCTCTATAATGTAGAAAATTAGATATTTTTATCAAATATCATAGATTTTTTTTGACATTTTATATTCTAATTAAAATAATAAATTGAATTTTCCAATTATATAAATAGTTCTGTACATTTTGTTTACGAGAACACTTTTGTTTCTTGGATTTACTTTTCTTTGTTCTTTTATGTTTTTTGTTTTATAATAAGTTATCTTATTTCTGTTGGATTATTTACCTTAATTTTCATCTAATTTTTCTTTTGTTGCAATAATTTTTTGTAGGGATCTTTTTTTTGGATAATTGTTGTCTTTAAAAAAAAGACTTGGACATCTAGAAAAAAAAAGTTTGAAAAATTATATGATTATCTGAGGTCAAAGTGCATATGTTTCAAAAGTATGATAATAATGATTTCCTACTATTACTATATATATATATATATATTTTTATCTATATTTTATTTACAAACACATTTGAAACTTTCTTTTTGTTTTTTTTTTTTATAATAAAAAATTAAGTTATCTTATTTTTGTTGGATTATTTACCATAACTTTCATCTAACTTTTTTTTTTGTTGCAATAATTTTGTAGAGATTTTTTGTTGCTTAATTGTTGGCTTGGAGATGTATAATTTTTTTTTTGAAAAATGATAAAATTATCATTTGAGATTAAAGATAAGTTGATAGATGTTATTTATATTTATAATTATAATAATGATATAACTCTTATAAATTTTATTAATTTTTTTTAAAATAATAACACCTATAATTATTGCCCTCAATTGACATATTTGATTAATTATTAAACATATATATAATTTATTATTTAAGGTTCCAGTCTCTTCAAAAAAGTTATGGTTTTTGTATTTTTCCAAATTTGATTAGTATTTTTTAAAATTCGAAAAAGTGGACACATAAAGCAAATGATTCGATTCAACTAAAAGAGCAAATTCGTTTGTCCTACCAAACCAACCAGAGAAGACCACGTGGCAAAATCCAATTGAATGACAAAGGTTGGCCATAACTCCTCCGATCCTTCCTCGAGAAAACGAGCGATTGGTTTGTGCTTTTTCAGCCTTCGCTTTCACTTTCCATTTCGCCTTTTCAGCCCTTTTCTCTTCGCTCATAGAACCCATTTCATGAACTTTCCTGCTAACCCTTTTTTCTCTGCTTAAATTTGACCATAATTCCAACAAAAACCCAGTGGAGCCGCCATTGTCGTCATCTTCCCCACCTTCATTGGCTCTGTTCTCTCCGTTTCCCTCTCACTATTTCATTGTTCTTTTAGCCCTATTTCTGGTTAACCCTTTTCTTCATTTCGCGGCCCTCTTGCGCAATGGAATCCTCTGTGATCATGGCAACTTCTGCTTTCTCCTTTTGTTTTAAACCGAATTTCAAGTGTACCCATATGAAAATTCTCCCTCAAAAGAGCCCCATATCGTTTTTCGAGACCCTTAAATGCGTTCAATCGCTCAAATCCGGTACCCCAACTCTCACCTCCCGATTCTCTTGCTCTGCTGCGACCCTTTGTCCGTATTCCACCACCGACCGCGTTCCCTTAAATCTTCAGCGTTTGATTGAGGATTTTGAGTCGTTTACCGAGCCGGTCGACAGAGTGAAGCGGTTGTTATGGTATGCGAGTCTTCTTCCCCGGTTCGACGACGTTTCGAAGCTCGACTCGAATCGGGTCATGGGGTGTACGGCGCAGGTGTGGTTGGAGGTTTGGGTTGATCAAGAGGGTCGGATGAAGTTTTCTGCGGATAGTGATTCGGAGATCTCTAGAGGGTTTTGTGCGTGTTTGGTTTCTTTGCTTGATGGGGCTTATCCAGAGGAGGTTCTGAGGTTGAAGACGGATGATTTGGCTGCTTGGAATGTGGGGTTTCTTGGTGCAGAGCGATCCAGGGTTAATACTTGGTATAATGTTTTGATTAGTATGCAAAAGAGGACGAAGGCTATGATTGCGGATCTTGAAGGGAAATCGCCATTTGAGCCGTTTCCGTCTCTGGTTGTCTCTGCTGATGGGATTCATGCTAAAGGAAGCTATGCTGAAGCTCAGGTTAGTGATGGTTCATTTAGTATAGATTTGTGTTATGAAAATCGTACTCACAAATATCTACATGGTTCACTAATGATGTGTTAGATAAGTTCACAATTGGAGTAGAGAAACAGTTTTTAACTAAGAGATCAAAATATGAAAGAGTTGGTAAACAGTGTTATGATTTTAAGAGAGCATGCTCATAAAATACCAATATAGCATAGGACCCATCTCTTAAAATACCTATACAACATATGATTAAAAAAATGCATAAAACAGAGTAATTGTATGGCACAACAATTAGGGATTAATTAAACATTTTAATACATGTAAAAGAAAGTAGACATTTGGCCTGGCAAATAACTTTTTTTTTATACGGTTGAAACATCTGTCGTTTGTGTGGAGAATTATTTTTCATTAATCATGAGGCCTAGAGGTCAAAGAGTGCCTTGGGTCATGGGTTCAGTCCATGGTAATCACCTACTTAAAAATTAATTTCTTAAGGGTTTGTTTGACATTCAAATGTTGTAGGGTCAAGTTATATGTCTCGTGACAATAGTTACGTGCTAGTTGACCTGGACAGTCACAGATATAAAAAAAAAAATTAGTTTTCATTTTGCTCCTCAAAACTTCTACTAATATTAGTTGTTGGTGATTACTCAGCATGTAAACCACTGATTGTAGTCATCTTTTAAGATTTATCTGTGAATGTAAAATTTCAACAAAAAAAAAAGAACAAACTGTGAGTGGAAAAGAGACAGGGAAAGGAGAGAGAAATAGGGCGTAAATTAGGTGAAAAACTGTACATGAACAGAAAAGTTAGGAGAAACATGTTAGTTCAAAATTTTGTTCTTTTCTGAACAAAAAAAAGTTCAAAATTTTGTTGATCCGTTAAATAGGGGGTGGCTCATTGTGTGTTCTCTGCTTTAGTGAGGATTGTGCAAGGCTTTGTTCTTACTTCCATAAGTTTATTTCCATTTCTTAAAAAAAGTTTAAAATCTTAAAACAACATTTCTGGAGTTTAGGGTTATAACCCTCCCTTGTAATTTCACATATATAATGAAATTGTTTCTTATCCAAAAAAAAGAGACATTTCTGGAGTTAGAAAAAAAACAGAGAGCTTATTGGACTTTATTCATTGTGCATTCCTTTGTTGTGAATATAGAAAACCTTGCTTAGTATCTTCCTGATTTTACATCACTCTTTGGCTCATTAGCGCACATACATAGCTTGAGAACATGCATCAGAAGTCAGAACATGTTTTTTCTCTGTTTTTGGGTTGGTGTGTGTAGTTATTGACTTTTGAAGAAACTTGGAATATTTTTTGGTTTATTAATGTTTTGTTTTTTTTCCTTTTTTTTTTTTTTTGAGTACTTAAGGTTTTCTTTGTAGTTGGTTTGTGATAGCAATACATTTATTAAGTTTCCCTTCAGGCAAGGTATTTGTTGCCAAATGATTCTACTGTGAAAGAACTTGTCAAAGTGCTAAAGGAGAAAAAGATTGGTGTTGTTGCACATTTTTACATGGATCCTGAAGTCCAAGGGGTCTTAACTGCTGCCCAGAAGGAATGGCCACACATTTATATATCTGATTCATTGGTAATGGCAGATATGGCCGTGAAGATGGCAAAAGATGGATGCCAATTTGTAACCGTACTTGGTGTAGATTTCATGTCCGAAAATGTGCGTGCAATTCTTGATCAAGCTGGCTTTGGAGAGGTGCATCTTCTTCCTCTCAAATTTCGTATCTTTTCATCGTAAGCTATAGATAGTATATGAAATATAATCTAGTAACATCTCTAATTCAAGAATTCTCTTAAGAAATTTACTTTTCAGCCTCCTAGTGTATAGAACAACTTGTTCACTTTACATTACAAGTAAAGGAAACATATTGTAATGTAAAGTTGTCACTTTATATTACAATATGTTTCCTTACCTTGCATAGATAAAGTTAGGTGTTGCTGATCCAATTTATTAGTGGTGGAACAATTAAGGTACTGATAATGGTTCCGTATATAATATGCAGGTAGGTGTGTACCGAATGTCCAATGAACAGATCAATTGTTCTTTGGCTGATGCTGCAGCTACCCCTTCTTATATGAATTATCTTGAAATGGCTTCAAGGGAATCTCCCTCCCTGCATGTCATCTACATAAATACATCATTAGAAACTAAAGCATATGCTCATGAGCTCGTGCCAACTATTACCTGTACTTCTTCAAATGTCATGCAAACAATTTTGCAGGTAGAAAATATTCTCTTATTTTTTGTTCATTCTAATTCTTATGAATCCTTTAGCAGCAAGTAAAATCAACTTCAAAATACCCTGTCACAGGCATTTGCTCAAGTACCCGAATTAAATGTTTGGTATGGACCTGATTCCTACATGGGTGCAAATATTGTAGAACTGTTGCAGCAGATGACCAAGATGACAGATGAAGAAATTGCAAAGATTCATCCAAAACATAATAGGGACTCAATTAGATCATTGCTCCCTCGTCTGCACTATTATCGGGTATTTTTTGGAACATGTCCTTTTTCCTGTTTTCGCTCTCTTTTCACCCTTTCTCTTAATCAAAGGCCTTGATTGAGCATGCATGTGTAAATCTTGTACCTCTCAAGTATTTTGTAGGAATATGACATCTTTGCAGATTTTTCTTTCATTACTTCTTATCCCAGATTGTGTTGATGGCCGCACCTTCATTGACCTATTTGACGACCTCTAGATTATCACTATTTGATAATATTGATGTCTTCTAATTTCAGGAAGGAACGTGCATTGTACATCATCTTTTCGGGCATGAAGTTGTGGAGAAGATAAATGAAATGTATTGTGATGCATTCCTTACTGCACACTTTGAAGTCCCCGGAGAAATGTTTGCTTTAGCCATGGAGGCAAAAAGAAGAGGAATGGGAGTTGTAGGTTCCACCCAGAATATATTAGATTTTATAAAAAAAAGGGTACAAGAGGCTTTAGACAGAAATGTCAATGAACATCTACAATTTGTGTTGGGAACAGAATCTGGAATGATAACTTCCATTGTTGCAGCAGTTCGTAGTTTATTAAATTCTGCAGAATCTACTTCTAGAGGAGCAACGATCACCGTGGAGATCGTCTTTCCCGTGTCATCAGATTCAATGACAAGCACATCATCAAGTTCATCCCCAGGCCAAGAATCGATTGTATTGGGTGAGATCAATTTACCGGTAGTACCTGGAGTTTCCAGTGGGGAGGGATGTTCTATTCACGGTGGCTGTGCATCTTGTCCATACATGAAGGTTAGTGTTTATAGTTACTTTTGCAACCAACTAATTTTTGTTCCCATGCAATCATAGTCTCATTAAATGTTGTGAAGGGAGCTTATGCAATCAAATAGGGAATTCTGACTGAAGCCAGTTGGTTCTTTTCCACCCTCAAATTGATTGGAATGAGACATTTTCTAGAATTCTAATACTATCTTGTTTGGGATTATCCAGATGAATTCTCTCAGCTCTCTTATGAAAGTTTGTCAAGAACTACCCGACAATAAAAGTGCAATCTCAGCTTATGAAGCCAAGAGATTCAAACTGCATACAGTAACTGGAAAATCAGTTGCAGATATCGGGTGCGAACCAATTTTGCACATGAGAGATTTCCAGGTTTGTTCTTTAGAATCTTTGATCTCTTAGGGGTCGTTTGGTGTAAGATTCTTGATTCTGGTTTCTGGTATTTGAGAAATAGAAGTGTTTGGTAACACTTTTTGAGTAAACAAGAAATGAAAAACAAAATACAAGAAACTACTGACCATCATGATTGGCCTAGTGGTCAAGGACGGTCTTAGTGATCTTCCATAGTAATCACCTGCTTAAAAAGTAATTTCCTACAAATTATTTTGACATCCAAATTTTGTCATGTGAGAATAGTCCAGGTGTACATAAGCTGTCGAGACACTCCCGTATATCTAAAATAATAAGGCCCCGTTTGATAACCATTTTGTTTTTTGTTTATGAAATTTAAGCCTATTTCTATTCAAATTTTCTACCATGTACTCCATCTTTCCTACCATGTATACATGTTTCCTTAAGAAGGTAGGAGAATACTAACCAAATTTAAAAAACATAAACAAGTTTTTTGAAGCTTACTTTTTTTTATGTACAAATTTTGGTTTTATTTATTAAAATATTGGTAAGATGTAGATATCCAAATAAGGAAAAATGTATAGTAAAGTAGTTGTTGTAGGCTTAAATTTCATAAATAAACAACAAAAAACAAAATGATTATCAAACGGGGCTTAAGGAACGCACTGAACAGTTCTTTATTATTCTCCTGTATTAACTTGTATGAACTAATTGGTCTTGGATTCTTCTTTTTCAGGCTGCAAAACAGCTGCCAGAGAAACTTGTTCATCAGATAATTAATCGGCAATAGCAATGGGGACAGAGTCAATCCATGCCTACATACATACATATATATATATATGAAGAAAAACCCATGCTAATTTCTTCATCTGTTGCCTTTTACACTCCAAGGATCATCCTCTCTTCTGAGCTAAGTTTTTTTTTTTCCTGAATTACAAAATAGCTAATCATATTTCGATGTTAAGCCTTAGTTTGGATTCAATATTCCCATATCATCATATTAGTGGAGTTAAACGAAATCCACTACTATATCATTTCACATATAAATGTTTCATCGCTACTAAACTAACTGTAGTTGTAGTACTAGCTTCAGATGATATGAAATGCAATATTTTGTCTTTTATTTATAACGATTCTTGATTATGGGATAATTCACAGAACCTTTTTCCCCATTTTATTTTTAGTCTAACATGTATTTCTTGACTAGTCTACTTACATTACTATATTTCACATGATAATGTTATAGCTATTATTCATTGGGTTTGTTGTAGGTGGCTTCTTCATCTTTTTTTTTTTCTTTTTTTTAAATCCAATATTTCTAGATTATTTGTTCTTGTATCGATTTTTCAATAATTGAAGAGAAGAAAGTGCAAGGGTAAGATCAAAATTATAGGGTCGGGTGGTATATCCATATTACCAAAGTGGTATCAAAGCTTGGGGTTTCCAAATAATCTTATGTAATTTAGCCAATAGAAAAAAAAAATCGACCCTGTTATCTTTTTGCATATTTATCTTCGGAAGTGTTAATGTAACAAAATCAAGGTAAGCAAAATGGTAAATATTGAACAAAATGCTTTTATTCGTTTCTTATAAATGAGAAAACCATGCAGAAATTAGGGTTCAACCTACATTGGAGATGAAGTGAAAAGAAAGCACGGTAGATCTAGAAAATTTAGATTGGGGTTAGATTTACTTGATTTTTTTAGATTAACCTCTATATACAAAAAAAAAAAAAAAAAAAAAAAAAAACTATGGTTTGGAGCCATTAAGTGAGATCTACTTTTTTATATATAAAAAATAACATAATACAAGTTTTTTAAAAAATTATTTGTTAGTTCACCAAAACGCAAGAGACCATAATTTGTTACTATAATTTGTATTTTTTTTAAAATTACTATAATTTGTATTAAAATATGGGTTAGACCACTTTTTTATACAAAATTAAAAAAATAATAATAATTAAAAAAAAAATGGGAGGTACCTCTTCCCCATTTACAAGTCTTGCTTATTATTTTATTAAGAATTTCTACTACCAAAAAAAAATTCTTTGGATTCAAATGTTTATTATCTTATTAAGAATTTCCACCACCAAAAAAAATTATTTTGATACAAATTTTAAATAAGTGACCTCCATAAATTGAGATCATTATGTCTTATTTATTAAAAATTTCCTTTAATTATTTATAATTTTTTTTTCAAAGTGAAAGATGGTGACCACCCCCTTGCACAAAATATCGTCGACTAAAATGTAATATCATTTGGCTCGACCCTTTTTCTCCCTCTTTCGAAAGTCATCGAGAACAAATTTGTGAAATAGTTCAAATATGATTTTTGTCCATTCCGAACAATGTTAATTAGCCAATAATAAAGGACAGAAGAATTTAACATTAATGGTTGAAATAATACTTGTCATTTCCACAATTTTTTTAAAAAAATAAAAATTGTTATTTCCTTTTTTTTTTAATTAAAAAATAGTATTATATTTAAATCGATTTTGTTAATAAAATCCGTGAAAGTCGGTCGATCTCGTACGAGTATCAGGCGTCGAATATCATAAATCGTGGGGCCCACCACGAAAAGACCTGACAGTTCTGTCATTCTGTCTTTGATTCGATTGGAACACGTAAGCACGTCTTCCAATGAAACAGAAGGGAATATCGTCATTATAATATTTAGTTGAGGCTATTTCGGTCAATTCCATTTCTGACAACTACCCTCTCTCACCAGCTAAATACAGTACACCTCCGTATTTTTATGTGTATATATACGTAAACACGTTCATTCTGTTTTCTTCCATTCCTCCGGGTTTCATTATTGATTTTCGTTTTTTTATTTTCCTGAAGAATCAGGTAATTATTTGAATTTCCAAATTCCCTCCCATTTCACTCTAATTTCTTCTTCCATTCATTTTCAGAGTTTTGATTTTCTATCTAATAATTTGTGTTGATCTGCAATTAATTACCATTTGGATTTTCTGTCTAGACTTGTTTTTAACCATAATATATGCCTGAGTATTCAATTCTTTTGTTCATCCATTGCTTTCATTTTGTTCTTTAACTACTCTTTTCTCTGCTTTTCAATTTTTACTTCAATAGTTTATTGATCCTTGCTGCATTCCGAACTTTCTCGAGTTCGAACCGATATAGTTGCCTTATTATTATTGTTTAGTTTATTTAAATTTTAAAGGTTTTGATTTATCAAGTTAAAGGGAAATTAATCTGGTTGTGTCTACTTTGGATGTTTGATAGTTTTTTATTTCTTTTTATATGCCAAGCCAGGAAACTTGAGAATAAGGCTCTTTAGAAAGAAAAACACATGCTTTATACATATGCAAGTCTCATTCTCAGGATGTAATCATTTTTTTTTATTGAGTAGAAGAGAATCATGGTATTCGTTTATTGTCAACTTGAGCATAGTTCAATTCACCTTGGAATCTTCCAATCCCCTATCGTACTAAAAAAGAAAGTTTCCCATCGTACTAAAAAAGAAAGTTTCCCAATAATGTGGTCGACCAATAATTTTTATTCTATGATTTCTACCTATTCTATTTTGACAATGTTAGGATTGTGCTTGGTAAATTTATTGTTTTATTTGTTGATGAGACATATTTATTACCTTCTTCTATCTTCCCGAAAGTATAGTGTTGAGATGTTTTGAATTATATTTTCGTATGATTACTTAGTCAAAATTTTCCCTTTCCAGTCAGGGAACATGAATCTCAAAATAAAAGCCTAACCTCATTTGACCAAGCATTTGTGTTTTATCTCCTTAAAAAACAGTTTCTATCATCTACTTATGAACATAACTAACACAACGTTAGTTAACCACGTAAATTGTTGTGTTCTTTGTCTCACGTTTTTTTCCTTGATTGTTGGTGACCACTTTTTGAACTCTAGTAGCAAACATGCATCTTGTTATTTGTTTTTTCAAAAGTTTATCTTATGACATATTATTCTTATAATTCATTTTGTTCTTACAAGATTCAAGTGTGAATTACAATATGGCCACTGAAAATGGAATAAGAAGTCTTCCAAAAAAGCAATCTTTATTTTCATTTGGTGTAATCTCTGATGTTCAACATGCTGATATTCCTGATGGTCACTCATTTCATGGCACTCCCCGTTATTATCGACATAGCATTCTTGTTCTCAAAAGAGCAGTTCAAAATTGGAACAATCAACAAAACCTTAAATTCGTCCTAAATTTCGGAGACATTGTTGATGGATTTTGCCCCAAGGACAAATCTCTAACCTCTATAAAGAAAGTAGTACAAGAATTTGATAACTTCAATGGTCTAGTATATCATATGGTTGGAAATCATTGCCTCTACAATCTTCCTCGCCAAGAATTACTTCCATTGTTGAAAATTCCACAAATTGAGGAAGGCAATGCTTACTATGACTTTTCGCCTACTCGACGGATACGATACGAGTGCTATCGGATGGCCTAAAGGTCATCCTAAATCAATGGAGGCTCTCAAAATTCTATCTCAAAGGAATCCAAATGATGACAAGAATTGCCCGTCTGGATTGATTGGTTTAGAAAGAAGATATGTTATGTTCAATGGAGGAGTTGGCAAAGAACAATTGAAATGGCTTGATGGTGTGTTAAAGGAAGCAACAAATTTAAAGCAAAAAGTGATTGTTTGTTGTCATATGCCTCTGTTTCCTGGTGCAGCATCTTTTGAAGCACTTTTATGGAACTATGATGAAGTATTGGACTTGATATACAATTACAATTGTGTCAAAGTTTGCTTGGCTGGCCATGATCATAAGGGTGGATATGCCATTGATTCCCATGGGATACATCATAAGATTCTTGAAGCCGCCCTCGAGTGTCCTCCTGGCTGCGACGCGTTCGGATGCGTTGATGTGTATGATGATGGTTTGTATCTTACTACTACGGATCGGATGAGTAGCTCGAAAATGCTTTTCGCTTCGAATGAAAGTAATGTGAATGACACTTTAGACCCTTTAACTCATACATTATAACACATTGACAATGTATATATTTCATGTTCATCCGTGTATAAGAGATAAATTTTGAGTTATATTGCTAGTGACTTGCATAGTTTAGAAATTATTTTACGATTTCTTTTTCAAATACTAGATTCATAGTATTTTATGCCATATATATAAAATTTACAGTCAACAATATATTCTATTTCTTATATTATATTTATAATACAAATTCTAAAATCATTAAATTTATAGTGCATAATTTTCTATAAATAATAAAACTAACGTGTAATATAACCAATATACCATCGATTAAATTCTACAAGCAATAGAACTCAACTATTAATAAAATAGTGGTAGAACTCAACCAATAAAAAAATATAACAAGAACAGATCATGTGAGGACAAAATTCCGATCCCGTTCATGAAAAAAGACAGAGACCGAAACCGCCGGCCATAATCTATGCGGAAATGATAATTCCTATGTTCGAATGAACAAATCCGTTTTCAATCTCTAAATAAAAACTCCAATTAGCAAAACAGAGCTCGAAATCAAGGATTGAGAGCAATGGAATCGAGAGAAATGGGGAAATTAGGGCACAAAATGGCGCAGAAGAGAGTGGCGAATTCTCTGCAGGCGGCTCCAGATCTGACGGATTTTATGAACGATATGTTCTTTGGAAGCATAAACAAGGACAAAAACGCCTATAATTTGACTGGTGGTGACGATGACGATGAAGGATCGTTTGATCGGAGCAATAGAAGTAGAAATAGTCAGCTGACGGAGGAGTGGCTCGATGAGGCGCGCCGGTTGGTGGCTTCTTCTCCTTCGCGGAGTAATTCTCCGGCTCCGGCTCGGCTTACCGGAGCACCGAGATTTGCGGCGGCTGCTGGAAGGTCGCCGGCGTCGAT
Source organism: Sicyos edulis (assembly GCA_036507275.1). Lineage (NCBI taxonomy): Eukaryota > Viridiplantae > Streptophyta > Magnoliopsida > Cucurbitales > Cucurbitaceae > Sicyos > Sicyos edulis. The sequence goes on from CM071853.1 coordinate 37,728,270, forward strand.
TATTGATCGGAGAGATTCACTTTCAAGGTCTGCTAGAAGGTACTTTATACCAAATGAAGGATATTTAAATTCTATTTTTTTTTTATATTTTTCCTTTTTCTTTTTGTCAGATGTTATAATAATTATTCTTTTACTTTATACCGAATTTTGTACGTTCGTAACAATATTTATGTTTTGATTATATAATAATAATTATTATTATTTTGCTGAAACGAGCAATTATAGTATATTAGACATTCGATATCGAAAGAAGAATGTCACAGGTGAATCGACCTTGAGAAGAGTATATTCTCAAAATCCAGTATTTAACTATTGCGCCACTCTTTAGAGACTTGGCGTAATAGACGTAAACATTATTTTTGAATTACAAAAAATTATATAATATATATTTTTAATTCTACTGTATTTATGAATGATTGAACTATTCTCTAGGTAAATTTAAATAAATTATGTTTAATATTTAAAAAAAGAGAAATTATAATTGATGGAGTATTCTAACAAAATAATTAAATATATACGTAAATTTGAAAATATTTGTATTGATAGTTATAAATACGATTCTAAGACCTCTAAGTCATTAAGTGTAATTAAATTAATACATGAGGATTCAAATATTAGGATAATTGTCAAATGGGGTCACTTTTGGAAATTTATTGTCAAAAGGGGTCACTTCTCGAACATTTTATAAAAAATGGACTCTTGAGTCTCTGGTAAAGACGCAACACCCAATTTTAGAGAAGGTTGAAAATAAAGGTGGGATTTGCAAGAGAGGGAGAATAAGGTATAAAATGTTTGAGAAGGGGCCCATTTGACATTATAATCCATACAATAGGTCTATTTGAAGTCTATTTATGTTACTAGAATAGTGGTAATCTAATTTTATAAATGATCACAAGTCCAATTATCTTATATACACCTACGTGTATATAAAACACTTTTATAACAATTCTTATATTTAAATTATATTTTATAAAAATATCACGCAGAATATATTTTAGTTTCTTGAAGTTTAATTTTAATTTGGTCTTTTAAATTATGAAATTGAATCATTTTGCCGTGACATGTCAATATTAAATCTCACTTTTAGTTGTTGAAATTATAAAATCATAAACTACTTATATAATGTTGATTAAAATGATATTAAACTAATTTTAAATCTCAAACAAATGTCACGTATGTTTTTATATAATAATTATTTTAATATCCGAACTTCAATTAATGTTACAATACAGGGGGGTAAAACCTTTTCTACAGAAAATTCTGAAGATAGAAATACAGACTTCACACGTGACATCCTTTAATTGAGCCACACTTCTCAATTTTTAAAATAACATTTAATTCTTTTTTTTTTTCTCTCTCCTTTAAATATAAACGAACATTACTTCCATCTCTTTTTAGTCTTTTTTTTCTTCCATCTCTTTCTTCGTCTCATATTTTGAAGACACCCCTTCATCTGATATTTTTGTTTTTAAAGAACTCTGTTCATTTGGGCATTCTCTTGTTTTTTAGATAATCTGGCTATTTTCTGTGTACTAATACACAAATACAAAACTTAATTTTCTAATCCCTAAACCCTTTTAACCCCTCCCTTTTAAAAATGGAAGGGAGAGGGAAGAAAAATAAGAAAAAAAGAGGGGAAGTAATGCACATTTTATATTTAGAGTAAAACTCTCTGCATGGGAGCCCTACAATTTGATGATATAACATCATTGGGTGCCAAAAAAAGTCATCTAAGGAATTTTGTGGCATAGTGCCACATTATCAAATTGTAAGACTTTCTTACACAAGAGTTTTACTACAGAAAAAAGAATTATATATTATTTTAAAAATTGAGCCGTGGCTCAATTGAAGGATGCCATGTGTAAAGTCTCTATTTCTATCTTGTAGGAAGTCTTACCCGATCGACTATACCCAACATCTTGTATTATCATTCTAATAATTTAAACAAAAAAGGTTAAAATATCATTTTAGTCCCTAGACTATCACCCTTGTTCTATTTTGGTCCCTAGACTTTCAAAAGTCCAATTTTAGTCCCTCAACTATGGAAAAAGCTTAAAAATAGTCCTTGCTGTTAAAAATTTCAAACGTCCGTTTATGAGCTGCTGATTTGGCACAAAATAAATAATAAAAAATGTCAAATGGCATGAGTTAAAATTAATGGGTTTTATCAATTGATTATAATATGGGTTTAGGGTTAAAATCTCCCCACCCTAATTTTACGGTAAAAAAAACAATAGCCATCCTAATTTTTGGGGGAAGAAAGCGATTTCACATCTAAAGAGAAAAATAGCCATCGCTAGAATCTCGAAGCTTCTCTAATTGCTGCGTGCTAGGTAAAATGGTTCTTCAATTGTTTTGCATTCTAGCTTCTTCAAGATTATTCTTCTTTATTTTTTACTATTCTTTGGCCTTCCCCTTTTGGTTATTGTTGGAGTGGTGCTTCAGGTCTTAAGAAGATTTGATTTGGTGTACTAAAAGGAACTTGCCCAAATTGTGGAGAAAAAGTAAATAATCTTTGGATGGTTTTTGGAAAATTTTGAGAAGTTATGATGTTTAGGATTAGAAGTGATATAAGTATTTTGAGAGTCTATTTTAGACTACAATTTTCTTTGTCCAGCTCCATTTTGGTGTGGTTAGTTTTAAATTTTTAAAACACCAGGTCTATTTTCAAATTTTTTAAATTTTGAGAGTCTAGTGATGGGATTTTTCTCTTTAGATGTGAAATCGCTTGCTTCCCCAAAAAATTAGGATGACTATTTTTATTTTTACCGTAAAATTAGGGTGGGGATATTTTAACCCTAAACCCATATTATAATCAATTGATAAAACCCATTAATTTTAACTCATGGTATTTGACATTTTTTATTATTTATTTTGTGCCAAATCAGCAGTTCATAAACGGACGTTTGAAATTTTTAACAGCAAGGACTATTTTTAAGCTTTTTTCATAGTTGAGGGACTAAAATTAGACTTTTGAAAGTCTAGAAACTAAAATGGAACAAAGGTGATAGTCTAGGGACTAAAATGATATTTTAACCAACAAAAAAATTGCATCTTTTACCTATAAATAGTTCATGTACATGTACATTAAAGATAGTATAAACTACCTAAACTGTTTTTTTTTTTTAATTTTTATAAAATTATAATTATACTTTTATCTGAATTATATACAAAATTATAACTTGGAATTTCAACTTTAAAAAAAAAACATCCAATGAATTTAAATTTATAATTTACCAAAAAATAAAATGTATAAAATAGTAATGTAATGCTAACTTTGTCGTTTGTGAACAGGCACAGAGCAGTGGACAACTTCAGCGGTGAGATCCTGTCGAAAGTGGTCCGGCACGGCCGCAACAAATCCGAATCCTTCTCCGCCGCCGCCGACGAGGAGGAGGAGGAGGAACCAAGAAACCCGGCTTCCGCCGTCCAAAAATGGATATCCAACATCGTCAATCCCTCCGATCTTCCTCGCAAATCTCGGTTCCACACCCATCTTTCTCCGCCCAAAACCCTAACCCACCATCCGCCTAGAAGAACGGTTTCGTCGATCAGGCCCAAATCGAATCTCCATAGTTTCTCCGGGAACGATTCTGGAGATCTTGAATTTGGAATTAATGGGTTCCTCAAAGACCAGCGGATCAAGATTCGTCAAATCTCGGATGGGCTGCTTCATGCTCAGGTTCAAATCGTTCTTTCAGGGCCTTCTAACAGTTGAGTATATTCTTTAATTGTTCATTCCTCGTTTGAAAATTATTTCATTTTTAAAATTAAAAAACAAAAAAGAAATGGTTATAAAACGGATGTAAAATTCTTTAATGTTTCTTGTTTCTATATTCAGTTTTTAAGGTACACTTTTTTGTTTTTGTTTCTCATTTTTTTTAAGGTACATTTCTAAAATTGGGTCAAATTTTTTTAAATTACAAAAAAGTACTTTTAATCGGTAAGCAGTGTCTCGTTGACAATTATTTATGAAAATTTTAAAAAAAAGTTCGAATTTTGATACTTGCAAGAAATTCCCTTATGTCATTTCTTAACTTTTTTATATGTCCTTTTATGCTTATTTCATTTCTATTTTTAGAATAATTAAATTTATATTTTTGAATTTCAAATCTATCAATATAAAATTATAAAACATAAAAGTGCACATCAAATAATTATATAATTGAATTGAATTGAATTTGATTCAACCTTATTTTAGTTGATCTACTCGAGTAAAAGATAACGTTGCACATCAAATGTGTTGTTAAGGTTGTTTAGAGATTATTTGTTTTCGATAGCAAATATATTTTAATACATTTTCTTTATATTACATCACTTAATTCTTTTTAAGTTATATTTAAAAAAAAAAAACTAGAAATAGTTATCATTTTGTTTCTGTTCATTTGCTAGGATATATTGCTAGGATATTGCTGGCAATGATGCCTAAATTTATAGAATGATGTTGAAGCGTGTAATTGTTGAGATGGGGATACTTGAAAATATTGTAAAAGCTTTTGACAATTGGGAATGCAGGCACTAGTTCAATGGTGGCTGCAGTTTGCTACGCTTGGCTACAGGAGAACAAGATGAGGCAGAGTCATGTCGAGAGCGGCCGAGAGTGTCTCGTGGTGCCTGTGATGAATATGCAGAGGGCAAATATGTGGAACCAACGCCAGGTTGCTTGGCTCTTTTATCACCTTGGACTTGATGCCTCCTCAATTCTTTTCACTGATGAGGTACTTGTCGTTTTCCCCATCGAAAAGATCGTTACGAATCCGAACCATTAATAACAAGAGTACATTATCGAATAGATCTTATGCATTGTTGAAAAATGTAGCATCTGATACAGAGTAATACAGACTCCATTGTATTGTAGTACTAAGGTTAATTGATAAATCTAGAGTACATTGATTGTTTGCTACTAATGTACCATAACCATCGATCATGAGTAGTGTACTGATCTTAGTTATTGTCATGTGGGTCAGGTGGACTTAGAAAGTCTGATGATGGCCGGTCGAGCTAGCATCCTTGTCGTCGGGCAAGATGTGCTTAAGATGAGTGATGGGGTGAGTCTATTATGATGAAAATGAATTTCAATTGTAAATTATCTCTTGATGAGAAGCCCTTCACAGTTGTCGTATTTCGAGTTCATTCTTTAACTGTTTGTTTCTTAGGTTGGATCTCAATGCACCATTCTTACGGATAACTATTGTGAAGATGCCTATCATTTACTTCAAACTCCATTAGTGAAGAATCTTTTGGTAAGGAAAATTATACTGAATATTTGTTCTTATTTCTCTCCAGTTTTATTTATACATTGTATTGTTAGAGATTCTTTGAGGCTTCATTTCTCACATGCATCTTTTGTCAGCTCGCAGGAATCCTGTTGGACACAAAAAACCTCGATGCGTCTGCTGAATCATCGATGACAAGAGATGCAGAGGCTGTTCAGTTGCTATCGGTCGGCTCAGCCCCAAATCGAAGGAATGGACTTTATGATCAGTGTATGCCTCAGCAACTTATTTTGTTCATTCTTTGTGCATTTGTCAGCACATTCTATGTTATGAAGGAATGGCCCTTTTTTTTCATTCTGGTTTTGTTTTGTTTTATATATTAGTGATGCGAGTTCAAAAGGAGCGTCCATTTTTGGATGCCTTGCAGCAAAGCTATGGAAAGCCTCCTAATGATGGTTAGCTTCCTATTCTTTCATCTAGAAAAAAAATTATGCATAACCTTTCTTCCTCATGTTCTCTCACTCTCATCAATTCAAGTATTCATAATTCCAACTTTTTCTTACATCTCTTGTATCAATTTTGTGCTCACCTTTGGCCTTAGAAATTTAAGAAACGCCCTATCAATAGAATTCAATTTTGATTCTGGCGGTTGACTTGGCAGGAATTCAAACTCAAACACTTTCGGCTCTCTTAAGTCTTATCCTGTTAACTCACCAGTCAACCCAAAAATTTAAGCTGATAAGTTGGAGTAAATTTAATTATATCAACCAACACTACGTATAAATGTAAACTTTCTATATAGGTCGCAACAATGGCGTGGAACGTGATGAGCGCATCATGGAGGAAAGGAATCGAACATCCATCTCCCCCCATAACGACACAGTTAACCAACAAAAGAAATCTAATGATTTTGAAACTACGAAAACTTGCAGGGTTTCGCCGAAATCTGGTACGTTTAACAGCATACAATTACACTACCTCTTTTGGAGAGGGGTTCTTTTAACATGGAAACTATCTGTAACTTTTCTCTTGCAGCTAAAGCTAGTTCATTGCCTATTCAAACACCAGCTAGAGAAGCACCAAACACATCTCGTGGAAAGAATAAAAATTTCCTGGCAAAATGGTTCGGTTTTGGGTCGAAATGAGATCAGATTGGCTCGGTTTATCAAGCTTTTCGTGAGTTCAGAGATCCAGGTATTTTGATATGAACCACATTGGTTCAAGTCATTTCTTGAGTAGTTGATCAGTTGGCCGTGATCTGAGTTTTGTCCCACATTTTCAGGAATATACGTTTTTGTTATTTGCAGTTGTATATTAGGCATTGTAGCTCTTGATGATCTCTCTAAACAGAAAAATTCATAAATGTTGTCATTTATGTGGGTGTTTGTTGCCACCGGATGATTGAAATTCAAATTCTTGTAATTTGGGAATTATTTTGGATGGGATTGTAATAATGTAATTTGGGATTGGTGTTATGTTCTGCAAAAAAAATATGTACTATAATAATATATTTCATGTCAGTAACAATCTGATCTATTGATTTCTTTTTTCAAAATAAATTTCTCTAAATTAAAAACAAAATTAATGGGTATGATTTTGCCATATGATAGTTGCATGCTCCCTAGGCAACATGCAAACATTTCTCCATAGTCTCTATATTTGTGATGATTTTGCCGTTGTATTGAATAATGCCATGCAAATTATGTAACCTTTTATTTTATTATTTCTTTTTTTTGAAAAATTGTTATGGATAGTAACTTTTACACCGTGTAAGTTATTTATAATATTTTTCTAAAAATACTTTGTTTTATAGTCGATTATGATTTCATTGTTTTGAAATTTCTATTTTATCCCTTCGGCTAAAAGATTGAATTTATAATCAAGTTGATTAAATCTATGAATTGAAAACTATTTGAAGTATAGGTATTTTAGTCATTTTTTTATGACCGTCCCATTTTTCTCTTATATGTGAAATATATATATATATATATATATATATATATTTTTTTTAAATTATTATGGTATTTTTTTAGTTTTTTTGTTACGCATGTAAAATGTTTTATTTTTATTACTCTACTTAAAAATTGTAATAAAATTTTAGATGCGTCTAATAATTTTGAGCTTATCAAATAAGTTGGTTATTTTAATTGGTGTTAATCCATTTCAACTTTATGATTACAAGTTCGAACTAGAAAATTGATATCTTACTCTCATATTATTTGAGACCAATAGTGCCTAAAATTTATTGGTCCCCTTTCCCCATTATATATATTCAAAATAAAAAAAAATAATAATAATTTTGAGCTTCTAAAATTATATCTAAAAATGTTTAAACTTTCATATTTCATTTTTATTTATAATTTATAGTAGAGATAATTTTATCAAAAAAGAGTATTTAACATGTTGGTTTTATTGATAACTGGTAATCCAATTCAACGTCACAACGATAATTTTGCTATTTTTTTTAAAAAATAATGATATTTACTTTTGTAAGTTGCTAAAAGAAAAGAAAAGTAAAGCCCAGCCCAATGTCCAAATGTTGAAAAGTGAAGGTTCAGCTCCATTTGCAACAGCGCCTGCTCGACCAAAAACCTCTCTGGATTTAGGGCTTTACGATCTCTTCCTCAGCGTTCGATTACAGTAGCCACGATCGGTAAGTGAGATCCTTTGTTCCGTTTGCTTATTCCAAATCTTCGTTTACAATTACTGCTAATCTGCACTCAGCTCCACCATTTCCAGCGATCTTCATCATTGCTATCTGTTTAGATCGTTTCTTGGATTTTGTGTGCGTTATGCAGCTTCAAATCTAGCCCGAGAATGCAGAGTTTTCGCAGAATCCATCAATGGGTGCGAAGGCAAAGCCCCGATGCTCATTTCAAGTCGATTCGAAGCTACCCTCTGAATGGGGATGCTGGATGCAGCTGCTCGGCGCCAATGTCGATAGAAAATGGTTTCACCATTCCTCGTCTTTTTCGGAATCCATATGGGTCTTTCACTGGTGGCCTCTTGGGATCTTTCTCGAAGTTGGGCTATCAATTTCCGGAAGCCTTTGTATGTATTTCTGTTTATTTTTAACTATTTTGGAATTGTGGGCGTTTATTATTATGATTTGTTATGGAGAGTATGAGTACTTCAGCTGGAGCTTGCTCCTGTCCTCTGTATAATTTAGACTTTTAGTTATTTTGTATCCTATTTTCCTGCCCAACAATGAAGTATAGAGACCCCCACTATAATTAGTGTGTTTGAAAAATTTTGCTTCCTCAACTATATCATTGGGTGGCTTAATGGTCAGTGAAGATTCAAGAGTGTCATAAGTAACTAAGAGGTAATGAGCTCGATCCATGGTGGCCACCTGCGTAAGAAATAATTTCCTACGGGTTTCCTTGACTTGTAGAGTTAGCTGCCGGTATGTCCCATGAGAACTGTTGAGACGAACATAAGTTGGCCCAAAGACTCAATGATATATCATATATATATAAAAAATTGCTTCCGCAAGCTGGTGTTTTTTTTAAAGAAAAAATGTGACTACAGCTATCTCTTCTTTGATCCTTGCCAATTGGGTAGCCTTTCTGAAATTCCCTTGGCATCTATGGATATTGCTCACCTTTCTCTTTTCTACATCATTTTTTTGATATTGCTTGATTTTTATTTTATTTTTTTTATTTTATTTTTTTAATTTTTACATAAAGGAATAGGAATAACAGAGAAGCTATCAATTACCCTCATGAGAAATTTCTTCAGAAACTTGTGTATATGAACCTTCTGTTGGTTCATGGTACACGTTGGGCCGTTTGAAGCAATTTCTGTTTACTTAGGAGTCTGCTTTTGGAAAATACCATTTGGTAACATTTTTTTTCAATTATTTAGCAGAAAGATATGGGCTCTCAAGTAGATTTTTTGCCTTCGAGAAAGCGTGTATCTTCAACTTGTTCAACATTCCAAAGTCCCAGGCCACATTTATTTCGGCTAGCAGAAATTACATCTCCTTTCTCTAGCAGGGGCATTGCAACCACAAGTTCGATGGAATCAGATCCACAAGAATCTCCTGCAATTGATACTGCTATAACTCCTCGCATCAAATTTAAGAGGCTTGATAAAACCTCAAGACACATTATGCAGGTATTTGCATTTCCGTGTATTTTTGACAAATAAGTAATTCCGTTTCATCACCTTCCCATTTGTTTGATTTCAATATATTCATTGTTTCTTTTCCCCTCAGATTTTAGATAAAGAAGCTGTTGAGGAGGTAAAAACGCAGAGAGAAATTCCAGATATAAAGCCAGGCTATATTGTGCAGCTCAAAGTGGTAGAGTCCATTTTAGTCAGATATTATATCACGTTGTCTCATTAGTTGTAGCTAATGTTAGTTTTCTTAGAAGTTGTGGATGAGATTTGTGATAGATCTCTGGCTTTTGCTGTCATGTATGAACAGGTAGTACCTGAGAACAAGCGACGACTCTCAACGTTGAAAGGCATCGTAATAGCCAGAAGGAATGCTGGTCTAAACACAACTTTTAGACTAAGGAGGCTAGTTGCTGGTGTTGGGATTGAGTCTCTCTTCCCTCTGTAAGTAGTGATGATTTTTGTAATTATTATTATTTTCTGCAAAAGTTGCCCTTCCAGTTTCATCGTTTTTGTATTTGCTCACCTTTGTGATGAAGAAGCATATTAGGTGTTTATCTATTGTTCAATTCCTCCTTTAGATTAGATCATGCCATCAATGAATGTAACTGGGTTAAAAGGGAGTTTTATACAAATGATCAACTTTCAAACACAGGTTTATGAATTTTGAAGTCTTTAAATTCAGAGGAAAACCATGCATGGGCGGCAGTCTCATATTCTGTATACCTTATGAAATGCTGTAAAATATTTAGGAAAAATTACCTTTATGGTCCCAATACGTGTGTTTGGTTCCTGAGGTTCCAAAATTTACCATTTTAGTCCTTGAGTTTTGGAAATTAGGTTTAAAAGATCGCCGATTCACTTTTTTCTATTATTTTCGAAGGTTTTGGGGTGCATAAGGTGATGAGTTCAATCCCCATGGTGGCCACTTTCCTAGGAATTAATTTCTTACAGGTTTCCTTGGCATTCAAATATTGTAGGGTTAGGCGGTATGCCCCGTGACAATAGTCGAGATGCACACAAGCTGACCCGGACAGTCACGGATATCCAAAAAAAAAAGAATTTTTTTTTTACCAATTGTTCAGTTGAGATCCATGTAACATCTTACAAAATAGAGCACCAGCAAAGTAATACCAGATACGAATGAATTAGTAGTTGGTGAACAATATTCTATTTCAATATCAGAGTAAGAGGAGCGCTTCCTTGTTGAAGTTGGTGCATTAATATGCATATGCATTTGTGTCGTCTTCATCTGTATAGAAGTTCTTTGTCACTAAAACTAAATGTAACTTCTAGTCTTGTGAAAGCTTGATTACTTGAATGGTTTCTCCCCACTAGTCTCTAACTTCTTATCAGTTCAACCGGTTTTGGGGATTTATATCTGGTTTTTGGCTGTCTATTTCTGATGGCTCTTTGCTTATGACTAATTTAGTGGCTCATGTATGACAGATACTCACCAAACATAAAAGAGATTAAGGTGTTGGACAAGAAGAAAGTGCGAAGGGCCAAGCTTTACTATCTTAGGGACAAAATGAACGCGCTTAAGAAGCATTAGCAACAAATTGTATGATTCTTCAATATTTGACTGTCAAGTTTTCATGATTATCTTATCCTGTTTTAAGCATGGAGGACCGACCTGAGAATTTACGCAGCACTCAGATTTGACTATAATAAAAAAAAAGTGAAGTCAATATTGATTGCTCAAGCAAACATTGCCATCATTTGATCTTTTTTCTCCTCTCCTCTTTCTGGAATATCAAAGAGTTTGCCTAAATAGTGTAATAGAAACTTAGAACATGCTGATATTAGGCTGTTTGTAATGTGTGTGCATGATGGCTGATGTTATGCCATTCCATCCATCAACATTATCATCTTTTTTAATGAAGTATCGATTATTTATTAGTAGTGTGTTTCAATTCCATGCAAACCTTCCCCATGTTGTTCCCTTTTCTGATTGACTAGAATATGGATGATGCTGAGTTCTTGCATATTGATTTGAGTGTAGGCATAGTTAACGATCACGGACTGCCTAGTCTTTAAAGAGGGTATTGTGATCTAAGAGGTTATGAGATCTATGGTCACATATTTAATAATTGATTTTCTCTCAATCTTGACAGTCAAATATTGAAGAATCATACAATTTGTTCTGTTTAGTTGGACGAGTTATTGGTGGTCAACCATTAATAGTGTGTTTGGGCTCCTATACATGTAAACGGTCGAGTTGGTTATAACTCAATCGATGTTTGCTCCATCGTTTATTATAAATAGTGGTTATTTAAATCTTACATGTATTACTTTTTATTACATAATTAGTCTCCTCAAACACCGTTTATCATAATAATAACTTGTTTCTCAAACACTATTTATAGTAATTCATTGTTTATCATAACACACCGTTTATCGTATTCTTTCGTCTATTATAACCAAACCGATACTCCAAATTCATCCTAACGTTTCTTCTTTTAAAGGGGTTGGATGCTTGCCCCAAGGCTATTGGATAGTGTTTCAATTGCTCATTGTCTTTCTTGTTTTAACTTTTTTTTTGTCATACTTACTCTTGGATATTTATCACGCATTTTGAAATTTAAAAATGAAATAAAAACTGATGGTTTTTATTTATGATTAGGGAAAATCTGTAACATTTCTTTTTTAATAAAATTAAGAATTAAGAAATAGGAATTACCTTCAATTTCTAAAAGTTCTCCTTTGATAACAACTTTTGAGTCTTAATTTTATAAAATTGTATTTTTTATTTTCATTACTCCTCTGCATTGATTTTTTGTTTTCTTTTGAAATTATTTTGGATTTTAGCCAAATTATATAAAAAAAGGGTTATCAAAAACATTTTTAATTTTCAAAATCCGGTTTGGTTTTTGAAATACAAAAAAGATAAATGAACAACCTAAAAGTAGTATTTATAGTGTTGGTTAAAAAAAGAAAAAAGTAAAACAATTGTCAGGATTTGAGGAGCCAGTAGATGGAAGCTTTTGAAGAAAGTCAAGAGAATGTATTATTGATGAGGATAATGAATATAAAGTTAGGCGTTACATTGTAGCTTTCTTTTTTTTTTTTTGAAACAGAGAGGTTACATTGTTGCTCACTCAACCATTTATACACTTTAACTATAAATATATACTAATTTAGATTTTAACCTAAGTGGAATGGACCTTACCCCAATACTCTAATAAAAAAAATTAGAGACACAAATTGAAACATTATTCAGTATTAAAAAACATTTCTAAAATTCAGATTTCACATCAGAAACTACAAAAGATAGTCACTTTTAAGAGCATTTATTATAAAAATATTAATTTTTTAACTACTCAAAATAACTCTTTAAATTACCTTCTCATCCAAAACCTTATCCAAACACTTCCTTTAATTGTTTTTCGATAGGATTTTAATTAAAATTATAAAAATATTAATAATTTAGATCATATTTTAGGATGTACTATATATATATAATTAATAAGAGCTTAGTTCAACTTATGAACCGATGATCAAAGGTTATAGATTCAAACTTTCAACCTCAAATATTATAGGTGTGTAAAAATAATATAGAAAAATGAATGAGTACAATTTGTTTAAATTAATTTTAAAAAAAATATTTCACTTTCTAAATGAATTTGAAGTTCTTATTATAAAATATTATGTTTACATTAATTTATTTGTGAACAATTATATTTACATTTTGGTTGATAATTTTGTTTATTTTTCACAAGTTAATGTAAAAATTTCGAATATCGACATGTTGATTACTTCTAATATAATTATGCATTTTTCCTTTCCAATTTTCTTAGTTTTTTTTAAAAAAAAATTGAATTCTTTACATTTGAAGGGGGAGGGTTCCGAATCTTACTAGGTCGTAAATTTGTTATATTTTTTAAGTACAACAAATAAATTTATACAAATATATAAACTATAAATAATTTCCAATTTTTTTTTAAAAAAAATCCCAAATATTAAAAAAAAATTTAAAAAATCAAATCCTTTGGTTAATTTCTTTTATCTTATAAAAATTGATTTGTGAAATTCTGTTGCGTGCAATTAGGAGAATGTATAATATTTGTTCGAAACGAATGGCATACAATTCTTCTTCACAACCATAATCTAATTTTGAGGTTTAAGCTATTTCTAAATTTAGGTTTGGTGGAAACCTATAAAATGGATTCTCATTTTCTTGAAACATATCCATCCACACTCGCAAACGTTTATAAGGTTTTATTTCTTCAGCAACGATAAGAAAAAACAAAATGGCCAAGAACGTGATTGTTGTGTTTTTCATGTGCATTGCCCTTGTGGCTGCACTGCACATGTCCACGGCCCGAGCCGACGAGGAGGAGGAGGAGAAGGTTGAGCAACCGGTCGAGGTCGAGAAGACCGAGTCGGCTTCCGACGTTGCCAAGGAGGAAAAATTTGATGAGAAGTACAAAAGTTGTTATGAAACTTGCGAGAAGGAATGCATCCAAAAGGGTAATGGTCAAAGCTTCTGTGAAGTTAAATGTGATGAAGATTGTGGTGAAAAAGAAGTTGCTGGTAATTTATTTATTTTTTTCTCAAAATATCTTCTTTTTTTCTTCAAAAAGTAGTATTTTAACATTTTTTTTATAATAATTATGTCGTATTAATTTAAATTGTTGTATTTGTGTTTACAGATAAGCTGAAGATCGACGTCCCTAAATAAGAGAGCTATTTGGGAAGGATGGAATAAAAGTAATAATTGTATTAATATAAATTTTGGAGTTTATTGAATTCCTTTCTCCTCTATGATATGTGAAATCCACCATGTTTGTGGTTTTATTTATATTTTAATAAAATTGTTCTAATTTCTTCAAATTCAACTTTTCGTATTGCAATTATTTGTCAATTTTATCGTACACTGATTTGTTAATATCGGATCTTTATTAGCGAGTTTTATGTTGGAGAATTGTTTTTTTGAAAGGCAAATTACGAAGAAAAAAAAAACCACTACTAAAGGGTATTCTTTTGAAAAAAAGAAAAAATTAATTCATTAAAGATGGAAAATATGTAAGGCACATGCATGAAATAATTCCAATAAAGATTATGATAATAATAACTTCATATAAATTTGTTGCATCTTGTGATGGACGTAGGAATATGAAATTCCTTTGGGTTATTTTTATGTACAGCTTGCATGGTAATTTGGAAGAGTAAGTGTTGACTGAGAAATTTCGGTTATCTCAAATTTAATGGTGAAATTAAATTAAATTTTGGGACAATATTTCTCAAAATTAATTTAAATAAATAAATTGGTTTATCTTGAATTTGGCCAAAATAAAACCAAACCAAGTAAACCGAACCATGAATTTCAAGCTCAAAAGGCTAAGCCCATGGGCTAAGCCCATGGGCCAAGCCCATGGGCCAAGCCCAAAGGCCCATTAGGGCCCAAGTCCACGATGCATGAGAACTCTATAAATAGAGGAGTTCTCTTCATTTCAAGAGGTGGAAAATTTTTGGAACTAGAGAGGGAATTCACATTTGTTGAGGTCTCTTCACGGTTATGAAGATCAAACGCCGTTTCGAAGGCTAAAATTACTTCGAAAGACAAATAGTTCCATAAACGAGCAGTTGTATACGAAGAACACATATTTTGTTCTTCAAATTGCTCTTCGTACCAAGAACATCCATTCAGAGAGAATGAATCAGAGGACCAAGCATAGAGATCGTAAGGATGGGTAAGTATTTAAGATCTTGAATTCAATTCTTATATTTACCCACTTTTAGAGTCACATATTTTTTTTTTAATGATTGTCATGGAATTGGGTATTTTTACATTACAATTAATTAAATAAATAAATGTATAAATAATATTTTAGATTTTAATAAATTGTTTAATTATTTTCAAAATTTTTGTTTTTAGACATATTATGATTTTTTTCCCAATGAATTTCATTAATTTAGCCATTTACCTAGATGATCCTTATCATTTCTTGGTTTTTTAAATCATAAACTAGTACTTCTCAACTACAAAATATCATAAACCCTAAATTATAAACTCTAGACTAATTATTTTAACTTATAATATTTTAACTAGCAAACATATGTACAATAAATATTACAAAAATGATAGATGTAACAAAAACTATGAGGTGAAAGGTTGGCTTTTTGTTAGGTAGGAAGAAGGGAGGGTATTATGGTCTATTGAATCAAATGAAGGTTGTTAAAAATGGATACAAAAATAGAGATTTATTTTTTAAAAAAACAAATATAATCTATGTTATTTATTTATTTATTACTTTCGAAAAACGGTTTCTTTTCTAGTCGTAATTTTGACCACTATTTTACATTCAGAAGAACTAAAACAGTTTCTTTTATAAATATAGTTTAGAAATAAATATTTAGAAATTTTAAATAACAGTAACATTCGGGGCAAATTTGACCATTATTTTAAATTTTATTTAATAAAAAAATTAAAACTACTTTAGCAAAATAATGTCGAGTTAGATCATTTTTTCTAAAATAGAAAGTTGAAACAACTTATATTGTAAATTTGTCTTTTTAGAAAAAAGATAATTTTTCCCAAACCTTTATATTTACATATGTGAATAATTTTTTAAAGACAAGTAGTGGATTTTTGAGATTGTTGAATTGGTCGACAAATTGATTTTGAAAAAGAAAAAGAGTGGGAGACATAAAATAGGGAAATTGTGTTAGTCCCATTTCACAAAATAATTATAGATTTAGGTAAATTTGAATTTTTGTATAATTTATGGTATTGATATAATATTTTGTATTATTAATACAATATTATATATTATTAGAACAATATTGTATAATTTGTTTAAAGTATGATTATGATTACTAAATATGTTTTCAATTTTACCTAGTCTTAAAAATACCTCTATAGAATATTGGGACAAAAAGCAACATAAACCTCAAACAATTTTGAAATTAAGAGAGTAAACAACATTAAGAAAATGCTTGGTAAAAAAGGAGGATGAAACTTATTCATTAAAAGTAACAACAATGTTTCAAAAGAAACAAGCTATTAGGGTCCACATCCAAGATCATGGTTACAAGTAATGAGATTTATCATCGACAATGAAAGTTGCAATAATGTAAAAGAGGCATTGTAACGAGATTGTCAATCGAGCGGGACAGGGATTCCTTCATAATCATCGACACACCCGCCTACAACGTTAACACCAGTTTGCACCGGCAAATGTTTCACATCTGCGCCTGTTTTTGTTTGTAGTGTCTCTAATGAATCTTGTACACAAGTCCTTCCAACTTGGAAGTTTTCCAAACAGCCCTAAGCATTTCTTTTGTGTCGCGATTGATGTTATGATCCGAACTTATCATTTTCTGAAGGAACAACGTCTTGTTTTCCAAGTCGATGATGTTGTGGTTCAAAAATATCATTAGAAAACCCGTCAAATTTGACTTCAAATATTGCGAGACTCTGAATTTATCTCGGAAATGCACAACTTTTCTAGTTCATGAGTCTTGTTGCAAGTGTCATGAAACTCTAGGATGCTCTTGTTTTTGTTTCCCTTCACAAACGGAGAGAGATTAAGAGCACAAAATAAGATTAGAAGAGAGAAAACCATAGTTAATTGTTGAGAAGCCATGTTGTAATGCTCACTCATACCGTAGATATTAGAAATTTATAGTGAATAATTAATTAATTTCCTTCCATTTTTTAATTTCCTTTCTTTTTCAAATATGATTCCTTTTGTGAAAAGTTGAATTATTAAATATTCCTTTTGTGATATTATTATTTATCGAATGTTAAAAAAATTATAGGTTCAATCAAATGGGTCGGTGACGCCATATTTGTCCCCTTTTCCCAATATTTGAGTCTGATAATTAATATTTGTCCCTTTCTCCCAATATGTACTAAAAAGCTATTCCTTATATATACCAATATTTATTTTCTTCAAAATCATTAAGTTTTGGATGCATCATGATAGATAGAGAGATATCTTTTACCAAAAAAAAAAAAAACAAATCAATTTACCTTATATGTGGAATGTACTTTGAAGCAATTCTAAAAAAATTACTTTAAAAAAAAAAGCTTTCATTTTAAAAATAAAAATGAATTATAATGATTCAAATCCAATAAGAAGAAGAATGCAACCGAGTTATTGTTTTTTTTAGAATGTGGTTGAGCAATTACATATAGTATTTAAATTGATACTAATTACCTTTAAAAAAAAATCCTACTTATCTTTAAAAAAATCTACTAATTAACTCATTTTAAATTCGTGGCGTAGGTAGTTAATGGAAAATACTTTATTTTTAAGATGCAATACCAATTATTTATTTGTAGGTTAAATAATCGAAAATGTCCTTAAATTATAAAGTTGGTATTAAACATATTCATGAACTTTAAAAAAGTTTAAAAATACTCATAAACTTAAAAACAAATATTTTAAAAATATGACAGCTATAACCCTATAAAGATAAGCTCGAAATGATAAATTCTACTTCAAAATTCTTAAACCCTTAAGTTCCCTAAAGTTTAATGTGAGTTGTTTATGTTCTTCTAACACTTGGAATTCAAAGTAGATTTAATGACTTGGAGTCCTGAAGCTCTTTCTTATTGTAATTACTAGAAATTAGAGGCAAATTTCTCAAATGATAGAACAAATATTACACAATTAACAAAACTCTTCCAACTAATCCCACACGAAAATCTACATTCAAAAAAGTTTTGTTTCTTTATTTACCATACGTTTTTTAAAGTGAAAATACAGTTGTTAAAATTTTCCAAATATACCCTTAAAATTCTTTTTGGGGTGTTTGTTTTAAGATGAGATGAGGTGAGGCGTTGGAAGCCCAACATCTTGTTTGGCCCAAGGTGTTCTTCACCCCATCTCATCTTTTTTTTTTTTTTAATTTAAATTTTTTTCATATTTTTATTTATATATATATATATATATATATATTTACTTATTTTATGTTTGATATATTTTTTTATAATATTTTTATTATTTTAATATATCAATATATAATTATAATAACTATACTATTATTATATCAAATGTTTATTTAAATATATTAGAATTTTAAAAAATAAAATAAATAGATATATATTATCTCTTAATATATGACGTTAAATTTTAATATTTTTATTCATTTTTTAATCGTCTTTAATAACAAAAAAAAAGTTATAGAATTTCAATTGTTTAGAGATAGACTATACCTATCATATTTAAAAATTAATAATTAAAAGTTATGTTTTTTATTTTTAATATTAACAATAAATATATCGATTTATTATTAAAATAAAAATTAAATTTAAATAATTTATACACATTGAATTTTTATCCGTAGTTTACAATATATTTAAAAGTATGAACTTATTATCGATAAACTTAAAAACATTAAACTTATTTTATTTGTTAAAAAAATGAGATTCAAATTTTATACTCTTATATTCACGGTTGCACTTTGAAATAATAGTAAGAGTTGATATATTTTTTTTTTGAAAGGATAAATTAATTTAAATAATTTTGAGAGTCTTGATTGTATATACAAAAAAACAACTATAAATTTCAAGACTTGTATGAGTCATAGGGATTGACATCTATTCTACCTAATAAAAAAAACAATAAATTCCAACATTTGAGGGATATTTTATTACTTTCATGTAATAATTATTATCAAAATGTGACTGAGTTATCTTTTAACTACAAAAAACAATAAATAAAAAATTTTAGGGGTGTCTATGGTTTCCTAGAGTATCAATGACTAATAAGATAAATATATTTAATTTATTATTACCTATTAATTAGTATATTTTATTAACAATTCTTTGACCTTCGGTAACTGTCAATATGAATATGAATGTATAAAAGGTATAAGAAATTAATTTTTTTTAAATAAAATAAAAATTGCTATCAAGATTTTATAATGACTAGTTTAATCAAATGATTTTATTTTTATTTTTTAATAAATAGAATCTTGGTATTTTTTAATTTTGTTTTATTATTTAAGTCTAACAATTCTTTTAAAAAAAGTTATTAACGATGTACAAATATTTTAGATTAGTCAAATTTTATTTTGGTGGTGTGAATTTTTTTTTCTCATATTTTTTTTAATTAAACAATATTTAAGTATGAAAGATTAGAAACTTTTAACCTCATGGTTATTATGTTGTACATATCATTAAAACTATATTTTTTTTAATAAAAACATTAATATGATTAAGAGTGCTTAATATTAAATTTATATTACTTACATTTTATTTATGATAGTAGTTATATTTACATACTTATTATATTAATAGCTAAATATTTGAGAATAATTATGTTTTAAAAAAAGAAAAAGAACAATTTTATTGTTAAAAAAAATTATAAGAATAATTTTTTTTTTTTTTAAAAAAACATATCTTAACGTCTCATCTCCTCTCCCTCCACCTCAAACAAGGTTTTTCTGTAATCTCATCTCATCTCACCCCAAACAAGGTTTTTCTGTCATCTCATTTCACTCCAAACAAGGTTCCAAACAAGGTTTTCTACTATCAACATCTCATCTCATCTCAATCTCACCTGTAGCCAAATGCTTCGTTTAAGTACATGTAGAAAATAATAATAATGAGAGTTCTATTCAAAATTTGAATTTCAAATGAATAAATATAAGGAAAAAAGATATTTATGTTCATAAACCAGTATCCGTCGATATCAACAAAAGATAATTAAGGAAAAAGTAACTTGCCCAAAAAGAATTCATTAATGTTTTTGCATCATTATATTAGGCTAGACTTCTAGAGTAAGCCATATATATTTCTTTTTTACCCCCCTGCACTTATTTTGTTTTTATTCTCAAAATGTTCAATGTTGAGTTTGTGTTCACATCATTTCTATCTATAAAATATGGGTTTATTCATTACTTCTCTTCTTGTACTCATCAAACAAAACCCACATTTTACTCTTTTCTTCTTCCAACTTTCTTCATTCCTAATTACTTCATATCTCATTCTCTCAATATAACTTCATTTTTTTTAATTCTTTTTCACATAGGTATGTATAATTTCTCTATTTCTCTTGTATATATATATATAATGCAGTTTTAAAAATGTTTTATTTCAGGTGTGTTTGTCATTTTAATTAATTTATTCTTATCTCTCACTTTTCAGCAACTTCCTCCATTCCATTACCTTCTTCGCAGGTATAGTTCTTCTCTTTCTCTTTTTTTGTAAAATTTGTACTCTTTTTTTTTTTTTTTTAAAAGTAATTTGGACATTTTTTCAATCTAATTAATATACTTAGTAAATTGCTGCTATTCGGAAATATTTTTGTATAAATGCGGTTTTAAAAGGGTTGACTTTACTGTTCTTTTTATACAATTGCATTTCAAGTTTTCAGATTTTTTTTTTTTTTTGAGGAGTTTTGAAGGCAACTTTCTTGTTTAAGCACTTTTTAGTAATCTCGAAACAAGACGATTGAGCTCTCGGGGATGCACTTTTTCTTTTACATCTTGTGTTTTTAAATAAATGTTTTTCGTTTTCGTTTTAAATTAAACATTTTATTTCTTTGGTGACATACTTTCTAAATTGTGAACTTAAATCATAAGTTTGGATCAATTCGTGTTTCTTATATCTGTTAGGAAAACAACAATAAACAAACATTGTGTTGTGTTAGCTAGTCCAAGTCTACTAGCGGAGAGAGAGAATACGATTTTAATAAGAAAAGGTGAAAAATATATAATAAACACTAAACTAGATAACCAATCGCGTCACTGACTCATTCAATATTTAATCGGTCAATTTTAATTACTACCAATTGAGTATTTGAAAATTCTCATATTATAGAAAGAAAGAAAAAAAAAATCTATATACATATAGTTGTGAGTTTAAATCTCCTACCAAATTTTTATAATTAAAAAAAAAACAAAAAAAACATTACCACCTAACACCAACTTATTTAATGGCATTTAAGAGGTTTCATAATTTAACCTAGTCCATAATTAGTAACCTTGAATTGAAGACTCTAATCTGAACTTATTTTATCCATTTTTTCCTATTGAATTCATGGTCGGAAGGAGACTCAAATCTATAATTTTTTAGTCATGAGAATATGATTATGTTGTACCTTTTTTATTTATTAATTTGCATTTGTTGTGGGGTTAAATAGCATTATGTTTCATATATTTATAAACAACTAGAGTTTCAAATATTGTTTTTATATTTCAATTATTTAAAATTTCTAATTCTATTTTAAAAGTAATAATTTTGGGGAGATCAAATATTTTTGCAAAGTGAGTTATTTGGTGAGTGATTTTAAGTGTTGGGAAAATGTTCTCGCAACTGTTTTTTTTTTTACTCTTTATATTTGATATATTAGTGATAATTTTGTATGTGATGATTGATTCATTAAACATAAACAGTTCATTAAAATTAATATAGTTCGAATCTAATATTCATCGCAGTAATATCAAAATAAAATCAGCATAGTATATACTACAATAGTAGATTAGTAATTAAAATTCTCTCGCACACTTCAAAACAAATTGAAGTTTAACTTTTCTTAGCTACTGATGAGTTTTCTCAATATTTGTTGTTTTTTTATTCGTAACAAAAATGATTAAGTTCCCCTTTCTAATCTTAAAAAAAATCTAATTTTTGGTGATGATGTTAATTTTATACATGTCTTCTTTTTTTTTTTAACTCTGCATAGATTTTTTTAAAAAAATTATAGTTTAACAACAATTTAAGGTGAGAGATTCAAAGTTATGATTTCATAATTATTAATCTGTATTATATGTTGGTTAAATTGTGCAACTTTTTTTCCTTCTTTTGGTTGAACTTTAATTTAGGTTTTTTTTAATCTTAATTTATAGTCTTCTTAATCAATCTTTTGTTTCTAGTATTGAACCTTATAGCTAGTCTTCTTAATCAACATTTTTTTTCACTAGTTTATTAATTATATATTTCTTTTCATGTTTTGTTTTGATATATTATACTTGAAAATGGGGCCATATTCCCTTTTATATGTATTTGTTCTTGCTACGATGTGGATTAGTTTTTTCTTTGATCTCATTGATAGTATTTATTTTAATGCAATCGTTTCGTTAGATAGGATTGGAAATTTTAAATTTATTTGAGCTACATTCAAAATCAAAATTTTATATTCATGTAAAGTCCGAGAGTTATCTCGAACGGGTTGAAGTTCCAACCCCAAAAGATTTATTGCTTTAATTGGTGATATTGCCTTCTCAACAATAATTATTGATAATAGATGTAATGGAACTGTATTCAAGACCATCAACTTTGTCATCCTCAATAAGTCTAATTTTAATCTTACCATTGGAGGGTGAGACTTATTGAGGGTGGCAGAATTGATGGTCTTAAATCCAGTTCCATTGCTTCTATTTTCAACAATTATTGTTGAGAAGGCATTATCACCAATTAAAGTAATAAATTTTGTGGCGGCCGGAACTTTAACCTGTTCATGATAAGTCTCTGACTTCAAATGAATATAAAATCTTAATTTTGAATAGTTAAAATAGCAACTCCAATAAATTTAAAATCTCCAGTTCCATCTAACGACACGATAGCATTAAAAGAAATGCTACTAACAAGAACAAAGAAAAATCTAGTCCACACCATAGCAAGAACAAATATAAGTGGAAGAGAATATGAAGTCATCTTCGAGTCTAATATATTTAACAAACATAAAAAAAATACATATTAGTAAAGCTCATTAGAAACAAAATGTTGACTTAGAAAATTATAAGATACAATAGTAGCTTGTTATTACATTAAACTGTTCTAACCAACCTTTTATTAAGTCATTTTATGATATTTGTAAAATCACCTCTTTAATTCGACCTTTCATGATATCATTTTTCAACACTTATCCATTAATGATATCATTATTTTGCAATAAAATTCTAAAGGATAAAACCTATATTATATATATATATATATATTTTTTTTTTTTTCTTGAGTACATATCGAGGGAGGAGAACAAATAACAATTATTGGGCTCAAATCTGTAACGTTGGTGTTGAACTGGTTTACAATCAAACAATAAAATCATTATGCCACTAACTCATTCGATAAACCTATATTATATTTAATCTTTCACGCGAAGATATGAATACAACAATTAGCACAAAAAAAAAACTATTAATGATTTTATTTCTACACCATTTAGTGTATTTGTCTTGTCATTTTTTTCGTCTGAACAATTACCTTCGCATATAATATTTTCATTTTTATTTCTCTCTGCAAAATATTTATTCATTAGAAAATGTTTAATCTATGTTAATGTCCCTCTATAAAAAGGTCACCTCCACCTCTCTCTAGCTAGATTCATTTCTCGATTATTTGATTATAGTGATATTTATTGAATCAAAATCTTCCTTCAAGAGATTTTAACCTTTTTTTTTCCTACTTTCTCTAAAAGTTATAGATATTTAGAAGTCAATTTGTGTACTAGTTTATTGATTTTCTTTCCATATTTGTTTAGGAAATATTAGATTTGAAGATGGTGTGAAATATTCTATATTCTTTTGAGCGTTCTTTTCAGTATGTATTTGTTGTCGGTTTAATGTGGACAAACTTTGCTTGTTACTTCTGTTAGTAGTATTGTTTTCAATATTAATGTCCTTAGATGAGAGTGAAGATTTCATAATTGTTAGAAATGACATTTCAGCTGCATCAAATCATTTTAATTTATGATATTTTATTCATGTAGACCAAAACTTACCATGAAATTTTATTGTCCAAGATAAGTTCTTAGTTTAACGTGAATATACTATTTGAAGTTAGAGTTAGTTATTTGGTAGAATTGAAATGACATCTCCAATTATTTAGAAATTTCCACTCTTGTCTAAGGATACAATAGCATTGAAAACAATATACTAATGGGAGTAACGAGCAAGTTGATTCACACCAAACCAACAACAAATACAAATTGAAATAATACTAGAAACCAAAATGAGATCTTGCACCATCTTCAAATTAGCGAATATTTCATAAGCATACATAGAAAGACAATTATTAAACTTAACATTAGACAAATACTTGAAGTAAGTAAGAGTTTGATTCAATCAACATCAATATAAACATAAAACCATAATTAAAGTAGTGGAGTGGGTATATTATAAATTCTGAGAAATCATGATTTAATACTTACTCATATATATTAGAAACTTATAGGGAATAACTACTTGATTCCTTCCATTTTTGTATCGTAAAAATAAATATTGATTTCTTAAAAATTATCTCAAACTTAAATTTTGTTCAATTTTTTAATTATGACAATTGAAAGTTTGAGAATCAAACTCATAAACAAGGTTTATGAATCATATTAATTACTTTAGTTGGCTTAAATTTGTTTGTTTTGAAGAATGAGAGAATTAATTTTGATTTTAACCAAATTAACTATTTTTTACATTCGGACTTAAGACAAGAATTTGGGTGCACATTGGGTAGCACCCCACCATAATGTCATTCATGTGGATCTCACCTCTCTTTTTTTACTTCATATTTATTATTATTATATATATATATATAAAATATGTGTGACTTCACATGAATGACATCTTAGGGAGCGCTACCTAGGTGCACCCAAATTCTTCTCCCAACTTAAAGTCAATTTTAACAACCTTTTAACCTTATTTGTATAACAATGTTTTTTAGAAGACAATAACAATCGATATAAAAAAAAATAAAATAAAATAAAACCAGTGGTTTGTCCAAATTGAATAAGTAGTTTTTGAACATTTATAAGTATAAAATTCCTTGAGAGGGTTTTAAGTCTAACCTTGGTTCAGTTTCAGAAAAAAAAAATTAACAAAAAAATCAAGTTAACTTTTCTTTGAGCACCCTAATTTTTTCAAAAACATTTCTTGTTTGTGTTAGAAAGTATATGCTATATAAAGGAAGGGAAAAAAAATGAATTATTTATGTGGGCCTATATCTGGCCTATTTCAAACTGGTGAATATTTCTGTTGGGCCTAGTTTCTCTGAAATGGGTTTGGTTTCTAACATGGCCCTTTTACCGAATAAATAAAAACGTATTTTTTTTATTTTCTTTTTTGGTAATAACTACTTGTTTGCCAACTATGGCAAAATTTAAGAAACATAAGTGTATATTTTGTTTTAGTACAGAGGGAAAGGAGAACACAAATTCTATACAGAAGATGTTACTATTCTCGTCGAATAAATTATAGTAAAATATCAATTTTCACGATCAAATCGTGACCATGACGTTAAGCTGGGCACATAAGTGTCTACTCAGGATCAAGAAGTTATTAATTTTAAAATTTTCACCCTATATTTTGTTAAATTAAAAATACTCTCCTTTTAAATTACTTGATTTACCTTGGTAATTCTTTGACGGGATACTTGTGCTTAAATTATTCGCACGCAAATAAATTTTTCTTAAGCCTTATTTGGTTAAGTATGTTGATAGAAATATTAAAAAAAATATCGATGTTTTAGTATACGAAAGATAAAAATGGTTTTGACTAAATAATATCTTAAACGATGTGAAATGAGTTCTTTCGAAATACCTTTAAAGTTTAAAGGGTCGTTTAACAAAAAAATTTCGAATGACATAACTAAACCAATTTTTATAGTCACATGTATTTTTTTTTAATAATTAAGCTTAAAAAAAAATAGAAGTATGGTCAAATTAGGCTAATAATTGAATTTCAATTTTCACACTTTTTTTTACTTCACAATATTGGAATGAGATTTAAACCACGACTTATTAATTAATTCATATCATAATGGTTAGTTTTTTTTTTTTTTTTGAGTACATATTGGAGGAAGGGGACAAATACCGATTCTCAAGCTCGAACTAATGATGCTGGTGTTGAACTGATTTACAACAAAATACTGAAATCATTGTAACACTGAACCATTCGATTTATCTTATTGGTTGAATAGAAGAAAAAAAGAAGAATAATATTATACCTTTCAAAAACATAAAAACATTATTTAATACACGGAATTACATGTATATACGTGGTCGCAAGAAAAGCCAAAAATTGCTTTGACAACACACGAGATACAAAGACGGTCTAATTTGGACTTTAAAAAGAGAGAAAAAAAAAATAAATAATAATAATATAATAGCCAACAAGTTTAAAGTGAAAAAACAAATAGTTAAAAGTCTTTAAAAAGGACTAAGAATCTATCCCATGGAAATAAAATACATAAAAAAAATATTTTTTTAGCTTGATAATTATATATTCTTTAAATATTATTATAATATAATAATGAGATTTAAATTTATAATCTTTTAATCAATGTATTTATATCAATTATTATGATATAAATAAACTGCAATGAAGTGATTTAGTACATAAGTGGGTTTTGAAGAGTTAAGAAATAATAGGTTCAATCCAAGATAACCACCTACCATCAAAACATTGTAAAATTATGGAGTATGTCATGTGAAATAAACAAGATGCATGCAATCTGGTTAGAGAGACATAAATATAACAAAAATGAATTAACGACAATATAAATTAAGTAATTGATTGAAGAAAAAAAATTACATCACTCGCATATAAATATCTACATTTCAAATCTATAATCTCTCGATTAATAACACTTAATATCAATAACAATGGTATAAGTTAACATATTTATAAAAAAAAAAAAAAAAAGTCGTATTATTTATTTATATATACTTAATTCATAAATGATTACAAAATAATATGACCTATTTTTAAATTTTTTTAAATGATTCAATTCTAATTTTTTAAATTATAGAGTTAACTTTCTAAATAAATTTTAGGATCAAAATTATTTTGATACCTAAACTTTGATAACTATTAAATTTTCAAAAGTTCACTTTAACTCAACTTTTAAAAGGTTAGAGATAAAAATGAAATGAATCTCAAATTTTATAAATTAATATTGGATTTTTGAAAGTTTAGGAATTAAATGGAACAAAATTGAAAGTTTAGGACTAAAATGCTGTTTGACCCTAAATAATATATATATATATATTTAAATCATAAAAAGTTAATTATAACTTCTTCAAAAGTATGATTCATCCTAAATTTTGTTATTTTATTATTATTTCAAGTTCAAGTATAAATGATTGAATAGATTATTGGTGCAATAAGTTATCTTATTTATTCCAAGGTCACGAGTTTGAAGTTAAGAATTTAATTTTCATATTATTTTAAAGCAGTAGTGTGGTCGTGTACTTAGGATTGGCTGTCCCAAATTTATATTTAAAAAATTAAAGTAAAAATTAAAGAGATGGAAAGAACATATAAATGGGCATAGCTTTGCGCTCTACGATCCATCTTTGGGCATTTCTGAATTGCAAACTCATTTTTGTTCCGTCGACCTAAACCCTCGAATCTCTCCCCCTTCGATTCGCCGGAGATGGGAGACAACAAACGCAAAAGAGGCCGGCAGCCGAAAGATCCCAAGCCGGAGACCCTCGATTGCCCCCCGCCGACCACCGCCACCGCCGTGGACGACGTCTTCTCCGTCAGCAAGGTCGAGCTCATGGACCCTGCCTCCCCTTCCAAACACCACCACAACCGCCGTGGCCGCCCGAAGAAGCTCTCCAAACACGTCGAAAACTCCGACAAATTCCCCCAATTGTCTCCCTCTAGACGCGGCCCTCGCGAAAATGGAGATTTTACTGCTTCCGTCGAAGCCTTGCCGCCTGCCATTGTTCCGGAGTGGCCGGGCATCGCCCGAGTCGTGCCGGCCATGGACGCTGTGGTGAAGGTGTTTTGTGTGCATACGGAGCCTAATTTCTCGCTCCCTTGGCAGAGGAAGAGGCAGTATAGCTCGAGTAGTAGTGGATTTGTGATTGGTGGAAGGAGGGTTCTTACTAATGCTCATTCGGTTGAGCATTATACGCAGGTTAAGCTTAAGAAGCGTGGCTCGGATACGAAGTATTTGGCCACCGTTCTCGCGATCGGGACCGAATGCGATATCGGTAATGAGATTCTTTTTCCTTGTCTTGGGTTTTTATTCAATTCTTGATGTTCAGAATGGAATTTGGCTCTGAAATCTTCACATTGGATTGTATTTGACCTACCATGCATTGCTGTTGTTCAACATTTTATTTGTTTTGAGTTGAATGGAGGATTCGAACCGTGACGTCATGCCCTTGTTTAAGATTTTATTGTTGCTAGAGTTGAGAATATTTGTCATTTCTTTGTGGGATCCGCTTTAAGTGCATGGAAATACATTATTTTGATTTAGGAAATGGTTAAAAGCATGTTGATTTAGGAAATACACGAAGATGTGTTATAGACACTAAACTTGGTCACTTAAGATGACATTCATAGTGTGCATTTATGTTTCAATTCTGTTAAGTAACTTGATAATACACAAATAAATTTGGAAGCTTATTAAGAAGTTGAAAAAGACAAGGATTTTGTTAATTCTCTTTCTCTCCTTCATTTAAAATGAACGATGTTATTGGATCGGGATTTATGTAATTTTTTGTTTTTGAAGTTTAAACCAACCATTTTTCTCGTTATCTTGTACTTGCATGGATTTTTTGTTCCATCTACTTATTTTGTTGTGAACTTAGAGCATTCAGTATTATGATGCAGCTTTGCTTACCGTCGATGATGATGAGTTCTGGGTGGGAGTTTCACCTGTAGAATTTGGGGAATTACCTGCTCTTCAAGATGCAGTAACTGTTGTTGGTTACCCAATTGGAGGTGATACAATTTCTGTCACAAGTGGGGTTGTGTCGCGGATAGAGATCCTATCTTATGTTCATGGGTCTACTGAGCTTCTGGGTCTGCAGGTTCTGAGCTTTTGAGATTAGACCATATTTACTGCTATTTATATTTTTTTTTAGGAATAGAGGGATAGTATGACTGATACTTTACTCCATCTATTTTCTACTGTAGATAGATGCTGCTATAAACTCTGGTAATTCTGGTGGGCCTGCCTTTAACGACAAAGGCAACTGTGTAGGCATTGCATTTCAGTCACTCAAGCATGAAGATGCTGAAAATATAGGTTATGTCATACCAACACCAGTTATCTTGCATTTCATACAAGATTACGAGAAGAATGGAGCATATACAGGTATTTGGGCACTTGGGGTGGGATGAAAATCAGAGTGTGGTCTTTTTAAGTTATGTTCATTAATTGCCGTTGGTCTTTGTTATGATTTACTTGGTTCTTTACTTAAAACAATAATCTATTTTGGATGCCAGGGTTTCCCATTCTTGGTCTTGAGTGGCAGAAAATGGAAAATCCTGATCTTCGCGAAGCTATGGGTATGAAACAAGAGCAGAAGGGTGTCCGTATTAGGCGTATTGATCCCACCGGCCCAGAATCCAAAGTTTTGAAGCCTGCAGATATTATTCTCAGTTTTGATGGGGTTGATATTGCAAATGATGGAACAGGTAAATACGTGGTTTGTCATTTTTACACAATGTAAATACATCACTTTTGAACTGGCGACCATCTACAGACTAATTTAGCCTCCCTTTGAATAATAGTTATTACATCTTTCTATTACTTACAAATTCTATCAAAACTGACAGGATTAGCAAAATATACCTGTATACATATAAAGGCCTTCTCATGGAGGTTCTTTTTCTGAGAAAGAAACAATTATATTTATTTTCTCTAATTACCTTAAGTACAGAGAAAGGTAGATGAAGTATATTCACATAGACTGACCTAACCAATAGGATTGCAAATTCTCTTCTGATTAGCAATATGGGAGGGGGAGTGATTACAATGTCCATTCCAAGCTACATTCAGATGAATTCATAGAAATATAAACCCCATTTTTATAGCAAAAATCACTTCCCTTTCTACAAAACTATTTTGTTTCCTTCTACCTATAATTCTCAAAACCAAGCCAAGACTACAGCCCTTTGACTTTCTTCAGGAAGGGCAAACCTTAAATGAATTGAGCAGCAGAAGCTCAGCTATCGGCTGCACCAGGTGAAAGCATAATTGCTGATTACCATCATTTGTAGCAACCTTTTATGAAAGCAAGCCTTTCTCCTTCTATACTAAGAGAGAAATATGTTGGATGCCGATTTCTTCAAAAAAATATTTTATCTCATTTCATTATATTTTTATACATTAATTTTCATATGTTTTCCATTCTTTTCACCTCACTTCATTGACTGTTTATTTTTTTTCCTCTTTCCATTTTGCATTGCACTTGATATCTAGAGGCGCTATCTAGCACTTGGTGCCTTTAGAAAACACTGATTTGTTCCTTTAATACAAGTGCAAATTGTTGCTTCTGTGTCTATAGAGTGTCAGTTATAACCTTATTTTGTGGAAGGAGTTTTGTAGATTCGTCTTCATATTTATTTGATAGCCATCTCTCTCATCATTTTGTAGTTCCTTTCCGGCATGGTGAGCGTATTGGTTTCAGTTATCTTGTCTCCCAGAAATATACCGGTGATAGTGCAACGATAAAAGTTCTGCGCAACTCTAAGACACTCAGTTTTACCTACCAGCTTGCAACATACAGAAGGCTCATTCCTGCACATATTGAGGGCAAACCCCCTTCTTATTACATTATTGCAGGATTTGTTTTTTCTACCGTATCAGTTCCTTATCTCCGTTCTGAGGTTTGTCTTCCCCTCCTCCCCCAAATTCTATGACAAGGCTACATTTGTTTTTTCTTGATGATCTCTAACTTTTTTAGATTTTACAAGATGGATGTTTAAAAGATATGAAATACAGTCTTAATGTGTTGGAAGTTTTCTTAACAAAATTTACTTGGAATTTCGAAGTTGATCGGATATAGCAACATTCATTTTGCCAGGCATGCTTCTCTTATTGTCCGTGCAACTGCTATTGGTCTCAGCTATCTATATGTTTAGTTGCTAGTTGCTTATTTTGTTCTATTTCATTATTCTAGTGTGAGGGCATTGCAAATTAAACATTGAAACTTGAAGCTGCTGTCATTCGCAAGAGCACCATAGCTGTTTCTGTGTAGGAAAATTCTCTCTAGTCTCTAGGGTGGTCTGTGACTCTGTTCTAAAAAAATTTCCAAGTATTTGGATGCGTTTATCGGGTATTCATTTTGGAAAGGAGCTAATTCGGAATTGTTGATTATCTTTGAGTTAATCATAGGATTACTATCCTGTTGAAGGATTAATGTTGCCCTGCTCCGTGAAAGGGCTTTACAGGCTAAATAGACAACATGATTGTTTATAGCATAAGGCACTTAGTTCTGTCGAAGGAAAAGTCCTGTTTTGACCGGAGTATATGAATATTCTTAAACATTGTTTTAAAACAAGTTGTCGGAATCGGAGCCACTTTATTTTTTCTGTTATGGTACAAATTGACGGAGTGATCCTGAGTTCCTAAGCAAAGAACTTCGAATCTGTAGTGACTGGTGCAACATAGAACAAAATTAAATAATTTTGAGTAGAGATCACTAACATCACTCTTAATTCATAAATGTTCCGATTACAGAGTTATGATATCTTGTGTATATATATAGATATATATAGTAACGAAACTGATTTTATTGATGAATATTGATGAATGAAATAGCAAGAATTATTTCCTCTTCAAAAAAAGATAAAGATAAAAAGAACGAAATAACAAGAGTCAAAGCTCCGAACACCTATAGGTGTGTATAGATATGTATCTTTCAGTTTCCTATCCCTTAAGATCGTGATTTCCATAGTATTATACTGATTTGATGTTAAGTTTGCATACACAATTATACTGAATTTTCTGAAAATGGTTGGAATTGCAGTATGGAAAGGATTACGAGTATGAAGCTCCAGTCAAACTTTTAGACAAACTACTGCATTCAATGCCACAGTCTCCAGACGAGCAGTTAGTAGTGGTTTCTCAGGTTCTCTTTTATCCTTACTTCTACACTTCAGTGCTCTATATATAATGTTGTGTATTTTTCTTTCTTCTCGATCTTTTCTCCTATTATCTTATAAATGTCTTGCAGGTACTTGTGGCTGATATCAATATTGGATATGAAGACATTGTTAACACCCAGGTTTGGATTATATCCTTCATAACATTGGAATGATATCATTTCAATTGCAAGTAATAACAGTGCTGGATCATCCTTGTGCATCTTAGGTTCTTGCTTTTAATGGTAAACCTGTGAAGAACCTCAAAAGCTTGGCTAACATGGTCGAAAGTTGTGACGATGAGTTTTTGAAGTTTGATTTAGAGTATCAACAGGTTCCACCCCCTTGTTTCTTAAGATTATATCTTTATTTTTGTAATGATGTCTTGAGTCTCATTGTTTATTTGCTGCAATCTTCCAGATAGTTGTCCTCCGCACAAGTACAGCCAAAGCAGCCACTTCAGATATTCTGGCAACACACTGCATACCCTCAGCTATGTCTAACGATCTCAAAACCTAACTTCGGATTGAAAAATTAGGTACACTTGATTACGTAGAATTTTTGTATTTTGTATTTCTGCCCTGCTGAGTTTGTCAAGGTTCCGAAGGGTTCCATTTGAAGCATGTGTATGCTTTCCTCCTTCATGACGTTGGGTTTATAGGCGATTTCGATAGAATGAATCAGGTGTTAGAATTGAATTGTAGTGACTTCTCAGCCCTCGGAAGTTTTGATTAAATGATATTAGTAGTCGGTTAGGCGATTTCGATATCAATGCACTCTACTATTGAAACTTTTACCATTGATAATGCAATTTAAATCAGCCAAAGTTTTCGAGTCTCTTACAGTATGGTGTTGTTTGTTGAGTTAACTGTTGACGATTTCGGGTGGGGACTGAATTATCTTGGTGCAACCGCTGTTTCAAGTCAAGGCCGATTGGAAGATACATGGCATTATGAAGTAATAGGAGATTTTCCTTTTGCTGTCAAAACGTATTTCATTATGATTTTTCAAGAAGAAAGAACATTGCTGGTAGTGTTTTGATAAAGATGTCGAAGTGGGCTCTGGGGGGATTTGAATTTTGGATTGGAAGCTTCAAATCAATCATATTTTATTACAGGGTTCTTTTATGGGAATTTTGCATGTATAACATAAAAAGACAAAGTATTTCATCTATAACACAAATCAAAATTAATTCTTTTGCAGTAGAAAATTGAGTTTTATCATTGGTGAGTTTTCTATTATTAGTAATAGAAATTTAAATTGAGTTCTATCACTTGTTTTTTCTTTTATTTTTAATAAAAAAATCAGTCATTTTACTAGTTGAGTGATAGAAGTCAATGTGTTATAGTCAATGTGTCGTAGAATGTGATGGTAAATTCTCTTTTATTTATTAAAAAATAGATTTAATGTAAAATATGAATTACCATTCAAGATTACGTATTGAAGGTTGGCTTTTTTTAGTACTTAAAAGAATAGTTACATTTTAGATGTTTTTTCAGTAAAGCGTAAAATTTGAAATTTCTGACCTATCAATTTTCAGTAGTTTTTTAGTTGTGAATACAAATTTCATTTAGTTAATGTTCTGAAATTGCAAATAAGGAACCACGTTTTAGTCAAACTGAGGTGGATAAAGACATCGTTATTATTGTTATTATATATTATCAGGTCAAAAGATTATTCAATTGTCAGTTGTATTGCTTTGTTGTACTTCAAGAGAATATATAAATTACATGCTTAATATCTTAATTTAAATTTTGTCAAACAAAATTTAAAATGTATTTCAAATTGATAGATTTCAAAAGCTGTAGTTAATTTGAGCATCGATTCAATAATTTGATGGAATAATAACTTCATGAAGATTTTTACATTGATTTTTGTGAACGAGCTTATAAAAATGACACTAGTTTTGTTTAGGGTAGAAAATGTTTTTTTTTAAGTCCTCTACGCCTGATAATTAAAAGATCATGAATTTGAATTTTTATTTAGATCTAAAAATAATTCTTATACTTAAAAAAGAAAAACTCAAATTGATTCAAGAGTCTTAATAAGTTTAATAACGATGAGAATTGAATTGAGAACAAATTTTTAAATTAATAGAGAAAGAGTAATTTGTTTAACAAAGTAAGAAGACCTTAACTACAGTGATCAATTTCAAGTTTTTTTTTTATAAATATGAAAACAAATTGGTTTCGGCTTACGGGTCCCCGACCCGCTAATTCGGGCCCGATTTAGATCCGGAACCGGTTGGAAGTTGTACGAGAGGAGAACGGCAAGGCAGTGTAGTACTGGACCACTGGTTGGTACTGCAGTATTAGAAACTTTTTTTTTTTTTTTTTTTTTTTTTTTTTTTTTTTTTTTTTTTTTTTTTTTTCTAATATTGGTTTCAATATTAGAAAACAATAAACATTCATAAACCAATTTTCATAAATGATTGAATCTGAAACGGCATCACAATGAGCTCAGAGGAACCCAATTTGGACGAATTCTTCGTAGAGAAGAACCGCGCCAGAAACCCATTTGTCCCCATCGGTAATTACCTCAATTTCTTCAATCCTTTGAATTATGTCAGTGGGTTCTTTTTGATTTGATGAAATCTGGGTTTTTTTTTGGGAATTTTCAATTATAATTGAAGATGGAGGGTTATAATTGAAGATGGTTTATGAGTTTCTATTGTAGTATTTCAGCTGTAATTTAGACCTCGTTTAATAACTATTTCATTTTTTATTTTTTGTATCTAGTTTTTCATTGTAAAAAATAAAAACCATAAATGTTTGATAACTGAAAACAAAATTTTTTTTGTTTTCAACATAAACAAAAAACAGTGTTTTGAAAAGTTACTTTTTTTTAATTTTTAGAATTTATTTACTATTTTAAAAATAAAAATCAAAATTGGTTATCAAATAAACTTGTTTTCAGAAAAGTAAAAACATAAATTATCAAATGAGACTTAACATTTGATTTTGTATTATGATTCCACAGAATGTACATGAGTGGAATTGCTTATGAGAGTCAATGGTTGTTAATTCTAAGCTGTTGAGTTGCATTCTTTTTGCTCTTTGGCAATGGTGCTACCTTGCTGTGTGTTTTTCTCTTTTGGTTTCTGTTTTATTGAGTTTAACATTCAGGTGCTCTTGTCACTGCTGGAGTTCTCACTGCTGGGTTAATCAGCTTTAGACAAGGAAACTCCCAATTGGGGCAGATGCTAATGAGAGCTCGTGTCGCTGTTCAAGGTGCTACAGTTGCACTCATGGTTGGCACGGCTTTCTACTATGGCGACAATCCCTGGCAATCGAGTTAAATTTCTATGTATGGCTCTTTATGATTTTTTTTTTTCATCTTAGTATCTTGTTTTACTTCGAGGGATTTCGGTGTCGTTGTCTTTCCATCTTTCTTATTGGTATAATGACATGTTAATCAGTGATTTGAACAACATCAAATAATTCTTCAGGGAAAGCAAGTGTATTATGTGTTCGTTCATAGGGCATAGTTGTGTTGCCTTCAAAGATGTAAATCTTGGTATTATGTTGGGAACATTGAATTATAAAAGAAAATCATTGGATATATTTTCAGTATCTTACATCTTACTTCGATAAACATCCATATTCGCAACTTCATTTGGAGAAGGAGATTTGAACATGTAACCTCATGGTTACTAGATCGTAGTGGAGTTGTGCTTTTTTTGGCATCCATATATTGTATCGTATATATGCTCGTGCTGTCTACACTGAAGGGCCGAAATATGATGGAGTATCTCATTTATTCTAATTGTCTTGTTCTCAACTTTATGCTGAACATATGGCATAGTTATTTAGCGCTCTTCATTCAATGGAGATGGGAACGGGACAGAAATGTTATAAGCTAGACAAGTGGATGTTTCACTTCCTTTCTTCCGTTCTCTATCCATTCCACATGGTTTCTATTTGGCAGCATTGAAGTTGTGGCTGTCGATATGCAATTTCTACATATCGTTTTCATGTCGAGATCAAGAGATAAATACTTTTTTATGAAATTTCGACTCGAGATCTGTCGCTGCATCTTCTTTGGACTCAACAAATGGGAATGTCTCATTATGAGGTAGGCTTGTTTCTCCTCTAATCTTCTCAACCTTCTCATTAATGTTATGCTTCCACCAGGTTCTGAATAATTGAGGATAGATAGTGCAATATTGGCTTCTCCACTTGCTCTCATCTTGACTGGCTTTATATATTTCTCTAGTTGCTTTCAGCATTGAATGAAATTTGTATTCCAATCAATCAATTCTATTCTGCAGGTGTATTTGTACAGATGAATGATGGTATGGTATGTACATTGTATGATTAATTAGAAAGACCTTTTCTGACCGACCAATAGTTAATGCTTGATCGATGAATCTCGAACAACTTGTCATGTTTTGTTTTTTAAAATCTTCGGTTTTGACTAGAAGCTGAAAGTTGGGATTATTTAGATCCATCTCTTAATGCTATATCAGTTAAATGTAGAATGAATCTACTAGATCCCGTAGTGTTTGTTTATATCTATATTCATGTGGTTTGCTGATTTGAGTGGCTTGGAAGTTTAGGAAGGGAATGAATGCTGATGAGAATTTGTAACTTTTAGCAATTTTGCAATGTTTTGAATTGATTCATTCATCTGTTATCTTATTACATTTGTTTGTGTCCCTAACGGATAGCGCTGGGATTGAAGATTTAGATTTTGAAGGTGTACTCTCCTCAGGATCCTAAGTTTGAGACTCGCTTGTGACAATAATTTGTACACCTCCCGTGTCTCCATTCTTTCGATGTCTCTCCGTGTCGGATTTAAGGACAGGTGTGATTATCTCGAGCATAGTGGAGTGAAATTCTGATTTCTTTCATGTCTAACCCAAGTATTTGCATAACATAATTTCACTTCCCTTCTCTTCAAGGAATTGGATAAGCCAGCCACGGGATGTGGGTGATGTTAGTAGTCCCAATCGGCCGACAGCTGACGTGCACGTGCCAAATAAGCCAGGCACGTAAAGCGAAGGACAGCTGTCGAAATTATCGGATGTGCTGTGGCAGTTGTCTGTCAAATTCTGGCAAAAAAACTAGTGGCCATGCTTTTGTATCCAATTGCTGCCTGACACGTATACATAACTCTCCTCACACCCATACAATATTGCCAACTATTTGCCCACATGGATCCCCAAATCCCCACCTGAACTTCTCCTCTTATATATACAAAACTCTTAACTCATTTCCATTTGTCCTTCCTTCTCCACTTCTTTCATTTACTTGTATTGTGTTTCTTCTAATGGCTTCATTGGATTTGATGGCTAGTTCCAGTTCCTCTGGCCATCCTTATGTGGCTGTTTCGAGGTTGAAGAGGAAGAGGAGAGAAGCCCGAGAGGTTCGCAGAAAAGTGCAGAAGCTTCGGTGGGTAGTGCCCGGTGGCCGAGGGTTGCAACGGGAGCTTCTCTATGCCAAGACGGCTCATTATATATTGCATTTGAGGTTGAAAGTTTGTGCTCTTGAAACCATTCTTAAATTGCAGGACCAAGCTTCACAACTTGTCAATATGATATGATTTTTTCTATCATTTTCTCATCTTCAACTCCATGACTCTTTTGTAAAAATTGATTATTTTCTTCAGCTTTGTTTCCATTTGATCTCGCTGACATTGGAACAAGCATCAGTTATTTGTTGTCACATTGTGAAGTGTTTATTATATATTTGTGTTGATAAATGTATATACAATTGGGGTGGTAAATTTTGAACATCTTCAGTTGAGTTATGCTTGGATTTACACATCTTAAGCTTCCTTTTGAGTTTTTTTTTTGTTCAAATTGGAGAGGAAACCACAAAAGGTACTAATGTGTTCAAATATGATGAGAACTATATATCGTTTTTCACGAATTCGTGATTATGGAATTGAATTGGATTTCAACCTATCTATCAAACCAACACGTCATCAATCCTTTCGGTAGCTTCAGGTTCAAAGCCTAGTAGAAAATATGGTTCTGTATTAGTTATTTCTATAAAAGTTAGTATAAACATAATTTAATGATTAAAGAGTATCCATTCCATTGGAAGTTTTTGGGCTCAACGTCCGGTTAATATTTGTTATTCAATTAAATTCTATATCTTTTTGAGTAATTAAGATAATCTACGATAAGTTATAAGTGAATACGTCTGTCAATGTTCAATAATTAAATTTTGGTCTTGTACTAGTTTTATATTAAAACCAACAAAAATAGTTTAACACGAAGATTTGTTTGTTCAAATGAGCAACATACAATAATAATTGGTATGTGGTTTCGATTAAAAAGTTAAATATTCAAACCTCACACTTTCAAATGTTGTTGAACTAAAAACAAAATCATGAAACATATATTCAACGGATTATTTTTAGTTCATTTTTTAGCTCAATATGTAGGGCGAGAGAATGAGAGTTTGCGAACCCCCAAACCTTAGATTTTTTTTTTTTTAATATTTATAAATCTCATTATTTATTATCACAATTAAGAAACGGATTATTGGTGCCCCAAGTTTAGAGAAGCAAACCTCTAAGTTTCCAAGGATAGAGAATTTCAGAAATGAGGAGAATTGGTTAAGATTGGAACCTAGAATTTTATGAGTTTCATAAAATTTCAAACTAGGGAACATGATCTTGTTCTTCGTGAAAATGTATGAGTAGAAGATTAACCTTGCAGAAGGCTCCATCTTGGGAGAAAAGTGATTGCAATTAAGAGGATTTGTGGGCTTGGATGCGAGAGAGAAGAGAGAAGACAGAGTAACAGGTCTTGATTTGGGCGGTTTGAAGGATTTGGGAAGCAAGATCTCGAAGGAGCGAGCGGGTGGAGAGAGAAGGCGGCGGAGGAAACCGCGATGGAAGATGGGGTTGATGAGGATGGTGATGAGAGGCCATTAAGGGCTGAAAGATTCAAGCTTGATCAGTGAAGAAGAAATGGAGATTCATGTGTGCCAAACGCCCCCTAATGACTCAAATTGAAGATGAGTTCCTTTTTTTAGTTAACTCCAATCACCAATCAAATTCATGACCTCTTCGTCATCAGAATATATTAACAACACTAAACTATGTTTTTATTAGCATTTTTTTTATATCTATGATTGCATAGGGCAACTT
Source organism: Sicyos edulis (assembly GCA_036507275.1). Taxonomy (NCBI): domain Eukaryota; kingdom Viridiplantae; phylum Streptophyta; class Magnoliopsida; order Cucurbitales; family Cucurbitaceae; genus Sicyos; species Sicyos edulis. Next base: position 37,767,494 of record CM071853.1, read on the forward strand.
GCATGCACAACTATTATTACAAAATATCATCAAATCCTAAAATATTTGAATGTCAAGAAATCTTTATAAAATTAATTTAGTAGATGACTGTCGATAAGATTAAAACATAAGAGTACACCCAAAATAGCGAGGAAGACATGATGCATGTACGTGGGGGAAAAATAAAAACGAGTATAGTTTGATATTTTTGCAAAAATTTAAGGAAAAATTAAAGTTAGTCAATTAAAATTCAATATCGATGATTTAAAACTATAATTTAGACCCTTTTGATTCGGATAATAAAAAAAAATCTCCATAATCGTTGATAAACCCTATAAAATAGCCTATTATCATTTGTAATAGTTAATATTTTTTTTTAAATTTTAATAGGATTCTATCTTGAAGCCAACAATATCAAACTAAATTATAATCCATTAGGTGTATTATTTGTAATAGTAAATGAATTAAATACGAGAAAGTAATTATTCATGTATAAATGATATATTTTTTTGTCCAATTAATTATCTCACATCATCATCTTTGAATGATGAATAACTAACTTCAACATATTTAATTTGCCAACAATTATTAACGGTATTTCTCAGTTTTTAGCAAATTATAAAGACTAAATCCTGATTTTTATTCTCCTAAAAAAAAAGAAAATCTTGATTTTTATAATTATAGGGGCTATATTTTGGTTTTTAAAATTAGAGACTAAACTCTAATCTTTCTCCAAACCATAGGTATCAAATTTATCATTTACCCAAAATTTTAAATAAATTATTCAAATTGATCCATACAAGATTGGTTGATTCCAAAATCAAATTTGATTACGAAACAGCATGAACATCAAGATACAATATTTTAATATAGACCATATTCATTATGTAAAATCATGAACACCAAAAAAGTTTCCCAAAAAGAGAAAAAAAAAAGGTATGAACACCAAAAAGACCAGATTGCAAGGCATTAAAGTCACGTCCAAATCATTAAACTTCTATAGCATAATGAATTTTTCTTCTCCAATGAAACAAACAAAAGAAAATAATTATAAGTTTGACCTCTTACTTCTCACGAGATTTCCTCCATCAAGTCCATAGAAAAGCCAAAAGTTCTGCCAAAGGTGGGGTGAACAAATTCAAGAATCCTGAAAAACAAATAAAAAACCTTTTTCAGTAATATGATATTGTTTACCTTTAACTTTAGAGAACATGGATCGTCTATTCTTACCAAATAACCCGTCTGACTTTACTATATCTGATTGCTAAGATAACTCGCAGATATTAAATCTTAGATAGATGGTCATTGGGTTTCATGTCGAGAGGCTTTTTATTTATATATCCAAGATATTCTCGATTTCAAAACCGATGGCACATTAAGCTTGTAGTTTTGACATCTTTTATCTCTCACTTCACAATAGAGACAAGGGTGTTACAGAAGGCGCATGGTGAAGGGTGTTTGAATGGTCATAATCAAAGAGGGTATTTTGAAGGCCATGCGTGCAAGGAAAAGGCAACAAAGACCCCACATATTACCCATTTCTCCAAGCCCTACATTTTATTCCTTTGTCATATTGCTTGAGTTTTTGTGACATATCAATCAAAATTCTTCTGTTCTATACAATACTTTCAAATCTCTGCTCTGCCCACATTTCTCTTTCTCTTCTGTGGTCACACAACTCTTTGCACCTATTAATTTTCTCCTCTCCCATTATCTTTTTTAGGATAACTTCTTTGTTAGTTTTTTACTTTGTCCTATATCACATGGAAATAAAAAGTAAAGGTTTTCACCAGCTGACTTTAGATTCTTCTTCTCAGTTAAGCCACCATTAGTGGAAAGAGTGCTAATAGACAGGGGAAAACTATCATTGAAGGTTGATAACTAAAGAGAACACATGCTCATGTGGACAATCAAGTTGCTATTTTAATGGTGGACCTTTCAACTCACTCATTCTCCATTTTCTACCATTTCTCTTTTCTAACCAGAATCTATGACACACAAGGAAACAGGTTAGAGAAAAGGACTATCAAATATCAGGTTATTGTTGAGAGCAGGTGAAAGAAAGTTGTACCTTGAGATAATTTGGTAGAAAATGGGCCTTCAAAATTGGGAGTTGTTTTGCTGAAATGTATGAAACTCTTCAGTCTTTTCATGTCCTGTTGGAGCTTTGGTTGTTACAATCACTGTAGGGCTCAACTGCCATTTTGATGGCCAATCTCAGCATCACCCACCTTGGCCTTCACACTATAAAAATCCAATCAAATCCAAACTCTCCTCTTCTTCTGTGGCGCTTAAACAATGGAAATCTGCAAAACCCATCTTCACCAGCCAAAGATTCCCTCAGTTTTTTATTGGTTTCTTTCATTTTCTGCATCAAATGGTAGGTAGGTACAAATGCAACCTCCTTCAACTTAACATTATTTCTTCTCTCTATCTTTCTCTTTCAGCTTTTTTCAATCAAAAAGCAGAAAAGGGTGTGGCAATTGAGTATTGTATCTCCTAAGATGTCAAGATTTTCCAATGAAATGAAGCAAAAAGATGGTAATCTTATATACCCATCTCCACTTTCACCATTTGATGTTGGAATTGATCCAAAATCAAATGATTCAACACCATCATCATCATCCTCTTCTTTCAGCAGCATCAGCCCAATTCTTCTTCTAGTTATAGTAATTCTAGCAGTCATCTTCTTCATCTCCGGTTTACTCCATCTCCTCGTTCGATTTCTCCTAAAACGATCTTCTCCTTCAATCTACCATCAATCCAATCGATACTCAGAAAGGCCTGGATCACACACACTCCAAAGACAACTCCAACAGCTCTTTCGCCTACACGATTCCGGCCTCGACCAAACCTTCATCGACGCCTTGCCAGTGTTCTTATACAAAGACATCGTGGGGTTGAAAGAGCCATTCGATTGCGCGGTGTGTCTCTGCGAATTCTCGGATCAGGACAGGCTCAGATTGCTCCCAATCTGCAGCCATGCTTTCCATACCAATTGCATAGATACATGGCTACTCTCCAACAACACTTGCCCTCTCTGCAGAGCCTCCCTTTTGATCCCTAATTTTCCCCTCGAAAACCCTAATTTCAACGAGATTTTAGGGCATGGAAATAGATCTCACAGACACTCAGAAATAGCCATTTCAGAAAATCATCAGAAACAAACAACAACAACAACAATAGAGGAATCTACAGTAGAAACGAGAGTCTTGTCGGTGAGACTCGGCAAGTTCAAGAAACTAAACAACGAAGAAGAACAAATCGAAGAACAAATAGGAGAAAGCAGCAGCCGAAATAACCTAGATGCGAGAAGGTGTTATTCAATGGGGACTTACCAATACGTTGTTGGAGATTCGGATTTGCGGGTGACGAAGGAGAAATTGAACCCTGAGATTTGTGCGGGAAAGAAGATCAGTGGAAGAAGTAGAGGGGAAAGTTTCTCGGTGTCCAAGATTTGGCAGTGGTCGAAGAAGAGCGGGTTGCCGATTCCGATGAGCTCGACTACTCCATGGAAGCCGGAATTTGTCTGAATCTTGTTTGGTTGATCGGTATCAATGGAGGTTTGATTGGAATATATTTGGAATTGATTGGGTTTGAAGTGTTTTTCGATGTAAGTTTGAAATGATCATCTTTCTGTACAAAATCGCCATGTTTGTGAAACTTAAGCTTTTGATGATGAATTTGCACTCACTAACACGAAGAAGAAGAAGATGGTTTTTTATGTTTATTATTTTCAGTTTTTTAGGGAATTTTTCATGATTAATATTTTTTTTAAAATCAAATATAACCGAAACAGATTCAAATATTGCAAAACTTTTAGGTGACTGGTGACACTCATACATTGATAGCTTCCATAGTGGTAGAAACACAATGTGGTGAAATTAATTGAAAATAAATTGAAATCGATTACAGTAATGAAGATTGAAAAATTTTACCTTCTATGAAATATTTTTAAAACATTGTAAAAATTAAAGTATAATACTAGAATGAGTGCTAAATACTCTTTTTTTTATTCAATGGTGGATGACATCATTGATTATTTGGTTTAATATTAATCTATGTCTAGATTCGATCTCTAAAATCGGTATTTGTAATCTCCATTTTTTCAACTTGTACTAAAAAAAGAAGTACTAAATACTCATTTTTAAAATTAAACATATAAATATGGTATTAACGGGGGCTTAAACTTGTGACTATAAAATTGAAATAAATTAACACTAAATAATATAACCAATTGTATCATCCACCCAATAATATCAATTAAGTTTAGCTTATATTAAATTTATTATTTTGAGTTTAAATCGAATTAATATATTATTTGAACATTTTTTACCTATTGTGCATGTTGTTTTTTTTAGCGCTATGGTTCTATGTTTTTTAAAAAATAAATCATATATGTGTTGATAATTGCTTTGCTCCAACCTCAATTATTATTATTTTTTTGTTATGATAATTATCTTATTATTTTTCTTCATAAATATTATGTTAACTTGAGTTGGAATGTATTATAACTATAATCAACATGCCACCAACTCTTCAATCATTTAATTTAGTAGTTTAATTTTATGTTTTTATTTAAACTTTGCGAGAATATTGTTTTTCAATTAAAATGTAAACTTGCGTATTCGGTATATTAATTTTCTTCATAAGTTCAATCAACACCCTATATTACAAAGAAAAATAACTATCTCAAAAAAAAAAAAAAAAAAAACTTAGTTTGGGAAGAATTCAGCTATCAAAGAAAAAAATGGAAATGATTAAAATTGATGATTTATCAATCAGAATACATTTGTTTAAAAAAAAATAATAATAAATTAAACAGAAAAAGTTATATGTACTTGTACACAATATTAGTTTTTTATTTTATTTTATGATAGGTGGTACATAATATCAGTTGACTATATATATATATATGAAAATTATGTGGGTTATCAGCAATTACACCATTAATTGAATATATATATATATATATATATATATATATATATATATATATATATATATATATGAAATTAAAATTGAAAAAAAAAGTATATTTTGTTAAAAAAAGATAAGAGAAAAAATATATTTAATTTATTTGAATAATTATTTTTTTTAAGTAAACTATCTTTTTTTTTTCTTTGAGATAGCAACTACGCCATTTGGCGTCTCCTAATTGATCCAAAAACAGTCAACTTCCAGCTCATCAGTTGAATAATCAATCATACGTTAAAATCCCACCACGGACAGAAACCGTCCGTTCAACTTCACCGGAAAAAGAAATTGAAAACAAAAAAAACCACAACCGCCGACGAATTAAACCTGCAGAGGCACGGCAGAAAACCGGCCGGCGAAATTTTGAGACCCACCGTTGAATTCTTCCCCTTCAAAATCCACATCACCGCCGTTATTTCCTTCATCGAAATTCAAAGCGTAACTGATGGGATCGTATTGGAATTTCCCAAGCTTCACGGCGGCGGGCCGGTTTCTATTGAACCGGCGAATGAAGGTTTTCCACTTCGGACCGGCGACGATCTCGGACCATTCACGAAGCTTCTTGAGGGATCTGATTCCGCCGGACCACCAGTGATCGTCGCCGTCGAACTTCGAAGCTTTCGCCCGGTCCCACCAAGAGAGTTCGCCGGAAACCGACCGGCGGGGTCCGAAGCCGGGGAAGCATAAACAAGTATATCGTCTAGAGGCTAAAAGAGCATCGGCGCCGGTGGGTTCCAATTCCTTGGAAGCTCCGTCACGGTCTCCCATGGCGGCGAAGAGTGAGATTAGGGATTTGGATTCCGATTAGGGCTCACTATATAGAGCCAAAATGGTTGAATGTCAGAAACAGTGGGCGACCGGTAATGTAATGGGGCCCGCTGAATGTTAGCTAGTTCGGTAGTTGGATTTAAAAAAAAAAACAAAAAGAAAATTAAAAAAGAAAAAAACCAATAAAATTACTATACCTTTCTCGACAACTTAGAATTATTCTTTATGATAAATTATTTTTTTCTCAAGTGTTTAAAAAAGAAAATTTACCTTCTAGTATATTTTTTTCTGGTTGATACAATTATAGTATATTTTTAAAAATAATTTCATTCATAATATATTTTGTCAAAAATTCATATTCTATCATTATTAGATTTTTATCGGTTCAATTGATAGACTTTATATTTCTATCAGTTCAACTGATAAATTTCAATCATTTTGTGCCCCAAATGAATAAGTTCGGAGATTATGATATATATGAAATTATTATTATTATTTTTATGATATATATGCAAAATCCCATAATCACTCTCTTTACCATTATGTCACTCTACAATAATTATTATTAATTATTTTTAAATTAATTTTAATCAAACTCAATATTAAAATTGTCATATATACCATTATTTTTATTCAATAATAATTAGTAAGATCACTTTTTTTTAAGAGTTGTATATTAAGTAAAGATTGGAGATTCAAATATGACTTTTCGGTTATTGAACTTGAATTATTCCTGGCATTGATGTGAGGAGTTTTAACATTTTAATTTTTTTAATAAATGATTTAAATATGTAGAGTTATACTCTTGATGATATATATACCCAATTTTAATTTTATATAAAATAGGTAGATTAAAAATTGTGGAACAAAATGATATATGTATATATTAAGATTGAAACTAAAATGGTATTTTAATAATTGTGGAAAAAATGGCAAACCGGTTTTATTTACTTTTAGGCAGTTGTGGGAGGTGGAATATAATCTGGTGCTTCACGAACAGAATGAGACAGTACAAAAAGGGTGGACCCAGGGATGAGCTGGCATGAGGATTAGAGAATGAGCCAATGATTTGGGGATGTTGGGTCCCACTTACGGAATATAATTTCGCTGGCACTGCTATCCTCAAGCACCAACTAATATTCATTATAATTACCTTTTGTTCTTTCTTAGTAAAGATTATTATTAGGGAATTTTGTATGTATATTGAAAAAAAGTAAAATAATTTTCACAATTCTCAAACTTATTTATTTGTGGCACAAAAATAATTGAAGTCTATCAATTTGCATGGTTTAATTATTTAAAATCGATTAAAGTTTATCAGTTGAATTAATAGAAGTCTAGAATCTATCGGTTCAACTGATAGAAATGTTAGAATATGAATTTTGGGTAAAATGTACTATAAATGAAATTATTTTTTAAAATGTACTATAATTGTAATGAAAAGCAAAAAAATACATTATAAAGAATAAATTTCCTTATTATTTTCTATTTAATTTGTATAGTTTATTATCCTTTTTATTGCACTAAAAAAAATTATGGAATTTTTATTGGATATTTTAAGTTTTTTTGGCTGGAATATTGACTTCTAAAAAGAAAAGGTGTCAAAGACTCAAAGTAATCAGCCATAGCTTTAATATATATATATATATATATATATATATATATATATATATATATATATATATAAAACTCAGCTAACTCCATTTTAGACTTATTTTATAAATAATAATTTATTTTAAACAAAATAAAAATAGGATATTGGTTCAAGGGTTGCGGGTATATGGTTTGTGTACACCTGCCGCCAATAATATAATTCATAGCCTAATCAATAAAAATGTGATTTTATTTGGGTCTCAATTGACATTCATCATAGTGACAAAATTATTCGTTTGAATCTTCAATTTTGATTATGGTTGTATTTGAAAAAGTTACCATGAAAAATATTGTGTTGAACAAAACTATCAAATTAATGTGTTTGAACCTAAAACCTATGTAGGGACACGTTTATGTTTGTATCGAATAGAAATGTCTACATAATAAGACGACATGAGATGACTTTGTCATCTTCATTCTTGTCACTTTTTTTAATCTGCCCTATGAAACTCAATGTTAAGTTTTGTAGGAATGGGGTGAGGATTCCCCACCACAAATTTCTGGGAATCGGTTCCTTCGTGAGAAATTATTTCTTATTCAATTTATTTTTTCTTCTTTTTCTCAAATCTTAATTTAATTAATTTTTTTTTATAAATTGTCAAATAGTTAACTTTTCATCTTCTTAAAAATAATAGTCAACTTTTAATGATAAATATCTATTAATTTTCAAGTAGATATTGAATTTTGTTAGGAAGTGTTCATATTTTGTATAAAAAAATATATATAATATAATATAAATAGAAATTTTTTTTCTTCCCACTTCCTTATTTCCTACCTAAATGAGGATTCACTGAACGGTTAAGGACGGCCCCAAATGACCGCAGACATTGTAGTGAAAATAAACATTTCTAATACCAAAAAAACTCATTCACTCGTATTTAATGTTGAATGAAACTCAAAACGTTATTCAATGTAATTTTGGTGGGAAAATATGAGTTCTTAGAGAAACACTTTAAAAAGTTTATACAATAGTCGAAAAATTTAAGAGAATGAATTTAATCTCTATAAATTATCTTGAAAAATAAAATTATTCTTTCTTACAAGTTTTCTTAATAATTAATTAAGATTAAATGGTTGCTTCCTAAGAATACTTGAAATAAATTGGATAAAAAAAAAATCTTAATATAAACAAAATGATTAAAAATATAATGTGAACTCAGTATATGGCAAGCTAAGCTAAAAGCTATGCTTACAGTTTTGGGGATTTCTTTTCATATTGGTTGAATGTTTTCTTACACTACAATGTATGACCCAAACTTAATGTGCTCGAATTGGAATTTTTTTTCCAAATTCAACAAATTAATATTTGGTACATAAAATTGTAACTCACAACTTTTTAGTCATTAGAACATATATCATATCACACCAACATTCGGGTTACTAGTATACGATTTTTTATATTTACTTTTGTCTCCCACCCAAAAGATGTTGAAATCAAAATGAGGTATTCCGTTTGATAATCATTTTACTTTTAATTTTTGTTTTTAAAATTTAAGCGTTTAACAACTATCATACCATATATTTTATTCTACATGGATCTCTCCATCTTACATATATTAGTAAAAATCAAACCAAAATTTAAAAACAAAAAAAAGTAGCTTTACTCAATTTTTTACAATGTATTTTATCTTTCCTGCAATGTTTGTAATTTTTTAGGAAATCATGTAAATACTAAATAAATTTAAAAAACAAAAACAGGTTTTGAAAGTTTTTTTTTTTTTTTTGTTAAAATACTATTTTGGTCCCTCAATTATGGAGCTTGTTCCATTTTGGTTCTCCAAATTTCAAAAGTCCAATATTACTTTATTAGTTGTAAAACTTAAATTTAGTCCTTGGGGTTAAATTGGAGTTATCTTCTATTAAAAAAAAAAAAAAAAATCTCTTTCTAAAATTTGTCTTCCAATCTAACCAATTCCATTAAGATGATACCAGAAGAGCAAACATCAGAAGTAGACCAAATTTACAAATTTAACCCAAGGGGACCAAATTTAAGCTTTTGTGAAAGTTGGAGAACTAATATTGGACTTTTGAAACTTAGAGGACCAAAATAGAATAAGCCCCATAATTGAGGGACAAAAATGGTATTTTAACATTTTTTTTTCTTTCCAAATTTTGATTTAGTTTCTAAAATTATAGATAAAATGTATACATCAAATAATAAAAAAAAAAGGATACAATAAAATAATTGTTATAATTTTAAATTTAAAAAATAAAAAGTTATCAAACAACTGTAAAGTATTCATTTTTATCTTGAAAGTTTGAATTGACAACAGGTTTTCTTTCTTCACTTTGGAATTACAGGTAAGAAACCACTAAATGAATAAACATGACATTTGAGATTGATATCAAATACAATCTTCAAAGTTTCTCAAACATAGTTGGAGCCCATCGCCCGCTTTGCGAATGCTGGAAGACAAAACGCAGCAGTATGCATCTAAAATTAAACACCCAAAACAGCCAAATTAGAATGGCAATACACAAATCTGACATGGTATCAGAACATAAGGTCATGCATTCAAGTCTCTACCTAGTCGTTTTTTCGACTCAACCTATCGGGATGATCGGTGATTTAACATGATTTGATTAAAAAATTAATACATGTGGACCAAAGCAACAGAAACTACCTCAGAGTTGTAGAACTTTGTGGGCTCTTGTGAAACCCCAAAGTTTTGTGGATCCAACAAGTTCACTGGGTGTTTGAAGTCCACCAAAGGACCCTTGGTTGAACAGAGCATGAACCCAATGGCCCCACTGAATTTGCAAATCATTAAAAAAATTAAGAATTTTTTGGAAACAAAAGTATTCAACTTTGAAATTAAAGACGTGGGTTTTGGTTGGTTTGCCTTGGATATGAAGGAACAGAGGTCCAAGCATAGTTTACAGAGCCCTTGAAGATGTCACGACACAGAGCTATGATCTCTTCCATGTTGAAATTCTTGAGCCACACGCTGTCGGCTGGAGTCGACATCACTCCGCCAGGTTTTAGAGCTTTCGCTATTGATTTAAGGAAGTCTTTGTTTGATAGCTCGGTTGCATAAGCCCCTGATGTTCATATTAGATAGTAGCGTCACTATCCGTTCATAACTATTTTGTTTTTAGTTTTTTTTAAAAGGCGAAAAGAAAACATACCCATGCCTTGAAATGCATCAAGTATAATAGCATCGTATGTGCCTGGAGGAATAGACTTGATGAACTCCACACCTAAAATAACAAACTTTACTAAAATTAAACGACCTTACGGAAGATGAAATCCGACAACACTCTTTGAACGACATGTAATTTTATGTTTCATACCATCGCCTATGCATACATTTGCAACGCGAGGATCCTTGTATCCTATAGCAATTTTGGGGAAAAATTTCTTGTAAACCTAAAGCAAAATGGCTTCATTAGTTGGGAAAATCAATAACATGGAAAGAAATTGCACAAACCATTTTTAAACTATAAAGTTTGTAACAATTCCACCTTTAAACTCTTAATTTGATCGATCAATCCTCTAAACTTTATTAAGTGTGATCAGAGATCCTTATACTTTAACAAGGTTGTTGCAACGCTTAACAAAGTACATATAATTGATAAATTAAAATATAAGAAATGATTGCAACATTCAACAAAGTTTAGAAATGTATCGATCAAATAAAAAGTTTAAGGATGGGATTATATCAAACTTCATACTTAGGAATGGTTTCACACACTTTTCCTTAAGTTGTATGATAACTTACATCTATCACCATTTTGTCGAGATCACAAATGTCGATTTGCTCTACGGACGAGTGTCGAGATATTTCTCGAAGAATTCCTCCATCTCCACCTCCAATGAGCAAAACCTACGAGTAAAGTACACAATTTGGTTTTCAAATTTAAGTTTGTAAAATTTAACCCATAAAGACACTTGAAATCTAGTTAAGTTATTATATATGACATAAAAAAGTTACCTTTTTGGGGTTGGGAATGGAACAGAGTGGGAGATGAGTGAGCATTTCTTGATATGCAAACTCATCCTTCTCTGTTAGTTGAAGAGAGCCATCCAATACAACAACCTTTCCATGGGTTGGTGACTAAATTCAACAATAAAAGTTTTTAAAAAAAAAAGAAAATTGTGAAAGAAATCAACAATTATAAATCAATTAAGCAAGGTAGAACAAACATTCAATTACCTCAAAAACAAAAAGATCTTGATACTGGGATTTCCCTTGGAAAAGAACCTTCTCTACCTTATAGACATGTGCCTCATCTATTAAAATAAAGTTATAAAAAAATGGATAAGAATGGAGAATAAATAACTAGACAAAGATCTCAAAATAGATAAATAATAGACAGAGAAAGAGTACTAATATGTGTTGTCCCTCCTCTTTAGTAATAAACTCTGATTTACTCATTTTTTATTAACTTTCCACAAATGTTTATAATATATGGAATATTAAAATTTAAAAAGTAAGTAAAAAAAAAAAAATATATATATATACCAAACCAGCCAGGGGCAAGATCAACATAGCAGCCTGACAACACAGGTGGAAAAGAAGCTCCATTTTGAATTTCATTGTGATTGGAAGAAAAAGAAATGATTTTTATGGGGTTGATATGGTCATTTCCAACATGGGTTTGAGCTTTTATGGGAGAAGGAGCTGAATTTTGAAAAGCCATATTTTAAGGTTTATTATGAAGAAGTGTGTGTATTGAAGGTTTAGTGAGTTTGAATTGGTGGAATGGGGCAATTATATATATAGCAGTTGGAAGCTAGGAGTAAACAATACTATGGAAAGAGAAAATAAAGAAGTAAAAGCCAATGCAAGAAATTTGAGTGGTGGGATTAGAAGTTTGTTGCAAAATTTCCCCATCGTTGATTTTATCTTCAAGATGAATTGGATTTTGTTTTTTGGGACATGCATTCTCATGTGTTTTTTTCTTTTTTTTGAGGATACAAAGAATTCGAATCTAGAATCTCAAAGTCATTAGGTGTACATTGATACCACTTGAGCTGTTATTCGTGTTGACTGCATTCTCATTTGTTGAGTTTTATGCCTTCTTCCCCTTTTTATTGCTAGACATTCCAAAGAAGTGTTTTGATGGAGCTTTTTTTTTTAAAGTAATTTAGATTGAATGTTTTTTAATGTCCAATCATTTGATCACGAGCGAAGCTACTGCGTTAAGATTAGGGGGGCCATCGCTCTCCCAAATTTTAGAAATTAAAGTATAAAATTATACAATTTCCATAAATGATCACTTTCATCAAGTGCTCCAACCGTACTTTGGCCCCAAAACTTTATTTCCCGTCTTCAATTTGGCCCCCCACCCATAACTTAGTTCTTCGTCATCAATTTGGCCCCCCCAATCCAAGTTTGAACCTCACTTGAGTAGTTTTTGCTTTTTTTTCGTTGTTTACAATATTACTTTTTGATATATAAATAAATATATATATTTTCTTTTTGTCTTATATATTATATTATATTATATCATTCATTCATTTGTTTGGTTTATTTTTTTATAAATATATTATTTGCCTTTTTTATTTTCTTTTCTTCTTTGTTTTCTATTTCAATATATATTTCTTTCTTTTTTTTCTGTCTGTTTATTAAATATTTAGTATCTTTATTGATTTAAAAATATATCAAACTATTCTTATAAATATTTTAGATTCCTGTTGTTTTTATTTAAATAAAAGGATAAACATATTTTCTTTATAAAATTATACCTACAAAATGTTTACAATTTACGAATAGGTTTTTGAGAATTTTTTTATAAATAGTTTACATGATGTCAAATTAATTTTAATATTTAATTATATCATATTTTATGATGTCATTTTACAAGAATTTGTGCGGATAATAAATTCTAGTCTCCATGTTTTAAGTATAACAACATTTTAAAAATATTTCACACTTGAAATATTTTACTTGATTTTTTTTTTTTTTGAGAAGAGAGTGTAAAGTTGAACTTATATGTTTGATAAGGATAACGACCCTACCCGAATCTCGACATTGATATGATATTGTCCACTGGGACTAGACCCTCATAGCTTTGTTTTTAGGCTTTTCCAAAAGGTCTCATATCAATGAAGATGATTGTCATCATTTATATACTCATGATCTTCCTCTCATCTAACCAATGTGAAATACTTTGGTTGCATCCCAACAATGTTTAAGATAAAAAAGTGATTTATTATTATTATTAGAGAATTTGCACTGTATAACAACTTTTTTATCTCAATTTACAATTATAACAACTTTTTAAAAATAATTCATTTATAGTAAATTCTACCTATTTTTTTTTTTAAAAGCTCTATTTACATTTTTTTTATTGAAAATTTTGATAGAATCTATCATTTTTTTAATAATGGAAGTCTATCAATTTTATCACTAATGGATTCTATCAGTCTTTATTAATAGAATCTAATGGAAGTCTATCAATTTACTTTATTTATTAGTAATTGATTCTATCAACATTGATAAAATCTATCAATATGAAAATCTATCAATTTACATTATCGTGTTATTCATAAAATATTTTAACCATTTTCTAATATACATGCAAAAGCTCCTTATTATTATTATTTTTATTTTTATTTTTTATTTTATTTTTGCCCCCTAAACATCTTGGATCTGCCCTGCTTTTGATTGAACGTGCATGTCATTTTATTATCTCGACATGTGTGTTAACATTGACATAAAATTTAAGAAGTTAATCATAAGAATAATGTATTCATACATCGACATCATTTATATCCATATTTGAAAAGGGTATTCGACATATATACATCCAAAGCATGAGTTTTCTCTTTGTCCATTTCTTATAAATATTTTAAAAACATTTCTTAATAACTTTCATTATGGCTAATATAAAAGCATAGATCTATTCATTTCCACCTCACGCTCACGAGTTCGATCTCTAGAATATATATTTATAATCTCTATTCCTCCAATTTATACTAAAATAAAATAAAAAAAATAAAAGCACAGTCTTACTAGCATCTACAACCTAATAATAAAAAAGTTACTAAGAGGTTACAAGTTCAAATCCTCTTTCTGAAATAGTTGTATAAAAAAAGAAACAAACTTTCATTATCAAAATACAATATTCTTATTCTCATACACATCCTTTTATCCAGACCTATTACAAATAAAGGGTTCATGTAGATCCCTAGGTATTTTTCTTTTTAGTTTAACAATAAGTGGAGATCGAACTTATGACCTCTTGATCTATTAATATACATTGATGCTATTAAGTTTTATGTTGTTGTTGACATATCTCTAGCTACTTTGAAGTATATACTAGTGATCTTGTCACTCTATCCATTTTAGGGCTAATTAGATGGAAATATGAGATTGTCATAAGATGACTATCTAGATTTTATGTTTGATTGGTAAAAATATTTAATATATGTACCGAAAGGGTTGATGATATGTTGGCTTGGTTGAGTGAATGTGTATTTCAATATCATGATATCCATGCTGGTTCGAACCCGTGACGCTGGTGTTGAACTAGTTTACAACCAAACACTGAAACCATTGCATCACTGATCCATTCGGTCATACATTAATAACTTTCAATCAAGGAGTGAAATGAGAATTGAAAATATTTTAAGAAAAATACTATGTGGTCTAAAAATTGTTATCCATAGTAATTTTTCTTTTGATTATTATATAATTTTTAATTAGAGTTTTTGTTTTTGGGTTAAAATATTATTTTAGTCTCTTAATTTGAGTTATTCCCTTTCTCTACAAAATTTCATTGCTAATTTTGATTTGAGCCAAAGTATAAAGAAACAAATAAATTAAAATGAAAATCTGTAGACTCGAACTCAAGAACGCGACACTGCGTAAGCGCCTTGACCTAATAATTAGGGCTAAGCATCCATTTGCTGAACCACCAAAATTCTTTCACTTTGCTTTCTGGTTCTCGTCCGCCTCCTCGTAGAACCAAGGTAATTTCTGAACTGTTCTTCTCTAAAGCCTTAATCGATATGCGTTCTTCCAATTTTTCGAATTCTTTGTTTGGATCTGTAATTTTCTTTGGAGTTCTTGATTAATTTTATTTGCAATCGCATATTTCGGTTCGGATGTACTGATTCGATTTGATTTGCTATTTCCATCTCTTTGTGAAAGAAGATGTATTTTGTTCACTATTACATGTATTTTTTGTGAGATTCTGTCAACACTTGACCAAACTCGACCTTAATTTTGAACTCTGTGACTGGCAGCTTGGATTGTAAAAGTTAGGGTTTAACTAGATTTGACTGTTATTTTAATGCTAACTAGGCATCTGATTTTAGTTCTTTTCCACTGTAAATCAAGTTAGTTATCGTGCGCAACCAGCTCCATATTACTTCTGATTTGTTAAAGTTCTTTTTCTGTTTAATGTGGTTTATTGCTGATTATCGAATACTGCATCCATAGACAGTTTGAACTTTGTGATGGCGGCTGAATCCAAAACTGTGACGGAGGAAGTTAAGATTGATCTCTTTGAAGATGATGATGAGTTTGAAGAGTTTGAGATTAATGAAGGTACGGTTTATGACCTACTACATTCTCTATTTCAATCGCCATGCCCTAATAACTATTCCTTGTTTTTCCATGTCATTATCTGATACAATTACAGTTACCTGTCCTCTAAAATGAGCTGGAACGGTGTAAAACTAAAGCTAAACTAATAATAGTAATTGATGTAAGAAACTGGCCCCAGTGGTTGAAGACTTGGGCTTTGAAGGCATGCTCCCTTCAAGGTCCCAGGTTTGAGACTCACCTGTAATATTACTCCTTCGATGTCTCTCGGTGCTTGGCTTAGGGATGAGCGTGGTTACCCTTGTTTAAAAAAAAATTGACGAAAGAAACTAATCTTTAGAGAGAAAAGGTTCAGAACAACCTGCCTTTGGTATTTAGTTATATCAGTGAATAGTTCAGAGGAATGCCCTTATATCCTAGGTTGGCTTGGTACTCTTCTGTTAGGATTTAGGAAGTCTTTCTGAAGTCTTAAAATAACCTGCAGCAAAGTTTTCATGAAATTTGTACGTTACCATTAGCTAAATAATTTCAGGAGTACTGGGTGTATGTAAGGAATTTAGAGCTTTGATCTTTGTAGTTGGCTCTCAGTTCACTATTGGAACCAATTTTTTAGATGTCATGTGGATTGGTCAAATAGTTGTTTTGGTGAGATGGGTTTTCTTTAATTGTTTTTTTAAAAATTATAATATAAACAAAGTGAGAGTGAGAGAGGCAAAGTCGTTTTGTATATAAACCAAGTGTTAACAGTTGGAATATGGGTAAAAGTTACCACTATTTTCTAGAAGCAATAAGAAAATCCTAAATTAAATTGCATCTAGACCATATGCTTGGTTACTTGATGATCTGGACTCATCTGATTCTTGGATTTTTATATTCTGCACATCCTTACCTAAGAAGCATGGATGACACAAGATACGGATACGACACGACACGAATACGTAGACACGCCATTATTTAAAAATGCAGGATACGGATACGTCGAGGATACGTGATTTATTATTATTTTTTATAATATACTATTAAAAGATGAAATGTTAGTTATAAGCCTACCCATAATCATTTCTAAATATTTTAGTTTTTATCTCATTTTCCTTCCCTACATTCTATTTTCTCTCTTTCTTTCCTTTTTCCATTTTAGTCCATCTATCTTCGATAGACATCGTCATCGACGGCCTCCACCAACACTTCCCGTTGTCATGTCATCCATCATTGGAAACAAATAAGTCTTAATTGAGGTGTCCATGGTGTGTCCGTTAAGTGTCCGAAATTGAAAATAATAATAATAAAAGAGGACACGGAATTTTGAGTGTCGGACACGTGTCCGACGAGTGTCCGGAAGTATCGGTGTCGGACACGAGTACGACACAGATACTTTGTCAAAATAGAAGTGTCCGTGCTTCCTAGATCCTTACACAGAAGGAGGTAAAGTGATGTGGAAATGGAGTTGTTTATACGTAGCATTGTCAAAATTTGTGATTATATATATTAAGCCCTTGCTCATTTTTTTTTATTTATCTAGTTGATTTTCTCCCAATTTTTTAAAATTTTTTTTTATAGAAAACAGAGACAGCTTTCATTGATAAATGAAAATGATACAAAAAAGTTTGATGAAAATAATTACAGAAAACATTGTCAATGATTTTCTCCCAAATTTTGAATACCCTAAAGATGTGCTATAGCTATTTAGCAAGTTCCTATGTTCTGCTCATCCCATTTATCACATGAACTCTTAAGATAAGACACCATTGATGTGGTTCCTTGCTATGTTGTAAGTTTCTCTTTGGGAGTCGGTGACAGTTATTCTGTAACTATTTATTAAGTCTTACTTTACTTGATTGGAACCTCTTCCTTTATTGACGTTTTCTTTTGTGGGCTTGATTTTTTGGACATCTAGGTATTCTTTCATTTTTCTCAATGAAAGTTTGGTCCAATATAAAAAAAATATACCTTGAGCTCTTGAAAAACTCAGAAGTTGTTTATGTGCTAAGTTGCTAACTCATGTGCAGTAAAACTTGATAATAAACCTGCTTGTAAAGCTTGGAAGCACTTACTTTTTATTGTTAGAGACCTTCAACACGATGAAGCTGCTAGAGACGGAAAGAGAGAGCTTAGAAATCATTGATAGTAAAACTTGATAATAAAACTGCTTGTAAAGCTTGGAAGCATTTAGCGTGTTGACGTGAATAGATTTGTAAGTTGAGTACCTTCAATATGATGAAGTTGTTAGAGACAGAAAGAGAGAGCTTCTTGTGGGAGCCTTTACTTTTTATTGTTTCTGACAGAGTTAGTTACTGGGTTGACCATACTAAACATTGTGAGTGACAACTCTGTGATAAATGTCTAGTCTTAGTAAAATCGATGCTAATCCCAAGTAACTGGAGTTCTATCTCAGAGACCTTCCTCTTAGATGTTATGGTATAGAGCTCGTTACTCGTGACTACTTGTTCTCTCTGTCTCTCACTGTAAAAATAAATAAATCTGGTTCTTGTTCTTTATGGGTTTGGTAGAAATTTTGTTCCATAGGGATGCTAATTATAAACATTTTCTGATGCTATGAATGTTTATTTCAATTGCAGAGTGGGAAGTCAAAGAAGGTAAGGAAATTACGCAGCAGTGGGAAGACGACTGGGACGACGATGATGTCAACGACGACTTCTCTTTGCAGCTTCGGAGAGAATTGGAGAGCAATATCGAGAAGAAATGAGAGTCTTGTATGTTTTCATCCTTCAAGATATACGTTTTAGCTATGTCTTTTGATCCCCAGTGTCGTCTTTCTCTACCATTGTAAATGGTGGGAATTATGAACATGGTTAGAAGCCTATAACATCGTTACCACATTTCAGATGAGAACATTGGATAATTGTGACCTTTGACACTGAAGAAAACATCTTTCTTTTTGTTGCTGTCACTTGTCAGGAACCATGATCTTCTTTCACCAATCTTATCATGATTTCTTTAAATTTGTTATACTATAATTTGCTTGATACATTTTTTTCCTTTTTTTTTATACTAAGATTGCTTGAGATTTGCAATACGCCTCGTACAAAATGTTTGCAGGAATAGAAAATTATATTTGTAGTTTGGTTTGTTCAGACTTGGTGGCAGAAAATAAATAGGTTGCTACCTTGTTGATGAACACCTTTTGTTTGTTCTATGTTCAATTTCCTCTCTACAAAATTTTTTAATTTCATATTTTTTTAAAAAAAATTTGAGGATGGAGAACCACAAACCTTACATAAAAGGCACTACTCTCAAATAAGATAAGAATTAAAATATCGATTTTTAAGATCGAATTTGCTATCAATAGCCCTTAGAAATAACTATTATCTTTCTTCTTGTTTTTTTCGACAAACACCATTTTCCTTTCAATGACACGACATTTCAAGAAGCAAAATAGAGACGTGTCAAATACTTTTGCCAAGGTAACAATCATAATGGACATGATCAATTTTTATCTTTTTTTTTTTGTTGTGGAGAAATTATTTGTCGAGACTACAACAAAGTGATTTACAGTCTTTTAACGTTGAAATTATATCTCTCAATTATTATAAGGCAGCCATGTTGAGACCACCTTCAGAATCTATTACAAAACAGAAAAAGAAAAATACACCATAATCTTCTAATCTCTCAAATCACAAAAAAGAAAAATACACCATAATCTCCCAAATCCCTAACCTTCATTCCTCACAAAACTAAATCATTATGTATATGACCAAAAAAAAAAAAAAAGTTGCAGACAAAAAATATTCGACAAGAAGCCCCCTCCACAAAAAAAAAAAAAAAAAAAAAAAAAAAAAAACTCCATTAACTTACTTTTTCTTAACTCTTCTTCTTAGCCTCTTGCCTTTGCCAACTTCTCCAACTTTTTCACCCATTACAGTGAAAAAAAACTTCGACCCCACTTACAGACAGAAACGGCGGCGCTTCATCTTTCTCCGGCCACCGCACCGGGCGGCGGAACTTGATCGAAAAACTGTTCCAAAAAGAGTTCAATTTGGCAAAACCCCACCATTTTGGTGCTCCAAAACCAAGCCAATTTTGGGAACAGCAGCACAAGTTCTGCAAATTGGGCAAATGGGTCTCTTCAAAAGCCAAGAATCTATACACTCAACATGAAAAGTATGGCTACAATTAGGCAACAATCTGCATCTTTCCCCCATTTTGAAACCCTCCAAACAAACCACACATTCCAAATCCAAATCAACCCTCTGTTTTTCCTCCAACTTGTACTCATAACAAGGAAGCTTCTCCAAATCCTCCTTTGAAAGTCTCTTTCTTCTTCTCCATAGAATAATCCCTCCCCTTTCTCCTCTGAACATCACCCCAACAATACACAGATGAATCGCCACCAAAACCGCGATCGCGACCAGCATCAGAACCGCCGACACGACAATCTCCATTACCATAGTTCTTGAAATCCAAAAAAACCAACCAATCTCACAAGTTTTTTAGGGAAAGATGAAGTTTTTGTGGGTCTCTGTGTTTTGTTTGAAAGTTTATGTCAGTTGTGGAAACTGCTCATTTTTGGATCTTCAAGCTTACACCTTTTTTGAGTTTTGTTTTTATTGACAAAAAGAAAAAGGGGTGGGTGATATCACTGTGGTAAAATCAACATAGGGTGATGATGATAATGATGGTATTGAGTGTTCTTCTGGCTCTTGTCCTTTTTTAGTGTCACAAATTCCTCTATTTTCTTAAACACCCTTTAGGAAATCCAAAATAAGACAGAGAGGCTGAGCAATTGACAACTACTGTGAACCTTTTGATTTATTATCTTATTGAGAATCTGTCCATGTTTCTTTCTTAAAAGTTTGCTTATTTTTTTGCTTTTGTGTAAAAAACTCAAAAAGGGGTGTTTTGAGTTTTGGGAGGATTTAGAATGAGTATTTGTTAATTATTTCTTATAACTATTTAAAATAATTTATTTTAACTCATCGTTTCTTAACACTTATTATCGATCATTTATTTTTAATCACTCACAATAATTCATCATTTCAAACTGCTCAAAATGACTCATTTTTAACACTTATTTATAGTATCTTTTTAACCACTCAAAATAATTTGTCATTTTAAAATCTACATTCAAACAACCTACTCTCTCTAACTCATCACAAAAAAATCACGTACAAACAAGTTTTTTGTTACAATTCTTAATTTCTAACTCCTCAAAATAACTTTTCAAACTAAATTCTCATCCAAACATCTTTAAAAGGAATAAAAAAAACCAAAAGCTTTAATTTTCTAAAATAAACACAAAGAGATATATTTAGAACTAAAAGGTCATACATTTGAATTTAAAGTCCATAACAAGGAGATTCCTTTCATTATAAGTATTTGTACACATTTATTGAATTTTTAAAGCTTTCAACTTTTTTATTCAACAAAATTTAGGAAGGGAATTAAAAATTGTAACCCATGGTTATTAAATGATAGAAAATGTCATATTATTCTAGAAATGAATAACAATATCTCAAAATCATAATAGAAAATATCATAGTAACACTAATAAAGCATTGGAAAGATAAGGTTCACCAATGATTGGAATGGTTCTTTTCCAACACCAAATATGAGCAAGAAAAAAAAAACACAAGGAACAAAAAATTGGATGCCAAATTAAAGGGCCTCATAGTCCTATGTTTTAGTGGGAAAAAATAAACATTATTAATAGCCCCACATGACAAGATCTCTAAATTTGAATAGTTTTAAATTGTAAATTAGGAGAATCTAATCATGTGTACAAAGTCTAATGATTGACAGAATCCAATCATGTATTTGTTCATCAAATTATCGATTGTGATTGGATTATACTTTTTATTTTCTTTATAAAATATATGCCACGAAATTTTGTTTGTTTCAAAATAGTATTGGGTTATTGTAGTTCCTAGTTTGGGCCTTTAATGAAGTTGTGATTTGTTAATAAAGCATTTGATATTTTGTATGAACCCATTCTTATTTGTTTAAGCATTGCATCACAAATTTATAACCATCTTCAAATCTTAAACAATTCAAACTCTTTGGCTTTTATATTATTTGAAGTCAATAGTACCCCCGGATTGTCAATATATAGGTCTAACTCAATTTAGGTATAAAAAAAATTAATATTGATTAAGAAATTAGAAATTTTGAATTGAGTAAAATCATTATACTTGAACGTGGTTAAAATCTTAAGATTTCACTCAAAAGCAAAAAGGGGTAGAGTCAAGTAATATCATGCCTGAATAATTTAGAGGTTATAGATTCAAAGTTCTTTAACCTTTATCGATGTAAAAAAAAACTGTCTTGTGAGCCTTCTTTTTTGCAATTTCAAGTTTTGAAAACCCTTTTTTTTGTGATAGGTGATCACTCTAATAAGGTTAAGAATTTGTAGTGATAATAACATTTGTTTTTTCATTTCTTTTGGTTTACTTATCTCTACAATGTAAGCTATAATTTCTGTTCTATTCTTTTTTTACTAAGATAAATTGTTAGTTGGTGTGAGATTGTTAATTCTTATGCAACCCCACATTTATTAACATAGTGAAGATCAAGGCAGTGGAAGATTTCAAGCCCCATCCTTATTTGGATACCATCTAAAGTATTCTTTATCGAGATCATCTATACTCTTATCTTTCTTTATTAACTCTTTTCGGTCAATTTCGTAAGTTATGAGTCAAAAGTACTGCGTTTCTTTTTGGATAAGAAATAATTTTATTGATTCATGAAATTACAATGTAGATAAAATATATTACTATAGATCATATAAGCGATCTCCAGTAATTAAGTACAAAAGTATAGAGTTTCAGTGACATCTTGTACGACCTAGTAACTAAAAGGTTATAGCAAAATTCAAAACTCCACTCAAATTAAAAAGAAAAAAAAGTCTAAATAATGACCTAACCAAATAGTTTTTGATACTAATCTTAGTCATTTATCCTGGTATCTTTTTTCGTTATATTAAAATGATCATTTTAGATTCAATGATTACTTAATTTGTTAAATTAATCGATTTTCATTCTTGAATTTCTTTCAATTTCATTTTATATTTTAAAGTAAAAATTATTTTAAAGGAGTGGGAAGTAAAAATAGTGTCTCCTCTCTACTCGTGGACTAGCTAACACAACGTTAGTAAACCAAGTAAATTTTGTGTGTTTTTATTCTCTCTTGCATTTTTTTATTCTTTATTCAATTGTTGATAATCGATTTCATAACATTTTGATTTAAAAAATATTTAGAAATTAAACTCATAACCAACTTCTTACTATTTACTATACATTTTTATTTATTACAATTTAATATTTTCGGAGGTTTGTCGAAGGTTAGCCGAATGATGTTTTTGTAATCAAATTACTTTTTTCGTGTATTTTCCCACACCAAATATATTCTTACAATCTTCTTTATTGGATATCAATTCAACGCCAATTTTCCTCTCTATTTCTATATATTAAGTCAAACTTATTATCGCACAAGTTACGTAACTTCAATTACATAAACCCACATTTTTAACATTGCAAAAGTATATGTTATATATTGTGAATGTAATGCCATCAATGTCGTTACTTTAATGCGAACTTAGGATTAACAAAACTTGATTTAGCAAAATAAAAATAACATTTTAGTAAGAAAGTTGATTAACTAACATTAAGGAAATAGAGTGCGTGACCAATAAAGTCAATGACACCTTAATTACATTGTTCAATAAAAATCTATTTTAACACTACTGTTACAAGTTTGATCCCGAGTCCCCTTCCATTTATGATTCGAACCTTCAATCCATGTTATATTTAAAGAACGAAAAGAAAATAGATTTTGTGGTCCAAATAAATTTTTCGTTCTTATTTTCTTGTCTAACTTATGGTTTTTTTTTTTAAAATCAATCTTGTCTTCTTATGTGAAGTTGATTGAAAGTAACAATTCAGTTCTTTGAACTTTATATATAACAATATTAATAGTATTTTTTTAAAAAGTCATGATTTAGTATTTGTAATTAAAATTTGTATTAAAGTTAGCTTTACATGTATTAGTCACTATACTTAATTTCTGCGGTAATTTTTTCTATCAAAATGAAATGTCAAATTTATTATTTAACAATTAAACATAAGGAATTTGCGCTCAGCAGCAAATTTTTATCTCTTGTATTAATTTTGCAGCACAATTTCTAAAATAATTGAATGTATAACACATTAAACATCTATTAATAACTAGTGATAGAACTCAATCAATGATAGACATCTATCACTAATGAGTGATAGAACTCAATTTAAATTTTTTATTACAAATGAATTAGTTTTGATTTTGTACTATTGATGTAAATATTTTGCCATTTTTTGCTATGCATGCAAAATCTCCATAAACATAGCAACATTATTTTTTATTATTATATATATATATATATATATATATATATATATATTATTGATACATAAGAAATCTCATCAAACTTCAACAAAAAAAAATAATAATAAATAAATATTTTTATTGAAGAGAAAACTTCAACAATATTTTTCATGATATATATGAATTAATTTTGGTCAGCAAATTAAGATTAAATTCTATCAACAAAATTGTTGAATAAATCATTGCAAATCAAAGTTTAGGAACCAAATTATGGCATAAATGTCATTTTGAACCTAATTAGTATTATATTATTGATGCCAACAACATAGATTTAATTAGAATCAATAACAAATTCACTACAAGAAAAAAGGGTTAGCCGACGTTTTTTTATCGTCGCCTAAGAAACGTCGGTTAATAGTGGTTTAACCGACGGATTTATAAACGTCGGTTAAACTTTATTTTAAGCGACGGTTTGAAAAAACCGTCGGCTAAACATATTCTTAGCCGACGGTTTGAAAAAAACGTCGGCTAAGTTTTTATTTTCCGTCCTAAAATTCATTTTTCCGCTTTTATTTTAAAATAATAGCCGACGTTTTTAAAAAACGTCGTAGAAAATAATCTTAGCCGACGTTTTAAAAACGTCGCCTAAGGTTCTGATTAAAATTCGAGTTCCTCTTTTCTTTTCTTCTTCCCCTCTTTTCTTTTCCTTTTTTCTTTCACTCTCTGCCTCTTTTCCGAATCTGCCGCCTCCCGTTCGCCATTTCTCCATCTCCTCCACCATTTCTCCACCGTCGCCAAGGAGTCCTCCGCCGCCTCCATTCATCCGCCGCCGTTCGTATTCTCTCTCGCTCACTTCCAAATCCCTAACTCTAGGTAAATCTTTATATCCCTAAATTTATTGAATCTTTCTTTGATTAAACTATTTCTTGTTCTTTATGTATGTGAAGTTTGATTAAACTATAGAAGTAAGCAATTTAATTGCTTTTTTCTTGTTCTTGTTCATTTGAAGATGAGAGTATTGCTTGGTTTTAGAGATGTTGAGGTGTTGGTTTTAGAGCATTTTTCTTCAAATTAAAGTTCTAATTCTGTTTTTTATATCCAAGTTTCGAATAATTGTTCGATTTTAAAGCTTTTGAGATGGGAGTATTGCTTAAAGTTTGTTACTTAGAGAGTAATGCAAAGATGAGAGTATTGCTTAAAGTTCCATATGTTACATTGCATTTGGGTAAAAAGAAAATGGAAAAACCTTTATTGAATTTCTCATGTTTGGTTCTTTGTCAATATCAAAACATAGGTAATTGGTGGTTATGATTTTTGGAAAGAAAAAATAATAAAAGGGGGTTGAGAAGAGAGATGGTGGATGTGAGTAAAGGGCATCTAAATACTTTGATTACTATTGGAAAATATTGTACAACTTATAGAATCTCTATTGTATGTATTTTCTATTGGGAAAATTGTGTCTTTCACTAATATTCCTTTTAGTGAAATTTTCATAATTTGATAATTGGGAGGGGAGTTATTTACCACTTCTCTTTTGTGTTGTCAATTTGTAGTTGGTTTTCCCTTCCTCCTCCTTTGTGCTTTAAATATTAAATTCAACATTTTTCTTTATACTCTTATAGTTAGAAGGAAGATGTAGTTAAGATTTTTTAATTGGACATAATATACATACGCCTTTTTTTATTATTTTATTTATAATATTGAATATTAATGAAAAGTATGGGATGTGCCTGAAGTGGAAGAGCCAGAAGATGAAGAACCTGATGAAATACAACTAGAAGGTCGAACGACTGTCGATGAGTGTATAGAAGAAAGTATATTACATAGGATTGATGTCGAACCTGTCATAGTCGATTTAACACGGAATAAGATACAATCGTCAAATAATTTAGATGATTTCATTGACGACCATGAGATCCAAGATGACCAAGAAACGTCTTCTGAGAGCCTCTCGTTGGATGATTGTTATTCTGACTGATTAGTATACTTAAGTACTTACAGACTTCACTACCTCGCATCCTGATTTCATATGATAATGATTATCTATTTTCTGCAGTGTAGTCATGCCTACTAATTTGTCGGGGATGTCTAGCACATTCTTTAATGAGAGCACTCATGATCAGGATATTGTTCCTGCCACTTTGCCTTCTGAGGAGACCCAACCATCAAGTATGATTTCATTTGTTTTGTTCATTCACATTTTTTTTATTGGTTTCTAACATTCAACCACGTGCATGTAGTACATCTAGACCTCGACGCGGTCGAGGTATTTCAATAGGCTCTGAGTTGGAGAGAAATGTGAATAATCACGACCTTTTCAGCGTTGAATTTAATCAGGAGCGGAAAAGCTGTTGGACGAAATGCAAACAGCTTGAGTAAGCAAATCTGGGTGCTTGTTAGAGGGTCGTTTCCTTTGACTCTTAATAAATGGAAAGAGGTCACTCCAGAATTGAAGAACCTAGTGAAATAGAGACTTCTGGTATGTTTAAAAACACATAGTTCGTATTTTAGGCACTATTTTGTTGTATTAATCTATACATTCGTTTTACACAGTCACACTTCAACCTGAACCTCAGTAATCCTAGGGTCAACAAGCATATAGAGGACGTGATGCAAACCACGATGAAGGAGTATAGATGCACGTTGCACAAACATTACAAGTAAGTAATATTTTAACTTATACTTATGTTGTTCCATTTCTAATGCATCAAACTAATCATACATTACAAGTAAGGAACAGACTGGATGGGTCGACAAGAACTCTGAAGAAGCTTATGTAAGTGTGTTGATTTTGTTTTATTCATTCAAATTTTATCTTGATACTAATGTATGTTTAATTTTTGTACAGGAACAAATGATAGAGATTAGAACGACGGCGATTGCCGCTGAACTCCCATACGACAAGTTAGAGATCACTGGCAGAGTTTTAGGTATTAGGGGAGATAGCATAAAGGGCCTAGGTCGGGTTTTTTATGAGGTTCGGTCTGCTGTGAGAGAAAAGAGGGCGTCCTCATCAAGTTCCAGTGCTAGTGAATCCATGCCTTCTCAGCGTGAGTTACAATTTCAAGAACAGTTGGATTTTGAAAGAGAGCAGAGGGCAAAATTAGAAAAAGAGCTCACATTGACTCTCGAGGAACTAATGAAGTCCCAAGAAGAAACTCGCGAAGGCATGAATCAGCTTCGAGAGATGATGGAGTCATTCAAGAAAGCAAGAACATGACGTTACACTTAGGTAATTAATTAAAACTCTACATTTATGCATATTTT
This sequence comes from Sicyos edulis, assembly GCA_036507275.1. Taxonomy (NCBI): domain Eukaryota; kingdom Viridiplantae; phylum Streptophyta; class Magnoliopsida; order Cucurbitales; family Cucurbitaceae; genus Sicyos; species Sicyos edulis. Next base: position 37,794,949 of record CM071853.1, read on the forward strand.
ATGTCAACTATGGCTACCTTGCGTAAAAAAAGCGACCATAATAATGTAGACTATATGATTTTCATGGTTAAAATAGGTGTAATTTATTTTTGGTTAGTCATAGGGGTGTTGTTATGCTGCCGAAAATTCAAATTTTCTTTTATATGAGTATAATTTCTTTTAATTTTTATTAGCTAACTCATGGTTCATTTCATTTTTTCAGATGACGTACGAACTTTGGTTTAGGAAAAGGAGACACAGTGTATGGATTGAACCTTTTTTTAAGAACTTTTTGTATTGTGCTACTTTTTTAAAAACTTTGTATTGTGCTACTTTGTATTTTGTTATAAGAGGTTATATTATAAATTTCGCAATTTCTATTAGATGTGATTTAGTTTACCTTTAACTTGTTTTCTGGTTGAATAGTAATATCATATGAGCACACAAAAAAAAGACAAATAAAATCATATAAAAAAAAAACCAAAATATACCCTTATCCGACGTTTTAATAAAACGTCTAATAAAATGTATTTTATGCGACGGTTCTAAAACGTCGGTCATTATATTCTTTGGCGACGGTATAAAAAACGTCTGTCAAAATACCTTACCCGACGTTTTTTAGACCGTCGCCAAAGAATATAATGACCGACGTTTTAGAATACCGTCGTACAAAATCCGAATTGACGACGGTGTCGCAAAAACGTCAGCTAAGGCTCTTCCGACGCGGGTTTGCCGACATTTTGGGCGACAATTTTTTATCGTCGCATAAGCCTTATGCGACGGTTTTTTGGTCTTAGGCGACGTTATTTGCCGTCGGCAAAGACCCTTTTCCTTGTAGTGATTTTATACATTTTTTTTGTAAAAAAGAAATAGACACACACACACACACACATATATATATATATATTTTAGTACATATTGGGGGAGGGGGGACAAATACCGATTCTCGGGCTTGAACTTGTGATGCTGGTGTTGAACTGATTTACAACCAAATAATTGAAATTATTGTGCCACTAACCCATTATATATATATATATTAAGATAGTACAATATGTAAATATCTTTGTCATTTAGAAAAACGAAAATAAAAAATAGAAGCATTTTTTCCCTGTGTTTTCGTAAACTAAGCCAAAGGTTTCAAATCTTTTTTATTTTCAAAAACAAGTTTTTGTTCTTGTCGTCAAAATTAGACAAATATCTCAAATATTTTTTTTAAGAAAGGAGGAATACATTAAAAATAAATTATGTGAAAACGGGGAAAATTCTCAAAATAAAAATTCAAATTGTTTAGGCTTCATTCCTAATTTGATCTTTATTTATTTATTTATTTATTTTTATTTTTAAGAATCTAATTATTTAATCTTCTTCAATTTTGAGATTGATGACTTCTTTGATTTTTTAAAATTGATAAGCCTATTAAATAGAAGATCGATTTTTTGACCAATATATTAGTAATTAAATTTTCAATCTGTATGTGACAAGTTCATAAAAATAATTCTCTTTTAGAAAAGGTTTGTTATTAAAATAATAATAATAATATAAGACAATGATATATTTTTTGAAAATGGAAAGTTATTATAAATAAAATTGAAATTTAAAATAAAAACCAAAGATTAAACTTGTAATTCAAATGAAATTATGAATAATAACAAAAATTAAATTTACATTTACATTTAACGAATGGGATCAAATAAGAGTCTTTAATTATAAAATAAATAAGAGCAGAGGTATCAAAATTGGATGCTCATGTAAATGCTGATGTGGGGATCTTAATTGGAAGGATACTCACGTCTTTAATTTAAACACCTTCTAATTCGAAATTAAAGTTTTTTTTATATCAAATTAAAGCATTTAAAATATATGAGATTGTTCAATTAGCCACACAAAAAACGTGTTTAATTTCTTAAAATAGAAGCTTATAAAAATCCTACCTTCGATTATTATAATTTAAAAAAACAAAAACAAAAATTATGACTCACAAATTGGAACCAAATAGAAATTAACTCAAAATTTAAAGATAATAATGAAACTTCAACAGAAATGTCAAATTTGACTGAAAATTAGCATTAATTGAAGGTTTTTTTTACAGAAACTTTTCTTTTTATCTGAGTTCAACTATATCAATTGGAACTCATAATATTTTAGTCATCAAAAGAAAATAATGTGGATGAGTTAATTTTTTTATTCAAAAAATGACAAAATAAAACTTAAATAATAAAAAAATAAAATTCAAAATTTAATAATTAAATTAAAATAATAATAATTACTTAAATTTTGTTTTATTTTTGTATTTCAAATTTAAGTTTATATTTAACTTAAATTATCTAGCTTTTGCTTCAGATTCCTTAATATAAATTTATAAATCTCAACTATATTTCAAAATTCAAAAGAGATATTTGAAATTTATATTTTAGGTCCCGTATATAATCATATAATTTTTTTTTTAATTCAAATATATATTTATTCAAATTCTTTATATCGTTCTGTCTTTCGTTTAAGGAATTATGTGAATTTTAACCAAACTTTTAAAAAAATAGATAGAAGATAGATATCAAAGTAATATAAACTACATGCTAGAGTAATAGTTGTAGACTTTTTTTAAAAAATTAATTGTAATTTTAAATTTCAAAAATAAAAAATCACTAAAAAACATAATAATAATGATATTATATTTAGCCTAGTAATCAAAAAATTACATATTAAAAAATCTCACTCCAAATATGGTTGAACTAAAAGAAAATAAAAAATCAAACTGTTATGGAAAGAAACCTAGGTCAAAGCTAAATATAAAACAATGAAAACTTAAACAGATAAAATAATAATTATAGATTTAAATTTTTAAAATTAAAAATTAAAAAAATCAAATAATTATTAAAATGGGCCTCAATAAATTTTGTCACTCTTCTAGCAATGCTAGCAAACGCTGACGTGGGCATCTTAAATGAAGGATAATCATGTCTTCAATTCATACATCCCCTAATTCCAAATTAAAGCATACAAAAATATGAGTGTTCAATGAACCACACAAAAATTGAAATCCACGACCCTTTTAAACTATTACATTTGTTAGATTAAAAAACTTTTTTTTTTCGTTAATGAAATTAATAAGAGATATCAATTATATCTATTCAATGATGAAATTATTGGTCCAAATTTCATAAGTCTAAAAAAAATAATAATAAAATATCATCTTGTTAAAGTTCTTTTTATGATTAGTTATTCTATTATTTGAGGATTTCTTTCATGTAATTTTTTTGTATTTTTTTATCATATTTTTCTTTAATTTGGCCATAATTATTTCTTCTTATTCCTAATAGAGAAAGTTTTTTCCAATAATAAAAATTCAAATTTGATTATCTTAAAATCGATAAGTTTTTATTTATTTATATTGATATCGTTGACTATAGAAGACTGAATAAAGAATCATGGAATTGGCGAAAAAAAATACACTAACATTTCAAATAATTAAAAAAAAAAAAAACTAGTAATCAAAGAGGTTCTTGCCGTCGTAATAAGTTTGAGGCATTATTATTTTGTTTTTAGTTATGTATTCAGACAATCTTTTTTTATTCAAACTCCTATTTTTTTAATTACTAATTTTATACATCATGTCATTGCAAGTATATTCTTCTAGACTATATACACATAGACAATATCATTTCACATGTTTTAATTTCTTAAACTCACAACTTTATACGCTACTCTTAATCTTAAAACTTTATACACTATTCTTAATCTTAAAACTATATTAAACACTAATTAACCGTAGGGCACCAAGAAATTAAGAGTAATTAGTCCATGTCATTGCAAGAAAAATGCGAGGCCTTACAAATCAATTTTTTTTTTATGACTAATTAGTCCATTCTTAATTTTGGGACTTCCTATAGAGATGTCCACGGGGCGGGACGGAACCAGGGAATGGCTTCCCTGTCTCCGTCACCGCCACTTAATTTAATTCCCGTCTCCGAAAAAATTCCCGATTTTTTTTTTCGGGGATGGGAGCGGGGATTTTTGCAATTTTTTTTTTTTACATTTTTTATATATTGTTTTTGGACAATACTTTTAAATAATTAGATTTTTTTAGAAAATGTTTATAAATTTCAACTATAATGTTAATTATTAAAGAAAAATACTTATATGCATGGATAATTTCATCAAAAAATATATTTTTATTTGAAATAAAAAAGATAAAGTATAGAAAAAATATTTATATATAAAAAAAAAAGTAATCGGGACGGGGATCGGGGAAGGGGACGGGGAATACATTCTCGGTCCCCGACCCCGATTAACCCACGGGAAATTTTTCCCCTGTCCCCAGCCCCATTCCCCGCGGAAAAAACGAACATCTCTAGACTTCCATAACCTTTCAAATGTTTATAAAACTCTACAATATTTTTTTTACTTTTGAAGAATCTATTCCAACTCCTGAAACTTTAGCCTATAACAAAATATGAATCGTAATTGATCAAGTTATAATTTAAAAGTAATTCCTTAATTAAGCTAATTTTAGTAAGACATCTAATTACTCCGATGTGGAGCAAAATTTTATAAAAATGGTCTTAATGTATATATCTATGAAAAAAATAAAAAAAATCTTTTGATGCTAAAAAGAAGTAAATGCTGACGTGGACATTTTAATATGTCATAATTTGAAGGATAATCATGTCCTCAATTTATAGTACACCATCGACTTCGAAATTAAAGCATACAAAAATATCAGATTGTTCAATGAACCACAAAAACACGTGGTTAATTATTATTATTATATTTATTTTTTGTCCAAATTACAAGAGAGGAATTACAAAATTCTATATATACTACTGAAACATGAGAGGAAAATATCAATTTCTAAAATCAAACTGGGTTATTACCAAACGATAAAATCAATCGACTACCAACCTTACTATAACATGGTTAATTACTTTAAAGCACTACATTTTTTTTAGAGTTCTAAAGTACTACTTTGAAAGTTTATTAAATTAGAACTCGAAAAAATGTGTTTTCACTAGTCTTTAACTAAGTCATTCGTTGTTAACATGAGCAGTTCTCAGCGGTATTAGTATATGCCCATTGATTTAGGGTCTTGGGGGACTCACCCTAATTGTTACAATCTCAAAAAAAAAAAAAAATCATTCCTGTTATTTTTCTATTACTTATATTGATTTTTAAAATTAAATTAATTAATTTTCACTAATTTATTATCATATAAAATAATTTTTTTGGAAAAAAAAAATCTGCATCATAATATTTTACATAATTGTAGGGAAAGTTAACGCAAATTTAAATATTCAACTACAAACTGTAAAATTTTAAATTCTAATTTGAATTGATACTAAACTCAAAAACATTCAACCTAAACCTGTAATATTTCGAAATTAATTACCAAATAAAAACTAAACTTGAAATTCATGGATAATTATACTACTTAAAAATTAGTAAAAATTAAATAAAAACTACATTCAACATTTAGAGACCAAAAAAGTATTATCCCAAATTTTATTATATTTGTTACCAGATGATTTAATGGGAATTTCCAAAACATTAAAGGTAGAAATTTTAAAAGATTATAGACGAGGTTAAAAATTACCTAAAATATAGAAAGTACCTTTTAATATGTTCGACCATATTTCTCTACGTTATTAATTGACATTTTTTTAGACAAGTAATTTAATTGACACAAATTGTGTGATCGCATATATTCAAATCCACCGCCTAATTACAGTTGAAAAAACCTATTGAAATCTTTTCACAACTTTATTTAATAGAAGGAGCATTCATTTAATTAAATTTGAGTTTTTATTGAATATACCAACAAAAATTCCACAATTATCTAAAGGGATAATAGTTTTGTTAGAGATATAACATTTTTATAATAGATATGAGATATTTTCTTTATTCTATTGATTTTGAGGTAGAACTTTTTATTTTCTAATAAATTTCATCGTAATGTAGTTCAGATGTTACGTTCGCGAGTTCAATCACCAAAAAATGTAGCATAATTTGAATATGGTGTGGTTAAATGAGAATGAAAAAACAATCCTCGACTTGACGAGGGAAAATACACGAAAAATTTAACAAATAAAAAATAAACGAAAATAACTCGTAATCAAAGGAATTTTTGCCAGATAATAATTTATGGGACATAACTTTTTTTTTAGTTAAAAAATTAACGAAGGTTTGTTACTTCAATTCATGATTTAAATTCGTAATCAAACAGATTTTTGCCAGATAATAATTTATGGGACGTAACTATTTTGTTCTTTTTTAGTTAAAAAACTAAGGAAGGTTTTTTTAATATTGTTAAATTATCGTTTGGCTAATAGTTTTTTTTTTTGAGAATATCGTTTGACTAATAGTTTATTACTTATATATGCTATATATATGAGATAATATTTGAAAATGAGATCATTCAACCTCGTAACATTTTATTTACTAATTTTATATCATTACTTCATTAAACTATATTCTTATTTGCATATGGATAAAAGACCATAACATGTCACATGGTTTCTGATTAATATTTGAAAAACTTTATCACTATCTTAATAATCTTAAAAGTTTAAACTATATAAATACTAATTAAGCATAAGAAAACATAAATTGACAATTATTTTTTGAGAAATAGTAACGTACACTCAGGTGGTTAAATATGGATCATATTTTATTTTTCTATTTTTTTTAATAGAATGTGACCTATAATGAAATATAAAAATAGATATTAATATTTAGGTCATACCTCTTATTTGACTTGAATATTTCTCATTTTTTCCTATCTTCAACTTATATACTTAGAGAAAAGAAAAACACGAAATCTTTCGAATCATTTTCTTAATGATTAATTAACCCATTGTTCTTCTCGAGACTTTGATAAGCTTTCAGTTGTTTATCAAATTTTGCAATCTTTCTTGTACTCTGGAAGTTTCTATTCCAACTCTTGAAATTTTAGCCTACAACAAAATAATAAGAATATTCGATCAAGTAATAATTTACTAGTAATTACTTAAATTAAACTAATTTTTGTAAGACCATCCTTACTTCGATATGTAGGGAATAAAAGACCTTGTTGCCGAGCCTCGATAAGCTAGCGTTAACGACATGACCACCTTCCTCTTCGACGACATTGATAATTTGGTAGAGCATGACGCTTCTATCAATGCTACTAATAAGCATTATGCTGATGTAGTTGCCTAAGTCTCTCAGTTCAACTATCGGCAACATATAGTTGTCGGTTGTTGTCGCCGTCGTTGTCGTCGTTGCAGGGACATCGAGATAATTAGGGTGTTTATAATGAGAATGAGTTTGTAATTGTAAAGCTTGTTTCTTTTTTTCCAAATTCTCCACTCTTTCTTTCAATTCCGTTATGTAAGCAATCACATGGGAGATTTGATGCTGTTGTGTTAGCAAATCCTGTAAAAAAAAATATTAAAAAAAATGCCATCAACAACTTAATGGATCAACGTGACTTAAAAAATCAATGAATATTGCTTGAATGGACTGATTGTTAATTCTAAGGATGTGTTTTTTTTTTTTTGGTAAGAAAGAGAGGAGTGAAAGGGAATAAAATAGTTAATAATAGTTTGAAGTAGTTAATATCTCGTTTGAGAATTGGAGTTAATATTAATGGAGTAATCAATTGAAGATTGAGATTAATAATGGTTGAGTGATAAATTTGGTGTGAAATTTAATAAATTTTAATGTGAAATTTGATAGTGGAGTTGAAGAATGGTTAAAAATAGTTAAGAGTGGTGGTTTAATTACTACAAAAAAACAAACCATAAGTTTTTCAAAAGTGATTATTAATCACTCTTCATGTCCAAAAAAACAAACATACCCTAACGATATATAAACAATAAATCTATGTTTTATTTTATACGTATAATAAATAATGAGAGCTTTTCAAAATAATAATAATAATAATGAGTGAATGTATATCAAATTTATGTTTTATTTTGTCGAAAAAAGGAAATTGTATACGCATACAAAAAAAGAGTATACTAAAGATTTTTACATTTCAGTCTCTATCATTTATGTCTCAAATCAGTATTAAATTTTTTTTATTCTAATTTAGTCAAATTATTTATTTTTATTTCTTTGCAACTTTTAGTCGCTAATTTATTAGTGGGGGTTGGAATTGATAGGTGATAAATTTACTAGCTTATCCGATAAACTTACTTATCACGCAATAAGTAAACTAATGAAAATTTTATCATCAACTACACTTAATTACCATTTTCTAAACAAAATTTAGAATACTTTTTAGAACAATAGAGGGTTGTATACTAATTGAACTATACCAATATTGATACAAAATTAAAAATGTTAATATATAAGAAATCAAAATTCAAAATTTTTGAACACGTGCTAGCATGAAAAGAAAAAATACCTGCCCATTAAGCTCATAGAGATTTTTTTTCCTCACTGTTGATTAGACTTAATATTAAGTTAAATAGAACCAATTTATCAATTAAAGTCATAGGTATGAGTATATATCAAATGACTAAGAAGTCTCGGATCATCCTAAAAAAAAAGTTGGTTAAACTCTGTTATTTTATCCTTTATATATGTTAGTGTATTTTTGTATGGATATTATATTATCTTTTTTCTCAATTTCTTCTCTTCTAAAATGGTATGAACAGAATAAAAAACATTGAGAATCAAATAGAGTAAAAAAGTTAACATATAAGTTATCCCTCGACACACGCATACACACACATATATATCAAGAAATGTTAAAATTAAGTGTGGGTAAACTCACCTTTCACAAAACTTAATGTGAATTAGCAAAAAATCATTGTCCGTCACTTTCGACATTTATTGGCTACAAACTAAAATGATGAGAACTCAATATGGTATTTGAAATGTATTAACAATTATAAAGTTTATAGTTAATCGAATGAGTTAGTGGCGCAATGGTTTCATTGTTTGGTTGTAAATTAGTTCAACACTATCCTCACAGCTTCGATCCCGATAATCGGTATTTGTCCCCCCTCTCCCGATATATACTCAAAAAAAAGAAAAAGAAAAAAAAGAAGTTTATGGTTAATATAAAACAATAGAGTAAATTGCAAAGGAGAGAGAGAACCTTAGAGATTTTGAAATGGGAGGGAGGAACAAGATTGAAAAGCATAGAGCAGAGAGATTTCATGTGAATTCTTCGGTTTTTCTCGACGGTTTTTCGGTCGAGTTTCGAAGAAGAAGGATCGCCCTTGTTACGGGCCTTCACCATTATATCAGAGAGAAAAAAAAAATAAAATGAAAAAGGGAAATTGAATTAATTTACGTAGTAGAATTTGGTTGAAAAGAGTTAGGTATATATAGACATGGAAATGGATAAGAGAAGGAGTGGAGGAAGAAGGGGCAGTCACTTTCTTTAGATAAGTAGGGGAATGGGCTGCCCGGGTCCCGTGTACGGTCAGGTCAGCCAGTTCAACCTTTTACTTCCCCGCGTTTTCCTTTATTTAACTTTCACCGACCAACTTTTTTCTTTTATCTATTTCTTTTCTCATTTCTTTACTGTAAATTTTTATTATTTTTTAACAAAACTTTTTTTTTAAGTATAAATTGGAGAGGCCACCATAAACTCTAATGGAGGATATGATTTTTGGGATCGAATTATAAATTACTACTAAACAAAAAAACTAACAAGCCACGAATATTTTATGGGAGGAAACTAATCAATCACGTGCATATTTATAGTTTTAACTTTTATAAACTTAATTTATTAAAGATTATGAATGAAAATGATTGTTTTGTAAATTTATATTTTAATTTTTAAAAATATAGAAATTAAATTTTAATTTTAAACTTAAAATTATTAAAATCATAAATACCAAATTTATATATTATTTAGTTCCTCGAGAATTTTAGTTTCTAGAATATTTTATAACAACTAAGTTAGATTTTTTTTTTTTTTTTTTTTAGAATAACTAAGTTGTCAAGATGACAAAAGATAAATTTAAAATATTAATTATCAAAATTATGGATAGAAATGAAAAAATAATACTTAGTGTTATGTAAATGAGAAACAATAATCCAGAATTAAAAAAAAAATTATAAGATTTATTAATGTTGTGTTAGTTATATCTATCACCAGAAAAGGAAATATGATGATACAAAAAATTTGGTAAGCTAGACAATTAATAGTTTCAATAATATAGTGTACTTTATAAAATTCCTAATAACTCACAAAATATATAAAAACTCAACATACGACCACGTAGCTAGCGACATTCCATCTAAACAATCCTAGTACGACATAGTTTAAAGCATATTTAAAACTTAATGATAGATATTAGTCTTAAAGTGGTAAAGGATATAATATAATTTGTGAATTGTTTTAGCAAGTTTGGCTTTTGTTTACCAACTCTAAACTAATAATTATATCAATTTACTCTTTTTTTAAAAAAGAAATAAAATAGAGTAGTTTAACTTTTTCTTTTTTTTTGAGGTTACAACAATTGGAGGTGAGAGAGATTCGAACCTACGATCTCAAGGTCATTAAGTATACACCGATGTCTCTTGAGCTCTGCTCTATTGGCTAGCTTAACCCTCTCTTGGAGAGGAATTCTGAGGCTGAATTGTTTTTTTTTTAGATTAATTCTAAGGCTAAATCAAATCATGCAGAAATGGAGAAATATCCTCCATACAAATTTGATCCTCTTCTCTTATATCAATTTACATTTTCTTTCGGAAATTTTATTTTAAAATGTTAGGAAAATTGATAAGAATGACAACCCTACCCAAATCTCCACATTGATATGATATTGTTCACTTTGGACCTAGACCTACATGAGTTTGTTTTTTGGCTTTCTCCAAAAGGCCTCACATCAATGGAGATGGTTGTCATCACTTATATACCCATGATCTTCTCTTCATCTAACCAATGTGGGATACTTTGTTTGCATCCCAACAATCCTCCCCTCGAACAAAGTTCCACCGAGCCTCTTTGTGGGCTCAACTTCTGATTCGACACTTGAGGATTCAATCCTCCCCTCAAACAAAGACCGAGCCTCCCCTCAAATAGTCAATCTGTCTAGATGCAAATAGACCGGATTTCCGCGTCGACTATTATATCCGACCAACTCTTCTTCTCCTGAGAGTACACCGCTAGTCAATAGTTAACGCTGAGATGGATTGAAGAGAGAATAAGAGAAAAAGAGAAGGAAAGAGGATTAGAGAGATGGATTTAAGAGAGATAAAACTTCTAGAAGGAGAAATGATGAAAGATGGAAGAGAGAGAACATAATTTAAGAGTGATAAAAAAATTATTTGACGAAAGGACCATTTTTTTTAACTTTCTAATAATCTAGGAACTAAATTTGGACATTTGAAAGTCGAAGGACCAAAATTAGACAAACAACAAAATCAAGGGACCAAAATTAGACAATCAACAAAGTTAAGAGACTAAAATTGAACATTTAAAAGTCTAAAGACCAAAATAAAATAAATCCAAAAGTTGAGAGACAAAAATGATATTTTAACAATTTATTTTTTATAACATCTAAAATTTCATATCGGGTGTTAGTGTATATTGGAAACTTATAATTATAGTATTTACAATATTAAACTTTTGTTTGAAATAATTTATGATTTTCAATTGATGTAGATTTTTAAGAATGGATACATGAATCATTTCTAAATTGGTGTGCTTGAAACTGGTTTACTAAAATCTGACATTAATTATAAATTTCTATTTCAAAGTTCATGATTTAAATTGATATCAATACTAGTTTAGATTTTTTTTGTTTTTTTGGAAAAAAACAATTCATTAAGCGCCACGCCCAAAAACTAAATAATCGTTCAAAATGGCGAAAACAACATAAGAAAAGAGATTCCCCCTTCAAAAATCAGACGAGCTCTCATCCAAGCCACGGAGGACGGAGGGTTGTGTTCATTAATGATTTATATATTTTTATGAGGAGGTTGGAGGGTTAAAATTCACAACCAAAACATTTATGATAATAATGAAAACGGAAATAAATAAATATATATAAAAAAACAAACAAAAATTGCTAAAAGAGGATAGAATTGCTTGTAGCACACGTCAGTGCAAACGTCATCGGAAAAGGAATTCTCATATGTCCCTGGAGAAAGAAATTCAGATGCAGTCTGGTCTTCCACAATCCCAAACTTTTTTTTTTTTTTTTTTTCAAATAATTATAATTTCAACCGTCTTTGTTCGTAATATTTAAGAGAGATGATTTGACTTCTTGTCAAGACAAAATAACTTTCATAAAAAAATAAAAATAAAAAACAATATTTTTATTGGTTTAATTTCAAAATTTTGAAAATTTTCTTTTAATTCAACATAATTTGAGTCACTGTCATTTGCAATTAAAATCGATATTTAAATGGAAATAAAGTTCTATCTTCTTGATTATTTGGCAAAAAAACAAATTTGAATAAACTTATTGTTATAAAAAGTTAATTTTTTTTTAGTATAAATTGGAAGGAGAGAGACCAACAAACACTACAGAAATTGTCAATGTAAAATTTAAATAGATTAACATCAAATAAGATAATGAATTATATCACCAATATGATTGAATTAATAAGTAATTGAAGAGGGATTGTTTTTAGAAAAATAAATCATTCATTTCTTCTCTAATCTCTCTTTTTTTTAAACCTAACCAAATCAATAATTTAATCAAAATAAATTTGAATCATTGTCAATTCTGGAAAGAACCAAAGTTCCAGATTCGATATGGAACAACTTAGTATTTCTTCATTCATTCTCATCCAATCAAAAAAGATTGTTTTTTTATTCTTGGATCGGTTGATTTCTTGATCTTGATTCATTGTGAGATAAAAACAATCTTTCTTATCGATTTTTTTAATTAGTTTAAAATTACTAACCTCAGCTTTAGTATTTTTATTATCGTTTCGTGTCACTTCTTCAATATTGATCCAGCTCCAATATCGACCTTATTTTTAAGACAAAAATGCAAAGATTCTCCAATCAAAATATTTTCTATCCGTATTTTTCTAGATCTATAATATCATCTTCTACTATAAAATTATTGATAGGGCTACCCGTCAGTATATCAAAAAATTTCCATTTATCTGTGTTGTACTTATAAAACCTTTCTGGATTCTTTTTTACTTGTACTGGTATTTGATAAATATATGAATTCTTCTTCTCTTCATAATTAAGAGATTTATATGATAAAAGATCATATATATATATATTTTTTTTATTTTTATATTATCTTTTTTTTTTTCGCTAATGAGTAGTCTCTTTCAAAATAATTGTGTTTTTTGTGTTTTTTGTAATGAATTAATCGGTTTTGTTCATATGAATAACATTGTTTAAAATCCTTATTTTTACGATCTTGATTGACTCTATTTCGCCATTTTTGTGGTAGTAATTTTGCCCATCTGATGGGATATAAATCGTAGTTATAATGACCCCTTAACCAGTTTTTCCATTGAGTCATTCCAAAATTTGGAAGATTCTTTTGTTTTACGTCCGAATGTAATATTTCTTGTGCTCCAACAACTTCAACAAAATAATCCTGTATTTTCTTCTTAAGAAAAAGAGATGTTCCGTGATCGTGATATTGAAAGACAGGTCTTAACTTAGATAAGTTAATAATTTGTGTTTGTGATAATTTGTAAAATAAATATGCTTGCGACAAGTATGATAAGTCCCAAAAGATCTTTCCATTCTTAATATTGGAAAGTGACTTTTTTATAGTTGAAATAAACTGAATTATACTTTGATTTGTTTTATCAATTTTTTCTTGATTTGCTTCATTATTGGTATTGGAAATCAATTTAGTAACTTGTTTTTTTATTGAATCAAGAAAAAGTGTCACATTCATCCTCGGGATATTAATCATACGTTGAAAGAGATCTATGTATATGTTTTCAACGAAATATTTTAGAAAATGATGCGATTTACGAATTAATCGTACATTTTTTTTTTTTAATATCTTTAAAATATTTTTATGAGATTCTAATATTTTATCATCATAACTTATTTTGTTAGGACTAATATTTATTTCTGGATTTATAAACTCTTTTTTCGTGTCTTTTCTAATTTTATCAATTTTTTTTAGTATGGTGTTTGTTCTATCAGTCAGATCTTTCATTTTTTTTTCTCTCAATGAAAAATTTGTCCAATACATAGATCGAATTATACTGGACATGAGCCTTGGATCATTCGATTACTTATTATCGAATTTTTTTCGTTTTTAGCTTGATTTAACTTGTATATTTCTTTGAATTCAAATAATAGAATTGGGTTTCTTTGTAAAAGTTCTTTTATTTTTTTTTCGAGTTCTTTTATTAAAATAAAAACGGGTTCAAAAAAAAAAAGTTGGTTTTGGGGAGAACCAAAAGGAAATTCAGCTTCCATTCCCCAAATTGTTAAAAAACAAAACTCATTTTTTTGTCCTTTCTTTTTTATCGAATCCTTATTAGGAGATTGTAACTTATATGTGTGCCACGGTTTTGCATTTAAACGGAAATAAGATCTTTATTTGAATACCGTCATTAACCAGTTTTTTGGAAATTCTTTTTCTGATAATTGAATACCATTATAGGTGCATTTTACATGCATTTCGTTATTCCAATTTTGAAAATCCTCGGACCATTCAGGAAATTGCAATAATAGTATACGGATAATATTTTTAGCTATTATCAATGAGGGTAAGACAATATATTTTCTAAGAATTGATTGAGTTACTAACAAAAAACCTCTTATTACTTGAGCAACTATAATGCTATCCCAGGCTTCTGCTATTTCTATACGTGTTTTTTCCTCTCTTTTCTCCTTTTCTCTTATGTCTGCCTCTTTTTGATTATTTTCGCTTGTCTTTTCCTCTTGTTGAATTTATTTTTCTTTTAAATTTTAAACATGTGAAAGTAATATAAAAGAAAGGTTTGAATTATGCACAGATTGGTCAAAATTATATTCTTGTAGTTCATATTGCAGAAATAGACTTGCTTTTATTCTCCATGCCTTTTGTTTTATATGCTTTAAGGTTTTAATAAAAAAAAAAAAGAAACTTCGAAAGTAGCAAAACAAGAGAAAATAAATATTAGGTTTTTTGGGTCAGTACAGCTTCTAGATTTTTTGTTGGAAAATAATAATAATTTGTTTTATTTTTTACATTTTAAAATATCTTGATCACTCGTTGGTTATTATTTTGGTCTTTTGTTATCGAAAGAATAAAAGATTATTTAAGTTAGGCTTAATATCACTAATAATTAAAATGTTGAAATCGAATTCGTGATCATAAAATTGAAATAGAGATTACCGTCCATCAATGGGCGTCCAACCCATTTGATAATCTAAGTTGTTAATAATAAGTTAATTAAAACATAATTTAGTTAAATAAAGTAAATATATTTCGGCTAAAAAAGTAAAATGTCAGATCTCCATCTCCCACTAAAAAATGCATGAACCAGTTTTATTATTTAAACTCATAAACCATGTCTTCTAAAAAAAACTCATAAACCGTGTGGACATATATTATTGACACTATTTAAAAATATAATTATATGCGTTATTACATTCTTTTAAAAAGTGACTCTAAATTCTATATTTGTGGGGTTGTTAAATTGACTCTAAAAAAAGAAAAATTAAAGAAGAAAAAAGAAAAAAGTGTATTAAAGTCTGTCACAAATTACCATTTTTAATCTCATATGTTAAACAATATAATTACTTTACATTTCGCTTCTTAATTATCAAAAAGAAAATTTATCATTTTCATTTTCAGTCCCATTCATTTTCACATTGATAGATACCAAATCATACCCCCTTTTTCTTTCTTTTGAGAAGAGACCAAATCATACTTGAACAACCATGTGTCACCAATTATTGAGCTGCCTATGATGAATCTGGAAGGTTTTGAACAAATTTAAAAAAAAAAAAAAGTGATAAGATAATAAATATATTTTGGATCTAGTAAATTTGTTTGGATTAATACAAAAATTTTGGATCGGTCAATTTGCCATCTCATTCAATGGCATATTGTATGGTTACAACCTTATGTTGTTGGATTGGATTTTTGAATTGGATAGAATTAATTAATTGTGTGCTTATTCTATTGTAGGATTTATAAGTTTTTTTTATAAGTAGGATTTTGGAATATCATTTTAAAATATAATTTTGTTCTAGACAACACTCTTTACCATAACTTAGCGACATATGTGTAGATTTAATTACCAAAAGTTTACGGATTCAAATCCCTCCAAATTATTGTAACTAAAAAAAGATAACACTCTTTAAAATATAAGAATGAATTTTCATTCTTTCATCATGAGTTTTTCCTAACATTATTATGATGCATAGTTTATTTTATTTTATTAACATTTTATATTTATTTTATTTCAAGTTTTAAGGGGTAATTAATAGTTTCAATATACTATTATCTATAGGTAAATGAATCTATGGTTGTCAGTAGAAGTAATGCTCTAAATCTCATGTATAATATAGAACCACCTAGTTACATGTTTGTAAAATTTACTAAAAATGTTTATATGTTAGTAATTGTTTATAATTAAATGTGTGAAGACCAATAGTTCTAATTTCAAAATGATAAGAAATTAAATTCTATCGATTAAAACACGACTTTTAAAACAACAAAATTTAAATTCTAATTTTCTCAAATTTATAATTTAAAAAAAAATCTCATTTTGTGAGAGTGTATATGATCTAGGTTAAGTTTCACTAGGATGAATTTGTAGATAATCTAAAATTTGGGATCGACATTGTCCAAAAAAAAAACAATCCCAACCTATTCTATTTTATGTAATAGAGTAAGGTCATGAGTTATCAATTAAATTTATCTGATATCATTTTTAAAGACCCGATACATAGTTCATAAATCAATACTAAAGAACATTGAAGAAAAATTCCATGACATTTTATTCAAATCATAGATGATCATATTATTTTTATAAAAAAAGTATTAGATGATCCTATTATTAAGTAATTTAAGGTTGTTTGTTTCATACAACTCTTCAATCCACCACATAACTATTGAAAATAATTATTTATTTTTAACTCTTTATTTCAAAATTAATAATTTAATCGGGCAAAGTCTTCCCCTAAAATTCACATCCAATCAAATATTATTGCAACTTTATAATAATCCACATCTAAATGACACCAATTCTTTCATAAAATTTACATCAAATTGATTAAATTGAATTACCACCAAACAACCATTTCAACCCGTTACTCAAATTTTTCATAATAAACATATATATATATTTTTTGAATATATATTGGAGGACAAATACAGATTCTCGAGTTTGAACTTGTAATGTTGGTGTTGAACTGGTTTATACCGAACAATGAAACCATTGGGCACTCACTTATAATAAATAAAAAAAAAAGGGAATTGTAGTAACTAGACCACATTGAAAAAGTATTTACAAATATAGACGACCACGTTTTTTTTTTAAAAGTTAATTTTTTTTATAAAAAATCGTAATTATTAATTTTTCCTTAATACCATTTTGCCCTTTCTCATATTTAATATTAAATTTTCGAATTAAATGCCTCATTTTGCATACTTTCCATCCTTTTAAAACATACCATATATAATTGTCAACTCTTTTAATGCAATGAGATTTAATTCCTTTTCTCATTTATCTCTTATCTTTCTTTCTATTCCATTTTCGTTTCACTTTTCTTCTTCCATTCTCCATTCCTCCATTTTTCGTTTCTCCAGCTCCATTCAATCTTTCTTTTCACATTTCGCCACCACATAAATTGTCGCCGCGACCACAAAGTTCGATCGGACGGTATAATCATACGCCTTTAGTTGTCTCTTCTCAATAATTTTCATTTTTCACCGTATTTGTATTACGTTTTGTTCCTTATCCATCATCATTAGTAGGTTGTTTGTCTTTCGTTCTAGTATAATCGTGATCCGATATGTTTCCAGATGGTTTAGTATGGTATGTTTTATTCCTATTCTATTATTTCTGTACATTTAACTCATTTAAATTCCAGTATCTAGAATGTCAAAAGTCATGTTTAGAAATGCAGTAAAATCATATGTAGAACAGTAGTTTTTTCGTACTTTGATTTCCATATTCTGGTATAATTGATTGTATACACATCTACAAAACTGTACAATTGAGTATATACCGTATGTTCATACAGTGTTTTTAGGTTAGTTATACTGTACATCTTCTCCTTATAGGTTCATCAATCATTCCATTTGTATAATATCATTAATACTTTGTTTGCCATGTAGAGTATGATATGTTTTACTCTTGTCATTTCTCTACATTTAATTTATTTATATTTTAGTATTTAGAATGTCAAAAATCATGTTTAGAATTGTAATAAAATCATATGTACAATAGTTTCATCGTACTTTGATTTCCATATTCTGATATAATTGATTGTATACACATCTACAAAACTGTACAATTGAGTATGTACCGTATGTTCATACGGTGTTTTTAGGTTAGTTATACTGTACATCTTCTCCTTATAGGTTTATCAATCATTCCATTTGTATAATACCATTAATACTGTTGTTTGCCATGTAGAGTATGATATGTTTTACTCCTACTCTGTCATTTCTCTACATTCAATTTATTTATATTTCATTTTTAAAATGTCAAAAATCATGTTTAGAAATGCAATCAAATCATATGTAGAACAAAGAGTTTTTCAGCATACTTTGACTCTCATATTCTCGTATAATTCACTATATACACATATCTGCAAAGCTGTATAATTGAGTATATATCGTATGTTCATACTGTGTTTTTAGGTTAGTTATAATGTACATCTTCTCCTTATATGTTCATCAATCATTCCATTTGTATAATA
Source organism: Sicyos edulis (assembly GCA_036507275.1). Lineage (NCBI taxonomy): Eukaryota > Viridiplantae > Streptophyta > Magnoliopsida > Cucurbitales > Cucurbitaceae > Sicyos > Sicyos edulis. The sequence goes on from CM071853.1 coordinate 37,813,733, forward strand.
CTATTAATACAAAGAGTTTGTCATGTACTATTATATTACCGTATAAACTATACAAAACTCTATATATTTTATTATACATATTGTATAACTTACACGGTACATTTATGTTTTATTATTCATTTTATTCATGTCTAATACATTTTTCATACTCATATTACTATCCATTACATTTCTATTCTGTAATACAATATTGTTTATATACATGTATATTATACGACTTATAATATAAGACAAGATCGTTTGAACATTTTTGTAATACTATACAACATTTCTTTATAGGTTAAACAAGCATCTCAATCCCTATTGGACGTAGTGGTCAAATGGGATGAAAATGAAGATGTACTATAATCATGAAGTTCTTTGAGAACGTTGCATAAATATTGAGGAATGCATTCACCCAATGATGATTTTACATTACGGTCTTTTTTTTATGCCGACTTTCAATTTCAATTTTGTAACTCATAAGATCTTTTTTATTTACTACTGATCTCACTTTAAATAGTAATTTTGTGTGAAGTTTTATCCAACACTATGAGTCTCTATCAATTCACAAATATTACGTATGTTATTTCCAAACGTTTTACTATACGGTATTGTACATTAAAAAATTTATACATTTAAAATTACTTGTTCGTTGTTGCAAACATATTAAATCACACTACGAGTATCCATATCAGCAAATTAAACATTTAAAAAAAAACATAAAGTTTTAAAATACAATGATGATACATGATATATTATGAGTTTACCAGTATATACCAAGTTATTTAAGTCTCGTGTGTTATCATACGGGTTCGATTTCAATCAAAAAAATTGAACGTTCAACAACTCATACGGTCTATTTATGAACAAAATTACCAGAATCAAATAACATGTAAATTACTAACTATATTGTACATGTACATTACTAACCATACTGTATGTAAATGACAACTCTACCTCTAAGAATATATTGTCGCCACTTTCGTTAAACAATTAATGCACCATAAATTGGCAATTTATGGTTTTCCATAATTAATGCACCATAAATTGTCGGTTTCTAGTATTCTACAATTAATGCACCCTAAATTGGCAGTTTCTAGTTTGGAATGTGAGATAGGATTTTCTTTTTTTAAATTTCCTTTCCCAAATGAAAAACCAATAAATTAAGGGTAATGTTGTAATTCGTTAATTTCGCAATTTATAAGATATTAAAATAAATTCTAATTTTGCTAATATTTTTGAAGATGCAATTTATTTACAAATACTTTTCAAATAGAAAATGGTTGAATGATCTAAAAATCGATAATATACGGATGAAATTTGGACAAATAATGGAAGAAACAAAAATGAAAGAAAAGGCTGAGATTGAAGAAAGCTCCATCGACGATTTTTCGCCAACGCGCCGCCGCCTGCTAAAATGTACGCGTCTTCGCCGTCGCCGTCGTCCTCCGTTCCGATGGCCGCCTTTCCATGTCCACGCCGGCGCTTGCTTCCGCCGCCATTCAATCCCTGCTTTCAAGCTTATTTCAACCGCCGACGTCTTATTACCACTCTAATTTCTATCTTTACCCCTTCTTTTCCTGATTTTACTCTTCCCTATTCTTCGGATTCTGCTCTTCTTCCCGTTGCTGAAGCTCGTGGTCTGTTTCAGATGCCCCCTTTTCGTCTCGTCAATCGGTGATTTCACTTACCCAGAAGTGTTTTTCGTTTTATTTTGTGTTTTGGAGGATGCTTTATGGGTTTTAACTCGTTGAGCGATTTTTGTTTTTTTGGGGATTTGGGAAAGAGGGATTGGATTGGTTTCTAGTTATTACACTGCTGGATTTTCGATTCTGATTCTGTTTATCATTCATATTTGTTTCTAATGTCTGTTTGTTTGAAGGGGAGGATGATTAAGGGGTTTGTTGGTTTGAAGGATTAGAACTCTTGTCAACAAGAGCCAAGTTCTAGTTGCATTATGTATAACTTAGTAACTACGAGGTTACGGTTTCAAATCTCCCTTTCGAAAATGGCGTTTGAACTCTTTTGCATTTTCCTTTGAGTGATTCAAGTTTATTGGGGGAATGGGATAGATAGATTGAATGAAACCCTAGTTATCACACTACTGAAATTTCCATTCTAGTCAACCCAATTTGTTTCTGATGTTTATTGTTTGAAATATTTTGTGGGGGTGAGAAGGTACTTTTTGGTGAGGGCAGGGGAGTCTGAATTTGACAGCTTTGGAATAATTAACACAAACCCAGTTGCAAAAACATCTGTTGATAGTGGATTGTCTGAGGAAGGGAAGAAGCAAACTGTCAAAGCAGCTTTTAAATTGAAGGAAATGGGAGCCTTTGAAAACGGTTGTTGGATATGGCCTTCTATTACACAGAGAGCTTATCAGGCTGCAGAGATTATTGCAGCAGTTAATGGCGTAAATCGAAGGTATGATGTTTGGTGATATCGATTGATCTTTTACTCGTCTCGTAAATTGTAGTTCATACTACCCTGGAATGAGATCTTGTTATTGCTGTTTGTAAATTGTCTGTGGCAACTGTCTTCTATTGTGCTCAACTGCTAGATTAATGGACTGCCCTGAAATGAATAGATATTTAACCATTACATCGATACAAATGACAATTTAAGGTGCAAAGCAGGTGGTTGAAGACTTAAGTTTTGAAGGTATGCTCCCTTTAAGGTCTCAGGTTAGAGACTCACCTGTAACGTTACTCTTTCGATGTCTCCCGGTGCATGGCCTAGGGACGGGCGTGGTTACCCTTGTTTAAAAAAAAAAAAAAGAGCAAAGCAAATGAATGGCCTTGTTTAATATTGAAGGTTACGTCTGCTCGTTGCTTGGCTTATGATGTTTCTTTCTGTATTTCATGTTTACATGTTTTCATCTCTACTTTTGTTGTCGTTTATTGGGCGAAAATCTTTGGCTTACCAATCACTCTGTTGGTTTCAGTAATATAGTTCCTGAATACAGTTTTCTTGATGCCCGTGGGCTTGGAGCTTATGAAGGCAAGAGATTGGAATCTGTGTCAGAAGTATGGTTTCTTTCAATCTTTTGTTGGAGTTGCGAGTTAGGAGTTGATATGATGTTAACCATCTTGGATTAGTTTAGTCAAAATGTATCTAAATAATTAATGTTCATATGGAGAATTAATTCAAGTCATGATAAACACGCCTACTTGAGATTTAAGATTTAATGTCAAATTTTTATGGCAACTAAATATAGTAGGGTCGAATTGTCATAAGATGTGAATAGTTGAATTGACCAAAGTTGGTTTGGATATAGTAAAAGAGTTGATAAGATTTAACAAATCTTCCTAACCAACCTTCCCTTATATAGATTATATGACCTTGGACTTAATTTTTTTTTGGGGCAAAATCAATATATACCTTGAGTTAGGGGATTGTATCAATTAAAACTTCAAGTTAATAATTGTATTTGCAATTGCATAATGAACAAGAAATCAGGAAACTCTTTCTTGAAATATAGCATAAACAAACATACATATATGCTTCAGATATCATCTCTTCAACTATCAGACATCTGGCCAGAGATAATGAGTTATTTCATTGTTCTTATGAAAGGTGTTTGGAAATAACAGGTATATGCTTCAGATATCATCTCTTCAACTATCAAACCTCCTCCAATAGATGATGGAACCCCCAATGAGAGCGTATCTGATGTCTTCGTTCGTGTTACACAACTGATGTCGATACTCGAAACCCAATACTCTGGCGATACTATCATCATTGTCTCACCAGATTCTGATAATTTGACAGTTCTTCAAGCTGGTTTAATCGGCCTCGACTTGAGGAGGTAGCTGCATATCTGAACTTTGCGCATAATCTTTTTATTGTATAATCTGAATATCGACAAGCTAACCTTTGTTTCTTCTCGAATTCAGGCACCATGATCTTTCCTTTGCTCCGGGTGAGGTTCGCTTCATCGACATAAGCAGCATACCTTCCTATAAGCAACCAGCTTCAGCTGTATACAAATGTTTAAACCCTCCTAAATGTAACTGACATAGCATTCTCTTGTCTATATTAAAATACAAAGAAGGCTAAGAAATTTCCACAGCCTCTGATTCTGATAAAGTTTAATATCATAATCTTCATTGACTTGAATTTAATAAATTCTGGAGTGATTTTCCATTTAAAAAAAAAATGAATCTATTGGTTTCAAAATTGAAAGTTATTCTATTAGACAAACAACATAAATTATGTCTGATAAATTCATCAAGCTCTTAAAAGTTAAATTACAAAAATTAGAATTGAGGTTGGAAATAGTGGAACCATATATGAACACATAATTAAGGGTGGAAGACCATCATACTAACTCTTATTTTACATTATGAATATTGTTTCACATTAACTGGAAACAAAAACCTCCATCCTAGGACTAAAAGCAAAAACATGTTTGGTATGAATATCTTAACAGTTTACCAGCATAAGACAGAGACTGTTGCAGAACAAACAACATAAGACAGAGACTGAATTCATCTTAGTTCTGAGTATCTTAACGGTTTACCAGCAGACAGTTTCAAAAATAAAATAAAAAATGTTTGTTAACTAATCACATTTTGATAAGTGCTGTGGAAAAAGAAATAAGTGGACAAAATGACATAAGTGAATGGTCATCACTTTCAGAGATTATGTGTTAAATTCAAATAATGGTAGTAATAATTATAATTAAAACATGTTTAAAACATCTTAATTCCTTTCTCCTGTTACATCATTGTTCATTATATATTTCTGGTTCTGCAATATCTTACAATCGCCCCTTAAACTGTCCTCATTTGCGTGCAATCTTATTATTTTATTTCCTCCTTTTCATTACTAATAATTTTTGCTAAATGATTATTTAACACTTTATTAAACTTTCTCCCTTATCTACTTTATGGAGCATTATTCTATAAGATCCTAAACACATGATGTGATTGGCTAGGCCATGTTTGTTAATTATTTTATTTTTTAAAGTGGTACTTGTTTCTTTTAATTTTCAGCTTATTGATGAGTTCTACTCTTTCTTAATCAAAATTTTAAAATATTGGTAAAAAAATAGTAGATATCAAAACAAAGAAAAGTTAAAAGAAGAAAGCTCTGTTTCCATATAGCAATTAGGACCAAATATGCAGCCAATTCATTACAGCAAATTTCCATATACTCACATGCTGCTTGTTGATTTTTTGTTTTTCTTTTATGGGAGGCACCTAAATTCCTCTGTTCATGGTGTATTTCAGATACATGAGTGGTGCCTTATTCTTACTGTTAAATTTATATTTCGTTAGGGATCTCGAATAGCAGCAACGATATGCTCGATTTTGCAGAATAGTCGTGGTTCTTTCTGTAGTCTCTATATTATATTACTCTACCCATTTCTATTCATTTTCTGTGTAATTCTCCATTCTCTTTGTAAACTTTTCTGGTTTGTTACTTAACTGAAATTTAAGCAAGTTTAGGCCATTAATTGAGGGCCTGAGGCACACACCATGTAGCAGAGCTATTCTTCTTGGTGTGTCTAACTTGAACTTTTCTGCTGACCACAAATTCAGTACTTCAGAATTTTCTTATTAGGTTCTAAAGGCTTTTCTTGTCGATTTTCAAACCTTTTTATGTAGCGGTTAGCACGTAGACAAGCACACTTGTTACGCGCCCAACAAGGCATACCCATATCAGAATTTGGGGTAAGCTGGAAAAACTTCTTGTTCTTGAACCATGGAATGGTTGGTCATTTGAAACAAGGCATTCCTGTATCTTTTTGTGTTGTTTTCTTGTCATTGCCATTCACTTTATTTCATTAAATGCTCTGTTGAAAAGATAATGTTAAAATTCTTTGACTTTGGATGATATGCCCCTTTACTCTAAATATAAGTTTGTGAAGATAATGTTAAAATTCTTTAACTAGCATTTTTTTGAACGGGAGATCTTGAGTTCGAGTCCCTGTCAAGTAGCTTTTGGGTGGACTGGAAACACGAGTCATTGGCGAAGAGGCTACTGGGTACCATCCCGGGCTTTCCTAACCTTGGCTTAGGTGCCAGCTATGTTGTAATTACATGTATTCAAGTGATGCCAATTCTGTATCGGCTTTTATAATCGTCACGAATAATATGTTAAAAGGATCCCGTAACACGTTACGTACGAGATGGAACTTCTTTTCCTTAAGAATGTGTAATGAAAAATCTGTAGGCTTGCTCTTTCTTTGCTTGTTATGAGGCACTACTTTGTCACATTAATCAAGTTCTTACGAACGGGCTAATTTTTGGGAGGTTGTCCAGAAGGAATCTATGGAAGCTCGGCTCCAGGAAATTCCGAGGTTCGGGCTGAAGGCGGTCGCAACTGATTGCAGCGAATGCCCGATTTGCCTCGAAGAGTTCCATGTGTAGGGAATGAGGTCAACTGTTTGCTTCATATTTCATCATTCATCTTGAAGTTATTAATTGTATTCATTATATTCTGTTCAAACACAAACGGTTGGCATATCCATATATGATTTTGGTGATGAACTTGTCACGAGACAAATGAATGCAACTGTTCTGTTGTCCTGGACATCGTGCAGGTTCACGGTACCAGTATGCCGTGTGCTCACAACTTCCATGCCGAGTGTATCGATGAGTGGCTTCGTCCGAACTTCAAATGTCCTCTCGATGTCGCTCCTCAGGCTTCCCAAACCTCGACCACAGTGCTCTTTCTAGCCTGCATTGGGACACAGAACAAGCATATCTGTCAATGGCTTCACAACAAGCCAACCTTCAAGTCCGTTGAGATCCAGTCCGAGCCCCGCAGTTTATTCGGCAGTGTCTTAAATGCAGCGGAGAATGGTATCGTCATTGATCGGGTACAAAACCCCCCGCCTTTTTTGTCTCTCAAGTTATAGTTAGCTATTACAGCCACCCTGAGCCATCTTAACCAAAATCCCTCAGCCCTCTAAACCAAACACACCTTAGAAAATGTTAGACATATATCTTGAACTGTTTGATATTCCACGATTACTTAGTTGGGGAAATAGAAAATTGGGTCTATGCTTATGCATATGGACTTTTATATATTTGGTCTTATTTTGTAATAAAATTTTAGTTATGAGAGTGCACTATATTAAACTCTCTCAAAACCCTATCGTCTGTTGATCGACATTTTGTATTATTCTCTCCCGTTTCGCACATTCACTACTGATTAACAAAACAAGAAAACTGACAGTTGCTGCCATTTGTAAAAGGAGGTTTTTGAAGAAGGGAAAAAGGAAACAAATTAGCAACTTTTTGTTAGTTTTTGAAAGATGGTTTTATAAAATGTTTTATGAATCTGATAGTGACCTTAGCCCATGTTCAAGGCTCGTGGTTCGCACACATTTCTCACTACTTGACAAATATGCCCCATCAGATCCTCCCCTTCAGCCCATCCTTTTGTAATTTTCTTCTTTTCTTCTTTCTTTTTTCCCATTAATAATCATAAACATTATTACAGGCCAAAACACCATTCAGGGCTTGTTGTTGTTAATATTTGAACGATTGATAATCGTATAGTATTAGACGTTATTATAATCAAACGAAGGGAGTATGTTGAGGATCCTACGTTTAAAAAAAGAGAGAAATTTAGTGAGGATATACACTACTTTCTTCTTTTTGAGATTAGATGTTTAGATCCTCTCTCACATTTGTTGAATAAAAAAGCCAATGAAGTACAAATTAGTCCAAATGAGCATAATGCCTCCTCATAAAAAATGTTAAGGTTTGAATCTCATGAATTTTATTAGAAAAGATAAATAAAAAACTATTTTAAGAGGGAGAATTAAACTCATGATCTCTTGATCATAAGTTAGTCAATTACATTATTACTCTTTTTTTTTATTAAAAAGAAACTTTTTTAGTAAAAAAGTTAGTGTGCATATATTCTTATATTTTCCTTTTATTTTCAGTGAGTAATATAAGAAAATTCATTAGAGGAATGGGTGAAAATTGATAGAGCAAAAATGAAAACATTTGAATGTTGTTTAATACTTGATCCATGCATGTGCATGACCAAAAATAAAATTACTTGGTTGATAAATATAAATAAGGAGTGGATGAAGATTGTTTTGTCTTTGTCATTGTTTTGTATGAAGATTGGTTTGGTAAATATATATTCATCTCTTCTAATAATGAAAATGATATAATTAGTTGATAAATATAAATAAGGAGTGGAACGAAAACAATTTATTAATTAATTGTATAGAGATAATGATTGTACCTTAAAATTATTGAGATTCCAACCCTTCTTTATACATTATTTTATGTTCCTAACTTTGGGATGTCAATCTAATCCCTTGATTTTAGATGCCTTAAATAATAAGCCCAATTCTAAAGAAAGGAATCATATCTAGAAATTAAAAATGAAAAACACACAAATCTTTTTGCTTTCTTTTTCCAACAATTTTACAACTCAATATCTCTATTATTTAAAAATAATAATGGATGTTTTTTTTCTTCTTCTTCTAAATGCCATTTTAGTGTTTATACTCTAGATTTTAATTGTACTTTGATTGGTAAACTTTATAAATCTACTCTAAACTTGACGTTCTATAACACTTGACAAAACCAAAAAATAATAATGAATTCTAGAAATTTTCTAATTAATTTTAAAAATTTCAATAAATTTTAAGATTAATCTTTCCCAATTTAATTCCCTTCCAATTAGATCAATATTTGTTTAAAAGAAAAGTAATAAAGAGACATTGGAGGGATTTCAATGTCAAACTGAATTATGCATATCAAATAGACTATGTTTTGTCCACTTTAACTTAATACATTCAATTAGCTAAATTATGACTAAATTGAAATAAAATTTTGTTTGAACCAAAATTATTTATTATCATTATTTCTTTTTTGGGATAAAAGTTACGAGTTCCCATGTCCACGTCAGATGGAAAGTTTGCGCGTGGTGGCTCATGAATAGTAATTTAATAAAGTAAGAGAGAGGTTAATTAAGGGTGATTAGTTTTCACTAACTCAAATTAGAGGAATAAAGAAAGAAATAAATAAAAGATTCTGCTATTATAATGTACGGAAACCTTTTTTTTCAGAGTGATAAAACAAGACACTGTCCTTTTTTCTAGGTTACGGTGGGACCCATTCTGAGCCTACTTGTAGGTCCTGTGAACTTTACAGACAAAGGACATTTAAAAATACTGCCCTTTTTTTTCTTTCAATTTCATGTTCTTTTTCCTCGTTTCTTTCAAATATTTAATGATCATTTTAGTGAAGAAATATTTATGATCGATTTCACATGGTCGTCTATTTTTTATCAATTTCATGGTATGCTATAGTATACGGTTAGACCATAGCTAAAACTTTTTTTGTTTTGCTTTGTTGGAGATACTCACTTGTGGTGCAATTATCTCACATTGATAAAGTGAGAATTCTTCAACACATTTATAATGGATATGAGTTATTCCCCTCATGGCCATTTAGTTTTAAGATGGAACTCCATATTCTCTAATATGGTATCAGAGTTTAATGTGAGTATTAATCCTCAAATTCTGATATAACCCAAAATGCTTTGAATTCAAAAAACGGGTGTGGACCCCACCTAACCGGGCATAAGCTAAGCGTGTATTTGATCCCAAAAATTTGGATCCACCGCTAGTAAAAGTAAGCCAAAATGGGTATTTCAGTCCACAAATTCGGATCCAAGATGGATTCTTCAACACATTTATAAGGGATATGAGTTATTCCCCTCATGGCCAATTGATTTTGAGATGGAACTCCATATAATATGATCCTCTTTAGTTTTTGAATCATCAAATTTGTCTAATAAACCTATGAATTTAGGAGTATACGAGTTGAGTGATGACGAATGGAGAAACAGCGAAACGACGACCACGATAATTTGGGAGTTGAGCTAGACGATGGCGAGACCGTAAGGATAAAGTAAGGAAAAAAAGAAAAGGTATCTAACATCAATATGTTGAAATCTAATCATTCGGTTTGGGAGGAACCAAGCCAATAAAAATATTAACATGCAAACCTAGCTCAAGTTGATAAGAAAAAATATTCTACCCAACCTTTGCTTTGGATTGAATTGTTTGTGTTATCCTTATTTAACTTTTTTATTTTTTAATTTTGTATCTAATTGAATTTTGTCAAATTCAAAACTTGTTGATGATGAGTTGATTTGATATTATATATATGTTTTGTTTTTTTTCCTCTAATGGAAGTGTACAATTTTAATTTTGCATGAGAATAATAGTAAAAATCAAAAGTTAAAAGAGCCCATCTAATAACCGTTACGTTGATGCAGGTTATTATATGTTTTTTTTACTTGTATATGTACATCTCACTTATATTTGTAGAAACCAAACCAAAATTTGGAAACAAAAGAAAATTAACTTCCAATATATTTTTGTTTTTAAAGTGGGTTATCATACTTTTTTAAGGAAATATGAATTCATAGTAAGAAATGCAGAACACATTATAAGAAATTTGAATAAGAATAGACTTAAATGTAAAAAATCAAAGGCCTAAGAGATTGAATTTTTTATTTTTTAAAAAAAAATAAAAAATAAAATAAATACAAAGCTCAAAAGTTAGGGATGAAATTTACAACTTAACCCAATATTAATTCATTTATATGTTAATTTCATTGATATTATTTCTAGTCTCTTAAGAGATTCGATTAAACCGTATAAATTATCCATAAAATAATTTTTTATTCAACTTGAACCGAAACCTACCCGTTTTCTCAATATTTAAATTCAACTATGATGAATTAAAAAGGTGGCTAAATAAATAGTAACTAATTGTCACATAAACAGAAAACACCCCCACTAGTTGTGTCCATGTCGCAACGAAATATCACTACATCCAGATCACAAACATAAATTTTATTTAATTGTGTTGTAGATCACTCTAATTTTTTTATTTCTTTTTCCTATTTTGTTAGCATAGTTTGAGAAGAGCAGCAACTAGAGGTGAAAAGCCATCGAAGAGAAAGAAGTTGATAGAAGTTTATTAAAGAAGATAATAGTGATTATAAACTATATATATACATACTAAAAACTCTAACATATTCTCTATATAGACTACTAACCCTAACGACAAGGTCCAATACACTCCAATTCTCTAACACTTTTTATGTCAAAAAAAAAAAAGACATGTCATATATATATATATATATATATATATATTCCATGGAACACATTTTGGATCCCACGATATTATATAGGATATATAAACTATTCTTTGCAATATTAATAGGTTTTGAATGAGGAATCTCATGCGTTTTTTAATATGCTATTAGAGTATGTCAAATTAAATTTAGTATTCGGTTTAATTTTTTTTTGAGAATCAACATAATTATGATTAGACATGTAAAGTAATATAATTTTGAGAGCTACGTTTAAATATTTAAGATATATTAAAAAGATGGAAATACTTTCACATTCTTAATAAAGACGTATGGATTACATTTTTCAATACTAAATTATTTTGATAGAAATTCGTATTTATTTAATGTTGTAAGGTAATTACTTAAATTATATCAAAATCAACATTTCTTCAAATAAAAAAGTCTTTATATATATATTTATATTTATATTTAGCTAACCTACCTACTTGTCTTTGGAAACACAATTTAAATTAGGGGTTGTAAACAAATATTTATATAAGAATATTCTTCTTTTTTAAAAAAAACAATTTATATAAGAATCTAAATCTAAGAATCTGGTCTGAATTTATGTATGTTTTAAATTTGAAAGTGGTCCTAAGTACCAAATATCTCCACATATTAAAAGTTATAACAGTTACTTTTTAGCTATATGAATTATCATTAAGACATTAAAAAAATTACTCCATATTGCATGGAATTATTCCAAAGTTAGGTATGACGATAGTATTCTCCTCAACTGTCAAGTTAAACCATTCATTATTATTATTATTATTATCTTAACTGTGAAAAAAAGGGAAATGCATCTCCACAAAAATAATAATTTAATTGTTGAACAATTTTTTTTTTTAAATGTTAAATTTTATCTTTAATCTTTTATAAATATTTCAAAAATAATATATTTTTTTTAAAATGGTTAGAATGTTAAACCAAAAATAGACTTATTGTGTAGGTTAGTTGAGACAAGTGTCTTAGTCTGAGGGGACATTAACTTTTATTCAATCTTTCAACCATTCTTTTATTTTTTATTTTTATATTGATAATTACTCAAAATAATTATCGAAAACATTGATGTTATCTCACATCAAGATAAAGAGTTTTCAACATTATTATAATTAGATAGTTTATATATATTAGATAATTATTACAAAATAATCAGTTAATCTTACTATATTTGATTATCAAATTAACAAGTAGAAATTCATGATAAGATTATCATAATTTTTCAAACATTTATGAGTCAAAATTATTTTTAACTTTGGAGTAATATTTTTTAATACCAAGCAATGTTATGGGTATTTTTATAAATTAGTTTTCTTTTTTTTTAAAAAAGAAAGCTAGTAGCTAGCTCGTCCACTCCATATGAATTTTGAAAAAGGCGCCAATAGTTAATTTTAAAAAAAAGAAAAAAGAAAAAAATATAAATAAATGAAAATGACGATTTTATCCTTGAAAAAAAAAAGAGAGTAACTTGCATGAGATGCGGGAGATATTTGACACGCGCCCAAAAGTAAATGGGCCCGCGGGCAGCTTTTGTGAGGTAGTAATTTACAAAAGCATATAATAAAATAATAAAATGATTAATTGATTTTATTTTTATAATAATAAATGATGATAAACCGGTCAGGTCAGGTCAGGTCAGGGGTAAATGTAGAGAGAGAGAAAGACCGTATACGGAAGAGGACCATACGGCTTTGTCCGACAAACCCAGGGATACCCTTACTGTAAACTGGGTCCCACTCCCTCAAACAATATTTAATTATTAATAATATTACCAAAAAAAAAAAAAAAAAATCTATTCCTCTTCCGTTTCTGTTACTTCACCTAACTATCTCTCTCCTCTTTACCCCTACCGTTTTCCCATTTTCCCGTTCTGCCCCTTTCCTTCCTGTTTTTAAATAGATAAATGTACTATTGATTGAATATATTTTTTCCCTAATTTGTTAGTTAGTTAAGGATCATAGTAAAAGTTCGTCTTTTGACTACTAAAACAATTTATAATTATTATTTTTTGATAGATTGACGAGTGATGGATAAATGGAATGTGATTTCTCTTAAATATGTTGAACCATGTGAGTTTTGGGGAACTAGAATGCCATAACCTATCAATTATATCGCCTAACATTATTCTGTAAGAAATTGATTATTTGATAAGTTTTCAAAAGATAGAAACAACATGACTTTTTTATGACAAGTTATAAGGACTTTTTTAACATTTATTAAAGAAGTTGAAACAAAGTGACTCTAAATTTATATATATTAAACGATTGGATACATACAAACTATTTAACATTCATTTTAAAAGATTCTAATCCATTGATGAGTTTCAAGAAATGACAGAATATGATCAAATGTTTTACAATCATATGTTCTACCATCAAAAGGACAATGCTTAAAGTACATGCTCTAATCTTGACATTCACTTGACTATTTATAAGTTCAATCTCTACTGATCACATATCCATAACAATCATGAAGATGAACTCAAATTGATCGAGACATTCGTAAATATAAAAAAGAACTTAAGTCGTAAGAAGTTGAATTTGGGTGAGGGGGAGAGTGTAAATTATTGAGTGGCAAAATGGGAAAAAAGAAGGAAGGAAAGGGGTGAAAAGGGGAAGAGGAAAGGGGGTTTAGGGGGTGTCGTAATCAAAGAGGACCATGGCTGTCCCCTAAGCAGAGGATCTTTACACGTTATGAATGTAAAGAAAAATAAACAAAAGCCATTGGCGTTACAGATTTGGGTTTCGGCTCTGCCACAAAGCCAGAGACCAAACGAAGGAGACGAGTCTTTAAGGGCACACACACAAACACACAGACTAAACCCGCCAGCTCTGCTTTTCCCCCATTTGCTTTCACTGCACCAACAACAACAATTACATCTCAACAAACCCATTTTTTTCTTTCCCTTTCTTCCAATTTGGATTCTCCTTCTGGGTTTGTGTAATTTCAATCAAATTTGGATTCTAGGGTGTTTTCTTTGTTGGGGTGTGTTTAATTTCACTGCCCTTTTGTTTGATTTTACTTGCATGAGTATTGCTGAAGGAAAATGTAGTTTGATGGGTTCTGTTTCTTTCTTCCTTTCCAGCTATAGATCTTGATTTAGAATCTATACATTGGGTGGAGTTTGATGATTTTGTTAAGATTTGGCCACGCCCTCAATGAGGAATTTGAACTGGTTGAAGCCGAGTTCGATCCATGGGAAGACTGGGAGGAGGCTTTCACTCGGGGAGTACGAGCGGGCCGTGTCGTGGTCCAAGTACTTGGTGTCGTCGGGTGCCGAGATTAAGGGGGAAGGTGAGGAAGAATGGAGTGCAGATCTGTCCCAGTTGTTTATTGGCTTTAAATTTGCGAATGGAAGGCATAGCAGGATTTATAGAGGTTTGTATAAGCAGAGTGATGTTGCTATTAAGCTGATAAGCCAGCCTGAGAAGGATGAGAACTTGGCTACTTTTCTTGAGAATCAGTTCATTTCAGAGGTCGCATTGCTCTTTCGATTGAGACATCCCAATATCATCACTGTATGTGTTTTCATTACTTGGTTTTCTTTGTTGCCCGAACTGATGAACTCATTGTTTTCATGAAAAGGGAATAGTGTGTTTGATCTTCTTGTGTGTTGTTAAACTTTTTTGTGTTATGCATATCTCCAATATACTCACAACCTCATTCCTGACAAGGGTTTATGATTTGGCCTTGTATTTTACTGATTTATGGCAGCATGCAAATGATATTGATGATCTCTTCTTTTACCATGAGGAACCTCTACTACATGTGTCAATTTCCTTTGGAAATGAACACTAATCTTATCAAGTAAAATATGGGTTCCCTTCCAAGACAAGATTGAAGCTTAAGTTAGTAACTTTTCTTAATCTCCCTTGTTCATTTGCCTTCTTCATACACTACGAATGTCTCCGAAAACGGGAGCTATATTGGTTATTCTGAAGAAGACTCCACAAGAATCTTTTATGGTTGCGCGAAATGAACCATGAGAAGCTAAGTCTTGTTTGATAACATTCGATTTTTGAAATTTAAGCTTTGTTTTACTCAAAGTTTGTACGAATGGTTTTATCTTTGTATATAAAATCCTAACCAAATTTCAAAAAACCAAAACAGGTACTTGGAAACTACTTTTTTGGTTTTCAAATTTTGATTTTGGTTTTTAGAAACATTGGTAAAAGGAAGGTATCAAAGTAAAGAAAATTATGTATTGGAGTAGTAATTGTAGGTTTAAATTTCAAAAACCAAAAACAAAATACTATTGGTTAGACTGAGGGGCCTAAATTAACCATTGATCTAAGTTTATTTCTCATAAGGGATTATGACATGAGCAGTGGTTTTACTAGGACTTCCCCACCTAGGAATTTACAAATTATTGTTTTTTGGTTTGCTTTTTATGTAATTTTCATTTTTGACTGTATAAGATTTATCTTGCTTTGTTAATAGAATTAGCGCTATGTTGATTTTGACCTGCATTTCTAACCTGATGTTGAAACAACTCTAGAACAGCAAAACTTAGCATAAATTGAATCTATGTTGCCTTGAAGTTTCAATATTTTCTAAGATCATCAATAAGAATTCTTTTTATTGCTAATAACTTTAGTTTCTGCCTTCCATCCTGCAGTTCATTGCAGCTTGCAAGAAGCCTCCAGTTTTTTGTATTATCACGGAGTATATGGCAGGAGGCTCGTTAAGAAAATATCTCCATCAGCAGGAGCCACATTCGGTTCCGCTCGACTTGGTACTGAAACTAGCCCTCGACATCGCTCGCGGGATGCAGTACCTTCATTCTCAAGGAATACTTCATAGAGATCTCAAATCAGAAAATCTTTTACTTGGTGAAGATATGTGCGTTAAGGTAGCAGATTTCGGCATCTCGTGCGTAGAATCCCAGTGCGGAAGTGCAAAGGGGTTCACTGGAACATATCGCTGGATGGCACCTGAAATGATCAAAGAAAAACATCACACAAAAAAGGTTGATGTTTATAGTTTTGGCATTGTCTTGTGGGAGCTCTTAACTGCATTGATACCATTTGATGACATGACTCCTGAACAAGCAGCATTTGCAGTCTGCCAGAAGGTAACGATACCGTTCTTCACGTCCTTAATTTAGCTTCGATCGATAATGATTTCGTTCATAGTTCGGCGTTAGCATTACAAGTTAAACATATGATCTCTTACTCAGTGCAAATGATGATATTAGCTGATGCATGTGTTCTACAGAATGCAAGACCCCCTCTCCCTACAGCATGTCCGCAGGCATTTCGTCACCTGATCAAGAGATGCTGGTCTAAAAAACCCGAAAAGCGTCCGCATTTTGACGAGATTGTTTCGATTTTGGAAACTTATATGGAGTCTTATAATGAAGATCCAGAATTTTTCTGTCACTACGTGCCTTCATCTGGATATAGTGCATTACAATGCTTACCAAAATGTATCTCTGCTTCCTTGATGCCTAAGAATTCATCATCTTGAAGTTTATGTAATTGCCAAATAGAGCAATCTTCTTATCTTGTAATCAAATCTTAGGCTGTTGTTATTATTATTATTAAATCAAGGTTGTGAATTTTGTGCGCTTCTGTTGTGTGTTTTAAAGAAACAATTACTTATAAACAAATTTTAAGCCTTCTTTTATAACTATTTAATATATTTATTAAATTTAACTATATTGTCACAAATGACAGTTTGGCCGAGTGGTCTAAGGCGCCAGATTTAGGCTCTGGTCCGAAAGGGCGTGGGTTCAAATCCCACAGCTGTCATTTTTTTTTTTTTTTTTTTTTTCATTTTCGCTGATTAATATGATATACGAAGCAGAAATATCTCCTTTTCTTTCTTTCTTTTTTCAAAAAAAAAAAAAAAATCATACAAAAGTTAAGCAAATTCCGTTGCCGGGACTTGAACCCGGGTCTTTCGGGTGAGAGCCGAATATCCTAACCAACTAGACTACAACAGAATTTTGCTATTTGTTCTTGATATTTTTATTTGTTTTGTCATCATTGCTAGTTGAGGTACCATGTAAGCCATGTTGCTTTTTTTTTTAAGTATAACAAATAATGATGGGTGGTTGGGGATTCCAACCTATGACTTAAAGGTCGAGGATATATGTCAATTACAACTAACTTCTAAATCGATTGATATTCGATGAATGAATTTTATTGTACTTTGTATTAATTTGTTGATCTTATATTTTTGTATAGAAATTTTCTGAGTTTAATTATGCTTAAGAGATTTTAAGGATTCATCTTATCTGTACACCAACTTGCTTGCTCTAAAAGATTATATTAAACTGGATGTTTAAAAGCATAGCTTTCATATGCCTTTTTTCAAGTAAATCAATCATATTGCATAAGCTATTCATATCCATTTTTTGTGTTTCATTTTTCAATTGCAAGAAGCTTCAGAAGCAGCAAGTTATGTAGTAAAAGCATGCCAGGAAATGTTGAACTTTAAATCTGAAGGTATGACATTGATGCTCTGTTTCATGTTTCTCAAAGTACTTCCAACCCATCATCTTTAATCTACCCCTACCCCCTTTTTAACAATAATAATACAAATAATCGTGACATTTTGTTGAGAATCTCACATTATAAACAAGAAGGAGAGACCGTACGACATTTATATGATGCGTAATCACTTGATTGTAAAATGGAACTTCACGTTATCGAATAGATCGAACCTCATTCCATACGTAGATTTCAGGTCTTTCAAATATACATAGAATGACCTTTTTAAGTAATGTGTGTGTAGGATGATCAGTTTCTGGGTAACAATGTTAGTATATGTGAAATGACATTTATTTCTGAACATCATGGGACAGCTACATTTATTTCTTCTCACCTCAATATTTGACATCTTTAAATACTCTGGTGGGTCTTAGTCTTGTTATAAATAGGCCAATAACATGTTATTTTTATTTTGTTTTTCTAGGCCAGTCAAGTGGGGCTGCCTCTGCAAATGCAAATGGGTTGTTTGGTTATTGATTTTAGAAAATATGTAAACCCAAAAAGACAACCAGACCCAAAAAAGTAAAACTTTAACTTTTTGACAATCAGACATGGGATTGTTCCCTTTAATCTTGACTATAAGAATATTGTTGGTCTTTTTTTGGTTGTTAAACTACAAATTTGATTATATGAGCATGTTATAGTTTATCATAAAATTTTAAAAATAGTTTACGTCGTTTGTAATTACGGGTGAATTAAGTATATAATAGTTAATTATATATTTATTAACGATTTTCGAAAAAAGATACATATTAACAATAATAGTTAAGTAGTTGAGTAGATCATAGAGGTTTCTTAAAAATTGGTTATTTGATTACTATTGATCAATTATTTAGCTTATACCATTGTGACGTTGTCAACAAAATATAAAAATCACATCTAGTTAATTGTCACATATTTAATTTATCGATTATTACAAACAATGTGGATTATTTTGTAAGTTTTATGAAACCACAAATACTAAATGCTAAGAGGATAAATTCTAGACCAAATTTGTAATTTAAATTTTTTTTTCTTTTTTTTTTTACCATTTTGGAAAAATAATTACATTACACACTGGGTATGGTTCGAACTTACCTAATTTGGTGGGGGCAAAAAGAGTTGGTCATGGTGAATTATTTTGAACATGAATGTACGTGTTTTGAATAAGAAAATATTTTATTCATTTTAATTACAAGTTAAGGTGCATGATTATTTGAAAGAAGGTGTTAAGGGACGACAAATCTATCCAAGGGTTTCCACATTGTTTTGATATTATCTACTTCGAGTATAAGCTCTCGTGACTTTGTTTTTGTTTTATCTAAAAGACCCCGTACCAATAGAGATGTTTGTCTTCCTTTATAAACTCAAGGTCTAGCCCTTATTTAACCAATGTGAGATTACTACACCACTTTGTTATCCTCCCCTCAAATAAAGTACCACATGGGAGCCTTGTTGATAGTCATTTATGAATTACACTTGAGCACACATTCACTAAAACCACGAATTCTTCCGAATTCTACTTGAGCAAACCATAAAGTCCAACCACGAATATACTTAATTTATTTTTGAGTGCACAACAGTTGTCATTCACCAAGACAACCATTTTAGAAGCACTCCTCACTCGAGCATTTGTTTCAGAAGTACTCTCTTCCATACACCGGAGTATGCATAAGAGACGTCTTAATCACGAATTTTTATCATGCCTATTTAATACTCTATATTGAAGCTAACAAAGTTCTTCCAATATGACTAAATCTATGGAGACACTTTTATTAATCTAATAGTTGGTAATTTTCTGTTTGGGCAAGGATACATCAATTTCAGAAAGAAAAGAAAAGATACGTCATTGTTATTCCTAATTAGATTTCTTTATTTTACGACAAAAATTAAACGGAATGGAGTTGATGCCAAAATAATCTATTTTGACATCAATGCTGTGAAAAGGAGAAAGATTTTTTATTTTGATTTTTTAAAACATATTTCCTTATCGATGATAAATGAAATAATTGAAAGATGAAGATTGTATATTATAATGGAAAGATTGAAGCATAGATCTTTTATTTGGTGTTCATTTGGAAATTTTAAACCCACCTACAAAACCTCGGTCCAAGTCATCAAATGTATTAATTAATATAGGCTGCATATTAATTAATACAAACACTTCCTTTTCTTATAATGGAGAACTACACATCTTTTCATGTTGTTGAGTCTTTGACACCCACCATTAACCTACCCCAACCCCATTAGCACTCCCTAATATTCAAATGTCAATCATATCAAATTAAATGAAATTAAGTTTTTTTTTGTCAAAGAAAAAAATTGACATAAAACCTAAATCTATATTGTTACCTTTTTCATTTTTTTTTAATAATAATTAAAAAAAAATCAACCCAACCTAAGATAAGATAACTACGTACCTGTGCTACATACCTATTCGATCAGACTTCTATTTTTTCGGATGGTCATTTCCGATCTCCTCTTCCCAATTACTATGGTACTAAAAATAAATAAATAAAGATGAAAATTTTATTTTATTTCACTATATATATATATATATATATATATATTAAATAAGCATCAGCTCCGCTCTACTTTAAAACTTAATATATATTTTTTGAATAGCTTTTTTCGTACATTATAAAAAATATTCATTTTGATTAAAAAAAAACAGTACCAAACATAAATTCGACGTAAAGAATAAGGACGAAAAAAGCTACATGTCCAACATTTTAGTTTTAACCTCAATTTAAACGAGTGACTTTAAAATATATTCCAAAAAAGTACTTAAAAGACAACCATGCTCACAATTAACCCCAAAGTATTTGTTACAGGCCCACAAATTATTAAAATACAAACATTCAATAAAGAGCCAATCTGAAGATAACATTAAAAACATTCAACAAAATTAAATTAAATATGATTATTTATTTAAGTGGAAGGTGTAATTCAACAAAAAAAAAACTTGAAAATTAAGTTTGTACAGAGAAGAAAACATAATTAAAGAGAGAAAAGATAGAAAGAAGGTTATGCTTCTATAAAGCAATTCAAACAACCCTCAATGTGGGTAGATGCTTTGTTAACAAAGAAGATAAATAATTAAAAAAAAATGAAGATACTAAAAAATGACAAATATTATTATTATTATTATTTTGAGATGACATGAATTGGGGTGAGAGGAATGAATCTTAGGACGTCTAAGTCATTGGATGTACATTAATACTATCAAGTTTGCAACAAATTCTAAAGTTGAATATAATGTTTTTAGAAAAAAAAATCTATGCAAAACTTAAATGTCATTTTTTCGACCTTTCAATATTAAATATTTTACACACATCTTAACTATTTTATTCTACCATATTTGATTATCCATGAAACTTGCATCTTAACTGTCTAAAATGTCTGACACTACAAAAAAACAATTATCTATCATAAATTGAATCAATAGCTAACTATTATTTTTCCTATTAATCAAAATCCAAATCCTACAAACTAATGCTCATTCCTTTGTATTTATTTTGGTGACAGATTACCAAATTCCCTATTCAAAAATAAATAAATAAATAATCTCTAGATACCTTGGTTTCTTTGAAGAGAAACTCATGGTCATGAACAACCCAATTTTGTTGGGTTTGGAATAATTTACAAATATTTTCAAAGAATATAAAAAAACAACGAATTAAATTAAAATATATCCACAAAAACAATGAAGATGATCCAGTAACAGCCCAAAGTTTTGTCAAAGTAATGCCAATATTGGTTTGGTTTTAAAAAAAGTACTGACGATATTATTTGATTGCCATTTATATTCTTTTGTCACATTTCTCAAGTTTTGACCCCAAAAAAGAAGGTCAAAATTAAATATTTGATATTCAGAAATTTATGCATAACTTTTTTTTTTTTTTTTTTGAGTATAAGTTAGGGAAAAAAAGTTACAATATCAATTTCAGGGATTAAACTCGTGACTGTGGAATGGAAATGGATTAATTTCAAACAAGATAACTAATCGTGCTACCAATCCATTCCGTAGAAATTAATGCATAATAATCATGAAAGTAAATGTACAAACCACAAATTCCAACCATTTACGCCTAACATTCTCTATTTGTAAATTTGTAATTCGGTAAAAGATTTTCGTTCAAAAAATTAATTATTCAAAATTAAAGACGATTTTCTCACACTAACAAAGTTAAAAAGAAAAAAAAAAGATAGGTTTACTTTTCCAAATCAATCTTATTTCAAATCTTAATAATCTTCAGAATTGATGTGAGTTTTTGTTCCTACCATAGACATTGTTGAACAAATCCACCATTTCTTCGTCTCCGTGCAATCCATTAACTCTTCTTATCCGCTCCTGGCCGTAAGAGTGACATTTAGCAGCCGTCTGCGGCGGCGGAAGCGGCGGCGACTCTGTTCGATTTGAATTTTCCGGCGGTTTTTTCGTCTAAAGAGATTTTGTCAACTCTCTTGCTTGGTGATAAAAACACGAAGGTTTCCTTTCCGTCGCTGTGGCTTCTGTACAGAAGATCTCTGAATTTCCATCTCTTCGACGATCCCATCGATTTGCTCTTTTTGCATCTCTCCAGCGATTCCTTCGGTGTCCAGAGACAGTACGTTTCCGGATTCACTCCGTCAAGCTCATCCGCCTCCGACGACGAGCACGAACTCGCCTCGCGATCTTCGCTCATCAATTTACCGAGCGACGGACGATGAACTCGCTTCGGCTTCTGTTCGCTCTTCTCTTCAATCGAACCGTTCATCGCCAGATTCGTGTCGAAAACAGGATAAATCGGTCTAATCTGGCCGTTGTAGAAGAGATCCTCAGCCGCGATCGTTACCGCCTGCGAATCCCGAGGAACGACGGCGAATTCGAATTCGTCGTCGTCGCCATCTCTGTTTCCGCTAACGACAGCCTCTGTTCCTCCATTACCGTGGTGTTGAGGTGTTTGGAGGAATTCATCTCCAGGTTTCCAGTGATCGGAATCGGATTGTTGACGGAGTTCTTGAACGACACGGGCGGCGATTTGTGCGAAGGATCTGCCGGAGGAGTAGCTGCTGAAGCTTGGAGAGACGGAGAGAATGAGTGGACCTTCAGCGGTTTGCATCGTTACAGTAACTGAGATTTGCCCTAATTTCGTGGAACTGCAACTTCCATTTTTTTTACAGACAAGAAGAAGAAGAAGAAGAAGAGAAAGGAAATGACGGAAATGTAATGGCGACAAGTCGTTCAGAGTTATATAATGGGAATTAATAATTATATTTTCTCATTATTTTTTTTAATATTTTGATTTTTTCTTCTCACAGTTAACTAAAACGGAATGTTTCACCATTTCCACTATTAATATTATTTTGGGGATTTTGCATGTATAACAAAAAAAGGTAAAATATTTCCATCTATAGCACAAAATCTAAAATAATTTCATTTGTAGCAGAAAATCCAAATTGACTTCTATCACTTGTTGAGTTCTACTAGTGATAGAATTCAATCAATGATAGACTCATTCTATCACTCCTTAAGTTTTCTATCAGTGATAGAAATATAAATTGAGTTCTATCACTAGGTGAGTGATAGACTATCACTAGGTGAGTGATAGAAATAAATATGCTATAGATGAATTATTTTAAAAATTATGCTACAAATATAATACAAAAGGTAGAATGTGCTGCTGATGGTAAATTCTCTATTATTTTTGTAAATCCATATGATATATTTTATTATAGTGGGAAAGAAAGTGATTATTTTGAATAAAGGGTTATTTTGAGTTTTAGTAATAGTTTGTTTGATGATTTTTGTAGAGGTTTTTTTTTGGTATCTTGGCCAGCTTTAATGCACTTTGATTATGTAAATGATCAAACTTATCACATTTTGTACTTTAAAACTTTTTTTTTTACCACTAATGGTTTAAAAGTATTTATTCATATATCAAATAAAAAATATTATATCATTTATATATAAATAACTAATTTTCAGGTATTTAATTCATAAACAACAACAAATAATATAAACAATTTTCAAGTTTTATCAGATTATACAAATTAAATTTTACTTTTTAAAATATAATGACTAAATTATAGTCAATATCTATTTTTTTTAATACAAAAAGAATCAATACAAATCTTTTTAATTTGTTGCATGTAAAATATGTGTAGTCTAAACCCTAAACTCTCTATATATATTAACTGCACATCCATATATACCAAGATATCGTAGATAGAGAATGTTAATACTAGCAAATAATTGTGACCATAATGTTGAATTGAATTATTATCAAATAATGAAATTACTAGTTACTAACCTTTTCATTCTAAACAGATATACCTATTCTCCTTAATATCATTTTCTCTCATATTATCTCATTAATTTTCATCTCTTCATTTTTCTTGCTTCAAACAAATATTTTATTTGGTGAGTCTTAAATTAAAAATATTAAAATGTAATTGTTTTTAGATAAACTTATTGATTAACTATACCATGTTAAATTCAGAATAAAAATGGCCAAAACGTGTGCTTTCCTATGTTTACCAATAATAAACCCTTGCATAATCATAATTTATAAAATCTCCAAAACACACGTATTTGCCCAAAATATTTAATACATCTCTACAATTACTAACAGTAAAAGTAAAAAATACACATAATTGAATCATCGAGCGCCCATTTGATAACGATCTTGTTTCTTGTTTCCTGTTTTTTAGTTCTTGTTTCTCGTTTCTTGTATTTTAAAAATAAGAAACAAGAATATGTTTGATAACTGTTTCTGTTTCTTGTTTCTTAAAAAAAAACAAGAAACAAAAACAAACTTCTTTGGTAACAATTTTTTGTTTCTTGTTTCTATTTTTTTTTTTATAAATAGTACATTCATTAAAATCATTATTAAAAGGATACATATTTTAGCATAAATATATAATTTTATTTTAGTAAAAAGTACATGAGTTTTAATATGAATTTAACAACAAATTTAATATGTTATCTTCACTTAAATCATTGTTTAGAAATGATATGTTTTGAAAATGTTGTAGTTGTAAAATATTAAAGTGAAATATAGTTACAGTAAAATATTAAATTAATATAAAAAAATCGAAAATTTTAAATACATCTATTACAAATTTTTAAAATCAATTCATAAACAAATTTAAATAAGATATAAATACATATACGAGTTGAGAAATGAAATAAAACAATTTTTTTAAGCATAAATAAAATAATTAAATATATGAGTAAATATAAACGTTATTTCTATATTAATGAAGATATTTTATAAATACAAAAATTAATATATATATATATATATATATATATATATATATATATATATATATATATATATATATATATATATATATTGGAACTAATAGCATACAAATATAAATATTATTATTTAGAAAAGTTAAATTAAAAACAATAAACATAAAATTGGTTATAAATTGAAAATAAAACAATAAATAATTTATATAAAAAAAAGAATTAAAAAAATATATGAGTATATATTTAATGAATTAAAATTGAAAAGTTAATTTAATAATCAAAAACTGAAATGAAAAAAAAAGCCAAAAACACTCACTCATGGTTCGAACTAGGTTAAGATAGTAGACTTAAACTTCAACTTACCATTGTGCCAAAGATTAGCTATTTGATTCATTTGTACATAATATATATATATATATACGTTATGGATATTATTAAAAAAAACCAAACAAAACAGAAACGGAATAGGAAAAACTCCATTTTGAAGTTTCTGTTTTTTTAGCCAAATTTCAGAAACGTTTCTCATTTATTTTGGGAACAGGAAGCAGGAACAGTTACCAAACAAGTCTGTTTCTCAAAAATTAGAAACAAATACGAGAAGCAGGAAACAGGAACGTTACCAAACGAGCCCCAATTTTCCGTTAATAATTTTGTTTTTGTCGAACGGTTCAATATGAAATTACATTTAACATTCTAATAACCAACAAATTATAAGTTCAATTATACTTTCTAAATGCGATGGAAAAAGGCGAAACAATATAGTTTAACATTATAATCATAAATTTAATGTTAAAAAATTAGTATGTGACTTTCGATTATACGAGAGTAATAATATTTCTCCAATTTCTTCTAAAAGAATGTGGTGGAAAATAAAACTTTTTGTTTGACATATTTAGGGAGGAGTTACTTCTAGGATTTACTAACTCCTCCTTAAAAACTGCATCCAAACGAGTTTTTATTAACTTCTCCTCATATTTACTTTTAAAAATAACTCTCATTTCTAACAATTCATTTTTAATCATTCATTTATAACTGGTCAATCATTTCTATTAACTTATTTTTAATCATTCCTTTCAAATCAATCAAAATAACTCATTTTCAACCATTTATTTTTTAACTACTAAAAATAGCTACTCATTTTTAAATCTACATTCAAACAATGTTTTGACTCTAATTCTTTTATACAAAAACTAACACAACTCTCAATTTTTAACTCCTGAACATAACTCCTCAATATAATTCTTTAACCAAAAAACTATCTAAATATGTCAAACAAACACCCCCGATTGTTTTAAATTGGAAAACATGGGAGCTCCGTGTGTCCCCAGATAGAAAGTCGTTTGGGTTAAACTAACATGGAAGGTGAGGTATTATATCACTGTTTCCATTCACACAATGACACGTGTAATGTTTTAACCAACAAAATACATTTTCATTCTACGCGTTAAGGTAATGGTATCACGTCCTTTTGGCTTTAGCCTCATCAGCTCTGTTACTAAACTACGTCGTTTTGCAAAAATCACTTCCAATTTATCCTTTATATATAAATATTCGTGAAAGTTCAAATAGGTAGTAATTATTATGGATTGAATTTATTATTTTTTTATTTTTAAACTTTTTTTTCTATTAAATCTTTACTTTTGATACATATGAGTTATTAAGAGACTCGAACTATATATATCTAGCGACTATTATCACAATCAATTGAATTATATTGAATTTGGTTGAAAAGTATGGTAATTAAAATATACAATAACAAATTAAAAAAGTTTGATATGGACAATGCGGGGTATAATTTATTGTCCGATCCTAATTTTTTGATAGAATTTCCATACCTTTCATAAAGTATGATATCATATTAAATTTATTGAATATCAACAATAAAACAAATAAGAGACATTTTTAGGAGTATGTCAAATTGGAAAAATATTTACAATATCATAAAAAAAAATTAACAATCATAGTCATACAATATAAAAATTGCAACATAATAACTCAATACTTTACTGATAACACATAATAATGTATTAATAATACAAACTACTGTATTAATATCCTAAACAATATCGTATGGTGAGTATTAAAATATTGTATATTTGACTAGATTTACAAATATTTTTAAATTTGACTAGATTTGTAATTATTTTGTTAAATTAGATCTTCCATCAATTTTCCAATAAATAATGAAGGTATCTTATAAATTGTGAGCTCTTTTTATCTTGTAAGAAGTGTGATTCTTAACCTCTTCCAATTTATAGAAGAAAACAAAAACATTAGTCAATTAAAAGAATGAGAATCAAGGATCAATATGGGTGGCTTTAGGAACACTAAAAAAGAAAGAAAAAAAAGGGAAAAGACCAAAATATTATACCCAATAGAACGGACAATTTTTGCGAATATTTTTGGGCAATGATTTGGACGAGAATATATCTCAAACCATACTCAAAGTTTTTTTATATTCTCCTTTATTTTCTTCGTTTAATTCTTAATTAATAAAGCAACTTTAGAAATAATAATTTAAAAAAATTATCTCGAGGTTGACTTGTTGTCACGCTTTTTATTATCACTTTATGAATCTAATCTCGATGTTTTTTTTAAAAAAAAGTAAATGGAAAAACAAAATTGGATGAAATCTTTATTCGCAAGTTTTTGCAATGAATTATCATTACAAGAAGTAATCATTTTTTTAGTCATTATTTTGAAAGAAAACTTAATTGGCCTTGGTACTCATAATTCATCATTTTTTTTCTCATTCACTTGCATTTATTCGTTGATTTTATGGTACTATAATTATTTCACATAGAGTAAATTAATTACCTGGCATGCTATTACATTAAAATAAACATTCAACAAAAACATTAAAATAAATAATCAAATGCTTGGATTGCTATTCAATTTCAAATCTACCAAAAAAATTACGATTACAAAGGCTTTGAATCCACGCAAATTAAAATTGTTAAACGCCAAATTTAGTCTATTTGATTTAGAAAAAAGAAAAAGAATTTTGTCTTCCATATTTTGATAGAAACCATAAATAACTCATGTTATTCATAATCAATGAAAAGCTAAGTATGTAGCAATTAAACATTCATGTGCCAATAAATTGATTTCTTTGATCTCTTTATACACTAAATTATAATAATTTTCATTTTTAAAATTATAAGAAAAATTTTAAACTCTTAGAAACCAAATTTATAATTTAATATTAGTTCATTATATTTTTTAATTAAAATTAATTGAGAGTGGAAAGATTAGAATTCATGGTTAAGTAATGGACACATACTTATTTGTATATAAATAAGTTTCAATTATAGTGATCAAGCATTTGACATGAGTATTATGTGTTAAAATAAATTTGACACTAGTATTATATAATAAGGTCTTGTACAATAAAATGAAAATTAATTAAGAAAATTTGATGTATAAATTATTGATGGATAATGATAATTAGTAGGTGTACCAAAAAATTTCAACCAATGATATAGTACAAATTTTGCAATATGTCCAATTCGTTTTAATAGAAAAATAAGAAAAATATATATAAAAGGTATCTTTCCAAATATAAAAATAAAATAGAATATACTGAAGTTTTCTGAATGGTAGTATAATTTCAGCATCTGTCAATTAAATTAAACATGCGTAACACAAAATATATGTACTTAAAATTTAAGATTTAAAAAAACTATAATTTTGAATTTCTACCATTAATTTTTATTATATAGTACCGTGCCTTAAGGGAAAATAATTTTTCGACGATTTTATCTCTAAGTCATACTCTAAATTACAAACATACCATCTATTAGAATATAAAAAAAATTAAATGTAAATAATGTAGAAGATATTTACAATATCATTTAGATTTTCATTTATAGAAAATAATATATTTTTATCAAATCTCATAGATTTTATGAAGAAGATAATGAAAATATTTACAATATCATTTAAATTTTTATAATCTTTATAGAGTAGAAAATAAAATATTTTTACCAAATTTCATAGATTTTATTTGACATTTTATATTCTAATTAAAATAATAAATTAAAATTTTCAATCCTATAAATAGTTCTTAACCTTCGTTTACGATAACACTTTCTCTTTGCTTGGATTTACTTTTGTTTGTTTGTTTTTTTTGTTTTATAATAAGTTATCTTATTTTTGTTGGATTATTTACCTTAACTTTCATCTAATTTTTTGCAATAATTTTTGTAGGAATCTTTTTTTGCATAATTGTTGCCTTTGACTTGGAGATCTCGAAAAAAAAGTGTGAAGAATGCTAACATTATCATCTGAGGATAAAGTGCATGAATGAATTTTCAGTTTCAAAAATTGTTTACAAACACATTTGAAACTTTCTATTTGCTTGAGGTTACCTTTCTTGGTTTTTTTTTTGTTTTATAATACAAAATTTAATTATCTTATTTTTGTTGATTATTTACCTTAACTTTCATCTCACTTTTTTTTTTGTTGCAATAATTTTTGTAGGAATATTTTGTTGCTTAATTGTTGACTTGGAGATGTGGAATTTTTTTTTAAAGAATGATAAAATTATCATTTGAACTTAAAGGTAAGTTCATAAATGTATACTAATAAATATACTTAGCTTATTTATATTTATAATTATAATAATGATATAACTCTTATAAATTTTATAATTCAAGAGTAATTGGTCTATTAATAGATAAATTGAAAAAAAAGTAAAGCGCATCCATTTTTAAAAATCAGAGATAAAATTTAATTTTAATGCGACAAATTTTATTAAGTTTTTTTAAATAATAACATTTATTATTTTTTAAGGTGAAAATAAAATAATAACTGTTTTTGACGTAAAAAATGGTTATAAAATTCAATATTAAATTAAAATTATTATTTGATGATTTAAATTTAATGCAAAAATATAGGAAACAATTTATAATTATAAATAAATAAATATATATATATATATATATATAAATACTTAATATTTATTGCACCCAATTGACATATTTTTATTATATATATAATTTATTATTTAAAAAACTATCACATGGAACGTCATGTTAAAATTCTAGTAACAAAAAAGAGTACCGTAATCATCTAACCATTTAAAAATTAAAATAGATTAGTAGATAATAAAATTAAGAAAAAAAATTAAAAAAGAGAGAGAGAGAAAAAAGTATAAAATTTTTTTTCTTTCGAACTGATTTCATTTTAAGTCTTTTACGTGTAAACTTAGTTTGCCTTATTTTTTTTGACAAATTTTTCTTCTAATTTTAATTAATCTTAAACTTAATCCATATTAATTTATGATTAATTTTTTCAACAAAAAAGATCTCGATCTTTCCCTTATACATTTGGGGAAAAAAAATGCATATCTGATTAGTTCTCACCGCAAATTATTATCAATGTTATTATTATTTTCTCTATAAAAAAAATGTTATTATTATTTTACCAAATTTGATAAATCGAACTTTAAACTAATAATATAGTAATAACTAGTTTAAACCCGGAATTTAAATGTGGATCCAAATGTCGAGGTCTCAATTGTATGTAAATGTCAATGAATGATATCAATTATAGTTGCTTCTGAAAAACCTGTAAAACATAAAAGTTAAAAATAGTAGATAAATACTTAGTATTTTTAAAATAAGTTTATTTACTAATATATTATTCTCATTAGTTATATTTTATTGCTATTTTTATCAAAATTTTATTGTATAACAAAAAATGTAAATTCTCCTTTTGTTTTTTTTTTAAAATTAGACATGTGATCAAAATGTCAGCAGGTAGACAGAAACTACCTACATTAATATAGTTAATATTAAATTTCATCTCAAAATTAATTAACTAATCGTCAAGATGATACCATTTTAAACTAATCAATTTTAGATTAAATTTCAATTTTATTTTTATTGGACAAAATATTCGCTCCAATTTAATAATATTGATACTATATTAAATAATATGTAATTCTATTTTAAATTAATTGATAAAGAGAGCTGTAACTCACGTATCTTATCCATCCTAGAAAATTAGAAAGAAAAATTACCAAAAAGCAACAAAATGATATGCAAATCAGAAAGGAAAAAATGTTGCGGATGTTTTCATGGGACTTACCCCTTTGTTTCACTTTTTTATTTTGTTACATTCGAACGAGTGGTGCAATGGTTTCATTGTTTGGTTGTAAACCAGTTCAATACCAGCGTCGAGTCTGAGAATCGATATTTGTCCCCCTCCTCCAATATGTACTCAGAAAAAAAAAATAATGATTTTATATTTGACAAATAATTTACACTCAATAATCCATAAATTTGTCAAACATAGGACAATTTAAAACTTTTTGAACAATTCATCATTTTGACTTTTTTTGTGTGGATTTGTTGTGATTAGTAAGTCAACTCTAAAAAAAGGCATTTGTGGGGGAGATCAAAATTGAATCAATTTCAACTTCAAGTTGGTGGTTTTAGAAGAGCAAGTCAATTGGGGCTTAGCCTTTTCTCATTTTTAGAAGGAAGGGTTTTGGTGTCCATAAAAATTTGGTTGGGCCATACACCTTCAACTGTACATACTTGGCCATTTTGAATCTTTTTCAGTTGCCATAACACCTTTCCCACTTGTTTTTTTAGTTGAACAATAATTGAATAGAATTCGAACACACTCTTTTTACACTTTAATGCAAAATAATGTACTATGTATTTCATATACTTTCGGCCGTTTGTATGTTTTTTTTTTATAATAATTATAACATAGTTAAATAGTCGTATTATTTCCAAATGAATTGATGACATGTTGATTATCTTGATTACCATTTTAAGTTCACGATCACGAATTCGATCTTGAATATTGGTATTTAGCCCTCATATTATTTTAGAGTAGTAGTGTTATGTGTATCTTTCAACCCTAGCATTATATATATATTTTAGTTCTAATTGAACTTGAATCGAACATAACCGTAAAAACAAATTTGTAACTTTTTTTTCTCCTCTGGTAAGAAAGAAACGAGTACAATCATGATAGTTTTGTGCAATTTAGGTCTTCTTGATAACACAGTTGATTGAAGACTTGAGTTTTTAATGGTTTTTTTTTCTTCAAAATTTCACTTTCAAAACTTATTTGTGTTATTAATTAGTAGACACCTCCAATTGTGTCTCAACTCCTTCCATGTATTTCGGTGTTGTAATTTAGGGATAGATTGATAGTGTCCTTGCCTTGGTATTAGTGAACAAGTTTCATTCTCAATCATTAAAAAAAAGCTTTTTAAAGAATGATTTTTTTGTGAGTGTTCAAGTTAACTTGTGAATATTTCGATTGTTTTTTTCAAAACAAATCGCCTCATTATAAGATATTTATAGTTGTCAAAGAAACTCGTACTAAATTAATCTTTAGGCTGTAAACTCATATCAACTTTATTTGTTTTAATGTTTCTTGACCATAGATACATTGAAACAAATGGTACAAAACAGTGAATTTTGGAGAGAAATGGGAAATGAAAAGAAATGAGAAAATTTAAAGTGGGAAATGTGAAGATTGTGGGGTTGAGGAAACAAATGAAAGACAAGCACATAATTGAGTGCATTGAGAATGAGACAATGGCATGTGTGAGGGTGTGGCAGTCCCATCCTTTCTTTGTCCAATGGGGGCATCATTTCCTTTAAGATTAATTCTACTTCTAGTGGATCCAACACTCTTTCTTCTCCTCTTTTATTTCTTATTTTCTATTCATATTTCCTTAAATGATAAATTTGTATTCACTGTTTAGAGTCTTACTATACACAAAATTAAAAGTGTTAGAAAGTAATTAGACACAAACATGAAGATTAAAAGACAAATTTGTAATTTAACCTTTGTATTTTTATAAACTTGGGTCTTTAAAATATGTCATAAATTTATATATGTAGAAGACACGAGTAATTTATTGTCTCTCTAAGAAATCCATGAGGGGGTATTTGGGGACGAAGATGACTTTTCCATCCCCATTTCATTTCTTATCTTGATAAAAATTTTCATTCAATTTTGTAAGGATTGTAGTCGATGAGAATATATTTCATGTAATAAAAACGACCATCAATAATTCATGCGAAGATATAGAAAAACGTAAAGAGAAGAAAAAACACACAAACTTTACGTGGTTCACTAATATTGTGTTAGCTAGTACACGAGCAGAGAGTGGACGAAATTTTATTAAGGAGAGAAAAATACATAATTATAGAATGAACATACAAAATGTCATATTACGACTAGGGTTTAATGAGAGTGCATATAATTCAAGTTTATATATGCACTCTCATTAAACCCTATTATAGAATGCGTAAAGGTAAATAGATGTGAAGTACGTGTGAAATGCGCAACATAATGCGAATGCGCTTACGTGCAGAGTGTGAATGCGGGATGCGTTAAACGCATGCGAAAAATATTGTTGCAATACATAAAGCGTTTATGCAATGGGTAAAAACAGAATGGATTCAATGCATATCTCAACATTTTCCCGACTACCAATCGCAGGATAATAATGCGTTCAAGGCATATCTCAATATTTCCTATCTACACTTAAGCTAGGGGAAGTTTCCCCATTCCTTCTCAATTTTCGAGAACTTACTACACCAATGAATTGGTCTCCATGGATCAAAAAAGAGAACGTCCCCATCCCTCTTTCTTCAAACTCACTATGTGTTAGTGACCAAAATTGAAGTTGGCAGGATGATTATTTCCTTATTTTGGAAAGCTCACTGAGTATAATTTTGAAAATCAGTACAAAAAATTAGCCAAATAAACATTGAAGATAAGACATTTTGAGCATTCGATATTGAAAATAACATTATATTTTTTGTTGTGGAAGAGCTGATCAACTATATCATTTTCTCTAAACATTAATTCAACTTGAATTCCTGTATATATATTGTTAAATAATTTTTTTTAAAAAAAGGCATGGGAAGTATGTATACCTATTTTTATTCTCCTCTTTCAATTCATACTTTGTATACCTATTTTTGTAAACTACCTTTTTTTAAAGAATCCATCAATAATGTAGTTGTGAAAGGCATGGGAAGTTTGGCAACTAAAATATTGAAAATGACATTATTGTGTTGACCTTGGTGAACAAGTTACTATCTAGTATACATGAAGAAACATGACATTTAATTTCCAACACAAGAAATCTCATTCCTTTCAAATTTTCAAACATACTATTAATGATAATTCTACGTATAGGTTAGTGGCGCAATAATTTCATTGTTTGACTGTAAACCAGTTTAACATCAGTGTCACAGGTTCGAGCCCGAGAATCGATATTTTTCTCCCTCCTCCAATATGTACTAAAAAAATTCTAAATTACCATAGAAAAATATTTATAATTTTTTTATTTACTTTATATATATATATATCCAAATATCTTATTCTTCACCAATGAAAAATGTAGATCTAAAAGTATGTAACAATACTCAATAATAATAATAATATTAATCAAGTGTATTTACAATTTTTTAAAAAAATAAGCCTATTTTTAATTATTTTCTAGATTTCATTCAGATTTCATAAGTTAATTATTCCAAAGATCTCTCATTTGGATGTTAAAACCATTCATTCATATACCCTCGAACATTATATTTAGAGGATTAGCCGATCAAGACTTAGCGGACTGTTGCTAAAAATGTTCAGTTGAAGATGAAAAAACATCACCAAATGTTGGATGAAAGCCACAAATAAGCAAGGTTGAGCCATAAGACACACTTGTGTAAAATCATATTATGCTCTCATTTCATTCATAAAACCATATTCACTACTAAAAATTAAGCCAGAAAATCATCAGGAAACTAAGAAAAAGATGGTTGTCTTCGAGCACAAACATGTTCTGATACACATCTTCCATTTGAAAAACAAACGTTTTCTGTACAGTATGGTTGACGAAGATACATGTTAGTTTAGCCACTGAATTTGATTCGATCCCGTTCCTCGAATTCCCGCGCGGTTCGATTTTGTTGTAAGCAGAACAGAAACTACAAACTTCCAATCCAACTACTGTAAGAAAATTGGTGAATCTGCATTCCCTGCCTCTTTCTGTACTTTTCTTCCTCCATTTCTGCTTCCCTTTTCTTCAAATCCATCATCTCCATTTTTTTGCTGCACAAAGGAAATGGACAAGTCATCAGCTTAAAGGCTTCTCATGAATCATGGAATCTAAAAGTAACTTTCACATATGGAACTTTCTTATATGGGTTGCATTTCTTTTCTAGACCCACATGGATAATTCAGTTGTAACATAAGAAAGAAACTATAGAACTTTAAGGGCTAAAAAGCAAGGAATTATTAATGGATGCATGATGAAGATCACTTTCTATAAGCAAAAGTAAAGATTCCACATAGCTTAGCAGGTAAGCATAGAAAGGTTCTTGGCCAGCCTTTTGCTATTATATGATATGAAAGGGAACCATACAATACAATACAATTAATCTTCTCTTTATTTGAGTGACCAATATGACTCCATGCTATAAGGAACTAAACTCTATAGTTTGTTGATGCCTAAGCTAAGGTCATAATAATTCACATCAACACAGAACAAAACCCCACCCTTCTTTTCATATTCCATGGTATATTAAACAAATTCCAAAGCAAAAGAACAAAGGAAATGAAGAATTGAATACCTGTTGCCTATATGATTTGATTACATGTGTCAACAGCGCGTCGCCGGCTATCAGCCTCACTCGCTTAATCAGTTCATGCCTCGAAATCTTATGATCCTACAATCCAAAACCCAAACAAAATGAGATCAATATAGCCATAATTAAAATGCTACATCCAAAATGGAAATGAACAAGAACAATCCTACGCAAAACAAATCAAAATTTACATACCCTATGATCTTTGTGAGACTTGGTAATCATGGCAATTTGAGGGGCAAGTAAAAACTTGGATAGAACAGAAATCAAAGCTGGAAATGGCATCCAAGGGGAGCTTGGCAATTTCACAGGCTGTTTGGCATTCAAAGTACCTAAACCATTGAAAACCCCAATTAAAGTTGGAATCAAAATCATGTCCCTGTTTTTTTCCTTACACCAAAGCAATTTCCAAGAAGATTATTAACCTTTCAAACCTGGAGGACATCTAAAACTAATCAAATACTCAGGCAAGATATGAGTATTCATGTTTGTGCTCCAAATTATGTATTTCTTTGGTGAAATAAGATCATCAACACCAGAATCAAATGCTCCAGAACTTGGATGACTCTGTCGAGAACCAGATTGAACAAGCTCTGTTTTCCCCAATAGAACACGGCAAAGCAATAAATGCCTCAATCCATCTTCATCAACAACAGTATCTTCCAGACTAAAAAAAACAAAATCAAAACAAATAATCAAATGGGGTTCAAAATTCACAATCAGATCATAAACTCAAAAGGGCTAAAAAAGAACAATAAGATTATGGCAACAAACCTTTCAAGTGGATGATTATCAGGGGAGAGATAAACCCCACAGCCAAGAAATTGCGAACTCTCAGGCTTGTTACAATGGGAAAAACCATAGCCAAGGACATTGTTGATTTGATCCTTCGAAGCCCCGAACCAAGCGTACTTCACATTAGCATTACCGCCATTTTTCTTCCCCATTGCTTGCGAGAAAAGCTGAAACGCGTGCAAACGGGCTTGCCCAGTATGGGTTGAATGATTGTTCTTGTGAACGGCGGAGACAGTAATTTGCGGGGCAAGTAATCCAAAACCAGTAACAAATCTTCTAATGATTCGGTCGAAAAGTTCATCATCTTCAATTTTCACTAACCCCTCATTGATACATTCCAATCTCTCCATACTTGGACCTGAAACCCCACTTTCGGAGTCCGAAACCATATCGGGATCCACCGAATCTCCGGCATCGGAGAATCGGTCTGAGAAATCATCCTCATCATCGCTTCCAAATTTCTGAAACCGTGACCGACACTGATTCTGATTATTCTCCATGGAATGAAATACAGAACTAAGAGAGAAAACAGAGCACCTAGATATCTAAAACAGAGTCATTCGAAACAGGGCTATGCAGAAACAAAAAACGATCATAAACCCACGATGGAAAAATCAAATGTACACAGAACCCAAATCAAGAAACAAGGAGAAGAGAATTACAGAAAGAAACAAAAGGAACCCAGTAATCTTTATCTTATGGGATAAGAAAACAAACCCATCACCGCCAAATGATCGAATAAGTCGGTTAAGAATAGAAAAGCTTAAGACCCAAGAAACAAAACGGGTGTGATTGACAGGGAAGATTGAATTTGAATGGGATTATAAGGGTTTGGATTACTTGGAGAAGGGACGTGGAACAGACCATGGGCAGTTAACAAGCTTTTTAAAGAAGAATTAGACGGTTTCTGCGTTTAGATGGGCGCTAACGCTGTTTGTTTTTGTATGAAAAAACCCTTTTTTTTTATTATTATTATTTTTTTTTGTATATATTAGCGGAGGGAGATAAATATCGATTCTCGGCTAATATATCACGTTGGTATTGAACTGGCAACCAAACAATAAAATCATTGCGCCACTCAACTCTATCACGTTTGATAAATAATTATTAACGTCCTAATTAGAAAGGATCTAATCATTCTTATTTATCTTTTTATTATGCATTTTTTAGTTTAGAAAAATGTAGATAAAAAATGTGTCACCCTAAAAATGGGTATATATGGTTTAGTTCAAAGTATTACTCATAATTGTTTTTGTCACGTTCGATTATGTATTTTTATAATTTATTTAGGGTTGATTGGATTTTGGAATTGAAAAGAGGAGAAGAGAGGAAATTGAGTGATTTAAAGTTATGAAGTAGTTGTTTGGAGATTGGTGTCTTGGAGAGGAAATTTTGTAAAAAAATATATTTTTTATATTATTTTTTTGAATGTAATCATTACATATTTATATTAATTAATAAATTTAATAAATTTTATTTTATATTATGTGATTGAAAATTAAAAAAAATTAATGTGATAATTGATAAGATTAGATAAAAGATATTTTATATTATATTATATGGTTGAGAATTAAAAAGATGTTTGATGTGATGTTGGAGAAGAGGTTGAGGAGAGGTTGATATCCTAAAAATAAATATAGAGTTGAGATTTCTCTATCCTCTTCTCTCACCGAATCCTAAACACCCTAGTTGAAAAATTAAGTAAAGATTGTTTTTAAAAGAAAAATTAACATGTACCATACCTATTAAATTTATTATTATTTTAAATGAAAGAATGAAATGGTTTGATTGTATTGTTTGTATAAGATTATTTGAATACAGAATTATAAAAAAAAAAAATTGTATTTGAATAAAGATTTGAAGGAAAATTGTGTTTGAATGAAGAGTTACACGAAAATTATGTTTGAATGAATTGATTAGATGAAAAGTTGTAAGAAAAAGAAAAATTGCGACAGATTATTTGGAAAATTGAAGGGTATGAACAAGGTATTGGAAGAAATTTTTTCCACCATAAACAAATATGTTTATAAATTTTACCCCATATATTTATAAATATATTTACATGTGTCTAGCTAATTTGCTGGTTCTTTATCTTTTTCTTTTCTTTTTTTCTTTTTTGTCTGAATTTTAACATAATAAACAATTTGATGACTCACTTAAAAAAGAGGCTCCTAGAAGTTAGAACCAAGCCATTTTTGCAGTCTGTTGATGCCAAAATTTGGTCTCCGGGATCAACGGTGAATTTGTATTTCGTTGGGACGAATACCTGCAAAACAAACAATAATCAATGGACACCGGTGTGGTGTGAGCCACGTAGCCTTCGATGCCTAAGTCAGTCGAGGTTCAAAAGTGTAGAGGAATTGTTTCTAGGGTTTAGAATTAGGTTACCTCATGACTAATTGGCTTACGAATATATAGGAAGCGGGTAGGTGGCCACTTTTGGTAAAAATAAATTATAATTATAAAAATATTCCTTTTAGGTGAATATTTCTAATTTAGGAAAATATCCTTTCTTGGGCCGAGCCCGTTTTGGGTCTAACCTCTTGTAATTGAGTTGGTGAGTTTCATTAGGTATTAACCACGAATTTCACCATAACAGTTGCCCCCACTCTTGAGTTTAGACAAAATATTTAGTCAAAATTTCAAGAGTAGGTTCATTAATCTAGGCTTTCCATAATTTGGACACTTTTGAGATTTAATAATCCTCTAAAAGTGTTTTCTATAATTTTACATTTTTGGGATTAAATGAATAATCTCCTAAAAATGTTTTTTATAATGGGACACTTTTGAGATTTAATAACCTCCTAAAATGTTTTCCATAATTTTATATTTTTGGGATTAAATGAATAATCTCCTAAAAATATTTTCTATAATTGGGACATTTTTTAGATTTAATAATCTCCTAAAAAATGTTTCCAATTTGTAGCACTGGATAGTTGGTACCTAACCTTATCATGGATAGTTCGTACCTAGCCTTATCCTGGATAGCTCGTGTACTATTTGATAGTTTGCACTAGCCTTATCAATTCTGTAGCATGGATAGCTCATACTTAGCCTTATCCAACTCTTGCTATTTGATAGCTCGCACTTAGCCTGATTTTACTTGTAGAATTGGATAGCTCGCACTAGCCTTATCAATTCTGTAGCATGGATAACTCATACTTAGCCTTATCCAACTCTTGCTATTTGATAGCTCGCACTTAGCCTGATTTTATTTGTAGAATTGGATAGCT
Organism: Sicyos edulis; assembly: GCA_036507275.1. Taxonomy (NCBI): domain Eukaryota; kingdom Viridiplantae; phylum Streptophyta; class Magnoliopsida; order Cucurbitales; family Cucurbitaceae; genus Sicyos; species Sicyos edulis. Next base: position 37,853,226 of record CM071853.1, read on the forward strand.
CGCACTAGCCTTATCAATTCTGTAGCATGGATAGCTCATACTTAGCCTTATCCAACTCTTGCTATTTGATAGCTCGCACTTAGCCTGATTTTACTTGTAGAATTGGATAGCTCGCACTAGCCTTATCAATTCTGTAGCATGGATAGCTCATACTTAGCCTTATCCAACTCTTGTTATTTGATAGCTCGCACTTAGCCTTATCCAACTTATATAGTAGATAGCTTGCATTTAGCCTTTTCCATTCTGTAGTACTGAATAGCTCATACTTAGCCTTATCCAACTTGTACTACTTGATGCTCATGCTTAGACTTACCCAACTTATATAGTAGATAGTTTGCATTTAGCCTTTTCCATTATGTAGTACTGGATAGCTCATACTTAGCCTTATCCAACTTGTACTACTGGATGCTCATGTTTAAACTTACCCTACTTATATAGTAGATAGATAGCTTTTAGCCTTTTCCATTCTGTAACACTAGCTCATACTTAGCCTTATCCAACTTGTACTACTGGATGCTCATGCTTAGGCTTCAACTTCTCAATATCGTGTTGAGACTGAGATTATCTTATGAGTCTTGAAACTAGACTGTGTATTTAGAGCTCGAGAGCCTTCAGTGTTTTATGAGCTCTAGGGCTTTGAGGCGTGTCGTTGGGTGCATGAGACTTGCTTGTGTCATAGGTGCTTTAAGGACTTTGTGGCACCCAACTTTTTCAATCTATCGTGCAACCCTATCTTTCTTTACTTGTGTACTTGAATCTGGTTTAGAATGTTTCAAACTTCTGAACTCAATCTCCACCGTTCAAATTGATGCTCTTTGTGTTGCGAACAACGTTTAGAAATTTCGGCTCGATCCAACTGTTGGTCATTTGAAAACTCCAAAATACCAAACCTGGGCGGAACCCCTTTTTTTTCTATTCTTATGCAGCTTTATTCTTGTTCTCGAATGTTGATGTAAAAAGCTCAAAACGCAATCTCCACCGTTCATAATGAAGATATTTATGGTGAGAACAAAGAAGCAAAATTTCACGTTGATCAGACGGTTCATTAATTCGAAAACGTCGAAGTACTAAACCTGGGCGGAACTCTTTCTCTGCTCTTATCCCCTCTATTTTTCTTCGCTTGTGTTCTTGAACCTTATTATGGAAAGCTCCAAAACATAATCTCCACCGTTCATATTAAAGCTATTTGTGTTGGAAACAATATATTAAAATTTCAAGTCGATCCGACGGTTCATTAATTCGCAAACATTGAAATACTAAACCTGGGCGGAACCACTCTTTCTGTTCTTACGGCTGCTCTATTCATATTTTAGAATATTCTTGAAGAAAGCTCAAGACGCAATCTCCACCGTTCAGATTGAAGATATTTGTGTTACAAACAACATATTAAAATTTCAACTTCATCCGACGGTTCATTAAATAAAAAACGCTAGAATACTAAACCTGGGCGGAACCACTTTTTCTGCTCTTACGCTCCTCTATTTATATTTTAGAATCTTCTTGTAGAAAGCTCAACGCGCAATCTCCACCGTTAAGATTGAAGATATTTGTGTTGGAAACAACATATTAAAACTTTAACTCGATCTGACGGTTCATTAAATCGAAAACGCCGGAATACTAAACCTGGGCGGAACCACTTTTTCTGCTCTAGTTTTCACTGGTACTCTCGAATCATACTTTAGGAAAGTCTAAACTCCATCTCCACCGTTCAGAATAAAGAGCTTTGAGTTTCAAACATCATATTAAAATTTCGGCTTGATCCAACGGTTGGTTAAAGAGATAACGTCGAAATACAGAACTTGCTCGAAACTTTTTATGAAAAAAAAATGCAATTACCTTTCGGTCATCGAGCTTCTGCTGCAGCCGGTGTCACTCCTTCGCACATGTGTCGTGCCCTATATTTGGAGTATTTTTTTGCCTGGCTATCCTCTTAGGAGCACACTCCTCATTTGATTGAAATTTTGACAAGTGGTTATTATGACCCATACTCATCTTCAATAGTGAAGTGCGGCGTCAAAAAATTATTGTTGTTTTTTGGTAAAGCACGAACTCGTCCCTGAGCGCGCCAACTGTTGATGCCAAAATTTGGTCTCCGAGATCAACGGTGAATTTGTATTTCGTTGGGACGAATACCTGCAAAACAAACAATAATCAATGGACACCGCTGTGGTGTGAGCCAGCCACGTAGCCTCCGATGCCTAAGTCAGTCGAGGTTCAAAAGTGTAGAGGAATTGTTTCTAGGGTTTAGAATTAGGTTACCTCATGACTAATTGGCTTACGAATATATAGGAAGGGGGTAGGTGGCCACTTTTGGTAAAAATAAATTATAATTATAGAAATATTCAGGTGAATATTTCTAATTTAGGAAAATATCCTTTCTTGGGCCGAGCCCGTTTTGGGTCTAAACTCTTGTAATTGAGTTGGTGAGTTTCATTAGGTATTAACCACGAATTTCACCCATAACACAGTCCAAGTTGACAGTTCATTGACAATTTGGTTTTTGATACGCATCTATTATATAATTTATAGTTTTTGTTAGAGAGAGAAGTTCCCCCCACAGATTTGAAGCGACAAGAGGCAGAGATAGTGGCTACATAAATAATTCAATACCAAAAGGTCAATCTAAAGTGGAATCAGACACTTCCACACATTTGTTATTAAATTGTTGGTCTTTTATCTTAATAATTATAATGTAATAATAGTTTTTACGACTACCAACAAGAGCAGTAATGCCAATAAGAACCTCAGTGGTACCGATGTTCATTCATTGATCATGAGTTATGAGTTCGAAATTCCCATCAATTTATCATTGTGGAATTAAAATGGATTAACATTAGACAAATAAACAACTGCGTTATTGAATAATAAAAATAACAATGTATAGCTAATGACGAAATACTTGATTTTGAAAGAAATTTGGAAAGAAATAAGCTTAAATTTCATAAACAAAAAATAAAATGGTTATCAAACTGGGCCTAAAATGTTGAAAGTTTTGATTCTTATGTCTTAGGTGTAGGAAGATTGGAAGAAGAAATATGATTAATCTTGTTTTGATAAAAATAAGTGGAGTGTAGGGATTACTGAAACACTCATTTTTTGGGAAGAAGTCAATTTATCATTAGGACCCCCCCTTCCAAGTGCATGAAGCATATAGAAAAGGAAATTATTCGAAAGAGAATCTAGTTTTAAAATTCAAACGATGAAAGATTTAAAGTTTCAATTATTTTGAAAGTGGTAGAATTTTAGAAACAAAGTTTTGTATAATTAATCAAACTTTGGCCAAAAAAACCTAAATTGATTCTTTATCTAATAATGCGTTAACTTTATTTTCTCATCAAACTCCTCTTCCAAGTTAATAGGGTTCCATCTTGATCAAATTTCCAAGATTCATGTAACCTCCTTACTCCGTATAATTATTGAAAATTAAACGTTGATGATTCTTTAACTTTTGCTACAGAAGAGATGAAGAAGTGAGTTAGGTGGTTCGAGATTATATCAACAAGTCAATTATGTTAGGTTCAAAGCCAAGATTATTGAAGAATATGTTTAGCGATTAAGAAAGGTCTATTAAATAGTGGTTTGGCAGAGTTGCTCATCTTTTCATCTCATTCTGGTAGATCCAGATGTTTCGACAATTATAATATTATTTAGCAAGATTTATCTCAATTTAAAAACATTATTGTTGGAATTAGAGGGAATCAATCTCTATCTTTAGATATATTTCTTTCCGAATTTGCGCTCTATACCAACTTTTTTACCACAGTTTACAATTATAACACATTTTTAAAAATAATTCTTTTATAGCAAATTCTGTCATTTAAAAAAAAAATTATTTACCTTTTTTATAGAAAACTTTGATAGAATCTATGAAGTCTATCAATTTTATCAGTGATTGATTCTATCGGGTTCTTATTGATAGACTCTTGATAGAATCTTATTGAAGTCTATCAATTTACTTTATTTATTAGTAATTGATTATATCACCCTTTATCGATAGAATCTATCAATATGAAGTCTATCAATTTACAATTTTTTCTATATGTGCAAATATTTTCATTATTGTGTTATTCATGTAATATTTTATCCATTTTGTAATATACATGCAAAAGTCTCTATTTCTTTTTGCTTTTTATGGTATAACTAGTTTCAAAAAAAAAAACCTAATTAAAAAGCCTAAATAATTTTTATCGGGTGACTCTCTCCCTTGTCAGGATATGGAGTCACGGTTTTGATGTGCTTAATTAATATATTTAGTTTATTTTATTTTTAAAAAAAAGGGTTTATGTGTGAAATTACTATTAGGTGTATACGGTCAACAAAAAGAGGTTCTTTTAGTGTATCTGTGTACCTTGGAGACGAAGAAAATACCATACATGTATTTTACGTGTGTAATCACTATTTAAAAAAAAAAAAAAAAAAAAAGAATTATTGCTGCACACGTAGATTAATACCATTAATAAATAACACGTCCCCAACCTATTATTAGGTTTTTCATTTATTGATTAAAAGAAAAAGATTTTTTTTCATTTATTTAAATTAGCGAACACATGGTGAGCAAGAATTTACTTTTATATTTTTGTGAAAAACTAAATTACAAATTAGGTCTTCATCTGAAGAAAATTAGATTGTTTAGATGGAAAGATAATTAGAAAGTTAGTTTTTTTTTTCAAAAAATAAAGTGAGGATTTAAATCCTTATAATTAGATAAATAATTTTTCTTGATAGTCATTTTTATAAAAATTATAAGTTTGAAATATTGGGTATTTAAATGCTTAAGATTGTTGTAATTTGGATTGGTAGGACTGTATAAGTTACCTTCTTTTGAAAAGAAACAAGATAAGAATACCTTTTAAAAGAATAGTATTTTACAAAATATATTCTTCCGAGTTTATTTATTTATTTTCGGAACACAAAAAAAAGAAAAAAAGAATCCTTCATTTACTCTGATATTCAAATGTCAAACATTTGATAAATAAAGAGGAAAATTGGTATAAAATATATATAAAGCATATGGGCTGAAAGATTTTTGTGCAAGTTTGAACCTTCTTGGATCTAGTTTTTCAATAAATATTTTTAAAAACAAAATTTAGAAAAAAGAAAAAAGAAAATTAAAGAAGAAGAAAAGGAAAATATAGCCCAATGGAACACATACGACTCCATTGATATCTCTTTTCAAAAAAAAAAAAAAAGTACAATATATTAGTTTTCTTATCAAATGCTTTCATTCGATTTGAATGATTTTTTATTGAATGTTTTTTTAGTATAAATTAAGAGAGAAAAGTAATAAATTCTACGTAAAAAATATAACTACTTTTAAATGAACGAGAGTTAAATACAGATCTTATAAATTTCTATTAAATGTTTGACATCAATGGAAATTCCTTTTTCTTTTTTATTATATCTCTTTCAAATTATATAAGTTTATAGTAGCCTAGCTTGTGTAGGAACTTAAAAAAAATGTAGCTTGTGTAGGAAAAGAAAAGGAAAAAAAATAATTATGTAATAATTGATATTTATGATATCTTTTCACAAAAGTAATTTTGCTGTCAAGAAAAATAATGCATCATACAACGTATTGATTTTTTTAATAAATATTTTGCTGACTAATCAATCGCCAAATTTACCTAATTTTAGATCAATTTTGACTAGTGATGAATTATCAATTAATTGTTAGGTGTCTCAAAAAAAAATCATTAATTGTTAGCATGTACTAGTTGCTAAAGCCATTTTTCCTATAAGTTTTGTGTATTTTTTTAATTAAAAAACAATTAAGAATGAAAGGTTTGGAATTAATAATCTCTTAATTTCTTAGAGTTACAGGATATCAATGGAACTTTAATCCTTTTGACGTAAATTATATGAGTTAATGGTTTATAATTGGATTTAGTTTCATTTTTTTGTTGTTGTAAATATGATATTATAATCTACAAAAAGATATCATGTCTCAAAAAATTGTTCATATGACTATTTTTATACAAATTTCTTTTGATTTATTCATATAGAACCTATAGAGAGGACTTCGTAACTAAGAAAATGAAATATCACTTTCTTTTCATCATTGATTTGTTAATTGTATGTGTGTTTTAAAGTAAAAAGCTTTTTATGTGACATTATAAATTATGAATCTCTTTTCAACTCTAAAAGCTTACATTCATATTTAATTTTTTGTTACATCATGCATATATAGCATACTGCTTCTCAATAATTTGTTAGAAATAACTTTTGAAGGTAATTAAAATACTTATGTATGGAGTAATTACAAATATGAAATCTAGAATTTTTTTTTTATTGAGTTTAAAAAAACAAAAGTAGGGAAGAAAAGTGTACTTTGCAAAATGAAAATGATGGTTTTATTAATATGGAAGAAAGAAAAAAGGGGTACTAAATTAGATCCAATCAACTAAAATACGTCTGAATTTAAAATTGCATAAAACTGAACATACTAAACTGATTGGATAAAAAAAATTATATAAATTGATCCAATTATAAATTTGGTTGTTTTTTTAATAATTAATTTATAGTCATAGTTTTGCTTTTAGTATTATTATTATCCTTTCTTTAAAAGAGAAAATATGGTTTATTGAACTCTTCACTCTTCACCAATTTAATAGTTAAAGGAGAATTTTGAGAAACCAAAAAAAAAGTCTATATTCAATGTGATCACTAATTTATAAAAAAAAAAGATTAATTTTTTTTTTACAATTAAATATTGTAAGATCAAACCACCATGGATGTGTGCTCAATATTTGGAAAAGTAGACAAAATTGTCATGATTAAGTGAGCTGAAAATGACCAATTTTTGTTTCAAAAAAAAAGAAAAAAAATGACCAATTTTCACAAATTCAAATATTTTAATATGGGCTTCAATTTAAAAGCCTAATATGCTTCAAAAGCCTTTTCACCTCACCCAATTAAAAGCCCACAACTCATTTTTAGCCAATTGGGCCACCACTAAAACTCAACTTTCTCAGCCCATAACAATTGGGCCACTAGTAGAACTTCTCAGCCCTTTAAGACTTTTTTTTTTTTTGAAATCTAGCCCTTTAAGACTTATATGAACATAAATGAAATGTGTTGACTTATTGACTCTAGTATCATTAAAATAAATTCCATTAAAATTATCGGGAGCTGGTTTTATAATAGTTTTGAATTTTCCACCTTGTTAAACAAAATTCATTAAGATATCGTGAACTTTTATTGTAAATGTACACTTTAATTGAATGAGTTTTTTTTTCAGCGAATGATAATATTCTCAAAGAAAACTTTAAGTCACATATTGTACTTTTGAATTATAACCTTAATAAAAGGTTTAATTGATTGTTAGATTTAAATTTAAATTACAAAATCAGCACTCATTACGCTCAGCTTTCTTCTTTCAATACTCCTAAACAAAAAATCCTTAAACCTACTCTCTTTTTAATGATAAATTTATATAAGAAACAATTGTTTTTTTTTTTTTTGAGAAGATATAAGAAACAATTGTTAGACTATCAACTCAAATTGAAAGCATCAACTTAACATAATTATTAGATTTTCATGCATTCAAACTCATTCTCCCAAATTTTAACATAATCAAAATCCAAATCAAGAAAGAAAGAAACAAACACTAGGTGTGTTTGAAGCATCGGTTTGGTTATGATAGACGGAAGGTTATGATAAACGGTGAGTTATTATAAATGGTGTTTGAGCAATAAGTTATTATAACATAGATTATGATAAACTGTGTTTGAGAAGCTGGTTATGTAATAAAAAGTAATATATGTAAAGTTTAGATAAATAGACACGCAAGTTTAGATAACCATCGTTTATAATAAAGTAAACATCGGTTGAGTTATTATAATCAATCTGACCGTTTACATAAACGGGACCCCGAACACCGAACACATCCTAAAAGAATATAATAAAGCAATGTGGAATGAAAGAAGAAGAGTTAGAAAAAGAAAGAAGAATAAAAGAAGGGTAAGATATTTATTGTGGACCGACCCCCCAAGATTTTGCTATTTGCCTTCTGCGGCGCTGTGTTGCGCATGCTCTAATCCATGGCCCCATTTTGCCTTTCCTTATTCTCTATTTCTATACCATTTTTTTTCAATCTCTTTGACTCTATCCACATAAATATTCACCCCAACAACATTTTGTGTTTCAATTTCAAACCCAATTTTCAAAAACATCTCCAACTTTTTCGTCTTGGTCGATATACATACCGACATCGACCGATTAGGTTACAAGTAATTTTTTTGTTTAATTTCATGTAGTTATCACTATTGTATTGTTTGAAGATCTACTTTCATGTAGTTAAGAGACTTGTTGGTTTGTAAAGAATATGATCTGATTGATTAGCAAACATTATCATGTATTGATTTAAAGTGGAAAATATCTTAAATTTATCAATAAGGATATAATTTCCAGGGCATTCATGATAGATTTTAAAAGCGAAACACATCATTTTTCGTCAACAAAAATAATAGCTTAGTAATATTGGTGTACATTCAATAATTAACGAGTTCTTTTCAGAGAGAAAAAAAAAAAGATCAATGGATTATTAATTTTTGTTGTGTAGAACTAAAATGAACATGAATTTTCAATTTAACTAGAAATATTGGAGAGTTTTTGGCCAATTCATCTACTACTATCATTTATTTTAAAGTTCAACAACCTATGAAATTTCTTTCGATGAATAATATATATCTTAACCATTCGAGTTATGACATATTAACAAACAACTATCTCAAATAGAAAAAAAAAAAAAAAAACAAACACACTGACAAACAACTATCTCAAAAAAGAATAAGGTAGAAAAACGAACAATATAGCATCAAGTTGTTTTTTAGGAAAACAATAATTTTGAAATTTCAAATCTACAACATCTTATAAATAAAATGTTTTAAACACTGAGTAATGTACATGTTCACATATCACATTGATTATAAGTAAGAAAAATTGCAAACATACAAAAGCAGCTGCACATTTATCTAAAGTGTACACAGTTGAATTAAAATAAAACTGACAACTTAGATCTAGATGCATGAAAAATACCATTGTCTTAGAATAAAAAAAAATTAGTGACAAAAAGCATACGTTGAAAATTTAATATATGATATCATACAATATTGAGGGAACAATCCTTATAGTAGCTATATCATATGGCTGAAAAAATAAAGCCACGTTGACTGCAGCCATAACGAGGTTGCAAAGTTTGACCAATATGAAATGAGAAATCAGGACCACGTCTTCAAATCTCATCTTCATGATGAAACAAATCTACACCGTTCGATCTACTTTTCTTCTTCAAAACATAATTCTCATTTACACCATTTTAATATAATGTCTTTTAGATTATCAAATCTAATCATTTAATTATGAACAAAAGTGAAAGGCTTTAAAGTTACCGCCGGCACCGGCGCCGGCGAAGATCGCAGCCCAAATTCCCCTCTTACTAAAAAAAAAATTGAAAAGGAACCACAAAATACAACATTTTGCAAATCGAAATTTGTAAAAAAAGAAAATAGAAAAATGCAACTTTTGAATGCGTAGATTATTAATTGGCCTTTAGGAGCTTTTTTTTTTCCTTTTGATTTTTTGATTAGTGGGTTTTGTTTTTTTTAAACGAAAATGAATGGAGTTTTTAAATTTTGATAAGCAAAAGGGCACTAAAATTGAAAAGAAAGAAAGGGGAGGGTTAAAAATGCAAACTAAAGTTCATAACTAAAGAGAGATCAAAGATGCCAGCATCTTGGAGGTTGCTTGAAACTCAAGATTTTGAATAGTTTTAATCTTATTTTATTTGCATTGACAGAATAAAAGTTGGATCCAAGTGATTTTGAAATCATGATGTGCCACTGCCAACAAATTCATCCATGTATTATAATTATTCAAACATTTTGTAGAATTTTTTTTTTTAAATATAAAAATATATTGGATACTCAAAACTTGAATGACTGAAAGTTCTAATTAAGCTTTGTTATTGGAAATAGATTTACATTGTTAATTCTTGTTTTATCCACATCTTTCTCTCTCAAAAAGCTTATAACAAATTGAGTAAATGTCCATGCCAGTTTACATCTACAAAATTAAATTTTTACAGCACATACTACATGATCCTACAAATAATACCAAGATCGAACCCATTCGATATTAACTCTTGATTTTTCAAGATCCTTTTAATTGAGATAGTGTTTGGACCCCCAATTATGTAAACGGTCGGGTTGATTATAATAACTCAACCGATGTTTGTCCCACCGTTTATTATAAGCGGGAGACACCTAAACATGTGTGCCAATTTATTTAAACTTGCGTGTCTGTTTATCTAAATCTTACATATATTACTTTTTGTTACATAACAATCCCCTCAAACACCGTTTATCATAATCTATATTATAATAACTTGCCCCTCAAACACCATTTATAATAATTCACTCTTTATCATAATCCACCGTTTATCATAACCTTCTATCTATCATAACTAAACCGGTGCTCCAAATGTATCTAAGTCTACTCATTACCGTTAGGAACAAAAACCAAATACTTGATGGTAAACATAATCATCATTTCAATCGATTACTCTATACCGTAGCTCTCAACACATCACTTTATTTTCTTGATATAAGAAATTCAAATCTCTGCTTCACATTATTGGCTGATAATTACTTCATTATCCCAAAACAACCTGAAAGTACTGATGAATTAGAAGAGAGAGAAAGAATGAATGAGTAACACATTGAGAAGAAGAAAAAACTAAAGTAAAGAAAGAAGAATAATTTTGTAAACTGTACAAAACTAATCAATATGATATAGGGAACCAACTCCACTTTTGTTTTTTAAGTTTGACAATGACTTCTCTTTTGGCCTCTTAAGTGTGTTGCTCAAGCTATTTTTCTCACATGCTCATTTTCCCTCACTTTACATTTCTATATCTCAATGTTTTCTCCAATCTCGCCCCATACTTCATTTCGAAAAATTATTCAATGTGGCTACCACCTTCCTCTTAATTTCTTCTTCAAAACTATCATCGACATTGACTATCATAAGTTGATCTAATGATCAAGAGAAGCTTGAAAAATAAAAGGTTAAGGATTCAATCTATAATGGTCACCACCTTCCTCTTAATAATCCTTCTACAAAACCATCATCGACATTGACTATCATAAGTTGATCTAGTGATCAAGAGAATCTTGAAAAATCAAAAGGTTATTGATTCAATCTATAACAGTCGCCTACTTAAGAATTAATTTAATACGGGTTTCCTTGACAAACAAAGATTTAGGATCAAAGAGTTTGTCCAATTAGAATAGTTGTGTTGTACGTAAGTTAGTCTAGAAACTCACGAATATGACTAAAAAAACTACCAGCCATAATGATTTTTTTTTTCTCTAATTTCACTCCATTTCATTTCAATGAGGCAATGCTAATTGCTAAATATAATGTTTTTTTTTTTCAATTTCACCTGTTTCACTTCCAACACCTTTAATAGAAAAAAATTATTCAATGAGGCCGCTACAATCTGGCCACCACATGCCCCTAAATAACCAATGGATACATATTCAATGATCTATACAACAGTGCAAAACTAAAATCACGTAGTGAAAGTTTCCTAAAACTACTTTCTCCCTTGATTGGTAGCATCAAAAGACTCCCTAAATTACACTTTGCATCTCTACATTTCCCATTAAGTCAAACTTAATTACCTTTAAAAACATTGTGGGGTTTTTATGCAATACTCATCCATATACATCCAAAGGAGAGAATTATTATTCCTGGCATATTATCAAATGTCAATCTCTTTGCTTGGTTCTAAAGTTGGTTTAGAAGGTTTTTGAAAATTTGTGTCACAAAAAGAAAAAAACACAAACTCATACTCTCACAAACACACACATAAAACAAAACTGGCAGTGCCCCCCCAACAAAAAGAAGGGCAGAGGAATGGTGTTAAAGCAAGATTTGGATGAAGGAATTAGTGTCTTAAGATTAGGAGGCACGTGACTTACATTATGGAATTTTATAGAGAGAAGAACAAGAATCTATCCTTTGCTTGTAGGAGGGGGAGGAAATAAGGGTCCCACCCCCATTTTTTGGGCCCCCCAAGTTGGAGTGCTCTTTGGGGATGCTTCTTTAACGAGGACCCAAAAATTCTACTTCTACTACTCATCAACCCATCACATTCTACCCTTCCACATCAGCTTCGATTTAAGAGAAATTATTACACAAATCTATCACAATGATGCTAACAGTTTTATACGGTTGGATGTAAAAGATAGAAGTTGTAAAAGTACATCGTTTTTGTATCTGGTGGTTATTAGGGGCGGATAAACTTCTAGATCTACATCTAATAGTGCATAACTGTCTATCTTATTGTGACGGTCTCGTTGAATAATTTCTCTTAACCATCTCTTCCTTACGACTCATCCAATCACAGCCCTCCTTTTTGCCACCTAGGACTTCTCTTTTGGCCTCTTTAAGTCATCCTTGTGGAGTACCCTGCAGACAGTTTAGGGACCCACTTAAAATGTTTAGCCACCGACGATGAATCATCAATCCTCAACATTTCTCTCTGCTTACACAGTGGCAGCCAACCCCCTCCCTCTTCCATGTCTTCATATATACCTTTTCTTCTTCCTTCTTATTCACATCCCATTCTCTTCTTCTCTCAAACTATCTAGAAAAGTCCTCTCTCTTTCTTTCTTATCTCTTTAGGATTTTAATGAAGTTGTTGTTGTTGCCCATCTTATAAGTAGATAGGGAAAGAGAGGAAATGGAGTGACTGTGAAGTGAAGTTTTTGTGTCATCATTCTCTCTTTCTCTTTGTTCCATCTTTTGGGAAGTGTTTGTTTTTTCAATTGGGTTTCTTTGTTTTGCTCAGTTCATCATCCATGGGTCTTACTTCTCTTCAAGTTTGCATGGACTCTTCTGATTGGCTACAGGTACATATCATTAAACTCTCTATTGTTTTTTGTTCTCTTCTAGTTCAGACATGAATGAGGAATGACAGTAATAAATAACTCTAAAACTAGTTAAAACTACACTTCTTAACTTCAAATATCAAAACAGAACAAAACAATATAATGTGCATGTTCATTCTATACTTATCAAACTCAATCCCCTCTCATTCCCTCCCCCTTGTTCTCTTTCAAAGGAATGTAGGTAATGACTCTAAAATTAGTAAAACTACACTTCTTAATTTCAGTTATATCAAAACAGTATAAAACATTATAATATTCAATCCCCTCTCATTTCCTCACTTTGTTCTCTTCTAAAGGAATGCCAGTAACTCTAACTAAATTTAAGTGTTAAACTACACCTTAGCTACAATGATCAAAACAGAACAAACCGAGCAGAACGGAGCGAAGCGGAGAGTCACATTATGAGAGATTGACAAAGAACTTACACGGTTTTTTTGGTATAGGGCACTGTTAACGAGGAGTCAGGAATGGATTCTTCTTCACTATCAGGAGACATGCTTTCATGTTCAAGGCCACTGACAGAGAGGAGGCTGAGGCCACAACATGACCAAGCACTGAAGTGTCCAAGATGTGACTCAACTCACACCAAGTTTTGCTACTACAACAACTACAGCCTCACTCAGCCTCGCTACTTTTGCAAGACGTGCCGCCGGTACTGGACGAAAGGCGGCACGCTTCGAAACATCCCTGTTGGTGGTGGCTGCAGAAAGAACAAAAAGGTTTCAACTCCTAAGAAATCCAACAATGACCCAATCCACCAAAATCAACAACAACCCATTTCCCAAATCCATCATCTCCATCAAGGCTCTTCTTCTTCTTCCCATCACAATCACAATCACAACCCCACTGATCTCCATCTCTCATTCACAGATTTCCCCACACATCATTTCAATCCCCTAATGGGAAACCCTAATTTCATCTCAACCATGGGAATGCTAGAATCACACCACCACACAACTCGACAAATCGAATTCATGGACACTAAAATGGAAGGCATTATGGGAAACCCACATTACAACAATGATCATTTAGCCATGGTTGGAGGACTTACCGGAGATCACATCGCCGGCGCTGGCCATACCCTGTCGCCGAATTTCCACGGCCTCTGCTCCCCTTATGGACTCTCACTCGACGGAAACGCCGCCGCCGCTGCGATGGGACAAGGGCTGATGATTCCTTACGAGAATGAAGCAAATGAGGATCCGAATTCGATGGATGTGAAGCCGAACACAAAGCTTTTGGCATTGGAATGGCAAGATCAGGGATGTTCAGAGAAAGTGGAATCGTATGGATATATAAATGGAATTGGGTCGTCTTGGAATGGGATGATCAATGGATATGGACCATCAACAACGAACCCATTGGTGTAAAATTTGATAAAACGGGGGAAAATCAAGAACTATTTTGCCTTGATTTCTGTTTTTTTTTTTTAATTTTCTATCTGTTTCTTAAGAATGTGTCTGATTTTTGTTTAATTTGTAATCTTCTCTCTAATTAGGAGTCTGGTTTTTGGATTTGTTCGCAAATCCAAGGCGCTCTGTTGGAACTACTGTTGTATTATCGAGGAAGATTATCTAGAGTATGATTTGGTACGTAATTATCAGATAATTAGACTTTTTTTAAGTACAATTCCGGGAAGAGATTACAAATAACGATTCTGGAAATCGAATCCCTTACTTTGGAGTAGAAATAGATTAACATCAAATTAGACAATCAATTGCATCATACTCATTCGATATATTAATGTTATGTTAAGATAAACATTTATCATTTGATTTTATTTATATATTCTATAGTGTTTAGATGAACTTCTACCACGAACAAGAGATACTTCTAGTAACATAATTATAAAGTTATAAATTCGATTTTATATATATATATATGTATATATATATATGTATATATATATATATGTATATATATATGTGTGTGTAACTTACACTTTGTCTATTGTTGAAGATAATGTTAGATATCCTATTACATTAAATTGTTGAATAAATTGTAGAAAATTAAGTTAACGTGTAGGTAAATAGCTAATAAGTTAAATTATTTTTTTAAAAAAAATACTATAGAATGTTAAATAGGCATCAAATAGAGAGGATGATGAAGGGGGAAAAGTTGACATTTTGCTTAATGATGAAGGGTATTGGAATGAGAGTTTAATCCTTGATTCTTTTAATGTTGACGACTCAAATCTCATTTTGAGCCTTCCTCGTACCTTCAGAAATAGAGAGGATATCCTCATGTGGCATTATGAAAAAAATGGGCTTTATTCTGTGAAATCAGGATATCGTCTTGCTAGTAATCTTAAAGTTTGGCCCTCTTCATCAAATCTTGAGAATAACACATCTTGGTGGAAAAGGGTGTAGAATGCCTCTATCCCAAATAAAATGAAAATCTTTACTTGGAAGTTGTACAATGATTTCTCCCCACTAATTCTGCTTTGTTTAAACGCAAGATTGGGCTCTCTAGTGGGTGTGGGAGGTACAATGGGAGTTACGAGTCCATCTACCACGCTATTTGGTATTGTCCTCATGCAAAATCTATTTGGAAATTCTCTCCCTTTTTCAGTTTGAATTGGCCCAAGGAGTGCAATAACTTTAAAGATTTGTTGCTCTGGTTTTTTTATACTTTGAATGTTGAAATGTTTGATCTTTTTCTAATCTTCTGTTGGGGTATGTGGTCAAACCGAAATAAGGTGGTTATGATTAACCAGGAGGATACAAACTTTAAATTAATCGATTAGGGTTATTGCCAAACTTACTATCGTGAATTTCTAGATGCTACAAAATTAAATCTCGTGAAAATGCCAAAAAATGAGATTATTAGAGGTACAACATGGAAGCCGCCAACTGGGTTAAACTATAAAGTAAATTCTGATGTTGCGTTTAATTTTGCAGGTAAGAAATTTAGGATGGGAGCAGTCGTTCGGAATGATCACGGAGAAGTTATGGTTGCAGTGGCGAAGCCTATACAA
Organism: Sicyos edulis; assembly: GCA_036507275.1. Taxonomy (NCBI): domain Eukaryota; kingdom Viridiplantae; phylum Streptophyta; class Magnoliopsida; order Cucurbitales; family Cucurbitaceae; genus Sicyos; species Sicyos edulis. Next base: position 37,869,159 of record CM071853.1, read on the forward strand.
CAGGTGCTCCAAGTTGAAGTTGGAGAAGCTTTAGCCATTCGTGATGGGATACAATGGGCTATGGAGCTAGGATTTCGAAGACTAGAGGTGGAAACTGATGCCGAAATTGTGGTTAAAAAACTTGCAAACAATGTAATCGACCGCTCAGACTTAGGTGCAGTGTTGATGGATATTCAAGAACTTGCAACCAGCCTTGAATGTTGCATTTTCTCTTGGTGTGATCGTCGAGCAAACTCTGTGGCACATGGCCTTGCGAGAAGAGCATTGGAGTACGAAGATTTTCGATGTTGGATTGAAGACCTTCCAACAGCTGCTTATGCTTGTTACGAAAGAGACAAATTCTCGGTGGCTATTCAACAACCACTAATTTCAACTTTATCTATTTAGCTTTATTCCGGTTGTTTACCTTCAAAAAAAAAAGTTTCTAATATGAATTGAACCAGGCTTATTTTTTATACTTCTTTCTAATTACTCTATAATTTAAAAGTCAAGTGTAAAGAATATTTGATTATTTATGTGGTGGATAAATAAGATGGAAAAGCACATGCATCAAATATTCTTCTATATTGGATTGAAAGGCTCATGCATGTCTTTTGGCGGTACAATATGAGACAATTGTTTGTAAGAATATAAGAATAAATAAAAACAAAATTACTTTTGAAAAATTAGTGTAGGGAATATATTTTTGAAGGAATTTTGTTTCCAAAGATTGAACCTACAAAGCTGTTTTTCAAACAAATCTTAATTTGCAACTCCTCTTTTATTCTCCTTAGCAAAAACAGTTTATTTAATACATACATACATATATATATATATATATATATATATATATATTTATTTATTTATATTTATATTTATATTTATATATTTATATTTATATTTATATTTATATTTATGTACACTTTCCTAAAAATAATAAAAGGGACATGTAGAAGTAATGGTAAATCTAATAGTATCAGTGTTGTATTTTTATGGAGTACAAACATTTTGTACAATCTAATAATTTGAAATTATAAATTCGAAAATTTCATGGTTAAAAAATAAAGAAAAGGTCTTAGATTCTTTAGTGGATTGGAGGCAGTAATAAAGTTATATTTAGGAAAAATAAATATGGGTTGATTAAAAAGTTGTGATCATTTTCCTTTCTTTCTTTGGTCATATATAAAAGAAGTTTATCCTACCAAAACAATTGCAGTATTTCTAGAATAAGAAACTATAGATTATTTCTTTCAAGTCTCAAATTAACTTTTTATTATTATTTTCTCTTTTTTTTCAAATGCGAAAGGTAAATTCCAGTACAAGAATTTACCGCACCTCGTATTTATTCTAGCATTTTCAAATCTTGTGCCATTGTTGCTTTATATGTGTTCCTTTATTTTATTCAACGCATTTAAAGTGGAAATTAAATTTATCTTTTTAATCGAATTTATGTTTCAGTTGGCTTTTAATTGTATTTAAAGTTTGTTCGTTAGTTTAATAATGCGATGAATATGATATCACAATTTATAAAAGATGGAATACATTGTCTAGTAAAAATTTGAATAAATAGTTACGTGCCACTTTATTTTTTAGTTTGAGTTATTGTGTCCACTCGATTATTTGCGGAATCAACCTGTAACATTAAAAAAGAAATTATATAAAGTCGGTAATTTTATTATACACAAAATTTAGTTTCAACCTTGAAAATTTATGAATCTTGGAAGTAATTTTTAAAGTTGAAGAACTGTATGTGAACCGCAAAAAAGAAGCAAAGCTTCAGTGGCATCACCGGATGCCGATCACCAACATACAAAGTGAGTAATATTCTTCAATCAGTCAATGTTATAGATAAAGAAGACGTCTTCATCATGTCGAAGATCTCACATTGAAAAAATAAAGATATATATCCCCTAAAATGTATAAGACATATGAACTATTTCACTTGTTGCCAATTAATTTTGAGTTAGAACATCAAACTATGGTAAGTATCAAAATTCATTAAACCAAAATGAGTATTCGATTCGATGCAAAACAAAACTAAAATGAATCTAAGATTAGTGAACACAAAGCTTCATAGGAGCTAGGAGCATGTTGAGAATCTTGATATCTCCTAACATTCAAGTGTTACTCAATTTGATGTCAATTAATTTTGAATTAGAATCTCGTACTAATGGCATGCCACACAACAGAGCAATGTGTGCAAATCACTATCCATAATTTTTTTTTAAAAAAAAAACTTCTCATATGCAATCTGATATGACTAAATAGGCATATACTCAGCAGAATTCTGTTCCATCATCATTGCTATTTCATATCATAATTAAAGGTAAAAAATTCATACCAACAATTTTTTAACTACTGGATCATACAAAATGTCACTAGATCTCTAACTCATTTTGCCCCTCCAACCTGTTTGTAAAAATGTTCATCCAAACACTCACAAACAAAAGGAAAAAAAAAAAAGATAAAGTGTTATTTCAATCTGGTTTTGAGCCAGTGAATTCTTGTACTCTTTTTCTGTTGAGGTTTAGAGTTACTGTCAAATTTTTTAAGGGATCGAGTAGAGGAAATTTTATGGTTTTTATTTAGTAAACCAATGGAGTGCAACTATTGAAACTTTGATTGAAGATTTTTAAGACAATATTGAATGCGAGCAAAACCAGGAAGGCTATACTTTTTGTGAAACAGTTTGGGCAAGTTTAGTTTGAATAGAAAAAAATTTGAGTTAGTTTGAATGTGGTGTTTGAATTAATGATTGCACGAAAACTATGTTTGAATAAAGTTATTTAATGGAGAAGTTGCACGAAAACCATAAATGGGGTATTTTGACACGGATAAGGTCGGATAATATTAATAATCTAACCCGTATTTGGACGACCACTAGAAACGCTAACGCAGGCATAGATAATAACTTAGTATTTAACTCAACCAATTTTACCATTCAAACGGGCCTAAATCTTGCTACTTTATGAGGCAATGTCGATCCAAAAAAAAAAAAATCAGAGAGCTCATTTCTAACGAGACAAAACGTAGTCTGATTCAAACTGCACAGAAAATGTTGGATTTCTTTAACTATGGAACTTGATCCTGGAAAGCATATCAAGTTTGAGCGCATACTTATGCTAGAACGTTAAATCCATGGCTAAATTCCATGCCAACACAAGGAAAAAGATTGTCAAAAGTATGAGTCTAGATAGGTGGTTGCTGCCAAATCTCTCATGAAATACAAAGGCTCCACATTCTTGTACTATTCTGTAACCAAAGAAAAAAAAAGGGAAAACTAAAAGTAGTATTAAAAACGAAAAGCTCCACGAACCGCATAAGTTAATATCTGTGTTCTCGGATACATAAACTACACCTATAATACATCAACAAGACTAGCGAAGGGTTTAAAAGAACCTGAGCAAAGAAAATCCACGATGGTTGCGTTACGTCGAGGAAGTACCCGCCATGGTCACCTTCTTGAGGAGGCCTTCGATATCGCTCTCCAATTTGGCTCTCATGTCTGGGGAGAGATTGTCTCCGGATTTCTCCAGCATTGATGTCATCATCTGAAGATTCTTCCTAATAAACTCTATAGTTGGGGCCTCACCTGCTTGAGACCCTAATTCAGCAGACTTTGATGGGTTCAGGGTGCCCTCAGAAGCTGGATAGGCCAGTGCCGTGCAAGCTCTGTTCGAGTCGGATGCCCTGGGAGGAGCTGAGAGATGATAGAGCTGGTATTTTAAAAGAGTTGGGCCAAAAATGTTGTTCTTCTTTAGACTCTTGACAGCTTCCCTTGCGTCGGCGCTGCGGAGGAAAACTAACTCGACGGTTGAATCTTTCAACTGTATCTCTGATTCCTTTAACAATCCAAACTGGCCAAACGTCGTAATAACTAGCTCTCGAGGAGGTAAGGGAGCTTCTGAAGAGAAAGTCAAGAGAAGAAGAGATCCTAAACCTTCCCCATCAGTTTCAACTTTATTATAAATATATGGTCTGTCAGAAGGATTTGGATGGTTCAAATTAGCTTCACCTTTTTTCCTCCTCCTCCTCCTCTTAGGTTTAGTCAACTGGGAATCTTTCCCCTGGCTAGATTCAACACCCAGTCCATTTAAATCTGGTATATCAGAAGATAAGACTACCTTCGGATCCGCCGATGGTTGTTTCTCCTTCCACTTTCGCCTTTTGACCACAGGCTTTTTCTGATCCTGGGTAATTGTCTGATCTTTCACTGACTGGTTAGGTGCTCCTGCAAAATCCAGAATACTTTCCTCTGGAATCACACTATGTGGTTGTGGAGCTGCGACCTGTATATCAATGAAAAACGAACCAGGTTTATTGATGTTGTTCACATCTATGAATCCAGTAGACACCTTTGAATGCTCCTTAGCAGCTCCAAGTTTTCTTCTCTTCTTTGGTTCAGACTTCTGCTGGGAAGCAACCTGGCTTGCAGCCGGCTGATCTTCCACCAACAAGCTAGGTGCTGAACCACTTCCATTTAAATCTGGTATCTCCGTTGTTGGTTTACTCTGGGGATGTGATCCATCATTCTTTCGCTTCCTTCGCTTTGGTAAACCATTGGGTGAGAGGGACCCCGGTCCAACCTCAGGCGACTCTTTTGTGACTGGGCTACTGGAAGAAATGCTAATGTTCACATCTGACAATGCAGACAGGGATTTAGTCTTAAATTTTCCCAAGCTTTCACTATGTTTTTTTGACTTGACATTGGAAGATAGGGGGCTTTTTTTCTGTGCATCTCCTCCTCCAGGACATTGTTCAGCTTTCCCAGTCAAATCCACATCATCAGAGATTAGTTTGGATTTCATCTCTTCCATTTTCGTAATCGAACTCACCTGATTTTTTCTTTTCTTGACCCCAGATTTAGCAGTAGAAGGAGGGTTCTTAACCTCAGACGCCTTTCCCCCAAGAAAAACGAATTCGGCAGCCATTGCCTCATCTTGACCAGCATTGACAGATTCATCATGAAACATCAAAATTCTAAATCTGGAGAAGAACTGAGCAACCGAATCAAAGTTGTCATTTTCATTTGGATAAAGACAATTCACGGCAGTAAAATGAAGCTCAGAAAGAAACTCAGCTGGGGATACATTCCTCAACTCTTGATTATCAGCAACATTGCTACCACTATTCCAGTACCACCTATTCCAGAACTGGCCACTGCATTTAGATAGCAAAGGAGTAACATTCTCACCCTCAGCTATATTTTCATCCTCGCTTTCCCCAGAAATTTTTTGAGCCTTCATATCTACTGTTTCAGCTGGCATACCTTTCGGCCCCCAGTTTACGTATGGAAAAGACAAGTACTTACTCTTCTTCCGCTCTCTCGTCTCAGACCTCGTTTCAGACATCCCTTTGCTCCCTTCATCAAAGTCTCCTACACCAGAATCCTTGCTTTCATATTCAAGACTTTCAAATTTGCCACTTCTTTTTCTCTTTAAAGATCTTGATTCAATTCCTCCGTTATCAATTGCCTTCCTTCTGGAGCTCCTTTTACCTCCTTCTGTGCTTCCATCACGTACCTTATTTTGATGTTCATTCTTTCCTTCCATGTTTTTGTGTGGAATATCTGATCCTATGGATAGTATCTCTAATGATGAGCCCTGCATGCCACCTTCTACGTTTTCATCATTTTTCAATGTAACACGAGCTTTGCTTTTTCTCACTGATCTGCCCACCACACTATCTTCAACATTATGAGTTTCCACAAGTTGATGCAAAGGTAACTGTAGGTGCCCTTTTGAGCTTTGAAAAGCTGCTAATTGATTGTACATGATACTTAACTCTAGTGCTCCACCTGGGGAAACAATCTGTGCAAGATCCTTAACACGTACCAGGAATGTTTTGGGTTCATACCCATCAACAGAATATTTTGCAGTGAAACCAGACTTGCGCCTATGCAGAGAAGTCGCATCCTTTGATCCATCATCACCTTCTAATCCACGGTTTCCTTCTGGGATACACGAACATGTCATTTCAAACTTCACACACCTACCAAACTCATCCACAGCTTGCTCTACAGCTCCAAGGAAGCTTCGAGACTTGCTTTCCCCAGACATCTGCTCGAAGTTTTCTGCAAATGGTACCAACTGAGACGAAGAACACCATGTCATATGACTGCTCCCAAAATAGCCAACTAATAGACTATCACTCCGGCTAGCTTCGTCGCTTTCCGCTGCATTAGAGGGATATATCTTTCCTGGCCACCATGTCTGACTTTTGGTCTTGACCCATATCACATCGCCAACCGAAAAACTATGCCCTTGACCATTTTCAATAACCTGCTTTTCATCTCCAGCTTCTTTCAACATTTCTTCCGCTCCTATTGACTTGGAAGGTTCTAGTTCTTCTGAATGAACATTCGAGACGTCTACGGTATGCGATATACCATCTCCAGAAACTTCAATGTTCTCCACTGCAAAACCACCATCTATTTCCAAGGGGCTGTCTTTGTTCTGTTCATCCTCAGCCACACCGCCATTACCACCGTCTTCTTCCGCAACACCATCCAATCCTTGTCTCCCCGAATCGCGTTCCTCATTCCTCAATTCGACACTACCAATTTCAGCTTTGTTACTCGCATTCGCAGCAACCGGAGTCTCCTCCATTAACTCGCCGCTCAAATCAAGCAGCCCACCGCTCAAATCAAGCAACCCAGAAAACCCAGAAACGTCCTCGCTAATCTCATTCGCAGGGGTTTGGGCGTTTAGGGTTTCTGGGGAGTTGGGATCTTCCATTCTAACTCTAAACGCGTCCCCCCCAAATCATGAAATCCACATCAATGAAGCTGACCAAGTAGGCCAAAAGTACATTAAGAACAACGAAAACAAAAAGAAGAATCAAACCTCTAGCATTAACAAGAGTGAACAGAAAACGATCAAACAACCCTATAATCCAAAATCAAAGAACATCAAGAAACAAAACGTTTATATATAGAAAAAAAACCAGCATCAAATAGAGTGGAAAACGAAGCAGAAAGTGAGAATCGAATGAAATAAGCGAATTGAAATCGGGATTCACAGAGATCATCAAACTCGAAGAAAAGCGAGGGATTTGGATAGAAATTAGTAAAGAAATTGAGAGGAAAAAAGAGAGCATACCATATAAGAATGAACAAATTTGCAGGTAGGCGCTGAAAAGATGAAGAAAAAGGCAGACTCTTCCAAACACATAAACAAGTAATTATTTTCAGAACCACTTACCTTGTTCTTCGCTTTCAGCGGTGAGTACAAATCCATTGCTTTTATTTATTTATTTTTAAATCAATTTTTTCTCCTTCATCTATTAAAAATTGGTTTCTTCATTTATCTCCTTTATTTTTCCTCATCTAGTTTTTTTTTTTTTTTAATATATATTTATTTTTAAAATTGAACCTATAGGTGTTGTTTGTTTGACATATTTAGGTAGGAGTTAGTAGGAGGAGTAAATAACTTCTCTTAAAAAAACCTACATACAAACGAGTTTTTATTAATTTCTTCTCATTTTTACTTTTAAAAATAACTTTCATTTCTAACCATTCATTTATAACAAATCAATCATTTCTAACCACTTATTTTTAATCATTCCTTTCAAATCAAAATAACTCATTTTTAACCATTCATTTTTAATCATTTCTTTTTTAACTACTAAAAATAACTACTCATTTTCAAATCTTCATCCAAACAAGATTTTGACTTTTAACTCCTCTATACAAAAACTATATTCAAACGAGTTTTTGACACAATTCTCAATTTTTAACTCCTCAACATAACTTCTCAATATAACTCATTAACTTAAATATGTCAAACAAACAGCCCTATAGTGTTAGTGTTGAGTTTAATAACCTTATTTTTCACTAACTTTTCATAATTGTTTTTTATTTTTTTAATTCTACTTACCAACTATTTTTTTTTGGGTGAAAACAATCACGTTTAGATATTCCTATTGATGGTGAATTTTCATAATTGCTTTTTTTTTTTAGAAACATAATTGCTTTTAAAATGGGGGTTTTGGCATGTATATTAAAAAGAAACAAAATAATTCCCTTCATAGCATAATTCTAAAAGTTATTCATAGGTGGCAAAAAAGTTATATAGAACTTGTGAAATGACAAAAATACCCATGAATAGATAATTCTATCAGTTCCACTTATAGACTTCTATCGTTGGAACTGATAGAAGTTTATTGATAGAACTGATAGAAGTCTATCAGTGCATATACACTTTGGTTCAACTGATAGAAGTCTATCAGTTCCAATGATAGAAGACTGATAGAAGTCTATCGATCGGAGTGAATCTGCACACTTAGAGTTGAAGGAGAAGAAATCGAAAATCTCCCTTTCATTTCCGCCATTTTCACATTTACTTCTTCTTCATCATATTCTCTTCAAAACCTATTTCTTCAAATCCCTAAATTATTCACAATCAATAAACCTATTTCTCCCTCGACACTCTGTTCCTAGACCTCTATTTCTCCAAACTCTCCTTTTTCCCCAATTGTCTTCCCTCTCTCCGGAAAAACTCGTCGGCGTCGCCCTCAACTTCACCTCCGCTGAATTCCAAATATCAAGAAGAAATGGTAGAAGGGCACACAAGAAGGAAGTCTTGAAGAGTATGATGTCGAATCCAAATTAGAACGAAACGAAGGAACCTCGAATTGGGTCGGAACCTTCAATTTGAAACAAAGTTAGAGAGAGAACAATGTTCTTCGCTAAAGAATTGGAACGAAAAAAAAACTTGGAGAATAAAATTGCATCGGAGAAAGAAGAAAAGGAAGAGGAATTTGAGAAAGAAGGTTAGAAAATTTCAGAAAGAAAAGTTGATGAGAGAGGAAAATGAGGAAGAAAGGGACAGATTTGGAAATTGAAAAGATGTGTTGGTAAATTGCTATATATGAATTATTTTAGAATTTGTGCTATAAATGTAATAAAAGGAGTAAAAGTTGCTACTCATGGTAAATTCCCTTTAAAATGTTGATAGAGTTGAAAATTTATTAAATTGTTGACAAAAACAACCATAAAACGATTTATTTGCATGAATTAAATTTAATGGGAAGACAATCAAAAGTTATTGTAATCATAAATTAGGTTAAGAGTGAAATTGCATTATATATATATATATATATATATATATATATATATATATATATATTGAACTACAGGTTTTTTATGAATTAGATAATGTTCACATCTATCTCCAATGAATTCTTTTTTTAGTACATGTTGGAGGATGAGAGACAAATATCGATTCTTTGGATCTAACCTGTGATATTGGTGTTGAACTAGTTTATAATCAAACAAAGAAACTATTGAGTCACTAACTCATTCGGGAGATGGAATATACTTTTGAATTTAATGAGATTTTATATTATATTAAATAGAGTGGACATTCATCTCAAATTCAATTGGTAATAAGAGAATTAGTCTACTTTTTTATGTATTGTTATGAGGTCTATATTCTTTAGGACGTGAGATCTTAACATGTTTATGTATATGTTTTTTCTTGGATGGTTGATTATAGAAAAGAATAGTCTCTATATATATAAGAGATAGAATAATAGCTTAGCGACATCTTAATATATTAATTATTACGAAATTTATGGTTCAAATCTTCCATGTACGTTTAGCAACATCTAAAAAGGATGAAATTGTTTGATGATAAAATACAGTCACACCTACCAATGAAAAATTAATGATTTTTTCTTAAATGTGGCTTGCAAGTTTGCAATATTATTATATACCTATGATATCAACTTGTAAGTGTTTTTCTTTCCAAAGAGCACGTGTGAATGTTTTTAATATCAGAAATATAAATATTTGACTATGAAGATTCGTTATGAATTCATATACTTTATATAGAAAGAGAATTTAGTCAAGTATAAAAATAGTTTCTTTTTTTTTTAGGAAAGTATAAATAGTTTAATAAATGAAGACTGAGGTGAAAGATTTATTTATTTATTTATTAATTCTATCAACATATTGAGAAATTAAAGATTTTTTTCCTCAAAGATTGCTTGCAAATTTGCAATATTAATATATACATACGATATTAACTCGTAAATATTTTTCTTTTTGAAGAGCATTTGTAAATGTTTTTAATATCAAAGATAACAATGTTTGACTATCAAGATTAGTTACTGAATTCATACACTTTTATATAAAGAGAGAAAGAGAAAGAACTTAGTTCATTGGAAATATTTTAATGGATAAAGACTGAGGTGAAAAGTTTATTTTCTTATCATTCTTTATTTTTATTTTTTGAATTCTAACAACATATAGAGAAATTAATAAATTACTTTCCAAACATTGCTTGCAAGTTTGCGATGTTTTTATTTCCAAAGAGCACTTGTAGATGTTTTTAATACTAGAGATATAAATGTTTGACTCTCAGCATTAGTCACCAAATTCACTTCAGGTAAAAGGTTTGATTTTTTTTTTTTTACAAACATTGCTTGCAAATCTACAATATTATTATTATTATTATTATTATATAAAAACATTGCTTGAAAAATTAATTTTTTTTTTATAAACGTGTAAATGTTTTTCTTTCTGAAGAGCATGTGTAAATATCTTTAATGATAGAGATACAAATGTTCGACTATTAATTTTAAACTTTTTATGAAATTCCTAATATACATAATTTATCAACGTCGACGTTTATGTTGATATTTCCATCAAACTCACACTTAAGCAATATCTGAGGTCCTAAACCTATGAATCTGATGCATACTTCTTCAATATTCGCATTAAAAAGCCGAAGAATATTTCTAAAATTCTGACAACTTGAAAATTGGAAAAGAACAGTCCCCTTCAGTGTGATGGTTCGTATCTGCAGACACAGTCATATATGTTTCCTTTGATTAGTTTTTCTGCCAGCCTCTGATTTTTCACCATTGCATGCTGCAAAAGTAAATATTTTTTCATGAAATTTTGAAGAAAAAGACTCTTTTAAGTAATGCATTTCAGACCAGACTTCAGTTATTCTAAAGTTTCCTCTCTTTTTTTTCTTGTAAGTTTAAATTCTAGACGATGAGAAACAAAGCCAAGTGAACATCACCTTCAAAGCATCACATTTAAACTGGGCATTGAAGTTGGTATGAAGGGCCCTCCCCATTCCTTCCAAAATAACCTGCATCAAAACAAACTCTCATATTAATTTTCGATCGCCGCCCCATGTTTTTTAATAGCTAGTGTCTAGTGTCCAGGCCAACTTGCACGCATCGCTATTATTTTCATGAGTCATGCCACCTAAGCCTATAACATCTTGATGTCAAGAAACATATGGGAAATTATTACCGAGATAGATCACCATCGATTGAACCTAGAACCTCTTGAATCCCTAAAACCTTTTTTGACCACTAAGCCGAACCCATTATGGTTGACCCCAAATCCTCCATGATAGTTCACAGAAAGTTTCAGTTGATTCTACTGGTTTAAAACAGTAGTTTAATGTTATCCTCACTGTCCCCTAGGCTCGCGGGTGGTGACGTGTACATTCCAGTCATTACCCCTATTTTTAATAGTTTAGGTACTATAAGTTTTGAAATGGAAGAATATATTACCAAATCAGCATCTTTAGCTGCAGCAGCCAGCTCTGAGCTGACCTGCCTTAGATCTATACATGGACTACCACAGCCATTTTCAACGACCATCAAGGGAACAGAAGATGAGCTCTCTTTAGAACCATCCGTAGAGTTAATCATGGCATCCACAATCAATCCCCCGGCTTCAGCAGCTCTACGTAGTATGTCACAGTGCTGCAAACAGAAGTTTGTTGGTTAAATTAATTTTAACAGAATGGCCTTTTACTTGAACAAGATCGGTCAATCAACTCGTAAAAACTTAAGGTGATAGGTTAGCATAAATTTAATTATAAAAACCAACACCCCCTCACTCATGGCCATAGAAAATTGAAAAATGACTAACAAGTATAAGTTTAAACACACAACCTCATGTTTTGATACCATATTGAATAATGGTAAATCACTGAAGCTTAAATTGATGGGTTTGAATTGATACCATATTGAATAATGGTAAATCACTGAAGCTTAAATTGATGGGTTTGAATGAATATAACTATATTCACCAATATACAGGTTTGGACAACTGTGTTCGAGAGTTCTAAATTAACTGACCCGCAATCTAAGATTTGACCCAGATATGGAATTCCCCCCCCCCCCCATAAAAGTGAAAGATTTCTTTCAATTCCTCTTTGGGGCATTCGTATTTGAGAGTCCATAATGTTTGATGACACGCTGACACAACACAAAAAACCAAAGAGAATGGACGAGGTAATTAAGGGTCCGTTTGGTAACGTTCCCGTTTTCTGTTTCTCGTTTCTATTTCTTCTTTTTGAGAAACAAACTTGTTTGGTAACCGTTCTTGTTTCTTGTTCCCAAAATTTTGTAGAAACGTTTCTATAATTTGGCTTCAAAATGAGAAACTCCAATTGTTCTGTTTCTGGAATTTTTAAGAATTTCTCATATTTAGAAATGTTATTTATAAAATACGGTGCGAGATTTTTACAAAATCAAGCTTTTGGTAGGATGGTTGAAGATAAGTTTTAGTTTTAATATTCTCCCGTCGGCCCAAGTTCGATCCACCCTGATCCACTTTTTTTTTTTTTTAAATTTCAACTTTCTGTTATTTAATTAACTTTTCAATTAAATTGAGTCAAATATATGTTGTTTATATATTATTTTTTTATATAAATGATATAATTTTTTTTATAAAATATCTTAAATAATATAAAACAGTGTTTTTATTTACTTATATATTTAATATAAAAATAGTGATCAATAACATTTTAAAAATGTTTAGTATGTATATTTATATCTTATTTGAATTTATTTATTTATATTTTGATTTAAAAAATTTATAATATGTGTATTTAAATTTTTTGATATTTCACATCCATTTATATATATATATATATATATATATATATTTTCCATCCATAACATTTTACTTAAATATTTTAAAACTCCAACATTTTTTACATAAATTATTTCGGACGAATGATTTGAGTAAGTGATAACTTACTAATTTTTTTTTTGTTAAATTTAAATTAAAATTCATTTATTATTTTTAATTAAAAATAAATTATTTATGCTAGAAAATGTTATTACTTTTTAATGATGAATTTTAAAATATTTTAATAGCTTTTTTTAAAATCTATTTCTTAATTTTACAAATAGACATATTTATATTTTTTAATTTTTAAATTATAAAAAATTTTAATCTGTATTATATATTATATATTATAAATTTCATTATTTTGAAAAATATATATATATATATATAAATAAAAAATAAAAACTAGAAACAAGAAACAGTTATCAAACGTGTTTGTTTATGTTTCTTATTTTTTTTAAGAAACAAGAAACAGAAACTGTTATCAAACACGTTCTTGTTTCTTATTCTAAAAAATTAAGAATCAAGAAACAAGAAACAAGAAACGAGAGTGTTAACAAACAGACCCTAAATACTCATACATACAGGTTGAACATGCTGAATTCTAAGTTCTGATGCACATGGAAGAAAAGTACCTTGGCAGCCTCAGCTACAATATCAGGAAGCTCCATTGCCGTAACATCATTGATAGCAGGAAGAGAGTTTGCAACTAAAACAACCTGGAATAAATACTCCAGATCACTACTGAGGGTGTACTTTAATTGAGAACTAGTATGGAGAACAAAATGTTTCATGAAAGAGACTAGACACATATTCTTGAGTGACACTAAAATTTTTTTAGAAAAAGACAGCAAATAGTATTCAACTTAAGTAGGACTCCTCCAACCTACAGAATTAATTTTTCACTCAGCGTCACAACGAAGTACACTTACTTCGGTTCCACGTCGGAGGAGTTCCCTCGCCAGGGGGAGCATCCCTAGAACAACATCAGCACCAGAGTTGTCCACAAAGAGAAGGGCTCTTTTATGTGGAAGGGGTTTCTTATCCCCAGATCCTAACATTCTTGCTCTGAAGACATCAAAATCATCAACCTAAATCACGAGAAGAATAATCATTACAAAAAGCAGTTGAATCAGTTATGATATGAAAATTTAGCAGTTGATGAAAGTTGAGGTTATTCACTACATGAACTCCTAAAGTTAAGTTTGATTACCCGCCATGGCCTCTGCATCTTATTGCGACTCATTCTGTAAATCTCAATTATTGTTCCCTTGTGATAGAGAGCAACACAGGCACGAGAGCCCCAATCAAATATGTTTGCAGCAAGAACGCCTTCAATTAAGGTCAGCAGTCTAGCTTCCTGCAAATTAACAAGCAATTTGTTTTTCAATGTCATAGAATTCGCTAGGCTAAGTGCTAAGTTAGATGACCAAAAAGTTGTTCAGCAAGAAAAATGTAAAAGTGCATTGTAAACCATAACGCAGATACATTAGATATGTAACAATATTTAAGATATTGATAATATTTAAGATATTGATAATATTTAAGATGTACATGGTAGCAGTGTAAAGACTTAACAGGTACCTCGTTCATACTGTCAAGTTCCAACAGCAGGTCAGGTAAAACAGCAAGTGAGGCCTCGTTCTCCCTGTTTAACCGAGAAAAGACAGTGTGTGAAGGGGGGGAGGAGGAATCAAGACTCCAAACAGCTTTCAATATATCTTTTTTTTTTAAACCGGAAACCGAAGCTTTGCTGCACTATACCCGAGAAGCTTTCAATAATGATATCATTAAACCACTTTTAAAGAATTTTAGGAAGTAGACGATTCCTTTCTCTTTCTTTTTATTTTCCGTGTGTGTTGAGGGAGGTGTAGAAAGCAGGAAGAATGGAAAATAGTTGTATAGAGAAATACACTTACCTCTGTTTTATGCTTCTATAGGCATCAAAAAATTGGAACTCCCTCAAACACTCTTCCCTCAGTTCTAGTAGATTAGCCAAACCCAACTTTCCATAAGCTGTAGGTTCCTCCATCAACCTGTTTAGAGTTATAATTTAGTTTGATAGAAAATTAGAGCGAAGAACAAGACTACAACACAAAAGTAAGAGGTGTATAGAATTAGGTTCAATAATGTAAAGGTTATTGAAAATCTCACCTTTAGGATAAAAATTCAACTCAGGTTGGCAGCGCCTATGTAAGCTTTTTAAGTCAATGATATTTGCTCACTATTAATAACATTTTTTTTATTTGCTCACTATTAATAACATTACAACGACACTTTAAAATATCTTTTATTTTAAAGATGTATCGTCAGAAAGTTTCCAATTCTCCTAGGTTGGATTGATCATTATGATATCATAGGTCACATCAGTCATTTGAACTTGACCAGAAGACAGTAATAGGTAAGTGGCAATGGTGACAGACAGGTAAATCCATCCAATAACCAAGAGTGAATTTTTACTATGAAAAGTAGTTGAGCATTTACTGTCAATAAAAAGCCTATAGGAAGAATTGCAACATGGTATGGTTCAAAAAATCCCTTCAATTAATAAAGACAGCAAGACTGGGTTGAGGATTATGGATTGGCCCATGAGATTGAGCAACAACTTAATGAAGCCCATGCAAAATTTATAGAAAGAGAAACAAACTCAGGGCTTGGGAATGGTAAGAACGATGGGAGAAAAGTAATAAAACCTATCACATTATCTAAAACCGACCATGTCTCCATCACCATGCTATCATCTATTCAACTGGTGTAGTCATCCTTTTAACAACAAAATAAACATTGCAACGACATTAGAGATGAATTTGAACCTTCTTTCCAAACAATGGCCCATTCTAAAAATTTAGAAGCCAAAATGAGAATTTTATCAAATTTGGCAGACGGAAATTAAATATTTTCCAAAATAGAATTGAGGCATTAAGTTTGAACTTTTATGTTCTGAAACCCCATACAATCTATTATCCGGAAAATAAAACCGTGCATCAAGTACATCAATATTGAGTTAATGGATTTACCTCCTCAAGTGAGCAGAAAATGCCCGAGCAAATGCATCACCTCTTCTCTTGGCATCTTCGGTTCCACCTTCACTTGCAACAGCCTTACATATTACCAATACAAAAAAATCTCAATCAGTAAGAAAAAAGATTAAGAGAGACGTTAAAACAAATCTGTAATTAACAACCAATATCACTCATTAAAAAGTTGGAAAAAGGGGATTAGATGGACTGTTTGTTATGATAACAGAAAATCAATGCACAACATCTGTAATCAACATGGATCATTAGAGTCATAAAAAAATGTAAAAAATTTCATGATATATCATATAAAAAAAAAATTATGAGAAACATATACTTTTCGTTGATATATCATTTAACTAAAGGAATGGAAGAGAACTTCGACTTTTTACGAGCCAATAGGGACTTCACATGAGTCAAAGCTCAGGAGCTTCTAATGCTGGAAGAATATAATAAAATTAACAGTGTTTTGTCTCTTATACATTCGCCCAAGAACCCTCAATCATATAGTAGTATAGTACCCTCCTTTTCTAAAAGACGATATTAGACAATATTTTCTTTTCTTTTTTTTGAAACAAGGGTAACCACGCCCGTCCCTGGGCCAAGCACCAGGAGACATCGAAGGAGTAGTGTCACAGCTGAGTCTCGAACCTAGGACCTTGAGTAGAGCATACCCTCAATGCCCAAGTCTTCAACCACTGGGCCACCCTCCTTTTCTAAAAGACGAAATCAGACAATATTTTCTAATTTGGTCAAAAATGAAAATCATTATGAAGTAACTAAGAAGGTCCTTGTTGTTTTGTACGAAATGAGATATATATCGATTATGAGGAACTGTGTGTGTGTGTGTGAGAGAGAGAGAGAGAGCACTTAGGACTAAGTGTTAGCCCTTGCCTTATCAACAAGATCTGCTAAATTCTCCAAAAGCACGGTGAACCAGTACCTGTAGATGAATAAATATGAGATAGTTTCTAGTAGGCATTCTTAACAATTGTCCAGATAAAATATCATTGGCCCATAAACATTCTTAAGAATATTGAAATGAGCTTTATTCATATACTTACTCCAACTCACTGTGATCAGAGAGATCAATAGTGTTAGGTTCATATCTGCAAAATGCACTAGTATAAGAAAACTACAAGAATATAAAAATATAATCAAGAAGAGCAATTTTTAACTGAGTACTTCATGCAATTTCTTCATTCAAGCAGAGTAAGTAAATGAATTTGAAAAAATTAGGCTACCGCCTTCTTTGATGTGGTTTCTCTTCACATAGCTAATTCATCAAAAATATTCTACACACCTATTGCAAGACAGTCTTAATTTGCAGAAGGAAGTGACAAATTTTGTAGTAGATAGAACCTATTATAAAGGAACTAGAATATGTATAACATACGTTTTTGGATCAGCCAAAAGAGGGAACACCTCCAAATTGGGTACAAGGTGGAGAACGCCGACATTTAGGGCACTTGCATCAGATCGCAGGGTCTCTCCTTT
The DNA here is from genome assembly GCA_036507275.1 of Sicyos edulis. Lineage (NCBI taxonomy): Eukaryota > Viridiplantae > Streptophyta > Magnoliopsida > Cucurbitales > Cucurbitaceae > Sicyos > Sicyos edulis. The sequence goes on from CM071853.1 coordinate 37,886,541, forward strand.
GGATAAAGGGACTTCAAAGCCTCCAAGTCCAGTTGTACCAGGGGAAGTCATAGGGACAGGTGCAGTTATTTCAGTTCCCTTCTGCAAAAATTTCTCCATCCAAGAAATCTGTATTTTTTGTACATGCCAAATTATGGTAAACCCATAAAATCCAATTCCAGTATAAAAGATGGATTCACAAACATACCATGGCCTCTTGCCTAAGTCTCAGTAGGAACATATAAGAAGAAACGATAGGATATATTTTGCATTGCACAACTACGCACTTGAATCTAGAAAAAGAACATAAAGGCCTACCAGTATTAGGACACAGAAACACAACAGCACTTATTCATCTCATGCTTCTTTGCCAAAAGATTCTGGGACCAAACGCAGGACTGTTTCTCATGGACTATGGTCCTCCCAGGTGATACACACTCCCTCCTTCAACTTACTCTCATCGGTCATCCTTTTAAAGAAAAAAAAAGATTTTGTGGGAAAATTTTGTGAGAGCTTTCTACTGGAATATATGGAGGGAAAGAAACAACCGAACATTCCAAGATAACGAATCCTCGTACATAACTTTATAGAAAATCTTAATATTGTAGTGATTTCTTGGTGCAAACAATTCCCCTTATTTCACAATAGTAGCTATAATATTCTTGTGAACAACTGGAGATCTATTTTGCAATTGACCTTGTGCCCTCTCTTTGTATTTCATATATTAATGAACCAGTATTTAGGTACCCAACCATTAGTCACATCAATAATGGAATTCTGGTTTTCACAAACCGACCACAAAAGCCTGCATGATTTACATAGAAATATTTTTATTCGAAACTGTAAAAAGCAAGAATTGTGTGCAGAATTCAGTCGAATACACCACGCTGGTCAGTGAACTTGAAGTTGCTCTTTTCACCAAAAAGATTATTTTGGTCACCAATATAAAATTCCAATGCTTAAGCTTTTAACATGGGCCACTAATGGTGCTTTTTGGACTTTTGTACGAGAATATTCTCTTAATATTATGACTGGTTAGAGGTTTCTCCTTTTAAAGATCATTATCCCCATCTTTTTAAGGTGGCTACTCTCCTTAGTGGCAAAAGTGCTATTTCAGACTTAAGGAATGTTTCTTGTCAATCTTGGAAATTTACATAGAGAATGAAGAACGAGGAATTCATTGATGATTGAACTAATTTCTCTTATAGAAGATTTGGCAAATATCAAATTGGTAGAGCATGATAATTCAAGTAGGCAGTCCATTGATAATATGAAAGAGTTACATAGTGCCCATTTTTTTTATAACCGAGGATCAGGGCAAGTTACATAGTGCGGTGCCTATTGAAACTAGTATTAAAAGAAAGATAAATCAAGGTAAAACAGATAGATGAGGATAACTACGATGAAAACAAAGGGAACAACATAAGAGGCACAAAACTAATCATCCAAGAATAAAGACTGAGGCCCAAAAAACAATCTCTGAAGAGAAGCCCATACAAGGGAAGCAGAAAGGCTAGAAAAAGATGCCGATTCTTCTCTAAGATTTTTGAGATCCAAGCTATAGTGTTAGGATTATAGTTGCCAAGGTAACAAATGCAACGGGATTTGAAATGGAGCACGTCTTGTGCGGATGTGTGCCTTTCCAAAACCATAGGGTAAATAGTAGCTCAAGAATATTGGATCGATCATCTATCTGAAAACATCCAAAACAACTACCTCCAAAACTAAATTTGTATGCTTCCAACAACAGTGATAAGTAGACAGATAACTATTAGTTCAACCCACCAGTGCCCAAAACCTTAGTGGATTCAAGGAGATAACTCATTTGAGGGTACTCAATCCCAATTCCAAGTAAAGGCAGATTTTATACTGTATTGGACGGAGGTGAGAGTCAGGAGGTGAAAACCTTAGTGCATTTTTTGTCCCACAAAATATATACTTAGATGACAAGAATGATTGATTAATCCAAATCTGATATAGATAAAAGCAAGCCAAACCTTTGGGTATGTTTGGGCCCCCGTTTATGTAAACAGCCGGGTTGGTTATAATAACCCAACTGATGTTTGCCCCACCGTTTATTATAAACGGTAGTTATCTAAACTTGCGTGTCCGTTTATATAAACCTACGTGCCTGTTTATTTAAACCTTACATATATTACTTTTTGTTACATAACCAGCCCCTCAAAGACCATTTATAATAACCTACCGTTTATCATAACTCACCATTTATCATAATCTTCCGTCTATTGTAACCAAACCGGTGCTCCAAACACACCCAAAGGGTAAGTTATGATGCCTAAACCAATTGTCTGGTAAATAGTATTATCAGTACATCCAACCCCCATGATCGTACATACCTAAGATTTTAAATATCTTCCAGAATCTTTTCTATTAAACATTAGATTCAGATGATAATTCTCAACCTGGCTCTGTAACCATAGAAAAGTTAGAAAATTTTGAGCTATGTAAATAGGAAATAGATAACAACAAACACACAAATGAACTTTAAAATTGCCAAAGCTTGATGACAGAAGAAGACACTCACATAATCTAACACAATATCAACGTGAACTTTAAATTGAAGATTTTCCAGTGCCAACTGTGCTTACCTTTTCATTCAAATCACCAAGTGGAGGCCCATGAACCTTCCCTCCTGTATATGGTGCACCCATAGGAAACCTTTCAACTAAATGATGGGCCAATAGATCATCAAGACCATGTTTTTCATAGCTCATGAATGCACCTAAGGCTCCTAAGAACCCTTCATGACGCAAAAACATTGCTTGTGCTTCTCCTTTTGACCTAAAGGAAATGTGCTGTACAATACTCAGCATTAAGAAAGTAAAAGGTAAAAAAAAGAAAAGTAATTAAAAATGATAATGAGATACAGAAAAACTGTCAATGCAGATTACCAAAATTGAACCGCAAAGGAAATTGTATCCATGGTATATGCATGTCCCCTTATAAAGAATCCTCCGAAAAAAATTCTCTTAAGTCCAAACCGTAGAGCATTCAAGTAAGATATCTACCAGTAAAAATTCAAATTAGATTTCGTAGTAAGAAGTGCTATTTATACTGCTTATCAAACAAGTTATTCCAATAGATGATGTCAAATGGCTAATTTAGATAAAATGTGACCTCCAATAATCAATTCAATTAAGATAATTCAACCTTACAGAGAGGACAGATCTAAGGAATTTGAAGTATTTTTTCATTGCAGCACTGACCTGTCCAATATTATATGAGATCATACGCAAGAGAGACAATGAGATATCTTCTGGTCTGTAGTCCTTAAGCTCCTTGTTCTCTGAGATGGTCTTGCCAAAACTAGATGCAATTGTTGACGCAGAAAGACCAATCTAGAATAGTAAAAGAGAAGAAAAAAAAAACTAATAAATAAAAGATCCTTTGAATTGCTACCATAAAGAGAAATCATCACTCGATAATTAACATATTATGGGAGAGACATGGGAAAATAATATGAAAATATAAACGAAAGAACCCCAATCTGTAAATTTTAAGGACCTTGTTAAAGCAATGATACAAATTTGGAAAGAAGCACAAAAACACAAAGAATTTGAGTTTATTTAACGCACCTTAGAGTAATCCATGCCACCATATATGTCCCCAACAAGCATGTCAATTGTGCTATTATCTCCCTTTTGACTAAGCTCCAACAACTCATCAAAACTAGAGCACGAAAAATAAATGTCAACTTGCAAATATTGAAAGAGAAGACATGCTCAATTATCACAGTATAATTACCTATTACATTTTGTTAACAGCCTTCCTAAGCCCCAGTAAGTACCCCCTCCAACATTTGTCCCACTAACCCTCTCAAATTTCCCATCACCATCAACCTTACAAATGTAAAGCATATAATACTTAATAGTAAGCTTTAGTCATTCTTAAGATGAAGAGCAAGAAAATGAAATGAGGGAAAAACAAAAAGTAGAGATTTATAGCATGAACCTTTATCATGCTGACACCCGATCCAATGTTCACAAGCAGATAAGGGAACATTTCGTTATGGTCAAGTTGCACAAACTCTTTTTTACCCTCCATATGAGTGAAAGCTTCATGACGTATTGCCTACTAAAACATTGTTAATATTAGCAACCTTTGTGACTGCTATTCCATAAGTGAACTCCATATGAATCATTAGCATGCGGCATGCCATCAACAATGAAATACCAAAGGTTATATATATGATAGCAATTCAACATGTAACAAAGTAAAATCTTCAATCAAGGATTCAATATTGGAATCAACGAGCATGATGACATGATTTAATCAATAGATTTATGGGCACAAAGGTGCGATCAGAACCATGAAATTCAAAGCTTTCAGGTAATAAAAAACACAGGTAGAAAGTAAAAGAAGAGAACCGATGAAAATGCAAGCATAATGTTGAATTATGTTAAACTACCAATCAATCCAAAAGCCGCTGATGGATTGGGGTAAATTTAATTATATCAACCAACACTCCCTCTCACTTGTGGGCTTTGAAATTTGAGAAATGCCCTACAAGTGGACTTTAATTTTAATTAGGGATGTAATGACTTGGCAAGGATTCGAACTCATGACCTCTTGCTCTGATACCATGTTGAATTATGTTAAACTACCAATCAATCCAAAAGCCTAAGCTGATGGATTGGGGTAAATTTAATTATATCAACCAACACATAACTTAAGTTCTTTTTTACTATGATGAAAATAAATAAGTACACCAAAGAAAACTTTATAATAGCAAAAAAACAAAGATATAGTGTTTGAAATTCACCTTAAGCAAAAAATTTGCTCCAGCGACAAGACAGTCCATTTCATCTTCTTTATCAAGACTAACTCCAAGTCTTTCTTTAAAAAGGTCTGCGAACTTGTATGCCCCCCCACCTGTAGCCTTCTTGCAGCAATTGTTACAAGGTAAGAAGTATTATTTTAAAAAATGGCGAATCATATTAATTATGAAGCACACCCTTTCCCACCTCTGACTTCACTAGTGACTTGTTTTCTTTGGTTCGTCACGATAAATGAAGACATAAAAACCGAGACATAAAAAAAGATGAAGAAAAAAAACACACACACAAACACAAGGCACGGGCACAACAAAGATGCAAAAGGGTAGACCCCCAGGAGAAGGAGTGAATCCAATGTGCAAAATTTGTCCATTTGACGATTTAAAGCAACCCGAATCATGCAAAGTGGTCTTAAGAAAGAATATCAATAGCTGAAAGTAAAAGTTATTATTGTAGAATTGTAATCCTAACTAACATCATTCACAGAAGAGTAGAAAAGGAATATAAAATATACATCAACTCGGATGAAAAAAAAAAGTTTTGGACTTTTTATCTCAAAGATAACAGATCTGATATCAAGTGATATGCAGTCATAAAGAGAATATACCTTAATGATGGCATTTTCATTTTCTGGGCCATCTGAATGCCAATGTGGTAAATCTTTGCCAGCTGAAAATGTTCAAGCATAGCCAGAGACTAAGAAACTCAGATTTCCTAAATTATGAATGAACTAAAAGTATGATAACAATATGCATACCACCACGATGTAGCTGCTTGGAATGAATGAAATCTAAACACTCGTTAATCTTGCATGTCTCAAACTTCACAAAATGAAGCCTCCCTCCAAGAACTGGATAACTTCTTCTATTACCATTTGAAAACCCTAGTCTCTGCTTCATGCTCCTCTTCCTTTTATCATCAACCGATTGATCTTCATGCCTTGAAAAGTATACCAATTTGATAAGAGATCCTGCAAATTACGAATCTGTGCTATGATTAACTTACTAAAGAAACCAAAACTGTAAAAAGTTGCTTTATATCAACCATAACTTTATGTCTATATACCCTCTTATCTTAATCACTTCACAATTGATAAAGTACAAGTCCAGATTCAATGATGAACAGTAAAAAAAAGAAAAAGAAAAAAGATTCATCCTATAATAATGTCAACAGTTAGATAATAACTGAAGGAGAGTAATTTGCTCATTATCTGACTGTGAGTGGCTCCAGAGTCCAAACTAAATATACCTTTCACCTTTTACTGTTTGCAATCAGATTCCCGATAAATATTCCGCAATAATTATTTATTCAAAAAAATGTGAATGGATTCATTCATTTCTCACTATTTTAAACCCTTACAATCACTTTTTTTTTTTTAAACAAGGGTAACCATGCCCGTCTCTAGGCCAGGCACCGCCTTCAGCAATCACTTTTCATGTATTCGTTAAGTTCGAATACATGAAAAGTGATTGTTTTTCACGAAGTTAACGAATACATGAAAAGCAATCACTTTTCATGCATTTGTTAACTTCCGCAAGAAGAATTTCAAACGATGAAAGATGTTAAAAAAAGTAAGCATGAAAGGAAAAAAAAAACAACAAAAAGGGCATACATAACACATTACTCGAAACACAAAAAAAAAATCCGAGCATGCATATGAAAATCTGTCCAGCAAAAATGAGCTTCATCGTAGTGGCACATGGTTACATGCCTCGTTAAAATGTGGAGCACATAAGCTGAAGTTTTCTTCTTTATTTTTTCTAATCAATTTCACCTCTCCTTCACACCCATCAGAAAGATCCCTCACCAGAAACACATAGTAAGAATCAACCCAAAGTAAATTTTTAAGAACAAAAAAGGAGCCAACAAGAGTAGCAATACAGCTCCATACGTGAGTGCCCATGAACCACAAGGTCATGGAATCGAATCTCCCACCCCAATTGTTGTCGAATTCAGCCACAAAAAAAAAAAAAAAGAATAAACAAAAAGATAGAATGAACCAATCCAAATATAACAGGAATACAGAAGGAATATACCGCCGATGTCGAGAGCCAAATGGGACAAATCATCCGTCTGGTTAGGCAAAAGAATTGTAGGGTCTCTCTCCTCAAAATTGCCCTCAATTGCAGCTTTACTAAGATCAAGTTGCGGCCGAGAACCTGACCTGTGAATGGAATTCCCAGTTACCGGAGCCATGTCCCTGTCGCCGCCGCCGCTCAGGCCACCCTCTTTATCGAAAATTTCAGGATGTAGGGTTTTTTCCTCAGGGCCGGCCATTAATACCAAACCTTTCCCCACCCACAACTGGACTTTTACTTTGAACACCACTTGTCGTACACCTACAAAACCAACTAACAATTACAGATACTTGTCGTTAAAAATTAGAAACGAAATGCATCTATGACAATCCATTTTCATCGTTATTACATAAGGAGAAGAAGAAGAAGAAAACGAACCTCAATTCAAGTCCTGAAAGTTGAATTCGTGGTTTCAAACATGTAAGGCCCACTTTGAAAAGCAACTTGCCTTTTACTCTTCAACGCACCCAATTGAAGACTGATTCAGCTCTTTGACTAAAACACGGATTGGGTCGGGAAAAAAGAGTCCGGTAAGCAATCAAAAGTAATGGGAAGTAGAATGGATCGGAAATTTCGCTAACTTACGGACGAGGAAGCTTGCGGCGGCGGCGTTTGAAAGAATTCGGATTCCGATCAACCGACGACCGGATCGGCGATTTGCTGTGAATGGTTCGAGGAATTCAATCACTCTCAGGTGTCGCGTTGACGATCGGCGGTGAACGGTGCCGGAGATCCGACAACCGGCGAGCAGCTTGTTTATGGTAGCTTCAAACTTTCACTGTATCCGCCTCAGGGGCATCGAACAGATGCAGTACTTTTCTTTTCCTTTCTTTCGTTAAATTATTATTTTAAGGGAATTTTGCATGTATAACCAAAAAAGATAAAATATTTTCATTTATAGAATAAAATCAAGACTAATTCATTTTTACCAAAAAATTCAAATTGAATTTTATCACTAGCAGAATTCTATTAGCTATAGAATTTAATCAAATAAAGACTTCTTCTATCATTCCTTTAATTTTCTACTAACGATAGAATTTCAAATTGAGTTCTATCACTAGTTGAGTTTTATCATTGATAAAAATTAATATGACATAGAGTTCTATCACTAGTTGAGTTTTATCATTGATAAAAATTAATATGACATAGATAAAATTATTTTAGAAATTGTGTTACAAATGTAATATAAAAGGTAAAATGTATTGCTGATGATAAATATTCTTATTTTAATTTATATTTTTGAATATTCAATTTTAATTTCTTTAGATACTTTCAAGATGAAATGGATTACCTTTTCTCTTACAAATAATTACAATTAAAGATAAATTCTAAAGTATTTTTTTAGTCATAATCATTACTAAATTTTAATATTGTATCTATAAATATTTATTAATATGAATACTCCATCAAAGTAGGTAAATTATTTTATATAGATTTAATTAATTTAATAAGTTCCCCAAAAATTATTTTTTTGGTGGTTTTTTTTTTTGTTAGAAATATGTTCATATATTGTATACATTTTGTATATTTTCTTGAATTAAAATTGTTACTAATATTAATAAATTTGATATTTAGAAGTTTGGAAATACATAAAATGAAACTAACGCATATTCATCATTAATATGCGTTGTAGTAAACGTTCTTTCTAAATTCAAGAAAATAGTTTATTAGTTGTACTTTGTATATCACAAAAAGTAGTTTAATTAATTGTAATTTGCAAAAAGTAGTTTAATAAACTATCCTAAAATAACTAACCTGGAAGAAATAAGAATTATATATTTGTTATTTCTCACAATAGCATAAAAAATAAGGTGTACCCAACACACCATACCATAGAATGAGAGAATGAAATAAAGCATCAAATCTTTCTAATTGACTCTTCATATTGATGTCTCCACAGCAATCTCCTAGAAAGGGAAATACTTTTTACTCACCTTGTTCGTGTATAGAGAAGTATTTCTCATATGGGTCAACATCTACAACCACTATTATGCTTAAAAATACCTTCGACCCAGTAGAACGACAATGAAAAATTATCAAAAGTTCTATTCAAATCAAGCTTAAGAATCAAACCCCTTTTTTTCCATTTCTTGGAAGCTCACCAATCACTACATTTGCTAATAATCATGAGAATCATACAAAATTTCTCTCCACCACAAAAACTATCTGATTTTCCACTATAGTACAAGGAATAACCCTCTAAATGACTGGACAAAACTCGAGTTGCAATCTTATAAACACATTCATCAGTCCATACATTAAAAGCAGGTTTCACAAACTTGACATTAACAAATCATAACTAATGAGCCACAACCATGCTGAATCGTCCAAGTAAAATATGTAACACCTGACCTATCCAGTACCTAGATCACTAGATACGATCTATCAACCAGTAGAAAGATGCACACAAAACCTACATAATGTACAACATGTCAAATAAAAAATAAAACGGTCAATACCATGCACAGTCTAATAAAAGACTTGGAATATAATCAACAGAAACATAACTTACTCAATCAAAAGGCCACATTGATTCTCATTTCACAAATTTTATTTCAACCAGTTTCAACTTTATGAAAATAGAATTAAACACGAATCTGTAAGCCGATAATTTACAATCATCAAAATAGTGCCTGCCAATGGACGTTCAAACTTGGCCTTCAAGAACCTGTAATCAAGTGGACAAAGGTGATAATTATGATTAGAGAATCCGCACCTTGGAACAGCAGATATCTGGCTACGAGAGTTTTACATCATTTACAATCATTAAATTAGCTAAGCACTTGAAGCCTTCTCCATGGGGGGAGATTCAGCATCACCCGCCGCTTTAGCATGCTTTGATTCATAATCTTTAACAGCAGCCTTGATAGCATCTTCAGCGAGCATACTGCAGTGCAGCTTAACCGGTGGTAGAGAGAGATGTTTTGCAATTTCCCTGCAGCATCAGTATGTACCCACGTTATTTTTAAAGTCGAAACCATAAAGCCTTAAACATAAAACGGATTTATGCAAGTATCAAATTGGGTATTCACAAAGTCACCAATAATCAATGATGCCGGTGCATTGACGAAGGGAGGTGGCTGCTTAAATCCAAGTTGATAGTTAATCTCTTTTTTTTTTTAATTTAGTTATTGTTTTATAAAAAAAGGGAACAATTCGGGTGCAGCCACATGATGTCACACACACACACTTTTTGATTTTTTCTTAAAAAAGAAAAAAAAGTGGATTGGGTGGCGCCAGAGACACCACATATGTTGACATCATCACGAGGGTGCAGCCATTGCCCTCAAAAAAAAGGTCTCAGGAGCATCTAAAGCTGCAAGCTCATTCTGGTTCATCATTGCATAACTACCGCAGTTAAACAGGAAAAAGAATTTTAAAGTTAAATAAACAGCAAAATTTTGAATATTGGAACCTAGGTAAAGCAAAATACCAACGCACAGTACATGGTCCATTTGTGTCCGGGCCATGGGGATTTGCACGGGCACTGCCGGGGGTAGGGGAGCTAAGCTTCAACTTATCGGTTATAAAAAAAAGTACATAGACCATTTAGTGCACAAAGGAAAATAAATCTTAGTAGTTTGTTGCTTGACAAATAGGAATAACTAGAAATTTCAGATGTCATAAGCCGAAAGTGTAAGACTCCAAAATTTTAAGATGTTCGGCAGTGGACATCCCTAAACAACCCTACATATATGAACCTACTGGTCATACTCATACTCCTATGCATAGATGATGGTAGCAGAGAAAATTCATTGAAATGACTTGGGAGAATGCCTTAGGGGTGTTCGTCGGTCGGTCGGTCGGTTCAGTTTTCGGATAAAATGTGAACACCCCTAGAATGCCTACATGTATTTTTACAAGAAAGGAAATAAACGCACTAAGTAAGAGCTAAGAGGTCAGATCTGTGTAAGAGCAGAATAAGAAGCCTACCCTAGAACACATAAAAACATAGTGATAAAGATGAGAAAGAGAAATATTGCATGATACTTCTACAAATGAGAACAAAATACATACAAAAAGGTACGGAAAAAGAACTAGCAGACAATTTGCATATGGCACACAATCTTACAAATGAAATGCCAATTTGCAACTTGTCCGATCGCTAGGGCTATCTGGAATTATTTTTTGCAGGCTTTTAATTGGAGCAATCCTCTTCCCATGGGCTCTAAGATGCTCCTTATTGTGACTATGGAGGGGGTCATCCTAAAATTGTTTGGGAATGCTTCATTAGAGCTTTATTCTGGTTTATTTGACTGGAGAGAAATGCCAGGATCTTTCATGAGAAGGAGTCTCCCTTTTGGATGGTTTTAGATAAAATAACATATTTGGTGGCTTATTGGCTTAAAAACTATTCTATGTTCTTTGATTATGACTTTTCTACCCTCCTTTATAATTGGAGAGGCCTTTTGTAATTGTATGATGTATTGTCTTTATGGCTTAATTTCGTATATCAATGAAATTGTTTCTTGTCCAAAAAAAACTTCAATGAAAAAAAAAATGGTTCCAGTTCGGGAACTAACAAAATGAGAAGAATAAAATACAAGGTAAAAACAGATGATAGAACTAGTAGAAAAACATCTAATGAACAATACAAAGAAAATACGTGAACAATGTCAATAATGAGATATAAAAATTCATGATGAATGTAACTAACGAATTTTTAATGGTCAAGGCTTCTTCCATCGGCTTTCCTTTCACCATTTCCGTAGCTGCAAGTACAAAATCCACATATTAATAAGTCTTTCTATACATTAGACATAATGTGACCAAACATCATATTCCACCAACGATACAAAAAAAATAAGATATAACCCCTCAAAAAATTTCAGAAGACATAAATATAATGTGCTGAACACGGTAAGAGCACCAAATCAACCCACTCAAGCCCATATAACGGAAAAATTCAAAAGCTTAATTTACTCACTCCTAATGGTTAATCCTTTGTGAAGGCAGGAGACAGAGAGACCGAGAAAGTTAAAATTTAGTTGCTATTGTTTAAAAACCTAGAATTTAGCTTTTAAGGTTGGATAAAACTTAAAAAACAATCCTTTTCATTTCTATTTGTCAACTTTTTTATATTTTTTATGATGAAATTCTGGGTTAAACTACTAATTTAACAAAACAAAAATTACATCAGTTATGTATAAATATGAATAACTTGCCAGCTAAATTCTACTTCTCAAAAAAAAAAAAATTGATATCCGTGACTGTCCTGGCAAGCTTGCACACCTCGACTATTATGACGGGGCATACCACCCAACATTTGGATGCCAACGAAACTCGTAGAAAATTAATTTCTTGGTAGGTGGCCACCATGGGGATTGAACTCATGACCTTATCCACCCGAAGACCCTAATTCTAATTCTTAAAATTATAAGTACTAAACAATAATTTTCTTCCCTCCATTGGGATTAAACTCTTTTTGAAACCATGAAAGTCAACTCTAACTTTCCTCCTACACATATACTAAACTTATAATTTACCCATAAATAAATAATACGCATTGCCTTCCAGAACTCATAACCAAATCGCAGAAAAATCCACAAACAAAACTTCGCTCGAATTCTCTCCGAACAAAAAAAAAACAAAGAAAAGAGAAGAAAAGCAAACCCAACGACGAGGAAGCAATAGCAGAACCGCAGCCGAACGTCTTGAAGCACGCATCAACAACCTTACCAGTCTTCTCATCAACCTTGATCTGGAGCTTCATAACATCGCCACAGGCCGGCGCGCCGACGAGGCCCGTGCCGACGGTGGGATCGTTCTTATCAAACGATCCAACGTTTCTAGGGTTATTGTAGTGGTCAATAACCCTCTCGTGGTAAAATCGCGGGAAGATTTGAACCGCCGGCGACGGCGAATCCCTAGCCGCAACCCCTAGAAGCTTCTTCGAACTGAACCTCAACATATTTCGCCGCTTTCGTTCTCTACCGGAGATCGGAAAACTGGTTTTTGAATCGTTTCTTCTTATCTGGGCGATAACGGAGAATAATAAGAAGTTTGGGTTTTATATACTCTTTGCGATGATGGCGGTGATCAGTTGCCGGTAAACACGTGGACGGCTGGGATGAATTATAATTTTATGCTTCTTTGGCGATATCTTCGAATCTTTCTCACGATTCAATTAGACGGGGTTACTTCTTTTTCTTGTATTGCGTGGGCTTGATTTAAATGGGCCTGCTTTTTAAATTTTCTATATGGGCCCGAATTGGCTTTCTGGGCTCATTTTGGAACTGCCCAGTTCTAAGATCTTTCATTTCTGGGCCGTAATGCGCATGGTTGGGCCACATCCTGATATCATGGTAACAATAATCAAATCGATAAGGCCCGTTTGAAAACTATTTCGTTTTTGTTTTTCTGTTTTTATTTTTACTTTTCTATAAATAAATTTGTTTGATAACTAATTTTAGTTTTTATTTTTAAAATATTAAAGAAATTATAAAAACTAAAAAAAGTAGCTTTTAAAAACAAGTTTTTGTTTTGTTTTTAAAAAAGTATGAAAATAATGAGAATAAATAATAAAAAACTAACAAAATTCAAACAAAATGTGATATTTGAAAACAAAAAAACAGTTATGGAACATATTTTTTTGTTTTTCATTTTTAAAAACATAAAACTAAAATGAGTTATCAAATATATATGATTTTAATTTTTTTAACAAAAAATGAAAAACGAGAAACAAAAAATAAAAAAAAAAATGGTTATCAAACAGGGCCTAAGTGATCAGTTTGAACTCTTCATTGTTAACTGTCTTTGAACTCAAATAAATTAAAGAGTTAAAGCTTTTGTTTGATAACTCTTTGTTTTTTTGTTTTTGGTTTTTGAAATTTAAGTGTATTCTTATTCAAATTTTCTACAATGTACCCATCTTTATTTAAGAAAGTATGTCAATGATAACCAAAATTTAAAAACAAAAACAAGTTTTTGAAAGCTAGATTTTGGTTTGGTTTCTAAAAATATAGATATTCAAGTAAGAAAATATATATAGTATGATAGGTTGTTGTATGCTAAAATTTCAAAAACTAAAAATAAAATGGTTATTGGGGCCTAAATTGTTTAGTTTCTTGAGTCAAATGAGGGATAACAATCCAAATTGAAAAAAAAACAAAAACAAAACAAAATATAATTATCAAACAAGTTTTTTATCTTCAATTTTTTATTAAGAAAAAAGAAAGAAAAGATATCAAAAATTTTAAAAAGTAAAATTTACCTATGAATGAGGAAAATACATGTCAATTATGGTTGGACTAACTTCATTTTAGGTAAAATGTTTCTATTTGCTTTTAGCTTTCATCATCTTCTTTTCTCTCTCTCTTTCTTTTTTTTTTTTTTTTTTTGTATCATAGAGAATATTTAAGAGCTTGAAGATTTCGAATCTTCAACTTCTAGAACAAAAATATAAAATTATCATCATGAGCTTAATTTTACAATTGCATCTTGCAATGCAACGTATAAATTGTAATGAGAAAGCCAAAAAAGTAATAATAATTCAACAACATCTTGATGTATTATTAACTTCATTAACTATGAAGTTGATGGTTGAACCTTCCCATTTTCACCTACTAAAAAAAACAAAAAAGTTGTAAGTTGAATGAAAATGGAAAGATGCTAGTGGCAGGGTACTATTATTATGCCAAATGCGAATAATATTATTAGTCTCAAGAAAATAGTGCGACAAAGTGAAGTTACAAATTCGGTTTATACATATTCTGTCTTACAAAAATCTAATTTTTCATTATGAAAAGTGGAATTTTGAAATGATTAAATCGCTGTCTTGCCGCACTAAAGTTTCTTTAATCCAAAAGAAGTTGTAGTTCAATTTTTTCATCATAACATATGCTAAACAAATATCACATTAATGTCTTAATTTGATATTTATTTTTTAAACGTTAGTTGGTATAGTTCAACTTGTTAGGAACAATGGATTTCTCCCATATAGTAAATAATGATTAAAAAATGGATTTGGTTAAGAATCAAATCGATTGTCATCTCGAAAATGAATGGAATAAACTACGAGGAATATTTACATCATATCCTGTATAATTTGATGTCCACCCATGTAGCTTGATATGGACCACAATCTATTTGATTTTAAATTCAAAAGATAAAAGAAATAAAATAAACAAAATAAATTGTGCCACATATTAGACCATATAGGTGGGCATTATTATATATATTATGTCCGCATAATGTAAATATTTCTCATAAACTAAAGGAGACTAGCGTCCATTGAGGTCAAAACATTTTCGATTATAAAGTTTGGGATAAATTTTATAAAGATCCTTTTTTTTTCTTTTGCGTTCAAACAAATCAGTGGGAATGGCAAAGGATTGGAGTTAAAGAATCAGATTAACAAAAGCTAAATGTAGAATTAAGATCAAAATCTACAAGGATTAAAAAGCTTAGGAGAGAATTTTGGATTTTAATTATGCTTTTAACCTTAATCTCTGTCCCCTCAAAAAAGGAGATATAGAGATGTGCGTTTGTGTCATCACTCATCACTGAGCAGAGAAATTTATGTGCTTTGATTGTCACCGCACACTAACCTCATTCGCTCGAAAACAATAAATAATATCATTCTCCAATTCCCATTCCTCAATTTCTCTGCAGATTCCACTCTTCTTGCTTTGATTCTTGTTGTTTCTTGAGCTTAAATTTGTTCTTTGTGCATCTAAATCCTTCAATCCCTTGTATTTCTTGTGTTTTCTGCAATTTCAGGTCATGTAATTGTGTACCATTTTCATTATTTTTCTCTTATTGTTGCCTTTTGGGTTTCTTCTTTTCTGAATAATGTAATCTGGGTTCATGTTCATTTCCTTGAAAGTTCTGTTCTGAAGCCGTGTGTGTGTGTTTTCTATTATGGGTTTTCGCTAATCTTGCTGTTCTTGGTTGTTGGGACTGTTTTGTCAAATGCCCATTTGCTTTTACGTGGTTTAGAATGTTCAGTGGTAATATGGGTTTTCGTTAATTTTTGGAATCTTGCTTTTGAAGCAGTTGATTCTCTTTTGATTCCGTGTTTTTTTAGTCATTTTTAGGATGTAAATCCCTCCCACATTACCAAGATCCAGTGTTCTTAGTGGTTTAGTACTCTTTTGGGTGGAATTAGCTGACTTATTCTTAGTAGAATACGATAATAAATACCGTTGTTAGGGGTTTTAACGTTCTGTTTGTCAAATTTGACAGTTCGTTTTGATCTGAAACGATGAAGGTTCGTTAGGCCAGATTGATTACTTTAGTTGTAATGAAAAATTCCACACTTGTTTTTGTGTTTGATGTGGAGTCTAGAGCTATTAGGCTTACTCCAAATTGATTCATTTGTTGATTTGTTCATAAGTAGCTAGCATTCATATTGATATACCCACTATTCTTTACTAACACTCTTAAACATGTAAAGTTCTGTTAGCTTCATTCAACTTTATAGAGTTGCTGAAGGTAACAATAAATGCATTCCATTCAATTTTCCCACCTTTTGTTCAGTATCTATGTGAATATAGAGTTTTATGTTTCTCTGTTCTTAGGACATTCTAAGTTATTAGTGATGAAATAACCATTATGTTGGCCTCTCGAGTCCTGTTAACTTGATTATGGCTTAGTTTACATATTACCCCTTTTATTTGTCTCTTCAATGTTACTTCCACTTTCATACTCTTAATATCTCAAAAGAAGAGGGGGAAAGGAATCTGTTCATAAACCTTCTTGTTCACTAAGTATTCCATTTCAACATGGAGGAAACATTTTTTCCATTTCGTGGGATTAGGAATGATTTTAGAGGAAGACTTCTATGCTACAAACAGGATTGGACTGGCGGATTTCGCTCTGGTGTCAGGTTTGTTTGCTAATGACAAAAGAAAATTTCTATATAAACTTCTATTTCCGAGTGAGTGTTTGTATATTTTTGTGCAACGTTTGTTTGTTTTAGGATCTTGGCCCCAACAACATACATATTCTTTGCTTCAGCAATTCCGGTTATATCGTTTGGGGAGCAGCTAGAAAGGAGTACTTGTATGGCTACTTTTTTGGTTGCTTTTATGGTTTATAAACTTGTCATAGTCTGCTCAGATATGTTTCTTTTCTCTCGTTTGTGTATGTTATAGATGGAACTCTAACTGCAGTACAAACTCTAGCATCAACAGCACTTTGTGGCATCATCCACTCGCTTTTTGGAGGACAACCTCTGCTCATTCTTGGGGTTGCTGAACCAACTGTTTTGATGTATACATTTATGTTCGATTTTGCAAAGAACCGAAAGGAACTGGGGCAGGAACTATTCTTAGCCTGGACGGGATGGTATCTGTTTAATGTACCAACTGTCTAAATAACAATACAAGAGATACATTTGGTAACAAAAAGTCAATCTTGTTTTTTCTTCTCCTGTCTGTTTTAGGGTGTGTGTATGGACAGCCATTTTTCTTTTCTTGTTGGCTGTGTTGGGGGCGTGTTCCCTGATCAATAGGTTTACACGTCTAGCTGGAGAACTCTTTGGTCTTCTAATTGCAATGCTCTTTATGCAAGAAGCGATACGTGTGAGTGTGCTTTGTGATACTTAGTGCCTCGGTCTCGTAACTTATTAGAAGAATTTGAAAGTTTAATTTTGCTTATGATCTAGATTTTGAAATTCCAGCTTCTTGAGGAAGCTTCAAAATTTGTCTCGTAACAGTTTGATTGTCTTGCATTCTGTTCAGAACAACTGCCATAGACCAATGTACTATTTCCTTGTATAGGGTGTTGTGGAGGAATTCGGCATACCTCAGAGGGAAAATACTAATCAGGTGGAGCTCCAACCTCCTTGGCGCTTTGGCAATGGAATGTTTGCATTAGTGCTATCCTTTGGGCTTCTACTGACTGCCCTTAAAAGCCGCAAGGCTAGATCATGGCGCTATGGGACTGGTACAACAATACAGGCTTTCTTTTGAATGCTGACATATATAATATAAAAAACTTATAGTACATATAGATACAATGTCATGGATAGTTTATGGGCAATATGTTGTGTTCCTGTAATGACTTCGGTATGAACATGCCTTTTCTTAACTACTCTACATCATCATGCAAATACTGATCTGATTTAGTATTTTTCCACTGACATTTGATCTAAATGTAGGTTGGGTACGAGGCTTTATCGCAGATTATGGAGTTCCACTTATGGTGCTCGTATGGACAGCCTTATCTTACATTCCAGTTAACAATGTCCCACTTGGGATACCAAGAAGGCTTTTCAGTCCTAATCCTTGGTCTCCGGGTGCCTACTCAAATTGGACGGTTGTAAAGGTTCGTCATATTTTGTTGATACTGAAAATCTGCATAAAAGTAGATTTTGTTTATAATTTCATATATCAATGAAATCGTTTCTTATCCAAAATGAAAATAAAATAAAATTTTTTTAAAAAAGAAACTGCATAAAAGCAAAGCTATATACTTCCGTGTCTCCAAACATGTCTAAGTATGTTTGACATATGCAGGAAATGTTGAGAGTGCCTCCCTTGTATATAGTTGGAGCATTAATACCAGCAACTATGATAGCAGTTCTTTACTACTTTGATCACAGTGTTGCATCTCAACTTGCCCAACAGAAAGAGTTTAATTTGAAAAAACCAGCTTCATATCATTATGATCTTCTTCTCCTAGGTTTCCTTGTAAGCTGTCTCATGGAAATTCTATATTTCCTCTCCTTTCCCCTTTTTACTGCAAATCTTGTAAAGCTCTATAAAGGAGTCCTGGCCTCCATTCAAATTTTCTGTCTGATGTATAGGAAAAATGTTTTCTTTCTCAATAGAAACAATTTCGATTTGTAGGTTATACTATGTGGACTTATAGGCATACCACCTTCCAATGGTGTAATTCCTCAGTCTCCGATGCACACGAAAAGCTTAGCTACCCTAAAACATCAGGTAACACCGTCACTCAGTTCTCTATATATCTGATTTTTATATGCATATAGTTTCTCTGCATTGAACTTTGGCAGTGCCGTCCTTCACATGCAGCAGTCATTATAAAACTCTCTCTCGGAGTGTATGTATACATAAATTTAATCCATCCCTTTTGTCACTGAGATCTCGGTTTCGAGCATTTTTTGGCATGGGGCGATAGATTAGATTGGGTTTGGCTATCAACTTCCTTTTTTAATATTCTTGACTGCATCTCCTTTTCTCTGTGTTTCATAATTCAATTTGTATAATTTCCATGATTGTACTCATTCATGTAAAATGTCATGTAGTAGTACAAGCTTGTTTCTAACGCGAAATTGAAACAGATTGGTTATATTTTATTTCTTCTGTAATAGCTTTTGCGGAACAAGCTGGTAGCAGCAGCACGTCAAAGTTTTCGTAAAAATTCAAACTTGAGTCAATTATACCGAAACATGCAAGAGGCATATAATGAGATGCAGACTCCCTTAATTTACCAAAATCCACCAGCTGCGGTAATGAAGGGATTTGGAATACACTTTCTGTTTTTCTGTTTTTAACTTGTTTAATCACAAATATTTTTGCTGCAAGCAGGGGTTGAAGGAGTTGAAAGATACGACGATTCAACTAGCTTCAAGAACTGGCTACATTGATGCACCAGTTGATGAAACGGTTTTCGACGTGGATAAAGATATTGATGATCTTCTGCCTGTGGAAGTTAAAGAACAACGTCTCAGCAATTTGCTTCAGTCAATAATGGTTGGTGGTTGTGTTGCTGCTATGCCTCTTTTAAAGAAGATCCCGACTTCGGTTCTTTGGGGTTACTTTGCGTTCATGGCAATCGAGAGCTTGCCCGGAAATCAATTCTGGGAAAGGATTTTGCTGCTTCTCACTGCTCCGAGCCGAAGATACAAGTTAGTTAGCACCCATGTACATGCATATGCACACACAATATTAGTCTTGTCATCACAGCACTTCTTAAAAAAAACAAAATAGAACACCTACCCAAGTCAATGCAACACAACAACAATTAATTTCACTTCGATGACATGTTAAAGGAAAAAAAAACTTGCATATCTTTTTTAGCTATGATCTTTGAAAGTGGGACACTTTTGCCTAAGACTTTTCAACAAAGATTGACTGGTGATTCATTTTACCTTCAGGGTGCTGGAGGAATATCATGCAACCTTCCTAGAAACTGTCCCCTTCAAAACAATTGCAACCTTCACCTTGTTTCAGACAGTATATCTACTGATGTGTTTTGGTTTAACCTGGATTCCAATTGCTGGTGTTCTTTTTCCGCTGTTGATCATGCTTCTCGTGCCCGTGCGACAGTATTTGCTCCCCAGGTTCTTCAAAGGAGCTCATCTTCAGGACTTGGATGCTGCTGAATACGAGGAAACCCCTGCAATCGCTTGTAATCCGTCGTTGGAAGTAAGCAGTCTGAATTCTCTGTTCATTTTAGTTAAATCTGTTGACCATCTTAGTTCAAGTCATGCTTAAGATGGGATCCACACCCCTCATTGAATTTGAATGACTTCGAAAATTAAGCTTATGAATACTATTTTCACAAATAAGTTTTTTTTGTTAAATATTTTTGGAATCTAACCAAGTTTTGGACAATAAACATAGGAGTTTCTAAAATCTGATTTTTGTTTTGAGATTTGACTAAGAATTCAAATGTTTCTTTAAAGAAGACAAAACGAAAACTATGATAAAGAAATTGTAGGGTAATAAGCTTAAAGCTTAATTTTTGAAAACCAAATGGTTATGAATTAAGATTTTCAATATTTGCATATAATCCAATGTGAAATCTCAACATAGGATCACATAATCATCCTATCATAGGTGTGTGTGAAGCAAAACCAGAGTCTTCCATTCCATTTTCAGTTTTGGAGGAGGTTGTTTGAACTCACTTTAATGTTTCTCCTCTCCTTCGGTGCTTCAGGATCGAATGGGAAGAACTCCCAACATCGATGACAGTGAAATACTCGAGGAGATGATCACAAGAAGCCGTGGTGAGATTCGGCGTACGCAGAGTTCGAAAGTGACAAGCTCAACCCCAACTTCTCTAGAGAGCATCAAACCTCCCTACAGCCCACAAATACCAAAGAAAGTGTACAGTCCAAGGATTAATGAGCTCAGAAGAGAAAGGAGTTTTGGAAAAGGACTTGAATTTAAGCCAAGTTCTAGTGCAGAAGCAGGAACAGCAGGACCATCTTTTAGAAATTAGCCTACTACTACTTGTAGCACTTTGTAAGTGGTTGATTCTGCTGGGTTTTTTGGAAACCGGAATTTCAAAGCTTTTCTCTCCGGTTCGATACCACGTCTCAAGTCTCGGATTTCTAATTTAAGTGCTTCCCAACAGTTTCGAACCAGACGTCCGAAGGAGCATACCTCGAAATCCGTAACCTCAACCATTCTGCTGGATTTTTATATGGTTAATTGTGTTCGAGAGGCCTTTTTAAACGTTGCTTTGATGCAGCTAAGTGTTATTTTGTGTTCATGCCTAGCATCTCTTCCTTTCCTTTTTTTTCTTTTTTAAATTAAACGGAGGAAAAACTTACTTTTACTGTTTATGCAGCTTTGTCATATTGAATAATTATCTGAATTATTAAAAAGTTGATATGATATAATTTGCTGTTGGGTTAAATTAGGTGAATGCCTTGAATTTATGGGTTATTGAACTAAAAAAATAATAGTACCAAAATAGACTAATATTTATCAACAAAAATAGAGCTTTAATATAACTTGGTAACAAGTTAAATTGACGGTAGGTGTCGCCCTGGAAAAATGTAAAAATGTTGTGTAAGCGGCAATCAACCAACCAATCAATAAAAAATAAGGAAAACGAGAAAGAAAAGAACACATAAATTTATGTGATTCACTAGTATTGTGTCAATTAGTCCATGAGTAGAGAGGAGCATTATTTTTATTAAGAGGGGCAAAAATACATAACCAACATCATGGAAACTAGAATTTAATTCAAATTTATTTAGTATACTCTCATTAAATCTTATTATAAATAAGTCTTAATTACACTGGTTGACCGAACATTAAAATTCCCGGCTAAATAATTATAGCATTGTCTCGTTCAACATATATTTCAACGATTAAAATAATCCATCAAGAAATGTATAACGTGGAAAAAGAGGCGAATGAAAAGGACTCCCTCAAATAACCTTTTTTCTGTTGATGCAGACAGCGAAATATACGGTCCAGGAATATTCGTATGCGCCACAATTATTATGAAATAAAAAAAACACAAACTCAAATACCATGCACACGCCACCACTACATAAAAAGTATCTGTACTGCTTTTACTTTTACAAGGGAATGGGTGCAAAATTGGTTAAATTTTAGAAATTATTCGTAAACTTTTGTTTCAATAGTAGCTTTATCTTTAAACTTTAAAAGATTTTTAAAATGCCCTTCGTTTTTTAAAATAAAAAATAAAAGTACTTTTCTCATTAGATTTTGAATTAACAAAAAGGGTACATTTTTTGTTCAATTGTTCTTTCGAACTTTGAAAAGTTGTGAAAATTACATCTAGTCTAACCTTTTTTTACCTTTGATGAAAACATTAAGTTTTCATTTTTAAAATACATAATTAAAAAAAAAAAATCCAAAGTACTCTTAGTGGAAAATGTTTCCTTTTCTTTCTCCACGAAAATTTAATGAAATTGAATGGATTATTAACATTTGAATGGTAGCATGTTTGACTGAATAAGTTTCAAAAGTTAATAAATAAAAATAATAATAATAAAAACTCTAAATCGGAATTGATTTTAGTCACCAATTTGTTCTTTGTTTTGAGTTCATTGACGGAGCAAGGATTGAACCTATAAGACTATGATATCTTTGGTTTCATAAGTGTATATTAATGAACCTATACAACTATGATCTCTTTAGTTTCATAAGTATATATTAATGAACCTATAAGGCTATGATCTCTTTGGTTTCATAAGTATATATTAATGAACCTATAAGGCTATGATCTCTTTGGTTTCATAAGTATATATTAATATTATTGAGTTAATGCTTATTATAGTATTAATATATTATTGAGTTACTTGAATGTAAAGATAATTTGTTGTAATTGATTTATAGAGATCATTTATTCAAGACTAAGCTACCCATATGTGCTTGAATTTGACTCAAATTGTAATTTGAAAATTTTATGACTAACCCATACTTCATTTTCAAGTATGTTGTCTTTCGTTGCAGATTAACACTCAAACTTTAAGTTCATTTGTAGCCAATGACTTACATGCTAATGCTTGGTCAAATTGATTTTTATATTTTATTATGAAGTGTCTATTGTGTTCTTCATGATTTGCTTTTAACAGTAATGTAGCCTGAAATTGAAAATTTAAGTGGCAACTAAAAAATGCTACTTGGGCTAGCATGTAATGACTTTTTGTTGAAACATCAATGTTGCATAGAGTAATTCAATGCAATACCACAAATGGACAAGTCAAATTTTAATATTGTAAGAATGTCAAATATAATTCATCAAATACACTTATTTACAACAAATATAATTACTTAATTTTAATTAGAGAAAGATGAATAAGATAAAAACAAAAAAGAAAACAATAGATTTAAAGAGTTCATTTCATTAATTTGACCAACCATTCACTTAATTAAATCAAGATTGACATGTAAATAATCTGGAAGTCAATAAACACTTGATTTTACATATATATATATATAAACAAAATAATAATTAATTAAAAATAAAACTTAGTCAAATTTGAATTTTTAACATTTTCCAATTAAAAAAAATTGAAGACAAGGAATACTTCCGAAACTTCAATGTTGAACGGGCTTTAAAAAAATTTACATTCAAAACTTAACAATAATGACATTTTCATACATTTTGAAAAGACATCAAAGGAGTATTGTCACAGGGAAGACTCGAACTCGAGACCTTGAGAGGAGCATACCCTCAAAGCCCAAGTTTTCAACCACTACGCTTCTTCGGATGTAGTTTTATGTTGTGTTTCGTGAAATGGGATCCTAATAAAAGTCCATCAAATTAGTCCAATTTCCAACTCAAAATCTTTAAACCACATCACAGGCTTTCAAATAAAAATTACAAAACTTGCATCGAACCACAACTATCTTCGAATCTGTATCCCACTGTTATTTGTGAAGACAAGCACACAGTGACTGTTAAATTCAAAAAAGTTTCCAACTAAATTCTATATAACAAGACTGCTACTTAAATCTGTGTGCTTAAAATGTTCATTTATGATATCGAAAATGAATCGAATCGCGTGGTCATCGACTAATTTGAAATGGACACAGAGCTGTCTAATGGAAAGGAAGATGGCTATTTAATCCACAAAGAATAAAAGTCATCCTAAAGGGCAGAAAGAAATAGTACAAAACTGAAGAGAACAAAACCTTACAGTTATTTCGACATGGATCGAGCAGCTACGCACAAATTGTTGGTGGATTTTTCGTCATCTAGCAAACCAGCTTACTATGGCAAAATTTCATGGAAGGCAACTTTAAGCTGTCTTTGGCTTAGCTTTGATGCGCTTAACCCTTGAATACAAGAAAACCCCAGCAAGAGCTATTCCTGTGCCTGCATTAAGTCCAAGAACAAGAATTTTAAAGCATCAAGAAGCGTTCTGACACATGTACTCATAAATAGAAGAATGAAGCAGCAAATATTACCAATAGAGTTGATTGGAGAAACAGGTGTTTGGAAGAAGATAACAGAGCTCACAATGACCACAACACGCTTTACGCAATTGCCGACCGAGTGAGTAACAGGTGATACTCTTTGCAATATCATGTAAGAAACCTGCAAAAGTCACCCCAATAGCTGTCAGTGAAAGCCGTTCTATGTGACAAGGAATTGAGCACATCAGAAGTTTAAAATGCAAAAGCGTCAGTATCCGACTCATCATGCTTCTTTAGATCAGAACTACAACAAAAGTTCTAGCACCATGATTCAAAAGAACTATAAGAAGAAACGCACATGTTTATGAGAAAGTCAGATTGCGATATCTCTCACTCGTGAAATTAGAAATCTTACCTGTTGGTATGCATGGAAACAAAGGGCAGCAAGAAGAGACCTAACGTATACTTGTTTCATGTTCAATCCCTGTAATGAAAGAAATTACATTGAAGAACAAGATACAAGATATAGTTTTAAAGAAAATTTCAACAGATCTTTGATTCTTGAATCACTCACAGCTGATTGAAGGTAGGCTGGAGTAAACTTGACACCTTCCATGAAAATAGCCACAGGGGACAATAAGAAAAAGGACATGACTGTTATAATTGAAAAGAGGGTGATGTTATCAATGGAGTCCTGTTTCACAAGAACAAAATGTTGATTACTTTGTCACTCCAAAGAGAAGAGAATATTAATGGAATGATAACGTGTCAAAGTGAACGAAAACAAAAACCAGTTTATACTAAAATTGGCTTTTGATCTATTAGAACACAAGTACCAAAACAATACAACTGGTAACAGAAGCAACGCAGATAGTTAAAAGGTGCATCTTTAGTGCTTACATCTTTTTTCACCATAACCTTTTTGCTAAGGACATTGCGAGATTGATTAGTCAAATTGGATGCCATTGCACTCGTAAATCCAGCCCTTTTAGGGAAAAAAATGATATATCAGAAATTGCATAAATAATCCATTTGACATGAATATAGACATACACTCCTCTTACCAGTTGAAGGAGGCCTCAGTAGCAGATGCCAATACAACACCGCCAACAATTGGCAAAAGAGATGCAAGTACCCAGGGAGTAGGAGTCTTCAAAGACAAAAAGACAAACGTCAGACTTAAACACCACCAACAATAGGTAGAAGGTATGAAACAACACCAGCTTTTTTCTCGTAATTTAAGAAGGTAATGGTTCAACCTCAAGCACAAAAAGTAATAGAAAATTCAGTTGCTGAAATTCAGGACTCGCGATGTTCTGATTTTGACAAGATAGTTAATAAATGGTCGCACATGAATCCATACCTCTCCAAGAAACATTGCTGACAGGATAACTGAAAAGAATGGCTCCATAGCTTTGATTGTGTGAGTGAATGATACTGCCACTTTCCCAAGACTCATATTTGTAAAAAGATTGCCCAATGTGTGAACGAATGCCAGCGGAAGGATAGCGGCAAGCTGTTCAAGTTTAAAGAAGTCATATCTCGTAACAAAAAAAAAATAGTAGGAAACGGAAACCTCATTAAGAAATGCATTATTGAAAACAAGTTACACGTACACAAGGCTCCAAAAACCTACAAGAGAAAAAATAACAATCACCTGAGCACCACTAATCT
The DNA here is from genome assembly GCA_036507275.1 of Sicyos edulis. Classification (NCBI taxonomy): domain Eukaryota; kingdom Viridiplantae; phylum Streptophyta; class Magnoliopsida; order Cucurbitales; family Cucurbitaceae; genus Sicyos; species Sicyos edulis. Next base: position 37,912,611 of record CM071853.1, read on the forward strand.
TTGGCTTTTTGTAGAGATTAAGTCCCCACATAAGAAGAACAAGTACGGTGCCTACGGAAAATTGAACCGCAGTGACAGTTACAGGGTATGGAAACACCTTGAGGACCTGTGAACAAGTGGTATCAAATATCAACAGCATTCTCATCTCCCGAAGAACATACCACAAATTTCAATTCAGATGTAAGTCAAGTCCAAGTTGAAATGAATAAGCAGGCAAAAGAGTTGCACAAGATATTGAACAAGCAATTTACTTAATCAGACACTAAGAATCTAATTCGATAGAACCAGCTACTTACTGTCATTCACACAAAAATTACATTCATATTTCATACAGGTCTACTAGGAGATTTAGATTCCACATCTTTACGAGAACAATTTATTCACTACTTCGTCGAAATATGATAATACCGAAAATGAATAGTTGGCGTCAATATTTCTTCAGAAAGACTCCATGATAAATCCTTTCACAAGAATACTGACCTAGAGAAATACTGAAAATAAGAAAAGAAACACATCTTACACCATCCTCGTGCGTATTGTATTGATTATGAAGATAATATAAGCATAAGACTAACTTTCTTTTCTCGATACGATCATTATCAAGCCTCGGTTTCTTGCAGTAAAACCATTCCATGCAAATCGAACAAAATATCAACAGATTCTAACAATCAAACCACAAAAATCGCACAAACACCGTAAATTTCACAAGAACGAGAAAACACGTAACCTGCTTGTTGTAGATGTTAAAGTAGATGTTGAAAAGGTACCAGAGACCAAACAACAACCCGAGCTCAAGCGTTTTCGACAGATTACCGCCAGAACTCGCGTCCTCTGCCGAGCTATCCGGCACCGCAGTGGCCTGAACCTTGAAACGACTCGAATCGGAGTCCGAAGCAAGCAAGGGCACACCAGTCCAAGGCCGGAGCTTGGCGGACGAAGAAAGAGTCCAAGATCGACGAGGCCAAGAGGAAGGGAGTCCAACACCGTTTAGGTGTCCGAGATCTCTGGAATTTGAGGAAGACGAAGAAGATAACCGAATTGAGTTGCATCCAGAGCTGAAAGACGATGTTGACGGCCGCCGAGGCTTGAGAAGAGGAAGCGACGGCGAGAAAGTAACGGCAGAGCTCTGCATTTCGAATGGCGGAGCTCGAGATCTGAGATCGGAGAAGAGAACGAAGCGGAAGAGAACGGCCTCGGTGCGTCCGCCGCGGAGAAAGGTTGGTGAAGCTGTAGTTTGGTGGCGCAATGCAATAGAGAATGGACTAAGAAGATGCTTAGAATTGGGGAATTAAGTAGTCGAAATTGAACATCCAACGACGGATATTTTGAAGCATTTTATTACCCTATTGACAAAATAATTTGCTTGGTTTCATAGAAATAGATAATAATAATAATTTAAATTCGATGGTTTGGTAGTTTCATAATTTCATTTTTCTTAATTGGATTTGTGATTCCTCCTCAATTTATACTAAAAAAAAAAGAAACAACATATAATAAATAAATAATAATAATTAGTTAGAATTTGGCATTTCAAATAAAAAAAAAACGTTAGAATTTGGTAATTAAAATGATGATTTAGTAATATTGGAAGTTTGGGGACTACATATTTAGTTAAGATATAGTTTTATAATTTATTAACTCTCCACAAAAACCTATCTCCATATAAGTTTTTATTAACTCATCTTTATTTTTACTTTTAAAAATAACTTTCATTTCTAATTATTAATTTATAACTATTCAATCATTTCTAACCACACATTTTTAATAATTCTTTTAAAATCAATTAAAATAACTATTTTTTAACTATTTATCTTGTATCATTCATTTTTTAGCAACTAAAAATAACTACTCATTTTAAATCTACATTTAAACAAAATTTTGACTCTAACTTCTCTACACAAAAATTATATCCAAATGATTTTTTAACATAACTCTCAATTTTTAACTACCTCATATAAACCTTTAATGTAAATCATGTCTAAATATGTCAAACAAACACCTCACGGTTTCTTGATTTGGTAGCTTTTTTTTTTTAAAGCATAAAATAATAAATACCAAAAAACAATTTGATTATTTTTAATTATTATTTCCCTTTGGATTTAAAATTAATTGGAAATTAGTGATGGAATTCATCCCCTTCTATTTTATTGAGATACATTATGAATGGTTGTTTTGTTTAGGGTTTTCTTGTTAGGAAAATTGCTTTTTTTTAGTTTTTTGGTTTGAGATATAATTTTAATTTTATTATATATTAAAATTAAATATTTTTATTTTGATATTTCAATAATGTTCATTTTTTAATTATGGTATATTTTGGTATGTTTACTTTTATATTTATGTTGTTTTAAAAATTAAGTTCACATAAAAATTAAAATAATCATTTTATGAATGTATTTTAATTTAAATTAATCTAGTAATCATTTTAATCAATATTAATTTATGTAATTAACGATTTTGTTATGTCATGAACTATAAAGGAGCATTGATGAACATATTGGAAATAGACCTAAAACCTAAGTATTAATAATATGAGATTTTGTTCTAGTGTCAACTTTTTGGTTGACTATTTTAGTTATAATATTTTTTAAAAATAAGTATTTCATTCCTAGTCTAATTTTAACCATTTTTTCATACTTTAATTACATGTTTCATTGTTTATTGATTAAAAACTATGTGCAGTTCTTATTGAAGACTGAATTCGGCATTGGCTATTTGTAGTATTGACGGGAGAATACATGACTATTTATTACAATTATTAAAGTTATCAAATGCATAAACTTTCTCATTTTTTACAATTATCTCCTCAATTTTATGCACTTCAAAATAGTTGGAATTGTTGTTTTATTATTATTATTTTTTTTCAAATATTTTTTTTTTAAATCCACAAATATATCTTCCATTTCTTTTCTTTTTTTAAATATTGTTGGATGTGGTATAACCGGACCAAATTCAATAAAATGACAGGAAAATAAAAAATACTTTTAATATATTCCAATAAAATGACAGGAAATCCCTTTTCACCTGCCGCTTCAATAGTAATAACTTTCTGTGTGATCCCATCTCTCTTTCTTTCCTCTTTCCCTTTTATTTTATTTATTTTTTCTTTGGCTGAGACTTGGATCTAAGATTTCTTTATCATTAAATGTCATTGAGTTACTAATTAACTATAAACATAAAAAGTTATTATAAATGATTATAATTGGACGTTTTTAATAATCATAAATTAAGGCTGAGTTAACTGTTTATTTAAATATAAATATTCATAAAAGAGTTATATACAATAATATATTTAGATGTAAATTTTTGTATATGAATTATAGTCATTAATTATATATAGATTTTGTAGAGATGTAAAAATAAATTGTTAAAAATAACATTTTATTTAAAATAAGTAAATATTAATAATTATTTTAAGTGATGGTAATAACTGGATTATTATATTAATTTTTTTAGAAGGGGTAAATCAACCACATTTCAATATTTGTAAACTAAACAAATAACAAGTGAGGTGGAAGTGGAACTTTAAAATTTAGTGAGTATTTTTCCTGATTAAATAAAGTCAAGTTCATTATTACACTACACATGCACAGAAAAGTGGACACTAGATTTAAATCCGGACAGTTAGTATATAAAAAAAGTTAAGACAGTCTATCAAAACACACACATATATCTGATATGTCAACTTTTTTAATGAGTAGCTTAGTGCTCAATAAATATAAAAGAAATTATCAGGATCGAATATAGGACATTGGAATTGAACTGACTTACAACTAAATAATGAAATTATGACAACACTGACCTATTCGGTGAACAATGAGGAACTAAAATATTACTTTTACATGTATTTTTTTGTATCAAACTTTTAAAGCAAGCATGGCTCTCAAATTAAAAGGTATATTTGAAAAATAATAGTATTTCTATTTAATTAGAAAAATAATTGCATTTATCCATGGGAATTGTCAATTTATAAAAGCAACGAATGAGATGCAAGATTGGAATTTGGTGAACTTGCCAAATAGATTTTATTTTTATTTTAAAATGGACACGAAATAGTTATTACCAATGAAAAAGCATTAAATACGTTTCTAAGAGGCAACCGACAGTTGAGACTAACAACTTCAAGACATGCTTTGAAATCTCCATCGAAATATCATGTGTTACAGTCTAGGGACAGACGAGTGGCACCTCGAATATAGAGGAGCGAAGCTCTAATTTTTCGGATTAAAAAAAAAGAAAAAAACATTAAATAGACGAACGTTCTAATGATTTTATTATTTAGTTGTAAATCAATTAACACTAACTTTACACGTTTGATTTTAAAAATCGGTATTTAACTATTATTTTTAAAAGCAATATTATCTTTTATGTAAGATTTGTTGTGCCTTCCCTATATCCTACACGTGTAATATATTCTAGGGAAGAAATCTTATTCTTACAATGGAATAAGGTCATAAAAGGAATACTAAAACAAAAAGGTCACAAAAGCAAAATTCTATGAATGCCATTTTCCCTAGTTTATCTTTATCTCATCGACTCTAGCCTCTCTCCAGGGGTACTTATGTAACTTCTAACTCGAAATTTTGGATTATCGTTTAATTATATGCTGAAGCGATTTCACCGCCACACAGGTTTCCGCCATTGAAGCCTATTCAATCGTCTTGAACAATTTCATCTGATCCGAATAGAGAATCTTGATTCGAACACTGAGAATTTCTGCAGAATTTTTGAAGAACAGGAGAGATCGAGAGAGAATGCACTCATTGAGCTTCAAGTTTGTAGGCGATTTTAATGCAGGATCGAGGTTGAATTCGCCGGGACGAGGAAGCTTTTGTGTTCCGGAAATGGAGGCCGGAATGGTTAGGTGTTTTCGAGATCGTCGAGAATTTCGAAGAGCTTGTAGGATTGTAGCATGCGCTTCCGAGAAGAATGGCGACGGTGGAGGAAGTCAGAACCAAAGCGCGAGTGCGAGTGCGAGTCGCTCGTTTCTGTCCCGCAGTGAGTCTTATGCACTACTGAAGCAGCAATTGGAGGTTGCGGCCAAATCCGAGGTATTCTCTCTTCGTTAGCTTTTCTTTTGCAACTGCAAGTCTCGTAAATCAATGTGTTTAAGCTAATTGGTGTTGAAAATTCACGCATCTGGTGGAATTAGTTATGTAGGTTTCCAAAATGATGCAGATTAGTTTAGATTGACACGACATAGCTTTCTGGTTAAGGAGCCTTGTTATACTTAATTATGTCTATGTTTCATCAGTTATGCGTTACTTCGTCTTTAATTTGTGCTGGAGCTCTCTAATGTTTTCCCGGTTATAGATTCTGTTTTGTCTATACTTTTCCATGTAAAATATGGTTGAATGGGAAGACTATCAGGACTGGATTACGGTTTTCAATCTGAATATGCTTTGTCAAGAAACCATCATGTAGTCGACCAGTAGTCAAGAAGGCCTTTAGGAACCAAGAAGTGAAGTGTTCAATTGATGTAGTCGTCGAGTTTCCTTGATATCCAAATGTTGTTGGGTCAGGTGGTATATATTGTGATATTAGTTAAGGTGCACACAAACTTGTCCGAATAGGCATAGATATTAAAGAAGAAATGGTTTGTCAAGAGAAGTGTGGTCCAGAAATTGGGGAGAAGGATATTCACTTTCACTTGCCCTTCATTTATTCCCTGAAAAGTTCAGCATCTGGCTGTATGCATCCTAGAGTTTTGATTATTTGCCCTGCTAGAAACTCCATTTCCCCTCTCAGTAAAAATACGTAAGATTAGTAGACAAGCGGTGAAACAATTGTAATTTTTTAGCTTTTCAATGCTAGGTTCATTTTATGGATTTTTCCTCTGTTAAATTTAGGATTATGAAGAAGCTGCAAGGATACGTGACTCGTTAAAATTATTTGAAGAGGAAGAGCCAGTTTTGCGTCTTCGAAAACTGATGAAGGAGGCTATTTCTAGTGAGAGGTTTGAGGTACACATTGTTCCAGATCTCTTCACTTATTGCCGTGTTATTCTACCATGCAATCTTTCATCACGGAAGTAGAAAACTAAAATATAAATATTCAATCCTAGTGTGATTGGCAATATTTTCATTTTACTTGGGACTTGAGGGAATGGTCTATCTGCTTTTTCAGATCTTAATACTTTGTTCCACGACTCATTACTGCATAATTGTTATTCTTGTTCTTCTAAATGCTTTGTTTGGCTTTGAATTTGTTCGATCCTGATGATTAATTCCTGCAATGCAATGAAATACATAAATAGATAAATGCCACCCATTACCTGTTCTATGAGTATGAGATACTGATAAATATAATGACTTCAAAGCCGATAGGCACACGCCTTTTTCAGTTTTGGCTCTTGGGTTAATAATTTGCTAAATATATGTTTTCATTTCTGTAAAAGCTTGGCATGAGTCCGCAGTTGCAACCTTGTCTTACTCCACAACTTTATTTCATCTTATGATACCGTGTCTTCACTGCTACCTTTTTCCATTGATCTATTTACAATTTTTTTGTTCAGGATGCTGCTAAATATCGTGATGAGCTGAATGAAATTGCCCCTCACTGTCTTTTGAAGTGTGCAAGTGACGCGACAACTTTGGTACATTTCTTGATCTTCTTATGAATGTTGTTAATGGATTACATACTATACCATTTTTTCAATTTATAGAAGTAAACTTTTCTTGCTATATGAACAAATATACAATCCTATATGCAACCTGATAATGTCTATTCTCCCTTAATTCGTAAGAGTTGAAAATAATAATAATTCCCTATTTCAGAATAAATTGACTAGTGAAATGGTGTGTAGAAGCTCAATCTACATGTGTGGGCGGCTGAAATTTTTAACAATAGACATAATTTTGATTGATACTATAGGGTATCAGGGTACAAGTTAGGAGCGTTTACATAGAAGGCCGAAGCCAACCTTCGAAGAATCAGTACTTTTTTGCATATCGAATAAGAATAACCAATAATTCAAACCGTCCGGTTCAACTTCTTAGAAGACATTGGATTATCACTGATGCAAATGGGAAAACAGAAAATGTCTGGTAAGTTTGACTTGCTTCTGTACTTTCCTCCTTGATTCCTTAGGCCTATGAAGGTGTTTCCTAACTCAACCTGGACATTTTTTTTTTTTTTTTCAGGGGAGTTGGTGTCATTGGTGAACAACCAGTTATACTTCCTAAGACTGGTTTTGAATATTCTTCGGCATGCCCATTAACCACCGCTAATGGCAGAATGGTTAGAATGATTTCTTTTTTTGTGTGTGAACTTCATATAGTTTAGAATTAGATTCTCCTCCCAAGTCTTTAATTATAGGGAAACTGATGAGCTCTTTTCACAAGATAATTACAATTGTAGACAAATTTTAAAGTATTATGTATTATTAATACTATATTATAAGAAAGTACATATACATACTCATCAATATCAATAACTATATTTTCTTTTTTTTTAAGCGTTTATAAATTATTTTCTAGATTTGATCAATCTGACAAGTTACCATTAATTATATCACTTTTCTGATCAAGTGGAAGGACTGCTATAGTGTATTGTTTTGGACTGGTTCAGTAAAGTTTATACTCAAAATTATTTTCATAAAAACTTTAAATAGCTGTGACTTTATTTTATCTTGGGAAGTTTTAATTCACACATGGAGTGCACAATTCACACATGATTTCATTGGGACTTTTTAATATCGAGTGCACAATTCAAACATGATTTGACATTACTCCTTCGATGTCTTTTGGTGTCTGACCTAGGAACGGGCGTAGTTACCCTTGTTTCAAAAAAATTCAAACATGATTCAATATGAATTTCTTGAAGTCATAATTTCTTGACGTTTTTAACTCAGACATGTCTAACTAGCCCGAACATCCTTGTTAGATGAAAAAGACAGAAGCCTCCGAAGGAATTTCTCTGGAAATTGTACTGATGATAAAGAAACTATTATCTTCTGGGAATTGTTTGTCAAATTGCATATCACATCATGCCCTTTTCAAATTATGCGCATATACTAATTTTATGACTGAAAATTTTCTTATCTGCAATATGTAAAGAGATGCAAGTCATGGAAAAATACAGACTTGTTAAAAAAAATATAATTAAACATAATAATTATATCTTAAACTCACTTGTGAATTCATGCTTTTCTGGCATTTGGCATATGGGTTAGAAGCCTGAGTTCTTACTAAATGTGATGCAGGAAGGCGACTATGAAATGAAGTACATCGACAGAGTGGGTGAACAATCATTTAACGTTGCTATTGCCCCGTTTTCTCTCTCCATTTTAGGAGATAGCACGGATGGCTTCTGAAGTGTAAACCGCAACCCAAGTCAAGCCATTCTGAAGGTTTTCGGGACATCGAGAAGTCTGCTGAAAATGCTGTTTGCACATTTTGTAGATAGTCTTTCATTGGGGATGTGGAAGAAGACCAAATCTTGCCAACAAATCCATGATATTCTCAAATGAATTTGGGAATGTTAGGAGGTTCTTGTGTTTGTAAACTGTGGAGAGAGTTGTTGTATAGATCAACATGTGTGTATAAATTTGTTGCCAGTAAGTGGAATAGGTAGACCCAATTCATTATGGCAAAACTTCAATCAGATTGAAAATGAACCATATTGTATTTAAGTATTGTCTCTATCAAGAAAACCCATCAGCATCTCAGATTAATTTTACATCCATCTTCATGATTAAAAATGGCGAGAATCTCATATTTATGTTCTGTTGTACGACGCAGTCCTGCTTTAAATATTTCTTTTTATAGGTTTTAATGCTTCTTCTTCCTCATGCTGCTGCGTTGAATGATTGGTCAGCGGAATGAATATGTTTGTTTAATTTGTTACCATTATTTATTACTATCCATTACCCTTCCACTTTTCCTCTGACTTTTGTTCATCGGTCTAACTGTCTACAGCTCTTCAAACTTACAGGAGCTTTGCTCGGAAATCTTGAGAGATCAATATGGGCTAGGCGCTTTCTCTTGACCGGCGTGACAGCGAGTCGGTACTATGTATGAATAAATGAAACATTATTTCTACCAACTATTTTACATTATTTGAAGACCCATTTACTATGTCTGTACATCTGTATGTTAAGGCCTCCAAAAATCAACCTCTCCCAATTAACCAATACCAGGGATTCTCAGTGCTAATTAAGGTCCCTTGTCTAGCTTGGCCTACCAACATTCCACCCCATGTATATAAAACAATCAACTTCAAGGGTGGAAAGTAACATAATGCCCTTTGTTTTGGTTATAGGAAAGACCACAAACATAAAAATGGAGTTTTTCTGGTTCTTGGAAAAGGGCACTTTTTGGGTGAACAAATCCTGCTCATATCCATGACTTTTCAAAAACAGTGAATTGGTGCATAGTGTTTAGGTGAGTCTTTGAAGCATTGAAGAGTGTTAGTTGCAGTTTTCTTATGCTTTTTTTTTTTTTGGTTCTATTTTCCTTGCACTGCACTATAAACTCAGACGTGAAAATACACAATTGCTTAAGCATTGCATTGTTGAAAGTCTTTTCACACGCATTCTATTTATATTCATTTGCTCATCTCTGCTCTCACATTCTGCATTTTTTAACTGCATAGGAGTTTGGTTCAGTCCCTTTCCCAAACATTACCCTAAATTTCAGGTACCTGTTTCTCACTGTCTCTCTTATTTATTTATTTTGCATTACAAATATGGTTATTTCCATACAAGTGTAAGAGGGAGATAGAGTTGAGGGTCTGCTCTTTAACACAAGTTTGTAATTTGAATTTCTTTGGTTCCTACTTGGCTTCATTTCTAAACAAATTCCAGTATTTTTGTTCAAAAAATAAATCAAAGTAATTCTCTCTTGTCATAAAGGTGGTTCTTTTCTTCCCAATTCATCAGAATTACTTTGCTTTTTTTCTTTTGATTTACTGTTGATGATCTATATTTTACTTTATTCCAGCTAGCTGTATGTTCTTTTTCTTTTCTCTTTTTGCTTCAATATTGACAGCAAGAAAAAAACAAATAGTCATTCATAGAATTCTCCAATTTTGCAGGGAGAGCAGCAAGATGCAAGATGGTCCTTGGAGTTTGCTTGCAGGTGATCTAAATATAACCCCTTTTTTATTTTAAATTATATTACATAACCTAGACATTTACCATTTCCATTTATAATCAAAATATTTTTTGATAGAGAAATGTTCAAAATTTTGAAGAGTCGGATTAATTTTTTTAAAATTTTCAACTAACGAATTGATAGGAAATATATTATTAGTTCAAATGTTTATATAAATTATTTCTTCAATTACCTCATATATCTATCATCAAAAGAATTAAGGTTCAAATATCTCCTCACATATTGTGGTATCAAATAATAATAATAAATAATTTCTTCCTTGTATGAGACATAACAACAAAATTAAAGCCAAAATTCCAATCATACATTGGTTTTCTTCATTTCCAAATTAGACCAAGTTTCCCGGTGTCGCAACTTAGGGGTGGGCAGCTCCAATTTTTTATTAAAAAAAGAAAGAAAGAGGTAATATATATTTTAAAAAGTAAATGATTTCAAACCATTTATTTCAAACAAAAAATAATAAATAAAGAAAAAGAGTCTTTCCCACCATTATTTTTAGGATGTATTTTTTTAATCGACGAATGCCTTTATACATTATTGGGATTTTTTTTACCACAATGGAAAAAGGACCCAATGTACTAAGGACATGTGTCCTCCAAATTTAAATTCCAAAATGAGGGTCAAGGTCACATGTTGGGGTCCCATCCCTAAACCAATGATGATTGAATCTTTTATGATATGTTTGGAGCACCGATTTAGTTATAATAGATGGAAGGTTATGATAAACGGTGAATTATTATAAATGGTGTTTGAGGTATAAGTTATTATAACAAGGATTATGATAAATGGTGTTTGAGGGGCTGATTATGTAACAAAAAATAATATATATATATATATAATGTTTAGATAAACGGGCACGTAAGTTTAGATAAAAAGACATGCAGGTTTATGTAATCACCGTTTATAATAAACGATGTTGCTCATCGGTTGAGTTATTATAACCAATCCGACCGTTTACATAAACGGGCCCAAACACACCCTTAGATGTTAAAACGACATGATGTCCCCAATCGCTACAGCAGCTTTCCCAATGCATTTATGCCTAGCCTCACGTTTCATATTTTTCTTGGTTCAATTTCCTGGTTTCTATAGCTAGTACAAAATTATAATTTAACATCATGGTTTCAATAAAATTTAATAGATAGTTTATATGGTTAGTAATCAATATAAGCTGCATAGAAGTTGAATAGTCATTTTAAAAAAAATTCAAATAGATGATTGCTTTGATCATAAATCTATATTTTATATAGAGTTATGGATAAAAATTGACTTAATTTTTAAATAGCTTATCAATTTTAATCTAATTAACTGGAAATATTACAAAAGACTATTTTTATTAACATAATAAGTTGAATTAAAAATTATCGCACATTTAGTTCACCATGTATCAGGAATAATGTAGGTTATTTATGTGGTTTTATATTGTTACTTTTAAAAGTATATAGGTATATATTAAATTTTAATTTTTCTTTCCTTTTTGTGTATCTTTTTTTTGGATGTTTGATTTTGCGAGCGCTGGTCAAAACTTTGGTCCCACCTCCAATTATACTGCTTCAATCACCAAATCATTACTTTACCTTTTCAATTCCTCTGTTTTGCAGAACAAAATGCCTCACAATCATATGTTATTATCATTTTTATTATTATCCTTTATAAGATTTTGTAAGCTATCATAATTGGATAGTGTGTGGGTCGTTTGTTTGGTTTATTTTTAATTTTATAAATTTATTTAATTAGATTCTTTTGTTTTAATTTGTACGCTTTTTTAATAAATGTAGGTTGAATTTTATATATACATTTATTGAGGTTCTATACTCAATATGTTATGAGGCGAGAGATTTAGAATTTATTAAGAACATACAAGCTATATTTATGCTTATTAAAGAATTAAAATATCAAGATGATATTATACAAAAAAAATTAAACGTATAACGAGTATGAACATTTAAATAAAGTTCACAACTTTTTTACTAAACAATTAAAGTCAAAATTAAGGTATTATATTTTACCTATTTAGTTTCTAGGTTTTTTAAAATGAAGCTTGCCAAATGAATTTTTTATTATATTATCTTTTTATATATATATATATATATATATGTTTTCAAAATCTACAAAATAGTTTTGAAAAAAAGTAAAAAGTTTTCAAGTATACTTTTTATTCTTGGAAATTGATCAATAATTCAAATGTTTAATTAACAAAAATTTACACCATCATAAAAAAATTATAGAAAGAAGAAAAAATGATATTGTTAAGAAACAAGTTCTAAATTAATGTTTTTACAAATAATAATAATAATATATGTGAACTAAAATGAAAAAGAAAAATAATAATGTAAAAATCTAAATCTAAAGATGAAAAAAATGGAGAGTAAAGTGTTAATTTACTTGTTTAAAAAAAAGTGTTAATTTACTTGATTTAAAAAAAAAGTGTTAATTTTACTTGATTATTTTTTCGTAGTATAAAAAAAACACTTTCACACTTAATAAATTATAAATTTAGAGTTGTTAATGAAGACGTGAGACTTAAGTTCCAAAAATGTTAATTACTTTTATAGGTTTAGTAACTTAATCCATTCCAAAAAGAACATTCACTCTTTCTCTTTCTCTCTTCATTTGACACATAGAAAATGAAAACCAAGCAAAGGGGACAAAAATTATCATGCGCCTTGGAAAATTAAAAAGAAAAAAAACAATCCAAAACTTGCATGGAAATATGGGAAATTTTGGGATTTTGCAGAGGATTCTGTTTATATTATTATTTTTCAAGATTCTATAGTTGAGGTAATGGGAAAAAGAGAAGCTTACACTCAAAGCTCCAAAGCCCTTTTCTTCTCTCTCTCTCTTATTTGCTTTATTTAATTTCTCTCCAAGCCAAAGAAGAAAAGCATCTTCCTTCTTCACAAACTTCCCACTTTCTTCTTCTCCATTGCAAGTATATACTCTTTTCTTGTCTTAGAATTTAGCTGCTTCTCATTTTATATTTTTAATCCTTACAGTATACTATTATTTGTGAATGTTGGTCACTTTGTTTTCATATTTCTTTCCAAAAACTTGTCTCAAGTTTAGAATCTGCACTCTTCCCTCATTTCCAACATTTCTTTGGTCACATGGGAAATAGGTTGTTCTTGTTTTAAATTTCTCATTCATCTTTCTTAAACTTGTCGACTTTGGCTCTGATTTGCATTTATGGATTATGAACATGTTTCTGCTCAGCTTTCCAGAAAGTTTGTGTTTTTTTCCTTAAAATAACACTATTGCTTCTTCATCCTCTTTCAGCCTTGCTTCTACCCTTTTCTTTGTTTACAATATATTTCTTTTATTTGAGTTTTTCTGCTCTGGGTTGTTGAAGGTTTTGATCATTTGTGTTTTCAAAAGCCATTTCTTTCTCTTGGGTTTTCCAGTCACCTTCAATCCTGTCCTTTTCTTGCCTTCTGGTTCTCATATTCCCTGAACTTTAATGGTCACTGTCAATTCTTTTTAGTTTTCTCTTCTGTTCCTGTTCTATACTCTTTCCATTTTTCTCAATTTAGCTCTATTAACACCAGGGTTTCAATTTTTTTTACTCCCATTCCTTGAACTGAGTGATTCTTTCTACAATTACCAACCACGAGCTTTGTGGTTTGAATCCCTCAATCTCCGGTTGTACTAAAAAAAGTGGTTCTTTCTTACACAACGTAGCCTCGCAATTAAAGAGGAGATTCTTCATTTTGATCTAACATTTTGCATTCTTCATTGTTGGAGTAATCAAGGAGGATCATTTTCCTTCTCTATCCCCTAAACCAAAAAAGCTCAATTTTTCTAACCCTGATAACAAAATGAATTTCTTAACAGGGTCCCCCAAAAGATCTTGGCAGCCAATCATGACAGATGATACAACAACTTCCCATTACTGGCTTAACTGGAGGGTCCTGCTTTGCATTATATGGGTTCTGATTACATTGAGTTTTGCACTGTTTCTGATATGGAAATTTGAGGGCCGTAGGAATAAGGAAAGTGATAGAGATGAAACTGAGGAAGAAGAAGCTGGAGCTTTGTATGATGATGAAACATGGCGGCCTTGTTTTAAGGGAATACATCCTGCTTGGTTGTTGGCTTTTCGAGTTTTGGCTTTCTCTGTGCTCTTGGTGCTCCTCATTGTCACTGCCGTTGTTGATGGTGGTGACATATTTTACTTCTATACTCAGTAAGTTTTCAAGAGAAATAGGAAAGTTTTGTGTAGATTTTCAAATATGTGAGGTTTTAAGTGCAAAAATTTGTTCCATGTTGTGACTTATGTTCATTGTTTCTTGGTTTTGTTGTGTGAAAACAGGTGGACTTTTACTTCAATCACCGTTTATTTTGGGGTATGTGCATTTTCAAAACCCATTGTTCCATTTTTTTTAATAACCCGCCATCCGCACTCATTCCATTATTCGGATTCGGGAGACAACAATAGATTTTATAATTAGGTTCACTCCTGAGTTTTAAAACTGAGACCTCTAAAGGAGCATACCTTGGAGACTCCAAGTCTCTATCAACGAGACTGTCTCTTGGGGATATTGTTCCATATATGTTCTATCTCCATCTCCTCCCTTTTCATTATTTCTTTTTGTTTATGATCTCCATTTTTCTCTTCATAGCTTGGATCACTGCTATCCATCAATGGATGCTACCAATACCATAAGAAAGTTAGTGGTGAGAAGGTGGATAATGTGGAGGGAGATGCAGAACAAGGCATTTCTGCAGGTGGAGGCAATTCAATTACTTCAAATACAGAGAAAAATCCATCCCTTCATGACGAACATCGTCTCAGGCGGCAACCTGCAGGATTTTGGGGCTATGTCTTTCAGATCATCTTCCAGGTTGGTGTATTTTTTTAGTATCACCCTATCCATTTTTCTAAGTTTTGAACATTTGAATCTATTCTGCTAACTTTTTTCTGCCCCTTCTTTTGTTATTGAAAGATGAATGCAGGTGCTGTTTTGCTGACAGATTGCGTCTTTTGGTTGATCATTGTTCCATTTCTCACCATCAAAGATTACAACCTAAATTTTGTAAGTGCTTAACGGCTGCAAGTTGAGTTCATGGAAATGTATAGAATCATGTTAAATCACCGATCAACTCAAAAAAGTAAAGTTGATGAGTTGGAATAAATTTAATTATATTAACCAACCCTCCATTTTTCACTTGTTGGATTGAAAATTTTGAGAATGGTCATCAATTGAAAATCAATACTAAATGGAGATGAAATGACTCGGCAAGGATTTGAACAAAAAAAAATCGAAAACCTCCTGCTATGATACCATGTTGAAAAATGTTAAATCTTCGATCAACTCAAAGCTTAAGATGATGAATTTGGATAAGTAACCTTCTATTTGTGTTTTCAAAATCCTTAAAAGACAGTTTTCAAGTGGCTTGTAATTGCTTAAACAATCTCAACTTCATTGGTCTAAAGAACTAATGTGTTTCTTTTTCTTGACAGTTGATAATAAATATGCACACCATCAATGCTGTTTTCCTGCTAGGAGACACTGCTTTAAATTCTTTGGTAAGTTATGAAAACTTCATTTTGCTTCTCTTCTCTTGTTATATCATAACTCCAGTTCTTATATGTTACAACTTTACAGCGATTCCCCTGGTTTCGGATCGGATATTTCTTCCTCTGGACAGTCATTTATGTAATCTTTCAATGGATTGTTCATGCTTGTGCGAGACTATGGTAAAATCATTGGCCTTTCTCTTCTTTTCTTCCTTTCAATTTGATCATGTTCATGTTGATACACATACTAACAATGATTTCTCCCTGCAAAACAGGTGGCCATATCCATTTCTAGATCTCTCATCTTCATTTGCACCTCTTTGGTAAGTCTCTGTTCTGCATTTTCACCCAAACTTCCAACAATGAAAAGAATGCTTTGATTACATTGAGATTAACTTATGATTTCAATGAATGTGTGAAGGTACTTGTCCGTGGCTCTAATGCACATTCCTTGTTATGGCATCTTCACACTGATCATGAAGCTGAAACACCACGTATTTTCGACCCGGTGCCCTCTATCCTACCAATGTACGAGGTAGTCAAGGAAGGCCCGAAAGATATTTTAACTCCGAAGGAGGAAGACGACCACAGATGCCAAAAGGCAGACTTAATATAACTGATCAACAGGGAAAAGGCTTTGGTGTATATGAGTTCTGAAGACATGCAAATCTTGGTAGGGAAGGAGCAAAAGATTCGAGGTTTTCTTAGGCAATTAGATTAACAATCTCAAAAGATTTATATGCATCATAGATAGAACTTATATGTACAAACTCACAGGAATATTTTATATTTGGTATAGAATATAAAGAGAACTCAGCTTTGTTCTCTATCTGTGGTCACCACATCCATCCTTTCTATTGATTTGTCATTTTTCATTTGCCCCTTTTTTTCTTTTACCAAAATGGGGATTGTATTCCTACCTTCACAACAGGAAAATTGATAGATCATTTTAAATATGCAAATGGATGCCAGTGGAGCATAAAGTGGGGGTCAAAAAGGGCCACAAGAATGAGAACATCCCTTTCACTTTGGAATTTAAAGCAACCAGTTGCAAGGAAAAGTTTGGATCCATCACTGTTTGATCTGCTTTTCCAACCTTAGAAACCCATATTCAAAACTTATCCACTAATGAAAGAATGATGATTGTATATAATTATTTCTTGTGGTGAGTTTCAAAATTTACTCATCATGACAGAGATCTTGCAAATGATTTATCCCTATACAATCTATTATTGGATTGAGACTATGCAAGTCTAAAACGCAAACCAGATTATTAGAACCTCATTATTTCAATTCATTTGGATTCATCTCCAATATTCATATAATTGAAGGATCGATGTCACTGTCTAAACAAAACTGAAGAGGAAATGTTGTAAGCAAGAATCAAATTATCAACCCACACCACAATTAGCTTATAAAACAAATCTTCGAAGGTATAGAACACTGGCCGAGAAGGGGTCGGGGAGACTTCAAGGCTTCAACCATGCCACCCCTATAAAGAGAATCTACCAGGAAAATGAGAAGGCTAAATACTAAAGGATGGGTAACCTATTGTCTTCAAACCACCAGAAACTCCTGAAAACATGGCAGAAAGAAGCAAACTAAAAGCCAACTATCCTGGTTGGACGTGGTCTGCATATAACATCACTTGACCTTGTTCGCCATATCTTGCCGGACAATGGAGAGGCGATGTCGTTGAATCTACTTGTTCAAGCTTTCTTCAAGTCTCTCAATAGCCGCACCGACACCACTCTTTGATTCTCCCTTTTGAACTGCACTAGGATAAGCAAGTGTCTCTTCATTTGCTTTCTCTACAAGCTTTAAATGAAGCCAACCTGTCATTCAACTGTCTCTTTAGTAACAGGCACCCAACGCTTTCGAACAAGCTTAACCACCACTTTTTGTTTTTTATAATATACTTGAAAAGGTTCATATGATTCAGGAAATTTTCATGTGGAAAAAGGATTCCTCAAACCAACTATAAAGTATCACAGTCAACATATAACTTTGAAGAGAGAAATACGAATAGACTATTACCAAGAGGGAAGCAAAATGCTGCACCGAGAACAGATCCCAATGCTACATTCCTAGCCCGCCACTTGAGTGATCCTGGCACTACACAGTAATCAAAATAACCAAAATAACCAAAATAACATGTTAGTTGATATGATTAAATTTACTTCAACCCACCATTAAGCTTGTGGGTTGATTGATAGTTTAACATAATTCAACATAGTATCATAGTAGAAGGTCTTGAATTCGAGCCCCTGCCAAGTCGTTTTCATCCCCAATTAATATTGATTTCTTCTTGATGACCATTATCAAATTTTCAAGTCCACAAGTGAGGAGAGTTATTTTTATTAATTTTTTTTTTTAAAACAGAGAAATCAGAGACTCGCTCCAGTGTACTCGGGATAACCACGCTCGTCCCTAGACCATGCACTGGGAGACATCAAAAGAATGAAGACACGGTGAGGAGAGTGTTAATTGGTATAATTAAATTTACCTCAACCCACCGTCTTAGGTTTTTTGGTTCATTGGTGGTTTACCATAACTCAACATTACAAAACAAGTTAAGAGAAGAGTTCACATCTTCAAGCATATAAGAAGCCTCAATCTTGAAAGTAAAAAATCGATAAAAACAAGATAATGCATAACTTGAAGCCAACAAATTATTCTCATTTAGTATTACTGCTTACATATTAGACCAAATGTAGCAGCTGTGGCAGAACCAGCTGCAGCAACATTGAAAACATCATGCACACCACGCTTCTCAGCTAGCAGATTTTGTATACCACAAAATGTAGCTGTAAACATCCCAAGGCGTACACCGCCAACTATTGAGCCTCGTGTAACTCTGATAAACCTTTTCTCCATTGCATCTCTGATCAACCTATATTGTTCCCGCTTATCAGGTGTGCTCCCAAGCTTCAATGTAACTTCAGCATCCTTACTCTGCCAATTGTTACAGTCCTCTCAAATTTCATCAAGTTGGAAAATTTTAAATTGTATACACTAGAGTTATTACATATAGGAAAATTACAAATGAGACTGAATGTATTAGGTGCAAATGGCATTTCTGCATTTAGCATCTCCTGAGAATTTGTCTAACCCCATTCTTTTCTTTTCCTTTTTCGCACAGCCTTGAGTTTAGAAGTAAAAAATAAAAAGATTTAGAATGATAGAACTCTCTTGTGATTACTTATATCTGTTCGAAAACTCGTAAGAGTTCCATTCAAAGAAAAAATAAAACTTCTAGTGTGTCTTCGTCATAAATGAAAAGTCTATTACATGAAAATCTCGTTCATAAAAAGCCTTTATTATAAAGGATTTTGTATTTCGAAAATTCATACCATAAATGAAATTGTTTCTTATCCAAAAAAAAAAAAGAAAATCTCGTTCATAAAAGAAGCCCACTGTCTACCCTTTGGTTTCCCAGAAATATCAGCACCGTGATCTATCAGTTTCAAGTGTATTCTCTAGGGCAGATGTATAATCATTTGTTGCCATGCCATGCCACTTATGCAATAATAGGATTATTCACTACTCTTCTCTTAATACATTGGTCCATTCAAAAGTTTCTTATTTTTTTGGAATAAGAAACAATTTCATAATGAAAAAAGAAGAGAAAAACTTCAAGCACCTAAAGGTGGGAAGAAATAACAGTATCTACGAAGCGATCAAAGGAAGAAAAAACATCTCTGAAAATTCTCTCATTTCTTTCTAGCCAAAGATGCAACAAGAAAGCGTGTGTGATCGCTAGCCAAAGAGTTCTATTTCTTAATCCTCCAAATGGTACGCCCATCAAAATAGTAAGTGTTGTAAGGAAGAGGCAAAGACCAATCCATTCGAGAGTTTCGTTAAATCTTTCAAATGAACACCTACCAAATATTTACATAGCTAGTGAACCTATGGTTAGAACGAATAGTGATATGTTTTTTTCAGAAACAATTTCATAGGATGAAATTACAAAAGGGATTTCCAACAATTGATAAGCGATGTGCAGCTATAGTGAATTCAAGGAGTACATATTTTCATTTACTGATTTACACAGTCCTATCTTTTCTTTCAGTTCTTTCCAGCATCCAAGCAGCCAGAAAAACGCCAAAAAAAAAAAAAAAAAAAAACTCCTCAAAGTCTAAAGCAGTTATTATAAAACATTGGGGGTTTTTCTTTTCCATACAAAATTGAATGAGCTTACCACCGAAGCTGCGGCTTCTTTGCTTCCTCCATAAAACATCCCTGCAAACACCCCAATAGTTGTGGCCGTACCCCAGTTCACGGTTCCAGGCAACTTTTCAGTACCCTGCTCAAATGGGCAATCAATACATCATAAAATACATTTCGAAACCCAGTGAATCATAAACAAACGAAAAAACATTCGACATCGAATAGAAATTTTGAATTGCCTCGTGAATCCATAAACACCAAATCATTGCAAGGAAAACCCTAATTCAATAAAACGACCTAAGATGATGAAACAGTAAAACACCGAGAAAGGGTAGTTGTAAGAGAGAAATTCTTACGGTTGAGGAGGTTTCTTCGGATTCCTCGGCGGCTTCCATCGTGAAATGGATCTCTAAGTATATAAAGTTGAATCAAAATGACGATTCTACTGTGCCGAAGGTTAATCGCCGGCAACAAAACAGTTTTGCCGTCTCGTCGATGGATTGAAACAGTACCTCCGGGAAGAGTTAGACACTCTCGGAAAAGCTGTGAGATTTGTTCGATGAAGTTGCAGAGGCGGAGATGGGCTTCAGCTGAATCCAAGTTTCACATGTTTTTATGATTTTTTTTTCTCCAATAAATGTGTTTTTATGATTATTAATTTAGGAGTTTTTTATTGAGAAGACTCGAACCCAAGATCTCTGGTCATTGGACGTACATTAGTGTCACTGAACAACTGCTCATGTTGACTTTTAATATTTGTTTTTGGTAGAGAAATATTTGGGTGGAATGTAGACTCTATTGGCATACATGTTGTTGTTGATGTGGCCCGTTTAAGAGTTAAATTTTTTTTTTAATCTCCTTTTGCTTATATGAATTTTTTTTAAAAAAAATTGTATCTTAAAGCAACGGCATGTGTGGGGGTATGTCCTAAAATCTGACTCTTTTTAATATAAGTTGGAAGAAGAAGACTACAAGTCTTATGATATAACTACTTAAATAAAGGAAAGTCAAATATCAATTTCAATTATTAAATTGTGAAGATAACATTAAATTGGATTCCACCAAACAATGAATCTATGCCTTACCGACAATTTTGATGATTTTTTAATAGTTTCTATATGGGATTAAAAATGTATATAACGTTATTTTGTCTTTCACTTTTTTTTTCTTTTACATCATTGACATACTTATTTAAACAAGTGTAAAAATAATTCATCACCTTTCACATCAATTTTCCAAATTACATCTGAGCTTTTAAATGGGATAGAAGGCATAAATGACATAGAACTATCAACTGTAATTTTGTGATTCACGTTATCTAATTGAGAAATTAGGATTTTATGTACCTTTTTTATTCCAAATTTTATTATTTTTTTTGTTGACTATTTTTTCATTTTGAGTGCGTTTGTTTTTAGTAGAAGAAAAGGGAACGAAAGATAATGAAGTGACTAATAGTAGTTAGAAGTGGATAACTACTCGTTTAAAATTGAAGTTAATAATAGTAAAATAATAAAGATTAAGATCAATAATAGTTGAATGATAAATTTAATGTAAAGTTTCATAAAATTTAATACGAGATTTGATAAATGAATTGAATAATTATTTACTACAAAAATATAAAAAACAAATGAGGGTTTTTGACAGAGTGATTATTAACCACCTCTCATATCCAAAAAAATTGAATGACAAAAAAGGAATACAAATAAAATAATTTTTTTTTAATAGAAATCAATTAGAACACGAGGTAATCTCGCGGAGTAGAATTGTAACCATCTTGAATTGACAGACATGGGTCACAGACCACAGACCAAAGCTACCTATAACTATAAGTATGAAATTTAAAATTTTGGTAACAAATTCTCATCTAGGTAGAACAATTATTTTATTCAAAAGAAAATATCGATTATAAACTAGATTTTTTTTTTCGTATAAAGAAAACTTCTGCTTTTGACTAAGAAAGATTAACAAGCTGGATAATCTCCCGTTTAATGACAAATTTGAATAGAAAAAATAAAAAATAAAAAGTTGCCGAGGCCAGACAGAGCTAAAGCAAGAAGAATTTCAGATAAAGCAGAAGAAAACCATCAACGAAGAAACAGAAAACCAAATCAACATTCAAGAAAAAGCAGAAAAAAAACCGATTCAAAGTCTCAAATGGATTCCAAATTCTTCAACATCACACAACTGATTCTCAATAAAGTTTGCCCTAATCCTCTGAAGCAAAGTATCATTTCCCCCAAATCAAACCAAATCCTCTCCTCCTTCAATCTCCATTCTCTCATCTCCATCCACAATGTCCAGATCCAGTTCCCTCATCCCGCTCTCCCTCTCTCTCATCCTCACCGTCTCCGCCGCCAGCATCCACTCAGACAGCTGCCGCTCCTTCTGCGGCAACATCACCGTCGACTATCCCTTCGCGCTCCAATACGGCTGCGGCCATCCCGGCTACCGCGAACTCCTCTACTGCATGAACGACGTTCTGATGTTCCACATCCAATCCGGATCTTACAGAGTCCTCGACATCGATTACGCTTACCAAGCCCTAACTCTCCACGACCCTCACATGTCCACCTGCGACACCATCGTCCTCGGCGGCCGCGGCAACGGATTCGCCGTCGAGGACTGGCGGCTGCCGTACCTGAATCCCGCCGCCGACAACGCCTTCCTCCTCATCGGCTGCTCCGCCGAATCGCCGCTCTTCCAAGGGTTCCCGAACAAGCACCTCGTCTGTAGAAACGTGTCAGGAATGGGCTGTGAGGATTATTACGACTGCCCGGCTTGGGATCTGTTGGGCCATAGACGGGCCGGCCCGGTTTACGGGTCCGGCCCACCTGAGTGCTGTGCGGTTCCTTTCGAGTCCATTAAGGCTATTAATCTCACGAAGCTTCAGTGTGAGGGTTACAGCAGTGCTTATAATTTGGCCCCGTTGAGGATTAATGGGCCTGATGAATGGGCCTATGGGATTCGTGTGAAGTATTCGGTCCAAGCGAATGAGGATTTTTGTCGTGCGTGTCAAGCTACTGGCGGCACGTGTGGGTTTGGTACGGACGGAGTTAGACAGCTGTGTATGTGTGGGAGTTCCAATTCTACCTCCACTTGTGATTTTGGTAAGTTAGGGGCTGTGTGTTTAGCCTATTTAGTTTTAAGATTTAATAATTCTTTTCTTAAAAATTTAGATACAAACGAATTTTTATTAATTTCTATTTATTTTTATTTTTAAAAATAACTTTCATTTATAATTAATCAATCATTTCTAACCACTCATTTTTATTCATTCATTTTAAAATCAATTAAAATAACTCATTTTTAACCACTTATTTTTTATTTATTTTTTAAATTACTAAAAATAACTATGCATTTTAAATCTACCTCCAAACAAGATTTTGACTCTAACTCATTTACACAAAAATTACATCTAAACAGTTTTTTGTTACAACTCTTAATTTTTAACTACTTAACAAAACTCATTAATATAACTATTAAATCCTACCTAATTATGTCAAACAAACAGCCCCTTAGGGTCATTTGGTAATTTATTATCTTTGTTTTCTTTTCTGAAATTATATATATATATATATATTTTTTTTTCTTCGGCCCAAAAATACCTAAAATCCATATATTCAACTATTGTTCGGCACTTAGGAATTTTATTATCTTTGTTTTATAACAAAAAGAAGTTTAATATTTTTTAACAAAATTATCATAAACATTATCTTGGTGATATTAATACGATAATTGTAGCGACAACTTTTTATAACTTAGTAATGATGAAGTTTCATTTTAAATTAAATTTATAAAATTAATTGAAAGTATATGAACTATATAGAACAGAACCTTGAATTTAAGGGTACTAAAAAAAAAACCTTGAACTTAAGGGATTAAACTTGCATTTTTTAAAATATAAAACTAAAATGCAATAAACTCACTTCGTGAAAAGCTCTAAAATTTAGAGATTAAATTAATATTTTAATCAAAATCTTATGACGGATTTAAATGAGAAGCCTTTTTCCACTCCTGCCTCTTTCCTTGAACATACCTAAGTTCAATCTTATTATCTTTTAGAGGATATGAATTTTTTGAAAAAAATCTTTTATTTGCATTAAGAAATATTTACTATATCGTATTTTTTATTTCAATACAATATTAGGCCGAGTTAGACTTATTTCCATCCACTAAATTTCGTGTCATGTGCAGTTATGAACTCATTTTCAACCAGAACCACGTCATGGCCAATAATCAAAGCCATAATTGCAGGTAAATATATGGGTGAAATTATCTCCTTTACTTTTTTCTTAAACGCCTTTTTTAATATACAGGTTTTTTTATTTAACGATATCTTTTACCGAACCCGTAAGTTAGTTAGTGCCGTTAGTTATTATTAAACATCATTTAAAACCCGTAAATATTTGAGATATGGATGAAACAAAAAACGGACGAACCAATCTTAGATCGAATTGATTTTTTTTTTGTGCGGTTGTACATATTGGTTTGCAATTTAAAAAAACAAAAAATATTAGATAAGTTGCTGTTTTGTTTTAAAAAGTCAATAAAAAAAATCAAACTGAATTAGATTGAAATATACCTATATTATCAATAACTCATGTAAAGTCAGACTCCTTCTATTATTTATAAAAAAAATGTAAAGTGTTGAAAATCAATCTTTAAATGTTTTTAATCTTTTATTTTACAAAAAAAATTCTCAAACTTTATTTTTTCATATTAATTATCATATCTATTTGAAATTAATTTTACAATAGAAAATCGAATGCAAGAACCGAACTTGTTTATGAGAAGTTTTTTTTTTATGAAAAATATTATTTTTGATATATTAAAAAAAAGTAGACATTGGATGAGATCCAAAACTGAACCAAACCAATTCAAACCCGAACTAATGGTAATTTATGGGATATTGAATTGGACTTATTTTTTGAAACACAGAAGATAGCGGTTCGGTTGTCAGTTTAGTACAAAACCAACAAAAATCAACCCGAAATCACCTTAAGTTGAGAATTAAAAATTTAAGAGAGGTGCATGTTCTTTTGTTTATTTATCTTTAACTTTTGTATGATCATAATTTATTGTAAATATAATTGCAGGAAGCTTGATGCTGATGTTACAATTGACAGAGAATAACCAATTATGAAGTGGGACATTTCTTTTAGGTCCCCATGAAAGAAAATATCTATGGTGCTGATTAATTCCCATGGGGCCAGTGTTTTAAAGAACACGTGTACGTACGGTCAGAAAACTGAAATCAGTTCGTAAGTTTTGAACAATTTAAAACATCAGAGTAGAATGTCACAAGCTTTTGTAATGTTTTTGTGGAAATTTTAGTGAATTTTGTTTCCATTTTCATGGATTAATGGTTTGTTTGTTTGTTTTTTTTTTTTGCTACATTTGGTACTGTTTGCAGTCCAATTAAATTTTACAATCATATATTCAATCTTCAAAAGTGATATTATACTCTTCCCAATTTTACTTATTGCTCTAGTTGACTTTTATTTTAATAATAATAATAATAACAACAACATTTTAGTTCAATTTATAATAGTTATATATTTATAAAATAATTTACATGTTTTCTTAATATTTAAAATATAGTAAAGTCACAATGATATTTTTATTGAAAATAGTCAAAATGTGTATAAATTGACATGACCATTTATGAATATGAATATAGCAATAATTTTTTTATTGATTCAAAATTTACATAA
The DNA here is from genome assembly GCA_036507275.1 of Sicyos edulis. Taxonomy (NCBI): domain Eukaryota; kingdom Viridiplantae; phylum Streptophyta; class Magnoliopsida; order Cucurbitales; family Cucurbitaceae; genus Sicyos; species Sicyos edulis. Next base: position 37,938,125 of record CM071853.1, read on the forward strand.
ACTTTATGATTAAGTTTTAATCATATTCCTAAAACTTTGAAAAGTTTTAAACTTGAACATTTGTTACAAAATACTTTTATGTAACTAATAGAAATCTTATCTTATAGATTAAAAATTTCCAACTGATACGTGACAAATAATTTTGTTGTCTTAAAATAAGCATTATTATTATTATTTTTTGATAAAAAAAAGCATTATTCAAATATAATAAAAATGTTAACTTTTAAAACATATAAATTAAATTGAAAGCACACTAAAGGGGTGGTTGTTTGACATATTTATGTCGTATTTAGATTAAGAAGTTATATTAAGTAGTTAAAAATTGAGAGTTCGTGTCAAAAACTTGTTTGAATATAGTTTTTGTGTAAAGAAGTTAGAGTCAAAACTTTGTTTGGATGTAGATTTAAAAATGAGTAGTTAAGAAAAAAAATGATTAAAAATGAGTTATTTTGATTGATTTCGAATGAATAATTATAAATGAATGATTAAAAATGAATACTATACTACTTATTCGAGTGCCAAAGGTCCAAGTGAGTGGTGCCATAAGTATAGAAGATTCCAATTTTTCAATTTTAAAAAAAATTGAATAATTAAGAGTGAAAGTTATTTTTAAAATAAAAAATGAGAAAGAAATTAATAAATACTAAAAATAAATCTTAACTAAATATATCAAACAAACAGCCCCAAAAGAATATTTTCAACTATAAATCCCAAAATTCAAAATGGTGAGAAAAATAGAATTGAAGAAGGGTCCCACGTAAAATAAATTGAATCAGCACCAGTAAAAAAAAAAAAAAAAACCAAGTCAAGTGTTAACAAAAAAACTGTATTCCGCTAAAAAAAAGTACCTAAAAATAAATTGCTAGGGCTAGCCGATTCACGTAGCGACAAAATGTGTCTCGATCGTAAATATTTGTGGCGTCGAATACAGAGCCAAGAACTGGTTTCGAATTCCATTACCAATGGCGATCTCCCTTCGCCTATCCCCGATTTCGTTGTCGTCTTCTTTCAATTCCCACTCCGAAACAAACCCTCTGTGTTCTTCTACATTCGATTGTGTAAATCCTCGTGAAAAGCGAAGCTATGACGAGGTTCGTGGTCTGAAATTGAATCTCAACCCTTCAAGAACGGTGGTTTCCGGTGCCGTGTCGCCGGCAGCGGTTGAGAATTCGGCGGCGCCTATTGCTGCATTCAGTAATGTATTATTGGCCTAATTCGCTTTCCCCTTTTTTTGTCATTTCTTGGAGTTTCTTCATTTGGGAGTGTTTTTTTTTTCGTAAACTTCGGTTTGATTTTAAACAGTTGATTGAATCTCTGATTAATGGCGTGCATTTGTCGGAATATGAAGCGGAGGCGTCTCTTCAGTATCTTCTTTATAATGATTCTAGCGACGCATTGATTAGTGCTTTTCTTGTGTTATTAAGAGCCAAAGGAGAGACTTTTGAAGAAGTAAGTCCGGCACTCGAACTACTTTCTCAGTTTTTGTTGGTAATTGTTGCTAGGAATTTGAAATACCTCGTGCTTCTGATAATTGCTGTGATAAAGAAAGAACATATATGATCAAATTAGGAAGAACAGCTGAGTAATTTTTATGATCAGCCGCAGTCCCCACTCCCCAGTTGGTCGAGACTATCAACTTTGGGTATGCTCTCTCGAACGCCCCTTGTTCGAGACCCTTCTATGTATCACGCTGCCCACAACCAAGAGACAGACCAGTGATTCCCCGGATAAAGTGGAGCGAGCTACGAAGCTCCCACTCCCGATTAAAAAAAAAAAAATTGTATGATCAGCCGCAAAAGTTATCATGTATGGTTGAGGTTAGATGTTCTAATCACCCAATGTTGTCGAACTCAATAAAAAGTTATATGATCAGCGAGATGTGTGTATGCCCATTTGTTTTTTTATTCCCAATTCAGGAAGAAGACTTGCTTGTCTTAATCTTTCATAGCTAGAGATGTCCATTTTCCCATGGGGCCGGGGCCCCGTGGGGACCCGCCCCAATTGGGGCGGTGAATCCCCGAATAAGCAGTGAATGGGGAAGTGAGTGGGGATGAAAAATTCTCCGCATGCTAAATGGGGATGGGGACGGGGAATGTATTCCCCATCCTCGTTTCCCGTTCCCCACCCCGTCCATATTGTATGTATATATTTTTAATTTTTCTAAATACATTAATAAACATAAAGTAGTAAAAATATTTATTTGGATTAATATTTTTCTTACTTAATTAATTATTTAATTAAAAATCAATAAACATTTTTTTAATATTGAAAAAATTATCTAAGATTTAGTGAATTAAGTTAACAATAGAGAAAGTTTGCAAAAAGTTGAGAATAAAAAAAGAAAAAAAGAAGAGTTAAATGGGGAATAATTCCCCGTGGGGAACCCGATCCCCGTGATTTACCTGCGGTGAATTCCCGCCCCGTTCCCCGCAAAATTTTACGGTGAATTTTGCGGGGATGGGGATTGTAATGAGTAGTGGGGATGGGGACGGTAAAGCCATCCCCGTCCCCGCCCCGCCCTGTGGACATGGCTATTTGTGAATGATAAAACTTAACCCGTTTTATTGTGAATGCCTAGTGGTTGATCAAACAGCATAAGAATAAAAGCAGTAGAAACATTATCGAGTAATAGAAGATGAAGACACACACATGAAAGAAAAAAATAATTGAAAGCATGTTTATGGATACGCAGATTGTGGGACTTGCGAGGGCAATGATCAAGCGTAGTGTGAAGGTGGATGGCTTGTTTGATGCCGTGGACATTGTTGGAACAGGTGGTGATGGAGCAAACACAGTAAACATTTCAACTGGTGCTTCAATACTTGCTGCAGCTTGCGGCACAAAGGTCGCGAAGGTAATAATATGATTTTTTTTTTGGATTCACCTTTGATGCTATAAGTTTTTTGAAAGATTATATGTACGGAGATAACAGTTATCAAGTGTTTATATTGCAGCAAGGAAATCGTTCGAGTTCTTCTGCTTGTGGAAGTGCTGATGTCTTAGAGGAATTAGGGGTAGTTATTGATTTGGGACCTGAGGTTGGTGCCTTACTAACTTGGTTTTTAGCTTGTTACTTGTATAAATGGTTCTTGCTTGTTGACTAAACTGTAGATATGCTTCTACCATAATATGCTAATGTTGACATCACAGGAGGATGTCAATAAATTGACAGGGCTGTACTTCACTAATATTAGGTTCACTACAACATGCACTGAACTTCCTGATCAGTTAAATCCAACTTATGGGCACACACTTACGATGTTGAGCTATTGATCATGTTAGGCGTTACATATTATAGAATTAACATATACCATATGGTTTAAATTGAAAAAGATCTTGCGAGGAATCTCAAATCATGATGCTCTTCTGTTTTTCTTAACCTGTTTGAATGGACTTGTCAAGATTGCCATTTTTTGTGTGAAGAAATAAATACTATTAATGCCAATAATTCAGTTGTTCAAAATCGTCTATTCAGGGAGTTGCCAAGTGTGTTGGTGAAGCTGGAATTGGCTTCATGATGGCTCCCAAATACCATCCTGCAATGAAGATATTCAGACCTGTCAGGAAGAAGCTAAAAGTAAAAACTGCATTTAACATACTGGGCCCTATGCTTAATCCGGCTAGAGTTCCGTTTGCTGTTGTTGGCGTATATTCTGAAAACTTGGTAAGTTTATTTATTAATATTATTATTACTATTTTTTTGTGGTTTCCCCGGCCATAAGTTCTGATGTATAATGTCATTCCCTCATTCTCTTAAAAATGTGTGCATTTATTAGTTTCCTTGTACATACATTTATAATCTGAATGAAGCATCCTTTTGCTCGATGGTTTTGTTGATGTTATTGCAATTGGTTCTCTGTCAGCATCACACTTTTGAATTAGGAGCTTTAAGGCCCTGTTTGATAACCATTTGGTTTTTGAAATTTTAGCTTATTTTTAGTCAAGTTTCCTATGATGTGCTCCATCTTTCCTACAATGTATCCATCTTTCCTCAAGAAAGTAGGTGAATGTTAACCAAATTTCAAAAAGAAAAAACAAACTTATGGAAACTACTTTTTTTTGTTCCCAAATTTTGATTTGGTTTTTTAAAATATAGGTAAGACTTAGATATCTAAGTAAGAAAAAACATATGATAAGATAGTTGTTGTAGGTTTAAAAACCAAAAACTTATAAAAAAAATGTTTATCAAATGGGGTCTTAATAATTGTCATTCGGCTGTATTAATGCAGTCTTCAGCAGAGCAGTTAAAGACTACGATTTCAAGGAGGCGATATTCTCAAACGAATTTGATCTACATCTCTGTCTTTACTCGAGTAGCTAATTAGAAGCTACTGTAAAGGCTTTAGACTCGACATTTCCATGAACTAACTACTTGGAGCTGATGTGCTCAAATGTTATCTTTTTCCGACCATTTTTTTTTGAAAAATTATTATTATTATTATTTTGTAAAAAGTTTGGAGTTCCCTCTTGAGTTATTTTTCTATGATGCATTTAGTTTAATCTTTGCAATATCATCTTTTTGTTGGCTATCCTCCCTAATTTCAGCCGAGCATGTTGTTCATTTAACTGTTTTGGACGGACAGGTCTCCAAAATGGCCAAAGCACTGCAGCTATTTGGCATGAAAAGAGCATTAGTAGTTCACTCTGAGGGTTTAGACGAGATGAGTCCTCTTGGTGAGATTTCTTTTCCGGATTCTACTAACTCTCATGGTCATATATACTGCTCTCTCCATGTTGGTGAGTGCTATATTAAATACAATTTATACCTTACTATTATACACATGTAAACATATACAGGACCTGGACTAATCCTAGATGTAACACCTGAAAAGATCGAAAAGTTTGCATTTGATCCATGTAAGAATCTTTTAAGCCTGTTAAGTTGATCATAATAGTACGTTTATCATCATCAATTACAAAATTCCATCTAACAGTCTTTAAAATTGTGCAATAGTGGATTTTGGCATCCCTCGCTGTACCATTGACGACCTTCGAGGTGAAGGCCCCAGGCATAATGCAGAGGTTCTGAAGCGCGTGCTTTCCGGAGAAAAGGGGCATATTGCAGATGCGCTTGTATGTTTATCTTGTAATGAAGTATTTTCCATATATTATGTTGAGTATATGCTGAATTGAATTGCGAAAACCATTTACTCAGATCCTGAATGCTGCTGCCTCCCTTCTGGTTAGCTGCAAAGTGACCACACTGGCCGAGGGAGTCGAGTTGGCTCGAGAAACTCAGCAGTCCGGAAAAGCCATGAAGACCCTTGATTTGTGGATAGAACTCTCCAATGTAAGTAGTAGTGACTGTTTCTAAAGCTCCATCCCTTTGTTAGTCAGTAGTGTTCTCATTCCCAGTTTCTTGATCACTGCAGAAACTTAAAGAAGTATAATAAATATGGTTCGTCGAGTATCAGATCAGATGATTTTCAGGCATTTTACACCCCACAGCTGGAGTATTCAAATGGTAAACTTATCTTTAATAAAAGTCCAAGAATAAAATATTTGAATAAAAGTATCTCTTCAAAATTCTTCAAGATGTTTGCCATGGCCAATTAGGTAGATAGAGTGTTTGGATTTCTAATGATGTATTTTCTTGAAAACCCAAGGATTTTGACAATTTGAGGATTGTGTAAAACTTGAATTGAATGAAGAACCTGAAAGCAACAGTTTTTTTTTTTTTTGAAAAGACCTGAAGGCAACAGTTAAGTACCAGTTCCAGCTTTTATTTACTGGATTTGTTTGAGCTGAATTTCCTAGTTATGAAGAAGAAATGGGTATTGATTTTGGAAGGAGAGATGAACAATTAAGGTTAAAAAAAACCATACTAACATGTTTTATTTTTGAAATTTTGATATCAATGTTGATTGCTGGAAAAGCAAGCAGAATATCATCAATTTTTGACGATGGCGGTGGGGGACTCCGGTGTGGTCGAGTACTATGGTCATCGTGTAGTCTCGAGATCTTGACCGTTCAAATTTATTTACTCTCATGGTTCAGATTTTTGTTTTGTTTTGTTTTTCAAATGAAGTATTTTACGTATGGTAAATGAGTTTTCAAAAAACCAATTTTATTATTTTGTCCTCCAAATATTAAATTTTATAAATAAAAAAAACATTTATAAAGTGGAATTATATTAAAATGAAAAAGACTTAATATGTTTAAAATTATTTTTATATTAAACTGAAATGTGTATTACATATTATATTACAACTTTTTTTTTGGTACAACAATATTGTGAAAATAAAATTGAAATCTATAACTTCATGGTTACTAAGTTGTACTTGTATAAGATGTTGGTAAAGCTCTGCTATATTATTGTAAAATAATAATTACAATATAATATATTTCATCGTCAGATTTACTATTATGTGTGAACCATGGTCTAAAATGGAATCTAGTTGACCTCTAAAAAAAATCTATTATTACCAAATAAGCTAAGTTCTAAGATACTCCCTTTTAACGAATGTAAGAAAGTTTGACCAAAATATTATCTTAACCAATTTTAAAAATAGCATTTGAAGTTAAAGTACAAATGGACAAAAATTTAATGAAATAACGATAAGTACTTTCTTGTCTATTTTTTATTACCAGCAATATCTTTTTTTTTTTATTAATAATTTTATTAACTTTCCTATCAAGTCCCACTGAAAACAGTTGAACAGACAAGCATCTTAATGATTTGCAAATGATTAAATTACAGGGGTTAAGGATTCTCAGAATAAAAATCCCATCTTTTGGATAATTTTTTAAAAATTATTATTATTTTTAAAAAGGTACATGAACATACAGCTCACAGAAGCAAGATGGGATTACAACTTAGAACTCAATTGTATGCTTTCTAAATCCCAAATGTTCAACTATGAGATTACAAACTAACAGTGAATGAACTTCATAACCTAATACCAATTCATTTGTGTATTAGTTTCAATTGGATGAAAAAATGGTTTCAAATTCCTTGTATAAGCCTCCTTTAGATTTAGACCTGAAATCAGATGAACTTACGGATGAGCTTCTGCTACTTCTGCTCCTACTTCTCTGTCCCCAAAGTCCGCTCCATATCGTACCGCTGCCCGAAGGATCAGCCGAAGTCCCACCCTGCTCTTTAGTGAAGCTTGCCTTTGCCAGCTTCCGAAGTTGTTTCAACCACGGTTTCTCATTACTCGAGCTTCGACTACCCGACCTGTTCCTATCAGACGAGTTATCCGCAGTTTCGGAGTCTCCGCTCAGTGTCACTGCAAATAGACTCTCCAAGTTTTTAGTGAACCTTTGTGGGAGAAACAGAAGGATGAATCCAATAGTCGCCACTTTGAGTCCTGAAAAGAATGACTGCCCTGCAAAGTCAAGCTGCTTTGCCTGATTGAACAAAGCATACCATTCGTTGATCAGTTGTGGACAGTAGCCTATAAGGAACAAAACTAGCATGGTTATTCCGAGTTTCTTTTGATCCCGGATCGAAAAATCTTTCTCTAAGAGAACCGCACAAACGGCAAAAAAACCGACTTCACATGTGTTGGAAATGATCTCAACCAACTGAACTTTCTTCTTGATGAATGGCTTCTTGAGAACAAGGAAAAAGAGCTGAAATGATGAGATGCATAATAAGGCAACTATTGGAGTTCTTGAAGAGGCTGTTTCCTTGTAGGCACCGGCCATGATTCCAAGAACTACTCGTCTGATCAATTCAAGGAGTGTGTAGTATATACGAAGGATGCCGAACAGCTTTTGGATGAATGGTGCTTCTGCATCTTCTGTTTCGTCATCGGAGGCAATAATGCGACCGCCACGTTTGTTGGGGTTCGCCACAGAAATCTGAGACAACATATACTTTGGAGGACCCCTAAGATCTTCAAACATTGGCCCAAAAATGATAAGGTAAATAGAGGTTGGCTGGTTTTTCCAAGTCCATTGGCTTCTCTTGCCCGGACCTAGAGTTACACGAATGAGTTCTTGATACCAATGAAACTTCTGACCTTCCTGATGAACTTCTTTGTACTGAAGTAGCTTCCCGAATGTGATTCCGACTGAAAGAAACAACAGCAAGGCTAGCAAAAGTAATGACAGAACCCCAAGCAGCAAAACTCCAACAATTACTTCTGCCAGAGCTCCACCTTGCACAGCCACAATAGAGATCAATACAAGTTAGAGTCTCTTAGAAATGCACTTTGTCTGCAAATACATAGACCGAACAACGCGGTTAAAATGTATAAATGTTCGAGCATTACCTCTAAATAGCACGCCCGAGGCCATGGACATGGAAGGTAGAGCAACAAATGTAAGGAATATCTCAAATCTAGGGAAGGTAAGGGCTCCATAACTGCCCTGTGTGTTGTATATTTTCTTTCGACATTTCATAATAAAAAGGAAAAGTGCATGAAGGAATATCAAACTTCCAGCAAAAATTCCAAACCAGAACATACTTCTATAAAAATCTTGCCACCTGCTAGGATAAAAATAACATGACCATTTGTAAGGAGATCGAATCTCTTTTGAGTTCATAAACAAGATACAAAAACAAAACCTATTTAAACTTAGAGACACCATATCTCAACAATGAGAATGGTTTCATTAGCTCATAAGGTTAGTCAACATATCTGTTTTCCAGTGATCACCCCTAGCCACTATGTTTTGATGGGGAAAAATGAGTGGAAGGGGAAAAGTGGAGTGGTCTGGATGTGGCCTTTGAATGAGCGGTTGCACAAAACCATGTTTGGATAAAGGTTCATTGAAGAAAGGGTCGTAGAAAAATTGTGTTTGGATAAGGGTGTTTGAATGAGTTGTTCCACGAAAACCATGTTTGGATAAGGTTGTTTGAAGGAAGGGTTGTAAGGAAAATGGTTGTTTTGCAGAAAGGTTATAGGAAAACTTTGTTTGGAAAAGGTTGTTTGGAGGAGGAGTTGGAGTGAGGGGTTAGAATGTGGGGTTAAGGAAAGTTTTTTCTACCATAAACAAACATGGGTAAATCTTACCCCAAGTTCCTTCCCTCCAACTTCTCCCTTATCCATGCACGACAGAATCTGTACCGCCTTTAGTCCATTTTCACAAGCTTTTTTTAGCTCAGAACTTTGACATTAGAATGAAAACAATAGAGAATTTTACTTTATGAGAGCTATCCTTTAATGCAATGCAGACCAGTTTTTCTGATTGTATTCAAAATAAAAACGCTTAGAAAATAGCAAGTATGAAGATAAACATCTTACACTGAATTTTGACTAACTTTACATGCCTTAGATCTTTATGAAATCTTATAAGCTTTAACGTTTGTACTTATTTCCAATACTTCTGATCCATATTGAGAAGAAACAACCACTATTTCATAACAAAAAACCATAAAAAGAGAAAAACTTACTGACTGTAACTTCCTGCTCCAAAAATAATATCAGCTTGGGGTTTGATATTTTGGCTCTGCAAATAAAAATAATCTGTTCATCAAGAAAACTGTTTTCTTTCCCATTCGGTAGGTAGACGATAGGTTATTCTTTCATACCTCGAAAAATGATCTGTATTCCATTGGAGTAAGGGGCAACCCAAATAACTGATCAACCATAGTGAAGTTATTGCCTGGAACCTTGTTTTGAACAACTTTTGAATCAAGAGTTTTGGAAAGGTAAGGATTTGATCCAGTAAAAGGGTTATAGACACTTAAGTCGGCACGAGCGTGCTCATCTTCCCACGGAACTCTAAGATAAGGAATACTCCATTGTAAATCTCTAGCAAATTCATAGTACTCAACAGGCAGTGTAACTGGCAGCCATATAGATAGTGCAAAAATTTGAATGTGGCAAGCAATTCTCTGCATACAAGAGAAGATGCTTAATATGTTACATTGGAGAGGTCTATTTTGAATGTGTATGAACATGTTTATGTTATTAACTCGAGAAGGAAGTACTTCAAACTGGTTGGTGTTTGGATCGATCATCTATCCGAACCAGAAAAATTATCTTCAAACATGTTCAGAAAGAAGTATCTACTTTAAGTCATGGAATAGAAAAATGTAATTCAATAATGAGAGGCTTGTTCAAAGTTACTTACAAAAATATTTCTTGTAGGATTATATGCCAGAGAGGAGGATGATCTCACGAATACTCCCTCCGATTGAAGGCTAGCTGTCGATACAGTTAGTAGTCCTGCTGCAACCGATGTTGCTGCAAACGAAGCCATTACAAAGATCGAAACGACCCTTGATATTTTTGGTACAGAGTCTGCATATTTCATTCACAGCAAATCGTATGCATAACAATTGAAATAAATGAATGCAAGGAAAAAATATTTATCAGTGTGATGCAGACTAAAATATTTGAATGCTTACAGTGCAACATTTGCAGAACATTTGATGCTTGATTATGATTTCCAGCGACATCGCTCGTTACATTTTCAGGGACACCAACGGTTACGACTTCATCCTCAGCTTGGACTTCAACAGAATAAACATTCCTGCCCATGTCGTGAAAGCTGAACCGTAGAAAGAGTTTATAAGGAAAACAGAGCATAGACAATTTGGTTTCATGAAAAACTTAACCTATATATACACGCTAACTTGCCTCTGCAAACGACCTCCACAAATCGATACGCAGGAAGAGTTGAAATGGAATACAGGCTTCATGAAATTCACGGTGACCATAAATACCTTTTCTTTCGTCCTCATAGAAGTAGTTGTACTGAGCATTACAGTAGGTCTAAGAGAATCTGAAATCACAGTTTGTATTGCATTCTGAAATCCTTAGACTAGTGTTAATTATTACCATAGGTGAAGTAAAAGTGTTGCTATCAACTTTCTTGAGTGAAAGTATTGTTTACCATAAAGGAAAGTAACTGGTCGAAGTGGTGAAACAAGATTTCCTTGTTTGCTTATTATAGAGTTAGGCTTGAGACTCACTGTGATTATTGCAATGGCAGAAACATTTGCAACCTGAAATTGGAAATTGCATATCAAGTAAAACATAAACAGAAAACAAAAACATATACAATGAATAAACCACTGACCATAAAGCCGAATCTGCGATTTCCGAGGCTCCTTCCGCTCATCGAAAGAAGCACACCTTCGGTCACTTCGAGAGACTTCAAAACTTCCACAGATGAATTAAGAACTGATTCTGAAAAGTACAAATACACTTTTAAGTTATCATTTTTGTTTGTTGCTTGTACCAGCCTGGTGTTGCTGTTGAGCTGAAGAAGCCTTTCCGGAACTCGAGTTTTCAGGTTGGCAAATAGTTTTCTTTTGTCTGTCAAGTTCGAAAATTCTTGTGTTACAATTGTAACAGGATATAAAAATGGGAAATGATGATTCTCCAGTAAGCTTACCAAAGTGCACATAAGAAATTGAGTTTTGTGATCTTGTGAATATATTTCCTGCTCTATCAGTACAGAAATTCTTATCCATTGCTAATATAATTCTTCCATATTGAGTGGTAGATGGCAAGGCTACAGAGACTGAATATTTGAGGTTGACCTGAAGAATTTTGAAAGATGATGGTATAACATGCCCTTCACCATACACCAGTAGCTGCAATGAATAAAATGGGTAAATTATAAATTTGTATGGTTTGAAAAAAGTTAGAGTTTAGTCCATATGATTTCAAAAATTAGAATTCAATCCCTATTGCCCTATGGTTTGAAGAAAGTTAAAGTTTATTCCTACGATTTAAATAACTAGAATTTAATCACTATAATTTGAAAAAAGTCTTGATAAAACCTAAAAAATAGTCATTGCTGTTAGTAATCGTTTTTTAATTAAGTACATGGAAGCTCACTATTTATGCACAAATAATGTGATTTTTTTGCTCAATCAGTCACTTAATTCACATTCATGAATAACCAACTTCCATGTACTCAATTCGGTAATAATTAGGAACAACAATGATTATTTTTAGGTTCTATCAAACCATAAGACTAAATTCTAACTTTCTTCGAACCATATAGATAACATGCTAATTTTCGAAACCATGAGGATTATACTCTATTTTTCTTCCAACCATATAGACCAAGCTCATACTTCACCCTATTTTTTATATATCAGGCCAATTTTTTCCAGCTAATAAAAACGTTTCCTGTCAACAAAACTAGACAATATGCTTGCAACTTGTTTACTTAAAGATTTCTTTGCTTCAAAGTTCAATATTCTTTAGTTCTGAATGATTCAAGGGATATAACATTATTTGATATCTGATTCAAGAACACAAGGAAAAGATCAAGATAGTTCTAGGAAATGCCATTAAACGGTACGTCGTACGAAAACAAAAGCAGCCACCTACTCACGTTGCAGGCCTCTACAGATGAACATCTGAAACCTCCACCACCACTACAAGGCTCAGAGAAAGAAATATTTACAGAAATATTTAAAGCGTTCGTAAACATTGTAGAGGCCATAACTGATGCCGTGGGGGGAATTGTATCTGCAAAACAATGAATTGTAAATAAATTAGCAAAGTTCTTGAAAGAACAGAATGCCAATATTGTTATTTTTTCTTTCAGTTTGTGAATGTTATGTGTGGCTGAGGGTGCAAAATATATAAAATCCATATAATTTACGAGTCTTCAATTCATGCTACTAATTGTAAGTGCTGAAAGAAATCAATATGAATCCTCAATGAGAGATTTTGATAAAATTCTATCATCTTTGTGAAGCAAAGTGACTGTTGATCTAAGCACAGAATTGACTGAGAACAACAATGGAGATTCTTATATTCTTACCAACAGTCCAGTTGTAGCTAGAACAGCTAACTCCCTTGGAAAAATTAGTGCAGACTTTGAATTTATGCACTCCATCTTCCAATTCAGAATAGAACATCTTTCTGTCATTGCAATCTAAAGGGTGGCTGTTATCCAGCTGCAGAAGAGAAGTAGAGGTACACTTGAGTTCAATATCAATTGCAAAACTGCACTAGAAACTGATGAAAAACATGAGGAATCACATTTCCCAATTCTAAAAAGCTAGATCAGAATGAACCATCATGAATAACTAAGAGGTGATGGGTTCAATCCTTGATGATCATCTACTAAGAAATTAATTTCCTACGAAATTTAAATGTTGTAAGGTCAGACAGTATGTTCCGTGACAATAGTCTCCAGGTGCACCTAAACTGGTCCAGACAGACCAGAATGTTCTGTTTTGAAGTTCAGATACTCTACAGTGAAATTCTAAAATTTCCCATCCTATTCTCAAGCAGCTAGTCTTTCATAATTCCATCGAAGGGTTCCATCAAAATAAAGACACCAAAAAACAAAAAGGCTTTACCATGATCTCAATAAATCAGTCAACTAAACTGAAAGATTACATTGCACAAGAAGAAAAGAAACAATAAGTCAACAAAGCAAAACAAACTAGCTGAAAGAACAGAAAAAGTTCAAAGGTACCGAGCAACTGATGTTGCAGTGCTTGCAGTTATCACTGTGACCGTTCACTACAAACACAAATGTGGCTGACTTTAAGCGAGAGAAAGCATTAGGGGCCTCCAAGAACTTCACAGTGAGCTCAGAACCATGGCAGCAAGTTCCAAAGCACAAAAGAGAAAAAACCCAACAAAGAACAACAAAGAGTGCAACTCTAAGCAGACCCATTTCACAAAAGTACTAACTTTACAGTCTGAGACGTGAGGTCAGGAACCAATTGGCAAAAAGATGACATTTTGAAGTTATGACTAAAGAGGTTGAACTTTCAGAGCAATTTATGCAGTGCAAAAAAGAAAGAATGGAAATGGAAATGGGAAAAGCTTAGACAAAAAACAATAAATGGTCTTAGAAAAAGTGACAGAGATATTGAAGAGGCTAATTTAGTGGTTCATGAAGGCTCTGATAAAGAGATAGTGAGCAAGATTAGAAGAGAATGACATGAAGCCTACAAAATAAGTATTCTCACTTAATAAATTAAAGAGAGAGAAAGGAAAAGAGACGATTTTTAGAATGAAAAATGGGCAGAAACCAAGACAGTGAAAGAAGCAACATCGTATTTTAGCCTATGAGAAAGATATCTTCATGAAACTAATTCCAAACAATGAAAATGGTTAATTAAACAGTTTTATTAGTTCATCAATATACTTGCTGGTCTTTTGCCAATGGGAAAGAGCCAAAAAAGGAAGCAAACAAAATAAGAATAGGAAAGACTAAATAGTTTAAGGACCCTAAAGAACAAGTGCATTTCCACATTCTTTACTTTATAGTCTATGCTATAACTAAAAAAACATGTTATCTCATGTATCAGTTCGAGTGTGCAAATTGATTTTTCTTTTTCATTAAACTCAAATGTAATGCCGAGGTCCAGGATTTGAACCAGGACTTGACCCCTCTCGAACCCACCATCCCCAGTAACCTGACCACGCTATCTACTCTTCTTTAAGTGTTCAACATGCTTTGTACTTAGTCACACGCTTCCTAAGTACATTTATAAGAGATCATCCAACCTAGAAATTGCTCCAAGTTAAGAACTCTTAATGTTAAAGTTCCTATGATTGCACTATCAATTCTTTTAAACATTTATCAACTATACTTTCATATCCTTAAGATCCCTCTCATTCGGATGTGATGCCATTCATATACCCCCCTAACCCAGGCATTGCATCAACCTTTTGAAACCTACAAGGTTTTGATTGAAAATATGTCTCTATGCTTAGTGGAAAGTTCTAAACTATTTTCATTAAAAAAAATGTTAATTCCATGTGAAAGAGGTCAGTCAAGTTCTAAACTAATATGGAAGTGCTGAACCAAAAAACACTTTGTTTGAATTTTGAAAGGGTGAGATTTTTCTGGGCTCCTCTTCATTTATTCTCAGATTTCTTTTGAAACAAACGGCAATTTTGTGGTGTCAGGCTCATTTAGAACTGCTAGCAGCAACCTGTCAACTCCATTAATTGCAAAATAATAAAGAAGATAGAGAGAGATTTTCAAATGGTCTGTTTGTTTTGGGCCCATTTTTCATGTGCATGAAAACCCCTTTGTCTTCTTGATGATTAAGCTTTCAATTTGCAAATGCCATGAAAACCAAACGACATCCTCTGTTTCATTATCTTCTCTTACTTTCTTGAAACACAGCCTCTGATTCATTATCCCTTCAGTCTCTAAGTTTTGGATAGATAAAAGGCTTAGAAAATGGAAATATTGATATCAAACAAAAAGAAGGAGACAGAAAAGATAAGAATGTTTGACATTAGGGAAGAAGACAAGATGTGGGTGAGAGAATTTTGGGAGGGTGTGTTGAGAAAAAATGTAACCTTTTTCTGAAAAGAATATGTTAATTTGCAGGGCAGAAGACGGGGAAAATCAACTGACACTGCAAGGAATAAAGAATAATCCATGATTATGAGGATTTTGGTGATGGGGTTAGTTGTTGAACCAAAAAAAGGGGTTGGATGTAGAAGAAGCCATTTGAATGAGGGCTTTAGAATCAGAAGCATTAATGTCTTTAATGCAAGAAACTGTGGTTTGTTCTGTATAAATGTCAGAATGTTTGGACAATGAAAGAAAATTAATGGCATTGATGACTGAGGTGCTGGTTGTTGAACCGTACAAGGCGAGTTTGCGTATTTGATACGATGAAGATGTCTGGTTTAAGCCATAGATCATCTTCATTCCCTCATCTGCCTTGGTTTTTCTGTGGATTTGTTATCAATGGCTTTTTTCTGTTGCCTTCTTGCCTTGTTTGGAGCTTGTTTAAGCTTCATGAAGGTATCAATGAGGAATGAAGGAGAGGTTCAATGAAATTGAGATGGACTTGTTTGTCTTTTCAACACTTTCTTTTACAATGCTTCCATGATTTGATTCTTTTTCCTTTAACTTTGCTTTAGTGCACGGTAGCCAGTCAAAGACTACATGAACAACTCTAAATTGAATTTCAAATATGAAGTGCTCGAGAAAGCCACTACTTTTATGACCGGAATTGGAGCTTCGCCACACTATAGACACCTATGCCTGTCCTAAAGTCCAGACTCAAAGAGACAATCAAGAGATTTTACGATTAATCTGACTCGTGAGTTTTGAACTTCAGACTTCAAGCCTCTTCCAATGAGGCTTCTCCTTGGGGACTGAGAAAGCGACCTTTGGGTTCGATGTGTGGAGGGTGGATGAAGTCTTCGATGAGGAAAACTTGTTGAGGAATCAAAACAAGAATTTGTTAAACTTCAAACTTCAAAGTAGGAACACTGTTCCATCCTCTTTGATCTATTGCCGTATCGTTTGAAGCAGCTATTTAAAACAAGGTTATAAAGTTTATTCCACCAGAAGTTTCTACATTTTTAAGGAAAATGCTGGTGTAAACTATAGAAAAGAAGGTCAAGGAACTCACATTCGGAGGTGATTAGAATGAGAAAACGTTTCAACTGAATTTGGTTTCAACTGCAACTCTTTTTGGGTCCTGAAACTGCTTTGAAATGGCATGTTAGTAAATTGATGAGTACACTTTGCATAAATCAAAGCAGAAAGAAAGAACACCATAATCTCTTCCAGTCCTGGTTCTTTGTAAATTGAAAACGCTTGCTTGAAATGAAGATCATGCAAATGAAAGTGTGCCATACTTTTCCAATCAAGTAACAGAATTAGAAGTTTTTTTTTTGTTTTTGTTTTTGAATTCACGAATTAGAAGATTGTTAACAACGATTAAAAATAAAGAAACGATAGAAGGATAAATTGAAATGTAACATGAAAACAATCTTCTTTTTTTGTCTATTACATTAAGCTGTCAATCTTTTATCCCCATGTTAAGCCTTTGCCAGCTTATTAAATGCCAAGATTCTATTTGACAGATAACTGCAAAACAGCCCAATTCCAACAATAATCTACAAAGATTTTGAGATTTTTTTTTGGTTGAAACTTGTTAAATCACCGATCAACCCAAAAGCTTAAGTTGCTGGGATGTACTAAATTGAATTATATCAATCAACAATTTTACAGGTTTTAGACTTCAAAAATTAATCAGTAACAAATGATCTCAAGAAAAGTCTTGAGGTTTCAGATGAGAGCTCTATAGACAGAGTCCCCAATCAAAGGGGAAAAAAAAGAGATCTTGGAATGATCCACAAGAGAAAAACCCAAGAGGAAACACCTTTTCATCTTCAATCTTGCCTTATATGGAGTCTGCATCTTTCATGAGTTTGAAAACACACCTTGTATCTGAAGATGGCTTATCCTTAGAAGGAACCAATGCCATAGAATCAACCTTCCAGTACTGGCCTACATTCTTGTCATTTCCATGAACCCATTTCTCTTCTTCTCTTCCATGTTCATTCCCACCTCCATCCGAGATCGAAACTGAAACTTCTCTCCAATTGCTCCACATTCTCAGCATAATATACAGCATTATTAGACATATAACCAAAGAGGTAAAAACAATAGCCACAATAATGGCAATCACTGCAGCCTTAGATAATCTGTTTGTCTCTTGCCCTGCAATTTTTGAACATGCTAACAGAGGAGGGCCACATAGTTTATCATTACCCTTGAATGAACTCAATGGAAATCCTGAAAAAAATTGAGGGATTGGACCTTGTAATTGATTTTGTGACAGGTTTAAGACATGCATGCTTGTCAGTTTTTCAAGTGAGCTGGGGATTTCCCCCATGAGATGATTTGAAGAAAGATCCAATCTCTCTAGCTTTACTAGATTTCCAATGGATGATGGGATTTCGCCAGATAAGCGATTTTCGCTTAAATCCAGTGTTACTTGTAATTCTGTCAGCTTGCCAAGTTCTTGAGGGATTTCAGATGTCAAGACGTTTTCAGACAGTCTCAGCTCATAGAGTTTGCTGCATTTTTGTAGTGTTGATGGGATGGGGCCTGAAAGGTTGTTTCTTTGCAGGTTAAGGACATAGAGGAAGGTGAGATTTCCAATCTCCAATGGGATTGTTCCTGATAAATTGTTGCTATGTAGAGAGAGCTTAAGTAATTTGGAACATGTTCCAGTTTCTGCAGGTATTTTCCCATACAAGTTATTGGATGAGAAATCTAGCTCACCAAGTGCTTGTAAGTTTCCTATCAGTGGAGGGATGGTTCCTATCAGTCTGTTGTCATTAAGCAAAAAGTGCTCAAGCTTGCTGCAGTTGAAGAGTTGAGGTGACACTTCTCCTGTGAGATTGTTGTATGATAAATCAAGAAAGTTTAGCTCGTTCAATTGGCCGAATTCGGAAGGTATATAACCGGCGAGTCTATTGTGTGCGAGGCGAAGATGCCTCAAGTTTCTTGAGTTGGTCAATCTGGAAGGAATAGGACCTGAAAAACTGTTGTTTGTCAAATCCAATGCTGTTAAAGAATTTAAGCCACTGAGAAGAAGGATGGTTCCATTAAGCCTATTGTTGGAGAAGTTTATTATCTTTAGGCTTTTGAGAATGGAGAATGATACAGGAAGAGGGCCTTCAAGAGAGTTGTTATAAAGAGTAATGGTGCTCAATTCTGAGAGGAGCCCTAAAGTTGAAGGCAATGATCCTGAAAGATTGTTGTCAGCCAAAGCCAACAATTGAAGGCTTTTGCAATATCCCAAACTTGCTGGAATGGGACCCCACAGAAAGTTCTGCCTTAGATGAAGCACAGCCAGGTTCTTTAGATTCCCAATATTCTCAGGAATGGGCCCTGTAAAATGATTGCCAAAGAAGTCGATCTCGGTCAAACTTGTGCAGTTTGTAAGCTCATTCGGTATGCTTCCCGACATCTGGTTATCATAGACGAAAATGACACTCAATTTTTGCAACTTCCCTATCTCCTTTGGAATAGCTCCTGTGAGTTTGTTGTCAAACAGATACAGATCCTCCAAGTTGCTCATATTTCCAATTTGAGGAGGTATAAATCCAGTGAAGCTGTTGCTGTTGAGTAAAAGATCTTTCAAGTTCGTAAGCTCGTCCAAACCGGACGGAAGCTCTCCTTCGAATCGGTTGCCTGAAAGATCCAACTGTTGTAGTGAGGAACAATTGAGCAACTCCATTGGGAACTTGCCAGAGAGCTTATTTCTAGCAAGAAATATTTGTTGAAGATTTGAACTTTTGAAGCAGAAGCTGTTCGGAACATTGCCTGTTAAAGCATTATCGGATAAGACCAGAGTTTTAAGATTCTTCAGCTGTGTATTCAACAGGCTTATGGTTCCAGAAAGGTTGTTTCTCGACAAGTCTACATCCTCAAGTAGAACCAACTGGTTTATCTCAGCAGGGATTTCTCCATTGAATCTATTTCCAAGCAAGTTCAAGTACACCAAATTGGAAAGACCACCTAATGCAACAGGAATTGATCCAGAAAGGCTGTTGTTGGCCAAATTCAAAACTTTCAATGACCTTAACGAGCCTAGAAAATCAGGAACGCTGCCGTCGAGCATATTATTCGATGCCATCAAGTCTTCAAGCGCTTCGTTTCCATAAATGCTTTCAGGAATCGAACCACTTAGTCTGTTCTGCTGCAAATTAAGAGATATCAGATGCTTCAAGTTACCAATCTCAACTGGAATACTTCCATTGAATTCACAATAGCCAAGACCCAGAATGGTCAAATTAGTCAAGTTTCCAATAAATGGTGTGATTTCACCTGACAACATGTTGTTACCAATTCTGAGAGCTTGCAAGTTCTTCAAAAGTCCTATCTCAGCAGGAAGCTTGCCAGATAGATTATTTGAATGCAAGATCAGCATCTTTAGATTGGAAAGCTGGCCAAACTCAGAAGGTATAAAACCAGATAGAGAATTTGAAGACAAATCCAACACTTCAAGTGAAGTGATATGCCATAACTCACTCCACATGGAACCTGATAGTCCAGACATAGAAAGGTTTAAACTAACAATATGGGACTCATCATCTGAACATGATATCCCATGCCAGCTACATACATGTGCACTTGGAGACCAGTTTTCAAGGATTCCAACAGGATCAGCCTGTTCTGATTTCATTTTCAGAAGCCAGTTGGAAGCTGTCGAGACCTGTCCCCGAGCCACGACGAGGAGAACGCTAAGAATGGAGAAAAGAAGGACAAGCTTCAGCACGGAAACGTCGGCCATGTTTCAGCTGGAAGAATCATACAAAAGGTATGAAGCAACCAACATTCCAGCTCTGGTAGCTGGTCCTATTTGTAGGTAAAGAAGGCAAGAAAAATGAGAGGGTGGATGATAAGTTGGAGAGAGTATATAATCTGTGGCTTTTAGCTCTTAAACTCGATTCTTCCTTCCTTCGGTCGAGCGGCTTTGCACCTACTACGCACACCTGTAATAGAAACCAGGGAAAATAAAGAAGGAAACTGAGTATTAGAAGTTACAGGGATGCAGAGTAAATGATCGGGAGATAATTTTTTCAAGAATCACTGTTCTATTTAATATCAGTGTCAAAAACCAACCATTAGAATTTAGATAGATAGCATAACTAATCAAGCCTAAAATACTAATTTCCAAATTCAAATAAAATTAATTGACAACTCGATTTGGCTATAATCTGAAGCTATACACATAAAGTTAACGATTAACTATTAATAACCACCCATAATCATTCACAACTCAACCATTCATAAATACTCATAACCCACCTATCCAATCAAGTATTTCATGACACAATCACTCATAATCTTTCTATCCAAACAAGCACTTCCGGCTCAACCACTTGTATCTCTCTATCCAAACGAGCACTTCCTAACTCCTCATAATCTTTCTATCCAAACGCGCCCCTCAAAGTTAACGACGAAACTGTAAACTAATATATTATAATTCTTTTCCCATCTTACATAGTTCAGACTTCAGATAGTTCTGCAAAGTTGGGCTGTTTAATCAGTTAAAGAAAGTTTAGAATCAGAAGTTTCAAAAAGTAAATGCACTTTTAACCACCATTTTCTTTGCAACTAATTACCTTTTTCAATCAACTTTCCTTCCTAGTTCTTCTAAAACCTTTGTCAGTTCTTACTCTTGTTTTTTGTCTTTTACAAAGAAATTCCAAAAAAAAAAAAGTGGTTTGTTGGATGGGAAACTCTATATATGGAGATAAGATATGATGATGGGCATAGCTGAAAGGTAAGGAGGGCAGCCCCACTTGTGATTGATGTGGAAGTGTAACATACAGGCGTGGCCTTTCCTTTAGGACCAATTCTCTCTGTTATCCTTTTAAAAGGAAAAATGGTAACACATGGTCCTAGTTGGATCAGGTTAGGAGAATTTTTTTGAGCCTAACACAAATATTTGGGTTGGCCAATTTGTCTACCCGTCCAACCTTACATATTAGAGCAATCCAACCCAACGTTCCAACCCATATATTTTTGGACTGGGTTGGGTTATACAGTTGTATTAATTTATTTTTTCCTCTTTAAGACTCAACTCATAGCCTGTAAATATGTAAGATAAATAAAATAAAGAAAAATGCATGATATTATTCTTAAACCTCGGCTACCTATTTTATTAATGCATGTTCCTTACCAATGAAAATAATTTATATTATTAATTAATCTTATGCATAGATATAATGTTGTTCTTAGTTTGGGTTGAACATGCCAAAATTTTGCCAGCCCAAGAACCAACCCAATTTAACGAAAATTATAAAAATCATAAACCAAATTTATTGTACACTCCTGGGTAGTACTCAACTTTATTGTTTGACGAATGTATCGTTTATTTTCCTAACACTAAAAAACAAAGAAAAAAACAATATATTATTTCTAAATATTGGCTATTTTTAGAGTTAATTTAACCGTTCTTAAAATATGTGTACAAAAACGAAAGAGGGATTTCAAATATCAATACCTTTTTCTAATTTGTTTAGTGTATTCCTCTTTTTGAAGTCCAAATATCAAAATCTATTCTTCCTATCTACCAAAACTACCTAATACATCATAAAATACAAGTAGAAAAAACAGAACCAAAACTGCTACAATTGTTTTTACAGTAAAGGCCAGCTTCAAAACTCCTACCTGTTCAAACCTACAAAGAAACCATGTGAGGTTTGGTGGGAGTCACAAATATAAAACCAGCCATTTGATTTAAGAGAAAGAGAAAGAGTTGCCTTAGCTAAAAAATTATTCCTTTTCAAATGAAGCCAATTGGAAGAGGACAAGAAATCTCCCTCCATAATGGGGATTATCCACTTTGATGAACAGTTCAGAAATGTATTTGTTGAGCCATCACTATATAACTTTTGTTGAGATGCCTTTGATCTGTGTTGCACTACGATTATTTAGTAGGGGATTTAGCTGTGCAGTTAGCGAGTCAGAGTATATATTTTTGTAGACTAGGCACCAGAAACATCGAAGGAATAATGTCACAGGTGAGTTTCAAACTCAGAACCTTGAGGGGAGCATACACTCAAAGCCTAAGTCTTCGATCACTGTGCCACCCCTTGAGGACGACAATCATTTGTATTATAATCTCCTTCATAAAAGAGTTCTTTCCTCTGTCCATAGACGTAACTAACACAACACCACATAAGTGAACCACAATGTCTTATATTCCTCGGCTTCCAAAGTTTTAGAACCCAACAAGAAACATTGGTCTTCAAAATATGCAGGTTCGAGGTTTGAAACTCACAAATGAGCTAATTGTAAAATCTTTTGTTATCTCTAGGACATGCGCAGGTATCCTCGAGTATGTAGTGTGGCAAAACTCTAGAAACATAGGTCAAATGAGTTGTGTTTACAAGTCACATCAGAAATCACAGACAAGGAAACACAAGTTTTTGCTCACTAGACCATTTGTTGTCCATATGCTCATTAACCTACCTTTTTCTTTTTCTTTTTCTCTCTTAAGAATCAAACTCATATTCAACTAGTGCTGCCCCCATCAACATATTGGTCAGATACAACTTCCAAACTCCAAGATCTTAATCCTCTAAGATATGTCCATACCTTTGCTACTGTAACAAGTAGCCATTTGTATTGGGATGACACATTTTATACATTTCAATTTGTACAAGTAAATGATTGTGTTTAAACTTTTCTTTTTCTCATAGGATAACTTGATGATGAGTCTCAATCCCATTGACATTTCCTCGTATTCAAAAGTCTTATAATGAAATATGAATACTTATATGGAGGAAAGGACAAATTTTGTTCTTAAAAATATGATTGTCACACAATGTCTTCAATGAATCTATTTTTTCTTCTTATGGATTATTGTTAGCTTTATTCAATTTATTCGGTTGGAGGGAGCGTCATCAAGCAATAACTATAAGATTTTGGAGGTAGAATAAAAGAAGAAAAGTGACCCAGAAAAATGTGAGATAAAGGATTCATTAATCTAGACTTCATCTAGATTCAAATGCTAAGTCTTGTATAAGCTTTAAGGTTGTAAGGAATATGAGTGAATATGATCATCAACTACATATTTCTTTTGTTTTATATCTTGAACCTCTACGATAAAGTGTTAAGCCTTTTACAAGTCTTCATCTTTGCTATTAAGAAGTTGAATTACATTAAAAGTCAAGACTCCACTACTAGAATAGAAACATTTTTTACTTTTCATTTCATCAAATTAATTTTCTTAATTCATAACAATTAAGGTGAGAATTGTCCACTGGAGTAATAGTTCAGCAGTATTAGTGTATGTCTAAAAATAAAAAAATTATGAATTCGAATCTTTCATCTTCAATTTTGTTAATTTAAAAAATTGAAAGTAGTGATTCAAATTCATAACATATTAATCATGGACACAGATTAAGAGCGATTGAGCTTTGTATAATTATTATTTAAGGTTGAGCAGCTTTTATAGGCTATGTAGCCATTTGGTTTAATAAGGCTTAGGTCTTAGATATCATACGTATCATTAACCAAATTCTACCTAATTATTTATTGACTCTGAATAATTTTCTAGTTTAGCTTGAAACTTCGTATTGGCTTTTCAATAGGTCTAATTATAAAGTTTTGACTTTATAGTAACATTTGATTTGTATATATATATAAGGAGCTAAAATTGCCAAGCGTACAGCCAAAGTAGGTGCATTATTGAAGCTAAATATACTTAAATTTTGCATTTGACTCCCAAAAGTTTCCAAATTAAAATGACCAAAATCTACATAATGGATTAGAAGTTCTAAAGTCAAAGTAAATGGCAACCACTAACTTGGTTGTATGTGGCTTAAAAGAATCTTTGGCCTTTGACCTTATAAAGTTGGCATATCCTTTTAATTTGTTAGGTAACTCCTGCATAGAGAGCTTCAGTTCATCAAAATGAATATGAAACAATATAATATCAAAAGACATTGGTAAGATTCAAGTTGACAATGCTTACACATACATCACTATAACAGAAAAATGCATATCAATGTGAGACCTCTTCCAATTAAAAGGTCAAGAAGAAAAAGAAATTACATCCTCATCACAAAAACCAGACAACTCAAGTTGTTCTGATTCTTGATTAGCTCATTAAACACCAAGAAACCCACATGAAAAGTGGAAAGGCCAGCCATGCTTTAGTGACAAATCAAGCTTTCTTAGATAGTGTGAGAAAGAAACAGGACCCAGCCTTTGATCTTGGTAAAGATTTTGCCTCAAAATACAAACCATACTCTAAATCAGATTAGCTCTCTTTAAGAACCTGATTGCTTTGCAGTAGTATGGCCAAATTGATTCCACATAATCAAGGTACTTCTCAACAATCCACTCCCTTAACTCTATGAGCTTTCTTTGAGATAGTTCTTTGTAATCTAGATTCTTAATGTCGATTATGGGTTGTGAGAAGCGAGCTACGAACTCTTTAAGTTTCCCTTGTGCGATAAAGTGATGCACGGTCTGGTAGTAAGTGGGGGAGTTCCTTAATAATTTGACAGTCTGCTTAAAGCTGAAGATATAGAGTGAACACAACCACTGAAACACCTTGATGTAGAAAGCAGTAATCAAGGGTCCCACAACCCAAAGGGGAGTCAATTCTCTGGAAACTTCAGTTCCATAAAACACGTTGACCACCAGGTACATAGGAACACTGAAAAAAGGAATGGCATTTATTTAAAACAAGAAACAAACTTTTCAACAAATATAAGAGAATTTGAGACAGGAGGTACCTAGTTTACGATATGTGATATACAAAAATATGAACGGTACAGAAGTATAAAACATACCACAGTAATCACAGTTATAAAAAAATTCATACATGACACTGCAGGTGAAAGAGACGATGGTATTGTCGAGTTCTATATTCTCATCATAATGCATTTGTTCTAATAAATATCAAGGAAAAGCACATTAATGTCATAAGTTTGAATACGCTAATTTGATGAGATGAGAATCGGATTTTCGTTTCCTATTCAAAATGGGAAAGAATCTCCATAATATTGACACTAGCATGTTTGTCCTTAATACTCGTAGTTTGCAAAGTAGCAGTACGGACAGCTAAAAATGTCTAGCATCAAATCCCTCCTAAGTTATTACCAAGAACTAACAACTTGGGAAGTCGGGAAGGGGTGGGGAAAAATTACAGAGTTCAAAGAAATGTAAAGGGTTTAACCAAATCAAGAACATGATCTTCCTCTTGGTCGAGGATACATGTTTATATATCAACTATGCTCATGTTAGGGAAAACATGATCTTTTTATAGACGAGAAAGTTAAAAACAACTATAAGATAATGTTGTCGTCTTCTCTTTCAAACTCTTTTAGTGCTTACTCAACCTTAGGTTCAGGTGCCTTTTTGTAAAATCCTATAGGGAGATTTAACATTTGTTTTTGCTTATAACTTATTCATTCTCTTATCTTTTTTTGTTCTTTTTATATCCGTGACTATTTGAAATCATCTCTACTAATGTCACGGGACATACCACCTGACCCTACAACATTTGGACGTCAAGAAAATCCATAGAAAATTAATTCTTGTGCCCCAAAGCCCAGTGGTCAATCCATGATGGTTTATTCATTCTTTTTCAATGATAGAACGTGTTTCCTTTGTCCAAAACAACAAACAGCAAGATAAATCCCAACTTTACATTTTTCTATCTCCTTCAAATGGGCGGGCCTAGAAATAGTTAGTCTTAGAAATGGAAGACAAATGAAACCCATATGGGACACCTACATCATTTTCACATAGTTCATTTTTCTCTCTATTATATGATTCCCATCTACCCAAGTCCTCTTCTTCTTCTTCTTCTTCTTTTTTTTTTATCGCGCACCTTCTCATTAGTTGTCTAGGTAATTCGTAGAAAACTAATTTCTTAGTAGGTAACTACTATGGGTTGAACTTAATCCCTCTTAAGCACTAGGCCAACCTAGGATAATTTCTTTGCTTTATTTAATGTGAACGGTTAGAGTCTCCAAGGAAGGCAAATTCTATGTCCAGTAGGTCTTACATAGGAGGCTTCTAGCTCACTGACATGAGCTGATGACCAAGAGGTCATTTGTTACCATCATTTATCATCCTACTCCAAATGTTGTTAAATTAAAAAAAAAAAAAAAAAAAAAAAAAAACATGGGAAGCCTAAGCTTAACATAATTGATTTGGATCGTGAGGCATTTCACGAATTCAGTAAAGAGTGATATTTCCCATTAGATTTTTGGTGTGCTCGCAGCCTGTAATAGATCATGGGAGGTGCTACTTCATCTGCAGTTTTGGGACAAGGATAGCATGGTGTCCTTTTGCACCCAACCTTTAGCTATTTTGTGGAATATTAGGTGGAACTCTGGGAGAGAAATAGAAGAATTCTTAGAGAAGTTGAAGCACTTGGAAGGAGATGTAGACTAGGTTCAATGCCCTACTTTGGTTGTCTTTTACCGAAGTGTTCTGTGACTACCCTTTATCTTGAAGGTTGATAATTGGAAAAGAATAAATAAATAAGAACCTTCTGTGTCGTTGTTCAGGGCCCCAAGCTCTTTTAGTGGTGGGCTCATGGGCTGGGCTGTTTCTTTTTTGTATTGATCTTCAGAATTATTTCCCTGGTCTTAATAAAAGCTTCGTTTCTCGTTAAAAATAGGACATCTATAATCTACATCTTAGATTAAATGATTTAGCGGGGGCTACAAAATATCCTTGGTTCACGATGAGATTACATAAAAACCATGTTACAGGAGTATGCGTTAAATAAATAATAGATACTTACAATATTAGCAAAGGTATCTTCACTGCTGCATTAAGTCCCATAAAGTAGAACCAAAATCCGCGAGAAATCTCAGTGGTTTCCTTTTTATTGGACTCTAGCTGAGTATCTGACATCTCTGCTGAAGGCAAATCCTCTAGAATCCCATCCCCATCTTGACTCACAGGTTGTCTGCGCAACAATTCCAACCATTTCTTGAACAAATTTTGAATTGCAGGGGATGGAGCAATGTCCTCATTTGCTCCAGAGGCATAGCAAAGAGGAACATTGTTTGCCTTTGGAGTTTCTGTACAGCAATCACCATCTTTAAGCTTTACAGAGTAGTTGGGAATCTTAGATCCATTTGCTACCCCACCTGACTCATCATCTACACGAGCATTGCTTTTGAAGGCCGAAACTCTCAAAAGATTGGGCCTTGGTCCACATAATCGAGGGGTTCCTACACTGAAAATAAGTTCCATGAGTTTGTGGTGCAAGGATACACCACACCATTTTCATATGACACGGGTAACCATGCACATCAGAGAAACTTCAGGAGCAAGCAAAATGCCACTGTTCATAATACTACAAGGATTCCCATGTACATCAGAGAAACTTCAAGGAAATGCAAGTTATATAACTGGATTAGTTCAATTTTACACTTTTTTTCACAACACAATACACTTTTCATTGAAGTATGAAAACAGTTTAATGCTCTGAGGATACAACTTACAAGTTTCACAAGGAACTTAAGGAAAGCCAAAAACTGAAAAAATAAAGACAACTATGTTGTCCAAAACTTTGAAGAAACAATGCCAGACAAAAACCTTCCAAACAGGCCAGAAAACAAAAACACCCAAATCCATAGATAAGCAGCAAAGACAGTCTGTAGCTTAAGCCAAGAAGAAAACCATCTAACAAAAAAAAAACAAGGACAAACTCTCCAAACATAGCACAAAAACTAGGCAAAACATGAAGTGGCAAAGCTCAAAAACCCCAAGTTGAGGGCAAAGGAGGACCAAAACTCAAAACAGAAGAAAACAACCAAAGGCCTATATGCTTAGTTCAATTTAACAATGAAGAAGTTAAATTCATCTCGATATTGCAAAAGTGCTAAATTGTCTAATTTCAGCACAATCGTATCCCAAAATATTTTGGCAACAAGCAACATGATAAGGTATTAAGGGTCCCATCCTCACAAATTTTGGGGCACATGAACTTGAAAAATAAGAGTTTTTCTTATTAAGAGTATATGTAAGTCAGAGTCTGCATGCCTTTCCCAACAGAACGCCCCTTGGGGGCCAATTTAGTCACAAAAGTGGGAAATTGACCAAGTAAGTAACATGATTTTTTGACTTTCGGTATCTTCAATGATCTTTACACTATGATGAACATTGCTTCAGATTGAAGTTTAGTCAACTATTAAATTTTCTAATTTGAGAAGGTATACAAGTTATGAAAATGGATAACTGATACAAGAAGAAAAAAGAACTAATAGAGAGAAAATAATGTCCGAACAAAAAAGAAAAGCTAAATAGAGTTTGGAAGCCCTTACCTTAAACAAATATTGCTCCTCAATTTTGTACAATGTTCAGCTTTCCCAACTGTGCGAACAGATGCTACATACTGTTTTAACTTCAAAGAGCCATTCCAAGATGACAATCTTGATGAAAATTCTGCATAAGATCCCTACAACACGAGCAAGGTTGCACACAATGAGAATTGCAGACGACTAAGAGAAGTAAAATGTGGGCATAAATCAAATGCATATAGAATATCGAGATGAACAAGGTAAGGAGCAGTTTATAGCAAATAGATGTCAAAGAAGTGAAAAATTTCTTCATGATTCTCTAAGAACCTCATTCATAAATGAAAAGAGTTGCATACTACAGAGTTTACAATATGATTTCTCAAATACCTGAGGATGATGGGTAATTAAGGCCATCTTCTAGACCTTAACGACCAGATCAATGCACCTGATCAAACATAAAGAAAACAGACTAATTGTTATTTTATTACCAATACCAAGTACTAAAATATAACAAAATTGCAAAAACGTGACAAGACAACATGGATAAACTATCTATGTGCCTAACTATAAACTCAAAAACTAAGAAACCATATAAAACAAAAACCAAAAAAAAAAACCTATCCCAGTATTGATACGAGGAACGCAATTCAACATGAACATAGTCAGCTCAAATTGGAGTTTCCAACTACCCATTTGGGGGAAACTGCGAATACTTTTCCAATTTTTCATATCGTTACTAGACATAATTATTCCAACTACCACCATGTCCGCTGAGAGCATGAACTTGGATAGTGCCTTAACCCAACTACGCATTGTACATCCCCCCCAAAAAGTATCAAGAATTATCAAACAAAACCACCATGCACTGTCAGAAAACAAATCAGAAACCCAAAGACAGAAGCTAGGGCTTCAAATTTCCCAAGGACAAATGAAAAAAGAAGCAATAAAAACCTAATCCTCCATTGTTCCTCCACACCCCTAATTTCCAGCATGCACCAGGAAAAAGAAAAACGCACTTTCTGATAAAAAGAACAGAAAACAACTTCAATATGCTTAATTTTAAGCTTCCTCGTCGAATTATTCGGTTACCAACAACAACAATTAACTAAATGACCAACAACCAAACCCCAACCAAATTCGCTAATTCGAGTGACAAACGAATTCGCTAATTCGATTAACAAAGCCCGAACATGAATTCAAATCCCAAACTAACCTTAGAAACGGAATTCATGCGCGGTTCTTGTCCGGCAGCAACAGAGAGAGGATCAAAACGAAATCTCAAGAACTTTCTTGTGGAGAATCAAAGTTCTTGAAACAGAAAACACATGGGGGATTGGAAGAAGAAATGGAAGATTGGGGAATTGAAGGTTTTTGAGGGACGTGAACTGTAGACGATAAGGAAACCACAAGAACGAAAGGGAAAACCAGCGGGTAAGGTAGCGTTAATGGCTAAATGGGGAAATAAAATGACCGAACTCAGTCCGAAGTCCAAACTCGGGTTGTCAACAACGCACAACAGGGTTTCAGTTGGGCCACGATCCATAAATTTGGGCCTTTTCAGGGCCTTTTATTTTTATATTTTAATCCATAAATTATAATAATAACAAGGGAAATGGTAAGAAATGTCTAATTTTTTATTTTTTAAAAAAATTCACCACCACATTCTACCTCTTATATTATATTTGTAGAAATTTTTTTAAAATAATTCATCTATATCATATTTATTTCTATCACTCAACTAGTGATATAACTCAATTTAAATTTCTATTACTGATAGAAAGCAGTAATAGAATGAATCTATCATTGATTGAATTCTATCACTAATAGAACTCAACAAATGATAGAAGTCAATTTGAATTTTCTGCTACAAATGAATTATTTTTTATTTTGTGCTCTATATGGAAATATTTTGTCATTTTTTTGTTATACATGCAAAATCCTCTAATTTTTAGGGGATTTTAGATGCATATCAAGAAAAAAAAAATTTAAAAATATTATCAATAACACTTTTTAAAAATGGGTGATCTCTATAAAATGACTAAAAATGTTCACGCTTCAATAATTTTTCAGTTGATAATTTTCAATTAGTTTGCGTATAGATCCCCAATCAATTGAAGGTGAATGATTGCTTTAAAAAGGGATAGAATTGATATTTTTAAAAAAGGAAGTATAAATCTACTATACATGAATTACTTTTTAAAAAATGTACCATTGTAATAGACAAAATTAGTTATCTAGAGTAAATTTTTTAATATAAATATATTTTTATAATTTAAAGGAAAAAATAAATAAATAATATTTAAAAAGAAACATATCATAGAATAACTACTTAAAATTTTATAAAAAAATATAGGGGCTCATTGAAATTGGACAAAGTCAACAAACCCAAAGAACTCTCTAAACAAATCTAAGGAACTAAAACAATAATTTAACCAACTTTGTAAGTAGCTCAAGCGGCATCAATATATACTTAATGATTTAAAGGTCTTAGGTTTGAGTCTCTCTCACACCAGTTAGGAAATTTTCTTAGGTAAGTGCTTTTATTATTAATGAGAAGAGACTAATGTTACCATAAACATTTTCTCTAATTTAGTAACCATTAAGCTTCTTTTTATAGTTGGTTTTAACTCTACCTGCTTACTAATTTATATTAATAGCTAATTAGTTATGGTCTTGGGTACTTTTATGAATCATTTAAATTTCAATTCTTTAGTATTTATTTTCCTTTTTTTTTTCCTTTCTCTTTTTGATGAGAGGAATTAAAAGTGAAAGATTTAAACTTAACTGAATTCTTGACACTGATATAACTTTCATTATGAAACACCACACTAATATATTTGTCATAAGACTCATAACTATGATTGAAATGACTTAATTAGTTATTTGGAGTTACAATGAGGGGTTTATTTTTTAGATTTACTGATCCATTTAGAGCTGATCTACCATATAAACCCTCTTAAAAATTCTAATGTCTATTTATTTAAGTAATATATTTTGTTCTCTCTTTATAGTTCGTGGACATAGCAACTATTCATTTTAAGCTTTGCTTGTTGAATCTGCTCCATAAGATATCATATTTGTGTGGATCTCAAACAAAGTAGTTGCTAAACAGGTGCTTCAACCTAGAGACGTGTCAATGATATCTCAAATATTAGAGAGCGAAACACCAATTACCAGTCATTAAAAAAAGAAAAAGTAGTTACTAAAGAGGAACATATATGATCAAGTGTAGGTCTAATCTACACCAAGCTAAGGTGAGATCATGAAAGCAAATGACATATCACAGATATTCCAAAAACAAACTTGCTCTTGGGAAGAGACCAGCATCTTGCAGAGTCATATTCATCTCATCCATTCCATATACTCTTCTGGGAAAGCTGGCTATCAATCTATAGTTTTCGGTTCGAGGCAGGCTGAGCGAGTTGATGTAACTGTATATTGATTTCACCTTGTCCATGCTTGAAAAGCTCTTCTCTCTCTTTTCACCGTTTGGAAACCTTATTAGTATCTGGAAGAACATGAATTGAAATACTTAGTTTAGTTTTAGAATGATCTTAGATTGAAGTTCTGCTTTTGTAAAGTTTAGTTTTACCTGGGTGGTTGGATGAGAATCCTTTCCCTTACTTGCTGCATCCTTGTTTGGAGTTTCATGAGTAAAAGTTGATTCTTTCACTCTATTTTGCTGTTTGTTTGGAGGATTCTGCTTCACTTTCTCATCATTTTTTTTCTTTGGTAATGCTGGAGGATGTTTCTTAAGCCTTTCCCTTTCCTAGAGCAGGCAACAAGGTTAATTTCTTGCCAAAATTTTGAGTTTAAATGGAATGATTAAGATCTTTAAAAACCATTTTATTATTTATTTTTGGTTTTTGAAACTAAACTTGTTTTCTCTCTACTTCTCTTTGATGGTTTTCATTTATCTTAAGGAAGAATTTGAATTTTTAGTCAAAAATCAAAACAAAAATTTGAAGGCTGGTTTTTTAGGTCTTTGTTTGGTAACTATTTTGTTTTAGGTTTTTTGTTTTAAAAATTAAGCCTACAACAACTACTAGTATTTATGCCTTTTATTATTTTAATACCTACATTTTACCTATGTTTTCAAAATCAAACCAAAAATTAAAAATTAAAAAAAAGTAGCTTCCAAAAAGTTGTTTTGATTTTTGGAATTTGGTAAGGATTCAAATACTTTTTAAAAAGAAGATGAAACTCCTCGTAAAGAATTTGACAAAAACTAAAAACATAATAGTCATTAAACGGGAAACTTATTTTTTTGAAAACATAGGTAAAAGGTAGATATTTAAGCAGGGAAACCATCGGTCGAAGTAGTAGTTGTAGGCTTAATTTTCTAAAATCAAAACCAAATAGTCATGAAACGAGGCCTAAAATGTTTGATTTGGGACATCAGAGGAGAATGTACCTTATCCTTTTCGAGAGCGGCTTGATATGCTCTATCTTGCTCTTCTCTAAGCCTGCGATCTGCTCTTATCTTTTCCTCTTGCTTCAGTCTGGAGCTACCAAAAGCTGATCCCTGCTCCTCAATTGTCCTCTGTAGAATCTCCACCAGCTCAGCTGGAGAAAGTGGCCCTTCAAGCTAGTTTTAGATGAAATCATGAACCAGAAGATCACACTTTAGCATCATTTTAAATTTATATGTAAAGAAAGTATCATAAAGAATCGCTAGACAAAGTATATATTGATTTACATGATTCACTGACATTGTGTTAGCTACGTCCTATTGCAGGACACAGTTAACATAGCAGCAAGATCTCTTATTGAGTATTCGTAGTGCCACATAGTTTGAAAATTGATTGGTGAAATTTTAACCAAAACAGAAAATTTAGAACTCAACCCCATCTAATGCAAGATAAAGTACCCACAAATTTACGTGATTCACTAATATTGTGTTAGTTTCGTCCACATTAGAGGAGAAAAATGGTTTCATAATGGTTTCAGGAGAGTTTATATAGCGAAACTCTCATGAAACTCGGAAACCTCATTTGATTGAAATTACATAAGTATAAAACATAATTAGCATAGCATTGAAACCCCATATTCAGTATTTGTTAAATTAGGTTAGATCATCCATCAATCCAAAAGTTTAAGTAAATGGGTTGGGGCAATTTAATTATATCAACCAAAACTCCCCCTCACTTGGAGGATTTGAAATTTGAGAAGTTCCCTACGAGTGGACTATAATTTTAATTTGAGATGAAATGACTCGACAAGGCTAGAACTCAGGATTTCGAACTCAGACTCAACTAACCTGTTGCAGAACTGTAATGTTTTGGCCTGAAGCTGGAGCAATTACAGCACAAAATGGGAAACTGGAAGCTCCCAAAGTTGTAGCCAATTGGATACCCTCTCCTATGTTAGCAAGAGCTCCCCAACATATGAAGTTAGCATCAAGAAACTGCACTGCTAGCTCTGAACACAGTGTTTCCTCACAGAAAGAGGGAGTGAAAGGGTGATCTGTTGAGTGCAAGTACAAGAACAAAAACTTGTGTTCATCTTCTGCTATCTTCATCGCTTGTGAAAACCGACACGCATAAAAGAAAGGATGCATTGAGCCATACTGGTACTGGAAACTGGTAAGGAAAGACCATTCTTCCTGTACATGTGGTGAGTCCTGCAGAATCTGATATTGGTAATTGGATGCCATAATTTGATTTCTTCTTCCTAATATGCTTCTAGGAAGACTAACCATTCGTCGGACGATACCATTGATCGAGGCCTCGGCTAATCTCGAAGTTTCCCTGATTATTGATGACATTGTTTCTATAGAAAATGCAGTAGCAGAGAAGAAATATAACCGAAATTGATATCCAATTCTTACTCTAAACTGAGATTATGGTGCGTATTCGGGCTCCCTCTCCAACTCCCGAAGGTCGAGCGGCTTTGCACCTTCGTAAACTACTTCGCACTAGCCAATGACTGGCTTAAGCGCGATGGACTGATTGACTTAAGCAAGAAATATATTCTCAAAACATGTCTTTTTCAGATGCAGTTTGCAAGAGAATCAACTGTCACTTGGAAAAATGTGCAGGCTGCTTTCTTTCTTTTCCTTTCAGCTTCAATCAAAGTTGGATTTGGATGCTTTGCTTGAAACAAAATCAACCGTTAATACTGAAAAAATGGGGCTTTCAAGAATAAAATTCTGAAATTTCTTCTCTCTTGAAAGTTCAAGAATCATCTGTCACATAGCTAATGCTTAGCTTTTTTGTTATAAGAACTAACAAGAAGCTATAAACTACTCAATCATATAATTATTCTCTTTTATTTTTATCAGAAAGATTGGTTCCATACTTCACTTGCTGCACCAAAGTTCACTACTTTCTATTAGTTGCATGTTGCAGGCTGCAATTAGTGATTTGTGACATAATTAGGAGTTTCAATATGATGAAACTGCAGAGAAAATTATTGATCTTAGCTTGCTAGATAGAACTTAGATTCTCCTCATGAAGGATCTTGAGGTAGAGACTTTCGGTCTCGATTGAGGGTGAAAAATCGGAGTTGATATGTTCTTCGGTAGCGATCCTGCTGGAAGTACAGTACCATTTAACTTTTGAGCTGAACCTAATACCCCATAAGATTTTTGAACTTATTGAACTTTATTTGCTAATGCCTAAGGAGATGTTACACAATGAGATATTACTTAGAACTCAATGTTTAAATTTTACAACCTATAGAACAGATGTTGTTCAAGTAATTTCTGAGATTTAACCTCAGTCAAACCAAGATGAATTAAACACAAATCTAGACTATATGGCTTCTTTATGCTACAGAATAGTTTGTATAACAGACAAGCAGACGAGAAATCTTCTAGATTTGTCAAAAGGAAGAAATTACTTTTTGGAAAGTGTGAAATTTTACTTTCATGTTTAGTTTGTGAGAAAATTACATATGGAGGGATGTGGACTGTTTATTCTTCAGCTTGAACACATTAGCTCAAAGCTCAAATCTTTCTCTATCTCTTCTCTTTTTCTTTTCTGATTGACAAGAAATTTATTCTTTACCTACCACTGTGGAGAATCCAATTCATATTCTTTCTAACTTTCTATCATTCCACAACCTGGAATTTATGCTCTTTCCACAATGCATGCTTATCCAACAAGGAAATGCACTTACTTTTTCAGTTTCAGAGCAAGATCTTTCTTGATTTTATACCTTCCAAACTTTAGCAATATTCAAAGATAGTGTTGAGATACAAATAAAATTTCCCAACATTCGTTAGTTAATGAAAAGATCATGCATACATAAGTGATAAAAATTATCTTCATTAGGCTGAAGCCTTTTCAGTGAAACCAAAACCAAAGCCATGAGTGTTACATCCAAAGTAAACAATACCAAATCAATGTGAAGTTCTGCAGAAGGTTATCGTCCTTATCAGATAGTTGTTGCCAATAAAAACTAAGCTCAACTGGCATGATTTATGATTTGAGAAGCAAGAGGTTATAGGTTCCCCTGTTCTCTAATTAAAAAAAATAAAAAAAAGGAAAGATAATAAAAGAAAAAGATAGTTTCCTTGTGTTCAAATGGGTGTTTGATTGCATTGAATAGCTCTCAAGGGACTAGTAATGGAGGGTCTTTTCTTTACTTAGTCAGAAGCTTATTTTCCTCTAGTTCATGATTGTTGGTTGTTGCATTCTTTAATTTGTCAATTTGGGCGGCCAAAGCAAAACCATAGTGCTTTGAGCACTATAATGGATTAAGAAACTGAATTCAGATTATAGTTTAAGTTTGTGTTTCAAATCATTTCCTTTTTTCATATATGCTGTGAAAAAAGTGTAAGACTTTAATAACAAAACCAGGCATATTACCTTGGCATTGAACCTTTTTCAACACAAAAAGGTTGTATATGCCCAAGAGGATGGCTAGAAAGATTTCAAAATTTACTTGAGTTCTCCAAATACATATATTTGTTTAAACTCTGCATACAAAGTTTTCTAATGTAACTTTTGAAAAGTTAACTGATTTTTTTGCCTTTTTCTTTCATAAAGGTTGTAAAAAGAGCTTCAGGTTTTGTATTGCAAAAATGGCATCAGAGCTCACATCACCATCTTCTCAAGGTTTAGTGCCACCATTCACAGTCCAACATTATTCTCTGAAAGTGGTCTCTTTTTCTTTTCAAACAAAATTCATTCCATGCTTTAGAAGCAAGCATTATTGATACCAAGTGGTTATGTCTTTGTGTTTAGGGGTGAAAAATGGAGGGTTGGTTCGGTTCAGTAGGAAACCGAACCGAACCAGTTCTGCTTGTAGTGCAGCTATTGGTCTCCATCTTACTGTTTCTCTCTTGATCTCGTATATTAGTGTGATTTCACGAAGCGTCTAAGCATAGTTCACCCGAACTAATAAATCAAGAGCGTTACTACCACTTTTTAAGATTTAGAAGTGTTCATACATTTACTGAAAATCGAACCGACCGAATAAAGAATTGTCAGTCAATTTTTAAGCATATGTTGTCGGTATCAGTTAGAAAAATATTTAACCGAAAATATTTTGGCTAAAAAAAATTTCTTTATATAATATTAATATTTTTATCATAACTATTTAGATTTCTTATTTAATTATTTCAAAATTAACTTAAATTTAAATGTGTTTCCAAAACTTATTGGGCATGTCCAATTTTTTAAAATTATTTAAATTTCATTAAAAATTGTATGATAAATATGTTTTTTTAATATGATTTAGATCGGTTTTGGTTTTCGTAAATACCCCTACTTAGGGTTACACTTTGTATCAATGTATCATATCCTTCTTGCATTGTTTTTAAAATCGAACCAAACCAAATCGAATTGGTTAAGTTTGATCCTTACATCCCTACATTATAGTGCAGCCTCATAAATACTCTTGACAAATGAATATGAACAGTACAGAAGTTTTCATAGATGAACTTCCTATTTTTGCCTTTTTTTTACTTTCTTTTTTTACAACCAATATCCAAATGGAATATATACAGGGCTTAGATAGGTAAAACACCCCCAAGAAAGAAATATACCTCCCTACTTATAGAACAAAACATTTAGCACCATCCATTTATTTTAAAGCTAATTATAATTACTAGCTAATGATGCTTTGATTATATTTAAAGATGGTTAAAAGTAAATAATTATATCATGAAGACATGATTAAAAAAACAAGTCCCACTGTTTCCCAGAATCAGTGGTGTAATTCCACATTATCTCTTTCAAGTTAATTTTCATATATAGCAAGTTGCAAATAGAGTATAATTTAAAAGGCAAAGTTAAGTTGCCTTTTACCATAACCAAAGTTGGATTATTTTATTTATTTATTTGCATAGTTAATACCCTTGACCGACAATCTTAATATATTGTAAACTGGCATTAACTTTGATGACATATCTTTTTCTTTCGAAAGGCAATCTTTAATTGAATGAAAATAAAAACCAGTGAAGAATCTACTGATAATGCAATATACTCGGTTTTCATTTTTAATCCGTTATTTTTAATTACTTAAAATAATTCCTCATCTCAAATTCACATTCAAATAAATTACTATTTAAAATAATTCATCATTTCTAACTACTTATTTTTAAACAAGTCGATTATTATAATAAAAACATTTATTTAGAGTACAAATTATTATAACAAAAAAATTGTTATTAAAAGAGAGTGTTATTATAGCATAGTTTTGAAAAGTTTATATAAAAGTTTATATCATTCATTATTATAACCGATGATCTAAACACAACTTTATACGAAAGCCCAAACGACTCGAACAATCTATCTGACTCAGACAAACTTTAGGAACAAGGCATGGCCGTAACAGTGCAGGAACTTGACAATAATGCTGTTTCATATGTTGGTTGTTGGTTCTAATGACTAATGAAAATGACCCACTGTGGAATATGGACCAATATTCCCCCACTTTGTCCTTCATGGTTTCTTTAATTTGCTGAGGTGTTTTTGAAGTTGTAACTTATATGTGTGGGGCTACCTGAAAAGAAGAGAATTTTACTTTAAAGCTATATATATTTAAATTAAAAAAAAAAAAAAAAAAACTAGCTAGCAAAGAATTAAGAAGAGTTTCTTGAAAGTGGCAAGCATGAAGCACCACTTCTCAAAGCCCCAAAAAGAAAAACTTGGGTAATGCCCATATTCCCTTTTGTTCCTATTCTAGTGCCAAGTCACACCTTCATAGGGCATCAATTAATTTTAGCACTTTTTTTCTTTCCAAAATTTATGTGTAACCAAATGCATGCCTAATGAATGTTTTCTCTTTTTTTTTTTGTCACTAAGTTAGCTATTACTTTATATTATACTTCAATATTTCTGATTGTAGTGACTTTTATATTTATATTTGTATTGCACTGCTCACTATAAATCTATGTTTTTTTTTTCATGTGTGGAATGGAAATGTAACCTTGAAAGCTTAAACAATTCAATAATACATGACAATAGATCTTTACTAAATAAAGCAACACGACTTGATTTGGTAAAGAAAAGTTGAGACTTGGATAAGAGCAAATTTTCAATGGGTCGAATGAATGATTATTTGAACGAGACTTAAATGGCTTAGGTTGGTTGGACTTTAATATATCCTCATCCATGTCCACCCACTATGGAATGTCAGAAAAGAAGGAAAACAAAAGATTTCATACAGAAATAAACAATGTGAATGGCAGAAAATGAAAGGCCAAAAAAAAGATAAGCACTGTTTGTATTATCATAAAGCAAAAACATATGGGCACTCACATATTATGTTGAAGATTGGAATCTTTTTCTTCATGGAGTTGAAAGGTTCATGAGATTGAAAATAAAAAAAATCAGTTTTTGCTTGGAATAAAAACTAATTCTCTTCCAATTTACTGATGAAAAGATAGTGGAATTTAGCTGTTAATTATTCCATTATGCATTTCTTCTGAGTTTGCAACTCTTACATGCTAAATAAAAACACTTTTTGAAGCTTTATTAGCTTCAACTTAGCTCTTTTACTTTTTTTGTCCAAAATGTATTTGACTCATCAATTCCATAATGACTTATTGTTCATATTTATTATACATAGAATTATGTAATTATTTCTTGAATCAAGATGTGATGATAACATAATGCCTGCCTTTTAAATTTGGATTGATTTAACAGTGATATAGAATTATTAGCTCATATGCCCATTCTCGAATCTAATTTAGTGAATAAGATGTTGATTACCATTTCAATAGTAGAATTCAAAAAGAAAAAATTATTGGCTCAGCTATCATTTTCATTCAATAAAAGAATGCACGGATGATGATCATGATTCATATTGATATCTGTTAAGATATGTCTTGAACGCTGAATGTCCTGCGATTAGTTAGTCGTGAGTCTTGTTGTCCGGTCAGCGAGTGGAGGTGCGGGGGCAATGTTCTCCTTGCAAAAATGCATTCTACCTTTGTTTTTCATAAATGCTTTCCACATTTCGTTTACAAATACGCATTTTATAATAGAATTTAATGAGAGTGCATATATATAAACTCGAATTAAACCCTAACCTATTTGATGATATTCTGTACTATGTAATTCACCTCTCGTTAATACAATTGTACTTCCTCTCTGCTAGTGGACTACCTAACACAACATTAGTGAACCACGTAAATTCTATGTGTTTCTTCTTCTCTTTACGTTTTCTTTATCTTGTTGTTATTGTCATTTTCATAACAATATCTAATGGCCAACCATGATAAGAAATTTGCAAGTGGACCAAAAGAATCATTTCTCTTTGGGTACATGCTGCAAACAAACATTTTACTCAATGTTCTGTAAAAATTGGAGACATGATTTAGCATTTATTTAGGATGATGATCATTTCATTTTAAAAGCAACAATATGTTTAATTGATTTCTTGATGGAAATGAGCACATGGGTTAAATGGGTTTGGGTCATACACACTACAAAGTTTACTTTGATGGTAAGAAAAATGAACTGATTACATCAGAAAGTAAAATCTTTCAATCTCTCTATTCCCATTTGATTGAGTTATTAATGGAAATGACCAAATGAGCTACAAGATTTTGCATAATAAAAAACAAAAGATCCAATTTTGATGGTTAAAATGAATTTGCATAGTAAAAAGCTATACCCCCCACTTTTCTTCCTAGTGTGGAAATAATCATTAAAAATGACCCACCACAAAAAAATGATTTGCTTTCTACCTCAATCACCACTTCAAAATTTTGCAAAAAAGAAAGCTGATCTCTTTTTTTTCCTCAAAAATATTTTTACCTCCATCAAGTTTTTACATTTCTTTTCTTTTTTAAGCTTTTTTTTTTTTTTTTTTTTTTTACAGTTGCCAACGAGAGAGGACACAACATTAATGTACTGAGAAAACTGCAGAAGAAAGCATTGAATTGAAATGGAGTGGGTTTGGCCAAGCACACTCATTTTCAGTCATAGTTGTGGTTGAAATTGAAGCAATAACAACTTCAAAGGAGGGTAATTTTCACTGATATTTTATGAAAAATCAATGTCAGTTAGACATATTGGGATGTTAGATTAATAAGTCTCTCTCCTTATTTCTTATCGAAAAGGTGAGAAGGCAATCTTATAAAATAATGCATCTACTTTTTAAATGGTTAATTGATTTTGAAATAAAACATCAAACTAACTAATATGATATTAGAACTCATCGTACTGCAGTAGATACTCAATTCACAAATTCAGATTCAATCCAATATCCATGAACACAAAAAAGAACGTTATGTTGAGAGATCACGTTAAAATTTTTAAAATTGTTTCACATTTAAAAAGTGATTATACATCACAACTCCAGATATTGTAAATTTATTTTAAGATGGACTATCTCATAAAAAGGCAAAAACCTTAATTGAAACACACATTTATTCTGGGAAATGGGGAAAACATTTTTTCCAAATTAAGGTTTGAAAGCTGTTATTCCTCTTGAAAATAAAAAAGATTATTCCAATTTCCAGCTGTGGTTGCCATTCCCATTCCACCAAAATTTAACTGTCTGCAGAACAGTACAGTCTAAACTTTGAATTCTTCTCCCCCTCATACTCTATCATCTTTGGTAAGAAAAGAAATTTGAAGCACTTTTTTTTTTTTTTTTTTTTTTTTTAAGTTTTGACTCCTTGTTATGAAAAAGTACATGTCAAGTTAAAATGGGTCTATTTTAAAACCCTCACACCTGAAACATTTTTAGAAAGGCAAACCCTTTGAAAAAGAAGAAAGAAAAAGAGGATGAGATTATTTTATATTTTGTGTTGGGAATGGTAAGGCAAAGAAGAAGAAAACAAAACCAAAGTTTGTGTTTTTATCAGAATGGTTTTTTTTTTTGTAAGGGCTTGAGGAACTGAGATTTGTTTTATTTTGTTTTGTTTTCTATATTTTTCTTCACCACACAACCAGACAACCTCAGTACTTACAAATCACAAATCATTACAGTGTACAACAAACGACTTCGCCGAAACATTCCAACCAAATGGCTTCTTCTTCTTCTTCTTCTTCTTTCTGTTCTTGTTCTTGTTTTGTTGTTTTCCTTCTGGTTTTTACTTCTTTCTCCTCTGTTTTTTCAACTTCAATTTCTCATAAAAAAGCACTAAAAAACCAAACTTTTTTCCACCCCAACAAAGAGCTGAGGAAACTAAACCACATCAGAGCTTATTTGCACAAAATCAACAAGCCTCCAATCAAGACAATTCAGGTAAAAACACAAAATTTTCATTCATTTTTATCAAAAACTTGAAGTTGATAAACATTTGATTTTTTAAAATTTAAGCTTACAACTATTACTTCAACTCATAATTTTAATTACCTTGATATATATACTCTACTTGTGTTTTTAAAATACCAAATCAAAATTCCAAAGCTAAAAAAAACAGTTTTCAAATACTTGTTTTGATTTGGATTCATATGTTTCATCTAAGAGAAGGTGAAACTCTAGAGAATTTGAGTATATACAAATTAAAATTTTAAAAACTAAAAATTAAAAACAAAAAATCAAATGATTATAAAACGAGATCATAATATGGTTGTTTATTTGTTATGTTTTGTTGTGGTGCAGAGCTCAGATGGTGATATCATAGACTGTGTTCTTTCTCATCTCCAGCCTGCTTTTGACCATCCTGAGCTCAAAGGACAATCCCCATTGGTATCCAATTCAAATCAAAAAAAATTTCTCTGTTTTTTTTTTGGTGTTTATTTATTTATGAATTTGATTGAGAAAATTGGAAGTTTGTGATGAACAGGAACCGCCTGAGAGGCCAAAAGGGAACAAATCCATGGAAGAAATGGCAGAGAACTTGCAATTATGGTCAGTTTCAGGCGAATTTTGCCCTGAAGGTACAATTCCCATTAGAAGAACAACAGAGAAAGACATTTTCAGAGCAAATTCTGTTCAAAGATTTGGAAGAAAACCAATTAGACGTACGAGGAGAGATTCTGCTGGCGATGGCCATGAGGTTAGATTTTGAAACAAAATTATAGTTATTGAAAACCGAGAAACTTAGACCTGATTTGATAATCATTTCGTTTTTTTTTTATATTCACATCATTATCATTCATCCATTCGAGTAGCATGTTTCTGAAAACAAACAAAAGCCACTTTCTTGGTTATCAAACTAAATTTAACAAAACAAAAAATTACTTCTTTTTCTTGATTTGGAATAAATGCTAGGAGGTTTGATAAACCAAGCTAAGTCAAAATTCACATATTTTCTTTCTTTTTTCTTTTTTGAATAATTGTGGGGTAAATTTGTGTCTCATACCACTTGATTTTATCTTAAAATTAATTGGTAAGGAGAGAAATAGTTCACTATTTTGTAAGTAAAGTTTCTTCACTTTTCAATGTGAATTGTCATTCACATGGGCCTCAAGTTGGTATCGGCTTGAACTCACCAATCTTTTATTAGATCGAATAACTATTTGAATTTAATAGATTTTGATAGAATATTAGATAATATGAGATTTCTTCTAAAAAACAATCAATAAAGAAAGGATCAAAACAATTCACCTATAATCTCATGATCATTAGGCATACTTGTGTCGGTAAACCATGACGAGTTTCTGCTCTCTATTTCTTTATTCTTTATTATGGGTCCAATCTTAAAGTCACTTTATTCCTTCAAAAGGGTGTTCTTTTTATTTTTTAATTTTTACCTGAAATGATGGAAATTGAGCAAATTAAGAATGTTGAATGATGGCAGCATGCAGTGATGTTTGTAAATGGAGAACAATATTATGGAGCAAAGGCCAGCTTAAACATATGGGCACCACGAGTAAGTGCTGAATACGAGTTCAGCTTATCTCAAATATGGCTCATTTCAGGCTCATTTGGTAATGATTTGAACACAATTGAAGCTGGATGGCAGGCAAGTAAATTTCTCAATCTTCTTCTTTGTCTCTCTTATCAATTTTTCCTTCAAATTCTTTTACTTTAATCTTCCCTTTTTCTTTTTTAGGTTAGTCCTGAACTTTATGGCGACAACAATCCTAGGTTCTTTACGTACTGGACGGTGAGTTTTGTAAATGTAGCTAACATATCGTTAATAAACTACACGTAAATCTTTATGTTTTTTGTAGTAACATTTTTTTTGTGTGTGTGTTTTTTGCAGACTGATGCTTATCATGCTACTGGATGTTATAATCTACTCTGCTCTGGCTTCGTTCAAATTAATAACAGGATTGCCATTGGAGCTGCAATTTCGCCTATTTCTTCTTATGGTGGGAAGCAATTTGACATTGGTTTGATGGTTTGGATGGTAAGTTTCTTTACTATTTTTTTTTCGTCTTTTTAATTCACTGATTTTGACTTCAAGGTCAAAAAGTCAAATGTTTAGTACATATATCAGTACCTTAATTATGTTATTTTTATTTAAGTTAGCATAACTTAGTTGGAATGTTGGTTGGGTTAACAATCACGAATATTAAGCTTCTAGTCTCTCAATTTACTTAAAAAACTATGTTATTCTTGTATTTGATTTTCTGAAAGAAAAAAAAAAAATCAGATTTTTTTTAGTGCAAAAAGAATTAGAATTGGTAAATGTTTTTTTTTTCCTTTTGTCGTTTTTTCCCTCAATTTTTAAATTTAAAAATGATTATTTTGCATAATAATTGTTTCTTAGAGTCAAATGTAAAAGGTTAAATTGTTAGATATTTGAATATTTAATTTTGTGTCAAATAAATATTATGAGATACTTTTTAGAGGTTTTTGCATGTATCTTAAAAAAAACAAAATAATTTCATGTATAACACAATTTCCAAACTTATTTATTT
Source organism: Sicyos edulis (assembly GCA_036507275.1). Taxonomy (NCBI): domain Eukaryota; kingdom Viridiplantae; phylum Streptophyta; class Magnoliopsida; order Cucurbitales; family Cucurbitaceae; genus Sicyos; species Sicyos edulis. The sequence continues at coordinate 37,982,796 of CM071853.1, forward strand.
GTGGCACAAAAGTGATTGAAGTCTATCAGTTGAATTGATAGAAGTCTAAAGTCTATCAGTTGAACTAGTAAAAGCCTATTAGTTGACCGATAGAAATCTATCAATTGAACTGATAGAAGTCTAAAGTCTATCATTTGAACTAATAGAAAACTAAAATTTGTCAGTTGAATTGATAGAAGTCTAAATAGGAATTTTGAGCAAAATGTACTATGAATGAAATTATTTTAAAAAATGGGCTACAATTGTAATGAAGAGCAAAAAATATGCTATGGAGAATAAATTCCCAAAGTATTATTATAAGGGGATTTTGCATGTATATTAAAAAAAACAAAATAATTATCCATGTATAGCACAATTCCCAAACTTATTCATTTGTAGCACAAAAATGATTGAAGTCTATCAATTTGCATTGTTCAATCACTCAAAATCGATTGAAGTCTATCAGTTGATCGAATTGATAGAAGTCTAAAGTCTATTGGTTGAACTGATAAAAGTCTGTTAGTTGAAGCGATAGAAATCTATCAATTGAACTGAAGAAGTCTAATGATGTTAGAATAATAATTTTGGGCAAAATGTGCTATAATTATAATGAAGGGCAAAAAAATATGCTATAGAGGATAAATTTTCTACTTTTTAAAGTGGAGTGATTTTATGAATGTGTAAGGACCAAACTCTTAATTTATATTTGAACCCTTTTTCATCTTAACAAACAAAACTAAAGATAAAGAGAAGAAAGAAGAAAGTAAGGTTAATTACATGTTTCATTTGTTCCAAGTGTGACAAAATGTTGAATTATGGACACACAGGATCCGAAACACGGGCACTGGTGGCTCGAGTACGGGTCGGGTATGCTGGTCGGGTACTGGCCGTCATTTCTATTCAGCCATTTGAGGAGCCATGCAAGCATGGTGCAATTTGGAGGGGAAATAGTGAACAGAAGATCTTCAGGGTTCCACACAGCCACACAAATGGGGAGTGGCCATTTTGCAGAAGAGGGATTTGGTAAAGCTTCTTATTTTAGGAACCTGCAAGTGGTTGATTGGGACAACAATTTGCTTCCCCTCACAAATCTTAAGCTCTTGGCTGACCATTCTGAGTGCTATGATATTAGACAAGCCAGTAATCATGTTTGGGGCACTTATTTTTACTATGGAGGCCCTGGTAGGAATGTTAAATGCCCTTGATCTATTTAATTGTTTTCTTATTATTAATAATATTCTTCAAAAATAGGATACACTGTAATTTATAGTTTCTTTTTTTTTTTTTTTTTGGTCCTAGGCCTTGAGGTTTGATTTGGGTGTGTATTTTTATTTGTATTTTAATATTAATTATAGAGGGTTGAAATTTTTGTAATTATGGAAGAATACAAAGAATTAGAAAGGTTTGTGTTTCATCTGCTTCTCTCTTCAATTCTAGGCGCAGGCACTTGGTTAAGAGTGTTCTCTTTTTTTTCCTTAAAAAAATGTATATAACACATAGAGATAGGTTTTTTTAGTACAAGTTTTAAGGATCAAACCCGTGATAACAATGTTGAATTAAATTATCACCAAATGATAAAACCATCAAACCACCAATTTTTTCAATTTTTAGTGTTTTAAATTTAATTTTAGATTTTGAGTTTTTCAAAAGCATAACTATCATGAAGTGATCTAATAATTAAAATGATATTGAGGATAACTATAAATGATAAAAAAAAACATCTATTAATGATAAAAAAAAGAATATAAATATTATTGGCTGCAATTGAAAAAATAAAAGTATATACCAACCATAACAATAGCTTACATCACCAATGTACATTCAGTAGTTAAGAAGTTATAAGTTTCAATTTCCAATTCCTAATTATTGTAAAACTCAAGCACATACACAAATATTTCTCTCTCTATATAATAATAATAATAATAATAATAATAATAATAATAATAATAATAGATGATCCGTTCTAACAAAATAATTATAAATATAGTCAGATTTAAAAATATTTGTATTCTTAATCTTAAATATGGTAGCATTAATATTCTTTGTTTTTTTTTTTTTGTAAAGGTAACATTAATATTCATTTACATAGTATTGTATATTATTAAATGGTAAATTTATAAAGGTAACATTAATATTCATTTACATAGTATTGTATATTATTAAATGGTAAATTTTTTTAGAAGTATCATATTTATAATTATTTTCTCAATTTCACAATAAAAAGAAAAAAAAAACTATAGTTGGGCCTATCATCTGAATTCGCTGGTCCATCAATTAGTGGGCTTAAAAAACAGCGTGGCCCAACTTCTCCCTTCCTCTTTCTCTCGACTGGAATTTTCAGAGAAAGACTGGACACTGGAGACAAAATTTCACTTTGGCAGAAAAGCTTCTTTATGAGAACATGGCTACGTTCGAAAACCTTTCCAATCTAATATGAAATTGGTCGAATTCGAAATTAATTCAGGTGAATTTTTCTAATTTCCTCCATTTTCGTGGTTGCGATCTTCTGGACGAATGATTATTGTTGTTGTTTCTGATTTAGAGAATCTGATAGCATTGTGATCGTTTCATTTTGATTTGTTAGGGTTTGGAAATTTCCTTCATACCCAAAGTTCGATGCAATTGTTCGAGAAAATGGGGCTATTTTATTATAAGATGTAGTTGGAAGATTTTGTCTAGCATCTCTGTTCATTTACAAATTTGGTGATCCGTATTTATTATTCTCTTGGCTGAAATTTGATTGATGATAAAATGGAAAGCATATTTAAGTTCTTCAAGCTGGTTCACCAAGTTCTTGGAGAATTAGGGCACGAGTTTGTATCCATAGCGTTTGTGCTGCTAACTCGTCATTGGCTAGAGATGAACATTTAGTCTCATTACAGTCTGCAAAATATTTCCCTGTTTTTCTTTCTGTTTGTTGGCTTAAAGCCACATAGCATATTGTAGCAGCACCCTGCAAGCACAAATCAATGTCACTAGCTGTTTGTATGAAAAAGAACTACACAAACCCAAACCCTTTTGCGGCTTGCACTGGAATTTTACTTATTATGAATATACCTGAGGAATGGACTTTAGTAACTTTGATGCCATGAAAAAGAAGGAATCTGCAAAAGATGTTAGAATTTTAAGAATTGAATACCCTCTTCTGCAAATTCCTTTAGGTAGAATTAGTTCAAGATTTACAGTACATTTGGGATAAGAAATGATTAATAGTTCATACCTGTGATTAATCTTCGATGTGCTCTCATGATTGCTGTCTTTGCAATCCCTGGATGCACTGCATTGATTGTCACATTGGCGTCTATTTCCTGTAAATATGACTGGAATTTCAGAACATGGGCTGTTTGTTAATTGTTTGCAGGAAATGTTGAAGGGGAAGAAACAAGATATAACCTTCAACTGTCTAGCCACCTCCTTGGCATGTAAAATGCAAGCCAGTTTTGACTGAGCATAAGCACGCGTGCCATTATATCTGCAGAAATCCCAAATCCAAAACAGGGTTAGTTTGATTCTCTAACCATGGCTGATTATTCATCAGAAACCACCTAGAAAAATTTTGCGTTTTGAGAAAAGAAAACGACTCAGAAATTAGAGAATCTTAAAAGGGTGTGATTTTTCTAACTTGTTTGGATTGAGCAGCTGATTGAAGCAGAGGCCGTCCTTCTTCACCCAGCAGTGGACAACAGAAGAGACGTTTATAATTCTTCCTTGGATGCCTGTTCTCTTTGACGTTTCTATCATTTTTTCTAAAAGCAGCTCTGTCAAAAGGTAATGTCCTGCAGTAAAAGGATCAATAGTGATTGAGTTCATTTTGTATCCTTTGCTTTGATTGATGTTAAATTTGACATCACCTTATTTTTCTTTAGCCGTTGTTGAGTAATTTCAACTTTCTAAAGAATGTTCTTACTTTGAAAAAGTAATTCATTTTAATCATTGCTTACAGATGATGGATGCTTTTCTAGAATTGACAGTTTACATGGAGGTGCTTCATAAGTATGTTCCCTTCATAATTCAGTTATCTATTTTAATGTTTTTCATTTGCTTAGTTGATATGTGTAAAACTTGGTTGACAGTTCCTTGAACCTTAGGCATTTAAAAAAAACACAAATGATAAAGCCTATTCATAATAATATTGCATTACAATGTTTCAAAAATTGAAACAATGAAAAGAAAAGTGTTGAAAATCACTCAAACTTTTCAAATGTATAGTTTCTACAACAATCTTTACAAGTTACAAGCAAACTATTCTTTCTCTGTTTGAGTTGAAGAAATTACCCAAATAATTAGTAGCAAATGTCAATTCAATTTTGTCGTCAGAATACTCCAAATTAGGAGAGGAAACCCCACCATTGTTTCTGCAAAAACAAAAAATGTGGGAAAAGAGATGAATTTTGTGACTCTTGAGAGGTAAAATGGGAATTTGGTTGGGAAAAGTAAAGGCAAACTCACATGAGAATGTTGAGCGGTAGCCCTAAAGCTGCAAAGTCCATACAAAACTTTCTTACAGAAGCCAAAGAGCTGAGGTCTATTTCTGATACTAAAATTTGAGCCTCTGGACTTTCTCTTTTAATCCTCTCCTTTACTTTTGCTGCCTTCTTCATATCTCTTGCTGCCATTACAATTCTCACTCCCCTCTTTGCCAAAACTCTTGCTGTTTCTTCTCCAATTCCTGATGTTGCCCCTTAATTTTTACCCACAAAAAATATATTTCTTTGTTAATTAACTCAAATTTTTTTAAACTAGTAAATTGGAATTTTGCTCCACTATATTGAGGTAACCACGCCTATTCCCAGGCCAAGCACTTGGAAAAATCGAAGGAATGAAGACATGAGAGGTGTCTACAAATTAATGTTACAAGTGAGTCTCGAACTTAGGTCATTGAAGGAAGCACACTTTCAGAACTCAATTAATAAAAGCGTAAAATTATTCTCTTGTTTTCAATAATTCTTATGAATTTTCTCGTGTTCTCTTGATGTCTTGGGTTATCTCAAGAGTTTCTCATCTTCTTGTGTGTATAATTAAACTTTATATACAAGGATGTACAAACATATTGCGTATGATGAGTTTTGGGAGTGGATGCACAAATTAATTACGAATATATCAGAAGAAGAAACGAAACTAGACCCTCTTCAATTTTCTCCATTCTATATGGTTTCTAATATTCAAATGAATCCAATTATGTTAATGTAGCCTTGATCAGAAGGCATTATAATCAGTTAATGCATAGCTCTGCTAGTTTAGGTATTATAAAGATGTTAAATTTTTTTCTCTGCATTATTGATGAATTAAAGAAAAAAAAAAAATGAAACAACAAACCCAACTAGACCATGTCATTTTTTTTATTCTCCAATATATGCACTGATTGCACATATTCAACTTGGTTTAGTATGGTTTATAAATTTATTCTGTTTAGTACCATCTTGTTTTAAAAACAAAGCTACAGTAAGTAGATTAAATAACAATTCGGTTCGGTTCGAACTATTTTTATGGTTGTTTTAGGTATCCCCTATGCAAAAAGATGCCTTGACACCATACAAAATATACAAAAACTTGATGAACAAAGTGAATTTGGAGAAAAAACAGCACAAAAAAAATTAAAAGTATGAGAAAGAAAGAGAGGTTTTATTAATATGGCTATGAAAAAAGGTTTTGAGAAACTAACCAGTGATAATGGCAGTCAAAGGAGAAGAAAAGTGATGAAAATGTTGAGTAACTTCCTCAGCAGTGGATTTAGAGCCATACCCACTTGGCCCTGCAATTCCAAACAAATACCTTAAAGTCTCCTTCATCTCTCAAACCACACCCCTCCACAAAAAAAAATAAAATCATCCCCACATATTTATACACACCAAATAAAATAAAACAAATCCCTTGAAAAATTATTCTCCTACTCACAAGACCACCCCCACATTCCTGCTCTCCCCTAATTATAATTACCCCATAAAAACTTTTGGGTTAAATTATAAAATATATCCATGAACTATGGACTTGGTTCCAATTTATACTAAAAAAAACTTCTTTTTCTTCTTTTTCTTTTGGTTTGATTCGTGAATGGAAAATTATGTTGTATTGTATCGTTGTTTATGTGAAGAAAATCAAAACATAATTAAACATATCTTTTGATATTGTAATATTTGGTAATTTTAATAAGGAGCAATTAGTAATTAGCTTAAATAAAGACTTTATGATTATTTTAAACCTAGATTTAGTACTAATTGAAGTAAAGAGAAAAAATAAATTCATTGATTAATTCTAGCTAATTCTATATTTTAGGCTAAATTAATTTTAGTCAAAGTTTAAAGTGATAATACTAATTAAATAATAATAAGAAGTGATGGTAGTTTTGTTTTTATTAGATTTGATCTAGTAAATAAAATCTCATTTTGTTACCTTTTATTCCTCATAAATTCTCCTATATATATATTTTTGGTGAATCAATAAATTCTCCTATATTGGAGATAAATGGAGATAGCCAAATATGGGATTATAATGCATCATTTATATTTACCATATAGGTAAAGTTAGAAAGAGAATATGAGTGGTAATAAAAAAACGAAGAGAATATGAAATAGCAATTAAGTTTTGGTTGAGATTTAATTAGTTGATGCGCATTCTAGTCGCTTTCGACCACGGTCAAAATGAAACTTTTCAAAATTGAAGGGTATAAATTGAAACCAATCTCATATTTTAAGGGTATTTTGGATAATTTAACCCCCCTTTTACCATCTCAAAACTTATTTTTTTCATCTTCATATAATTAATAATTATATGTGCATATTTCTTTGGAAGTACAAATAAACAATGTTTGATTTTAAATTAGAGGGAAAAAGAAAGCATCTTTATTTCATCTATACGACAAGTTGTCTCACTTAAATGCGAAACCAAAGCATGGCCTTTTTGTCTCTGTCTTTTTCAATTAATAATGTTTTTTTTTCTCTTCCACTTATCGTTTTGTGTTTGAGGGCCACCTCTAGTTTTTCATTCATAATATTGACACCGTTTTTTGCTTATAGAATTTTCAAAACCCCATTTTCAGAATCAGCCAATTCCAACTTTAGGGGTACACAAAAGACAACTTTTTTTAAAAATGCATTCGTTAGTTTCAATACTAATCTTGCCGTTCACAAAATTTATAAGGTTTTTCTTAAGATCAATTTTGTATCTTTTCCATGCCTTAAATGCTGAGAATAGGGATCTTTATGAGTTCATATTTCTAAAAGCTTAAATAATAAATGTAGACGCTATTATTCAATAGCCAAATTGCGACAATCACAACTAATGCTTTTCTTTTTTTTTTTTTTCTCAAAAAGGATTTTGAAAATGAAGGATATATATAGTGGTTATTTTGTCTGAGTTTGGTAAAGACAAAAGTTTATTTAAATTTGAGAGAGATTATGAGTTATTATGCCAATGATGCATATGAGTTATGAGTGATTTGTTGAGATGCATACAAAATATCCTACATTGGTTAAATGAGGGAAAGATCGTGAGTATATAAGTAATTGATAACCATCTTCATTAATATGAGACCATCTTCATTAATATGAGACCTATTGGGGAAGCAAAAAAAATATCAATTACTATCAAAGCCTTGCTCTAAACATAACCATATCGGTAGAACGCTCCAATATAAGACAAAGATGTTGGAGTTTGGTTTGGATGTGAGCTAGATAATTGTTGGGATGCAAACAAGAGTAATCATCATAATGAAAAACTGTCCTTTAAATTGAAGAGATTTACCGGAGTTTATAAAATTTTATAAAGGGTTTTCCATTCAAATATACCCTTATATTTTTCTTCTGTAAAAAAAGAAAAAAAGGTGAACATGGGTTTGCTCACACGTGTAATTTGCATGCAGAAATGAAAATCATAATGAAACCATAAAGGAAAAAACCATCTTTGAAAATTTTGAAAAACATTTTTGTATATTATAAATGTCGTTTGGGACATGAATTGCTTTACGCCGCATGCGGCATTTGTCCCAAAGCTTCAATCTTTGCCCTTCAAAAAATGATGGCTTTGATGGGTTAAAGTTGAGGCATATGAGTTTGACAAGCTTCAGATTATTTATCATAGGGTTGATAATTTATAAGTTTGAAGAAACATCTAAGTTCTTTTTCCACAAAGTGACAAAGAAACAAAGTCAATAAGTGAAAAAAAAAAAACTTTTTGTCCAATAAAAAATTAATTTCTAAGTATAAGACTATCATAATTTAAACTCATCACCTCTTAGTTATTCTCTTGACTACTATATATATATATTTGTAAATATTAAGTCAGCTTAAATGTACATCGACTACTTTATGCAACAAATCATCTGATTTTACAATATTTGACTGTCAAGAAAAGTTATAGAAATTTAACTTTTAAGATATGTGATCACCACAGATTAAACACATAATCTTTTAATTTTTTAACACTTTGGTCTTGGTCTACAAGTCGAACCAGTACCTACTAAGACAAGATGAACAATCGATCAAAAAAAAAAAATCAAAGGAATTAAAACACCTTGAGAGCTGACCTTTTTACATATACAAATAGAAGAACCCAACATAAAAGGTCAACTAAAAAAAATCAATACTACATAGATTTAGTTTTCATGAGATTTGAGGGTTAATATTAATAATATACAACTTAATGACCGTACAAAATCCACCAAAGTGAATAAAGAGATCTTTCAAGACTGTAGAGGAATGGAGACACCAACAACGGTAACACACGTTCATTACTATAAAAGCGTTTCTTTTATCAAACCGTTCCTCCCGCAAAACAAAGGATATAAAACTCTAAATTAACTATAATAACTTGAACTCGACCATCACCAAACTAAAAATATAATGGAAAAATGCACCATAACAATGCACTTAAAAGTGTAATAATTCAATAGCAATGAGAATCTTTAAAGTAAAATAAAAAGTGTAAGACCCTTATCTTTAAAAAAGATGCTTCGTCCAAATTATAACTAAACTCGTTCTCAAACTAATGGTCAAACATATATATCGTACTCGATTAGACTTTACAATGTTGACATCTCTCAATATTAGCAATATAATATTATTTCAAGACAAGGAGGACCCATCATGTTTTTTAAAATTTGATTCACTTGAGTTGAAGAAATTATAGGTTAATTTTGAGATGGGATATATAGGTCATTCCAAAGCATATATTCATGGCATGTCTGAAAAAGTTTGGGACAAAAAAGGATTGATTAGAAAGCTGGTATGGTCTACTTTTTTTGCTTCGCATGCATTGTGTTGTATATGCATTTTGTACAACCTTCTTTGATACGTACCAGACATTAAATTTTAAATCTCAATATTCAATACATGCTTTTACTTTTCAATGACATTTTCAAAGTATATATGAACTTAAAGAAAGATACAACTAATTAGCTAACCGTACTAGACATTATGTATCTCTCTCTTTATGTTTATATATACTTTGAAAATGTCATTGATGCGTACGGTTAGCTAACCTTGCAGTGGCAAAAAAATTAGACGTCCCCCATGCTAAGAACCAAAGAGATAAATCGTCTATAACCTTATACATTAAGTCATTAAGAAAAATTTATAAAAAAATTAATTTTTAAATAGATGAGTTACATGAATTGAATTCATAATCTTTTGATCTTTATCATTAGACCAACTTATAATATAGTTGTAAGGTTGTATATGTGTCTATTTGATTTTCCTTAAATTGTAATGTGTGCTTCTTACATCAGCAAGCTACGTACGAAAAAAAGAATTAGTTTATTAATTCTGAGCTGCCAAGATTCTTTCCGGAAAAATAGAACATAAATTTAATTATTTTAAATTAATAAAGAGTTTCATGCATGGGTCACTTTTTGTTTCTTAGTTCTCCATGATCTATAACTACAACTAGGTGTTATAGATCATGGAGGACAAAGAAACCAAAAAGTAAAAGGAAATAAATAAAGCCACTCTTTTTTAATATACTAAAGTGTGTGTGTGTTTTTTAAACAAAGTGTGTTTATATATATATATATATATATATATTTATTGAGTAAAACTCCCCTACACATGAATGTGTAGGGGAGTCCTACAATTTGATGATGTGGCACCATTGGATGCCACAAAGTATCATCTTATAAATAAAAAAGATAAAATATAAAGAATTTTTTGTGGCACCAATGGTGCCACATCATCAAATTGTAGGGCTCCCTGCACATCTAATGGAGTTTTACTCTTTTTTTTTTATGAACCAAATACAACACATTGATGAGATTGCCTTTCACACGTGTCATGAACCAATAATGAAACTACATTTGGCAGTCCAATCATAAATGGTCCCACTCGTCAACTCTCTAGCTACTATATATTAAAACATATCATAAGCTTTTTCATAATTGACAAAATGATTTGTTTTAAAAAAATGAATTTAAAATTTATGACTAACAAAACTTTAAAATTTCATTTTTATGTTTATTATAAATTTTCAAATTTTGATAATTAAAAAATTAATAGACAAAATTTGTAATTTTGATGTCCCAATTACACCAAGTCGACCTATAAAAAACTAATTAGGGGAAAGTTGAGAACTTGAAAGTTGACGTAGTAAACTAACAATTTTTAAGTTCTTATTTATGGAAAAAAGGAATTTGAATTTAAAATTTACTATTTAATTAGTGTGGTGAACATCTGAAACAATTATCCTTCAACAACAAATTATTGGGGTGAAATCCAAAAATAGAATTAGTCTGTTATTCTGTTCTTTGATTTCTCGCTTTGATTCAGATTTAGGGTTTGCTCCAAAATAAATTTAGCACTATTTATTGAGGTTCCCAACTTTGTAAACTTTTGCCGATTAATGATTAGTGGGATTTTTATGTTCTAATCAATCATAATTAGACCATAATTTGTCCCCGATCAGGCCATTGGGTGGACCGATCCTTCCACTCTTGTTTATCTTTTTTTTTCTCTGATAATATATTCTTTACCCATTTTAACATTATTTGTAGAAAATTTATTGTATTTCAATACAATGTTCAATTTATGTACTTGTTTGAGTTTCAAGCAAGAACCCAGGTGGGATATTCATATATTTATGATTTACATATATTGTTTGTGAAGATTTTTGGTTTTTATTTATTTATTTATAATTATTTGTATTTGTAATTTGGTTCTTGATATCTCAGCGACGACGAAACGCCGGGGAATTTATCTACGAGAAAAAGAGAGTTAAAGAAGTATATGAATGATACGAACAATAACATTCCTCTAATTTTAGTTTCTCCATCTGAACGTCGAGATTATGGAGAGGATCGAATTATCAATCTAGATGCGTAAGTTTCTGATATTTATTTATTTTGCTTTTAACAATTTTAGGACATGGGCACTAAACTAGTTTGATATTTATTTTGTTTATTTTTTTAATCTTTTTAAAGTTAGTAAGACATTAAATAATTACATTACAAAGATTAATGAAATTGATATTAAATTTTTTCTATAAAATGTAGAACTACTATTTATCTTATTACAAAATGAAAATATTCCATCTTATTGTAATAAAAGTATATATTTTGATGTATTTATCTTTTATTAAAAAAAATATATAAGTTTTCTTTTCCTTCTTTTTCTTTGCATTTCATTTTTGTATGTAGTTTTAGTTTGGTCTAGTTAATTAATCAATATAATAAGCCAACAATAATTAAAAGGAGTATAGACTTATATACAATCTACTAACACAAAGTTACCAATTTAATGTTGAATAATATTGGAATATGCTAGACCATTCAACTTTATCTTAGATGGCTAAGGAAGGTTCTAGATAATTCACATATGTTCTAGATTGGTGGAGAGAATTCTAGAACACCATTTGTCTAAGAATTGTGGAGAGAATTCTAGAATACTATTTGACTAAGATTGGTGAAGAGAATTCTAGAACATCATTGGTCTAAGAATGATGAAGAGAAATCTAGAACACACTTTGTCTAAAATTGTTGAAGAAAGATCTAGATATGTTTTCAAGAAATATCTACTCATACTTATCCAAAGTGAAGTTGTGGAAAAATCATGGCCACATGATTTACTTGACCACCAAGGAAAAATGTGGACCATTGGATCATACTTGGAGGCCAAGTTTATGAGTAGTATAAATAGGTGATGCCATTAGTTGGCAAACCATCCCAAAATCTCCCATGACATCCCATATCTAAGTGAGTGAGGGTGTGAGATAAAAATAGAGAGAGTTTCTCTTATAAGAGAGTTTGTTGCTACTTTGTAAGAGAGAAAGTTTGTAACTCCTATTTTTATAATGAAGTTCTTCTATCCTTGCCCGTGGTTTTTACCCTAATTTGTTTAGGGGTTTTCCACGTAAAATCATTGTGTCGTTCTTTCTCTTCTTCCTCTTCGTTATTATTGTTATTCTCAATCTATTGAGCTGCGACTCTGCTCTATTCGATGCAAACAATCATAACAAAATGGTATCAGAGCCTAGTTCTTGGTGTAAATATCTACTTATCGTATGCTCTGTGGTTGCCACTAGAAGTGGATCCTCCACATCAGAAAATAAGTTAGATATTTTCACCGTTATTGAAAGGCACGTGGATTGTTTACGGTTCGTGGTAGAAGCAATGGCGGCAAGGTTCGAGATTGAGAAGTTCAACGGGACAACTTTCTCGTTGTGGAAGATGAAGATGGAGGCTATCTTGAGAAAAGATTATTGTCATGCAATCATCACTCGAAGATGGTGGTCATCACAGATGATAAGTGGAAAGCGATAGACGGGAATGCTATTGCAAATCTCATCTAGCACTAGCAGATAGAGTGTTGTGAAGCATGGAGGAGAAGAAACTTGCGAGGGAGATTTGGGATCATCTCACAAAATTGTGCGAGGCAAGTCACTTCACAACAGGTTTTTTTTCCTTAAGAGGAAATTGTATTCTCTCCAGATGTCTGAAATTCTACTTCAAAGTCTTCCTGATTCGTATGATCAACTTGTCATCAACTTGACAAATAAGGTTTTGGTGGTGACAAGAGGCAGTTCAACGGAACGTGGCTTCAGTGGGAGCCAAAATCAAGGAAGGGAAAAATCAAGAAGTAAGAAGGATGTAAGTGCCACCATTGTGGTAAGAAAGAACATCTAAAGAAAGATTTTTGAAATCTAAACAAGATAGATTTCAATCCTCAAGGAAATGTAGCAAACACCTCTAACATAGGTGGTATTTTATGTTGTGAAGCAAAGACAACTATCAAAGGCAGAAAAAGTTTGGCTGATGAATGGTTTATCGACTAAGAAGACGGTTATGATCATGCCTTGAAGATTGTCGGTATTGGAACTATCAAGTTGAAATTCCATGATAGTCTTTGCTCGTACAATTCAACAACCAAACACATAGAAGACTGTTAAAAGAACTTGCTCTCATTAGGTCAACTTGCGGACCTTGATTGCAACGTTGTGGTTGAGAGGAGCGCTGATACTTATGAAGGGAGAAAAAGTTGACACAAACTTGTACATGCTGGTGGGAGAGACTTTGCAAAAAGAAGAGGCATTTGTTGTCTCAAATAGTCCAAGTGAAAGGTTTCAAAAGATGTGGCATCAGAAACTTAGGCACATGTTGGAGTAAGAAGTTGAAGTTCTTGTTGAGCAAAATCTACTCTCGTGGCTCATTAAGGTATGGTTACCTTTGTGTGGGCATCGCGTGGCAAGTGGGCAACACAGATTATTGTTCAACACATCAAATTCTAGAAATGAAGTTATTCTAGAATTGGTTTATTCTGATGGACTGAAAGCATCGGTTACATCCTTAGGAGAGAAGCCGGGCACTTTGTGTCATTTATAGGCGATGACTCCAAGAGGTGTTGGGTGTATCCCATCAAGAAGAAGGTAGATGTGTGTTCGGTCTTCAAAGTAATCAAAGCGCTAGTTGAACCTCAACCAGAAAGAAGGTCAAGTGTTTGCGGATGGATAATGGAGAAGAATATTCAAGCAATGAGTTTGCTGAATTTTGGAATCAACAAGGTGTAAATGGCATTAAACTACATCTACACTCCTTAGCAAAATGGAATTTGGAGAGCAGATGTACATAACCTTGTTAGAGAACAAGAGTAATGTTGAAAGTTGCAAGCTTAGAAAAATCATTCTAGGCGTAAGCGGCAAATACCGCTTTGTAGTGTAGTGAATCGTGCTCTATCAACCGCAATTAGGTTGAAGAAATCGCGCGGATGTGGACTAGAAAGCTCGCTGATTATTCAAACCTCCATATATTCGGACGTTCGATTATCGCGATGTACAATACCCAAGAAGCTACAAAACTGGATACAAAATCCGTAAGATGTGTGTTCTTAGGGTATCTTGATGGTGTGAAGGGTACACCTGTGGGATCCCACTACCCACAAGGTTATCATCAAGCAGGTTCTTGAAGAAGAACTGTGTATGCTCCAACCAGAAGGATAAAAGAAAAGGAACTTGGTTTGCAGGTTGAACGAATCTATGTACGGTCTCATATAGGCGCCGAGATGTTACAAGAGATTTTCCTTCATCGTGAGCCTTGTATACAACAGACTTGGTGCAAACCCTTGTGCATATTTCAAGAGGTTTGGTGGAAAGATTTCGTTATCTTGCTGTTGTATGTTGACGACATGTTGGTAGCAGGCCCCAACAAAGATCGTATTAAAGAATTGAAGGCTCAGTTGGCTAGGGAGTTTGAAATGAAGGACTTGGGGCCAAGAAACAAGATTCAGGGATGCAAATTCACCGAGACAAAATAATAGAAAGATTTGGCTATCTCAGAGAAACTATTTAAGGAAAGTCTTACGACGCTTCAACATGGAAGACTGTAAGCCAATTTCTACCCCTCTTTCTGTTAATTTCAAATTATCCTCTAGTATGTGCCCTAGCAGTGAAGCGGAGAGGATGGAGATGTCTCGAGTACCGTATGCATCAGCAGTGGGAAGTTTAATGTTCGCCATAAGTTGTACCAAACAAGACATTGCACATGCGAAGGGGAGTAGTTAGTCGGTATATGGCGAATCTTTGGTGGAGAGCATTGAAAATGTTGTTGCAAGGATCCTTAGATACACTAAAGGATCGATATATGTTACATTGTGTTGTGGAGGATCGGACTTTATTGTCGAGGACAAGTTCAATTGGTGTCGATCCTCGAATGGCCTAGCAAGGAACATAAGTAACATGGAAATGGTAAGGAAGAAATATTGGTGTGGAGATTGATTGATCTTCAATCAAATCTCCAAGTGGGAGAATGTTGAATAATATTGGAATATGCTAGACCATTCAACTTTATCTTAGATGGCTAAGGAAGGTTCTAGATAATTCACATATGTTCTAGATTGGTGGAGAGAATTCTAGAACACCATTTGTCTAAGAATTGTGGAGAGAATTCTAGAATACTATTTGACTAAGATTGGTGAAGAGAATTCTAGAACATCATTGGTCTAAGAATGATGAAGAGAAATCTAGAACACACTTTGTCTAAAATTGTTGAAGAAAGATCTAGATATGTTTTCAAGAAATATCTACTCATACTTATCCAAAGTGAAGTTGTGGAAAAATCATGGCCACATGATTTACTTGACCACCAAGGAAAAATGTGGACCATTGGATCATACTTGGAGGCCAAGTTTATGAGTAGTATAAATAGGTGATGCCATTAGTTGGCAAACCATCCCAAAATCTCCCATGACATCCCATATCTAAGTGAGTGAGGGTGTGAGATAAAAATAGAGAGAGTTTCTCTTATAAGAGAGTTTGTTGCTACTTTGTAAGAGAGAAAGTTTGTAACTCCTATTTTTATAATGAAGTTCTTCTATCCTTGCCCGTGGTTTTTACCCTAATTTGTTTAGGGGTTTTCCACGTAAAATCATTGTGTCGTTCTTTCTCTTCTTCCTCTTCGTTATTATTGTTATTCTCAATCTATTGAGCTGCGACTCTGCTCTATTCGATGCAAACAATCATAACATTTAAATCCCCTCTATAAATGTGGTTTTTTTTTTAATCCAAAATTGTACCATTTAATTGTCATAAGACTAACCATATTATCAACAAAAAAAAAACCAATGATAATTATTTTATATGGTATTTTGAATTGTGCACACCTTAAACAAAAATGGCAGTGGAGATCCAACAATGTACGAAGCATTTTGGAAGAAAATGGGGAAGAAAGCCACCATAGTGATCCCAGGATGGCGATCCATGAGTTACTACTCCGGCGGGCAGAGCCTCTGCTGGTATCTCGAACCCGAGTTGTGCCAGCAAATTCTCCGACTACACCGTGTCGCTAACAATGCCGTAACCGAAGGTCGCTACATCGTCGTTGGGAACGGCTCCTCCCAGCTTATACTAGCAGCACTTTACGCTCTCTCTTCCCCCGACTCTCCGCAGCCCACAAATGTCATCTCCTCCGTCCCATACTACTCGGTACGTATTTAGTCTAATTTATGTGTTTAAACGTGCGTTGCACGTGTTAATATTATTATTGGATGGTTTTGTTGCAGTCGTATCCATCGATGAGCGACTACTTGAAAACAAGTCTTTTCAAATGGGGTGGAGATGCGAGTACATATGATAAAGATGAAGCTTACATAGAAATCGTGACTTCGCCCAACAACCCGGACGGTTCGATACGTGAACCGGTAGTGAACCGGCCCGGAGGCAAAGTGATGCATGACTTTGCTTACTATTGGCCTCATTACACTTCCATCACTGCTCCAGCTGACTATGATATCTCGTTGTTCACTGCTTCTAAGTGCACTGGCCATGCCGGTTCTCGTATCGGGTTAGTTTTTCGATTATTTTCTGAAGAAAAAAAAAATAAATGAAGATTTAGATTTTATTTTTGTTACTCAAATTTCAAAATGAACAATAATTTTAGTCCCTTAGATTAAAGATTAAATTAAAAAAAAATTCCTCATGATTTTGAGAAATGTACAAGGTAGCCTTATTTTATTTTCTTACTCTAGAAAAAACCATTTTCATGTCAAAAATAGGAATTATTTTGGTAATAATAGCCGCTTTTCAAATTATTATTATTTGAATCTGGATCTAACGCTTATTAGCAAAGACAGAAGGAGATGGGGTTAGGTGTTTTGACTCCATAATTTTTTTAAATTTGTTATTTCTATGGAAAAATACTATTTTGGTGTATGAAGTTTGAGCAACTTCCAAAACTTCAAAATTTATTTTATTTTAGTTTTTTAACTTTAAAAAGCTAAATTTTAATCAATGTACTTAAAAAATAAAAATTTAAAATTAATTCCTATAATAAATTTGAAACTAATGACAATCGAAAGTGGTTACATATAATGCCATAGCAGACAAAATGTAAACCTATTTCTATATGATTAAGTTTTTTAAAAAATATTTTTTAAAATCCAGAAATCAATATTGAATAGATTACAGATTTGAAGTAGATTTTTTGTATCAAAATGATATTATATACAAAAGTGAATTTTACCCATATTTTTAATAGTATAGAAAACTTATCAAAATAATTTAAATCATATATGCGGTTAGGTGGGCTCTAGTAAAAGATCCAGAAGTGGCAATGAAAATGGTGAAGTTCATAGAGCTAAACACAATCGGGGTGTCTAAAGATTCCCAACTCCGAGCCGCAAGGATGTTGAGCGTAGTATCAAGTAGCTGCGAACAGGTTACGAATTCGGATCTTACCATTGAATCCTTCTACGGATTCAGCCACCGTCTCATGGCGGAGCGGTGGCAGCGCCTTCGCCAGGCCGTTAAACACGCTGGAGTGTTCACTCTCCCCGACTTCCCTACCGCTTACTGCACCTTTTTCGGCCAACATACCGAAACTCGGCCTGGTATTTCTCATTCTCTCTATACTATTTATTTTTTAGCAAAACTTACCTTCACATGAATATATAATACGGTGAACATACTTATTGACACGTGATACAAATATTTTGTGGTGCAAACGACTTCTTGAGTTTAAGAACATTTGGTAGAAGGGAGTCTCAAACCAATCATTTGTTTTTTTTTTAATAATATGATCTAGGTTATGAATTTGAATGTTATATAATTTTTTTTAAAAAAAAACTATACTTTTACTTCATATTTCTATTAATCCACTAATTACCCACTAATATAATATAATATCAAAACATAAATGAATAAATCAATCAAAACTAAATTTTTTAGGCCAAAAAGAGAAATTTTTATCCAACTTGATTTTTATATTTTTAAATGTCTAAAATTGATCTAGTCCATGAATACCTTACCTTACATTTCTTTAAAAAAAGAGGAAGACTTACCTACTCATGGACAAGTAGGTAGTTCATGTTTAATGCATATGTGACATGATGTGAGCCACATAATTTTTAATCAAAAATTAATTTATATATAAAAAGTAAAATTGTGTGGCTCACATAATTCCATATATGCAGTAAGCATAGACTACCTATTTATCCATGAATAGACAAGTTTTTCTTAAGAAAGAACAATACTTACCTACACATGAATGTGTAGGGTGAGTATGCTTGTTGCCTATATAGCACAAATTTGTACCACACATTAAAACATACAATTGATAAAACATTGGAAAAAAAAAATAAATATATAGTAAAAACTTGTGCCACATAACCAAATAAGTAATGTGTAGGTAAGTATAGCTCATTCTATAATTCTAAAAAAAAGGCAATTGTATTTTCACAAGTGAGAATTATATTTTACCTTATTCAAAAGAGGGTTTAGATTTAGATGATTGTTTTGTTATTGTGGTGACAGCTTTTGCATGGCTAAAATGCGATGACGAAGGAGAGGACTGTGCAGAATTACTAAAACGCCATAAAATAATTGGTCGAAGTGGACTCAGCTTTGGATGCAGTAAGCAGTTCGTACGTGTGAGCATGATGGATCGAGACGACAACTTCGACTTGTTCGTTCAGAGATTATCCAAAATCACTCGCCCTACCGATTCCCACCACTGAAACGACATGTCGATCAAATATTTATCAATTCATATTTTCCATTCAACGTCAGAGAATTAAAGGAATGACCGAGCCGGAAACTTCGCGGTTGAACCCCAATTATTATATAAAAATAAAGATCATTATTCTAATTTTTGTTTTTTCAACTTTATTTTGCGTGTCCTATAAAAGAACCAATAAAAACCTCTACATCAGAGTTCCAAATAATATAAAAACTAAATATTGTTCAATATCAATTTTTGGAATTGATACTTTGATGACTACCAATTAAGATAAATGTCAATAATTTATTTGATAACTACCAATTAAGATAAATGCCAATAATATTATTTGATACCTACCAATTAAGACAAATGCCAATAATTTATTTGATACCGATAGATATAATATTGGTAAAGTGAAAATGAATTACTACCACCGATCAAAATAACCTAAATATCTATTCAATACCAAAAAGTATAATTAATATATGTCAAAGAGATAAGAATAAAACATATACCTTTTAGAGGCATAAAATTTTAAATTTTTGTAATTTATCAAAAATGCTATCCTAAAATACTGTCTCACATACAAAATGATGTAATCCAGATGAAATAATAACGATTAACAAAAAAAAAACGATCTATCTATTTATTTTCTCTCCTCTCAATTTCAATTTTGTGAAACCACCCTTTATTTGTTGGGTTTTTATTCACATTGTGAAGGCCCATAAAATAAAGCCCATTAGGGCTAAGTGTTTTAAAGTACATTTTGTCACTTTGGTAGATAGAATAAAAGAAGCAGTCAGAGAGAGAAACAACCTAGAGAGAGAAAGTAAATAGAGAGGAAAAGAGGTTTCTGCCCAGCTTCGGTATTTTGGCGTTTCCGATCGATTGCACCGTTGGATCAAGCTGAAATTTAGACAGCGTGTTCTTGACACGAGGGTCTTCAATCTGAACGGTGGAGATCGGATTTGGAGGTTTTTAAGACCAGATTCCAGTGGCGATTCGGTTCCACATTTTTGTGAGATCTTTCTATCTATCTCTCTTGATTTGTGTTGTTTGTTGCCAAGATTAGTTTATCTTGAGTTTTTATGTGTTGTATACCTCTAGTTGTAACTAGAGAGAACTTGTTGTAGCCCATTATCGATTATAGTGGAGATTCGACTTCGGTCCGTGGTTTTTACTCCTCGCCTTGAGGAGGTTTTTCCACGTTAAAATCGTTGTGTTGTGCTTGATATTTCTACCATGCTATATGCTTGCTGATTTTTCATTAGGAACATAAGAGAGGGAATAATTGATCCATATTAGAATAGTGTTTATTCCCAACAAGTGGTATCAGAGCTCCGAGGTTGAGTTTATTTAGAGGCCTTGTGTTAAATATGGAAAAGAGTCATAGTGGTGGTAGAATGGTTCTTTTGAATGGATCAAATTATCAAGTTTGGAAAAGAAAAATGGAAGATATTTTATATGTCAATGATTTATATCTTCCCGTATTTTCACTAGAGAAGTCGGCTGATAAAACCGATTTAGAATGGGAAATATGTCATAGGAAAGTATGTGGCATGATTAGACTTTGGGTCGAAGAGAATATTCTAAATCATATTGGTGAAGAAAATCATGCACGGTCTATGTGGAACAAGCTTGAGTCTTTGTATGCCCCGAAAACTGGTAATAGTAAATTGTATTTGATTAAGCAAATGATGGCTTTAAAGTATCAAGAAGGAACGTCTATGTTAGATCACTTGAATACATTCCAAGGTATTATTAATCAGTTAGCTGGAATGAGTATCAAGTTTGATGAGGAGATACATGGGTTATGGCTTCTTGGTTCATTACCAGATTCATGGGAGACTTTTAGAACTTCCTTGTCGAACTCAGCCCCGAATGGTGTACTAAGTATGGACTTGGTAAAAAGCAGTGTATGTAACGAAGAGATGAGAAGAAAGTCACAGGGTTCTTCTTCACGATCGATGTACTTATTATCGAAAGAAAGGGGAGAAGTACGAGCAAATGTCCAAAAAACAGAGATGAAGCAAGAGCAAAAGTGGTCGGTTTTCTAATGTTGAATGTTTCCATTGTGGCTTGAAAGGTCATATAAAGAAGCATTGCGTAAAATCAAGAGAGAAAGTAAAGTCGATAAAGGTAAAGAAAAAGTGACTGATGATGATGCGCACCGAATTCACTGCGACCACCGAAGAATTCTTCGTTATATTCGACGGTGATAGTGTAAACCTTGCTCTGAGCAGGCGGTTGGGTGATTGACAGTGGTGCCTCAATTCATGCTACATCTAGGAAGGAATTCTTCACATCCTACACATCCGTGATTATGGTAGTGTTAGGATGGGTAATGATGGATTAGCAAAAGCAATTGGCATAGGAGATGTGCATTTGGAGACCAAGAATGGTACTACCTTAATTTTGAAAAATGTGAAGCACATCCCTGATATTCGCATGAATTTAATCTCCACAGGTAAGCTAGATGATGAAGGTTTTTGTAATACCTTCGTAATGGTACATGGAAGCTTACTAAAGGCTCAATGGTGGTAGCAAAGGGGAGAAGTGTTCTTCATTGTACTTTATGCAGAAAAGACTACGATTGTGATATCAATGCAAAGTGGGGCGATGAGCAGTGTTGAGCTTTGGCATAAAAGACTCACCATATCAATGAAAAGGGTTTGATGATTCTAGCCAAGAAAAATCATCTTTCTGGGGTAAAGAATGTGTCCTTGAAGAGATGTGAGCATTGTTTAGCGGGAAAGCAAACAAGAGTTTCTTTTAAAGCATCCCAACCTTTAAGAAGACCAGAAGTACTTGACATAGTATATTCTGATGTGTGTGGTCCGATGAAATAAAAAACACTTGGAGGTGCGTCCTACTTTGTGACGTTTATAGATGAACACTCAAGAAAAACTTGGGTTTATACCTTGAAGTCCAAAGATCAGGTGTTGCAAGTGTTTAAACAGTTCCATGCCCTTGTTGAAAGAGAAACTGGTAAAAAGTTGAAGTGCATCAGGACCGATAATGGAGGAGAGTATATTGGACCTTTTGATGAGTATTGCAGAAATCATGGTATTCGACATCAAAAGACGCCTCCTAAGACTCCTCAGCTAAATGGGTTGGCTGAGAGAATGAATAAGACATTGGTGGAAAGAGTGAGATGTTTGCTTTCACAGTCACAGTTAGCCAAAATGTTTTGGGGTGAAGCATTGAATACAGTTGTACATGTTCTGAATCTCACACCATGTGTTCCTTTGGGAAATGAAGTCCCTAACAGAATTTGGTCAAAGAAAGACATATCTTATAGTCATCTTCGCGTCTTTGGTTGTAAAGCTTTCGTTCATGTTCCTAAAGATGAGAGATCGAAGCTTGATGCAAAGACAAGACCATGTGTGTTCCTTGGCTATGGTCAAGATGAGTTTGGCTACAGAGTTGTATGATCCAAAGTGAAGAAAAAGCTTATTAGAAGTCGAGATGTTGTGTTTGTTGAAGACCAAACCTTACAAGACATTAATAAAACGATGAAAACAGTCGAGATTAGTGATGATCTGATTGACTTAGATACAGTTCCTTTGGCACAACCTTCTACACAGATTGAGAATGAAATTCATAATGATCAGTTTGTTAATTCAGATGAGATAGAAGGTGATGAACATGTTGAGGTAGATGATGATATTCAGGAACAATTGTCAGAAGCTGAAGTTCCTATAGATGTTCCACTCAGAAGGTCTATCAGAGATCCTAGTCAGTCAACAAGATATTCTGCTGATGAATATGTGTTATTGACTGACGGGGGAGAACCTGAGAGTTATGAAGAGGCTATAGAAGATGAGCACAAAAGAGAGTGGATTGATGCAATGAAAGATGAGATGAAATCTTTACATGAGAACCACACTTTTGAGCTTGTTAAATTGCCTAAAGGGAAAACCGCACTGAAAAATAAGTGGGTTTATCGAGTGAAACAACAAGAAAGCACCTCAAGACCGCGTTATAAAGCGAGACTAGTTGTTAAAGGGTTTAGTCAGAAAAAGGGTATTGACTTTGATGAAATTTTTGCTCCAGTTGTTAAGATGTCTTCGATTCGAGTTGTTATGGGTTTGACAGCTAGCCTTGACTTAGAAGTTGAGCAGATGGATGTTAAGACTGCATTTCTTCATGGAGACTTAGATAAAGAAATCTATATGGAACAACCTGAGGGTTTTGAAGAGAAAGGCAAAGAGAAACTTGTGTGCAAGTTGAAGAAAAGCCTTTATGGATTGAAACAAGCACCAAGGCAATGGTACAAGAAGTTTGAGTCAGTTATGGGGGAGCAAGGCTACAAAAAGACTACTTCTGACCATTGTGTCTTTGTACAAAAAATTTCTAATGATGATTTTGTGATACTATTGCTTTATGTTGATGACATTTTGATTGTTGGCAGGAATGTTTCTAGAATTGACAGGTTGAAGAAACAGTTGAGCAAATCCTTTGCCATGAAGGATTTGGGACCAGCAAAGAAGATTCTTGGAATTCGAATAGTTCGAGATAGAGCATCCAAGAGGTTATATATGTCACAGGAGCAATACATAGAGAAAGTGCTTGAAAGATTTAACATGGACAAAGCTAAAGTTGTTAGCTCCCCTCTTTCCAGTCATTTCAAACTGAGTAGCAAACAGAGTCCTTCTAATGATAAAGAGAAGGAAGAAATGAGGAAAGTCCTATATGCTTCAAAGAGCTTGGGAGTTTGATGTATGCCATGGTGAGTACTAGACTGATATTGCTCATGCTTGTTGGAGTTGTTAGTCGATTTATGTCCAATCCAGGAAAACAGCATTGGGAGGCAGTCAAGTGCATCGTGAGATATTTGAGAGACACTTCCTGTAAAGGGACCGACCCGAATGGGGCACTAAATGGGCCCTTATCCCAATGCATGCATTCAAAGTAAAGGACATTTAAACAGACATGATTTCGGATTCCAATTAAAACAAAACATTCAAAATAACCCCTTTAAAAACTAGACATTTTCCACGAAACACATCCCTGTTTCCAAGCACTGCTTCAGGATAAATACATTTCCAAAGTTTACTCGATCGAGATTTACTAAAAGCCATTCAAAACCTGTTCGGATACAACATGCTTTGGAATCCACAAATATTTACAAACATCCTAGGGCTTCGTGCCTGACTACATGCATTCGGGGGAAAACAAAAAAACACACGAGAGTCATAATACAAAAATCGAGTTGGAAGACTGGGCCCCATGATCACGCCTCCTCCTTGAGCATCCGGTCGCGCACCACGATTACTGTGGAAAACCACGAGAATAAGGGTGAGTAACGAATTACTCATAAGAATCCCCAACCGGGTACAATACGATATACATGGTCATCTCGATGAGCGTATGCAAGCTATGAATATAACACGAATAGAGCACATAGCTTAGCCCACACTTGGGCCTCGGATGCCAACTTCGGTGGCTTAGTCCGAATAAAATCATCACACAGATCCAAAACATAAGTCGCCCTATACGAGAAACAAGTCCCGGCCTCGGCTGTCTCATCGTCGGCGAAAGGTACACTGGCTCACAATCCCGAGGAGCTCTCGATGGTGGCCAGAATGAGCGTAAGCATGCACCGCGTGCTCTGCAGACTATGGGGTTGCCAGTGCGAAGGCAAGCTGCCCATATCCAGTCCACCACGCCTAACTAAATCTTTGGATCGGCGTCAGCGACATAGGGTGTGAGACCGACACGTAAACTATGTCGGCTGAACCACCGCACCGGGGCCAAGAAACGGTCGTGGTAGGCTTACACGAGAAGCCGTCCTTGCCTTAACAGTGGCAATCGGGGCTCTTGCCAAACATGCGAGGACATGCCGGCCGCAGGGGCGAGGCAATGCCAAGTCATCATCCCGACCGTTGGGGCATTTAACAGTCTGCCACCCTCACCCAAGATTGCAGGGCCTACCGCTCGGGTTAGCAAATCCCTCACGGGCCCAGGGACGGAATGACTTGCTCGACGTCTCTGCCATGGATGCAAGATTCTTTATGCATCAGGCCCGGATGATGCTATCTACCTGTAATTCTAACCTGCCCTAGCAAACAGCAAACAATTCCATAAAATCCAATACGTGCTCAATAAGAATACAACGAGCCTAGCATGCTACTACGAAGCAAGGAACAGATACGAGCATTCCAGAAAGAAACAACCTAGCATGGATTAACATGAGAATTAACCAAGAAATCATGCTAACCGGGAATTCAGATTGAAGCACCTAGCTACACATGTCAATAATCACAAACAAGCAATCATTCAACAATCACATATAATATCGCAGGGTCCACACAACCCCGGTAAGAAATCCTTACCTTGGTCGGGGACGGTTTGGCACGAAATCCTAAGTCGCGAACAATCTCGATTTAGCTACCGGGAACCTACAATCAACACAAAAATCACACAATAGGCCTAAATATAATAAAACAAACAAGGCTCAGCTCGGGAGCAACTCACGAGGCACGACGAACGCACGAACGAGCCGATTGCACGAACGGGGCTCGAAGGGCGCGCTGGGGCGCAGAAATGGGCGCGTGGGCGCGTTGGGTGCGCACGCTGGGGCGCTGCTGCGCGCGGCGATGCAGGGGCGAACAGAGCGTGGCTCGTCTGGGCGCTGGCGATGCAACGCGACACGAGGCTGGGTGAGGACGCGCGCGCGAGCTCGGGACGAAGTGCGGCGTGGCTCGGCGGCTGGGCTGCTACTGCGCGCGTGCGACGGCCGAACAGGGCGAACAGGGGCGATGGAAAGGAAGCTCGAATTCGAGCGACTGAGGAGGATTCGACGGCCGATTTCTTGAAGAAGAACTCCCCTACACTAGCTGCACAAAACCCATACTTCAAATCGCCTCAACTCGGCCGATGAACGGAAACGACACTAGGGAGAAGAAATGGATTCGGAGGAGAAGGAAAAGAGAAGAGAAGAGAAAGGAAAGCTTACCGGAGGGAGACGAGCGGCGAGGAGCTCGGCGAGTCGAGGTCGACGTGGGGGAGGAAAAATTCGCGAGAAAAGCCCGGTCGGTCGGGGTGATCGCGAGGAAGAAGAAGAAGAAAGGTGGGGCGGCTCGGGCGAGCCGCCTTTTAAAGCAAAACAGGGGACGAGCGAGCTTAAATAATAGAACGCGCGTTTAGATTAACAAACGCGCGCGGTGGCTCGGCTGGCTTTGCCCTCCGCCTAACATGCGACACGGCCACCGTTCGATTCCCGCTCGCGCTATTTAATTCCCTATTTATTTTTGCTCCTTCCCAAGCCCAAACGCCTTCACCAAAAATCCCGATCCCATTCAAATTGACTCGTAATTATTCTCGCAATTTTAAATTTCAAAACCGCCCGACCCAAAATTACCAAAATGCCCCGGGCCTCCCGAAAGGTGGATGAATTTTACAGGCGTTACAATACTCCCCCCTTACAAGACTTTCGTCCTCGAAAGTCACTTAAGATTGAAACAGCTCGGGATAATGCAATCTCATCTCATCCTCCCGCTCCCAAGTGGCTTCCTCTGAACTCTGACTCCTCCACTGAACCTTTACGAGCCGGATTTCACGATTACGCAGTGTCTTTGTCTCAAAGGCAAGAATTCCCACTGGCTTTTCCTCGAAGCTCAAATCCTCATTCAGCTGCAAAGGCTCAAAATCCACAATGTGCGACGGGTCCGGCACGTACTGCCTCAACATCGATACATGAAATACACTGTGCACTGCTGACAATGACGGAGGCAAGGCTAATCGATAAGCAACCTGACCGATCCTCTCCAGGATTTCAAACGGACCAACAAAACGGGGGCTCAGCTTCCCACGCTTGCCAAACCTCAAAACTCCTCGCAACGGTGCGACCTTCAGGAATACATGCTGACCAACCTCAAACTCCAAATCCCGGCGTCGAACATCGGCATAACTCTTACATCGCTCCGGGTCAGTCAACACATACGGGCTCTAATCTTCTGCACAGCATCATTGGTCAATTGCAGCAACTCGGGACCCAAAACCTGCCTATCACCAACCTCTTCCCAGAACACAGGAGATCGGCAACGCTTGCCATACAAAGCCTCGAATGGAGCCATCTGAATCGTCGACTGATAACTGTTGTTATATGCAAACTCCATCGAATCGAATCTCGGTCCCAACGCCCGAAATCCAACACACAAGCCCTCGGCATATCTTGAGAATCTGGTTCACCCTCTCGGTCGACCATCGGTGCGAGGGTGAAAAGTCATCTTTGAAACCGCACTCGAGTGCCTAAACCCATCGGGCGCTCTCGAAACGAAAGTGAACCTCGAATCACGGTCGATCGATCCTCACAGGCACACCGTGATAGCGAATGATCTGCTCTAAAAACAGCTGCGCCCACTGTTCCACGGTATAAGTGTCTCTACCGGGAATGAAGTGTGCGCTCTTAGTCAAACGGTCAACTATCACCCAGATCTGAGTGAACTTCCTCGGAGTCCTCGGCAAACCCGAAATGAAGTCCATGGAGATTCCTTCCCATTTCCACTGAGGCACACTCGGTAGGCTGCAACAATCCGGTGGTCTCTGCCTGGGTGCCTTCACTTGCTGACAAGTGAGACATCGACTGACAAACTCCGCAACACCTCTTTTCATACCCATCCACCAGAATGTCTGCTTAAGATCCTGATACATCTTGGTACCCCCATGGTGCCAAGCAAACGGAGAATCAGGGGCCTCGAGAGCAACTCGCTTTCATAACCCGGCAACATCCGGAACACACATCCGGCCTCTGTCACGTCATTGCACTGTCGGTGAATATACAAAATCAAAGTCGCCACAACACGACTCACAACCAACCTCTTAAGTGCGGGGTCACTCACCGACTATCAATAATCCATTGCCTAATCGATGGTGGATGTCAATCGAGCTACTCGCAAAGAACCTCACCAAAGAATACCGCAATCTCGGCCGCTCGAACTCTCTCCTCGCAATGCTGGGCTGGGAACTCAATCTGAAGAGAGTCGCGGCGTCTTTCTACTTAATGCATCACCTACAACGTTGGCTTTACCGGATGGTACAGAATCTCGCAATCATAATCTTTCACTAGCTCTAACCATCTCCTCTGCGCCTCATGTTCAACTCTTTGCGGGTAAATGAGATACTTGAGGCTCTGGTGATCGGTAAACATCTGAATCCGCTCACCGTATAGATAATGCCTCCAAATCTTCAGTGCAAACACCACTGCTGCCAACTCCATATCATGAGTCGGATAGTTCTGCTCATATGGCTTCAGCTGACGGGAAGCATAAGCAATGACCTTCCCGTGCTGCATCAACACACAACCCAACCCGAACTTGGAAGCATCGCTGTAAACCACGAAACCACCTGTCCCCTCCGGGACTGCCAACACTGGGGCTGAAGTCAAACTGCGCTTGAGCCTGGCAAAGCTCTCATCACACCTACCGTCCCAAACAAACTCGACACCCTTCCTCGTCAGACGAGTGAGGGGCGAGGCTATGGCGGAAAAATCCTTAACAAACCGACGGTAGTAACCTGCCAAACCTAGGAAGCTGCGTATCTCGGTAACCGAAGTCGGCCTGGCCCACGAACTCACGGCCTCAATCTTTGCAGGATCCACAGCTATACCATCTCTCGAGACTATATGACCTAAGAAGGCCACTTGTTCCAACCAGAACTCACATTTGGAAAATTTCGCATAAAGCTGGTTTTCCTCAAATTCATGCAACACTTTCCTCAAATGCTCGCATGATCCTTTCTCGTCCTTGAATAGATCAGAATATCGTCAATGAACACAATGACGAAGCTGTCCAAAAATGCTTTGAACACCCTATCCATCATGTCCATGAACGCTGCTGGTGCATTTGTCAATCCAAACGACATGACCCCAAACTCGTAGTGCCCATATCTAGACCTGAACGCTGTCTTAGGAATGTCGGCGTCCCTAATCCGCAACTGGTGATACCCAGATCTCAAATCTATCTTGGAGAACACGGAAGCTCCCTGAAGCTGATCGAACAAATCATCGATACGGGGCAACGGATATTTATTCTTCACAGTCACCTTATTAAGCTCACGATAGTCAATGCATAGGCGCATCGAACCATCCTTTTTCTTCACAAACAACACCGGGCGCTCCCACGGGGACACACTCGGACGGATGAATCCTCGATCTAACATCTCCTGCACCGAACCTTCGCCTTTAGCTCGGTGGCGCCATACGATCACGGAGCCTTCGAGATAGGGAGGGTCCGGCGCTCGAGCTCAATTGTGAAGTCAACCTCTCTCTTCGGGGCAACCCGGTAATTCCTCGGGGAACACGTCAAGAACTCCCGCACAACCGGCACTTGATCAACAAATGGTGGAGGAGGCGGCTCTCTTCGGACAATTTGGCTAGGTAGCCCCAAGCTCCATGAGCTAGCAAACGACGCGGGCTTTCACAAATGACACCATCGGCGGGCAAACTCCACCACTGGGCTCCACGAAACTTGAAGTCGGGCCGACCCGGCGGCTTTGAACACTACTTTCTTCCGGTGGCAGTCAATCAATGCGTGGTTAGCGGCTAACCATTCCATACCAAGAATCACGTCGAAACCACTCATGGGTAGAACTATGAGCGTAGCCACCAGCAACTCTCCGGATATCTCGATCCGGCCATCCTTAATCTTATCTTTAGCTAACATATTAACTCCCGAAGGAGTAGCAATGAGATAATTCAAAACCTAGAGGCTCTAATCTCAACTTAGCATGCTCAAAGAAAACAAAACAGATACAAATGAGTGCGTAGAACTGAGTCAAACAAGACAAATGCACAATGATCCAAAACAAGAAGCGTACCCGGCCATCTGCGGCATCTAGCACGCTCAGCCTCGACGGTTAGTAGCGAACACCCGCCCTACTGCTGTTGCACCGGCTGAACTGCCATAGCTGGCTGATCACAAGAACGGATCATATGCCCCTCCTTTCCACATCGGAACACCGCCGAGCCCGGCCCGACAAGCTCCGGAGTGGGCTCTTCCACAAGTGGCACAAGTAGGAGTGCGCTGGGGACCGCCTGCTGGCGAGGCTGAATCGGGGCCGGAATCTCTACGCCGATCCGGTTCTCGAGGCGCCATGGCGACACGCCGCCCCCTGCGAACTCAAACCTTCTCTTACGCCCCTACTACGGCCGGGGACAGACGCGCACCGGAGCGGCGACGGTCCGCTCAACAGATACTTCCCATTGTAAATAGTGGCCACCAACCGCTTTAGCATAAGTGATAGGGGCCGTGGCCTGACATCCCGAGACACACCCCGCCTCGGACTAAAATGAACTTCCGAATTTTCAACTCGAGGTCGCTATTAGTGCGGAGCAAAATAACCATACTCCGAAACTTCCTCTCGTATTCTTCTATCGAATCAGAACCCTGCTGCAGATTCTGGAAAAGTGCCACCATCTTCTCTTGAGCCTCATCGCTAATATATTTGACCCTGAACTCAGACTTAAAGAACTCCCAGGTGGCAGGTGGAGACCCAGCTGGTCTCTCACTCAAGGTGGACTCCCACCACCATCTAGCTACGCCCCCTAACGCATGGGCTGCACACCTCGGCCTCTGCACATCGGGGCACACCATAATCAGGAAGGTGTACTCCAAATGGGCAATCCATCTGGCTGCTGATAAAGCGTCACCTGTGGCGTCAAACTTATCAGGGTTCCACTTTACGAAGTCCTTCAACCATTTACCAAGTTCATCGGCACCTTCTGCCACTTCTGCCTCAAAGGCTGCTGGCTCCTGCGGAGCTGGGGGTGCTGCTGCGCCCTGCTGAAACAAACGAGTCAGCTGCTCGATCTGAGCTCGGGACTCTTCCCGCTGTGCTGCCAATAAAGCCTGGGTCTCTGCCCTCTGGCCACTCAACAGGTCAACCACCATAGACCTCATGGAATTAGCAAATTCTGCTCCAGGAGCAGTCTCACGGCGCACAGTCGCCTCAATGCCTACTCTGGCCTCAACCGGAGCTACGGCGAATGCTATCCGTCTCAGCTTGGGACGATGTCCCTGCGGTGTCAGATCCGATCCTGACACCTCGGCCTCTTCTCGGGCGTCCTCTTCCGGCGCGGGTAACTGGCATGCCGGCGATCTACACCCAAACCAATAACGAGTCAGAACATGCTCGTCTCCGCTCCACAATACTACACAAGACATACACTAGATGACAGGTATTGTAAATTCTTAACCCTTTTTAAACAACAAATAGTAAACTTAGGCGTACCTGATGACTGTCGGAGTGCTAGTGATCATGGGAAAACGACCTACAACAACAGGTCATACTACAGAATTTATGACTCTAAGCTCTGATACCAACTGTAAGGGACCGACCCGAATGGGGCACTAAATGGGCCCTTATCCCAATGCATGCATTCAAAGTAAAGGACATTTAAACAGACATGATTTCGGATTCCAATTAAAACAAAACATTCAAAATAACCCCTTTAAAAACTAGACATTTTCCCTGAAACCTGTCCCTGTTTCCAAGCACCTGTTCCAGGATAAATACATTTCCAAAGTTTACTCTGATCAGAGATTTACTAAAAGCCATTCAAAACCTGTTCAGATACAACATGCTGGAATCCACAAATATTTACAAACATCCTAGGGCTTCGTGCCCGGCTACATGCATTCAGGGGAAAACAAAAAACACACGAGTCATAATACAAAAATCGAGTTGGAAGATCGGGCCCCATGATCACAAACTCATCCTTCGAGCATCCGGTCACGCACCACGATTACCGTGGAAAACCACAGAATAAGGGTGAGTAACGAATTACTCGGTAAGAATCCCCAACCGGGTACAATACGATATACATGGTCATCTCGATGAGCGTATGCAAGCTATGAATATAACACATAATAGAGCACATAGCTTAGCCCACACTTGGGCCTCGGATGCCAACTCGGTGGCTTAGTCCGGAATAAAATCATCACACAGTCCAATACATAAGTCGCCCTATACGAGAAACAAGTCCCGGCCTCAGCCTGTCTACTGTCGACGAAAGGTACACTGGCTCACAATCCCGAGGAGCTCTCGGTCGGCAGTAATGAGCGTAAGCATGCACCGCGTGCTCTCAGCAGACTATGGGGTTGCCGAGGTCCGAAGGCAAGCCGCCCATATCCGGTCACCACGCCTAACTAAATCTTTGGATCGGCGTCACGACATAGGGTGTGAGACCTGACACGTAAACTATGTCAGCCTGAACTACCGCACCTGGGGCCAAGAAACGGTCGTGGTAGGCTTACACCAGGAAGCCGTCCTTGCCTTAACAGGTGGCAATCAGGGGCTACTGCCAAACATGCTGAGGACATGCCGGCTGCTGGGGACGAGGCAATGCCAAGTCATCATCCCGACCGTTGGGGCATTTAACAGTCTGCCACCCTCACCCAAGATTGCAGGGCCTACCGCTCGGGTTAGCAAATCCCTCACGGGGTCCAGGGACGGAATGACTTGCTCGACGTCCCTGCCATGGATGCAAGGTTCTTTATGCATCAGGCCCGGATGATGCTATCTACCTGTAATTCTAACCTGCTCTAGCAAACAGCAAACAATTCCATAAAATCCAATACGTGCTCAATAAGAATACAACGAGCCTAGCATGCTACTACGAAGCAAGGAACAGATACGAGCATGCCAGAAAGAAACAACCTAGCATGGATTAACATGAGAATTAACCAAGAAATCATGCTAACCGGGAATTCAGATTGAAGCACCTAGCTACACATGTCAATAATCACAAACAAGCAATCATTCAACAATCACATATAATATCGCAGGTCCCACACAACCCCGTAAGAAATCCTTACCTTGGTCGGGGACGGTTTGGCACGAAATCCTAAGTCGCGAACAATCTCGATTTAGCTACCGGGAACCTACAATCAACACAAAAATCACACAATAGGCCTAAATATAATAAAACAAACAAGGCTCAGCTCGGGAGCAACTCACGAGGCACGACGAACGCACGAACGAGCCGATTGCACGAACGAACGGCAAAGGGCTCGAAGAAGCGGCGCACTGGGCGCAGAATGGGCGCGTGGGCGCGTTGGGTACACACTGGGGCGCGGACGCGGACGGATGGCGCTGCTGCTGGCGCGCGATGCAGAGGCGAACAGAGCGTGGCTCGTCTGGGCGCTGGCGATGCAACGACACACGAGGTGGTGAGGACGCGCGCGCGAGCTTCGGGACGAAGTGCGGCGTGGCTCGGCGGCTGGTGGCATGCTGCTGCGCAGCGCGTCGACGCGGCGAACAGGCGAACAGGGGCGATGGAAAGGAAGCTCGAATTCGAGCGACTGAGGAGGATTCGACGGCCGATTTCTTGAAGAAGAACTCCCCTACACTAGCTGCACAAAACCCATACTTCAAATCGCCTCAACTCGGCCGATGAACGGAAACGACACTAGGGAGAAGAAATGGATTCGGAGGAGAAGGAAAAGAGAAGAGAAGAGAAAGGAAAGCTTACCGGAGGGAGACGAGCGGCGAGGGAGCTCCGGCGAGTCGAGGTCGGCGTGGGGGAAGGAAAATTCGCGAGAAAAGCCCAGTCGGTCGGGGGTGATCGCGAGGAAGAAGAAGAAGAAAGGTGGGGCGAAGCTCGGGCGAGCTGCCTTTTAAAGCGAAACAGGGGACGAGCAGGCTTAAATTATAGAACGCGCGTTTAGATTAACAAACGCGCGCGGTGGCTCGGCTGGCTGTGCCCTCCGCCTAGCATGCGA
This sequence comes from Sicyos edulis, assembly GCA_036507275.1. NCBI lineage: Eukaryota > Viridiplantae > Streptophyta > Magnoliopsida > Cucurbitales > Cucurbitaceae > Sicyos > Sicyos edulis. The sequence goes on from CM071853.1 coordinate 38,016,408, forward strand.
CACGGCCCTGGTTCGATTCCTGCTCGACGCGCTATTTAATTCCCTATTTATTTTTGCTCCTTCCCAAGCCCAAACGCCTTCACCAAAAATCCCGATCCCATTCAAATTGACTCGTAATTATTCTGGCAATTTTAAATTTCAAAACCGGCCCGACCCAAAATTATCAAAATGCCCCTGGGCCTCCCGGGAAGGCCGGGATGAATTTTCCGGGCCGTTACACTTCCAGTTTGAAGCTCACATTTGGAAGTGGAAAGCCCTTGCTTACAGGCTATACTGATTCAGATATGGCAGGAGATCTAGATAACCGACGGTCTACTTCGGGTTATTTGATGACGTTTGCAGGTGGTGCAGTGTCTTGGCAGTCAAGACTACAGAAGTGCGTTGCACTTTCTACTACAAAAGCAGAATATATAGCTGCAGCAGAAGCGTGCAAAGAGATGTTGTGGATGAAACAGTTTATACATGAGCTTGGCTTCAAGCAACAACGGTATGTGATATTCTGTGACAACCAGAGTGCTATTCATCTTGGTAAGAACTCTACATTTCATTCCAGAACTAAACATATAGATGTGAGGTATCACTGGATTAGAGATGCATTGAATGATGACTTGTTTGAGCTTGAGAAGGTACATACAGATCATAATGGGTCTGATATGCTGACTAAGAATCTACCAAGAGAGAAGCTTCAGTTTTGTCGTTCACGCTGCGGGAATGGCAAGTTCCTCCACACAGTGAATAGGGGGAGATTTGTTGGGTTTTTATTCACATTGTGAAGGCCCATAAAATAAAGCCCATTAGGGCTAAGTGTTTTAAAGTGCATTTTGTCACTTTGGTAGATAGAATACACAAGAACACAGCAAAGAGAGAGCTGGAAAGAAGCAGCCAGAGAGAGAAACAACCTAGAGAGAGAAAGTAAATAGAGAGGAAAAGAGGTTTCTGCCCAGCTTCGGTATTTTGGCGTTTTCGATCGATTGCACCGTTGGATCGAGCTGAAATTTAGACAGCGTGTTCTTGACACGAGGGTCTTCAATCTGAACGGTGGAGATCGGATTTGGAGGTTTTTAAGACCAGATTCCAGTGGCGATTCGGTTCCACATTTTTGTGAGATCTTTCTATCTATCTCTCTTGATTTGTGTTGTTTGTTGCCAAGATTAGTTTATCTTGAGTTGTTATGTGTTGTATACCTCTAGTTGTAACTAGAGAGAACTTGTTGTAGCCCATTATCGATTATAGTGGAGATTCGACTTCGGTCCGTGGTTTTTACTCCTCGCCTTGAGGAGGTTTTTCCACGTTAAAATCGTTGTGTTGTGCTTGATATTTCTACCATGCTATATGCTTGCTGATTTTTCATTAGGAACATAAGAGAGAGAATAATTGATTCATATTAGAATAGTGTTTATTCCCAACATTATTAACAAAAATAAATAAACATTCGTTTATAGGAAATAGATAAACTTTTATATTTGAAGCGAGTAAATAGAAAATAGATAAACTTTAAAGAACGGTAATCGGAAGAAATAATTACCATTTATTTTAAGCAGAGAGTTTATAATTCACTAATCACTACATACTTCATTCTTCTTTTTTTTGTCTTTTTTTTTAATTAATTCGTAAAGAAAAAACAAAATGCACCGTAGACTCTCAGCTCGAACTACACATAATTCGAAAATTATTAAATTATTTACATAGAAAGCACAGAAACATCATCGGATTTTTTTGGCACTCACTTCATCATTTCTTTGCTCCTCAAGCCTTCCCCTTTTGGGCCTTCTCACCTTCCTGGGCCTTGACAGGTTCTTGGGCCGCTTCATCTTTCGTGGCACTTTCCTCTTGGGCCGTTTCAACTTCCACGCTCCGAGTGTTTTCGTGGGCCGAGCGTACATCTTCAGCCTTCTCTCCCTCCTGGGCCGGGCCGACATCTTCACTCTTTCCCAACTCCTGGGCCTTCCTCTGAATCGAGTGGCCCAAATCGTGGGCCGCAGGAACCCGAGAGGTTCGTAAATTGTTAGCCATCCAAGACAGAGAGGACAAGGCCGTGACCCCAAACGCCCCCGACGTCAGAAAGCCGGCGAGGGCAAGGGCGATGACGGCGGCGGCGGGGACCAAAACGGGGCTGCAGATGACGAAAAGCGGGGAGGAAAGGGCGAGGGCGATGACGGCGGCGATGAAGGAGATTCCGGCGAGGAAGAGGAGGAAGGCGGCGATGGGGAGAAGGGTTAGAAGGGGAAGGATGTGGGAGGGCGGCTTGTCGGAAGGGAGGGCTCCGGTGCGGCGGCGCTCAAAGTTGGGGTTGTAATCGGCCATTGAGGAATTGAAAGGGAAAGAGGAAGGAATGGGGGGTTTTAAGGGGAAGAGCGGAGAGGACACGTGGAGGAAGTTGACAGATGTATGAGATTTAAGGATTCGAGGTTTTGCATGTCGATGGATTTGGATATTACTTGTCATCTTCATCATTTTCGATTTTCGATTTTTATTTCTGTTTTTTTTTTTTTTTTTTTTTTTTTTTTCTTTCGTCGATCTGATCTTTATCGTCTATTTGGCCTCTCTGGTTTTGTGGCCATTTTGTTTGATTTTCCATCGGGGAATTTGGCCTAATTACCCTTAAATTTCTCTGCTGCTTTTATTCATTCCTTTAACTATGGTTGAATTAAAAAATAATAATCAAAATTAAAATTGATATCAACATAATTCAATACCTTCACAATCAAAATTGAGGTATTCAAATTTAAATAACTAAATTTCTCTTTCGTAATCATTTTATTTTTTATTTTTAAAATTTAAACCTACAACTATCACATTATTATACATATTTTTTTACTTGAATATCTATATTTTTAAAAATCAAACTAAAACTTTTATAAAAATAGTAGTTTCGAAAATCTTGTTTTAGTTAACATTTAAATATTTTTTCTAAGTAAAGATGGATATATCTCACTAAAAATGGAATTTATCATAGAAAATTTAAGTAAATAATTATCAAATGAAAACTTAAAATGATAAAAAAAAAAAAAAAAAAAAAAAAAAAAATTTGTAACATTCCCTTCATTAAAAAGTTTGAATTATTGGTGTGTTTGGGTAATGGAAACTATTATGGAGCAAGATGGTCCACGCAACTTGTTTGGAATCAAATGGTTTGAAACTTATCCTACAAGATGTATTATATAGTATGTCCCTCCTATGTACAAGAATTTTTTTAGTATACTTAAATTAATCAAGAATAATGAGATTATCGTTGTATTTCATGGTTTGTTCTCTTGTTAAAACAAACAAGTCTAAAGAGGTGTGATTAATAACTTTCAATATCAAACCCTCTTATCAACTTGGTACACGAAATCATTAAACTTATGATTTTATTAAAGATGTCCACTCCATTGGGACAAGGCATGATTTACCGTTTCGATCCCGTTACTCTTTTTAATCTATATTCTTATAAAATTCATACTTAAATTTCAAGGGGATCGGGATCGGGTCCTTATGGGAAATTACTTCTGATGCATTTAAGTTTTTTCTTTGAAATCTCAATGCTAACGCTCATAAACTTCCACACTCGGGTGTTAAAAATTTCTACAATTAGAAAAATGTGAACTTCTGACATTTATAAAATTCACAAGTTTATTCATTCATTCTGAAATTTCAAATGCTCGGATATCAAATTAGAAAACTTACTTTCTTTTAACTAAGATTTTTTGTTTATATAAACTTTGATTTTGTAAGTATAGCTCCTAAATTGCACTGCATAATGTCGATTTAAACATTTAAGATAAACACTATTTTTTTTCAAACACCATAATAACACTACTTTCTAATTGGATTAATGATCACTTCTTTAATTTAATGATCTGACACTAGATTATATTGTCAAGTACTCCGCTATAGTTTTTTTTTTGGGGATTTTGCATGTATAACAAAAAAAGGCAAAATATTTCCATTTATAGCACAAAATCTAAAATAATTTCATTTGTAGCAGAAAATCTAAATTGACTTCTATCACTTGTTGAGTTCTATTAGTGATAGAATTCAATCAATGATAGACTCATTCTATCACTCCTTAAGTTTTCTATCAGTGATAGAAATTTAAATTGAGTTCTATCACTAGGTGAGTGGTAGAAATAAATATGCTATAGATGAATTATTTTAAAAATTATGCTACAAATATAATACAAGAGGTAGAATGTGCTGTTGATGGTAAATTTTTTAGTGTATATTGGGAGAGAGGGGATAAATACCAATTCTCTAAATCGAACTTATGATGCTGGTGTTGAACTAATTTACAACCAAACAATGAAACCATTGTACTACTCACTTATTCGGTAAGTACTCTTCTATACTAAACAACACTACAATGCTCTATATTGAGATAACCAAGATAGTTAAATAACTAAAGTGAAAGATTAATCTTTATTTATGGACAAAATATGTTTTTAATACTTTTAGAGAAATTATTTAAGTAATAGTTTCATGAAAATGTTTTACTTTAAACTATTTATTTTTGGTGAAAGTTATATTAAAATATTGTGCTAGTTAAATGATAATCAAGTTGAAGCATGCTCTAAATAGTTAGGTTGGTGAAGTGGTTTTTAATATGCAATACTTTATATGTTTGCTGATCCAAAAACACTTTATATCAACACACATTTTAAAATATATAAGTGAATTTCCCACACTAGATTATTTTATAAATATTCGAGGAATAAAGTTATTGATAAGGGAATTCATTTTTTTAATCTACAATCATCACGCCTATCATTATTGGTGGTCTTGGCTCATGAGTTAGTACCTAGTTTCTTCAACTTAAAATATAGAGAAGTCTTGGAAATATACTATAGTTTCTTGTATATGAATCTAGACACTTGCATGTGAAAGCTTCTAAATTTAAATAGTTTTGCAGTCAAACTAAATCAATGAAGAAGATTATGCAATTATGTTTAATGTGACATCAAATTTTAGATAATTTGAATGGAATTTTTCATGTATAATTAAAGAAAAAAACTAAAAAAACCTATGAGTGAGCAATTATTTAGAAGAAATTCATCTATAGCAGAAAATTGGGGCGAACTTAGTAAAAAGACGAAAAAGCTCATGCGCCTAATGACTTTAATTTGTGCCAAAAATAGTTTTCAATACGTGGACATAAAGACCCCGTTTGATAACGTTCTTGTTTCCTATTTCTTGTTTCTCATTTCTTGTTTCTTATATTTTTATAATAAGAAACAAGAACGTGTTTGGTAACTGTTTCCGTTTCTTGTTTCTTATAAAAATTAAGGAACAAAAACAAACATGTTTGATAACTATTTCTTGTTTTTTTTTGTTTTTTTTATTTTACTTTTGCTCTTTTTATAGTTTAAAATTAATTTAGTTATAATGTAACACAAAAGTTATAAGTTCAATTTATAAATTATTTTTCCATTAGTTTCTTTGACATAAAAATATCTTAGGATATGACAATATATCTCGAGAAAATAGTTGAAGTAAGAATAAATATGCATTAAACATATAAATAATCGTCTAAAGTTCGGATAATCTAAAAATGCAAATTAATCTCGATACAAAAGTAATAACAAATTTGATAGGTTGTCTCTACTTTATTCGTTTGAAATAATGCCAAATCAAATTCATGTTAGTAATGTATTACTTCTCAAATGTTAACGTAAAATATTAAAGTAAGATCAAATATCTATTTTACTGAACAAACTTTATAAATTGATTTTTTTTACTGGTTCCATACTAAAAATTAAAACAGCATTTAGAAAAAAATAACATATAGATTTACATATTCTAAATTTTAAAAATAAAACAATATATAAATAAATAATTGCAAAATTTAAAAACTATATGAATATACATCTTTCAGAGCATCAAAATAAAAAAATAATAGATATATGTAAGGCAAAATTGTGAAATAAAATAAATATTTAAGTAAATATAATTTTTTATAGAATTAAAAGAAAATGAAAGCACACAAAATGGTAAATGGAAAAATACACACACACAAAAGCGCTACCAATCACCCAGCCTTATGACGTAAATTGAAATTGGTTAGAAATAGTTCAATCAAAAATAGAAACGGAACGGTGGAAACACCATTTTCTAGTTTCTCTTTTTTTTTTTATCTTAATTCAAGAAACGTTTCTTTTAGAATTTAGAAACAAGAAATGGAAATAGTTACCAAACAGTCTTGTTTCTGAAAAATGAGAAACAGAAACGAAAAACAGGAAACGGGAACGTTATCAAACGGGGCCATAATTTTCAATCAATATCAGATCTTACATTCTTTATCCTACAACATTAGGATGTTAAGAAAATTTCGTAGAAAATTAATTAATAGGTAGGTTGTTAGCCTTCTGAATTAAATTCTTCTTTTTTTTTTATTGCAATTTAAAAAAATTCTCTTGACCACTAATCTCCGTATATAATGGTTGTCTCTAGTCTATCAAAGATTTGATATATACCAAAAAGAAAAATACTTTTAGCATTTCATATTTTGATGATCTATCAAAGATTGATATATTAGGTTATATGTTTAGTTTAGGACCTTTTAGATTTGATCGAAAGGGTTAGTAGTTTCATTATTGGTGGTAATTCAGTTCGATGCCACGATCACGAGCTCGATCTTGAAAATTAATATTTGATTCTTGGTTTGTTGATCCTCCTCTTCCAAATTGTGCTAAAAAGATAATATCTTAGATTTGTGGCAAGCATCAACTTTAAAAAGTATCTACTATGTTTTTTAGCCTTTTAAACTGTTTAATTAGTACTTAAAATTTGATTTTTTTTTTTCTGAAATAGGAAATTGAATTTGTGCTCCACTATATTCGGAGTAATCACGTCCATCCCTAGGTTAGACACGGAGAGATATCGAACGAATTGAGACACGGAAAGTGTCTACAAATTAATGTTACATGTGAATCTTTACCTGAAATTCATGTTCATGGTTGATACCTACCTAATAATTAATTTTTTACGTGTTTTTCTTACATTGAAATCCAGTAGGGCTATGTGGTATGTTTTGCGAGAACAGACGAGATGTATGCAAATTGACTCGGATACGAATTGAATTGAAAAAAAGGTAGGGAGCGGTTGAGAGTGAATGTGACAAAAAATTTGAGATATTGGGTGTGGTTACTCCTCTTACAAAAATTCCCTTACAAAAAAAATATATAATGCTAAAAATAAAATAAAATAAAACTATCCCGAGCTTCTTCCTTCAAAAGTTTAGAGACCTGTCATAAGATATAGACATGAAATAATTTGGGACTAAAGTACTTGTAAATTAAACTTTTTTTTTTCAATGTTAAAAACTTCACCAACAAAATACATATGAAAAAGTAGATAGAAAGAGAGGTTGTAATGTTGTAGTAAAGCTTATATACACTACTTACATACTTATGAGACAATAAAAAAGAATTATTTCTTTTTCTTCTGCTGTTACATCTAGGGAGGTGACAAATGAATGAAAAGAATGGTTCTTCCAGAAAAAAGCTGCAAAAAAAAAAAAAAACCATTTTTTTCCAGATGAGTAAACAGCAAAATGATGGCAGATAAATAGTTGCATCATAAGATTTCAAGAAATACATGAATCACCATTATATCCAAACCAAAAAGTTTCAATTAAAAATAAAGTGTGAATAGATCTTTTCCCAAATCTTCAGTTTAAGATGATTTTTTATGCCAAAAAGTTCAATTCAATGTTTATTAGTAACCAATTTTTTGTCAAAAGAATTAGTGCACTCTAGTAATATATGATGTGTAACATGATAGCTAGGTTGTTTTGGGATTCAAGTTTCAAATGCGTTTGAATTCAAAAAAAATTAGTTACCAATTTTCGGCAAAAAAGAGTTCCATTTCTACTCCTATTCATTCGAGAAGCACTTTGCATCATTCTTCCAAGATTGGTATCTCTATTTTCACATTTTGTTAAACTCAAACATGAAATGAGAGTTCTATTTTGATAGAAAAAAAAAACATGATTGTCCAAAGAAACATTAATGCTTTTTTGTACTTTTGAATTCATCAACATGAAAGAGGCCGGATTTTAACTTCTTAATCGATAACATGAATCATAATCGGTCGAGTGTTTTTTAAAATTCTTTGAAATAAAATTTTGCATAAAACAAAGATAGAGTAATACATATATAATATATACAATCCCTTAGTATAAGATGTCGGTTGAGTTAGATTCATTTTTGTTAATACATATATAATTTAGCTAGGTTAAGAATCATAAAGCTATTATTCCATTCCATAGATAGAGAGAATTATTTATAACAAATTCCACAACCACATGCTTAGAGAAAGAGTTAGCTATTATAATAATAATAGTATGATACAAAATACAATAAAACCCTAACAAACAACAACAGCAACAACAATCATTTGTAACTACTACCCTTCGACGACATACAAATCTCAAATCCTGAGTTCTTATCAAAATATCAAACCAAACACAATTCACCAACATCAAAACCAAACAGACACAGACATAGATATTACTTCAAAACATAGAACCTAATTTCCTTCAAAATCCTCCATTAAAATACATAGCAGAAGAATTAGCAGAATTAGCAGAATTAACATCATAATTATTATTATTGTTGTTGTTGTTCCAAATCAGAGGAGGGCAAACAATTTGGGGCTGTGATGAATAAGGACCTGAAAAATCATTGCAATAGTGGAGAAAAAGGCAAGCTTTAGCTGCATCAAGTTCCTTTTGGAGCCTTTGGACCTGTTTTTGAAGGAAGGAAATCGCACCAACGCAGCCGTAAACGGGATCTCTGATTCTAGCCTCGGCCTCGTACGCAAGCGAAACGACCGCGTCTGGTCGCTGATGAGGCAGAACTTCGTTGAGGAGCTTGGCGACGTTGCTGGCTCCGAAAACCTTGTGAACGTTGGCGAATTTTTGAGGTTCCTCTGGTGGGAAATATGGTGCAAAAATACATCCGGGTGCGCATTTTCTTCTTAGGAATTTGCAGGCTGCACAAGGGCTGCAATAGTGACTTGTTGGAGTTACTACTGTTGATGATGATGCCATTTTATTTTTGATCTGCAAAAACACAAAATTTTTCAGAAATCTAACTTTTTGTGAGATTTTGTTAACTAAGATTGTAGGTTTTGAATGATTTCTACGTATTTAAAAATAATATTTCAAAATTCATTCCAAATAGACGCTCGATTAATTAGTCTATATACAAAGATTTTAAAATTGATTATTGATTGAGATCATATATTTATCTAAAAACAGACAAATGAGTACATAAATATCAAGAAATTATCTCAAGAACAAGAGAAAGTAATCTAAATTTCAATTAAATCTTACTCTTTATTGACAAAATTATTAACTAAAATTAACTCAATTAAACTAAATCTCACCTAGAGTAGGATCTCACATGGAGAAAAACTAAAAACACAACAACTTTGTAAGATTTCTTTATGTGTCTTGTAAATCCATTTGCTTCTTTAAAGAGAGATAGAAAAGCCAGCCAAAATTAAATTTTGTAAAGCTTCAAACTTTAGAACCCTCACATATAAACTCACATCCAAAAATAGTTCTAATTTCCTTTTGTTTTTGATCTTTTGTTACTTTTACTCTGTGTTCTTAATATGAACTCTGAACCCTTTAAATTCTTAAAGACCTTCTTTCAAATAACATAAGAGTTTTTCTTTTCCTCTCAACTTGTCTAATGAAAAGTTCCAACTTTTTTAACTGGGGTTTTCAGTTGCAACATCAGCAAGCTCTCAGAAAACATGGCAGTTAATCCTCTGATTTGAGCAGAAAAAAAAAAAACAAAAAAAACAGATAAGATTTGACATGTGCATGATTTAAAAAAAATTTGTTCAATCAATTTCCACTTCAAATCTTCAATGACAAAATTGAGACAATTTCTCAATCAACAATCACCAATATATCCATTAAAGCACATTCAAAAACTCATCTCTCAGAAATTAAGTTAATATATATACAAAAATCTTTTTTTTTTCATGGATCAATTTTTTTTTTTTAAGAAACTACCTTTGGGTTTCTTGGAGATGTCAATTTCTAGGCCCTTGCTTTGTTGCTTTGCTTCTTAGAAGAAATAGGCAGCCAAACTTTATTTGAAAACAGCACCACACAATAAAGATGAAGTTAGATGAATCAACTCATTTGCCTTCAATTCTGAAAAATGAACACCCTAAAGAGAAACCCTAATTTAGAGAGAGAGAAATATAGTGGAATGAAAGAAAAAGATAAGGAAATGAATGGAAGGTACAGTAAAATAGGAAGGAAAGATTGTGACACTGCATCAAATCAATTGATATTATTGCAGAGATATGCCCCTTTTCTTTAACATTCCATAATACATACACTTAAATGAAAAAAAAAAAAATCAAGAATAATGCAAATGCAAACAAATGCTTTTTTTTTTGTTAATGGGCAAACCAAAATTATATCTAATTTATTTAAACACTAAGTTTGATTTGAATACTAAAAAGAAAAAAAACGAAATCTAATCATAAGTCATGAGACTCCTTTATTATATATTAATGAGGTCTCTTTTCATTTATAGAAGATGCCATAAGTATAGAATTTTTCTTAATTGGGAGTTAGAGTTTAGGTTAGGGAAAGGTGCATGTGCCTAGCAACCCATAATTATGACATTACCTTAAACCATTATAGGACAAGGGGACACATTATGAAATAGGGTTCTTACAACTTTTTATTTATTTATTTATATTTTTATTTTGTTCATACCTAATTTTATTGCCAGAGTTCAAATTGATGGGATGATTTTTAAAAAAAAAACGTTTGTATGATTGACCATATTTGTAATATTTGAAGGGATATTGTTAATTACCTTTCCATAAATTTATATATAAACACAACAGACTTTAATCATCATATTAGTTTCCCTTTTGGTTAATTAATTTCAATGAATACTATTGATTTTCTTTATCTGCTTCCTTTTATATATTGTGGGCCATAGCAAAATTAGAAAGATATTTAGATTAATAATGGATTAATTAAAATGGACCTAATTATTAGGGACATGCCTTTTATGGACCCAACTTTGTTTAGAAGTATATTTAGTGGGTCTTTGATTAGATTGTATTTAAACCGAGCTTTATAATTCCTCCCAAAAAAATGTGCTTAGATTTTTTTGGAACAGTAGAATTTTCATGATAACGATTTCATAAACAAAAGGAAAAAATAGAATTATTTTTAAATAATTTATATTAAGAATATTTTGATGCAGCGATTTCTTCTAAAAAATATTAAATTATATAAGTAGGAAGAGAGCTTCAAATAATCTACAAGAGTGAAATTATAAACTTGAGCTATCTATAAAATAAAGTTTAGCAACTAGTTAAAAGTAGATATTCAAATATTTGTGGAGATATATGTCAACAAATTGTATGATATTCTCTCAAAGAAAAAAATTGTATAATATTTATTTACAGATAAATTAAACATATGAATGGGCAGAAAAGATATTGATTACATCAAATTTCTTGAGTGGTTGAATTAAATCTTTTAAATGTCGTATTAAATTTTTTTTTTTAATTTTCAACTATATAATATAATATAATATATCTTTTATTTAATTTCATCAAATATTATATCAAACTTTTTCTAATTTTCAACTGCATAATATAAAATAAAATATATTAAATTTATTCATTAATATAAATATGCATTGATTACATTAATTATATATATATATATATATATATATATATATAATAAATACTTTTTACAACATCGCTTCTCCAAAACACCAATCTCCTTTTCTTGTCTTTTCGACTTCAAAATCCAATCACCTCCAAAAATACTTCTCTAATCACGAACAAGTAGAAATCATATCTATTGGTTATGTTGCATCACTTGGTATCACATTTTTTTTTTTTTAATTTTAAAAAGAAAATTAATAAAAAAAATGAAGAGTAAACAAATTTTGTAGCATCAAATAATATCATATCAACAAATAGAGTATCTCTACTTGTTTATGAGGAGAGAAGTATTTCTCAAAATGTTACTAAAAATAAAAATATGTATATCGGTGATCATACAATAAAATTAATTGGCATAATTCAGAACTTTCGAGGCTTATAAATATCCATCAAAATTTGGGTTGTCGGCACCTTAGGGGCTGTTTGTTTGACATATTTAAGTAGGATTTAGTTTTAGGATTTATTAACTCCTCTCCGAAAACTTACATCCAAATGAGTTTTTATTAACTCTTCCTCATTTTTAGTTTTAAAAATAACCCTCATTTTTAATCATTCATTTATAACTGCTCAATCATTTCTAACAGGAATAACTACTTATTTTAAATCTATGTTCAAATAAGATTTTGACTCTAATTCATTTACACAAAAATTACATCTAGAAAAGTTTTTGACACAACTTTCAATTTTTTAACTACTCAATATAACTCTTCAATATAACTCTTTAACCTAAATGCTACCAAATATGTCAAACAAACACCCCCAAGTGATCATGATTAGCATAACATTAAGTCGAATTTACTGACATAAAAAAAACCCACATTTACTCTTATTTAGCAGCGTCATCACTTGGTCATTCTTCTAAGGATATCTTTTTAACAATTTGAAGGGTGGAGGGTAGAACTAAAACTTACAAAACAATAGGTAAATCCCCAAACTGTATACTATTGTAGAGGCTAGCTTACGTACACCACGACTATTTTTAGGAGAGATAGATCCTACAATATTTAGATGTCAAGAAAACATATATAAAATTATTTCATAGGTGGGTAACTACCTTAGATTGAATTCATCACCTCTTAATTACTTATTACATTTTTTACTATTAAGTCACACTATAATGATTAAATGGTATACTAAGTTTTAAAATTGTTCACAAGGTACAGTCCAATAATTAAGATTAAGGACTCCAAAACATGATTGTTTAAGAGATCCTTGATTCAATATCTAGGATTTAAATTAGAAAACCCTTCGAAGTATCCTGGTGCCACAGCGTAGAGACGGATCAGTAGTGTCTTGGGTATGGGGAGAAAAACTCCGATTCTTTAAACATGAAATTCTGAATTCAATGTAAAAACAGAGTTTGATCCATTCTCTGATTGCTGCTTTGCTTATAACTTGCAAGTTGAGTAAAGCAAGACCCTTACCTAAATATGGCACAGTCCTAGCTAAAACTAAAAAGTTTCTACTTGAACCTTGCAATTTTACTACGACAAAACCCCACATTTCAGTTTCCAAAACTACAACAATTCATAGAACATAAACTTTTCGTCCTTCAAAATGTTATTGACACCACAACTCAAAGAGCCATACAAACGGAAGACATCACAAATACATACAAACTAAACTACTCTTCCCTATTTCCACAAAACATTTCTCGAAATCAATTCAAGATCAGATACAGAAACAAAAGAATCTTTAAAATTCTTACGTACCGCCATACAGAGTCCACATATCAGTATAGAACTTCAAAGACCTTGGAAGCGATTTCTTCCAAGCACCAATGTCAGGCAAATCACCGGTGAGAGCCAGCGAACTGTCATCCTCACAATTCCCAAGTCTCAAAAACCACAATTTCTCTCCATAAATTTGATGCATTGCCTTCAAAGTTTCTTCCATTACAACTCTCCCATCTCTCCTAGAGTCCTCAGCCTCAACACAACTGCCCCCAACATTCACCATCACTCTCCCGCCTTTCATCAAACACCTTTCGAGCATTCTCCATGTTTTTGGATCTTGAAGTTCAGGAATCAAACTCCCTTCACTAAACAAATCCACCAAAATCCCTGCAAATCCCCCTTTGACATTGGCTTTCAGAGCATCACCAATGTAGATAAAAAGCCGATCCGGGAACTCCTTTTCGAGCTTCGCGACGCCGAAAAACTCCCTCCCTACGGAGATTACCGACGGATCGAGCTCCCACCCATGAACGGTTACCTCGGGATATAGCTTCAGAATCGATCTGGCGGCGGACCCGGCTCCGAATCCGAGGATTCCGATGGGCCCCGGCGGCAGAATCGGCGGCAAGGTTGCGAAAACGTCGAAATAGGTGTTCGTGAGCGATTTGAAAAGGAATGAGATGCTGTGGATGTTACCTGGGTTGTCGAGAAGGAGCAATCGAGAACCTGCAAATGGGTGATCGGATTTTCTCGAAACTTCGAGAACTCTGATGAAATTGTGCCGCGATTTGAATTTGGCGAGGATTTTGACGTCGTCGGATGGAATTCCATCGTCTTGGGTTCGTTCTTTAGGGTTTGGAGATTTGGTTTCTTGGAATTTGACGATCAATCGATGGAATTGGGGGCTTTGGATCCGTTTTCGTTGAAAGGAAATGAGATTTGGAGATATGGGTTTGAAAGAATGGAGGGAATTTTGAATTGGGTAAAGAATTGAAGGGATTTTGCTGTTCAATTGAAGTCGCATTTTTGCTTAGATGATAAGAAAAAACGAAGGAAATTGACGAACAAGCTTTAAGGCTGCGAGAAAAGAGAGATTTCATATTTGGGCTTTCCGGCCCAAAATGTAAGCCCAACAGATTTTCACAGCCCAAATATGAATAGGACCAATACAACATCCGCAGCCCATTTGTTTTTTTATTATTATTAAGAGTAATTAGGGAATAATGCATTTTTAGTCTTTAAAATAAAAAAATAGTATCCAATTGATTCTTATATT